>CP136056.1:471486925-472975050 GCA_032464435.1 Aegilops umbellulata | reverse complement strand
TCAGGTGCGGTCTGGTTTGTTGATGTAGACCAGGCCGCGAGAGACGGATGACAAAGATGACCGCGACTTCAGAGGCACCACAGATAAATGAATCGGCCGTGGCATTGTAAACCGGTGCGGATGAGCAAGTTGCCCTCCGTGTTGTAAACCGGCGCGGACGCGTGAACCGTCTGCGAGACGTGGCGTTGTAAGCCGGTGCGGACGCGCGAGTCAATCACAGGCGCAGTCCCGGCTAGTTGATGTAGACCGGGTCGTACAGGCGGCGGTTTGTGCGCGTCCATTCATCGGGTAATATGTTACGGACTATCGCCGGGTGGAATATTGTCAGCCCGTGCTCCATACCCATGGTATAAACCACGTTTGTAGTGAATGATGGTCCTGTATATAAAATTACACAGATCAAAGTAATTGTTTTTTGACAAAAAATAACACGTGCTAATAAATTAGACTTTAGATGGATAGCACCTGATTCGTTTAGGCCGGAAATTATCCTTCACGAACTTGATGATCACCGGATGAAGCTGAAATCAGTTACGGGTGAACCGGCCGCAGTGTGGTAAGCCGGTGCGGACGGGCGAGTTAATGTAGACCGGGCTACTTGCGCACGTCCGTTCATCGGGTAATGTGGCACGGATGAAACGCCGGGTCAGAACATCTGCCGTTGTGTGCTCCGTACCCGCAGTATACGTTCTCATTTGCCATATTTGTAATGAACAATTATCTGATGTACTTTGATGAGAGCTCCATACTTTTGTCTGGATATGAAGTTAACAGTAGCTTTTCAGCTCCACCTAGTGTGTATGTAACACCAAGCATACTAGCCCCTTTTCGTTTTTTGTTGACTCTGGTCATGGCGTGGTTAGTAACCACTTTTTCCACCGCGGCCTCAAAGACATAAGGTAATAGATGGCTTTGCAAGATCCGGTTTACGGGGCGCAGGTTGCACGAGAGGAGCAGGGCATAGTAATGGAACAGCAGCGACGGCTCAAATCGACGAAAACGGATAGCTCAACACAGAGGAGCAGTGGCCGGATGCGGAGGGCAGCGAGGCAAACTGAAGCGGTCCATGGCAGCAGTAGAGGGAAAACAAGCCTGGCACGTGACTGCGGTGGCGGAGACAAACTGCAGCCTCCGATGAAACGGCCAGCGGCCGACGCACTGTGGCTCAAGATGGAGATGACTCGGAGGCGACTCATGGGCGACCCGAAGACGGTCGTCAGGTGGCGACTCAGAGGCGGAGACGAGGCGTCTTGGGAGGCCGTCGGTATGACCCCGACAGCGGAGGCGGCAACTCGGGCGGAGCGAGGTAGGCCCTGACAGCGGCAGTTCCGGTCTGAGGCGGTTCATGGCGAGGCAAATAGAGGTGACGCTTTGACGAAGCGTGCAGCTCGACACGAGGTCCGCGGCGAGGGCGTGGCAGTTTTTCGTGGCGACTTTGCGGCAGGATACCAAGGCAGAGGTCAGCGCGCCGGCTCGGGGCATGCCAGCAGAAATGAACCGGCGAGGCGAGATAAGGAGAGCCGCGCGGACGGGTGCTTGGTGAGACGACAGTGGAGGCGGTTCACGGTGGAGGTGCGACCATGGTCAGAGGCGAAGACGATTTGCAGTGAGGCGTGTCACTGCTGTGGCCTACCGCGGAGTTCAACTGTGGCGGCTCGAGGGCAGCGCGCTCGCGAGGCCGCGGCTGTGGCTCGGAGTGGACGGGAGGCCGGGCGTGGATGCAGCCGGCTCGCGCAGGGGCGGAGCAGCGCGGGGCTGCCAAGGCGGGGGCGGTTCAGATGCGAGCATAGGTGCTCAGCAATAGCGCTCAGCGACTGCCCCAGCCGGCGGGTCAGCGGGGCGATTTGAGGCGCCCGACGGGTCAGCGGAGAAGACTGCTGCAAGTCCAGTTTTGAAAGCGGCGACTCAAGGCAGGATGGTTCTCCGCCGATGCCTCAACACAGAGAGGTGGTTTGAGGCAGAGAAAACAGCCCGCTGACAATGACAGGGCCCGGTTACAGTAGCGGTGAGCATCGAGGCAAAGGTGATTCTGATAGTGGCTTGGGAACAGATTTGAAGATGGAGCCCAAGTCTGGTTGTAGTTGTCGTTGCGTTGACCTTCTGATCCGTCTAACATGACGTTAATAATTAATCTCTCCAATCTTTCTTTTTATAAACAATCTCCGATTCATGATATAATCTGTTGGCCCGATTGAGACTTGTTCTGCGCTTTTTGGCAGTTTTTTGCACAGTTGGTACTCTCATCGGTTTTGGCAAAAACACGCTGAGGCGGCGTCTCGCGGAATCCGGGTTGGGGTTGTACTTGACCCATACTTTGATTTTGACAGCTCTATTGGGACAGACCCGGTGAATCCAACGCTGAACAGAAAACAGAGACTCCCACCATGCTAAACCTTCGGATCTTCTCTGATCACCTTGTAAACCGAACAGACGAACGTCATCAACAAATTCTTGGTCATAGCAACTTGACGTTGACGTAGACTATACAGCCGGTGGCGGCTCAACATCAAACCCTAACCTCTTTGATGATAAATTTGTAAACTTTTTCCAATTTTGGTTCTTCTTCTCCTGGGCAATTGCGAGCTTCTAGATCCCTGAGAAAAAAAAATCCCTCCAAGAACTCAACACCATCGTGCGCAAGCCCCACGGTGGGCGCCAACTGTCGTGGATTTGTCACGGCAGATGTCCTTAGTGTCAGGACTTAGTCGCGAGGCCAACGCATCTATGTGGTAGCTTGAGAGGGGTTGAGTGGGACGAGAGACGCAGGGCGGATCAACATGCAAGACAAGGATTTAGACAGCTTCGGGCCCCGGGAAACATCATCCGGTAATAACCCTACATGCTGTTTGAGGCTAGGTCTCATTATCATCCCGAGGGAGACGCCGTAAACCGGCTCTTGCGTCTAGCCCTAGAGATTATCGATTGCTTGTCGCTTCTAACTTCCAACTTGTCCCTTCTCCCTTTTCGGGGAGCCCCGCCCCTCCTTATATATGTTGAAGGGGCGGTTTACATGTGGAGTCCTATTAGGACTAGTCTATCTCTAATACAAACCGGATACAAGTCCTGGTCTTAACTCTTTGTAAGATAAATATTCCTTTCCTCTTAAACCGGCCCACCATAGTTGAACCGGCCTTCTAGGCCTTGGGTCTTGTCATCCGTCTGATCCGCCCGTCGGTTTACCAGTGAGTCAAGCGGATTGCTTGTAAACCGCCAAGGTCAGGGCGGGTCTTCAGATAAACCGCCAAGTCCGGCCGGGTTAACTTCCGGCCGGTTTACACCGCGGGGTATATCCCCGACAGGTACTGATGCCCTTGCCATGACTTTTTCCAACTTGTGTTTCCTGTCTTTACTGGGTACAAAGGACGGTCTTTCGACCATACGAACCGTGCTGCGCCTTTGCCAAACCGGGCAAATTGCCTCCGGGTTAAAAAACGGACCAGGCTGTGTCAGCTGAATCGGTTTAAAAGCATTTGTCGTTCCAAAGAACAAAAACACCACAAGAAGGAAGATAACAAACAACCAAATACGAGAGGAAACGCAATAGTAAAACGCATGCAAATGGTGGTTGCTATGAACCGTTCAGAAGGCGTTACCATCGTCAAGACAAAAAACCAAGCCCCCAAGGGGTGTAGCTACGGTTTAAGTCGACTAGGTTCCTAACTGAATCGTGGCAAATATGCCGGTCAAATGGCATTGCATTGGTTCGGATTCGACCAAGCCCCCAAGTACTTAGTGGCCTAGGGCCGATCAAGTGGCATTGCATTGGTTCGGACACGACCAAGCCCCCAAATGACTTATTGGCTGTTTAAAAGCCGATCAGAAGGCATTACCATCATCAAGACATGACCGAGCTCCCATAAGGTGTAACTACGGTTCAAGTCGATTAGGTCCCCAACTGACTTAGTGGCAAATGTGCCAGCCAGAAGGCATTACCGTCGTCAAGACATGACCAAGCTCCCCGGAGGTGTAGCTACGGTTCAGGTCGACTAGGTCCCCAACTGACT
The DNA here is from genome assembly GCA_032464435.1 of Aegilops umbellulata. Classification (NCBI taxonomy): domain Eukaryota; kingdom Viridiplantae; phylum Streptophyta; class Magnoliopsida; order Poales; family Poaceae; genus Aegilops; species Aegilops umbellulata. The sequence continues at coordinate 472,971,046 of CP136056.1, read as the reverse complement.
TTGTTGATCTTCTGTGAAGCGACCTCAAGGGGTAAACCGGAGGTTGCCCTAAAGCGAATCAACTCCGTGTAACCACGCATGATGTGAAGAAAAGCAGAGACCCCGCTTTACTCGAGGCTCCGGTTAATTATATTGATCATAATATATACATGGTCATGATATGTACATAAACAGAGCCCAAGGCTCATGTATAGTAAGGTCGAAGATGAGCTATGTTCCACGGCCTGCTGGTCTCCTCCTCTGATGTGCGTGAATCTTTGCGCTCTCGAATATCAATCAGGTAGTATGACCCATTATTCAGATTCTTGCTGACCACAAAAGGTCCTTCCCAAGGCGGGGATAATTTATGCATATCAGACTGATCCTGGATGAGCCAGAGCACCAAATCCCCCTCCTGAAAGGTTCTAGTTCTAACCCGACGGCTGTGGTAACGGCGAAGATCTTGCTGGTAAATCGCTGAACGGGCAGCTGCTAAGTCACGTTCCTCATCCAATAAATCAAGAGCGTTCTGCCATGCCTGCTCGTTGTCCGCTTCAACATAAGCTGCCACACGAGGTGAATCATGTCATATATCACTTGGGAGAACCGCCTCTGCTTCATAGACCATAAAAAACGGCGTAAACCCCGTGGATCTGTTAGGCGTGGTGTTGATGCTCCATAATATAGACGGTATCTCCTCAACCCAACAACCCGGCGTCCTCTGCAAAGGGACCAGAAGCCGGGGTTTGATACCTCTCAAGATCTCTTGATTCGCTCGTTCTGCTTGACCATTAGATTGTGGGTGAGCTACAGAAGAAACATCAAGCCGTATATGCTCACGTGCGCAGAACTCTTTCATGGCACCTTTGGATAGATTGGTACCATTATCTGTGATGATGCTGTGTGGAAAACCGAATCGAAAGATCACCTTCTTTATAAACCGAACCGCCGTGGCCGCATCACATTTACTGACAGGTTCTGCCTCCACCCACTTTGTAAATTTGTCAACCGCCACCAATAGGTGGGTCTTCTTATCTTTGGAACGTTTAAAAGGCCCAACCATATCGAGCCCCCAAGTCGCAAACGGCCAAGTAATTGGAATCATCCTCAATTCTTGAGCCGGTATGTGCGCTCGTCTAGAAAATTTCTGGCAACCATCACATAGCCTGACCAGGTCTTCTGCATCAGCATGAGCAGTTAACCAGTAGAAACCGTGGCGGAACGCTTTAGCCACCAATGATTTTGAACCGGCGTGGTGGCCGCAATCCCCTTCATGTATTTCACGTAATATTTCGCACCCCTCCTCAGGGGATACGCACCGTTGCAGCGCTCCTGACACGCTGCGATGATGTAGCTCCCCTTTGAGAATGGTCATAGACTTGGACCGCCGTACTATCTGCCGAGCCAAAGTTTCGTCGTCTGGCAACTCACCTCGGTTCATATATGCCAGATAAGGAAGCGTCCAATCCGGGATGACGTGAAGAGCCGCCACTAACTGAGCCTCCGGATCAGGAATAGCCAACTCCAATTCCCCGGGGAGCTGTACCGATGGGTGATACAATACATCCAAGAAAACATTGGGTGGGACCGGTTTACGCTGAGAGCCCAAGCGGCTTAAAGCGTCTTCTGCTTCATTCTTTCTGCGGTCCACATGGTCCACTTGATAGCCTTTGAAATGCCCAGCCACCATATCTACTTCACGACGGTATGCAGCCATGAGCGGGTCCTTAGAATCCCAGGTGCCAGATACTTGCTGAGCCACTAGATCCGAATCACCAAAGCACCTAACTCGGCTTAGATTCATCTCTTTAGCCATCCGAAGACCATGAAGCAAAGCTTCATACTCAGCCGCATTGTTTGTACAGGGGAACATTAAACGGAGGACATAACAAAACTTGTCTCCTCGTGGGGAAGTTAAAACGACTCCAGCCCCCGAGCCTTCCAATTGTCTGGATCCGTCAAAATGAATAGTCCAATATGTGTTATCTGGCTTCTCCTCAGGTGCTTGTAACTCTGTCCAATCGTTTATGAAGTCGACAAGTGCTTGTGACTTTATGGCCGTCCGGGGTACGTATCTTAAACCGTGCGGCCCAAGCTCGATAGCCCACTTGGCAATCCGACCGGTCGCCTCCCGGTTCTGTATGCTGTCACCCAAAGGAGCAGAACTGACCACCGTGATGGGGTGCCCTTGAAAATATTGCTTCAGCTTCCGGCTTGCCATAAAAACACCATATACCAGCTTCTGCCAATGCGGATACCTTTGCTTGGACTCGATAAGCACTTCGCTGATATAGTAAACCGGACGCTGAACCGGATGCTCCTTCCCAGCCTCCTTGCGTTCTACCACAATCGCCACACTGACCGCTCTGGCGTTCGCAGCAACATATAACAGGAGTGGCTCTTTATCTACGGGGGCTGCCAACACTGGCGGATTGACTAACTGTCGCTTCAAGTCCTCAAACGCTTTATCAGCCTCCGGACTCCAGACAAATTGATCTGTCTTCTTGAGCATTTGATACAAGGGGATCGCCTTTTCACCGAGGCGGCTGATAAACCGGCTTAACGCAGCAATCCGCCCGGCCACGCGCTGAACATCATTGACGCATTTCGGTTTGGCCAGGGAGGTGATGGTTGTGATCTTTTCCGGATTGGCCTCAATTCCTCTATGGGACACTAAGAATCCCAACAATTTGCCTGCAGGTACACCGAAAACACATTTAGCTGGGTTGAGCATCATTTGGTACACTCTCAAGTTATCGAAGGTTTCCTTCAAATCGTCAACCAGGGTCTCCTTCTTTCGTGACTTGACCACAATGTCATCCACATAGGCATGTACATTACGACCAATCTGTTCGTGGAGGCAATTTTGCACACACCGTTGATAAGTAGCCTGCGCACTCTTAAGCCCGAAGGGCATAGAAACATAGCAGAAGGCTCCAAAGGGAGTAATGAACGCTGTCTTCTCCTGGTCCTTAACTGCCATCTTGATCTGATGATAACCCGAATAGGCATCCAAAAAACTCAAACGCTCGCAACCTGCCGTAGCATCAATGATTTGATCAATACGGGGGAGAGCAAAAGGATCCGCTGGACAAGCTTTATTCAAGTCTGTGTAATCCACACACATGCGCCAGGTGCCGTTTTTCTTAAGAACCAGCACCGGATTAGCAAGCCACTCGGGATGAAAAACCTCAATAATAAAACCAGCTGCCAGGAGCCTCGCTACTTCCTCACCAATCGCTTTACGTCTTTCTTCGTTAAACCGGCGTAGGAACTGTTTTACCGGTTTATACTTAGGATCCACATTAAGGGTGTGCTCAGCGAGTCGCCTCGGTACACCAGGCATGTCAGACGGCTTCCATGCAAAGATGTCCCGATTCTCACGGATGAACTCGATGAGCGCGCTTTCCTATTTTGGATCCAAGTTTGCACTGATGCTGAACTGCTTGGACGAATCGCCAGGTACGAAGTCAACAAGCTTAGTTTCGGCAGCTGATTTGAACTTCAAGGCCGGATCGTGGTCCGTAGTTGGCTTCTTTAATGAAGTCATGTCCTCCGGATCAACATTGTCTTTGTACTGCTTTAGCTCCTCCGTAGCACAAACCGATTCTGCATAAGTCGCATCTCCTTCCTCGCATTCCAAAGCGATTCGACGGCTCCCATGAACCGTTATAGTGCCCTTGTAACCCGGCATCTTGAGTTGCAGATATACATAGCAGGGCCGTGCCATAAATTTTGCATAGGCCGGTCGTCCGAACAAAGCGTGGTATGGACTTTGGATTTTAACCACTTCAAACGTCAGCGTCTCTGATCTGGAATCATGACTATCGCCGAAGACCACTTCAAGGGCTATCTTACCAACAGGGTACGCAGACTTGCCAGGCACCACCCCGTGGAACACTGTATTGGTCGGTTTGAGATCTTTATCCACCAGTCCCATGCGACGGAAGGTCTCATAATACAAGATGTTAATGCTGCTCCCTCCGTCCATGAGTACCTTGGTGAGCTTATAACCTCCCACCTGAGGCGCCACCACCAATGCTAACTGACCCGGATTATAAACCCTGGGAGGATGGTCTTCTCGGCTCCATATGATTGGTTGTTCCGACCAGCGCAGATAGTGAGGCGTGGTCGGTTCAACAGCACTAACTGCCCGCCTCTGAAGCTTTCTATCCCGTTTATCCAAGCTTGTAGTAAAAACATGGTACTGTCCACCACTCAACTGTTTCGGGTTGCTCTGATAACCTGATTGCTGATGTTGCTGCTGGCTGTGACCACTTTGATTACCTTGATTATTTTGGCTGTTCTGTCCGCCCGGGTTACCATGGAACCCTGGACCGGAATTTCCGCCGCCGTACCCTGATCCGGAACCTGAACCGCCGCCAGAGCCGTGATCATATTGGAAAATGTTTGAGCTTTTGAATTCCTTCATGATGTAACAATCCTTCCAAAGATGGGTTGCTGGCTCCTCTTTTGTTCCGTGCTTCGGACAGGGCTGGTTTAAGAAAAAGTTCAAACACTCCGGATTAGGGCCGGGATTTCCGCGAAAACCTGGTTGTTTCCCCTTACGTCGCTGGCCCTTATTCTGCGCACTGGTGTTGGCCACAAAATCCACGCTCCCATCCGGTTTACGCTTACCTCCGCCTCCATTGCCTGTTGGTTGATGCTGCTGGCCTTTGGTGTTGCTATTCTTCTTTCCCTTCCCTGCTTTGTCGTCACCAGAGTCAGGATCCTTGGTACTGTCAGAATCCACATACTTCACTAAAGCGGTCATGAGCGTTCCCATATCCGTGCAATCACGCTTCATCCGGCCTAACTTTAGCTTCAAAGGGCCAAACCGACAGTTGCCTTCCAACAGCACCACGGCGGTGTCTGCGTTGATGCGATCTGACGAGTGCAAAACTTCTGATACCCGGCGTACCCAATGGGTAGTTGACTCCCCTTCTTGCTGAACGCAAGCTGCTAGGTCGACTATCGACATTGGCTGTTTGCACGTGTCCTTGAAATTCTTGATAAACCGGGCTCGCAACTGGGCCCACGAATCGATGGAATTAGGCGGTAGGCTCTTTAGCCAAGTCCGGGCCGTCCCTTCTAACATCATGGTAAAATACTTCGCACACGCCGTGTCATCCACATCCAGCATCTCCATAGCCATCTCATAGCTCTCCACCCATGTCTCCGGAGGCTGATCTGCCGTGTAGTTTGGTACCTTGCGGGGGCCTTTGAAGTCTTTTGGCAGGCGTACATTGTGCAAAGCGGGAACAAGGCACGGTACTCCCAAAGAACTAGAAACCACCCCCGGTTCGATCGTAGCAGTTGGGAAGATAGGTGTAAGCTGACGAGCCTGATGCTGCGCTGCTAATCCGGCCTCCTGCGCATGGGCGCGATCCACATTCTCCTGAGCATTGCCCGCCGGATTGTTGCCGTGGAGCGCTTCACGCCTGGCATTACTTGAAACAGCCGGCTCCTCCATGCGCCTATTATAGCTCCTGCTGGGGCGAGGGGTGGAGTGAATCCGATCACGGCTTTGCGAATATGCTTCTTGTTGGGCCAAAGCGGTCCTAAGGAGCTCCTTGACTCGGCGTGTCTCTACATCCTGCGGTGAATCGCCTTCGATCGGAATGGCTTCCAACTGAGCTGCCGCCGCAACGAGGTTATCCATCGGGTTGGAATAATGGCCCGATGGTGTTGGCACGGCCTGTGGTGTACCAGTGTTGTGACGAGGCAGGCTTATTATACGGTGCTGAACCGGGGCGCCAATTGTCGCTTCCGCACGGTTTACCCCCGGGGTGTTGAAGAGATTTCTGGCATCGAGGGCTGCGGGCAATCGAGATCGGAATTTCCTCTTCAGGACTTCCTGGGATGCATTCTGGTCCATCATGAGCCGGTAAGCCTGTGCATCTAAAGCGGCGCGCTCTGCCGTCATCCTGGCCTCTTCTGCTGCCAGCCCCGCTTTAGCTTGAGTGATCTGTTCTCTCACTTTGGCAATCTCGGCATTGTGAACCTCCTGATCCACCGGGTTGGCCTCCGCCATAAGCACTGCCAGTGCGTCAAACAGATCTTACAATACTTGGGCTGGTGAGTCCGCAGGGGCCCCTGCCCGCGCAGCTGTTGCCGCTGCCGATCCGGAGATCACTGCTGCCGCAGTTGATGAATGTGGCGCCGCCTGTGTTCCAGCCATGAAGATCCCAACTCAATTGGGCAGACCAGAGGGGTCCGGAATACTGTCGCCATCGGAGCTGCCCCCAATCCGATCATCTTGCAGCTGGTATAGAGACTCGGTTTCCCCGGTTGACGTTTCATCGCCGGAGTAGATGGCGGTTTCGCCACCGGATTCGGATCCTTCCTCGTAGCTTCCTCCGTGGATGACTCCCACGAAGGCGTGCTTCCTGGTCCGTTTAACCAGGGTCGATCTCGTGCACTGAGCTGTCTCGACGAGGTCGGTGCAGACGCCCAGCTCGGGGCCCGGTTCACCGATCTTGCCGATGAAAACATGGATGCCGCCAAAAGGGACCCGGTACCCGTACTCGATCGAGCCGGCGTCGGGGCCCCAGCCTGTGCTGTCGATGTAGAGTTTTCCGCGACGACTTTTGGTCATCCGGCCCACAGCGTAGCCCTCGAGTCCTTCAAAGCGGCCCTCCAAGAACTTGAAACCATCTCGCGATAGCCCCACGGTGGGTGCCAACTGTCGTGGATTTGTCACGGCAGATGTCCTAGCAAAAGGACTTAGTCGTGGAGCCATCGCAACGGGTTAACTTGAAGGGGTTAAAACGGACGCAAGGACACAGGGTTATACTAGTTCGGCCCCTTCGATGAAGGTAAAAGCCTACGTCTAGTTGTGATGGGATTGATGTGTTTCGAGGGTTAGGGAGCAATAAGCTTCGCCTAAACCTCGAGCTGTTGTTCTCTGTCCCCAAACCGTCGTCGGGTCGTCCCCTTATATACACGGGTGACGCCCGTCGGTCTACAAAATCCCAACCTCCGGTTCATAAACGTGCCCGGGTTGGTCTCTCCATTCCTAACTTACAATGCAAGTTTACCTCAGGCCGGTTTACGGCCATAAACCTTTAAACCGATTATAGGCCTTGGGCCCTTCTATTTCTCCTTGGGCTTTAACATCTTGGGTCCATTGACGGAGCTAACCCGGGCCCTGTAGGCCGGTTTACCCCAAGTAGCAATATCCCCAACAATAAGTAAGAGTGTTTTGGGCATATGGTTTTGAACTATCCATCCATGCCTTTGGTTGTAATTATGGAGTGCCATAGCTTGAGTCAATCGAGCTCTACTTTTGCTATAAAATGTTGCTGGCAGATTGTTTACATGTTATTCGATTTTGCCAAGCTTGTTGTATTTGATCCTTGCATGCTATGATGTTGTTCTTGCCACGTCTAGCTTCTATGCCATGTATTCTTGATGTATGTATGCTTAGTTTGTCATGTAATGCTCTGTAGTGAGTGCATGGAGCTCACGAACATGCCTACCTGTTATCTGTTCTTGACATGTCCAGTTTTCTGCTAAGTCTGAAACCTGTATCGAAACTTGCTTATTTGACATGGGTGTTATCATATTTTCTGATCCTTTTTGGCTTATGGTCAGTAAGGAGCTTTTGTTAAGTGCTTTTAGTAGATTCATGCCCTGTCTTATTTTGCTATGTCCTGTTCCTGTAGCATGCCGTTTCATTGCTCCAAACATGTCATCCTGATGTTAATTTTCTGGCATGTTGTTATTTTCTCTAAGTCTGTGAACCTGTTATCTTTTGCACTTTTGCCATGCTTGTTTGAACCTGTTATTGTGTGATTTATCCATAGCTCAGTGTTCATCTTTTGTCAAGCATCTTGAGTAGATTACTGTCATATGCTTTGTTGGTATGTTTGGGTGTAGTAGCTTAATTTCTTGTTGCTTGCTAAGTAGCATCATGCTGTTAATGGCAGATTATTGCCATTCTTGTTTTGCTTGTCATTTGCAAACCGTGCATCCGATTCCGGTGATCTTTATATCGATTTCAACCGAAATCACCTCACCTTTCCAGTGGAATACTTGGTTTGCCAAGATTATGCCTTGTTCATCCTTGTGCTTCCGGAGCATGCATATGCATTGCATATCACATCTCGCATACCATGCCTTGTTTTGCATCATGTTGTTTGCGCATTGCATCGTGGTTGATATTTGTTCCTTTGCTTGTTATCTTGTCTTGGGTAGAGCCGGGAGGCGAGTACGTGACCGAGGTACTTGTTGAGAACGCTTTCGAGGACCAAGCTTTCGACAACTCTGAGAACCTTGCAGGCAAGATGACCATACCCTCGAAATCACTTCTATCTTTGCTTGCTAGATGCTCGCTCTTTTGCTATGCCTATGCTGTGATACCTACCACTTGCTATATCATGCCTCCGATATTGCCATGTCAGCCCCTAACCATCCATGTCCTAGCAAACCGTTGATTGGCTATGTTACCGCTTTGCTCAGCCCCTCTTATAGCGTTGTTAGTTGCAGGTGAAGATGAAGTTTGTTCCTTGTTGGAACATGGACTTGTTGTTCCTTGTTGGAACATGTTTACTTGTTGGGATATCACAATACCTCTTATTTAATTAATGCATCTATATACTTGGTAAAGGGTGGAAGGCTCGGCCTTATGCCTGGTGTTTTGTTCCACTCTTTCCACCCTAGTTTCCGTCATACCGGTGTTATGTTCCCGGATTTTGTGTTCCTTACACGGTTGGGTGATTTATGGGACCCCCTTGACAGTTTGCTTTGAATAAGACTCTTCCAGCAAGGCCCAACATTGGTTTTACCATTTGCCTACCACCTACTTCTTTTCCCACGGGTTTTCACGAGCCCGAGGGTCATCTTTATTTTAGCCCCCCCCCCCCCGGACCAGTGCTCCTCTGGGTGCTGGCCCGAAACGAGCAGACTGCGGGGCCCCCTCGGGGAAACTCGAGGCTTGGTTTTACTCGTAGGATGTCTCATCCGGATGTGCCCTGAGACCGAGATATGTGCAGCTCCTATCAGGATTTGTCGGCACAATCGGGCGGCTTTGCTGGACTTGTTTTATTACTGTCGAGATGTCTTGTAGTCCGGGATTCCGAGACTGATCGGGTCTTCACGGTAGAAGGAATATCCTTCGTTGACCGTGAGAGCTTATAATGGGCTAAGTTGGGACACCCCTGCATGGTATTATCTTTCGAAAGCCGTGCCCGCGGTTATGAGGCAGATGGGAATTTGTTAATGTCCGGTTGTAGAAAACCCGAAGTTGACCTTAATTAAAACACATCAACCGCGTGTGTAACCGTGATGGTCTCTTCTCGGCGGGGTCCGGGAAGTGAACACGGTGTTGGAGTTATGTTTGACGTAGGTTGTTCTAGGATCACTTCTTGATCACTTCTAGCTTCACGAACGTGCTTTGCTTCTCTTCTCGCTCTCTTTTGCGTTGTAGCCACCATATATGCTAGTCGCTTGCTGCAGCTCCACCTCACAAACCTTTCCTACCTATAAGCTTAAATAGTCTTGATCTCGTGGGTGTGAGATTGCTGAGTCCCCGTGACTCACAGATTCTACCAAAACAGTTGCAGGTACCAATGATGCCAGTGCAGATGACGCGACCGAGCTCACTTGGGAGTTCGACGAGGAACATGGCTGTTACTATGTGTCTTTTCCTGATGATCAGTAGTGGAGCCCAGTTGGGGTGATTCGGGGATCTGTGTAGCATTTGGGGTAGTCTTCTTTCATTTTGGTACCGTAGTCGGACCTTGAGTGTAACTTGAATGATGGATGTTTATTTATGTATTGTGTGAAGTGGCGACTGTAAGCCAACTATGTATCTCTTTCCCTTATGTATTACATGGGTTGTGTGAAGATTACCTCACTTGCGACATTGCTTTCAATGCGGTTATGCCTCTAAGTCGTGCCTCGACACGTGGGAGATATAGCCGCATCGAGGGCGTTACAATTGTTGAAACAGAACGCACAAGAGCTACTTCCTCTCCTCCTCCTACAGTAGAAGTCCCAGTGATTCTGCCAGCGGTTCTGGCTCAGTACTGGACACAGGAAAAACAATTCCATCCACTAGTGATGCTCCACTGGTTGCTGCACCATCTGTCAATGCAGAAGACAATAACATTGCAGAAGAACATGAACAGTGTACGAAGCAACCACCTATTGATCCCACAAACAGCGTCCTTATTACCACAAGCGCACATCCGCCAGAACTGGAACCACAAATGGCACCTCACAAGAGGTCCTTAAAGCAGTCAGAAGATCCAGGTAACAAGAGTACAACGCCTCCTATGAAAAGAGTTAGGATATTGGAGCCTCCACATAATTCAACAGAAACTGCAAACAACCAGTCTCTACAAGCTGACAACCACAGAAGCCTCCTTAATTGTGGATTCATTGATGATGATCAAATATGGTCTGACCCATCTATCTATGAACAACTTGACAGAGTCATTGAACAAAAAAAGAAACAACCCTTTCATAACCAAGTAGCATCACAATAATGCCAACCTGATACTGTCTCACACTTGGCCAATAATTCAAGCTCATCAGCTAGGTCTTCCCTTTCTAACTATCCAGAGCCACCTATACCCAGCAGATCAGGATCAATGTCAGGCGGTAGCCACCCCACACAGGCCTTTGATACGTCATACTCTACAGGTTTAACTCAAACTGTCTTATCCAAAAGTTTACCAGCAACTCCCTTGTCCCAACACTACAACCAACCAGCTCCTAATATCAAAAACCACTTCTACCGACATCCTGGTGCTCAGAATAACGACGGTTCAATCAAAAGCCAGCGCTCACCATATGCGATGAACAACCAAAGTCACAAGCAGTACCAGCAACAAACCACTGTCCGTGATGCCCACTACCCCCAACACAATGATGCTCAGAATAACAGCACTACACGGTGCCAACAACGCCAACCTCAAGAGCAGAACAATCAGCAACCACACAGAGGCAGGTCTAATGGGCAAAGTTACAATGCCTTGCAACAACAGATCAACAGCATGCAGTATTCCTGCCATCCTCTCCAGCATTTTCCAACAGATATTCCTTCAAGCTCAACCGGTAATCCAACTGTCAGAACATTAGAACTGCACATGCAGCACCAACCACAATGCCTAATGTTCCAAAGAAACAACAATTATAATGAGGGTCGTCTGCAAATTAGTAATGGTCAATTGAACTCCAGTGGTCATGTCTTCCAGCCTCACCAACATCATTTTGAGCTAGAACAGACTCGATTCACTGACCAAGGAAATGACCATCAAGATCACTGCCAAATTTTGGAAATAAGAGATTCCACAAACAAGGAGAAAGAAGTGTATGAAACAATTGTCGACAATACGCCAGGTATCAAGCAAAATGATAGGTAATGAATTCGTTGTTCCTGTTACAGTAAAGTTTTGGTCCCTTCGTTTAATAATGCTAATCGTTTCATCTTATGTTTAAAAGAAAATCTTATGATTTAAAATTCATTTATTTCTTTACAGCAAGAGGATATTCTCCGTCGATCGATGTTGGGCCGATCATCGAACTTTAGGTTTGTCAATGAAGGTATACGGATATATCCACTCATTCGTGGTCGATGCTTACTCAGGTTGCTGATGAAAGAACAATTCTACGCAACGCCAGCATTTGTGCACAAGCATATAATGTACATGGACGCTTCTGTAAGTTCTTGCTTCTCATAAATAATAATAACAAACCATAGTTACTACAACTACCACACTGAGTGACACAGCTACAATTTTCTGCAGGATAAAATTAAAGTTCTAGGAGCAAGCACAGAACTACTCAAGGAACAGATTGTGGAAAAAACTATTGGGTACAGACTGCCCAACAAATGTAACATCGTGAGTTCACCCTACTCACTCTATCTGCCCAGTGTTCGTCTTTGATTCTACAAGTTTTTCTTGTTACAATGATATTACTCCCTGTCAATTGTTTTACGTCTTAATACCTATGAGAAAGGATCCACATTTTATCTACCTCATCATCGTGAATCTTGCAATGCGTCGCTTCGAAATTATGTGTCCTTATATCAATTGCGACGGTATAAAGGAACACTCGGACATTGTCATCGAAAACTTCAAGAGAGCTTACCATTCTGCTTACAACAACTATCCTCACACCATGGCCTCCTTTCATGTCAAACCTGTGCAGAGTGTATGTAACTCAGACAGAGAGTAAGTTTCTTTTAACTGTAGCTCTACCTCATTTAAACCATGCATCTTTTTGTTCCACTACACATCCCATACCTATTGTTCACCTTCTAATCACAGGCATTAATGCTCTCAATTTTCAGGGATGACAGTGCTATTTACACCATGCATTTGATGCCGCTCATTAATATGAATAATAATTCATTTTTTATCAATAATGTAAGTTCACTCTCATTGACAACACATCAACATACATTCATCCAAGCCAGCTGAACATTAAGTTTTGCAATAAATTTTATTAATTTGCACGGTTATGTTTTTGCAGATCCATGTGAAACCGATGAGAGAACAACTAACTTACAAAATGATAACATCCAACCACAACACAGGCCATGTATTTGAGGCACTGAGCATCGTCCTCGACAAGTACAATATCCGGCGCGAAAGAAGAAGAGTTGGAAGAAGATGACTACTGCTTAAATTTGCCTTAATTTAGTTGGAGCCATCCGAACATTGTTTCAGCCAGCCATATCGACTCATATGTAGTCACAACAATGTTTCACCTATTTTTGTGTCCGTCCAAGATATCTGCTATGGATCCCGTTAAACACAGCTGTGCGTTCAAATGGTCAAGTCTTAAATTCCTGAGCAGCAAACATTTACAAATAAGAATCGTATTTTTTTCCAAAAGTTCTAAACATGATATTCAACACATCACTTCCTTGCACTAGAACACCACCCACTTCAATAAGACATAATAAAAGAAGCAATTGAAACACAGAGGAAAACACTATCAATTCGTAAGCATCTGACAAAGGAGCTAAATGACTCACCTCAAGTAATCCGGATCACAGAGGCACTGTCGTGCCTCTTATCCACGTAGAACGTGCCTATCTAACCACGGACAACTAAGCTGACACACACAAGTGCGCCACCAATTAACACAAGACCGTCCCCATGGAAACACGACCGTGGCTCAAGTTAACGAAAGAAGAACCATCCTCTGTGATAGACGACTAAACTGAAAAAATACCAAAACAGAAGAACGACCGTGACTTCAACTGTAAAAGGTCCATGACCTCACAAGTTTCAACGACGAGTCTCTCTCAGCAAATAAGTGAAAGCAAACGATTCGAAAGAAAGGCACGACCATGCCTTTGAGTAACATCATAGACATGCCTCTCGGAACGAACATGTAAGAGAAAGCATTTGCGAACAACAGACAGAACTCTGACTCAACATAACATAGCACATGCCTCCACTAACTAAACAGACGTGACTTCACTAGCAGAATAACTAGAAATATTACAGAACATACAACCATGACAGTGACTCATACTAACATAACGCAGTGCCTCTCCGAATTTAATACCGAAAGGAAAGATAACACCTCTACCAAACATACGACAATGCATCCAATGCCTTCACGGCCATGCCTTTCAAAATCAAAGTACCACCACAGTAATAGAAAGACAGAAACGCAACCGTCGATAACACAATACTCCCACGGCAAGTATCACACTGGATTACCGTGCCTAAAACAGAGAACATATACTGAAACAGATAACATATATTGAAACAGACAGCAAAGTGAAAAAATCTGAATCTGCATAAAACCATTTCAAACACACAACCACAACCATATATTCAATATAAAAACAATTGTGCCAAACATAGTACAAACACAAAGGAAAAGTAAAGCCCCTACATGTCAGTGAAGAAGCTAGCAAACTAATAAGACTAGAGTGTGCCTTGCCTAAAACAAAAACAGTGCCCCCTGAACAAACGACTGTACGCTGCCTAGAATCACGAGAGTGCACATCTGAGTGCTCCTCTTAATACATCTCATCTTATACCAACTCACAGCAACAAATCATAGAGGAAAATATTCTTGAAGGCACCCAATCAAGGAAAACAAAATGGAACAAAAATAAACTTAAATTTCCAAACTAGTCAACTCCATCCAGTTCAAAATAAAACAACCACAATTACAAATTCATTAGTCTATGTAATACTACCCCATACAATAACTACCAAATAACCAATTCATCACACAATCTGTCATGCCAGCACTTCCACCTGGACTACTCCTCAAAAACACTCTCGCCATCTGAGATCAGGAAGACAGCGATGATGCAGGATGTCCCTCATCGATAGAAACCGACGGTATAGCTTATAGCTCACATACCCTTCCTAAAGGAAAATCAAATTAAAACATGAATATACAAAAAGCAAGTACTGTTCTAGCAACAAAGGCAGAAACTAACGAAAATGAAATCTTCACTTACAGTAGCTCCATATTAAAGGTGATCAAATCTAAGTGGCTTCCAATCCTAGTAGTGACGAAGAAGTTCTGGAAAAGATGACTCCAGCTTCTGAAGGAAATATGCCCTAGAGGCAATAATAAAGTTATTATTTATTTCCTTATATCATGATAAATGTTTATTATTCATGCTAGAATTGTATTAACCGGAAACATAATACATGTGTGAATACATAGACAAACAGAGTGTCACTAGTATGCCTCTACTTGACTAGCTCGTTGATCAAAGATGGTTAAGTTTCCTAGCCATAGACATGAGTTGTCATTTGATTAACGGGATCACATCATTAGGAGAATGATGTGATTGACATGACCCATTCCATTAGCTTAGCACCCGATCGTTTGTATGTTGCTATTGCTTTCTTCATGACTTATACATGTTCCTATGACTATGAGGTTATGCAACTCCCGTTTACCAGAGGAACACTTTGTGCGTTACCAAACATCACAACATAACTGGGTGATTATAAAGGTGCTCTACAGGTGTCTCCAAAGGTACTTGTTGGGTTGGTGTATTTTGAGATTAGGATTTGTCACTCCGATAGTCGGAGAGGTATCTCTGGGCCCTCTCGGTAATGCACATCACATAAGCCTTGCAAGCATTGCAACTAATATGTTAGTTGTGAGATGATGTATTACGGAACGAGTAAAGAGACTTGCCGGCAACAAGATTGAACTAGGTATTGGATACCGACGATCGAATCTCGGGCAAGTAACATACCGATGACAAAGGGAACAATGTATGTTGTTATGCGGTCTGACCGATAAAGATCTTCATGGAATATGTAGGAGCCAATATGGTCATCCAGGTCGCGCTATTGGTTATTGACCGGAGACGTGTCTCGGTCATATCTGCATTGTTCTCGAACCGTAGGGTCCGCACGCTTAACGTTACGATGACAGTTATTATGAGTTTATACATTATGATGTACCGAAGGTAGTTCGGAGTCCCGGATGTGATCACGGACATGACGAGGAGTCTCGAAATGGTCGAGACATAAAGATCGATATATTGGAAGCCTATATTTGGACATCGGAATCGTTCCGGGTGAAATCGGCATTTTATCGGAGCACCGAGGGGTTACCGGAACCACCCGGGGGGTTAATGGGCCTTCATGGGCCATAAGGGAGAAGAGAAGGGCCGGCCAGGGCAGGCCGCGCGCCCCCTCCCCCCTAGTCCGAATAGGACAAGGAAGGGGGGTAGCGCCCCCCTTTCCTCTTCTCCTTCCCCCTTTCCTTCTCCAACAAGGCAAGAGAGGGGGGAGTCCTACTCCCGGTGGGAGTAGGACTCCTCCAGGCGCACCCCTTGGGGCCGGCCGCACCTCCCCCTCCCTCCTTTATATACGGGGGCAGGGGGCACCCTAGAACACACAAGTTGATCTTCGTGATCGTTCCTTAGGCGTGTGCGGTGCCCCCTTCCACCATATTCCACCTCGGTCATATCGTTGCGGTGCTTAGGCAAAGCCCTGCGTTGGTAGAACATCATCATCGTCATCACGCCGTCGTGCTAACGGAACTCATCCCCGAAGCTTTGCTGGATCGGAGCCCGAGGAGCGTCATCGAGCTGAACGTGTGCTAAGAACTCGGAGGTGCCGGAGTAACGGTGCTTGGATCGGTTGGACCGGGAAGACGTACGACTACTTCCTCTATGTTGCGTCAACGCTTCCGCTTCGGTCTACGAGGGTACGTAGACAACACTCTGCCCTCTCGTTGCTATGCATCACCATGATCTTGTGTGTGCGTAGGAAATTTTTTGAAATTACTACGTTCCCCAACAGTGGCATCCGAGCCTAGGTTTTTATGGTTTGATGTTATATGCACGAGTAGAACACAAGTGAGTTGTGGGCGATATAAGTCATATTGCTTACCAGCATGTCATACTTTGGTTCGGCGGTATTGTTGGATGAAGTGGCCCGGACCGACATTACGCGTACGCTTACGCGAGACTGGTTCTACCGCCATGCTTTGCACACAGGTGGCTGGCGGGTGTCAGTTTCGCCAACTTTAGTTGAACCGAGTGTGGCTACGCCCGGTCCTTGCGAAGGTTAAAACAGCACCAACTTGACAAACTATCGTTGTGGTTTTGATGCGTAGGTGAGATTGGTTCTTGCTTAAGCCCGTAGCAGCCACGTAAAACTTGCAACAACAAAGTAGAGGACGTCTAACTTGTTTTTGCAGGGCATGTTGTGATGTGATATGGTCAAGACATGATGCTAAATTTTATTGTATGAGATGATCATGTTTTGTAACCGAGTTATCGGCAACTGGCAGGAGCCATATGGTTGTCGCTTTATTGTATGCACTGCAATCGCCCTGTAATGCTTTACTTTATCACTAAGCGGTAGCGATAGTCGTAGTAGCATAAGATTGGCGAGACGACAACGATGCTACGATGGAGATCAAGGTGTCGCGCCGGTGACGATGGTGATCATGACGGTGCTTCGGAGATGGAGATCACAAGCACAAGATGATGATGGCCATATCATATCACTTATATTGATTGCATGTGATGTTTATCTTTTTTATGCATCTTATCTTGCTTTGATTGACGGTAGCATTATAAGATGATCTCTCACTAAATTATCAAGAAGTGTTCTCCCTGAGTATGCACCGTTGCCAAAGTTCGTCGTGCCCAGACACCACGTGATGATCGGGTGTGATAAGCTCTACGTCCATCTACAACGGGTGCAAGCCAGTTTTGCACACGCAGAATACTCGGGTTATACTTGATGAGCCTAGCATATGCAGATATGGCCTCGGAACATGGAGACCGAAAGGTCGAGCGTGAATCATATAGTAGATATGATCAACATAATGATGTTCACCATTGAAGACTAATCCATTTCACGTGATGATCGGTTATGGTTTAGTTGATTTGGATCATGTGATCACTTAGAAGATTAGAGGGATGTCTATCTAAGTGGGAATTCTTAAGTAATATGATTAATTGAACTTTAATTTATCATGAACTTAGTCCTGGTAGTATTAGCATATCTATGTTGTAGATCAATAGCTCGCGTTGTTGCTTTCATATGTTTATTTTTGATATGTTCCTAGAGAAAAACTATGTTGAAAAATGTTAGTAGCAATGATGCGGATTGGATCCGTGACCTGAGGTTTATCCTCATTGCTGCACAGAAGATTTATGTCCTTGATGCACCGCTAGGTGACAGACCTATTGCAGGAGCAGATGTAGACGTTATGAACGTTTGGCTAGCTCAATGTGATGACTACTTTATAGTTTAGTGCACCATGCTTAACGGCTTAGAATTGGGACTTCAAAGACGTTTTGAATGTCATGGAGCATATGAGATGTTCCAGGAGTTGAAGTTAATATTTCAAGCAAATACCCGAGTTGAGAGATATGAAGACTCCAACAAGTTCTATAGCTAAAAGATGGAGGAGAATCGCTCAACTAGTGAGCATGTGTTCAGATTGTCTGGGTACTACTATCACTTGAATCAAGTGGGAGTTAATCTTCCAGATAAGATAGTGATTGACAGAATTCTCTAGTCACCATCACCAAGTTAGTAGAATTTCGTGATGAACTATAATATGCAAGGGATAACGGAAACGATTCCCAAGCTCTTCGTGATGCTAAAATCGACGAAGGTAGAAATCAAGAAAAACATCAAGTGTTGATGGTTAACAAGATCACTAGTTTCAAGAAAAGGGCAAAGGGAAAGAAGGGGAACTTCAAGAAGAACGGCAAGCAAGTTGCTGCTCAAGTGAAAAGCCCAAGTCTGGACCTAAGCCTGAGACTAAGTGCTTCTACTGCAAAGGGACTGGTTACTGGAAGCAAAACTGCCCCAAGTATTTGGCGGATAAGAAAGCATGGCAAAGTAAACAAAGGTATATTTGATATACATGTTATTGATGTGTACTTTACTAGTGTTTATAGCAACCCCTAAGTATTTGATACTAGTTCAGTTGCTATGATTAGTAACTTGAAACGGGAGTTGCAGAATAAACAGAGACTAGTTAAGGGTGAAGTGACAATGTGTGTTGGAAGTAGTTCCAAGATTGATATGATCATCATCGCACACTCACTATACTTTCGGGATTAGTGTTGAATCTAAATAATATTATTTGGTGTTTGCATTGAGCATAAATATGATTTGATCATGTTTATTGCAATACGGTTATTCATTTAAGTTAGAAAACAATTGTTGTTCTGCTTACATGAATAGAACCTTCGATGATCATACACCCAATGAAAATAGTTCGTTGGATCTCGATCGTAGTGATACACATATTCATAATATTGAAGCCAAAAGATGCAAAGTTAATAATGATAGTGCAACTTATTTGTGACACTGGCGTTTAGGTCATATTGGTGTAAAGCGCATGAAGAAACTCCATGTTGATGGGATTTTGGAATCACTTGATTATGAATCACTTGATGCTTGCGTACCATGCCTTATGGGCAAGATGACTGAAACTCCGTTCTCCGGAACAATGGAGCGAGAAACTGACTTGTTGGAAATAATACATACTGATGTATGCGATCCGATGAGTGTTAAGGCTCGCGGCGGGTATCATTATTTTCTGACCTTCACAGATGATTTGAGCAGATATGGGTATATCTACTTGATGAAACACTAGTCTGAAACATTTGAAAAGTTCAAGGAATTTCAGAGTGAAGTGGAGAATCATCGTAACAAAAATAAAAGTTTCTACGATATGATCGCAGAGGTAAAATATTTGAGTTACGAGTTTGGCCTTCAATTAAAGAAATGTGGAATAGTTTCACAAACTCATGCCACCTGGAACACCACAGCATAATGGTGTGTCCGAACGTCATAACCGTACTTTATTGGATATAGTGCAATCTATGATGTTTCTTACCGATTTACCACTACCGTTTTGGGGTTATGCATTAGAGACAGCTGCATTCACGCTAAATAGGGCACCATCTAAATCCGTTGAGACGACACTATATGAACTGTGGTTTAGCAAGAAACCAAAGTTGTCGTTTCTTAAAGTTTGGGGTTGTGATGCTTATGTAAAAAGTTTCATCCTGATAAGCTCAAACCCAAATCGGAGAAATGTGTCTTCATAGGATACCCAAAGGAGACAGTTGGGTACACCTTCTATCACAGATCCGAAGGCAAGACATTCGTTGCTGAGAATGGATACTTTCTAGAGAAGGAGTTTCTCTCGAAAGAAGTGAGTGGGAGGAAAGTAGAACTTGATAAGGTAATTGTACCTTCTCCCTTATTGGAAAGTAGTTCATCATAGAAATCTGTTCCTGTGACTACTACACCAATTAGTGAGGAAGCTAATGATGATAATCATGTAACTTCAGATCAAGTTACTACCGAATCTCGTAGGTAAACCAGAGTGAGATCCGCACCAGAGTGGTACGGTAATCCTGTTCTGGAGGTCATGTTACTAGACCATGACGAACTTGCGAACTATGAGGAAGCGATGATGAGCCCAGATTCCGCGAAATGGTTTGAGGCCATGAAATCTGAGATATGATCCATGTATGAGAACAAAGTATGGACTTTGATGGATTTGCCCGATGATCGGCAAGCCATAGAAAATAAATGGATCTTCAAGAGGAAGATGGACGCTGATAGTAGTGTTACTATCTACAAAGCTAGAATTGTCGCAAAAGGTTTTTGACAAGTTCAAGGTGTTGACTACGATGAGAGTTTCTCACTCGTATCTATGCTTAAGTCTGTCCGAATCATGTTAGCAATTGCCGCATTTTATGAAATCTGGCAAATGGATAAACAAAACTGCATTCCTCAATGGATTTATTAAAGAAGAGTTGTATACGATGCAACTAGAAGGTTTTTTCGATCCTAAAGGTGTTAACAAAATATGCAAGCTCCAGCGATCCATCTATGGATTGGTGCAAGCATCTCGGAGTTGGAATATACGCTTTGATAAGATGATCAAAGCATATAGTTTTATACATACTTGCGGTGAAGCCTGTATTTACAAGAAAGTGAGTGGGAGCACTACAACATTTCTGATAAGTATATGTAAATGACATATTGTTGATCGAAAATAATGTAGAATTATTCTGCAAAGCATAAAGGAATATTTGAAAGGAGTTTTTTGAAGAAGGACCTCGGTGAAGCTGCTTATATATTGAGCATCATGATCTATAGAGATAGATCAAGACGCTTGATAAGTTTTTTTAATGAGTACATACCTTGACAAGATTTTGAAGTAGTTCAAAATGGAACAGTCAAAGAAAGAGTTCTAGCCTGTGTTACAAGGTGTGAAATTGAGTAAGACTCAAAACCCGACCACGGCAGAAGATAGAAAGAGAATGAAAGTCATTCCCTATGCCATAGGTTCTATAAAGTATGCCTTGCTGTGTACCAGATCTATTGTATACCCTACACTGATTTTGGCAAGGGAGTACAATAGTGATCTAGGAGTAGATCACTGGACAGCGGTCAAAATTATCCTTAGTGGAATAAGGATATGTTTCTTGATTATGGACGTGACAAAAAGGTTCGTCGTAAAGGGTTACGTCGATGCAAATTTTGACACTGATCTAGATGACTCTAAGTCTCAATCTGGATACATATTGAAAGTGGGAGCAATTAGCTAGAGTAGCTCCTTGCAGAGCATTGTTGACATAGAAATTTGCAAAATACATACGGATCTGAGTATAGCAGACCCGTTGACTAAGCTTCTCTCACAAGCAAAACATGATCACACCTTAGTACTCTTTGGGTGTTAATCACATAAAGATGTGAACTAGATTACTGACTCTAGTAAACCCTTTGAGTGTTGGTCGCATGATGATATGAACTATGAGTGTTAATCACATGATGATGTGAACTATTGATGTTAAATCACATGACGATGTGATCTAGATTATTGACTCTAATGCAAGTGGGAGACTGAAGGAAATATGCCCTAGAGGCAATAATAAAGTTATTATTTATTTCCTTATATCATGATAAATGTTTATTATTCATGCTAGAATTGTATTAACCGGAAACATAATACATGTGTGAATACATAGACAAACAGAGTGTCACTAGTATGCCTCTACTTGACTAGCTCGTTGATCAAAGATGGTTAAGTTTCCTAGCCATAGAGATGAGTTGTCATTTGATTAACGGGATCACATCATTAGGAGAATGATGTGATTGACATGACCCATTCCATTAGCTTAGCACCCAATCGTTTAGTATGTTGCTATTGCTTTCTTCATGACTTATACATGTTCCTATGACTATGAGATTATGCAACTCCCGTTTACCGGAGGAACACTTTGTGTGCTACCAAACATCACAACGTAACTGGGTGATTATAAAGGTGCTCTACAGGTGTCTCCAAAGGTACTTGTTGGGTTGGCGTATTTCAAGATTAGGATTTGTCACTCCGATGGTCGGAGAGGTATCTCTGGGCCCTCTCAGTAATGCACATCACATAAGCCTTGCAAGCATTGCAACTAATATGTTAGTTGTGAGATGATGTATTACGGAACGAGTAAAGAGACTTGCCGGCAACAAGATTGAACTAGGTATTGGATACCGACGATCGAATCTCGGGCAAGTAACATACCGATGACAAAGGGAACAACGTATGTTGTTATGCGGTCTGACCGATAAAGATCTTCGTAGAATATGTAGGAGCCAATATGGGCATCCAGGTCCCGCTATTGGTTATTGACCGGAGACGTGTCTCGGTCATGTCTGCATTGTTCTCGAACCGTAGGGTCCGCATGCTTAACGTTACGATGACAGTTATTATGAGTTTATACATTTTTATGTATCGAAGGTAGTTTGGAGTCCCGAATGTGATCACGGACATGACGAGGAGTCTCGAAATGGTCGAGACATAAAGATCGATATATTGGAAGCCTATATTTGGACATCGGAATCGTTCCGGGTGAAATCGGCACTTAATCGGAGTACCGAGGGGTTACCGGAACCCCCCGGGGGGTTAATGGGCCTTCATGGGCCATAAGGGAGAAGAGAAGGGCCGGCCAGGGCAGGCCGCGCGCCCCCTCCCCCCTAGTCCAAATAGGACAAGGAAGGGGGGCGGCGCCCCCCTTTCCTCTTCTCCTTCCCCCTTTCCTTCTCCAACAAGGCAAGAGAGGGGGGAGTCCTACTCCCGGTGGGAGTAGGACTCCTCCAGGCGCACCCCTTGGGGCCGGCCGCACCTCCCCCTCCCTCCTTTATATACGGGGGCAGGGGGCACCCTAGAACACACAAGTTGATCTTCGTGATCGTTCCTTAGCCGTGTGCGGTGCCCCCTTCCACCATATTCCACCTCGGTCATATCGTTGCGGTGCTTAGGCGAAGCCCTGCGTCGGTAGAACATCATCATCGTCATCACACCGTCATGCTCACGGAACTCATCCCCGAAGCTTTGCTGGATCGGAGCCCGGGGAGCGTCATCGATCTGAACGTGTGCTAAGAACTCGGAGGTGCCGGAGTAACGGTGCTTGGATCGGTTGGACCGGGAAGACGTACGACTACTTCCTCTATGTTGCGTCAACGCTTCTACTTCGGTCTACGAGGGTACGTAGACAACACTCTCCCCTCTCGTTGCTATGCATCACCATGATCTTGTGTGTGCGTAGGAATTTTTTTGAAATTACTACGTTCCCCAACAGCTTCGAATAAGATTCGTCAATGATGGCTCCTGCTAAGTCCTCCATGGAGTCCCTTTCTTTGCCGCCTTTGATCATAAACTTCTCTTGGATGTCGATATGGTACCCTTCTGGAATTATGATGAAATCTTGAAAAAGAGCATCTCTAATATTCCTGACGCCCACACTAGAGAAAGTTATACCTCTATTCTCAAGGAAATCCTTCAAGGCAGGGCACTCCGTCCTAGCCCTGCAGAAGTGATAGAGCAAAACATGATTCCGCATAGCCAGTTGCATGACAGCGACTTTTCTACGCCCGTAAAAATCCTTTCGCGTGAACTCCATGCCGAGACCAACAAACTTGTGCTTCTCCTCGCGCAACCAGTCCTCGTACAAGCGAATGATCTCCTCCACCTTACCAGGCTCGTTGGTGTACCACACGTCGAGCTTCGTGTTACCATCGGCAACTATAGAATGGTACTCAGTGGTATTCAAAAAGTCGTCCATGGCAACGAGTAGCAAGGTGCCAATGGAGATTCCTAAGACCCTGCGACAAGGTTGGGGAGTGGCGAGGAGGCTGGGAACTGACTGATGTTCTGTGGCTACAATACGACGTGAAAACCTCACAAACACGGACAATATTTAACCTTGGCGAGGGACCTGTGAGTTACAATGCGCATTAACGTGTGAACTAGGAACAGCGAATAGACGGTTGTGCTTCCGAAGCTCATAAAACCATGCCCTTCGTAAAGTCACGGTTGTGCACAAATATTTGATGCCGTGGAGAAATCGAGGAGCCTCTAACTTTATTTTACGGTAACTGACACACTGAATAGTCACATCGAACAGCCGGCACATCGGTCATCAATTCCTCATTTGAAAAAAAAACACCAACGGAAGAATCCAATGAAGCAAACAAACAGCCAGCCATACGCCTTAGATCCGAAGGCCAAAACTCATCTGTGCCTCATCTAGCTAGATTCACAACATCTGTCCCTCGATAGTCAAGGCTGGTTTCAGGTGAGGCCCGGGTATGCAGGCACAACATGCACATACGTATCTATCAGGCACGGATATGCAGGAACACAACGCACATACGTGTCTATTCCACAGGCACGGGTATCACCACAGGCACGTAGAGATACAGGCAGCAACTCGTTGTAAACACGTGAATGCAGGCAACAAAGGCACGGAAACGAAGCCTCTACATGCACATGCTTCGGCTTGGCAAGGCACGAATACGGCCTTGCAATTAACATTCTCGAGCCACGACTAGACACCCTCTGCGTACAGACATGGAATTGCAGCTTCTCCGACGCACAAGCACGGTTTTCGAATTGGCATTATCGAGGCACATATACAAAACCTCTGCATACAAATCATCCGGATGCAAAAAAGAGAGGTGGCAGAGGCATCGGTAAGAACACTCTGTTCGAGAGGCACGGTTGCAAACTCTCAAGAGGGACAGCCATGTGACACCGCAGACACATAGACACGTGAAGTGTATCACATGAGGATACATCAAATACAAGGAGCGAATCAACGGTAGAAGTGAAAGAGCCACAGTCTTAAAGTGACTAGAGGCACGGGCGTGTAGAAGCACGGACACGACGAGTCACAGCCACCGCATCCCCTCACGGACAGGCATCTGGCACCACAGGCACGTAGAGTCACAGCCAGCATCTCTCCTGAGACAAGCGAATGCAGGTACAGGACGCACAGAACTGCAGCGTATACAGGCACGGAATTACGACTTTTGTCGCACAGGTACGGCTTTCGAATTGGCGTTCTCGAGGCACGGGTACAAACCACCTGAACACACAAAAGAGTGATGGCAGAGGGACGGTTGTGTACTCTGAAGAGAAACTGTCGTGTGACACCACCACATAGAGACATCGCGTGTGTCACGTGAGGTGCGGTCCCGAAGAACACAGAGACAGGAAACTGAAAAATGTTGCCTCGTACATTACCAGACGTGCGTCTCTTGTGCGAATGTGTAAAACACAACAATACAAACACAAACAAACAGCGGTGTATATAATCCAAACAAAAAACACGCTTCTCCCAAACAATACATATGCGTCCCCTCACGGACGGGCGTCTGGCACCAGAGGCACGTAGAGTCACAGCCAACATGACGCCTGAGACACACAAATGCATTTACAGGAGACACCGAATTACAGCGTATACAGGCACGGAATTGCGGCTTCTCATAGTTATCGAAGCACGGGTACAAACAACCTGGACGCACAAAAGAGTGGTGGCAAAGGCACGGATGTGTAGTGTCAAGAGGAACTGCCGTGTGAAACCAGCACGTTACAGACATGGCGTGTCTCATGGATGTACATGCATAGACGGAAAGAAGCCACGGAAGTGAATCCTGAATATACACGGATGAATGGATTCTCAAGGCACGGTCCTAAAACACACAAAGACACGAAACTAAAATGTTGCCTCGTACGTTAGCAGACATGCCTCTCTTGTGCAAACGTGTAAAAGACAACAATACAAACACAATCAAACGGCACCGAATAAAAGCCAAACACAAAACGCGCTTCTCCCAAACAATACATATGCGCCACTTCAACAGGTTCTCTAAATATACATGAACTCGCGCAAACGTCAACAATGAACTTGTAACATGAAAAAACATAAGAAATTATATTCACATAACATGAGACGGTACTCCATAGGATTGAACTAAAAGTACTCATTAATTATACAAAAAAATAAATGAAAGTCTTCCAGGAATCCATTCTGCTCACACCACCTGGACGATTATACTCAATTGGAGTTCTCCTCAAAAGCATCAACGGCGTCCGGGGTCGGGAAGACAACGAGGATGCATCATGTCCTTCATAGAGAGAACTCGGCGGTAGAGCTCGTAGCTGACAAACCCATCCTAAAATAAAAAGCAGATGAGAATGAAGATATACATTAAGGGGAAAAAGTAATATTGTTGCAATAAAACAAATATATAAAGACGAAATTTTCACTTACAATTGCCGCATATTTCAGGTGTTCAAGGGAAAGCGGCTTCCATTCCCAGTAGTCATGCAGACCTTGTGGAAAAGACGACTTCATACTCAAGTAAGATTTGTTTATGACGGCTCCTGCCAAATCTGCCATTGAATCCCTTAGGTTGCCTCCTTTGATCATGAGCTCCTCTTGAAGGTTGATGTGACACTCTCTTGGGATTTTAAGGTAACTGTTTGCCAGAACATCCCTATCGTTCCTGACGTCGACACTAGCGAAAATTATACCTTTGTTCTGAAGGAAATCCTTCAGAGCAACGCACTTTGTCCTGGCCTTGCACAAGTGATAAACAAGAACATGCTTGCGCATCGCCAGTTGCATAACGGCAGCTTTTCTACTACGATCAAAATAATCCTCTCGTGTGTACCCCAGATCAAGACTAACAAACTTGTACCTGTCCTCACGCAGCCATTCCTCATAGAGAGTAAGAATCTCCTCCACCTTGTGGGGATCATTGGTATACAACACATCGAGCTTGTTATTACCATCAGCATCTATAGAGAGACGCTCAGTAGTGTTCCTGAATTCGTCCATGGAACCGAGGCTGAGACGACAATGGAGTTTGACTATGCTTCTCGTACGAGTCGAGGATGACGGGAGCTACCTACACTTCTCTGGAGGGAATAAGACGCGATAACCTCCAGGAATAGACCACTACTTAACATTCGGGGAGAGACGACTCAGTTACCATGCGCCCATTTAAGTGCTAAGGAAACGGTGAATGGACGATTGTGCTTCTGCAGCTCGTGAAACCATGCACTTCAAAAGTCACGACTGCCACGCTGTAATCGAGGAGCACCTAGATTGACTCTAGCACGGTATCTGGCACAATGAATACTAACAATAAATAGCCATACCATCGGTCACCAGCACATCTTTTGACCGAGAGAACAATGAGAGGAAGCAAACAAGATGACCCTGTCGTACAAATACTACACGGGGACTGAACAAAAATAGAAGCACGGTTCGGCCAGCACAAAAGCCACACGCGTGCCTCCACTTTGCTCTAAAGACAAACCTCAGTGATATCAACGGACCTGCATCTCTATGTCTGTCCATGCTTCTCACATACAAATAACTGTGGGCTGTCATAGATATTCCCGCCTGAACCCAACGTACATAAAAACAGTGGCTCCCTGGGTCAACAACTGCTTGAAAACAAATTGCAATAACAGAGTCATGAACCGTGACTCCATTCTAGATACAAAAGTGCCTCTCATTAGGAACCATCATGCCTCCCCTCAATTTGCATCCCCCGACGTATCGACCATGCCTCTCCTGCTACATCGACCGTGCATCTCATAACATCATCACCGTTCCTCTCCTAAAGACACACCCAACCATATCTGATTAAACATGTGATTAAAAAAATTAAAACACAGAAGCAGGAGTATGCTTTTTAGCATGTATAATGGTGCCTCCCAAAAAGTATGTGAGGCAGCATAGGCACGTAAAAGACTCTGCTCGAACGCAGCACAGCTGGACAACTATAATGGGAGGCAGCTGGATGAGTCAAACATCTCGTGTCCCCATAACACCTCGGGATACACGCACACCATCTACAACCAGCATTCATTCCATTTCGCAGAATAAAAAATAAAACAAGAAGCACTCATTACTACTCTTGCTCTCTCCCATCTCATTTATATTTCAATAAGCTCGGACTCCCTCAGCCACAACACAACTCATTTGCCTTCTCCGTCGCTTGCTTCTAGGGTTCGTGCTTCTTCTCCGTCTCCTGCTTCTAGGGTTCGTGCTTCTAACCCGCACACAATCGATTAATTTCTAAGCCATATTTCTCTCGTAGATTGCTCGCGTGGGTGCTTGCCCTAACCTTCCCATCACAAGCCATCTGCCTTATCCGTCCGAATACTTCTAAGGTTCGTGCTTCTTCCCCGCACACAGTCTCATTTCAAACAAGTTATTGAAGAGTTTTTATTGGGTCTCTTGATTAACTTCCAAGCCGTGCTTCTCTCATAGATTTTGCTAGCCGTGTGCGCTTGCCCTAAGCTTCCCCTACCCAAATCTTCGTTCGTCAACCCTCGTTCTTCTTCTGTCACAGGTAAAAAGCATATGCGTAAGTAGCATACTCCGATCCGTATTTACGTTTTACGTTTAGGTTTTTCATTTGATAGTTATTGAAGCATCAGATCCGGTACAACGACTTCATTCTCTAACGGAATATAAAAACCATTTGAAAATCTAAACAAGTGTTATAAACTCATTCATACTGCTTTTCTCGAAGGAGTAGATGAGAAGATTTATGGTAAATTTGTAGTTGTTGCCTGCCTTCAATATAGCAACCATATTTGAAGCTAGCCGTTGTCTACCTTCCACGTTGAAGCTTGTTTTTAAATTGTTATGATATTATTGTTTTCTTAACATAGTTTTTCTGAAATATTTAGGTATGATTTTCCCTGCCTGCCGCCAACCAGGCGGCCCTTGCGAACCACACCCTGAAGTTATCCAGGAGTTTGAGGTTATTCTTGATGAAAATTGCTGGAACCGCATGGTTAGTAAGCATCACTAACAAATTAGTTGCTTACAACACAGTAAAAATTGTCACTGACACTCATACCCCCTTGCACCTATACTAGGTCCCCCTGCTGCCACTTCTTCGCACCTGCCTTGTGTTTTCATTTTCTATTAGTTTGCTTGCCTATGCCCTGATTAATATAGTCCATTAATTTATAATACAATTATGTTGTTATCTGTAATTCTTATCAAAAATTCATATCAAATTTAAGAAAACTTTTAACATTAACAGTACGCAAGTTCAAATTTATACTTACAGGTTGTTATTTGCACTATTTTTTCCAGTATGTACCTTGTAATGTCTGAGCTTTTCTCGCTGAATACATTGAAGAGGAGAAGAAAGAAGCAAGAAAATTGCGTAAACAGTAGGTAGAGCCAGCCCTTCTTACACATGAAGGAAGGTCTTACAATGCTTTGTTTAAGCATAGGGTGAACTACACAAAGTTCTGCGGTGGTGAGTGGAACATCTTTGCGGCTGATTATGAACTTCGTGCTGGAGACTGCATAGAATTTGAACTACCATACGAGGGTCTAAATCTCGAAATACAAACATATCGAGATAACAAAAGGCTGCTTCCATTACCCCACGTTGGTAGGTATTTAATATTACAAACATTACAGACTTATCTTCTTTCGCTGTAATTTTGTATGCATGAATCGAACTGAATAATATTAACCCCGTGTTGGATGTAACTTTATCTAACTTTAAAATATTTTTCTTTTTCTAGCTCTCGACGATCTTTCTTCTGACGATTTCGACCATGTTCACTGTTGTGTCTACTCTAAGGATATTGAGTTCACCTACGACCAGACACGATTCTTTCTACAACGCCTTTTCGGAGATACTTTCATCCGTTGCCGTCCATTTGTCCATGTCCTGACTCACACTAACACCAAAGTCTACGTCATGGTTGGTTACAACTGTCCTTGTTAAAATACCAAAAGTATTTTGCTCATATGTAATATAAACAATACTGACGTAATATTGCTTATATGTAAAATTATAAAAACCTATTTATTCAAACCTAAAACAGCAAAACTTCCGTTGTTCTCTTAATATGTTGTTTTATCTGTTTACAGACAAACCTGAACATGCCAGGAACTATATTACTTCGAATATGGAATTTCTTAATGTTTGTGCACTCACCATATTCAGACGTCCTTTTATTTATTGTCCAAGTGACAAATCAAGGGTTTTAATTTCTATTTAATTTTGATTTTCTTCTAGAAAATTCCGAGGAGCGTTTTCTCAACACTGAAGAGATGGGTGGACATGCCAACCAATGGCAGGGTAACCCTTGAAGCTCCTGATGAACATACACATGTCATCACTCCTTCATCGTACTACATCTCCAAAAATGACGGCAGGATGGTAATACAGAAGTCTTCTTTCAGAGACTTCATATCAGTTGCATCCTTCGTTGAAAAGAACGTTGTTCTAATCACTTTCAAAGAGCGAAATGACCATTATGTGTCCATCATCATTCAGCGCATCAAGTAGATTCCGTCGGAACCAGCACCTAAAATGGAAGCAAACAGTGCATCTCCTAGAATGTTCAATGCTCGTTTCATCATGATGCCTCCAGTAGCAAAACACTGATTACTATAAGTTTGCTAGATAGGATGGTAGAGTAATTTAACTATTATGGACCATGTGCTTGCTTGAACTATCGGAATAATCTTTTGCAACTTATGTAGCTCTTACAGACACTCAACCTACTGTTTCAACCATCGGAATGATCCTTTAAAACAAATGTTGTATGAACCATCGAAATGATTCATTTGAAAAAATGTAGTTCTTATCCTTTGAAAAGTTCACAATTCAAAAAACCAAAAAACAAAAAGATTCATTTTCAAAAATGAAACGAAACAATAATCAGTTTGTGATTCAAAACCTCTAGCAATACGATGTTATCAAACTTATTCAAACCATCTAGTGAAACATATCTCAATTAAAAACCAAACAGGACTATGTTTTCAAGTCCAAACTATATTTAGTTCAACTTTTCCTAAACACACTTGTACACTGAATAACATAAAAACCGTGCCTCCCTAACCAAGGAAGATTATTAACTAAAAAACGTTTCACAACAAAGGCACGACCATGCATCTGCTGAATGTTCTAACGTTTACACGACTACTATCACAGCCAAAGATGCATCACACAGGCAGCACGCAACGAATAAAAAAATCAATGAACAAAGACAAGTGAAAATCTTAAAAAGAACAGATAAAACAAACCCCTGTTTCTGAAATTCTACGCCTGGAACCGCCGCGTGACTAGCAACTGCTCTTCGATGGTTTCCTTTTTTGCACGACAAAACAACCCTTTCACTTTTCCGACTCCATTTCATCCTCTTCCTTGAAAGTTTCTCGCCGGCCACAGTTCACCACCGCACACCTCCAGCCATGGACGACGGGAAACTAACAACATTCACCGAACACATCACTACCCACGGTACAACCATGCTTGAGGTGGTGTACACCAACGACCCAAGGACCGTGGAGCGGATCATCAACAAGTACGAAGAATGGCTAAAGGAGGAGAAGAACAAGTTCGTTGGCCTCGACCTCGAGTACACACGTAAGAGCAGTTACATACGACAAGGGATCACTGTCGTCCAACTTTCCATGCGCGAGCATGTCTTTGTATACCACTACTGCAGGTCCGAGCGCTCCCAGGCGTTAGTTGACTTCCTGCAACGAAAGCGGTAACTTTCACTAGCGTCAACACCAGGAACGACAAGACCATGCTTGCCCGTGCATGCATCAGAATTCCAGACCAGCACCACGTCGACATCCAGAGGCTATTCTGCATCAAGAGTGGTGGAGAAAGGGACTCCATGGCTGACCTTGCAGCGGCCATCATCGACCCCTCATACAAGAACATGAAGAAAACATTCCCAAAGGAGAAGCACCAATTCTGGGAGTGGAAGCCACTTTCCCCGATACACCTTGAGTACGTGGCAAAGGACGGGTATGTTAGCTACGAGTTGTACCGTAGAATCCTAATCATCAAGAACGGGCTACGTCATCTCCACCAACAACCAATGAAAGAAAGACTCCGCCCACGTAAGAGCAATAACGAGGGATCTTCCAGCGGCTGGAAGCGCCGGAAGGGAAACAGTGGTTGGTAAATTGCGAGAAAATGGATATCAACATTAAACTAGTAGGAACCACTATTATCATAATTTGGATTGTATGGACCTATGTTGTAAATATGTTTGTTGTTGCTCAAAGATGTTGTGTGTATTGTATTACTATTTTACGTTTGAACTTTGAACACAATGGTGTGCTCATGTACTAATTTGGATTGTATGAACCTATATTGTAAATATGTTTGTTGTTGCT
Organism: Aegilops umbellulata; assembly: GCA_032464435.1. Lineage (NCBI taxonomy): Eukaryota > Viridiplantae > Streptophyta > Magnoliopsida > Poales > Poaceae > Aegilops > Aegilops umbellulata. Next base: position 472,939,086 of record CP136056.1, on the reverse strand, counting down.
CAAAGATGCTGTGTGTATTGTATTACTATTTTACGTTTGAACTTTGAACACAGTGGTGTGCTCATGTACAAATGCATACTACGTTTTGCATGTCTAAATGCAATTAGTAACTTATGTCCCAGTACTGAGCAAGCATATATTGTATCCATGATTATAGAACGAGAGATATCTCGCACAATATTGTATTATAATTTTCATACTCAACCTTTACAAGATGCATCGTGCATTTACAAAAATATGTGATGATATCGTTGTAAACTCTCAGTACAATGCTTATTAAACATTGGCATGAGCAATTCATAAATATTGCAAAAGATCATTCGGTACACAGTCACAAGCGACAAGAACTTTGTTACCTTAACCACATTGAAAAAAAATCCTTGCCTCCATTTCACATCAAACACCACTCCGTCCATTCAGAACATCCTTGCTATTGTACACAGGTTCCTCTCCGTACACCAGTTCTGCACGATGCCACAAAACTACACTACTGTGTGCGACTGACCTATTTACAAGCGTGACTCACTAAGTGTCTACTCAATCCATGCCTGTGGTGCCACGCACCCGTGACCCTAGAGACTACACATCTGTGCATCATTAACCGAGCCTCTCTAACCAGATATTCGGACCGATGCCTCTACTTTCGTACATCTGTGCCTCTAGAATCTTGACGCCAGCAAGTGGGTTCAAAACCGTGCCTCCAGACGACCGTGCTTATACTGACTGCACTTCCGTGCCTCTGTTTGCTTGATCAACGTGCCTCACTTGAAACCCAAAGTAACTCTACGTTCTTCGCACGCATGATCGCCAATGCAACTTGGGTGCTGCACATACGCGTCTCTCAGTATACCCGTACCTCCACAATCGTGCTTGTACTGACTATAATTCCATGCCTCCGTTTTGCTCAATCCACGTGCCTCACATAAAACCAACAGTAACTCTACGTCCTACACACACACGTGCCTCTTGCATGAAACCCATAGTATCTCGCCCATACAACTTTGGCACTGCACACACGTAGCTCTCAGTATACCCGTGCCTCCTCACGACCATGCATGCACTGACTTCAATTCCGTGCCTTCATTTGCTTAATCCACGTGCCTCACATAAAAGAGATACACAACCCTGCCTCAGAGTAAACAACACACGTGCCCCTACTGTATTCAAAACTATAACCCCAATTAAATAACATCCATCCAAAAGAACATTTTTAAAAGAGATGCACAGCCATACCTCCTCTACAAACATACAACAGCAATGAACACTTAGGTTCTTAGGTTCATATTGTTTCATATATCAAGACAACATTAACCCGTAGCATAGATTTTTAAACAAAATCCATTTATGTTCAAAGGTTATAACTAATATCACTGCGGCAGAAGATTGAAGATAACAACAAGCCTCCCATCACGCTCTTTGAAAGTTATCAGCACCAAGTTGTTTACTTCAATAGACGATGTCTGGAGAAAATCACTGAAACCTTCCTGTTTGAACACCATTCTTCTACCCAAGCCAATGAAGTAGGAGCAAGGAGTGCTCACATATATATCATCATCACCAGATTCCAAAGTAACTTCAAGGGTTAAAACGCCAGTCCTAGGAAAAGTCAGAGAGTCCTTCAAACTCCTCACAACAATACTAGGAATAACCAGACAAAAAACATCAAGCTATCAGAAATAGAACAAAAATTAAAAACTATAAATAGAAGAGATAATAAAAATAAATAAATAAACAGAAACAAAGAAAAAACAGTGGAACAAATCTGACCATATGATAACCATTAACATTCATGGAATCAATCCTGTGAACAAAAGGACAACACGGTATGTAGACATCATCAAAGAGTTGACACCTCATGAAATACATCTGCTGATAATTAAGAAAAACACCACGGGTGTAATAACAACTCCCAACAAGTTCCATCTCGGAGTCGCTCAAATCATCAAGAGCTACAAAATATAATTACACAGGCTCAAGGGAACAGAAAATTCATCATGTGCAATAAAACAAGCTAAAGACTTCCTTAAAAATAAACCTTACCAATAGAAGGTAAAGGAGACAACACATCTCCACGACCAACACGATAAAAATCAATACCAATCCATGTTCCATAGTGTTCAATCCTAATGGTCATTATATCACGAGGACGAACACCATAATCATTGATCAATCATTCCCAGGAAGGACCATGGAATTTACTCCTCAACCGACCATGACTAAACAAAACACCATACAAATAACCCTCATTGCACTGAAAAGCAAGATCAGTATCTTCGTCACCCCTCCTTATGGCTAAAGCCCTGCACTCCTTGATGTAACGAGCAAGATGAGCTCTAACACTGCACGGAACATACTGCAGAACAAATCAAAACAAGGATCATAATCAAAACCTAGACAGCATGAGCAGCACCAAAAGAAATAAACGTGTGTACCAAAAATTGAACAATTATAAAATGATATTCTTACAACACGCCTCCAACAACGCCGATCCAGGACCACACTGAACCCATCTACAGAAAAATCAACAGAAGAACACGGGCCACCAGGCATACGGCAAAGAGGACAAGCCATAACTGCAAGGAACACACTGATTGTCAAGAACTAATCACACAAAACCCAGTTTAAACTTGACATCTGATAGTGTTGGTAGTCCCCACCCGTAACTACCCCATAAATCTCCATATCCCGGAAATATGATGGGAACAAAAAGAGAAACAGGGAACCCACGAAGGCAACCGGTAGGGAATGGCGATCACGCGAACGGGGAAGCGCGGTCGACACTAAAGAAGGACCGTCGTAAAACCAGGCAATAAGCGCGGCGGCCGGGACAGGGGCCGCCGTAACCAAGCGACAAGAGCGGCGGCCGCGGCGGACGAAGACGACGGCAAAGAAAGAACGGTGCTCCACGACGGTTCGCCCACACCAGAGAGAAAACAGATCTCAAAACAGATCAAAAAGTTTTACAAAACATTAAAAGTATAAGGACTAAAGTGAAAAAAGGAAAAACCGGAAAGGGAAACCAGAAACCAGAAAACACGGGAGACGCCGTGCGCGCGACAAGTGTCGCGCGCGGAGCGCCTCAGAAAAGGCTCCCGACCGCTCCACGCGTGACACTTGGCGCGCGGGGAGCGCTCCCCGACTAATCGTTGCGAGGAGCGCTCCTCAATTAGTGATTTCGGGGTCCGCCATGAGGGATCCTATTTGACGCCCGCAGGCGTCAAAAGGACAAGCCTTCGCTGAAGAGAGTCACCAGTTGGGCCAGCCCATGTACAGATTTCGGTTTCACTGATGTTTCCTTGTTTCTTAGGGTTTTTTTCTTTTTTGGCTTCCAGGGTTTTCACTCTTTTGGCTGGTTTTTAGTTGTTTTGTTCCCGTTTTTTTAGTTCCTTTCTTCTTTTCTTTTTCTTTATTTTACGTTTTCTTTTTTTATTTTTTGTTTCTGTTCTTCTTCTCTTTATTGAGTATTATATAAAAAGTTCACCGCATATTACAAAAATCTTCATCGCATTAAGAAAATGTGCACCGTATATTATGAAATAGTTCGCCTTGCATTATAAAAATGTTAATCATGTATTAAGGAAATGTTCATTGTATACTACTAAATTGCTCAACATATATCAGAAAATGTTCATTGTGTATTTAAATTTTGTTCATCGTATATTAAGAAATTTTTCAATGTATACTATAAAATGTTCATTTGTATATTTTAAATTTGTTCGGTGTATTTTTTCAAAAAGTTTCACCGCATTTGAAAATTTGTTCAACGTATATTGTAAAGATGTTTAATGTTTTTGAGGATTTGCCGTTGTCCTTTCTACTTTTAGCATGGCGCTGTGATTATGAAATAGTTCACCTTGCATTATAAAAATGATCATCATGTATTAAGGAAATGTTCATTGTATACTACTAAATTGCTCGACATATATTAGAAAATGTTCATTGTGTATTTAAATTTTGTTCATCGTATATTAAGAAATTTTTCAATGTATACTATAAAATGTTCATTTGTATATTTTAAATTTGTTCAGTGTATTTTTACAAAAAGTTTCGCCGCATTTGAAAATTTGTTCAACGTATATTGTAAAGATGTTGAATGTTTTTGAGGATTTGCCGTTGTCCTTTCTACTTTTAGCGTGGCGCTGTTATTATGTAGTTCGAGGTCGCTAGCCCGGCTGGCTAGCCTCGCTACCATCAACCGTGAGGACGGAAGCTCGATACCGCATGAGCGCTTCTACTTTTCCCGAATTTTTGCTCATCGTTTGATACTCGGGCCGGCCCGTGTGCGCACCGCTTCAGCGAAGCCGTGGGACGCACACGGGCGGCGTATATGGCGAGAGCTCCTATTTACCGCGTGCGGGCGGAAAATGGTCGAGCCTTCGCTGACGGAAGAGCGCATGGGCCGGTTCATTAGGAGAAACGAGCTCACAAGTAAAAAAAGAAACAAGAATTAATGTGCCCGCAAGAGAGCTCGAGCTCAGGACGGAACCAGTGAACTCTTACGATAATTCAAGGCGCGAAATTTTAAGTACCATACGCTGTTGAATTTTTTTTAAGTACACATAAAATATTTTGTAATATCCATTGAACATTTTGCGATACTCGTTGAACATTCTATTAAAATAAGTTGAGTGTTTGAAATAATATACGATGAACATTTTTTTAAAATATGATATACACGCTGAACAATTTTCGGACACGTACTGAACATCTGTGAAAATACGTCGAACAATTTACGAATACACATTGAACATTGTGTAATATACACTGAACAAAATTAAGAAACATAGTGAACATTTGTATACTCGTTGAAAAACCAAAACCAAAATAGAAAAATTGCAAAATATATTTACTAAACATTTTTATATCCATTGAACATTTTAAATAATACTTGATGAACATTTTTTAAACAATACTAGCAAAAAGGCCCGTGCGTTGCAACGAGAGAAAAAAATACCACAAGCTCTTAATTTACAAAAGATGTTCTACAATCTCAGAATTTATAGCTATTTCTTAAATACATGAAGAGTTGTTAAAAAGATACATGATTTTTTAATCATAAAAAGATATTTTTTTTGTCTGGAAAAGAACATTTTTGTATGGTCTCCTGTTGACGCAGGTACTTGTGCCCCTATTTCATCACGATTTCTTGCCATACATGTCGTAGATATTGGTCTCTGTTTCATCACTATTTATATCTTATCAAATTTGTCTTTTTTTTCATGCATGCCTCCTTTTTATCTTTTTTCATGTATGTCCTCTTTTTCTTCTTCCTATATATAGGAGAATAGCGCAACATCTCATCTTTATCATATCTCCTCTGCATTTTCTCTTTTATTTATTTTATAGCGGATATCCTGTCTTTCTTGGGTCCTTATTTTATTTCTTGTCATGCCTGTCCTTATTTACTGGGTGTCTCTAGCAAATTTATCTTCAATTTCATGTCCAATCCTGATTTTGCTGAGGTGTTCATCCCCAATCTGAATCAGTACCGGTATATAAAAAAAGACGAATAATGCATTGTTGATTAACATTGCAGCCTACATAGTATTTTTAAAATTGTTAATGGGTAAAAAATTTGGGGAACGTAGTAATTTCAAAAAAAAATCCTACGCACACGCAAGATCATGGTGATGCATAGCAACGAGAGGGGAGAGTGTTGTCCACGTACCCTCGTAAACCGAAAGCGGAAGTGTTATAACAACGCGGTTAATGTAGTCGTACGTCTTCACGGCCCGACCGATCAAGCACCGAAACTACGGCACCTCCGAGTTCTAGCACACGTTCAGCTCGATGACGATCCCCGGACTCCGATCCAGCAAAGTGTCGGGGATGAGTTCTGTCAGCACGACGGCGTGGTGACGATCTTGATGTTCTACCGTCGCAGGGCTTCGCCTAAGCACCGCTACAATATTATCGAGGATTATGATGGAGGGGGGCACCGCACACGGCTAAGAGATCTCAAGGATCAATTATTGTGTCTCTGGGGTGCCCCCCTGCCCCCGTATATAAAGGAGCAAGGGGGGAGAGGCGGCCAAGGGGAGGAGGCGCGCCCAAGGGGGGCAATCCTACTCCAAGTAGGATTCCCCCCTCTTTTCTAGTCCAAGTAGGAGAGGGGAAGGAAGGGAAGGAGAAGGAGAAGGAAGGAGAGGGAGGAAAAAGAGGAAAGGGGGGTTGGCCCCCTAGTCCAATTTGGTTTGGGCTAGGGGGGCGCGCGCCCTGCCTCCTCTCTTCCACCACTTGGCCCATGAGGCCCATTGTTTCTTCCTCGTATTCCCGTAACTCCCCGGTACCCCCGAAAATACCCGACTCACTCGGAACCTTTCCGATGTCCGAATATAGTCGTCCAATATATCAATCTTTACATCTCGACCATTTCAAGACTCCTCGTCATGTCCCCGATCTCATCCGGGACTCCGAACTCCTTCGGTACATCAAAACATATAAACTCATAATGAAACTGTCAACGTAACGTTAAGCGTGCGGACCCTACCGGTTCGAGAACAATGTAGACATGACCGAGACACGTCCCTGGTCAATAACCAATAGCGGAACCTGGATGCTCATATTGGCTCCCACATATCCTACGAAGATCTTTATCAGTCAGACCGCATAACAACATACGTTGTTCCCTTTCCCCTCAAAAAAACATACGTTGTTCCCTTTGTCATCGGTATGTTACTTGCCCGAGATTCGATCGCCGGTATCTCAATACCTAGTTCAATATCGTTACCAGCAAGTCTCTTTACTCATTCTGTAATACATCATCTCGCAACTAACTCATTAGTTGCATTGCTTGCAAGGCTTAAGTGATGTGCATTACCGAGAGGGCCCAGAGATACCTCTCCGACAATCGGAGTGACAAATCCTAATCTCGAAATACGCCAACCCAACATGTACCTTCAGAGACACCTGTAGAGCTCCTTTATAATCACCCAGTTACGTTGTGATGTTTGGTAGCACAAAAAGTGTTCCTCCGGCAAACGGGAGTTGCATAATCTCATAGTCATAGGAACATGTATAAGTCATGAAGAAAGCAATAGCAACATACTAAACGATCGGGTGCTAAGCTAATGGAATGGGTCATGTCAATCACATCATTCTCCTAATGATGTGATCATGTTAATCAAATGACAACTCATGTCTATGGTTAGGAAACATAACCATCTTCGATTAACGAGCTAGTCAAGTAGAGGCATACTAGTGACACTCTGTTTGTCTATGTATTCACACAAGTATTATGTTTCCGGTTAATACAATTCTAGCATGGATAATAAACATCTATCATGAAATAAGGAAATAAATAATAACTTTATTATTGCCTCTAGGGCATATTTCCTTCTGTCTCCCACTTGCACTAGAGTCAATAATCTAGATCACATCACCATGTGATTAACATCGACAGTTCACATCATCATGTGATTAACACCCATAGTTCACATCGCCATGTGACTAACACCCAAAGGGTTTACTAGATTCAGTAATCTAGTTCACATCGCTCTGTGATTAACACCCAAAGAGTACTAAGGTGTGATCATGTTTTGCTTGTGAGAGAATCTTAGTCAACGGGTCTTTCGCATTCAGATCCGTTATGTATTTTGCAATTTTCTATGTCTACAATGCTCTGCACGAAGCTACTCTAGCTAATTGCTCCCACTTTCAATATGTATCCAGATTGAGACTTAGAGTCATCTGGATCAGTGTCAAAACTTGCATTGACGTAACCCTTTACGGCGAACCTTTTTGTCACCTCCATAATCGAGAAATATATCCTTATTCCACTAAGGATAATTTTGACCGCTGTCCAGTGATCTAATCCTAGATCACTTATTGTACTCCCTTGCCAAAATCAGTGTAGGGTATACAATAGATTTGGTACACAGCATGGCATACTTTATAGAACCTATGGCTGAGGCATAGGGAATGACTTTCATTCTCTTTCTATCTTCTGTCGTGGTCGGGCTTTGAGTCTTACTCAATTCACACCTTGTAACACAGGCAAGAACTCTTTCTTTGACTGTTCCATTTTGAACTACTTCAAAATATTGTCAAGGTATATACTCATTGAAAAAACTTATCAAGCGTCTTGATCTATCTCTATAGATCTTGATGCTCAATATGTAAGCAGCTTCATTGAGGTCTTTCTTTGAAAAAACTCCTTTCAAACACTCCTTTATGCTTTGCAGAATAATTCTACATTATTTCCGATCAACAATATGTCATTCACATATACTTATCAGAAATGTTGTAGTGCTCCCACTCACTTTCTTCTAAATACAGACTTCACCGCAAGTCTGTATAAAACTATATCCTTTGATCAACTTATCAAAGCATATATTCCAACTCCGAGATGCTTGCACCAGTCCATAGATGGATCGCTGGAGCTTGCACATTTTGTTAACACCTTTAGGATTGACAAACCTTCTGGTTGCATCATATACAACTCGTCTTTAAGAAATCCATTAAGGATTGCAGTTTTGTTATCCATTTGCCAGATTTCTTAAAATGCGGCAATTCTAACATGATTCGGACAGACTTTAATCATCGGTACGAGTGAGAAAATCTCATCGTAGTCAACACCTTGAACTTTGTCAAAAACCTTTTTAGACAAGTCTAGCTTTGTAGATAGTAACACTACTACCAGCGTCCGTCTTCCTCTTGAAGATCCATTTATTTTCTATGGCTTCCCGATCATCGGGCAAGTCAACCAAAGTCCATACTTTGTTCTCATACATGGATCCTATCTCAGATTTCATGGCCTCAAACCATTTCACGGAATCTGGGCTCATGACGCTTCCTCATAGTTCACAAGTTCGTCATGGTCTAGTAACATGACTTCCAGAACAGGATTACCGTACCACTCTGGTGCGGATCTCACTCTGGTTTACCTACGAGATTCGGTAGTAACTTGATCTGAAGTTACATGATTATCATCATTAGCTTCCTCATTAATTGGTGTAGTAGTCACAGGAACAGATTTCTGTGATGAACTACTTTCCAATAAGGGAGAAGGTACAATTACCTTATCAAGTTCTACTTTCCTCCCACTCACTTCTTTCGAGAGAAACTCCTTCTCTAGAAAGTATCCATTCTCAGCAACGAATGTCTTGCCTTCGGATCTGTGATAGAAGGTGTACCCAACTGTCTCCTTTGGGTATCCTATGAAGACACATTTCTCCGATTTGGGTTTGAGCTTATCATGATGAAACCTTTTCTTATAAGCATCGCAACCCCAAACTTTAAGAAACGACAACTTTGGTTTCTTGCCAAACCACAGATCATATTGTGTCATCTCAACGGACTTAGATGGTGCCCCTTTTTAACGTGAATGCAGCTGTCTCTAATGCATCACCCCAAAACGATAGTGGTAAATCGGTAAGAGACATCATAGATTGCACTATATCCAATAAAGTACAGTTATGATGTTCGGACACACCATTATGCTGTGGTGTTCCAGGTGGCGTGAGTTGCGAAACTATTCCGCATTGTTTCAAATAAAGACCAAACTCGTAACTCAAATATTCTTCTCCACGATCAGACCGTAGAAACTTTATTTTCTTGTTACGATGATTTTCCACTTCACTCTGAAATTCTTTGAACTTTTCAAATGTTTCAGACTTATGTTTCATCAAGTAGATATACCCATATCTACTCAAATTATCTGTGAAGGTCAAAAAATAACGATACTTGCTGCGAGCCTCAACACTCATCGGACCGCATACATCAGTATGTATTATTTCCAATAAGTCAGTTGCTCGCTCCATTGTTTCGGAGAACGGAGTTTTAGTCATCTTGCCCATAAGGAATGGTTCGCAAGCATCAAGTGATTCATAATCAAGTCATTCCAAAATCCCATCAGCATGGAGTTTCTTCATGCGCTTTACACCAATATGACCTAAACGGCAGTGCCACAAATAAGTTGCACTATCATTATGAACTTTGCATCTTTTTGGCTTCAATATTATGAATATGTGTATCACTACGTTCGAGATCCAACAAACCATTTTCGTTGGTGTGTATGACCATAGAAGGTTTTATTCATGTAAACAGAACAACAATTCTTCTCTAACTTAAATGAATAATCGTATTGCAATAAACATGATCAAATCATATTTATGCTCAACGCAAATACCAAATAACACTTATTTAGTTTCAACACTAATCCCGAAAGTATAGGGAGTGTGCGATGATGATCATATCAATCTTGGAACTACTTCCAACACACATCGTCACCTCGCCCTTTACTAGTTTCTGTTTATTCGGCAACTCTCGTTTCGAGTTACTACTCTTAGCAACTGAACCAGTATCAAATTCCGAGGGGTTGCTATAAACACTAGTAAATTACACATCAATAACATGTACATCCAATATACCTTTGTTCACTTTGCCATCCTTCTTATCCGCCAAATACTTGGGGTAGTTCCGCTTCTAGTGACCAGTCCCTTTGAAATAGAAGCACTTAGTCTCAAGCTTAGGACCAGACTTGGGCTTCTTCACTTGAGCAACAACTTGCTTGCCGTTCTTCTTAAAGTTCCCCTTCTATCCCTTTACCCTTTTCTTGAAACTAGTGATCTTGTTAACCATCAACACTTGATGCTCTTTCTTGATTTCTATCTCCGTCGATTTCAGCATCACGAAGAGCTTGGGAATCGTTTGCGTTATCCCTTGCATATTATAGTTCATCACGAAGTTCTACTAACTTGGTGATGCTGACTAGAGAATTCTGTAAATCACTATTTTATCTGGAAGATTAACTCCCACTTGATTCAAGCGATTGTAGTACCCAGACAATCTGAGCACATGCTCACTGCTTGAGCTATTCTCCTCCATCTTTTAGCTATAGAACTTGTTGGAGACTTCATATCTCTCAACTCGGGTATTTGCTTGAAATATTAACTTCAACTCCTGGAACATCTCATATGGTCCATGACGTTCAAAACATTTTTGAAATCCCGATTCTAAGCCGTTAAGCATGGTGCACTAAACTATCAAGTAGTCATCATATTGAGCTAGCCAAACGTTCATAACGTCTGCATCTGCTCCTGCAATAGGTCTGTCACCTAGCGGTGCATCAAGGACATAATTCTTCTATGCAGCAATGAGGATAATCCTCAGATCACGCATCCAATCCGCATCATTGCTACTAACATCTTTCAAAATAATTTTTCTCTAGGAGCATATCAAAATAAACATAGGGAAGCAACAACGCGAGCTATTGATCTACAACATAATTTGCACAATACTATCAGGACTAAGTTCATGATAAATTTAAGTTCAATTAATCATATTACTTAAAAAATCCCACTTAGATAGACATCCCTCTAATCCTCTAAGTGATCATGTGATCCAAATCAACTAAACCATGTCCGATCATCACGTGAGATGGAGTAGTTTCAATGGTGAACATCACTATGTTGATCATATCTACTATATGATTCACGCTCGACCTTTCGGTCTCAGTGTTTCGAGGCCATATCTGTTATATGCTAGGCTCGTCAAGTTTAACCTGAGTATTCCGCGTGTGCAACTGTTTTGCACCCGTTGTATTTGAACGTAGAGCCTATCACACCCGATCATCACGTGGTGTCTCAGCACGAAGAACTTCTGCAACGGTGCATACTCAAGGAGAACACTTATACCTTGATAATTTAGTGAGAGATCATCTTATAAAGCTACCGTCGAACTAAGCAAAATAAGATGTATAAAAGATAAACATCACATGCAATCAAAATATGTGACATGATATGGCCATCATCATCTTGTGCCTTTGATCTCAATCTCCAAAGCATCATCATGATCTCCATCGTCACCGGCATGACACCATGATCTCCATCATCTTGATCTATATCAATGTGTCGTCACATGGTCGTCTCGCCAACTATTGCTCTTGCAACTATTGCTATCACATAGCGATAAAGTAAAGCAATTATTTGGCGCTTGCATCTTATGCAATAGAGAGACAACCATAAGGTTTTTGCCAGTTGCCGATAACTTCAACAAAACATGATCGCCTCATACAATAACTTATACCTCATCACGTCTTGAGCATATCACATCACAACATGCCCTGCAAAAACAAGTTAGACGTCCTCTACTTTGTTGTTGCAAGTTTTACGTGGCTGCTATGGGCTGAGCAAGAACTGTTCTTACCTACGCATCAAAACCACAACGATAGTTTGTCAAGTTGGTGTTGTTTTAACCTTCGCAAGGACCGAGCGTAGCCACACTCGGTTCAACTAAAGTTGGAGAAACTGACACCCGCTAGTCACCTGTGTGCATAGCATGGCGGTACAACCAGTCTCGCGTAAGCGTACGCATAATGTCGGTCCGGGCCGCTTCATCCAACAATACCGCCGAACCAAAGTATGACATGCTGGTAAGCAGTATGACTTATATCGCCCACAACTCACTTGTGTTCTACTCGTGCATATGACATCTACGCATAAAACCTGGCTCGGATGCCACTGTTGAGGAACATAGTAATTTCAAAAAAATTCCTACGCACACGCAAGATCATGGTTATGCATAGCAACGAGAGGGGAGAGTGTTGTCCACGTATCCTCGTAGACCGAAAACGGAAGTGTTATAACAATGCGGTTGATGTAGTCGTACGTCTTCACGGCCCGACCGATCAAGCACCGAAACTACGTCACCTCCGAGTTCTAGCACACGTTCAGCTCGATGACGATCCCAGGACTCGGATCCAGCATAGTGTCGGGGATGAGTTCTGTCAGCACGACAACGTGGTGACGATCTTGATGTTCTACCGTCGCAGGGCTTCGCCTAAGCACCGCTACAATAATATCGAGGATTATGGTGGAGGGGGGCACCGCACACGGATAAGAGATCTCAAGGACCAATTGTTGTGTCTCTGGGGTGCCCCCTGCCCCCGTATATAAAGGAGCAAGGGGGGAGAGGCGGCCAAGGGGAGGAGGCGCGCCCAAGGGGGGCAATACTACTCCAAGTAGGATTCCCCCCTCTTTCCTAGTCCAAGTAGGAGAGGGGAAGGAAGGGAAGGAGAAGGAGAAGGAAGGAGAGGGAGGAAAAAGAGAAAAGGGGGGCTGGCCCCCTAGTCCAATTCGGTTTGGGCTAGGGGGGCCGCGCGCCTTGCCTCCTCTCTTCCACCACTTGGCCCATGAGGCCCATTGCTTCTTCCTTGTATTCCCGTAACTCCCCGGTACCCCCGAAAATACCCGAATCACTTGGGACCTTTCCGATGTCCGAATATAGTCGTCCAATATATTGATCTTTACGTCCCGACCATTTCGAGACTCCTCTCATGTCCCAGATCTCATCCGGGACTCCGAACTCCTTCGGTACATCAAAACATATAAACTCATAATGAAACTGTCATCGTAACGTTAAGCGTGCGGACCCTACGAGTTCGAGAACAATATAGACATGACCGAGACACGTCTCCGGTCAATAACTAATAGCGGAACCTGGATGCTCATATTGGCTCCCACATATCCTACGAAGATCTTTATCGGTCAGACCGCATAACAACATACGTTGTTCCCTTTCCCCTCAAAAAAAACATACGTTGTTCCCTTTGTCATCGGTATGTTACTTGCCCGAGATTCGATCATCGGTATCTCAATACCTAGTTCAATCTCGTTATCGGCAAGTCTCTTTACTCGTTCCGTAATATATCATCTCGCAACTAACTCATTAGTTGCATTGCTTGCAAGGCTTAAGTGATGTGCATTACCGAGAGGGCCCAGAGATACCTCTCCGACAATCGGAGTGACAAATCCTAATCTCGAAATACGCCAACCCAACATGTACCTTCGGAGACACCTGTAGAGCTCCTTTATAATCACCCAGTTACGTTGTGACATTTGGTAGCACACAAAGTGTTCCTCCGGCAAACGGGAGTTGCATAATCTCATAATCATAGGAACATGTATAAGTCATGAAGAAAGCAATAGCAACATACTAAGCGATCGGGTGCTAAGCTAATGGAATGGGTCATGTCAATCACATCATTCTCCTAATGATGTGATCCCGTTAGTCAAATGACAACTCATGTCTATGGTTAGGAAACATAACCATCTTCGATTAACGAGCTAGTCAAGTAGAGGCATACTAGTGACACTCTGTTTGTCTATGTATTCACACAAGTATTATGTTTCCGGTTAATACAATTCTAGCATGGATAATAAACATTTATCATGAAATAAGGAAATAAATAATAACTTTATTATTGCCTCTAGGGCATATTTCCTTCAAAAATAACATCATATTCAGATTCTACATATTTTTCTAATCAAATTCATATATAACATGTTAAATTTGGAGTTACGGTTTAAAAGATATGAGTCTTTTAAAAAACATTTGATATATACTGTGGGTTTAATGTCAGAAACATCAAGGGGTTTTCTACAACATGGCATGACGGACTAAGAATACCTATTTCTTTTATTAGTAGGTATAGATACGTGTCATAGATATTGGTCTCTGTTTCATCACTATTTATATCTTATCAAATTTGTCTTTTTTTTCATGCATGCCTCCTTTTTATCTTTTTTCATGTATGTCCTCCTTTTCTTCTTCTTATATATAGGAGAATAGCGCAACATCTCATCTTTATCGGATCTCCTCTGCATTTTCTCTTTTATTTATTTTATAGCGGATATCCCGTCTTTTTTGGGTCCTAATTTTATTTCTTGTCATGCATGTCTTTCTTTGCTGGGTGCTCTAGCAAATTTATCTTCAATTTCATGTCCAATCCTGATTTTGCTGAGGTGTTCATCCCCAATCTGAATCAGTACCGGTATAAAAAAAAGACGAATAATGCATTGTTGATTAAAATTGCAGCCTAGATAGTATTTTTTTAAATTGTTAATAGGTAAAATAACATCATATTCAGATTCTACATATTTTTTCTAATCAAATTCATATATAACATGTTAAATTTGGAGTTACAGTTTAAAAGATATGAGTATTTTTAAAAACATTTGATATATACCGCGGGTTTAATGGCAGAAACATCAAGGGGTTTTCTACAATATGGCATGACGGACTAAAAATACCTATTTCTTTTATTAGTAGGTATAGATGAATATATGTGTTGAACAATTTTTTAATACGCATTCAACATTTAGTAAAAAACGTTGAACAATTTCATAATACACGATGAACATTTTTATAATACACGATGAACATGTTTATACGCAAAGGTGAACAATTTTCATAATGTACAACGAACATTTTTCTTAGTACAATGTAATTTCTTGTAATACACGGTGAACATTTTATATAATACGCAAATTAAAAGAAGAAAACAGAAAAAGAAGCAGAACAGAAAATAAAAAAATAATGTAAAAGAAAATGAAACAGAAAACGAACCAAAACAGAAAGAAAAAAAAACGAAACAAAACAACAGAAAGCCGGATAAAACAGTGAAAAACTGAAAGCAAATAACCGTAGAAGAAAATGAAAAAAAAAACCCTGCAGAAGCAGCGAAGGAAAGCAGCACAGGAAATCTTACGTGGGCTGGCCCAAGTGGGGACTCGCTTCAGCGAAGGTGCAGCTCCTGGACGCTCGCGAGCGTCATATAGGATCCGCCCCCTATAGGAGGTCTCGTCCGCCACCGGCTCCTGCAGAATCGAATAGGGCTTGCCAATAAAGATCTGCGTGCGCACTGGGGAAAGAACAAAATCATTAATTAAGGAGTACTCGTTGCAAAGAACAATTCACCTTTTTAGGTCACAACAAGTGGCGCACATGTAGCGCGCCACTTGTCGCAACCTGGGAGTTTTCCTTTTTTTCATAGATTCGTTTATTCAAAACATTTTATCTCTTAAACCGTGCGTTCAAATCTCAAAACGTTTTCACCATTGGATTCCTCGCGTCGAAATCTTCAAAATTAGATCCCATGTTGATAGGTTTTGACGAACTTTTTTTCATGAAAAAAACAGGACGACAAAAACCGGACGAAAAAACCAAACCGGTAGCACGGTTCTTTCCCTTTCTGAAAGAGGCAGACCCATGCCTCTCGCAAAATCACAACCGTGCCTCTCGTGGAAGCAAAAGCGTGACTCTCGTGGAAGAAAAAAAACAGAAAACGCGTTTTCCCTTTTTAAAAGAGGAACGCCCGTGACTCTCTTGAAAGCACAATCGTGCCTCTGACGAAAGCACGTGACTCTCGCAAAAGAAAAAAAACAGAAAACGTGTATTTTTTCCCTTTTTGAGAGGCACGGCCGCGACTCTTGCGAAAGCACTACCGTGCCTCTCGCGGAAGCAAAACCGTGACTCTCGCGAAAGAAAAAACAGAAAACGCGTTTTGTTTTTCCCTTTCCGAGAGGCACGGCCGTGACTCTCGCGAAAGCACAACCGTGCCTCTCGCGGAAGTAAAACCGTGACTCTCGCGAAAAAAAATAGAAAACAGGTTTTTTTTTGTTTCCGAAAGGCACGGCCGTGACTCTCGCTAAAGCACAACCGTGCCTCTCGCGAAAGAAAAACCGTGACTTTTCGCGAAAGAAAAAAAGTGTTTTTTCACGTAAAAAGTTTTTTCAAATTTTTTTTGTCGAAAAGCTAAGAAAGACCGGGAGAAAACCAAAACGTCGAAAAACCCCGAAAAAACCGTTTAAAAAGCCGAAAACACGTCCGAAAAAATAAAAAACAAAATCTGAAGGGAGCGTCCAGAGCGCGACACGTGGCGAATGGCTGAGAGCGCGCCAAATGGTGCTGATCGTTGCGAGGGTTTCGAAAGAGCGCTCGTTAACTAGTTGCTCCCGGGAAAGAAGGCAGTGAGCAGGCGCGAGTTTGGGCCGGCCCAGGTGTGGGGCACGGCTCCCTTTTGTTTCATTCTTTTGTTTTTTGCTTTCTTTTTTTGTCTTTTTTGCTTCCTTAAGAAAGTTTTCTTTAAATAAGAATTTAAGAATGTCCACAAATGTAAAAAATGTTCACAAATGCAAAACAAATGTTCATGAATCTAGAAAAATGTTCACAATTTATAGAAAAATGAACATTTTTTAATTTGGGTGAAATGTTTTTGTATTTTGATTAAAAAAATTGAATATTTCATGATATATGTCTTAATTTCGATGAATTTTTTTTGTATTGGATGATAAAAATTTAAATTCAATGTAAACTTTTTGGAATTTTATGAACATTATTTTAAAACCCAACAACATTTTTTAATATGATTATTTTTAATGATAAATAGGGTTTGAATTCGAGAGTTTTTTCAATTAATATTTTTTCATGTGTTGAACAAAAAAATGATGAACATTTTTTGGATTTTAAGGAAAAATGTTCGAATTTCAAAAATGTTGACAGACTTGAAGTTTTTTCACAGAATTCAGAAAATGCTCGTGAATTTGGAAAAAATAGAAAAAATGAACAATAAAAATAAAAAGTAAACTTAAAAGAGAACTGAAAAATATGCAAAAAGAACCGAAAAAAACCCGGTTCAGGTAACGATGGCCGGCCCATGACCCGTGTGACTCGAGCACGACGGCTGTGTCCACATCGGCCGACGCAGTGACTTAGTGCTGTGGTTGAGGATGTCCGAACTCAATACATGCGCCATGGCTTTCTGTGCTCGACTTTGTTGCAAGTTGTAGACTGTGGTAGTGTTGATTACTCTCGCATAGACCACTGAACGCATGCTTTGGCTCGATTGATGTTGCATGGCGTGCTCCTGTGACGTGTGACCGTACATGGGGAAGTGTAAATCTCAGCATGCAGTGCTAGTTTCGTTAGATTAATTATTCTCATCTGACGCAAAGAAAAGATTAATTATTCTCATCTCAATGATTTAAATTAACATGTATTTTCCTCGCGAAAAAGCCAGGCATGCATTTCTCTTACGGTTTTGCTGAAACTCATTCAGCTGAGAATTTGTTTGGTCTCATTCACTTTTTCTACCGTCGGATCAAATCACTCTGCGATTCGTATTTTTGTCGAGGTGGAGAGCTTCCTAGGTAACAAGGCGTAGCCTATCTGTTGTTCGGCTCGCAGCCCTTTCCTTTTTTGTGTCGCACCATTTTTCTTGCCCCACGCTGGGTTTTAGCCCGCTCGGCATGTGTGGGCTTGTGACCTGGGTACGGTGTCCTAGGCTACACGGGACGTTTTTTTTTCTGCATTGTGTTTTTCGTTGCTGTTTTATTTTTTATCCATTATTCCTATTTAACTTTCAACTTTGCCTGCCTTTTTCTATTTTTTTTCTTTTTTGTTTTCATTTTTTTGTTGGGAGAGAACATGTAAAGATTTTTTTACTTATTTATACAAAAATGAGATTGGGTTAATTTATGAAATGTACTAGAAGATAAATTTTTATACTTTTATTTTGTGTTCTTGGTTTTTTCTCTCTCATTTGTGTTTTCTTTTTTATGCTTATCATTATTCATATTTTACACCCACAGAGAGGATGACAGCTAGATCCATTCTAGAATCGAAGAGAGCGTGAATGAAAGTAGCGGTTCCATCGATTTTCTTTATCTCCTCCAATTGCATTACAAGGGGAGGAGTAGTGGTTCTAGATTTTTTTCCTGTTTTTCCTTGAAAATATTGGCCTTTTATTGTTGTTCTAATTTTTTGCAAGTTCATTTTTACTCGTGCTTCCCTTTCTCATTTTATTTTTTATTTCCATTTGTCATTTTTTGCTGTTTTTTCTTCTTCGTCTATTAAAAAGTACTTTTATTTCCTACTATATGTCGAGGGTCCCCAATTTCATGTCGACAATCGACTCGCAACTAGGGTGTGTTTGTGTGTGTGTGTGTGTGTTTGTTTGTCGAGGCCCCCGGTTGCATGCTGACCATCGACTCGCAACTAGTGTGTGTGTGTGTGTGTGTGTGTGTGTGTGTGTGTGTGTGTGTGTGTCGAGGGTCCCAAGTTGCATGTCAACCATCGACTCGCAACTAGGGGAGTGTGTGTTTGTCGAGGGTCCCCAGTTGCATGCCGACCATCGACTCGGAACTAGGGGGGTGTGTGTGTTTTGTCCTAGCCCCCAGTTTCATGTGAACCATCGACTCACAACTAGGGAAGTGTGTGTTTGTCGAGGGTCCCCAGTTGCATGCCGACCATCGGCTCGCAACTGGGGGTGTGTGTGTTTGTTTTGTCGTAGCCCCCAGTTTCATGTGAACCATCGACTCACAACTAGGGGAGTGTGTGTTTGTCGAGGGTCCCCAGTTGCATGACGACCATCAACTCGCAACTAGTGTGTGTGTGTGTGTGTGTGTGTGTGTGTGTGTGTGTGCGTGTGTGTGTGTGTGTGTGTTGTCATGGCCCGCAGTTGCATGTCAACCATCGACTCGCAACTAGGTGTGTGTGTGGGGGGTGTGGGTGTGTTGTCATGGCCCCAGTTGCAACCCGATGGACTCGCAACTAGGGGGGGGGGTTGTCGAGGCCTTCCATGCCGACCACCGGCTCACAACTAGGGTGTGTGTGTGTGTGTGTGTTTTATCGAGGGTCCCCAGTTGCAAGCCGACCATCGACTTGCAACTAGCTGTGTGTGTGCGTGTTTTGTCGTGGTCCCTAGTTGCAACCCGACCATCGACTTGCAACTAGGTGTGTGTGCGTGTGTGTGTGTGTGCGTGTTTTGTCATGGTCCCCAGTTGCAACCCGACCATCAACTTGCAACTAGGGGTGTGTGTGTGTGTGTGTGTGTGTGTGTGTGTGTGTGTGCGCGCACGCGTTTGTCGAGGCCGCCAGTGGCAATCCGACCATTGGCTTGTAACTTGTGTGTGTGTGTGTGTGTGTGTGTGTGTGTGTGTGTTTGTTGAGGCCCCTAGTTGCATGGCGACCATCGACTCACAACTAAGGGCATTTGTGTTTGTCGAGGCTCCCAGTTCTATGCCGACCATCGACTTGGAACTAGGGATGTGTGCGTTTGTCGAGGCCCCCAGTTACATGCGACCATCGACTCGCAACTAAGGGTGTGTGTGTGTTGTCGAGGGTCCCCAATTGCATGTCGACCATGGACTAGCAACTAGGAGGTGTGTGTGTGTGTGTGTGTGTGTGTGTGTGTGTCGAGGCCCCTAGTTGCGTTCCGACCATCGACTCACAACTAGGGTGTGTGTGTGTTTGTCGAGGGTCACCAGTTGCATGAAGACCATCGACTCACAACTAGGTGTGTGTGTGTGTGTGTATGTGTGTGTGTGTGTGTGTGTGTGTGTGTGTTTGTCGAGGGTCCCTAGTTGCAAGCCGAACATCGACTCGCAACTAGGGTGTGTGTGTGTGTTTGTCGAAGGTCCCCAGTTGCATGTCGACCAACGACTCGCAACTAGGGGAGTGTGTGTTTGTCAAGGGTCCCCAGTTGCATGTCGACCATCGACTCGCAACTAGGCTGTGTGTTTGTGTGTGTATGTTTGTGTGTGTGTGTGTGCGCGCGCGCGCGTTTTGTCGAGGGTCCCCAATTGCATGCTGAACATGGACTCACAACTAGGGTGTATGTGTGTTTTCTGAGGCCCCCAGTTGCATGCTGAACATCGACTCACAACTAGTGTGTGTGTGTGTGTGTGTGTGTGTGTGTGTGTCGAGGGTTCCTAGTTGCATGCCGACCATCGACTCGCAAGTAGGGTGTGTGTGTGTGTTTGTCGAGGGTCTCCAATTTCAAGTCGAACATCGACTCACAACTAAGGGGTGTGTGTGTTTGTCGAAGGTTCCCAGTTGCATGTCAACCATCGACTCGCAACTAGGGGCAGTGTGTGTTTGTCGAGGGTCTCCAGTTGCATGTCGACCATCGACTCGCAACTAGGGTGTGTGCGTGTCGAGGCCCCCAATTGCATGCCGACCATTGACTCGCAACTAGGGGTGTGCGTGTGTTTTGTCGTGGCCCCCAGTTGCAACCCGACCATCGACTTGCAACTAGGGGGTGTGTTTGTTTGTCGAGGCCCCCAGTTGCATGCCGACCATCGACTCGTAACTCAGGGTTTGTGTGTATGTCGAGGGTCCTCAGTTTCATGTCAACCATCGACTTGCAACTAGGGTGTGTGTGTTTTTCAAGGGACCCCAGTTGCATGTCGACCATCAACTCGTGTGTGTGTGTGTGTGTGTGTGTGTGTGTTTGTTTGTCGAGGCCCCCAATTGCATGCCGGCCATTGACTCGCAACTAGGGGTGTGTGTGTGTGTGTTTTGTCGTGGCCCCCAGTTGCAACCCATCCATTGACGTGCAACTAGGGGGGTGTGTGTTTGTCGAGGCCCCCAATTGCAACCCGACCATCGACTTGCAACTAGGGGTGTGTGTGTGTGTTTTGTCGTGGCCCCCAGTTGCAACCCATCCATTGACGTGCAACTAGGGGGGTGTTTGTGTTTGTCGAGGCCCCCAATTGCAACCCGACCATCGACTTGCAACTAGGGGTGTGTGTGTTTGTCGAGGCCTCCAGTTGCCTGCCGACTACCGACTCGCAACTCAAGGTGTGTGTGTGTGTGTGTGTGTGTGTGTGTGTGTGTGTGTTTGTCGAGGGTCCCCAGTTGCATGTCAACCATCGACTTGCAACTAGGGGGATTGTGTGTTTGTCGAGGGCCCCCAATTGCATGTCGACCATCGACTCGCAATTAGGGGTGTGCATGTGTTTTGTCGTGGCCCCCCAGTTGCAACACGACCATCGACTTGCAACTAGGGGGTGTGTGTGTTTTCATCCTCGTTTGCATTACACCCTGACATGCAATTGGGAGCCCCATATTTTGTGTCCCAATTGCAAGCCCTCCACGAGTCTGCAACTCGGTTGCTCAACTAATTTTGTTCTAGTTGCAACGCCATCCTTGATATGAATTAGGACCCGTCCCATTTTTCCAGTTGTAAGTCCACCCTCTACAGCACCTCGACCCAACCTGTTTTGGTCCGAGTTGGAAGTTCACCCTCGACATGCAACTGCATGCTGCAATAAGACATCAATTAAGGCCAGGAGGAGAGTTATCAGCCATTTGCATCTCCACATTTTTTTAAAATATTCATCATTTTCATTTTTATTGTTTTCATCTTTTTTCATAAAATTCATTACATTTTCTTAAAATTGTTTACATTTATAAAAATCATGGTTTTTTTAATATTTTTATTTTAGAAACATAAAAAGTTTTAAATTTCACAAATATTTTCTGTATTCACTAACTTCTTTGAATTTATATACGTGATTGTAATAGTGTGTATGCATGCATGCAGAGGCAAGTGATGAGCAGCTAAGCTCGTGGATAAAATGAGTTCAAATAAAAGTGTGGTTTGCATGCACACAAGTGATCAAGCCAGTGATGTGTAGCTAGGTTTGACGGTGTACATGAAGACATGGACGATGTGTGACATATATAGAAGTTGTAAAAGAAATACAGCCCAGGTTAAAAAAACTAGGTTGAAAAAAGTAGCAGCGAGGCCCTATCAATTGAAACATAAATAAAGCCCAGGTTGAGCTGGAGATGCACAGCCTACCCAAAAACTGGCATGACGTCATCAATATGTCATCTGAATGAGATCAAATTCGATCTCATTCAGCTGAGTTCCAGGCGCTCCCTTTCTCTTATTTCTTTTATTAGGTGATACAAAAAACACAAAAACGTTGATTTTATCGCATGTGATAATAAAGTACGCGTCAATTTTGAAATAATTTCGTATTTACCAAACCGAACCGTATTCTTGGTTCATATCGTATTTACCCAAGTACGAAACCATATTTACCGAATAACCGTACTAACCAAATTAACCGAACGCGCATGCCTACTTCTGGCACACTAGCAGATGCGGCAAGCGTGGACCAGGTTCTACCAATGTTGACCATGGTGGTAGCCTATGTATGCCTACCGCCAACGTATAAGATGGTAGCAAAAATGCCAGATCAGGTTATTTTTTTAAACGGGGTCAGATCGTGCTAAACTCATGCGAGAAGGTCAAAACAATAATTTTGGCCTCTAGCGGGAAGGGCATGCATATGCCTGTCCATTTCTTATACAACCTGACTTAGGGTATAGTCCCTCTCAGACATAGAGGACTGTTATTGATAGGAGAGATATTCCCTTGAATTCAGTAGCGAATCTAGGATGAATTTAAAGGGCAGGCTCAACTTCAGTACAAAGGCTGAAATTGGGTTAAGATGGGCTGAAACTGGGCTGAGATGGGCTGGATAGGCTGGATTTTAATTTCGAAGGGCAGGCTTGAGCCCATCCAAGCCCGCCCCTTGGATTCGCCGCTGCTTGAATTAGGTTTTTGCCTGGTTTTATAGATAAAACACAAATCAAAATACACAGTTGAAAGGTATAAAGGCATCTATAGTCAGACTCTTCAACCGCCTCCTATATGTCCGACGGACTGCCCAGTCAGTCTCCTGTCACAAAATCGTGACCCAACCGCCCCCCACCCTCATATAGGCCCTATATGCCCGGGGTGATCGACACCCTATATCCAGCCCATTTGTTGCGGATATAGGGCCCGACACACTACAAGAAATCTGTTAATAGGTGACGGTCCTTAGCCGTCACAAATCAGCCAAAAACTGTCATGCATGCCCAGCCATGACAGACATGAAATCCATCATGTATATCGCGTCATAATTTGACATCGTAGCTTCCATGACGGTTCTTGGCCGTCATGGAACTGCCTCAGGCCCGCCCAAGCCCAAACTAGGCTATGACGGAACATACCGTCATGGACCAATGCCACGTGGAATGACGTGGCTACCTACGTGGACACTATTTTTTGTCACAGAAAGCGTCATGGATTTAGGATCAATTTAAATTTGGTCCCATCCATTTCTTTCAGCCCAATTTTGATCAAATATACTTTTAGCATAATGTGTTCCGTAAATCATAATGCGAATTTTGGACCAGGACAATACTTCCAAAGTACCATACATTACACAAATATTTCCAAAGTACAATATTTCCAAAATAGGTTATAATATCCTCCATGAAATGATAATATACAACATATATTGACAAAATATATCACACAACAAGGATTAGAAACTGGTTCAATCCAATTTACATCAACAAAACATATAA
The DNA here is from genome assembly GCA_032464435.1 of Aegilops umbellulata. NCBI lineage: Eukaryota > Viridiplantae > Streptophyta > Magnoliopsida > Poales > Poaceae > Aegilops > Aegilops umbellulata. Next base: position 472,915,152 of record CP136056.1, on the reverse strand, counting down.
AGTACTAAGGTTGTCACTCGTGTTCTTGTCGTCCACCCTCCTGATGGCAACTATATGCCATGGCGGATTGTGATGGACAGCACCAAGTAGTCTGCTACCCAATCATACCTACCATATTCACAACAACATTAGACATTTGTAGATATGAATAGATAGTAGAAGAAGAAACTTAAAAAACAAATTACATGCTTTCCTAAATTCTTAAATCTTATTGTGCCTACAAATGAGAATAAGAAAGTATCTAGTATAAAACAACAATAAACATGAAGGTGCTACAAATTAATCCAAATAGAAATGTGTCAAATGAAAGTCTAATCAACACAGTAGAACATACATTGTAGAACTCAAGTATTATAGCAGCGGAATTTGAGGCCATATAAATCCAACAAAAAATGGCGTCACCAACAAACTGTATCCCTGGCGCGGTGCCACTGCTCATCGACTTGGCTGGTGTAGCTTATAATGTTCATATCTCAACAAGTTTACACATGATACTAAATATTTATCAAGGCACCGACAATAGTGAACAACACTTACATGCCAATTTAACTCCAAATGACATGCAAAATAACTAAGATCCATGGCCACTAATAGATCTATAGAACCAAGAGGCAAATGGTTCTATTAAGAGGTACTGAGATGGTGGTTAGGATGTATAGGTTTACTTTGATTCGAGTGCATGAGATGATAAATTTAACCACCAAGATCCATGGGGCACACCCTGGTGAAAAATGCATGAATCTGAACTAGATCAACAGAACAGGTGCACTTCAGTAGCAATTGAGTCGGGGAACTGAAATAACGGATAAATCATAGTAGCGGAATCCAAATCTGCCAAATTGCTTGGAGAACAAACCCTTGGTTGATCGCGGTTCAGTTCCACAACGGCCAACACGATCGCCCTCTAAAGCTCTATTATGCGCCATGTTGGGGAACATAGCATGGAATTTCAAAAAAATCATACGCTCACGCAAGATCTATCTAGGAGATGCATAGCAATGAGAGGGGGAGAGTGTGTCCACGTACCCTCGTAGACCGAAAGCAAAAGCGTTTGACAATGCGGTTGATGTAGTCGGACTTCTTCTCGTTCCGACCGATCAAGCACCGAACGTACGGCACCTCCAAGTTCTGCACATGTTCAGCTCGATGACGTCCCTCGAACTCTTGATCCATCAAAGTTTCGAGGGAGAGAGTTCCCTCAGCACGACGGCGTGGTGATGGTGATGGTGAAGTGATCCGTGCAGGGCTTCGCCTAAGCACTACGTGAATATGACCAGAGGCGTAAACTGTGGAGGGGGGCGCCGCGCACGGCTAGGAATCAATGTTGTGTGTTCTAGCGGTGCCCCCCACATATATACAGGTGGGAGAGGGAGGAGAGCAGCAAGGGGCGCTCCAAGTAGGAGGGATCCTACTTGGGCGCCTCCTCCAAGTCGGCCTCCCCCCTTCCATATGCATCGGAGGGGGAAGGAAAGAGAGGGGGATGGGAAGGAAAGGGGGAGGCTGAATCCTCCCCTTTCCTTCTCCCTTCCCTCCTTTCCTTCTCCTCCTATTTTGGCCTATAGGGGGCGCACCAGCCCCTTAGGGGCTGGTCTGTCCCTCTCTTAGCCCATTAGGCCCATAGAGTTTGCCGAGGGTTGCCCGGAACCCCTTTCGGTGACCCGACCCTCGGAACACTTCCGATGTCCGAATACTATCGTCCTATATATTGCCTCTCGACCATTTCGAGACTCCTCGTCATGTCCTTGATCTCATCCAGGACTCTGAACACCATTCGGTCACCAAATCACATAACTCATATAATACAAAATCGTCATCGAACGTTAAGCGTGCGGACCCTACGGGTTCGAGAACTATGTAGACATGACTGAGACACCTCTCCGGTCAATAACCAACAACGGAACTGGATGCTCATACTGGTTCCTACATATTCTACGAAGATCTTTATCGGTCGCACCGCAATGACAACATACGTAATTCCCTTTGCCATCGGTATGCTACTTGCCCGAGATTCGATCGTCGGTATCGCCATACCTAGTTCAATCTTGTTACCGACAAGCCTCTTTACTCATTCCGTAATACATCATCCCGCAACTAACTCATTTGTCATATTGCTTGCAAGGCTTATTATGATGTGTATTACCGAGAGGGACCAGAGATACCTCTCCGATAGTCGGAGTGACAAATCCTAATCTTGATCTATGCCAACCCAAAAAACACCTTCGGAGATACCTGTAGAGCATATTTATAATCACCTAGTTACGTTGTGACATTTGATAGCAGACAAGGTATTCCTCCAGTATCCCGGAGTTGCATAATCTCATAGCCGAAGGAATATGTATTTGACATGAAGAAAACAATAGCAATAAAACTTAACGATCATTATGCTAAGCTAACGGATGGGTCTTGTCCATCACATCATTCTCGTAATGATGTGACACCGTTCATCAAATGACAACATATGTATATGGTTAGATAACTTAACCATCTTTGACTAACGAGCTAGTCTAGTAGAGCCTTACTAGGGACATTGTGTTTTTGCCTGTGTATCCACACATGTATCAAGTTTATGATTAATACAATTCTAGCATGACTAATAAACATTTATCATGACATAACGAAATATAAATAACAACTTTATTATTGCCTTTAGGGCATATTTTCTTCACGCCATGCAACGGCACGACTGTTACGAAGCTACCTAGACTTGCGTCCCGAAAACAAGAGATCATAGTCAGAAAATTAGAGTGTTAAGTGATCAAAATAAAATTAGAGGAATATCATCAAGAAAGAAGATTTAGGATCACTTGTCAGGAGCACTATTGAGGAGGGCGACCTAGTGATGGAGCAAAGGAGTTGAAGAAAAAATGCATTGTGTCACTTTGTTGGCAAGTGCTAGTTCGGTGTGTGCCTCCAGGTTGATATAAAGTGAGCGAACACGTGGCCTTGGTACTAGTACTAGTAAGTGCACAACCAATGGTAGTACTACTACTCTAAATTGACTCACTGGCCCATGTTGGAACATGATGAAACCCTATCAAATCCACTCCACTTTGCTCCCAAGCTCCTTTCTGGTGATATTCGACCTTCTCCAACTTGGCGGGCAGGGGATCCAACTCTGACATTTCCTGGTCCGTCGTCTGGGACCTTATCCCTTGCGGGACGAGGTAGGGATGGTCTCCCACATGGCCCTTGAGGCCATGGTCGCGGAGGTGGAGTCGCACGCCGCCTAGGATGAGGAAGCCCTCTGTGCCCGCATCATCAAGAAGCGACAAAAGAGGACGACGCGTGCCCTCGCAAGGGGGCAAAACTGGGAAGTACTTGCCATGGCCGGACTGCACCCAAAAGAGGAGGAGGAAGGGCAGTGACGGGCCAGATAGCTCTAGCAATGAGAAGATCTGGCTCTACTCCCACTACAAAGATGACAGGGGCAATGACAAGGGCAAGTGCAGCCGTGGACGAGCTTTCTTTGTAGTTTTAGTATGTGGAACATGCCAATTTTTGTTAGTCTGATGGCACATATGATGTAGTAGAGCATGCCAATTTTTTGTAGTCCAATTGCATGAATGATGAAGTAGCCGGACACTATGTGTGGGATCGAGATGTGTTTACGTGAGTTAAGTTTATGTTGCATGTGATTGTATGGATTTAAGGATTAACTAATAGGTACCCGGCTGTGAACACGAACGTTTTGGGGTGGGTGTGTGTGGGGGGGGGGGAGGAGGGTAGATTAGCTAGGTCAGGTGTAGATGCTCCAAGGTAGTAAGGCATCCCTCTATTGTGAGGTCTTATTCGACGTATTAGTGATGGAAGACCAACAAACATATTAACACATCCCAAAGGACTCGAACATGAAGCCGGTTGTTTCATTATCGGCTAATTCTCCAAAACTAGTTATTGACCTCATTGATCGCACAACCGCTATGTGAAAAGAGAATTATATCTGAGCGACAATTCTCCCAATGGACGTTGAAGATATTCTCGGCATACTCTAAGCACTAGATTTCTTGATGATTTTTGGGTGTGGAACTATGATACAAAGGGTACTTTCTAAGTCAGGTCAGCCTATTTTATGATTGAGAGCAATGCGTTGGGTCAAACCTGTAAGTGGAGAAGAATGAACGGACAAATCTATGGAGAGTTAATGTACCTTCAAAGCTTAGAGTTTCTCTTTGGAGGTTAGCTCGATGATCTTTGTATAGAGCGGATGTTTTGGAGGATCATAATATGTACCGGAACTGATTTTTGAAGGCACTCATTGATTGAATGCTAATGTTGAGGTGTGTTTGGGCCCTACACAACAAATTAATGGTGGAACACATGGTCGCCAACAGAGAACCAAGCACTAAACATTGCCTTTTTGCCATAACTAAGTCATTCCCACATGACGAGTTCACAAAGTTGACGGTTACTCTATGGGCGAGCTGGTATCCAAGGAGGAAACCAATTCATGAGTATATTTTAGAGCCTGTTCTTGACAATTGGTTTCATCAATTCGTATAAATCAGAGTTGAATTGATTGCCAAGTTCAACAGTTCATGTAAATATCATTGATCTGAAATGGTGTCCCGATCTTTCTATAGGAGGTGATAAATATGATTTTTGGGGACTTAACCCTCACGACCCGATTATCAATCGTACAGGGAGAACCATAAATGACTAGTGTCAACGACAATGAACCAGATCCATGGTGTTATCGATCGAGTCAACGAGCAATAGACTTATCCACGGAGGATTTTTCCTGCAGGCAAATCGAAAAACCTGAAAGATAATAATAGTCAAACAATATGAAATTACGAATATGGTAGTTGGATTGAAATCTCACAAGATGAAATATTTAGGGTCTGGATAGGATGTCTTGTCAGTCGCACTAACCGCTTATGAGCGAAGACAAATAAAAGTTGCAATAGCTAAGTTTCTCTAAACAAAATCCAAGTCTAATTCTAGCAGGTTTTTTTGTAGAATCTCTAGTCCTAGTAGGTGATGGCTATTTATTAAAAGTCAATGCGGATGCGTACGTTCCAGGCCTTGTATGCTTGAAGAGAAGCACTTGGTGCAGCCCAAAATCCTAAGACCCATGTGGTTATCTTGATGCAGGACCTGTACACTTGAGGAGTATATGGCCCTGTGGGGTCTTCCTATCCTAGTAGGGTTTTTTAGAATCTCTAATTCTAGTAGGGGATGGCTATTTACAAGAGAAATAACAGCTGAGATTTAAAGATTTCTACGTAACATTGAAAACTATGGGTCCCGATAACTGCCACACGTGTGGTGTATCGGATAGTTGTGCCACACGCCTCGTGTGGCATGGACAGGAACCAGCCCGCACGACCGCGTCCGGGCGCGCAAAGGCACGACTCACACACCTCTTTTTTCCCCTCCCGATCCCTCTCACACGCGTGCGTGTGGGCGAAGTTGATAACGCCCACACGCCCGTATGTCAGGCCTCGTACCTCCTGGTCCCGCACGCCACGCGTGACGGTCACCGCGCGCCCGCAGTTGCCATGGTCCAGACCCTCGTCCATGTTTGTTTAACTGCAGTTGCCATGTCGCTGAACTACAGTTGCCATGTAGGACAACTGCAGTTGCCATGGTTGCTCAACTGCAGTTGCCATGTATGGTCTGATGTAATGTAGTTACCGTGATTTCATAACTTTAGGAGTTGCCACATACTAACACTAGGCAGTTGAGAGAGTTGCCATGTGCTCACAAGCATGCTAGGGCAGTTGCCATGTAAAAAGGAAGAGTTGCCATTTGCTTACGTGCACGTTAGGGCAGTTGCCATGTACCATGCAAAAACATATGGCAACTCGGTAAAAAGAGAGTTGCCATCTGCTTACGTGCACACTAGGCAGTTGTCGTGTACCCTGCAAAACACATGGCAACTCGGGTAAAAAAGAGAGTTGTCACCTGCTTATAAAGCACACTAGGGGCAGTTGCCATGTGCACTGCAAAACACGTGGCAACTAGCAGCTTAGGTGTGGGAGAGAAGACGGGCGTGTGGGCGAGATGGCAAATGCCCACACACTAGCCCTTGTGTGTGTGCGTGTAAAGTGGCGTGTGGGCGAACTGCTGAACGCCCACACACCAGCCCCTCCTGTGTGGTGAAACGGCCGTGTTAAGCCCACACACCAGGCCAGTCCTACGTGGCACTAGAAACATGCCAAGATTCGTGCGCTCACGAACGGACGCAGATCCACGCGTGTGGGCGAGATGCAAACGCCCACACGTGTGGGCGTTAACATTTCCGAAAACTATATGTACCAGTAGTATTGAACCTCCATGTTGTCACGTTATAAGACCTTTAGAAAATAAAAAAGATAGCAATAGGAAAGTATAGTCACGATCCTCAAAAAAGAAGAAAAGAAAAAGGAAAGTCAAGTCATGCTCTAATCCAGATGTGGTGGCTACGAGAGCAAGTCATGCACGTATGCACACATGCATTGTATATAAATAAAAAAATCATGTAGACAATAAGATACACGTACGTGTTTGTATCGGACCAAAAATAGCCAATCAATTAAGCTCCTGCCGTACATACGATGATCAGGACGAAGCGTCTTAGGCTAATTGTCGGTGTCAAAACCGGCGGATATTTGGTAGGGGGTCCCGAACTATGCGTCTAGGCGGATGTTACAGGAGACAAGAGACACGATGTTTTTACCCAGGTTCGGACCCTCTCGGTGGAGGTAAAACCCTACTCCTGTTTGATTAATATTGATGATATGGGTAGTACAAGAGTAGATCTACCACGATATCAGAGAGGCTAAACCCTAGAAGCTAGCCTATGGTATGTTTGTTGTTGTTGTTGTTGTTGTTGTTGTTGTTGTTGTTGTTGTTGTTGTTGTTGTTGTTGTTGTTGTTGTTGTTGTTGTTGTTGTCGTGTCCTACGGACCAGTGGCAGCGCCATGGTAGGGGCCAGCATGGTCGGCCGCCCTGGGTAGCCAGAACTACGTATACAAAAAAATACGGTTCGTTTTAGTACATGGGCCAATACATGTGGGGATTTGCACGGGAGGCACAAAGGCCCAGTTGCAATCCACGGCCTAAAACAAGTTAGCACGTCCACACCCAATCCTTTGACCCCGTCTCCGTTCCAAAATATCCCCAATCGAGCGAAGCAGTAGCGAGAATAACCTAGCCGTCTCCGCCTCGCCGCCACAGAGCTCCGCCTCGCCGGACCGTTGGCTTGTCGTCGAGGAGCTCTGCCTCACCGGGCCACCGGCCGCGGGCACCTGATCCACATCCGCCGTTCGCCGGTCCACGCATGGGCGAACGGAAAGAAGCAGCGGTGCCGAGCGTGGCCTATGAGGGAAGAGGCAGTGGCGGCAGTGGATCGAGCTCATGCAAACGCGCAGCTGCTGTTTGCAAAATCAGCAAGCGCAGCCAGCAGGTAAATAGTCCAATCCATTCTTTTCTAGTGAATCTCAAGCTCCTGTTCCTTCAATTTCTAGCCAATTATTGAATAGGTTCAGTACTTGACATGGTGATTTTGTAATGTATAGGGAATCTTTAAAAAGATGAAGCCAATTGCTGCTTATTTTGGAACTCCACCACCTAATGAATCTCAAGCTCCTATTCATGTTCATGTTCCTGAACCTGATGCAAACATTTTATCCACTGAAGCCTCAGATGCAAACATAGTAGAAGATCTAGTTCCTGAACCTGAAGTGTATAATGAGGGCTCTCATGATAACACTTTGCAAGCTTCTATTCTAGGATTTAGTCCAACTCACATTGAACCTGATCCTGGACTCCGGAAACGAATTGGAGATTATCCTACTCCAGAAATCAGAGATGCAGTGAGGAGGGAGTATTTGAAGAAAGGTCCATGTCAGCCGTATGGGCATGATTTTCCTTGCAACACTACAGATAAAAGGGTATTCAGAGAGGAGTGGTTTGACGAGTTTGATTGGCTAGAGTATAGTGTAAAAGAAAACAGGGCATATTGTTTTCACTGCTATCTGTTCAAGCAGCCAGTAAGCCATGTCAAGTTTGGGGGCAATGTCTTCAATCAGGATGGGTATAAAAATTGGAAGAAAGCGATGGAATATTTTAGGCTTCATGAAGGTTCGACAAAGAGTGCTCACAACAATGCTAGAAGACATTGTACAGATTTCAAGAACCAGAAACAAAGTGTGGCATATGCAATGACTACTCAAACTGAGAGGTCACATCTTGAATACCAAGATCGTTTAATGGCTATTATGGGTGTTGTGAGGTATCTTCTTAGGCAAGGACTTGCCTTCCGTGGCCACGATGAGTCAAAGACTTCAAGAAACAAGGGTAACTTTCGCGAGTTGTTGGATTGGTATGCTATAAGATGCAAAGCTGCAGCTGATGTACTCAATGACAATGCTCCTGGGAATCATCAAATGACTTGTCATGAAATCCAGAAGCAAATGGTACAAGCTTGCGCAGAAAAGACCACCGAAGTAATCATGAACGAGCTTGGGCATAGCCATTTCTCTCTACTTGTTGATGAGTCTCGTGATGCATCCGTTAGAGAACAAATGGCTGTCGTCATCAGGTTTTTGAACATAAAGGGAGATATTTTGGAAAGGTTACTTGCTGTCAAGCATGTAGTGAACACCACATCCACTTCTCTCAAAAGATCCTTGGATGAAGTGTTTGCTACCCATGGATTATCCATGTCTAGATTGAGAGGGCAAGGTTATGATGGCGCCTCAAATATGCGTGGGCAGCTAAATGGCTTAAAAAAACTGGTGCTAGATGAAAATCCACATGCGTTTTATGTTCACTGTTTTGCCCATCAGCTTCAATTAGTGATTGTGGATGTTGTGAAGGGTATCCTTGCTGTTAGTGATTTCTTTGGATATGCAAATATGATTGTAACCATGGTTAGTATATTTTATAACTCATTGAATATTCAAGTGATGACTTGTACTTTACTATGATTTTGATTTCTTGCTGACTTGTACTTTGCAATGCTTTGATTTGTAGGTCAGCACTTCTTGTAAAAGAAAGGATGCATTATTACAGAAGCATCATGAAAAGATTGTGTGGCAATTAGAAAATGGGGAGATTGTTAAAGGAAGAGGCAAGCATCAAGAGACAACTTTAGCAAGACCCGGTGATACGCAATGGGGATCTCACCATAGGACATTGATTCGTCTTTATCAAATGTGGGATTCGGTGATTCAAGTGCTACATGCTATTTCTCATGATGGGGAGGATGCGGATGATAGAGGCAAAGCATCAGGTTTGATGAAATCTATGGAGGTCTTAGAATTTGTTCTGATCTTACATTTGATGCTTAAAGTGCTTGGTTTGACTAATGACTTGTCACAAGCATTGCAACAAAAGGATCAAAACATAGTAAGTGCAATGAACATGATTGTGTCTGTTAAAAGTTTATTGCAACAGCTAAGGGATGACGGACGGGAGGCACTTTTGGCGGCTGCCACTTCGTTTTGTATTAAAAGAGAGATACCAGTGCCTAGTATGGATGAGAATATACCAACAAGGGGTTACCCAAGGAGTTCCCACAAAATGGTTAGTTGCTTCCATCACTACAAAGTTGAAATATTCAATGAGGTTCTTGATAGAAACATAGCTGAGATGAATAACCGGTTCAGCGAAACTTCAACAAGGTTATTGATATGCATTGCTAGTCTAGATCCTAGAGACTCATTTAGCAGATTTAATCATGAGAACCTACTTGAGCTTGCATCTATGTACTCAGTCGAGTTTGATCCAGAAGAACAATATCATTTGGATGGTCAGCTCAAGATATACATTGATATGATGAAAAGGTCTGATGTTTTTTGCAGTTGTGGCAGTCTTGCTAATCTTGCTCTCAAGTTGGTCGAAACTAAGGAACATTTACACTTTCCTTTGGTTTACCGACTCATCACACTTGCTTTGACTTTGCTAGTAGCGACGGCATCTGTTGAAAGAGTTTTCTCAGCCATGAATATCATTAAGACAGATTTGAGAAATAAGATATCTGATGATTGGTTGAATGATCTGATGATATGCTATGTAGAGCGAGATATATTTACTAGAATTGATGACAAGAAGATCATAGAACATTTTCACAGTTTGAGAGACCGTAGAGGCCATCTACCAAACCCTCCCCATATACTTACGACTTAGGGTAAATACTTCTGTTATCTATTTCAAACTATTTGCTTACTTCTTCCAATACATGTATTGATATCAGCTTGTTCACCTGTTGTAGGTATCCATTAGTCATGGAGTGGGACATTTTGGGCCATGGAATGCATTATTCAAGCAGCGGGAGTCCAAGTTAGTAGTTATGTGTGACGTTTATGTTATATTTTGTCATTTTAGGTGGTTACAACCTAGTTCTTGAGAATCTTGAACTGTTCTGAATCATTGGTCATGTAAATTTTCGAATGCATCTAGCTTCATATTTGAATTTTATGAGATTTGGTTCAGCAGACTTGCATTCGTCAATCAAAATTTTTATTCCTTCAATGTTTCGCCCCGGCTAAGTTCAATTCCTGGATCCGCCACTGCTACGGACTAAACCCTCTGGTTTATATAGACACCGGAGGGGGCTAGGGTTACACAGAGTCGGTTACAAGGAAGGAGATCTACATATCCGTACTGCCAAGCTTGCCTTCCACGCCAAGGGAAGTCCCATCCGGACATGGGACGAAGTCTTCAATCTTGTATCTTCATAGTCCAACAGTCCGGCCAAAGGTTATAGTCCAGCTGTGCGGATACCCCCTAATCCAGGACTCCCTCAGTAGCCCCTGAATCAGGCTTCAATGACGATGAGTCCGGCGTGCAAATTGTCTTCGGCATTGCAAGGCGGGTTCCTCCTTCGAATATTTCATAGAAGATTTTGAACACGAGGATCGTGTCCGGCTCTGCAAAACAAGTTCCACGTACCACCGTGGAGAGAATCATATTTCCTCAAATCTATCATGCTGACGTATTCCGTAGCGTGACATCACACCATAGCCAAGCCTTTATTCGTTTTTACCCTCACCTCAACGCGTTTCGCGAGGCCTTGGCACGTTTTGTCGAAGCAGATACTGTGTCCCCCTTATTTACGGGATTCTCATCAACACGGATGTGGGTAACCCAATCGTGCCCGTTGGTATGTCCCCTCGATCAAAGTTAAGTCCCAAACGGTCACGGGGAAGGCTCTTGGTATTCAACCTCTTCATAAAGAGACCAAGACCTCACTCTTTTCTTTCGATCTCAATCGAATCCGCCTCCCGCCTCAAGTTCCAGCACTCAAAGCTTCAGATTTAGGCGCTTCGGACCTTCGATGATGTCCGGATCCAACCTTCAAGGCCGATGGATGCCCTCCTCCGTCACGGAGGAAGACATACTAAAGCTAAGGGAGGCCAGGTACTTGACCGGCGAAATCCCGGATAGGCTGCCTGCTCAAGGGCATGTTATTCCCACTCCTAAGCCTGGTGAGAGCGTCGTGTTCGTATCTCACTTCCTCCGAGGGCTAAGCTTCGCGCCGGATCCCTTCGTGAGGGGGCTCATGTTCTATTATGGGCTGGACTTCCATGACTTAGCTCCGGAGTCTATCCTCCACATCTCATTGTTCATCGTCGTGTGTGAAGCCTTCCTCCGTATCACCCCTCACTTCGGGCTGTGGATCAAGACCTTCAAAGTGGAGCTGAAGATGGTCGAGGGACGGCACGCAGAGTGCGGAGGCGCTGTAATAAGCAAAAATGCTAACGCCCTATGGCCCGAGGGCTCTTTCCAAGAGGAGTCCGGCTTATGGCAACAAGAGTGGTTTTATATCACAGCTCCCAGGGGTACCAAGTGGGTGGCTCCGCCTGCTTTTCTCTCGGGTCCCCCGCCACGACTAATGTCATGGGTCAATAAGGGGCTAGACTGGGGGCCAGTAAAGGATGTGCCCCTATTGCAGAGCCGCATCCGAGATCTCCTAGAGAGAGATGTCAGTCTAGTCATGGTGACACAGGTCATGTAAATTCGCCGAGTTCTGCCCTGCAAACGTCGTCCGCTCCACCTGTGGGAGTTCAATCCGGAGGGACCGCAAGTTGTTCAACATTTCCTTGGCATGACGCCCGCGAAGATGTACAAATTGTTCTTCGGACCACAAATGATGTGTCTGGACCCTACTGAGGACGCAGGCCTGAGCTGTAATCGTCCGGATACCCAAGTAAGTAGCCCTGTGTCCGAACACGCCATTCGCTTTTTTTATCGCAACATCGCCCTTAAAAGAGCTGTTCTTGAACCAGGAGTGGATAGCAAAGGCAAAGTTGATCAGGTGTCCGGCCCCTCTTCCTGAGACCTCGCCAGATCTTGTGTTAACCCGGATGCTGGAGATCGCGCCTTCGGAAGAAGATGAAGGGGGGACAAGGAAGCTACTGCCTACATAGAGGAGGTTTTCCGGAAGGGAGGAATTGAAAATTCCTTTCCTCAGGGGAAGAAGAGGACCGCCTCTGAAGACCCGGAGACAATGGTCCCGAAGCGGGGGAAGAAATCTTCACCAGAGGGTCCTGCACCGGGGGATACCCCGGACGCACTATACTCTCAAGGGGATCAGCCCTCCACCGAGCCGTAAGTAAAATGGTGTTTGATAATGAGAGAAATCCTTGCTTTACTTCTGAGGAAACTAACCGAAGCATTTATCTTGCAGTTCGGATCTTATCCCCTCTCAGCAGACCTCGTCTTCGGGGGATCTTCTTCCAGAGATGATGGAGAGCGGAACGCCTCCCCCAGCCATACCGCCTCAAGAGGCGGGCGACCCTGAGGTGTCGTCGCGGAGGGTTTCTCCTGATCCGGCAAGGCCAGAAGGTAGTCCTATGGCCACCCAAAGCCTTCAGTGTCCGGCTTTTGAAAAGAGCCATCGAAGTAGTCCGGCACCGTCTGGTGCGTGGTCGGAGGTACTGAAGGATCTGCTAGGGCGGGCGTCTATCTCAGAAGAGCACCGTGCATTGATGGGTGCAGTAATCGAAAGGATTTCGTCCGCGGAAAGCGGGTTGCATGAAGCTGTCAGGAGTTTACTGACAGGTTTTGAGGTACGTGAAATGATGTACCTTTTGACAGTACCGCATACTTTAAGATGCGCCATGTGTAGATAGTAGCCCCTGAGACTCTAGGTGCTGTCGAAGACGACGGCACGCAGAGAATCATAGTCCCAGGTATAATTTTGCCGCCTTCATATGTAGGTGGCGAAGTGTCCGGTGGCCAGCCGGACTGATGAATTTGCCGAGCTAAAGCGGCAACTTGACATGGCAGATGCCGACATCGTGCTTGTCAACAAGTGGCTTGATGAGGCACAAGGTATGTAATTTCTCCGGAGACACCTGGTAAGAGGAGCATGATGCCACGATCTTATAATGTGTGTGCTTAATGCAGATGGAGCTGCAACGATGGAGAAACTTCGGGCAGAGCTTGCCCGAGTCAAAGAACAAGCCAGAAAAAGCGATGCGGCTGCCCTAAAGGCGGTTGAGGAGCTAAAAGCCGAATAGGCTGCTCACTGCCGAAGCAAGGAGGAGATGGCCGAGATGGTTGTGAAGTTGAAGAACGCTGCTGACCGTTGCAGGCTTCTTGAAAAGGAAGACCAGGCAAAGCGGACGGACCTGGAGAAGGCCAAAACGGCGGCCAAGGATACTCGTTCTGCAATGAGAGCGATGAGGGAGGAGCTGCGTCAAGCCGGAGATATCGCGACTAGGAAGCCCTTTATGCTGCGAATGAAGTTCGGAGATCCTAATATGCTCCTTCGGACCGGATGTGGAGTTATGCAAACGCATATCTGGATTTAGCGGCAAGTGCTGCTGATGCGGCCGAACACTTCAAAGATCAAAAGGATCGCGAAGTGGAAAAGTTGTTCTGGTCACAATTCAACAATCCAGAGCGTCCGCTTCCATTGACTGATCGGTTGGCCGAATGGGCCGAGCTGAATAGGTTGTCCGGACTTGCCATGAGGTATGTCATGGATCATCTGTGGCCGGAGAGGCCAAAACCGAACGGTTATTTTAGTTTGGTTCAACAGTTCCTTGGTGTGGTGCCACATATCAACGCGATGAAGAGGTCAGCATGCGTGGAGGGTGCGCGGATGGCCCTTGCCCGTGTCAAGACATATTGCGCAGAGATGGAGGCCTCCGCCGTTGCAGCCAAGATTCGGACGAAGGTCGAGTACCTGCCGATCACTACTTTCAAGAAGTTCTGGAGGGCGCTCGTTCGATAGAGACGCAGTGCTTGAAGGATATTATGTTCGAATAACATGTATTCTTATTAAAAAACAGTATTTTGCTGAAATGTAAAAGCTTTTTATACTTGTGCATGCAAGAATTATAATACCTCCTGTGCGGCCGTTAATGTATATATGTATATAACCTGAAAGATGGCAGTCGTCGGCTTCAGCCCCCACGCATATAATGCGGGGGTGTTCGCAGAAGACGCATTTTCACACTTGATCCAACGTCTTGGTCCATTAAGGAGGTGATAGCGCAGCGAATTAGGCAATCGGACAATAATGCTTTATCACTTTCACTTAGCCATAGGAGTTTGACAGTGGGGCTACTATATAGCCCCTGGTGGCGCCGCGCTCACCCGAATTCGGGGCGCGTGTGCGCCTGGCCGGGAAACGGCCCTTCGTCAAGGCGGAGGAATCCCGAAGATTCCACTAAGTCATCGAGTGGTTGACCAGTCTCACGCTATATCATGACAGTGTTTTCGGCTTTCTCTACTGAGGTGCTCGCCTGGCTGAACCGGGGCACATTCGCAGTAGTTCTCCTGGTGCTGCCTTAGCCGATAGAGCGGAACGTAAGGCAGCAAAACACAGGAGCCGGGCAAACCCAATATTTGACCAAAGACATGATTCGGAGCTGATGCATATAAGGCCAAACTCGCGACGCCGAACACTCCCTAAGGTATTCGGTCTTTTGGGATTTTAAACGGGCTGAACAATGCCCTTTGTAATAAGCCCCTGGTGTCCAGGTACATGCAATATTCTGACGTGGCCACATGCCAAGACGCCAGCCTCCTTCTCGGTTATATTGAGAATCCAGGGGATGTGTATCAACGAGAGACAGTAAAAAAAGGTTTACGCAGG
Organism: Aegilops umbellulata; assembly: GCA_032464435.1. NCBI lineage: Eukaryota > Viridiplantae > Streptophyta > Magnoliopsida > Poales > Poaceae > Aegilops > Aegilops umbellulata. The sequence continues at coordinate 472,900,112 of CP136056.1, read as the reverse complement.
GTCTTAATCTAAAAGGAATCCTTGGAACAGGTCCCTGCTGCACGTCTGCGCCTGTGTCTCCGTTGTGCCGTATCCTGGATGGGTGTAGCACGATGGTTATCTGTGAAAGAGAAGTACTTAGTTGAAAAATAGTCGTGCAAAGTGTGTATTATATTAAATAAACAAAGTATAATTCAAGATGGGTAAAATTGAGCCTTATTGTCGCCTGTTTATATGCGCGGAGCCCCCTGTATAGGGGTATATAGCCATCAAACCTTTATCGATTATATGGTTATGCCGGACTCGTCCAGCCGTGTCCGTGGTCTTAACGACCTGTTAGATGATCTGGTTGGTGAGGCTGTTTTAGTGTGTGGCCGCCAAGGCAGCCGCACAGTCTTCTGCGCGCGAGGAGCGCTCAATATTTCCCTTTAATGAAATGATGCCTCGTGGACCGAGCATCTTAAGTGTGAGAGACGCATAATGCGGTATTGCGTTAAAGCGAGCGAAAGCTTCGCGTCCCAGTAGTGCTTGATAACCACTTTTAAACGGAGCGATGTGGAATATTAGCTTTTCGCTACGGAAGTTATCGGGGGAGCCGAACATAACTTCTAGTAGGAGGGAGCCCGTGCAATGGGCCTCTAGGCCTGGCGTTGCTCCTTTAAAGGAAGTATTGCTATGGCCAATTTTTGTTGGGTCCATCCCCATTTTGCGGACTGTGTCCTGATATATCAGGTTTAAACTACTGCCGACGTCCATCAGGACTCGTGTAAAGTGGTATCCGTCAATTACTGGGTCTAACACCAAGGCAGCCCATCCTGCGTGCCGGATACTTGCGAAGTAATCCCGATGGTCGAAGATGATCGGTTTGGACAACCAGTAGTGGAATTCTGTTGTGATAGGCCGCAGGGCGCGTATCTCTGTGAGCGCCACTTTGTTTTTCCCCTTTGTCACGTGTAACACGTTTACTGTTTTGACTTCTTTTGGGAATTTCTTCTGTTCCCCAGCGTTTTGATTGTGGGGTTCGTCATCGTCTTCAATTGGTGTATCCAGCCCCTTGTGTTCGGCGTTGAGTTTGTCGGACTGCTTGAAGACCCAACATTCTCTATGCGTATGATTTGCGGGCTTACCAGGGGTGATGTGGATTTGACATATCTTGTCCAGAATTTTGTTTAGGCTGGACAGTTCGTCCCTTTTATCTTTGAGAGGCAGCTTTTGCTGACCCTGCCGAGAGCTTTTGAATCCGGCGTTTACTACCGTGCTCTTCGGGCTATTTTCTTTATTCCGGTGCTGGTTTTTGTTGCGTCGTGGCTTCCCGTTCCCATCCCTGACTTCGGATGTACTTGGGTCGCTGGTGATGCATCTTGCCAACCAGCTGTCCTCGCCTGCGCAAAAGCGGGTCATGAGGCTTGTTAATGCAACCATTGTTCTTGGCTTTTCTTGGCCGAGGTGTCTGGCGAGCCATTCGTCTCGAACTTTGTGTTTAAAAGCTGCTAAGGCTTCAGCGTCCGGACAGTCGACTATTTGATTCTTTTTAGTAAGAAATCTGTTCCAAAGCTTTCGGGCTGACTCTCCAGGCTGTTGAGTTATATGACTTAAGTCGTCTGCATCCGAAGGTCAGACATAGGTCCCTTGAAAATTTGCCCGGAAAGCGTCCTCGAGCTCTTCCCAACTTCCAATGGTGTTTGCGGGAAGGCCTTTAAGCCAATGTCGGGCTGGCCCTTTGAGCTTGAGGGGTAGGTACTTTATGGCGTGGAGGTCGTCTCCTCTGGCCATGTGGATATGGAGGATATAGTACTCAATCCAGACCCCAGGGTCTGTCGTTCCGTCGTATTCCTCTATGTTTACGGGTTTGAATCCCTTTGGAAATTCATGGTCCAGCACCTCGTCGGTGAAACATAGGGGGTGTGCGGCACCCTTGTATTTGGGTGTACCGTGGTGTTCGGATTTTTTTTGTGTTGCATTGCTTGCTGTAGCATGCTTTCTTGGCCCATAGATAGATCTGGTTGGGCCGTCTTTTCGATGTGAGTCCTCATGTGGATCGCGTGCTGGCTTGTGTGCGGTGTTGCTTGCCGCTCTGGGTTGGCCATGGGGTCGTCTATCCGACCAGATGGCTGCTTTGTTTTTTGATTGCGGGGGCTCTAAGGCCTCCTCACCAAATTCAGGCAGTAGCTTTCGCTTCGGGTAGCTCTTTGTGTGGCGACTGCCGCCGTATTTGTCTGCGGTGTTGAGTACTTTGCTCCATTTGATTCTAAGTGCACCCTCCGCAGTCTTGAGCTTCCGCTTCTGCTTTTTCAGGCTACGCACGGTGGTGACGAGCCTTTTGTGGAGGTTCTTCTGCTCCAGTCGCTTGTCAGGCGTGAGGTCATCCAGACTGTTATCGCCGGGGACAGGTTGTTCGGTTCGATTATCCGTGTTGCCCTGGTCGGACGGTTGTTCAATGCCATGTTCGTCGTCCGCCGGCTCACCCTGCTCTATGGCTGGGTCGGTGTGACTGATGTTTCTGTCGAGGCGGGGTTTGGAGCGGCGCTTACGCCGCCGCTTTGACTGCTTTTCGAGGGAATGATCCTTCGCTGCGTACTTACGCTCTTCGTCGTCGTTTCCTTTGGGTGTGTCCACCATGTATACATCGTGGGATGAGGTGGCTGTCCAGTGCCCTGTGGGCGGTGGTTCCTGTTCGTCTCCTGCATCGTCGTCCATACCGTCGATGTCTTCGGAGTCGAAGTCGAGCATGTCGGTCAAATCTTCGACAGTGGCTACATAGTGGGTGGTGGGTGGGCATCGAATTTCTTCGTCATCTGCATCCCAATCCTGCCGGTCATAATCCGGCCAAGACTCTCCTGACAAGTAGAGAGACTTTAGTGAATTCAGCATGTCGCCGAAGGGCGAGTGCTGAAAGATATCCGCGGTGGTGAACTCCATGATCGGCGCCCAATCAGATTCGATTGGTAGGGGCGCGGATGGTTCAGAGTCCGGAGGAGAGTCCGGCAAGGTGGAGTCACGAACCTCGTAAAGGGTAAGGTTGGCGTTCGGCTCGATCGCCGTTGAGGCTACTGCTTCTGCGGTGGGGTCTAATCACCCGCCCTTGGATGGCGCAGTTGGCTCCGAATTAAAGGTCGGAGCGGATGTAGGTGCGGTCTCCAGGACGTTGTTCGGCGGCAGAGCTAAATCATGCCCATCGTGACAGTGTGACGCACTCGGCCAAGGCTCGAATCTGTCGAAGATTAAGTCACCGCGGATGTCGGCCATGTAGTTCAAGCTTCCAAACCTGACCTGATGGCCAGGGGCGTAACTTTCAATCTGCTACAGATGGCCAAGTAATTGGCCTGCAGTGCAAAACCGCCGAATACAAAGATCTGTCCGGGGAGAAAAGTCTCACCCTGGACTGCATCGCTAACGATGATTGAAGGAGCCATCAAGCCTAATGACGACGACACAGAGGAACTCTCAATGAAAGCACCAATGTCGGTGTCAAAACCGGCGGATCTCGGGTAGGGGGTCCCGAACTGTGCGTCTAGGCGGATGGTAACAGGAGACAAGGGACACGATGTTTTTACCCAGGTTCGGGCCCTCTCGATGGAGGTAAAACCCTACTCCTACTTGATTAATATTGATGATATGGGTAGTACAAGAGTAGATCTACCACGAGATCGGAGAGGCTAAACCCTAGAAGCTAGCCTATGGTATGATCGTTGTTGTTGTTGTTGTTGTTGTTGTTGTTGTTGTTGTTGTTGTTGTTGTTGTTGTCGTGTCCTACGGACTAAACCCTCTGGTTTATATAGACACTGAGGGGGCTAGGGTTACACAGAGTCGGTTACAAGGAAGGAGATCCACATATCCATACTGCCAAGCTTGCCTTCCACGCCAAGGAAAGTCCCATCCGGACACGGGACGAAGTCTTCAATCTTGTATCTTCATAGTCCAACAGTCTGGCCAAAGGTTATAGTCTGGATGTCCGGATACCCCCTAATCCAGGACTCCCTCACTAATCATCTAAGAAAAATAGAAAAAACAATTGCATAACAAAAAAACATGTACGTGTTTGTGTTTGTATGGGACCAAGCACAGCTAATCAATAAAGCTCCTGCCAGTCCTATATGATGAGAACGGGGCATGTAACGCTAATAATTTGAGAAATAGTAAAAAAAAATATGCTCGGTTTCCAGCACAACAAATCGATCACTCTGTTTGGATGTTGATATTAAGGGCTATGGAATTGAATTGGCCCCAATATCAAATTTGCTTGACTTTTATATTGACATTGAACCCGAATTCTCTTGTTTGGATGTGCACAGAATTGCCACTTGGAATTTGGATGAGAGCCTCAATTCTGAAGCTTGTTTGGATGGTCATCCTCTACATTGAAATTGCTCATTTGTCATATGATAAAAATTCAACTTCCATGTAATGTTTGAAACTAAAATATATGCAATCTGCATTTATTTTTTGAATGACTATATACAAAGAATACAATCTACAATTATAAACAAGATGCACTTACCCAAAAACAACAATTATACAACACTTATTTGGTAGCAGCACATATACAGCAGCAGCACATATACATCAGCAGCAGCACTTATACATCATCAGTAGCACTTATATAGCAGTAGCAGCAGCACATATACAGCAGCAGCAGCAGCAGCACTTACACAGCAGCAACAACAACACTTGTACAGCAGCAGTAATACAACAAGAACGGCAACACTTACAGATCAGCAGCATTTAGCTAACAACAAGACATAACATACGAAATTCAAGTCTCATACAATAACATAGGAAATTCAAGTGCGATGAAATGAAGCACATATTACATGTGTGTTTTATCATTACAATAACATAGTAACTTCAAACTAGTCAAATGTTGTTGTTCTCATTGAGCATCAACAACCATTCCTTCCTAAACTCCATGGGCAACTCCATAAGCGCTTGGAATAAGCGTTCACTAAGGATGAGTTTACCATATGCTTGCAACATGTCTGAATGAGGCAAGTCCGGGATCTTTTCAAGGGCGGCAATGATTTCAAGAGGAGGAGTAACCTTGGGCTGCTCTAGTGGCTCAAGGGACTTCAAAGCATCTTGGAAAGAACCCTTCATGTCTCCAAGCATGCACAATATAGCATCGCCCGTTCACTGCCTTTTTGTGGCAATTCTGGAGAGGCTTCGACATCTACTACGTCTAGTTCTGCTGGTTGTGCTTCACTTTCAACACCTCTCATTGCACCTTCACCGGTTGCATGATCTTTGGAGTATATTGTGCAGATTGCCTCCCAATTCTTTACTTCTTTGTTCTTGTAGCAAGCTGCCTTCACATTAGCCTGGATACACATACAAAGTAAAGCATTAGCCTGCATGTATATATATGACATAGAATAAATTAATTAAACATCATGTTTTACCTCGACATATATGTTCCACACATCATCACTATCCATGAGTAGCTTGTTATTGACCCAATCCCAACCAAATCCACTCTGAGAAAGAATCTTGCTAATCGTAGCATAATGCTTGTCAAAAGTCTTCATCCTTGAACATATTTTATCCTTTGTGACCTTTAGTCCACACTTATCATGTATTGCCTTTATAGCAGCATTGTAGACATGTGGCTTCCATCCATTTTGGGCCTGATCACCTCTATTGTGATGTTCAACAAAGACATCCAACAAAACCTTATCCATCTCATCATTCCATGTCAAGTAATCTCTACTATACTTCTTATTTTTCTCTTCAACCATGGTGCTACAAGTAAAAAGTTTGAGTATGACAAACAAAAGAGAACATATATTAATTGCTTTCTCATGATGATGATGTACAAAATATCCAAAAGTCACCATCCAATAGCTATGCACAAAAGAGAACATAACATCATCTAGCTAGCACAAAAGAAAAGACATCATCTTGCTAATCCATCATCTAGCTAGCACAAAAGAAAAGACATCATCTTGTTAATCCATCATCTAGCTAGCACAAAAGAAAAGACATCATCTTGTTAATCCATCATCTAGCTATCCCAAAAGCAAAATACACATCTTGCTAATCCACATGCCTCGCTACTGCTGTAAATTTGCATGTGCCACTACATATTCAACAAACATGTCATTAGATAGTTGGTTCCTGAAGTTGGTACATGCATTAGTGACTTGAACACTTCTAATTGAGTTTGCATCATCAGCCTCAATTGGTTGAGAAGCTATTTCATTATCCACTTCCTGCAACAATAAGTCGTCCATCATATGTTGCCTATCCCTCGCAAAGTTGTGTAACACACAACAAGCATTAATGATTCGAATCGGCAAGAATGTTTTCTTGAAGTAAATATTTTTCCCTCTGTTATGCCTCTTATTGAAAACAAAATGGACACGTGTTACCTAGTCCTTTGTGTCAAAGAAACTTTGAGTGCGAAGAATAGCCCACTTCTTCTTCCACAACCCAAAAGTTCTCTCTACTACATTTGTAGCATGAGAGTGGCGCAAGTTATATAGCTCTTTGGCATTTTGGGGTCGTTGCTGACTTGATGCCCACTCTTTCAAGTGATACCGAGTGGATCTGGATGGAGATAGAAATCCAGGTCCATTCGTGTAACCAGCATCAGCCAAGTAATATCTCCCTATCGTTAGACAAGTCGGTTAGGTTGGTTGTAGCATGTGAAAAGAGAACAAGATGCCAAGAGAAAAAGGCATACCATTAGGTACAACAAATGCATCTTGGCGATTAGTTCTCATGGAGTCGCGTAGGACTCTAGAGTCTGAAGCGGAACCTTCCCAGCCAGGTAAGACATACAGAAATTTCATATTCCAGTCCACCAGACCGAGCATGTTGGTAGTGACAGCTTGCTTTCTATTCCTATACCTCCCTTGGGAAGCCACAGGAACGGAAACATCTACATGACAGCCATCTAATGCTCCTAGTGCATCACCAAACCACTTCCATTTGTAATCATCGGGAGGTTTAACATTAGCATCTGGAAGCTTAATGAACTCCCCATGCATAGATAGAATGGCTCTTAACACTTCGGAAAAGTGAGTACTTATAGTTCCCAAAGACCGCTTGTATGTGCCTCGAAGTAACCTAATTTTCAGACCATGACCCACTACTAACAAGAACATGGCAACATTTTCTTCCACAGCCACATACACACTATCAAGTACACCACACCTCTCACGCAACATGATGCACAAATCATGAAATTTTCTTTTTGTTAAACGTAGCTGATCATAGCATGCCACTTCGGAGCCATCATACATATCTTTCAACAAATACTTCCTAAGTGTGTGCTTGTGCTCATCATCACTAAAACTACCTAATCCACGAGGTGCTCTCTGTGAAATAAGGTATGCCATTCCAATAAGTACCGATTCAAAGTAAAGTTTTGTCAAGATTATCCTTTTCCTCTTTCTCCTTTTGTTCTCTTCAGTTATGTATGAAATCATGTCTACTTGATCTGATAGTATGGAACTACACACAATAATTTAGTTATTAGCCATCAATCATTTATACAGCTTTTCAATCAATAAAACTGAGCATTTTATGAAGCAAACATCACACAATAAATTAGCACAACAAGTTGCAACTATGAAGACCTGCTAGAACAGAATAAAAGATGCACCACAAACATAATTGTTGATTGTAACAACAATACAGATCTAAAACACCTACAATTTCTAATCTTTGAGAAGACAAACATCTAGACAGATTTAGATCAACATCACACACACCTATGAACATCACATACCTTGAATCGGGCTGTTGAGAAGGATCCATACACCCACCAAGTGACCTACAAGAGGCAGAGAAATTGGGGATCAGAGAAGATTTCTAGGGTTCTAGATGAGGGGTGAGAAGAAACCATGGGGCCGATCGAGATAGGGGTTCAAGCAGGGGGGAGGGGGGCGCTTGCCATGGTAGGCAAAAGACAACCCCCGCCGCAGCCGCCATGGGGAGGGAGCACCTTGGCCGCCATGGCTGGTGAGACGGGGGAGGGGGTTGAGGATTGGCACGAGGAGGGAGTAGGACGGGGACGAACGGAGCCTCGCCGGGGATAGAGAAGGACGGGCAAGACAAGGGGGGAGGAGGGAGGAGGGGGAGGGATCTCACCTGCGCCGCCATTAGAGCTCCTCAATCGCGCCTTCGCTCGCGCCTCTTGCCTTTCCTCGAGCGGGAGCGAGGAGGTATGTTTGGCGGGGAGGGGCTCTCGCTAGCGAATGCAAGGCAATATCGAGCACTGGGGGTCCGAATTAGAGAAGGGCAGACGTGCAATTTGCCGCGGTCGGGCTGATATTCGAGCTTGTTTCCAATCCCAAATGCCACAACCATCCAAACAACGACATTCGGGCCACACCAATGCCAATATCTAATTCTGAGGCCCAATATCAACATCCAAACAATATCTAATTCTAAGCCCATATAAAAAATCAATTAGGCTCTGGCTATCTTGCTGGATGAGCAGTTTTTTATAGTTGGGGACGCAGATTGTTTTTTAGCACCGAAACGCCGCAGATGGTCGATATGGACTAAGATGTCATGAATATGTACCAGAGCCGATTTTATTTTATATAAACTAACAAAAATGCTCGTGCGTTGCAATGGGAGAAAAGATCGGTTCCCATAATTCTGCAGGATCAAAGAACTATGATGTTGGACGACAGTTGCTGATGACCAAAGAAATGATGGATCATTTGATCAGGACATGAGGTACGATTTTCAAGTAAATTGAGAACGAACATGAAAGATGAACCATGCATAAACTACCTCCATGTTATTAATAGAACCCGCGTCAGCAACCTTTGTTAGCTTGTGTTTGACAAATTCGATCGATTAGGTAGAGCCTCTTCTACTTGCTCATCTTGTCTAATACTGGGTGCTCATGGGAGTCCTTAGGTCATACGCCAGATCTCGATTGGAATCAATCATAATAAGAACGATGATCTTGCGAATAGGAATCTATAGAAAATATGCTCGTGCGTTGATGTAACGCCCCAGATGTAACTTGCCATATTTGTAATCCAACTCCTGCCATTTCCGGCTATGTGTTATGATATTTCCCTCCGTGGTTGGGTTCTCTCCGTTTTGCATTTTGGTCATGTCATGCATTTCATATCATGTCATCATGTGCATCGCATTCGCATACGCGTTCGTCTCATAAATCCGAGCATCTTTCCCGTTGTCCGTTTTGCAATCCGGCGCTCCTATGTCTCCCGGCGTCCCCTTTTACATTTCTTCGTGAGCGGGTATTAAACATTCTCGGAATGGACCGAGGTTTGACATGTGGCCTCGGTATAGCACCGGAAGACCGCCTGTCAAGTTTCGGGTCAATCGGAGTTCGTTTGGTACTCCAACGGTTAACCGGGTAACCGTGAAGGCCTCGGTTGTGTTGCAGCCCAAAACCCCTTCATAACAGCCCAATAACCCATCTAAGTCACTCCCATGTCCTCCGCCGTTCGATCACGATCGCGTGGGCGAAAACCGCACTCCGTTTGGAGCTCCCTAGCTTCCCCCCTTCGTGTCCGGAGCGTCCGATCGCGATCCGAGGGTCCGGAAACGGATGTAAACCCCTAACCCTAGCCAATCTGCTATAAATGGACACCCCCTTGTCCATTTTGGGCATCCCTAGCCTTCCCCTACCTCCCAGCCGCCTCCCTCCTCGTAATCAGCGCCTCCCCTCGAAATCCGCCGCCGGCCAACCTCTCCCCGCCACTTGGCGCTGACCCCGCCGCCTAACGCCTCCAGCGCCGCCGCCAAGTCATCGCAGCCGCCACCCGCACCCAACCGCCACGCGCCACGCGTCCCAGCGCGCGCCCCGCCGCCGCAGGCCCGCCTGGCCCAAGGCAGGCCCGCCCCCGGGCCGCGCCGGGCCCGAGTGCCCGTGCCTTCCGCGTCGCCCGCCCGGGAGCTTCCCCGCGCCTGCCGCCCGGCCCGCGCACTCCGGTCGTCGCCGTCCGCCGGCGCCCTTCCTCCCGCCGGCGCCCGAGCCGCCCAGCGCTGCCGAGCCCTGCGCCCGACCCCGCTGCTCGCCGCCGCCGTCCACCGCTCGCCGCGCCCGCCGCCTCGCCGGATCCGCCGCGCGCCGCCCCGGATCCACCTCGCCGTCGCGTTCCCGGCCGCCGCAGCCCCGTCTCCGGCGACCGCCTCGGGCCGCGCGCCCGCTGGATCAGACCTAGGGTTAAACTCCCCCTCGTTTTTTTGCCAAGTCCTCAAGAGTGCATATCATCATGCCATGTTTGCCATGCCATAACTTTGCATCCGTAGCTCTGTTTCACGCGTATAATGTGTCAGATTGTTCGTCTCGAAGAGTGCACCATTTTGTTCCTTTGCATCATTTTCATTTGAGGTCATCTTGATGCCCGAAATGATGTTAGAAGAGGGCTAGTTGATGTTAGTGGCTGGATCTTATCTGAACATGCACTTTTGTCATTTTTGCCATGATTGTTATGTACCTCCTATGAAGTTGTGTCCTACATGAGTTTTGTAATATGCCATGTTACCTTTCCAGAGAATTTTGCCATGTATTTTTGTGATCTATGTGGTGACTAGCACAAGCATGCAAACTAGGTCACCTGATGTTGCTGATTTCAGAGACTTGGTGATTTCACAAAGTCCCTGACTGCTGTTATTTTCATGCCATGTATACATGTTGTTTCTGAGAGATCTATGCATAATTTGAGCATGATCGGTAAGGGAATTTTTAGCTTGAGTATTTGCTCTATCCATCCATGCCTTTGTTTGCAATTATGGAGTGCCATAGCTTGAGTCAATCGAGCTCTACTTTTGCTTCAAAATGTTGCTGGCAGATTGTTTACATGTTATTCGATTTTGCCAAGCTTGGTGTAGTTGATCCTTGCGTGATATGATGTTATTCTTGCCCTGTCTAGTTACTATGCCATGTCTTCTTGATGTATGTATGCTTAGTTTATCATGAAATGCTCTGTAGTGAGTGCATCGAGCTCACGAACATGCCTAGTCGTTATCTGTTTTTGACATGTCCAGTTTTCTGCTAAGTCTGAAACCTGTAACGAAATTTGCTTATTTGACATGGGTGTAATCATATTTTCTGATCCTTTTTGGCTTATGGTCATTAAGGGACTTTTGTCAAGTGCTATGAGTAGCTTCATGCCATGCCTCTCTTTGCTATGTTCTGAACCTGTAGCATGTTGTTTCGTTGCTCTGGACATGTCATCCTGATGTTAGTTTTCTGCTATGTTGTTAATTTCACCAAGTCTGAGAACCTGTTATCTTGTGCACTTTTGCCATGCTTGTTTGGACCTGTTATGATGTGAACTAGCCGTAGCTCAGTGTTCATCTTTTAGCGTGCATCTTGTGTAGATTACTTTCATATGCTTTGTTGCCATGTTTGGGTGCAGTAGCTTAATTATTTGTTGCTTGCTAAGTAGCATCATGCTATTAATGGCAGTTTCGTGTCATTCTTGTATTGCTTGCCATTTGCAAACCGTGCATCCGATTCCGGTGTATTTTATATCGATTTCAACCGAAATCACCTCATCTATCCAGTGGCATGCTTGGTTTGCCAAGATTATGCCCTGTTCACCCTTGTCCTTCCGGAGCATGCATTCGCATTGCATATCACCTCTCGCATATCATGCCATGTTTTGCATCATGTTGCTTGCGCATTGCATCGTGGTTGATTTTGGTTCCTTTGCTTGTTCTCTTGTCTTGGGTAGATCCGGGAGACGAGTACGTGACCGAGGATTCCGTTGAGAACGCTTTCGAGGACCAAGCTTTCGACAACTCTGAGAATCTTGCAGGCAAGATGACCATACCCTCGAAATCACTTCTATCTTTGCTTGCTAGATTGCTCGCTCTTTTGCTATGCCTTTGCTGCGATACCTACCACTTGCTATATCATGCCACCCATATTGCCATGTCAGCCCCTAACCATCCATGTCCTAGCAAACCGTTGATTGGCTATGTTACCGCTTTTGCTCAGCCCCTCTTATAGCGTTGCTAGTTGCAGGTGAAGATGAAGTTTGTTCCTTGTTGGAACATGGACTTGTTGTTTCCTTGTTGGAACATGTTTACTTGTTGGGATATCACAATACCTCTTATTTAATTAATGCATCTATATACTTGGTAAAGGGTGGAAGGCTCGGCCTTATGCCTGGTGTTTTGTTCCACTCTTGCCACCCTAGTTTCCGTCATACCGGTGTTATGTTCCCGGAGTTTGCGTTCCTTACATGGTTGGGTGATTTATGGGACCCCCTTGACAGTTCGCTTTGAATAAGACTTTTCCAGCAAGGCCCAACATTGGTTTTACCATTTGCCACCACCTACCCTTTTTCCCCCGGGTTTTCGCGAGCCCGAGGGTCATCTTTATTTTAGCCCCCCCCCCCCCGGGGCCAGTGCTTCTCTAAGTGCTGGTTCGAACCGAGCAGCCTGCGGGGCCCCCTCGAGGAAACTCGAGGCCTGGTTTTACTCGTAGCTTGACTTATCCGGATGTGCCCTGAGACCGAGATATGTGCAGCTCCTATCAGGATTTGTCGGCACAATCGGGCGGCTTTGCTGGACTTGTTTTATTACTGCCGAGACGTCTTGTAGTCCGGGATTCCGAGATTGATCGGGTCTTCCCGGTAGAAGGAATATCCTTCGTTGACCGTGAGAGCTTATAATGGGCTAAGTTGGGACACCCCTGCAGGGTATTATCTTTCGAAAGCCGTGCCCGCGGTTATGAGGCAGATGGGAATTTGTTGATGTCCGGTTGTAGAAAACCCGAAGTTGACCTTAACTAAAACACATCAACCGCGTGTGTAACCGTGATGGTCTCTTCTCGGCGGGGTCCGGGAAGTGAACACGGTTGTTGGAGTTATGCCTGACGTAGGTTGTTTCAGGATCACTTCTTGATCACTTCTAGTTTCACGACCGTGCTTTGCCTGCTCTTCTCGCCCTCTTTTGCGCTGTAGCCACCATATGCTAGTCGCTTGCTGCAGCTCCACCTCACTATCCTTTTCCCACCTTTAAGCTTAAATAGTCTTGATCTCGCGGGTGTGAGATTGCTGAGTCCCCGTGACTCACAGATATTATCACCACAGTTGCAGGTTCCAACGATGCCAGTGCAGATGACGCGACCGAGCTCACTTGGGAGTTCGATGAGGAACGTGGTCGTTACTATGTTTCTTTTCCAGATGATCAGTAGTGGAGCCCAGTTGGGAGATCCGGGGATCTGTTTAGCATTTGGGGTAGTCTTCTTTCATTTTGGTACCGTAGTCGGACCTTGAGTGTAATCTGTATGATGGATGTTATTTATGTACTTGTGTGAAGTGGCGATTGTAAGCCAACTATGTATCTTTCCCCTTTATTTATTACATGGATTGTGTGAAGATTACCTCACTTGCGACATTGCTTTCAATGCGGTTATGCCTCTAAGTCGTGCCTCGACACGTGGGAGATATAGCCGCATCGAGGGCGTTACAGTTGAAACAGGAGAACAAACCGCATAAAGCTTGTGTGGACATGATAAAGATCTCAAGCAGATGATAGACCCTGCTTTACCTATATTGATGAATCATACACCTCGCATTTATTCATCCCAATACATGGTTTGTTCCATGATCTAAAATGGTGAAACCAGACCGGACAGTACTGTGCATAGTTACGAATTAAGTCATACTTCGCTCAAAGGACCCGATCTCGGCCTTGAGAGGGATCCAACATTATTGGAGGAGCACTGAGGATAGTGCCCTGCTTTACACCAGACTTCGAGTCCTCCTCATGAGTTGGTGACGGGTGCCAAAGACGGGCTTCTCCATGTCAGCACGACACATTGCCTGCCTATGATTCCACCCTTGTTTTATTTTTGATCTTTTAACCAATAAATTCCATACCTTCCACTAACTTGCATATTTTATAATGTTTGTCTTATTTATTTATTTTCATATGAATTTCATCATTCCATCAAACAATTTACACCAAATTGAAAACTATGAACATTTCCAAAAAATCATTTGAGCCTTCCTTCTATTTTATACAATTTCTTTTCCAAATTCCTATTGTGTCATTCCAAAAATCCCATGCATTTTTCTACGTCAATTTTAGTTCCCAAACTTTGTCTTACAATCCTTTTTTTACTCTTTCTCTATTTGTATTTAATAAATAGAAAAAAGAGGAGAATTAGGAGATGGAGAGAGAGGGAGAGACCAGCCTAGCAACTAACCCGGCCAACCCATTTGGCCTAAGGCCCAGCCCAGCCGCACCTAACCCTAACCTAGCCTGATCGAACCCTTCGCTCCTCTCTCCCGACCGATTCCACCCCTTTCTCCCACTTTCGCGCCCGATCCCCGGCATCCGTCGGCTCCAGCCGACCCCGACGAGGCTGCATCGCCGTCGGCCTTGCTCTTCCTCACCTCACCTCTGTGCTCCTCCTCTCCAGCTGCATCGCAACCACCTTGCCCGAGCCGCTCTACCTCCGTCCCCGTGATGCCCAGTGGCCATTACCGCCGCAATAGCATCGTGCACCGCACCGCGGCACCTCCTGCTCGCGCTGTCGTCTGCTGCACCAAGCCCCTCCTTTATTCCTTCTTCTCTTCCTCACCTCCATCTCTCCTTTGTTCCCAGGAGTCGTGGATGCCATGGATCCACCCTGGAATCCATGCTCCGGCCTTCGTCGTCATCACTGGCGACCATCACTTTTGGATCCGCCTCCTCAACCCATGCAGCGCATAGATCGGTCCCTGCAAGCTCCAGCCCTTGCCGACGTTCTCCATCGTGGGTTGAACACTCAAAAAACGTAGGGTTCTTTTTGTAAAAATGAAACTTTTTAGACACTTAAAACGGGACTGCGGGTTTAATTACCAGAAAATAGAAGGACTTTTTTGCAAAAGCGCCGCAACGGTGAACCATAAAGAGTCAATGTGTGCTTTATTAGTAGAGTAAAGATATATAAACGTTTGTGTTTTAGCGTCGATGGTTTATTATGCACTTTTATGAACCGGGATCGGCAATGTCTGAAGACAATTTATATTCGTTGGACGTGCAAGCTATATGTTTTTAGTTTTTTTAGAAAAATATGTTTTTAGTTGTTTGTGTCTTAAGCCCGTATATATATTAGGCTATACTAGCAAAAGAGCCCGTGCGTTGTAACAGGAGAGAAAACATAACACACGCTCTTAACTCAACAACCATCACTCAAGACCATAATAGGTCCATCTTTATTTTTGCGAGGCATCATATTTGTGTTGTCGCTTATCCTACTTATCACCCTCGCCGGCAATGGCCTCGGTGTTCACACAAAACAACAAAAAACGTGTGTTGAATATGGTTAATCCTAAGGCGTCTCTCTCTCCCTCTCTCCTCCCTCTCTCTCACTCTTGCGATGAGAAATCTGTTGTTTTCCCCTGCGTCATTTTTCATAGGTATGCATGTGTAGTTATCGATGTTTTCTTTTCCCTATATGGTTATAGTGGGGTGTTTATTTGCAATCTGGATCACCGCCGGTATGAAAAAAAGCAGATCTTGCACTATAAATCATAAGTTTGCTTCCATAACAATATTTTAAAAATATTTCACAGGTAAAATTAACATCATATAGATTCCACACATTTTTCTAATAAAATTTCATATATAATATGTTAAAATCGAAGTTACGGTTTAAAAGATACAGATAATTTAGAAAATCATTTGGTTTGACTCAAATATATTCTAAAATAATATTTAAAAATACTTAAGAGGTAAAAGTAATCTCATATTCATATTCTACATATTTTTTAATCAAATTTCATATATAACATGTTCAAATCGGAGTTACGGTTTAAAAGATATGGATGATTTTAAAAAGCATCTGTTTGACTTAAATATGATCCATGGATGAATTACCTAAAACATCGGGGGGGTTCGAAAAATGTAAAATAACGGTTCGGGTGTGACTTAAATCCGGATGGCGGGTTGATTTCAAGAAAAGACAGGGACTTTTGTGTAAAATACGAAAATAAGGATTCGTTTTAATTTAAAACAGGACCGTGGGTTAAATTCTCTGAAATAGAAGGACTTTTCTGAAAAATGCCATGACAGATAAAAAAACCTAATTTGCTTTATTATTAGGTAAAGATGAGTTCATAAGGAAAATAAAGCGAACCAAATCCAACCTAGAGATATAGTATCCGGCAACGTGTGCATAGGCTCAGACAACAAAGTACACGTCCGTGTACTCGAGATGTTTATCGATCCGGTCAAGGAATCAGCCTTGCAAGTGTGCCTCAACAGTCGCTCTGTTGTGGCACCAGTATTCTACAAAATTGAGGAGCTTGATACTAGTTTTGATTCTTTTGTAATATATCATGTAAGCAGATCAGCTAACGGTCCAGCGCACCTCTGTGCGCAGCGGGCATGTAATGTGTCTGTAACCGAGAGTTGGATCTCTGAAACTCCAAGTTTTCTGGTTAGCAGCCTCATGGCTGACTGTCCAGCAAACACTTTTGTTTGACCAAAGCTCGAAGTTCACTGCAAAAAAAAGTGTGCCACACGTCCGTACTTGTGGACGCACTACACAGCCTTTTTTTCTCGGCCGGCCTTATCTCTATCTCATCTCCAAGGCTTCAGTCTATCCTCGTTTCTCTTCCCCTTCTCCACAAGGGAATTTATCTCCAACCTCTATCAACAGCTCCGCGTTGCCTGCCCCCTTGCCTCCTCCAACCACGCCGGGAGAGGCGCTGCTCTGCCCTGAGCCGTCTCAAAAGTAGGCCAGCCAACTGCCGCCCCTCTCCTCCTATTCTCTTCTTCTTCTCTCTCTCTAATATCTCTCTCGCACGATTTCTTCAGGGACCCCGCACCATCGCACCTCACCCTGGAGCTCGCCGCCTCGGGTCACCTCTCCGTCTTGATCCGTCCTCCACCGTCAGATCGGCCGCCTCAACCTCTCCGTTGCTACCTCTTGAGCACTGCGTTCGATTTCCTTGAAGAGGAAAGGATGATGCAGCAAAGTAGCGTAAGTATTTCCCTCAGTTTTTGAGAACCAAGGTATCAATCCAGTAGGAGGCTACGCGCAAGTCCCTCGTACCTGCACAAAGCAAATAACTCCTCGCAACCAACGTGATAAGGGGTTGTCAATCCCTTCACCGTCACTTACGAGAGTGAGATCTGATAGATATGATAGATAATATTTTTTGGTATTTTACTAATAAAGATGCAAAGTAAAATAAAAGCAAAGTAAAAAAGCAAAGGCAATAATAAAGTGATGAAAGATTAATATGATGAAGATAGACCCGAGGGTCATAGATTTCACTAGTGGCTTCTCTGAAGAGCATAAGTATTTTACGGTGGGTGAACGAATTACTGTTGATCAATTGACAGAATTGAGCATAGTTATGAGAGTATCTAGGTATGATCATGTATATAGGCATCACGTCCGAGACAAGTAGACCGACTCCTACCTACATCTACTACTATTAATCCACTCATCGACCACTATCCAGCATGCATCTAGAGTATTAAGTTAAAAACAGAGTAACGCCTTAAGCAAGATGACATGATGTAGAGGGATAAATTCATGCAATATGATAAAAAAACCATCTTGTTATCCTTGATGGAAACAATACAATACGTGCCTTGCTGCCCCTACTGTCACTGGGAAAGGACACCGCAAGATTGAACCCAAAGCTAAGCACTTCTCCCATTGGAAGAAAAACCAATCTAGTAGGCCAAACCAAACTGATAATTCAAAGAGACTTGCAAAGATAAGCAATCATACATCAAAGAATTCAGAGAAGATTCAAATATTGTTCATAGATAATTTTGATCATAAATATTGTTCAGAGAAGATTACATCGAATAGATCTCCATGAGAGAGGGGGAGAACATTGTATTGAGATCCAAAAAGAGAGAAGAAACCATCTAGCTACTAACTATGGACCCGAAGGTCTGAGGTAAACTACTCACACTTCATCGGAGGGGCTATGATGATGTAGAAGCCCTCCGTGGTATATGCCCCCTCCGGCGGAGCTCCGAAACAGGCCCCGAGATGAGATCTCGTGGGTATAGAAGGTTGCGGCGGTGGAATCAGGTTTTTGGCTCCGTATCTGATCGTTTAGGGGTACGTAGGTATATATAGGAGGAAGGAGTACATCGATGGAGCAACGCGGGGCCAACGAGGGTGGAGGGCGCGCCCTGGGGGGTGGGCGCGCCCCCCTACCTCGTGGCCACCTCCTTTCTTTCTTGACGTAAGGTCCAAGTCTCCTGGATCATATTCGGTGAGAAAATCACATTCCCAAAGGTTTCATTCTATTTGGACTCCGTTTGATATTCCGTTTCTTTGAAACTCTGAAATAGGCAAAAAACAGCAATTCTTGGCTGGGCCTCCGGTTAATAGGTTAGTCCTAAAAATAATATAAAAGTGAATAATAAAGCCCAATATTGTCCAAAACAGTAGATAATATAGCATGGAGCAATCAAAAATTATAGATACGTTGGAGACGTATCAGGCATCCCCAAGCTTAATTCATGCTCGTCCTCGAGTAGGTAAATGATAAAAACAGGATTTTTGATGCGGAGTGCTACTTGGCATAATTTCAATGTAATTCTTCTTAATTGTGGTATGAATATTCAGATCCTAAAGATTCAAGACAAAAGTTCATACTGACATAAAAATAATAATACTTCAAGCATACTAATAAAGCAATCATGTCTTCTCAAAATAACATGGCCAAAGAAAGTTATCCCTACAAAATCATATAGTCTGGCTATGCTCTATCTTCACCACACAAAGTATTTAAATCATGCACAACCCCGATGACAAGCCAAGCAATTGTTTCATACTTTTGACATTCTCAAAACTTTTTCAATCTTCACGCAATACATGAGCGTGAGCCATGGATATAGCACTATATGTGGAATAGAATGGTGGTTGTGGAGAAGACAAAAAGGGAGAAGATAGTCTCACATCTACTAGGTGTATCAACGGGCTATGGAGATGCCCATCAATAGATATCAATGTGAGTGAGTAGGGATTGCCATGCAACGGATGCACTAGAGCTATAAGTATATGAAAGCTCAACAAAAGAAACTAAGTGGGTGTGCATCCAACTCGCTTGCTCACGAAGACCTAGGGCATTTTGAGGAAGCCCACCATTGGAATATACAAGCCAAGTTCTATAATGAAAAATTCCCACTAGTATATGAAAGTGACAAAATGAGAGACTCTCTATCATGAAGATCATGGTGCTACTTTGAAGCACAAGTGTGGTAAATGGATAGTAACATTGTCCCTTCACTCTTTTTCTCTCATTTTTTTATTTTTTTATTTGGGCCTTTTCTCTTTTTTTATGGCCTCTTTTTTTCGTCCGGAGTCTCATCCCGACTTGTGGGGGAATCATAGTCTCCATCATCCTTTTCCTCACTTGGGACAATGCTCTAAAAATGATGATCATCACACTTTTATTTTCTTACAACTCAACAATTACAACTCGATACTTAGAACAAAATATAACTCTATATGAATGCCTCCGGCGGTGTACCGGGATATGCAATGAATCAAGAGTGACATGTATGAAAGAATTATGAACGGTGGCTTTGCCACAAATACGATGTCAACTACATGATCATGCTAGCAATATGACAATGATGGAGCGTGTCATAATAAACGGAACGGTGGAAAGTTGCATGGCAATATATCTCGGAATGGCTATGGAAATGCCATGATACGTAGGTATGGTGGCTTTTTTGAGGAAGGTATATGGTGGGTGTATGATACCGGCGAAAAGTGCGCGGTATTAGAGAGGCTGGCAATGGTGGAATGAAGAAAAGTGTGTATAATCCATGGACTCAACATTAGTCATAAAGAACTCATATACTTATTGCAAAAATCTACAAGTTATCAAAGCAAAGTATTACACGCATGCTCCTAGGGGGATAGATTGGTAGGAAAAGACCATCGCTCGTCCCCGACCGCCACTCATAAGGAAGGCAATCAATAAATAAATCATGCTCTGACTTAATCATATAACGGTTCACCATACGTGCATGCTACGGGAATCACAAACTTTAACACAAGTATTTCTCAAATTCACAACTACTCAACTAGCATGACTCTAATATCACCATCTTCATATCTCAAAACAATTATTAAGTATCAAACTTTTCTTAGTATTCAACGCACTCAAAAGAAGGTTTTACAAATCTTGAATACCAAGCATATTAAGATTTTTAAGCAAATTACCATGCTATTTAAGACTCTCAAAATAATCTAAGTGAAGCATGAGAGATCAATAGTTTCTATAAAACAAATTCACCACCGTGCTCTAAAAGATATAAGTGAAGCACTAGAGCAAAACTATATAGCTCAAAAGATATAAGTGAAGCACCTAGAGTATTCTAACAATTTCCAAATCATGTATGGCTCTCTAAAAAGGTGTGTACTGCAAGGATGATTGTGGTAAACTAACAAACAAAGACTCAAATCATACAAGATGCTCCAAGCAAAACACATACCATGTGGTGAATAAAAATATAGCTCCAAGTAAAGTTACCGATGGAAGTAGACGAAATAGGGGATGCCTTCCGGGGCATCCCCAAGCTTTGGATTTTTGGTGTCCTTAGATTATCTTGGGGGTGCCATGGTCATCCCCAAGCTTAGGCTCTTGCCACTCCTTGTTCCATAATCCATCAAAAGATTTCACCCAAAACTTGAAAACTTCACAACACAAAACTGAACAGAAATCACGTGAGCTCCGTTAGCGAAAGAAAACAAAAGACCACCTCAGGGTACTGTAATGAACTCATTCTTTATTTATATTGGTGTTAAACCTACTGTATTCCAACTTCTCTATGGCTTATAAACTATTTAATAGCCATAGATTCATCAAAATAAGCAAACAACACACGAAAAACAGAATCTGTCAAAAACAGAACAGTCTGTAGTAATCTGTAACTAACGTAAACTTCTGGAACTCCAAAAAATCTACCAAAATAGGACGACCTAGACAATTTGTTTATTGATCAGAAGAAATAGGAATCACTATTTTATCATGTTCTGGTGATTTTTAACAATTGTTTTCCTGAACACAAAGTTTCTGGAAACTACAGCAAGATCAAATAACTATCATCCAAGAAGATCCTATAGGTTTAACTTGGCACAAACACTAATTAAAACATAAAAACACATCTAACTAGAGGCTAGAACAAATATTTATTCCAAAACAGAAGCAAAAAGCAAAAAAACTAAAAATAAAATTGGGTTGCCTCCCAACAAGCGCTATGAACGCCCCTAGCTAGGCATAAAAGCAAGGATAGATTTAGGTATTGCCATAATAGTGGTATGGCAAATCATGAAAAATTCTCTCATATTCTCTACGTTCAGCAGCAAGTTTTCTTTGAGGCAAGCAAAAATAATCAAAAGGGCTAAATTTAATGGGACAAAAGTCCCCAAGATCGATCTCGGGAGGTATGGGTTCCTCTCTCGGCCCTTTGTATTGCACAATCAATTCATCATTAAGAGCATTCTTTTGGCAAAAAGTCATAAGCCTTTGTTCAAGAGGGTAACCTAGTCCATTATTCTGAACAGCAAAATCATCATTAAGCTCGGAAGTTCTATCAACTAGAACATCGTCAGGAACCTTTTTCCTAAGATTTTCATTATAAGCGATATGATCTAAAGATTGTAAATGCATCATGTCTTCTTGATAAAAAAGGATAGCTTCAATGGGAGGATGACTAGCATATACCCTATAATGCGCAAAGATTTCTTTGGCCTCTTTTATTATAAATCTAAACTCATCAGCCAAAAAGATAGTGGCGGCACACTTAACAGAAGAATGCTCAATATTAGAGAATTCTAAGAAAAATTCTTTGTATGCAAGGATGCATGTGCATAAATTGCCTTTCAAGTTCAACTATAAGCATGGCAATGGCATCCGCAAGATTACTAGTTCTATGAAGAATAGAACCGCCCATAGAAGGCAAAGCACCGGCACAAGTAAAGAAATCTTGAATAACTCCTTTTCCAATAATATTACCACTACCAATTTGAATTCTTTTTGTATGCAAGGTAGGGGGTTCTTCAGCAGGAGCATCAGAATTTTCAATGATATTATTATTGTCCATATCGGCAATAATCTCCCCAAATTCAGACATAAAAGCAAGCAGGCAAGAAAGAGGCAAACAGAAAAGAGGGTGAATAAAACGGCAAGGGTGAAATGGGGGAGAGGAAAACGAGAGGCAAATGGCAAATGATGTAATGTGGGAGATAAGGGATTGTGATGGGTACTTGGTATGTTGACTTTTGCGTAGACTCCCCGGCAACGGCGCCAGAAATTCTTCTTGCTACCTCTTGAGCACTGCGTTGGATTTCCTTGAAGAGGAAAGGATGATGTAGCAAAGTAGCGTAAGTATTTCCCTCAGTTTTTGAGAACCAAGGTATCAATCCAGTAGGAGGCTACGCGCGAGTCCCTCGTACCTGCACAAAGCAAATAACTCCTCGCAACCAACGCGATAAGGGGTTGTCAATCCCTTCACGGTCACTTACGAGAGTGAGATCTGATAGATAATATTTTTGGTATTTTTATGATAAAGATGCAAAGTAAAAATAAAAGCAAAGTAAAAAGGCAAAGCAATAGTAAAGTGATGGAAGATTAATATGATAAAGATAGACCCGGGGGCCACAGATTTCACTAGTGGCTTCTCTCAAGAGCATAAGTATTTTACGGTGGGTGAACGAATTATTGTTGATCAATTGACAGAATTGAGCATAGTTATGAGAATATCTAGGTATGATCATGTATATAGGCATCACGTCCGAGACAAGTAGACCGACTCCTACCTACATCTACTACTATTAATCCACTCATCGACCACTATCCAGCATGCATCTAGAGTATTAAGTTAAAAACAGAGTAACGCCTTAAGCAAGATGACATGATGTAGAGGGATAAATTCATGCAATATGATAAAAAAACCATCTTGTTATCCTTGATGGAAACAATACAATACGTGCCTTGCTGCCCCTACTGTCACTGGGAAAGGACACCGCAAGATTGAACCCAAAGCTAAGCACTTCTCCCATTGCAAGAAAAACCAATCTAGTAGGCCAAACCAAACTGATAATTCGAAGAGACTTGCAAAGATAATCAATCATACATAAAAGAATTCAGAGAAGATTCAAATATTGTTCATAGATAATCTTGATCATAAACCCACAATTCATCGGTCTCAACAAACACACCGCAAAAAGAATATTATATCGAATAGATCTCCACGAGAGAGGGGGAGAACATTGTATTGAGATCCAAACAGAGAGAAGAAGCCATCTAGCTACTAACTATGGACCCGAAGGTCTGAGGAAAACTACTCACACTTCATCGGAGGGGCTATGATGATGTAGAAGCCCTCTGTGGTAGATGCCCCCTTCGGCGGAGCTCCAGAATAGGCCCCAAGATGGGATCTCGTGGGTACAGAAGGTTGTGGCAGTGGAATTAGGTTTTTGGCTCCGTATATGATCGTTTGGGGGTACGTAGGTATATATAGGAGGAAGGAGTACGTCGGTGGAGCAACATGGGGCCCACGAGGGTGGAGGGCGCGCCCCCCTACCTCGTGGCCACCTCCTTTCTTTCTTGACGTAGGGTCCAAGTCTCCTGGATCATATTCGGTGAGAAAATCACGTTCCCTAAGATTTCATTCCGTTTGGACTCCGTTTGATATTCCGTTTGTTTGAAACTCTGAAATAGGCAAAAAAACAGAAATTCTGGGTTGGGCCCCCGGTTAATAGGTTAGTCCCAAAAATAATATAAAAGTGAATAATAAAGCCCAATTTTGTCCAAAACAGTAGATAATATAGCATGGAGCAATCAAAAATTATAGATACGTTGGAGACGTATCATCCGTCTCGATCCGTCTGCCGCCGGCAGATCCCCCGAGCAGCCGGATCTGCCGCCGCCTGCCTCACCTGCGTTCGTCCGCAGCGTGGCCCTCGCAGCTGCCTCGGCCCCTCTGCCTCCTCCAACCGCGCCGGGACAGGAGCTCCTCTGCCCTGCCACCGGATCGACCCCAGAGCAGCCGGATTCGCCGTCTACCGCCTCACCTGCGTTCGTCCGCTACGTGGGCCACGCGGTTGCTCATGAACTGTTGCCACCTGCGTTGCTGGTTTCGCAGGTCTTCAGGCGGGCATTGATGCTTCGATTGGCAGCTAATGTCCCACTTTTTGATTCCTTCCTCGCTGTTACCACCAGCTGGGTCTTTGTGTCTCTTTCTACTCTTGAGCACTGTAGCTCTTCTCTCATTAGTAGGTCACGAGTTTGACTCCCCTCAACCGAGCTGATTTTCTGTGTGTGCGGACCGCTGGTTCAATATTAGAAAGTGTAGGGTCCTTTTTTTGAGAACGAAACGTTTTTCCTGAGTGCCACTTAAACCGGGACTGCGGGTTGATTTCAAATAAACAGAGGGGCTTTTCAGCGAAAACGCCGACGACGTACGACCAGAAACAGTATTTGCTTTATTATTAGGGAAAGATTAATGTAGACTGAGCATTACACTTATTTTCTTCACTTTCCCTCCAACCCTGCTGAAACATTCATTTCTTAAGTTAGTTTTTATCGTACAAATTATCATTTGACAAATCCAAAGTGGATATACTTTTTTTTGGTACAACCATGTTTTAAGTTAATTTTCTCTCCTAAATAATCATATGCTTCATCTATACAACTATTATTGACATATACATAGCTATGTTTTGTTCATTCATACTCTTCCAAGATTCTCATCGAGTAAAAAAAACTTGAGTTGTGGCATCAGTAATGAAAATAAAATGAGAAACCACAAATCATGTACGTAAGAAGCGGATTAATTTGTAATAAGCAATGTATTTATAAGGAGTGAGATATAATGCTTTAGCAACTTTATTATACATGATGAACTCTTCTTGGTAGATAATCAATGTAACTACGCTGACATATGAAATCTATAATAAGAGTGGCATGAAAATTAGCCTTTCATATGAAATTATAATACAAAAAAAAATAATTTACTACTTGGTCTTCGTAGAAACTTCTTATGGACTCATTTCATATGAATATTGAAATACTAAATATGAAAATAAAGACAATCATTTTTATATGAATGTCGTAAAAAGTCCGCAAGTAGTCATAGCTATATTCAATAGTGCTAAAGAAGAAATTAGGACTTAGGTTTCCAAATGAAATTCAACCTATTATGTACCGAGACAATATAATAAGAGGAAACATTTACTTTTTTTAGCACAATATCGATGCAAACACTCATACGTACGCACATAAAGTCACCGCTATGAATGAATGCACACCCTGTCGTATTAGACTTCATTTTGAGATTGACGAAATCGCCACATACGTCTTCATAGTCAATGGAAAAATCTCCTACATATGAACGCACAACGCTGGAAGGCCTGAAACGAATCCAGAAAAATGAGAGCTCCAGTGTTATGCCTAGGACTTGAACTCGGCTGGGATGGAGATACCACTGTCCACCTAACCATCCAACCACAGGTTGGTGCACGAAACATCTACTATTTTAGAATAAAAGGAAACAACTATTATGTTGCTGCTTAATGGCAACAAAACACGACATCCAATCACAGAACCTAGAGATGAGAGCAAAAGGATATTAAATGACAAGACAAATGAATCTTAATATAGTATAGAATCAAGTTCAATGCCAATTCATAATGGGTATAAAATTAATATGGTAAATCTAGGCGCGCAAATGCGCGGGTCACCCGGCTAGTTAGAAGTCAATGCGGACGAGTACGTTCCAGACCTTGTATGCTTGAGGAGAAGCACTTGGTGCAGCCCAAAATCCTATGGCTCATATGGTTATCTTGATGCAGGAGTTGTACACTTGAGAAGTATATGGCCCTCTGGGGTCTTCCTATCTGCCATAGTTTGCGGCAGAATGGCGGGGCTTCGCACATGCTGTCCTCCGCTTGGGCCGGCCCACCGACGCGCCTTGTTGTCTTCTATCACGGAAAAAAAAAACCTGAAACAAAAAACAAACACTGCCATGGCTTGATTCCAAGACCTCAAACAACAGAAGCTCCTAACCGCGGGTAGTCAGCCAACACACCAAGCATCAATTCCTGGGCATATAGGCGCAAAATACTAGTATAAGAACACGGTGTAGCGGTTGAGATTTGGAAAACATTTTCTTGAAAATTGGGAACAGTTTTGAAATGCCGTGATTTTTTATATTTTTTTAAATGAACCATTTTTGTGATTCTGATTTTAGAAAAATACTAACAATTTGCAAAACCCAAAATAGTTTTCTAAAACATGAACATTTCTTAAAAAATTGAACATTTTCTGAAAAAATGAACGAATTACGAAAAAATGCGAACATTTTATTTTTGGTAATTCCTGAATATGTTCTGAGATAACAAACAGTTTTAATTTTTGAACAAAAATTGAAACCAAGAACGCCTTTTTAATTCAGAACAAAAACTTAAAACATGAACACTTTACAAAAAATGAGAACAGAATTCGTATTTGTATGTTTTTTTGGGAAATTTGAACAAAATTTGATACATGGGAACACTTTTTGAAATTGCAAAAAAAATGTTCAAACCGCGAACATTTTTTGAAGCACGAACATTTTTGTGAAAATTTCTGAAAACAATAACATTTTTTGAAATTCCTGAGAAACACAAACATTTTTTGGAACTATGAACTTATTTTGAAAGCAAGAAGATCTTTTGAAATTCCTGAACCTTTTGAAACATGAATTTTTTAAAAAATTGTTTCTTGAAAACCAGAACATTTTTTTAAACTCCCGAACAAATTTGAAAACACGGACGATATTTGGAAAAGCGGATTTTTTTTAAAGCACGAACATCTAAACCAACAATTAGGAAAAACGAAAATTGAAATAAAAAACCAAAAAATATAAAAAGGAGAGAATAGCAAAAAAAGGAACATGAAAATAAAATCAAAAAAGAAACATAAACTGGTTCATGAACCTCCTACACGGTTCCAAAACCTGAAAAAACGGCTCAGAACCTCTAGAAGGTTCCCAAAACGGGATCGCCCATATCGCGTCGCTCGCTGCCGAAGCCTGTGCGAAACCTCTACAGCTTGCCGCAACGTGCATCCTATAGGATTTTCCGTGCGCATGACATGGTGTTCGGTGGAAGATGTGCATGATTTTCTTCTGGACTCCGCCAATTGTTGCATATACTTCTCATCTTCACACATGTCTTATAAATATATTGTATGATTCTGCATATCATAAAGAAAAGTCTTGTACTTTCTTCTTGAATAAAAAATAGTATACATTATTATTATTGTTTAAAATCACCTAAAAATATATATTATCGTAATATTTCGGGTCGTGGAAAAGGGGAGGCAAACGGTGGGAACTGTGCAGTTGCCTGGGATGCGGTATGTGCCCCCAAATGGGCAGGAGGCCTAGGGCTGCCCAACCTGAGATGGATGAACGTGGCAATGCAAGCTAGTTGGTCGTGGCTGCAAAGGACGGATAAGGAGAGGCCATGGAGTGAGTTCCAAATCAAAGTGTCTGATGACTCGATGCGAATCTTTCAAGCAGCAACAAGGTGCACGCTGCATGGCGGCTTGGACACGCTGTTCTAGGAGGATAGGTGGCTTGACGGCCGAAGGATCCAGGAAGTTGCACCGACCATTTACAGCATGGTCCCGAGCCGTGTTAGAAGGACGAGTCGGCTTCGTCAGGTGGTGATGGATGGCTCTTGGGCTTATTGCATTAATCCCGACCTTGGCATGCATGCACTGCAAGAATATTTGGAGCTTTGGCAAAGAGTGCAGGCGTGGGAACCCAAAGAGACTGGTCCGGATGTGTTCACTTGGTCCTGGGAAGCAAAGGGGCAGTACTCAGTGCGGTCAGCGTACGCTGCCAAGTTTGGGGGCCGGGAGGTGACTCCGACTGTGGAATTAACATGGAAATCACGAGCTCCGTCACAATGCAAATTCTTTTCGTGGCTGGCTTTACGCAACAGATGTTGGACGTCTGATCGACTAGCTCGAAGAGGACTGCCACATCAAGACAAGTGCCCGCTTTGTGACCAGGAGGAGGAGACAATAGACCATGTGATGCTAAGTTGTGTCTTCGCCAGGACAGTCTGGGCGGTGGTCTGCACTGCGCTGGGGAAGCCTGAGTGGACGCCAACCCCGCAAGATACACTTCAATCTTGGCTCTGTATGAAGCAACAGCTCAATACGATGGTCAAAAAAGATCTGCATGCTGTTTTGCTACTAGTCATGTGGGAGTTGTGGAAGCATCGGAACGCTGTGGTGTTTGACGGCGAGTTACCATCGACTCACCAGCTCATGCGAAGAATAGAAGCGGAAGGAAGGACTTGGGCGCGATCAGGACTTATGAAAGGCAATGTTGACTTTGTGCTTGCGGGTTTAGCGAGGTGGATTAGTGGGGAGGAGTAGTATCATGTGTACTAGATGGAGTAGTGTTGTACATGTGTGTGAGTAATCATCACACTTGTAATTGACCGGTGGAGGCTTTCTATGCTTTTCCTTCTTTAATGTATATGATATGCACGCTCGTGCATATTCGAGAAAAAAATATTTCGGGTCGTATCTGAGTAGTCATGTTCATATCAATCCTTGGTGAATAAAGCTTAGCAAGTTGGTCCTAGACCTGGCAGTGATGCTTGCATTTTTCTTGATTTCTTTCAGATTTTTGGACGATGTTCGTTCACTGTGGGAGAAAACGTTCCCCTCGACTATGAAGGCGCCTGTGAATATGTGATGCCTTTCTTCTCAAGATTTTGTGACGACTCGGTATCTTGGAGGTGCTTATAGAACGTTTGTGTGTGTATACGTTCATAGGGATGAGTGCATGTATGTGTACGTCTGTGCTTGTACTGTGTTAGAAAAAACTTAGCAAGTTACTCTAAAAAAACTAACTACATTTTCTGACCCCCCCCCCCCCTCCCTCACCAAAAAAAAGTTGCATCTTCTCCAGAAATAGATGGACATGGTTCTACGCGTACCCACATGAGTAGTAAACCCAAAAAAGTAGAAAATCCTGAATTTTTTGTGTATCAAACTTAGTAGACTATTCTACTCACAAGTAAAGTTTCGTGAAGTATCTCATGGTATTCTTAGTGAAGAAAATACAATTGGAACTATACTATTCATTAATATTGTTTTATTACATAGCTTTGATTTTGTTTTCTTCTTTTTTCCCATAATACCACGGATGTAATTTCTTCAACCGGTTGACTATGTGTGTTAAAAAAACAGATTTTTTTGTTTTGTTAGTATTTTTTTATTTACTATTTTATAAGGGATGCGTGGAACTATGTCTGCGTCCCATCTTCTCAACGAAAAGAAATACAAGTTTCTAGGAGCAACGACAGCGAAAACTGCAGATTTCACTGCGATGTTCTTTGCTGGCAGGTTTCTCAGAAGTCGAAGAAAAATACAGCAACGTGGTCCGAGGGTCTCTCCGACCCTCACTATCACTGTTTTTATGGGCAGTTCGAATCTTGCACCGCTAGGTTCATAGCATCCACATGAGTCTCCCCGCTCTCTCGCGTCGCCCCGCTCGGGTGGCCCGAGGGGCGAAACCCTAGCCGCGCCGTTTTCCTTCCCTCCTAGATCTTCCCTCACCGCCGCCTGAAGCAGCCGGCGGGCAAGCCCGCCCGCTGCTGATGAAGGTGGCGGCGGGGCCCTCGCTGCCTCGCCTCGCTCGCGGGGGGGGGGGGGGGGGGGGGCGGGTTCCGGGGCGGCGGCCCCAGCTGGTGTGGCACCCTAGGTTTCGGCATCTGGTGGCGCGGGCGCGGGCCGGTGGATCTCGGTCGTGTGGACGGCAAATACACCGGAGGACGCGGGCCAGGGCACTGTGGCGGCGTCGGCCTCGGCGGCATCAGATCTGGCCATCTCCACTCCTACACCTCTCCAGCGATCTCATGGGGCTTCGGTTTTCGTCGGGTGGGAGCGGGTGCCGGGATGCAGGACCGGGGGAAACCCTGCCAGCCTTGTTGGCTGCGACGGCGACGACGCCCACGGGCGCCGCTCACCTTCCTAGAGGCGTCGGTCAGGTCCTATTCCCCACCCCCGTCCCCTTTGTCTCCCGGGTTAACACCTCAACTCTGTTGGACGGCGGCGATGCCTCTGGCGTCGTAACCTTCTTGAAGGCGCTGTTTTTGGGAACAAGGATGGGATGTGGGCTTCGTTGCGGTGTGGGCGGAGGGCGTGTTCATCCCGGCTGCTCACCCTCTTTTGTGTCAGAGCTCTGGTCTTTGGCGTTTGGCTGCTCTCGGTGAGTCGACGGCGGCAAGTGGAGATCGCCTGGTTCCGCTCCTGTGGCTTCCTTCGACACCAGCCATCCAGGTTCTAGGGTGAACATGTCCATCATTCAGCGGTGCAGCGCCCTCGAGCCGGGCGAGGAGGCAGGGGCCTTCTTTGATGATGGATCTGGTAGGTTGTGTCTTCTCCAAGTCCTGGAGTTATTGGCAACGGCATGCCTTGCTTTGTCATCGTTTCCCTCTCCTGAGCCGGTTGTCGTCTCCTCATTGGCTCTGTGCGTGCAAGAGGTCGCTGGCATCTCCAAGCATTTGCTCTTTGATCTCTAGCTTGTTGTATGTGAGCATTGTGAGTTGCTCCCCGGCGCCTCTGTACCTTTTGCCATTTTTCTGTTCTTTTTTTCTTTGTTTGGTGTGTGGTTGTAATCTTGCATTGTAATCCTGGCCGGTTGATGGCTTTGTTAATTCAAAGCCGGGCTCCTCTGGAGCCTTCGTTCTAAAAAAAGGTTCACAACATCTACATCCGGACATAATAAATATGACCCTTAGAGCATTTCTAGCAGACCCCCCATCCGGCCGGCCCGCAAAACGCATTTGCAGTTCGTGGAAAACGGTCTTTGCGGGCTGACTCGGACGGCCGCAGATGCAGACTCTCAAACGGACCCGTATAAAAGGATATTCGCGGAATATACTTTTTTACGGGTTGGCTTTTTGCAGGGTCTGCTCGGGCATCGCCGCGTCGACCCGCAAATAGAAAATGTCCAATTCTCAAATTTGACATAGGTTCCCAGCAAATAAGTTCAAATTCAAACAACATAAAACAGTTTACGATCAAATAAAAGCTTCAGTTTAGTAGGGCAAACGCAGAAGAGGGTCTTGCAAAAGTGATGACCACGTTCGGCATCATCTTGGTCGATCTTCACTCAGCGCCATCGAGTTCATCTTGAAGTTCATCGCCACCACCGAATCCACCTCCGGCGCTTGTTCCAATTCCCGCACTGAAATCATGGACATTTCCACCATATGGAGCAAAGAAAACATCTCCGGCCCTGTAACATGCACTGGCCGACGCAACCATTCTCCTCTTCAAGATTTCTCTCCTTGCCATATCATGCTATTCTTTGGTGAGGTCGTCCATGTCATTGCGGTTCATTGCCATGATTTTGTTCTCTTTGGCGAGCAACTTGGACATGGCTTTGTTTTCAGCAGCACGTGCTCTTCTCTCTTCAATGGCCATTTTGCGCAACCCATCTTCCTTGAGCAATTGCCACTTTTCTTGCTTCTCCTTTGCCTTCTTCTCGGCCAACTCTTTCTTGATCTCCAACAACTTCAACAACATCAACTCATTTGATTGCACCATGGCATCAATCTTCTCCCTCAAGCTCGATGCTTCGTGCTCTCTCTTCATCTTCTCCTTAGTCTTCTTGTTGCCATCGGGCTTGTTCAAATTTCTTGGGCCATCATCATCCTCATCTTCATCCATGTTTGTAAGTGAACCTCTCTTCGATGGGGATTCTTTGACGATCAACTTCCACTTCTCGCACTTTTTGAGCAAGTCCCAATAATGCTCTAGTTTGAAGAATTTGCCTTCCGAAGCTTCCATGTCTTTGTATCTATGTTGGGCAATTTTGTCCTACACAATGTGAACAAAGTGAAATGATGCAATCATTTCATATGATCCAATATGATGATGCACAACTTGAACAAAGGCAAAACAAACTCACATAGTCGGATTCCACGGTTCCACTTGGAGGTGCATTGCGTACTTGCTCCAAGCAAGCTGCCAAACGGCTGCACATAGGCTTGATCACCTCCCAACGCCCTTGAAGCGACCGAAATGTGCGTGGAGTCCTACTGGGGTACTTTGCCATCATGTGGAAGTATTGATCTTCGATCCTTTGCCAATACCTCTTGGCGTTTTGAGAAGTACCCGTGCATGCATCAAGAGACACCGCACTCCATGCATTGATCAGAACTTGATCTTCCAACATCGTGTAGTTCTTCGATCTCTGGCTTTTCCCAGCTTTTGTTTGCGATTGCTCATACGCTTCCGCTTCGTTCTCCTCCAATTCTTCCTCACAACCATGATCATCCAAGCCGCCCTCCGTTTCATTGTAGTCGAATGCGGCGACGGGGCTTGATCAATGTCAACGGTGTTGGTGTCCAATAAGTTCACGAACACGACAGTTGCATTGTTCGAACCACCGCTATAGTGAACGACAACAAATCACGAGCTATCGCAAAATGGCGAAAAGCAAAGAAAATTGCCATGACCGAAGACTCATACCTTCCGGCCATTTCGTCAAACACTTCGCTTGCGGTGGGAGCAACACCGTTGAGCAGCATCGCCGAGGCACCTCTTTCCGAGGCGGAGGGAGTGGATGAAGGAGGCGGCTTCTTTGTAGCAGGAATCCTCTTCCTCTTGGCGCCAGCGGCCTTGACGACCTTCTCCGCCGCCGGCCGGGATCACGCAGCGGCGTTGGCGCCCGGAGCGCGGGCCTTCACGGTGGGGCAGCCGGATTCCCGCCCTGCACGACCATGTTGCCCTGCCGCTTGCGGGCAATCGCGGCGGTACCTTGTGCGACGGCGGAGCCAACATGGCCGGCGACAAGATCCGCCCGAGGGGAAGAGCATGCACGACCTCGACGGTGACGGGGGACAGCAGGGAGTCATCCATGGCGGCGAAGGACGGCCGAGGAAGATGCACTGGAGCGTGCGGTGGCGGGGCAATGTTGGCGGAGGGTGGGGGCGGGAACGGCCGCGTGGAAATGTCCCTCTCGCCAAATCTCGCTGTGGATAGGGGCTGAGCTCGGGTCGTCCTCCTAACCCGTGAATCTAGAGGTCGGGGGAGATGTTTTGCCGCACCCCGCAAAAAAGTTTTCAGGTCGGCCGCGAATGCGGCTCGGGCAGGTTTTCCCGCCCCGACCCGCATTTTGGCGGTTATTTTGCGGGTCGGGGCGGGATGCGGGGTCTGCTAGAGATGCTTTTAAACGCTCGCGGACGTGCCCGGTCAGTCGCCGGGCGTGTCTGTTTTGAACCCTTATTTATCCGTCCGCGCAGCTACACTTCTTATTTTTCTTCTTATATGTCCGATTACTTGTACGTGATTGGTGGAGATGAAGAGAGAGAAATAAAAAAATGAATAAAGAAAAAAAAGGTGGTCCGGGGTGAGACCGCGCCCAACGTGGCGGAATGCTTGGGCGCGTCTGTGAGCCCTCGTATCCTCCTCATATTTGAGATGAATATGAGGATTTCCTTAGAGCAACTCCAAAGGGCCGACCCATTTCGTCCGCCTGCGTCCGTTTTGGGTCGGCGCGGACAAAAGTGGCGGCCCAACGCGCCGACCCAAACCCAAATCACGTCCGCGTCGCGTCCGCGCCGATGCATTTGCGGCCCAAATTTGCGCCCCAAATGCGCCGGCGCGGACGCCGAACGGACGCTTTGCGCGCCTTCTCGCTATCCGCCGCGTCCCCACATGGCGGCCGTCCAACTACCCGCTGCCCACGCGGTCAGCTTAATTTATGACGACGGGCCCGCGCGTCAGCGATGGCGCTCGTCCTTTTTTAAGCCGACCGTGCGGCGGGGCCGTCCTCATCCAAACTCGCCATCCCCATCTGCCCACCCTTGCTCCCTCGTCGCCGGCAAACCCTAGCCACCGCAACCACAGCGACGATGGGCCTCTTCCCCGGCGCCAGCGGCAGCAAGGCCAAGGGCAAGTCCCCCGCCACCCCTTTCCCCTCCGAGTTTCTCCCACCCCCGCCGGCGCCTCGCCGGCAGAGGCAGCGCGTCAACGTGCCAGTGCACCAGGCGGAGTGGCACTGGCAGAATCGCCAACCCCTGCCGTATCCGGACGTGACGCTGCCGCACGACTGGCATCTGGATCCAAATAGGATCCCAGTGCCGGCGGCGCCGCGGTCGGCTCGTGCTCACGCGGAGGAGGTGCGGCGCCGGCGGGCGCTGCTGACGGCGGAGCAGCGCCTCGACAAGGCCTACGCAACCGACTCGCCCAACTGGGCGAGGTGGTTCGCCTTCGATCACGAGGAGGCGAGGTGTCGGGGCGTGCGCGAGGTCGACCGGAGGCCAACGCCGCTGGTCGTTCGCGAGGAGGACCAGGTGGCGGAGGACGCCTACCAGGCGGCCCTTGCGGCCGTTTACCGTGAGAGCGAAGAGGACGAACGGCGCAGAGCGGAGGCGGCGGAGGCGGAAGAGAAGGGTCGTTACGAGGCGGCAATGGCGCAGGCCGTTGCCCTCTCCGCGGCGGGCGACAGTGTGGTGCCGCTGGTGGCCCCACCGTCCCCCATCAAGCCGGAGCCGCAGCCGGAGCCCGAGCCCATCGCGCGCTTCTCCAGGAATGGAGTGGTGCGCGAGTGGGTGTCCGCGCCACCGGTCTGGCTGGGGGCGACACCGGCACAGGAGCAGGCCTACCTCGAGCTGTGGCACCAGCGCCGGCTGGCAGAGAAGCGCCGTCAGGGCGAGTACGAGGAGATGCTCGAGCGCGACCTCGAGGAGGAGGCGCGCGAGGCCGAGGAGGAGGCGCGCCAGGCCGCGGCTGCACAGGCGGCCGCACAGCCCCCCGCCCCGGCACTGCCTGCGCCGGCACAGCCCGACATGGCGGCGCTCTGGAACACGGCGTTCGCCTGGGCCGAGCCGGCGCCGACGCTCATCGACCTCACGGACCCCGAGAACGACGACGACGACGCCTAGGGCAGCGCGCTGCCTCGTAGTTTAGGTTGTCTTTTTGTGCAAATATGGACGCGTGGACTCTCACCAGCCTCCATGGCCGTATTTAATGTTTAATTAATGCAGTTTCTTTTTTTTTTAAATATGCATGCGTTCATTTTTTTGACGCCGTCTAAATGGGTCGCAGGCTAGCGTTGGGCGCAGGCGCCGACCCA
This sequence comes from Aegilops umbellulata, assembly GCA_032464435.1. Taxonomy (NCBI): domain Eukaryota; kingdom Viridiplantae; phylum Streptophyta; class Magnoliopsida; order Poales; family Poaceae; genus Aegilops; species Aegilops umbellulata. The sequence goes on along the minus strand of CP136056.1, from coordinate 472,865,048 downwards.
AATACGGAAGCGGGCATCCGTGTCCGTCTGGCCGACCCAAACGGACAAAAGGCGGACGAAATCGCCGTCCGTTTGGGTCGGCCTGTTGAAGTTGCTCTTACAGCCCGAGCATATAGAGATGATATGAAAGGTCTGATTGGGTCATGTTTGTACTTTTCTCTCCTGTCCGATCACTGACCGGGCACGTTCCCGGGCGTATGAGGCATGATTTGTGGCGTCCGGCCGCAGATGCTGCCAATGCTCGAACAGTAGTTGCATCGGCTCTGGTTCTGAACAGTATAAGAGGATCGATCGATGCATATGCATGCACGGTAGACGGTCGCGGGCAGCGCGATGCGAATGCATGGCAGTGGCCCGTAGTCTCGTACGGAGAAGACATGGGTTCCAATCGGCAATAGTGGAGTAGAAGACATTGGTTTCAATCGGCAACAGTGCCAGTTGTGGCGACTCCGCCCATACACTATCAGTCTGCTGCGTCAGCGTCTACCAGTACGTCTACAACTACGAGTTGTCAAAGTAGCACTAGTAAAAAGTTTGTTGCGCACGGGGCAGGGATGGCATGCTCTGCATGGGTGTGCATGCATGCACATCGTCGTGTATTCACGCGCACGTCGGCGACGAAGGAGACACCGCATCCGTACGGCCGCCGGGGTAAAATAAGCGGTTCAAAGGAGTATTCCTTTCCGAGTTCCCAAACGTACAAACTAACTTGTCTACACGCCGACGGCGTTTTGCAGCGTGTTGTCTATCGCTCCGGAATAATATCTCTGCATGCATTGCATGTCTCGTTGCTTGCATGCTAGCAGCAGCAGTGGCAACGCTGCTGCATTGGTCGGGCGTAACACTTTCATGCACGACGACGATGCATGCATCCAATACGGAAATGTACAGGTTGATTGCACAGTAACGCATTTTGTCCACCGTACTACTCCCTCGTTTAGAATTACTTGTCGCATAAATGGATGCATCTAGACGTATTTTAGTTCTAAATACATTCATTTTTGAGACAAGTAATTTCAAACGAAAAAAGTACTAGCTTGCTGCACAGTACGGCTTGTACACCGTACGGATACGGACACGCACAGCCAGGTTGCACCTTGCACGGTAGTGTTGAAATAAGTATTCGGTCGTATAGCATAGAGCCAGCAAGCATCATAGTGCTGCTAGGTACGTGCTGACATAGAGGCTGGGCTGTACCACCTTGCACGCGCCCGTGTGCGCGCGCTGCGGTAAAATGGCACGACGGACTGGCAAAACGGGACCACGGACCCACCGCCTCACCTGGGACGCTCGCTCGCGACTCGCTGGGGAAACCGTCCCGACTCCGTGCGTGCGTGCCTGCGCCGCACCGACCGACACCGAATGCGCATGGCATGCATGCGTGAATGAACAGAGCGTCCGCGTACGTGGGGTGAATTCCTTCCTGTTGCTTGCGACCGATAAGGACTGGCGGCCTGACCGCATGTGCTAGGCAGGCTAGCTGCTACGGAGTGGAGTACAAACAAATTAAACCTAGCTAGCTCCTATTATAATCTTCGCCTTCAAGTACTACTACCACCAGCACCACCCCTGCAGCCTGCACTTCACTGGCGAGATGGGAGAAAGATGATAAATGTGTGTTCTAACTTGAAAACTGTAGTGTTTCGTTATATTATTGAGCTCGCGGAGATAATAGTTGTTGCACTCTAAATCTGTTAGAAGATTATGTAGTTAATCTCTTTTATCTGTTAGAAGGATATGTCTTTGCATACTTAACATGATGAAGCCGTTGCCTCTAACGAGGTGAGAAAAAAAAAGTGAGACATTTCACCTATTTTTACATGCTAATCAGAGTCCCTTCTCTTCCGCACATCAAGGATAGAACTTCAATCCTTTACCATGTCAGTCTTCATCTGGCTCATCTTCCTCCTCCGGCCTATCTTCTCAAGTCTCTGGAAAACTCACCCACAACAATTTTGTCCTATGGCGTGCCCGGGTGCAATCACAAATTTGAGCTGCATCCATGCATGTATGGGTACCTAGACAAAACCATCTCCAAGCCACGCAAAACCATCACCATCAAGAACTCCAAGGGGAAAGATCAGACCCGGTATACACGGTTTGGCATAGAGAGGACCCGTGCATACCTTCTGAATTTACAGAGAAGTCCTCATCCAGGTTGCCTCCCATGAACAATCCTACTCCCTATGGGCTCACGTTGTTAGCATGTTTTCTTCCCAGTTTAGATCCCAAAAAAGTGTTGTCAGTACAAGATCGGACCGTCGTCCTGATTGAAGCGAGAGAACTCTTTGAGGCTAAGGCATCGTTGCACGTGAAAAACTTCAACCTAAGGTGTGGCGTGAAAATAACAAAGCGTCTAATGAAGGCCAAGGGAACCTAGAAGGAACTCCTCGGATGCCTGACGTGTAAACTCTTCGGACACACTTCGGCTATCCAAATGGACAAAGGTGGGAAGATTTGTTGAACCAACTTTCAAGACTGAGAACTAAAGATGAAGAACATTTCAGAAGATCCGAAGAGCGTCCCCGACTTGAAGACCGGTTCAGGGGCTATTGATGGTGTCCCGGACTAGGGATCACTCGCCATGTAGTCTCCCGGCCAGGTGGCCCGGACCGACGACCACCCATGGCGGTTCACCTGTAGGCCATCTCCTATAGGCCCATGGCGTGTAAAAGGAATATTCCCAAAGACTTGGCGCATACTCCAAGACTGAGTGGTCGTCTATGATACGATTACCATATACGTAGCCGATTTATCTGTAACCTAGGCCACATGGTATCTATATAAACCAAGGGGCAGTGCTCGTAGTAGACACAGAACAAGCTCATGGTAGATCAACATGTACTCTGTACTCCACCATCTCAAATCAATACAAACACAAAAACATGACGTAATGTATTATCTCTTCGAGAGAGCCTGAACCTGGGTAAATTCTTGTGACCTTGTTACCATCGCATCCAGGCTACTACCTCGGGATCCCCTACCCGAGATTCGCCGGGATCGAGTCCGTCACCCACCTCGACTCCTAGGACAACAAGCAAGCGTATTTTGAGGTATATAAAGAACAGAGTGACTTTTGGACCTCCTTCACTCTTGTTAGTGTCTTCTCTGATGCGGATTGGGCTGCCTGCTTTAATGACAGAAGGTCAACAGGTGGATTTGCAAACTTTTATGGACCAAATTTAATTTTGTCATGTGCAAAAAACAAGCTACTGTGTCCATGTCAAGTACAGAAGCGGAATACAAATTGGTAGCAAATGCAACAATAGTAATCATTTGGGTCTAGTCTATACTAAAGGAACTTAAAGTTTCACAAGCTCATGCCTTTGGTGTGATAATCTTGGTTCTGTTTATCTGTTTGTTAATCAAGTATTTCATCTCAGAACAAAGCATATTGAGATTTCATTTTGTCAGAGAACTTGTTGCCAGTAAATAGTTAGAGATGACGTTCGTTCGTTTTAATGATTAGCTTGCAAATGGCTTTAGAAAAGCATTGCCAACCAAAGGTATAGAAGAGTTTAGGCGTAATCTCAACTTGTGCAGCTGTGATTAAAGACGGGTATTAAACACAAGACTCTATCACGTCTAGGTTCAAGGAGTTATCTTATGTAGCATTTTAATTATGTTATAAGGTTCTGCATTTTGTCATTAATCTCCTTTATCTCTTCCTAGTTTTTCTCTCTCCTTATAACCCAAACACATGTATGCATCTTCAGGGATATGCCTGTGCATATTTAACACAAAGCCGTCGCCTCTAACGGCGCACGACGTTCCACCTGTTTCTACATTAGTTATGAGCGCCTCAAACCCTACTCAAACGCCTAGGCGTACAGCCCGGTCACTGGCCGGTCAAAAAATTGCGACCCGTCTGCCTCAAACCGGCCTCAAGTGCCCAAGCTGATCCACACCCCTCGTATCCACCCCAAATCTAGGGCGGATATGGGATAGCCCGGGCGCGATCGGCGCGTCCGCCACGTCAGAGCTGACCCATGCTGGCCCACACGACCCCATATATATTCGTCCCCATCCGCTTTCCGGACCAAACCCTAGCCACTCAACTCCACTCACATCCCCTCCAGAACACTCCACCCCCAAGCTCCCGTCTGACGACCTTTAACCTTCTCCGGCATGGCGGGAAGCGGATTTGACTCTGACCAGCTCGGATCCGTCTACTGGGGTGTCGTTCCGTGCGGGATGGAGGAGACCATGGCCGTCCGCATGCCCTCCGCCGCTCCCGAGAGGACTGCACCTGACCAAGAGGGGGATCTGTCTGGTGTGAATCCATTGCATCAGTGCAACGGGCACTCGGATCCTTCAGGGCTGGATATCGCGGTCCGGTAGCCTCCCCATCTCTGGTCCGTCGGAGTATGAGTCCTACACGGCCCGGTGTGCCGAGACACGCCTTGGTGCCAACATGGCGGCGGCGGAGTCGGCGATGCGGCGGCGCGTGCTGCCGCGGAGGAGGAAGCCATCTGTGCCCGCATCCCAAAGAAGCAGCAGCAGGGAAACACACGCGCCCTCGACCAACAGCAAAATTGGGTGGTCCGTGCCATGGTCGGACTTCCACCCAAAAAGGAGAAGGAGGATAGCGGCAGGTCGCTCAGGTCCGATGACGAGCAGATCTGGCTGGATCCATTTTGCGTTTTCGAGCGCTACTTTCGCGAGAAGAGCGGGAAGGGTGCTGGGAAGGGCAAGGACAATCGTGGATGATCTTCTTCGTAGCTAGTATGAAGATATAACATGTCAAATTTTGATAGCCCGATTGTTTCATGGTTTATGTTTACGTTGCATGTCTTTTTATGAATTTAAGGTTTGCTAATTGAGGTGTGCGACTGTGCGAAGCAAAATTTGATATGTGACCGACCGGTGTCGGCAGACGGGGAGTCTGCGGGCGTCTAGGGGTCCAAATTAGGAACTTGCGTATGTGTGTATCAGTACAGATCATGCATGAGACACGGCAAATATATTTTGTAGACACGGCGATTTGAGCATCAATCAAACATCAAATCAGCCCTGTTTCGCATGGCATTCGCTGGAGGCTCCAAATCACCAAATCAGCACACACATCACGACTCTCACTCCCAAGGAATTCTAAGAGGAAAACGGAGGCTCCAAACACGGAACTACGTAGACATTGCTAGCTACCACTTGAAAAAATCGAACACGAATTCCAAGGGAAGAACGAGGGAACCATTTACAGTGTGCAGCAAGACCAATTGGCCTCAGGACCGACCAGCACTGCTACTGCCACTGCCACTGCACTCCCCTCGCTCCGTTCCTTCAGGCGGCTGCTCCTGCAGCTCCGCCGTGCCGTCACCCCCCTCCTGCTTCGCCTGGTCGCCGGCGGGGGCGGAGGAGTGCACGCCGGCGCCCACGCACGGCCCGCACTTCCGCTCCACCCAGGCCTCCAGGTCGTGGCCGCCGGCCCGGCCGAGCGCGCGGCGCCCGCAGCAGAGCCGCCCCACGGCCACGGCCACCGCCGCGAGCACGGCGAGGACGGCCAGCATGGCGATCACCGGACCGTACGAGCCGCTCGATGCCGCCGCCCCCTCGGCCACGCCGTACGACATCATCTGCGGGGGCGGGAATGCCGGCGGCGGGGGCACAATGGCCGACATTGCCGGCCCGAGCTAGCTATGCTAGCGCCCAGGCCTTCAAGAGCGGCTCCTTCAGGCCGAGCGAGCGAGCGAGGTGGAAGGAGCTTTGCCCGGAGAGAGCAACGAAAATGAGCTCACTCCACTCCACTCTCACTGCCTGGATGCGACATTTAATAAGTGCAGCCTGCATGTCTCCACGGGAGGGCGACCGCTTTTGGCTGCGGCGCACGGACGTCTCCTCACGATTCGTACCGTTAAGCAGCAGCAGCAGCATTCACCAGCGGCGTTTTACGTTGTCCTGGCCTGTGGTTATAGCTGGAGTAACTTCGGGGTCGCTTTCCGCAGACCGCAGTTGGTGGACGGGCATCAATGGCCTCACGTAGGCACCAGAGCATTCTCTCAGGACGATGCATGTCCCGCCAGCGACACGAGCACCGGACCGGAGCGTCGATCAGCCGCGAGGTGAGAGTGAGATGAGATACGCCTCGGGATACGCGAGATCCTCGACAGCGGCGCGGCGCATTTGACCGCGTACTACCGTGCAATCGCAGGGCCTGTCGACCGTCGATCTAGCTAGCTTAACCAGGAGTAGCACTACACTAAATTATCATCTGGTAACATATAGCGCTCCATCTGCATGCCGCCATGCATGCACGGACAGAGGAAGCAGGGGCGGCAGCAAGCTGGAGTAGAAATTGTTTCTCTTTTACCATGCCGTGACTGTTGAGCGGGTGACTAGACCAGACGCACTGTGGCCGTGCTAAAACAAAACAAAAAGAGAGAAGCGTACGTGAGCGTGTGGCTCGCCCGACTCGCCGCGATCGGGTCGGAGCTCTCGCCGCGCCGCACGCGGTCCATGCAGGGACGGTGGGCGGGCGCGCGCGGCCGACCACCGTCCTGTGGCTTTGCCCGTGGAGCGGGGCGGGGGATCGTGGTGGTCAGGCAGGGGTCCGTCCGGCCGGCCGGCACTGCTGCATGCATGCACGCATGATGCGTCGTGCTCCTGTGGCCCTCGTGGCTCGTGGGCGCGGAGAGCAGCTGCCTCCTGCCGGCCCAGCACAGAGCACCGCTGGTGCTCGCCTTCGCGACCTCCCGTGTCCTTGCTGCGTGCTTCTCGGCGCGATTCGAGCCCTCTGTTTGCCCAGTTGCACGTCCCTCTCTCTGGTCGGCGCGGGAGCACTCCCGTGTTTGCGGCTTTGCGCATCACCGGGCATCTCAGGCCGATGGAATCATTTACGTACGCCGGTCACGCGATCCATGCAGCGCGCTCAGTTCAAACAATATTACTGCAAGGCGAGGTCAGTCCACGGACACGGGAGGACGCCATTCAACAGTTGCCGAATTACATTTCAAACCATATTTTAGACAAAGGAGGACCCTCGCCCGCACGACCCTTCCGCCTAGGGTTTCTGCGTCGCCGCCAGCGGCTCCCCCGCGCGGAGCCGCCGCCGCGGCCGGAGCCCGCCGTCGCCGCTCGCCTCTCCCGCTCCCCCGCCCCTCCCTCCACCTCTCCTCTTCCCCGTACCCCCCGCGTCGCCTCCCCGGGCGAGGCGACCGGGGGGCCCCGACGCCGCTCTCCTCAAGACCCCCTTCCTTGCGGCTCCTTCCTCCCGCCGCTGCCAGCGAGCACCGTCGGGCCTCGGCCGCGTGGTGCTGGCGGCGGCGGATCTGCCCTTCCCCGCACGCGGCCCCTCATGCTCGGATGGTGGTGGTCGGCGGCGGTGCTCCTCGGCCGACGTCGGTGTGGCTCGTCGGCGGTGATGTCGCGTGCCACAGTGGCTCTTGACGCGGCGGTGCGGCCGTTGGCCGTGGGGCGGCGCCGTGGCGCTGGTGGTTGGCGGCGCCCACCCAACCCAGATCTGGGCCCATTTGGGTTGGGGCGGTCCGGTGGCTCGGTGTTCGGCGGCGTCGTTCCCTGGTGATGGCATGGTGGTGGCGGTCTCGGGCGGTGAGGACTTTGTCGGTCGGCGAGTTGCAGCGTGGCGACAGGATTGTCCGGGTCCAAGTGGACCCGGCCGGGCCATCGAGGCCCGGCAAGTCCTCGTCGCCGCGTACGGTCGGCTCCGCTGCGGCGGTGGAGGTTGTCCCCTCCCTCCGGTCGAGTTGTGGTCGCTCCCGTGGCCGGGGTCTCCTTGCCCGATCTAGGCCTCGTGTTGGCAGCTCCAGTGAGGCGGTGGGGTTGTCCGATAACCGTGGTGGCACAGGCTGATGGGCGGTTGTCGGGGTGGTGCATCTCGAAGTGCCTGGGGTGATGGTGGTGGTTGTGGATCGGGAGAAATCCTTGTCGGCTTGTACGACACCGACGCGGTGACATTTGCGGGCGCCATCGAACCTTCCTGAGGGGCGTCGGATATATCCCTTCCCCATCATCCCTCGCGTACCGGGGGAAACCCTAGAACTTGTTCGGGGAACTGCGGTGGCGACGTCGCATTCCTTCTTGAAGGTGTTGCTTGGTGCAAGGCGCTTCGAGATGCTGGGAGCGCGGTGGTACTTCATCGGAGGGTGCAGCGGTTGCCGGTCTTCCTTTCTTCGATGATCTGCCGGTGTCGACATTTATTTCTCTTTCATCTTCTTTTGTTTTCTTTTGGGCTTATCTGTGTTGCAGCCCCAGCGAGCTGGATGTTCGGATGTGTGCTTTACAATGTAAAGCGGGGGAAACCCTTTTTCTCAAACCGCATTTTAACTAACCAAACGAAATTCATGCAAAACGGCCGATATTCATGCAAAACGGCCGATATTCGTCAAAGTTCGAATAGATAAAAGCACAAATCATCCATAAATAGCATGCAAATTAAGTCTAGTACAACAATGTCTGTAATTCAACTAGATCCTGGATGTCCAATAAATTTTTCATGAACGGATCATGTCGTTTCACACATGCTCCCCTTCAGCTTCATCCAACAGTGTGTGCATGTAAATGACCATACCTCTGTCCTGTGATACACCACAGCAGCGCGTGCTGACTAAATATAATGTGTAGACTAACTTTGAGTGAATAAATCAATCAACAAGTTAAGCAAGAGGAAGTAAAACGTATGATCTCGTCCTTTATCGCGTGCAATGCCCACCTTGCCTCGAGCTGACGAACCACATTGCCAAACTTGATGACGCTGACCTGAATAGCGTGCCAGCTATACGACAACGACCTCATGTTGCGTGGTTGAATGATGTACATGTTGTAGAGCGCAATGTGCTTTCGTGCGTGAAATGTTTCATGCACTTGCTCCCAAAAAGGCTGCTCCTGCTTATGAAATCCAAGGATACGACCAGTCGCGCATCACACAACAACTCCTCCTCCATGGTCGACTAGCTCACCATCCTTCATACTCTAAAAAATGACATGGCATTTAAAAAATAAGCTCAATAATATTTGACCGAACACCAGTCGGAAGTGGTGTCCGCCATGGAGGTTATCGACAGGGGGCAAAGTGTACCTGGGTACAAACGGCTCCAGGGTAGGCAGCTCTGTCGTAATGTCGAGCGGGCGCGTCGCTGCTGGTTGCGGACGTCCGACAATGCCTCTGTGGCGGACGGAGACTCACAGCAGCGGTGGCGGAGGTGGAGGGTGCGGATGCAAAGCAAGGGAGAGAAGGACCGAGTGGAAGGAAATGGGACCGGGAGGGGGGATTGGGTGGGTCGGGGGTGTCGGAGTCCTACGTTTCGGATGTCCGGACTCCCGCAAACCTCCACTCCCCCCACTTTGTCTCCAATTTGCGAAAGAAATCATGTTAGGACCGTCTCGCAGACCGATACATGTCGCGGTTAGATGGCTCCGTGGTTCGGACGGATGCGGTGATTTGCGGGTGCACCTTGGAGATGCCCTAACACATCATCAGAGCTTTCCATTCACCGTTGAATGGTCCTTTCATAGTTTTCACCGGCTTTTCTTTGTCGGGTTTTAATGTTTGTTTTTCTTTTCTTTGTTTCCATTGTTTTTCTTTCCTTATATATGTTTTGATTTTTAATGGTTCTCATTGTACATTTTTATATACACCAAGTATACATGTATTGCGTGATTAACATTTTTTATAACTTGTACTTTTTTTATGTCTACTTTTTTTAAACACACAGTACATTTTTCATATACACCATGAACACTTTTTATATATAAGTTTACTATTTTTTTGAAGACGTGGTTAACATTTTTGATAACTTATATTTTTTATGCCTACTTTCTTCCAAATACACTGTACATTTTTTGTGTACACTAGGAATAATTTTATATACACGTATCACATTTTGCAAATACATAATTAATATATTTCTAAATATATATTTTTTTATGTCTATTTTTCATAAATATTACTTTTTCTATACATCAGGAACATTTTATATATACATGTTTATCATTTTTCAAATGCATGATTAATATTTTTTAAAACATATAACTTTTATGTTTAAACTTTTCCATACATATTCTACAGTTTTTCTATACATCGGGAACATTATCTATATACACATTTAATATTGTCCAAATACGTGATTAATATTTTGGAGAACTTATATTTTTATGTCTACCTTTTTTCATCACATTGTACATTTGTGGTATGCATCGGAATCATTTTTCTATACTCATTTAGCATTTTTTAAATGCATGGTTAACATTAAAAATATGAAAATTTTATTTATTTTTGGTTGCTACCTTTTTCCATATGCATTGTACATTTTATGTATACATCAAAAACATATTTTCTATACGCATTTAACATTTTCTAAATGCATGATTTTAAAATTTCAACTTTTGAATATAAAGTAATTTTTATAATATGTATGTTCAGATTTTTTTTAAAAGCAAAATTATAAAAAATAAAAAAATGAAAGAGAGAACATAAAAAACGGAACAAAAAAAGGGTTGAAAGCCTGTGTCCACGCTGGGCCGGCTCAATTAGGCGGCTGCCTGATGCGCAACGACAATATATGGGTCCGCCCATTTTGCAGGAATGGATCGGTTTTTCTTTTTTCTCCTTTTTTTTTGCTAGTTTTACCTGATATTTTCCCTACAGAAATGATATCCGGGCAATGTCAAATATTCTGATTGGATCAAAGGCATGAATCTTGGCGCATGTCAACCAGCCATGTCGCAAGCACACACTCGTTCGTTGAGGGTAGGTACCAGGCGAACGAAACACAACTCGGTCTATTTCATCCACCCACTCGTCGGCACTCTCCCCTCGTCTCCATTTCCCATGGCATCGCCCCATTACATCCCCCCTCTATGACCGATTCTGCCGGGGCCCTACACACACGGCTCCGCCACCGGCGTGGCGCTCCCTTTGTTGTTGGGACTAGGAGGCGCACCGCCTGTTTCTGCCCCTCGCCATGAACCATCAGCGGCTCGCCATTGATCTGCTAGGAGGAGGTGACAGTGTCCCGGCTAAGGGGCCTCTCACCATGTCGTCTACCGGCCTATTGGGCCGGGCCAAGAACCCCTTATCGGTTTCATGGTGGGCCACATCGGGGGCCCATGACGCATAAACGAAAGGATCCAGAAGACTTGGCGTGTACTCCAAGAAGCTGGATTCGTAGAAGACTCCATTTCCTCGTACATTGCCAGTAGGATATAATAACCCTAGGACCCCCGGAATCTGTATAAACCGAGGGGCTAGGCTCGTAGAGGACAAATAACAATCTCTAGGTAGTGACATGTACTATCGTGTACTTACTCTAACTCAATAAATACAAGCAGGACGTAGAGTATTATATTCTCAGAGAGCCCTAACTGGGTAAAACCTCTCATGCATGTTACCTTCGTGCTTAGGCGCTTAGCTTAGGATCCCTACCTTGAGATCTGTCGATAGGATGGCTTGGTCCTGTTGGACCCAGACGTGCGCTTAGTTGGGAACCATGTGTTGCGCACTGTCAGCCCTGGTTGCCACGACAGTCGGCAGTGGGTACGACAGCGAGCCATCGATGTAGCCGAGAAGATTGTGGGTACAGAGTAGAGAAAGGACCTGCGCACTCCAAGTAAAAGAAATTCTCCCCGGCCATGAAGGAGCCAAATGTGTGCTCGGTGCTAGAGGAGCTAAATGTGTGCTCGGTGCTGGAGGAGCCAGCAGTGGTGCTGACCACAAGGGCATTGTTGGTGCTTGCGAGGAGGACGGCTAGGGTTGGAGAGAAGATCTCTCTGGTCGTGGCGGTGGCAGTAGGGCGATAGAAGACATGAGGATGGCCTAGTTTGCTACCATGTAAAAGTAGGTTTAGGAGAATTGAGGGAATCGCACACCCCTTGGGGTGCGTACGTCTCTTTACACTTGCACATGTGTTAGTACAAGTACAAGATATATATTGTGTTAAAACCTACACTCGTATACAATATGAATTATAACAATTGATAGGATATACTCATGAAGAATTCTCGATACACATTCACGACTTCATTTGAAATACAAGATCCATCAGAATAGGCGATTCATCCCTGGTGTATTCTCAGAATGGAGAAAGGCGAATCGTTGATCATATTCCTCCCTTTCTAAAATATATGGCACTGGTTGATTTAATGGTCTTCATCGTACAATTTTGACTATAATTTCCATGTATTGTTTGTCTTTTTAGTATGCATACATATAAAATAAAATTATTTTGCAAGACAAATATGACGATGTCATCTTGAAATGTTTAATCCAAAGTCAACCGCGCCTTATATTCTAGGAAGGATGGAGTACTTAGAAAAAGGACACCAGAAGCATCAAGCACGAGCTACTCCAATAACTACCAAAAAAAAAAACTACCACGCCTGTCCAGCGATGACGATTGATCTGAGACGGAGTCCTCTCAACAGCATGCATACTCCGGCCATCAGATTGTCAGATGGATATAACCTGAACAACAGTGCGACGACTCGCCTTCCCGGCGTCGTCCACTCTCGGGCGACTCGGGGGCGAAACCCTAGGCGCCGCCGGTCCCCCGCCTTCTCTTCTCCTCCTCCCCCGCCGCCGCCGGCAGCCGTCGTCGGGCTTGCCCGCGCGGCGGTAGGCGGCAGCGGGGGCTTCCCTGCGCACCCGCCTCGACATCTGGAGAGCCCTCCACCCCACCCCGCATCGGGCGGCGCCGCCGCCCGCTTCCCCTGCACCCTGGTGGCCACCGAGGCCGGCCCTCTGCGGTGGCTGCCGCCAGCGTTGTCGCCCCGTGCCTGGTCTCCGAGGACGGCTCCGCCCGTCAGATCCAGCCGCCTCGGCCCTGGGATCGGGGCAATACTCCGATCTGGTGATTGGTGGGCCGGGGTTCCCGGATCCACCCGGATCTGGCCGGCGTGGCCTTACCTCGTCCTGCCTTGCTCGGGTGTTCACGGTGTGGTGCTCCCTGGTGGCGGCGGTGTGGGTCGTTCTTCATGTTTTGACGGGATGTGTGCGGTGGGTGGATGCCGGGGCGGCGGCCTCGGGCGGTGTGGACGGCGTTGCCTCTTCGGCGAGCGACGACCGTGGGTGCTGATGGTCAGCGACTTCGGCCGTGCCGGCGGCGAGGTCTCGGTGGACGTCAACTACAGTAGGCCGGGTGCCCCGTCACCCGGCGTACCTGCTTCGATGAAGTCCAACGCCTTCTCCGGCTGCGTGCGCTCCCTTGGCCAGGCTTTGGCCGGGTGGATGGGATGGGGGCGGGACCGGGGGAAACCCTTGGCCATCGGCGGAGGCCACGACAATGGCGGCGCCGTTGCTGGGCGTCGGTCCCCTTCTTGGAGGCCTTGTCGAGGTCCTCTCCCGTCCTTCACTGTGATCTTCCTTTGGGCGAAAGCTCTAGTTCCCCTGCGGGCGACGGCGTCGTACCATCGTCGTGCTCCTTCTTGAAGGCGTCGCCTGGGGTTCCCGGAAGCATGGTGGGCACTTTGCGGTGCGTGTGTGGTGTTTGGCGGCGGTAATGTGTGAAGCGTTTCACCTATTCTCCGCTGGTCTTCGTCCCGTGGTTGCGCTCCTTCTGCTTGGACTAGCGTAGATGGTAGTCGTCGTTTGGCGTCATGGTAGCGTCGATGGCGGAGCAACCTGTCAAGGTTGGCACCTCAATATGCTCTAAAGATGGACCAGTGGAAGATGGCGGCGATGACACATGTGAGTGCGTCGTACCGGATTGTGCCTCGGACTCGGTATGTGGCTCGGTCGGGGCCTCCGGCTTTAAATGTTTAGGCTTAGGTGAGAGGTCTAGGTATTTGACCCAGCTTGCACCCCCTTCATCATTTGGATAGGAGTAGCGGTAGATGTTGCCAAGACGGCGGATTAAGACATATTGTTGTACTATTTTATAAGTTCCTCGAGAATAATTAATAAAATGGCCGTATGCATCTTCAAGATGCAAAGGCCGGGGTCATCCTCATTTTTTTTAAAAAAAATCAGATTGTCAGATAGTCTTCTTCGGCGCAAAAGTCTCAAGTTCCAATCTTCCACTCCGCCCGGCGCAGCGCATGCCGGCCGGAGGCGAGCAAGGCACATCGGCGTCTGCACCGCACAAGACATGAACGAACGAGAAAACCACATAGCTTTGCAGACGCCGTTGCTACTATTTTCAGCACGTAGCTTGCAAACGAGTCCATTCATACAGTACCGTCGGTCGGACAGACTCAAACAAGCACGCATGCACCACCATTTTTACATCTTCGTTCATCACCAAACCGAAACCCATGTATATACACTTTGGCTGGAGTACACACAACACGCGCGCACCACACAGACTCCTCTACGTACGTACCACTCCTCAAATCACCATGAACCTTACCTTACAGGCACGGCTAAAGCAGTAGCTAATTCGATCAAAGCAGAGCACCAGCAGCACGTATCATTCATACGTATTGATCACATGCCGCCGATGCAGGAGAAGATCCTGGTGCTCCGGCCCCTGCGCATCGCCCCGCGGGCCGGCCACTCGGGCGCCGCGGCGCCCACCTCGCCGGCCAGCTCCTCCAGCGACCGGTGCCGCCGGTGCCCCGCCTCCCTCCCCGCGCCGTCAGCCGCCGCCGCCCACTGCTGCTTCTGCTGCTCCCAGACGTCGTCCTCGTCCGCGACGGCGGCGCCGCGCGCCGAGCCGCACCTGGAGTAGCTCCGGGCGCGCCGCTCCTTGATGGCCTTGTACACGAACGGGATGAGCCCCTCCATTATTTATCAATCGGTGGTTGGTTAGCTTTGGAGTCGAGCTTTGGGACAGAGAGGGAGGCCTCGTCTTATAGGGGGGTGCGCTCGTGCTCCGGGCGACGGCTTCTTGTAGGTTTCAGCGGGCATGCTCGTGGATTAAAAGAAGAGCCATTTGACTCGGGATTTTACCTCGTGTGGTGGCGTGGTGGTGTTGCAATTGGGCTTTGGTTATGGTTGCTTGTGCCCGACTGCCAGAAAACCTCCGATGTTGACGGCTTTCTCTAGCTTCTACACGATCGGATCGTGCTCATCAATCAGTGACCGGCCATTAGCCAACTGCGGTTGTCTGGCCAGCCGACGGTTTTGGTCGGACGGCTGTTCTTTTGCCCTCTTTGGTCTCGTGGTTAGGCATGTCAAGGCACCTGCTGGTATATGCCGGACCGTATTTGGGCAGCCTATTAGGCAATAGGTTCGTGATCTTGTTCGGAAAAGCAAAAAGCTTTCCGTTGCGATGGGTCAAAAATAAGAGCATGGGGAGAACTGCAAGGGTCAGATTTAGTGTATGTGACGGGCAAAATCTGTGCCCTCTTGATTGCTTGTTGGGTCGGCTTTGATGCGTGGCGAGACGAGATAGCGTCTGAAAGTCAGCTCGACGTACCCAGATAAGTTAGTTTTTCTAGAGCTGGATACGGGTACATTTGAGGAAGGCGTGTACTCCTCGAGGTTTTGGCGATAACCAGTGAAAACTCCGTCTCTCTTCATCCCTTTAGACAAGTTTGACCTGTGTCTCTCAGCAAAAACACGAGGCCAATGATCATTTGTTTGATCTGCAATAAAATTCCGAATCCATACAAAAATGGTAGAGCCAGGAGGTGGAAAAAAGAAGACTAATAATTTAGAAAAACACGTAATTGCTGATACCTGGCATCAATGGACATCAATTTGTTAGCTAATCGTTGTACAGCACAGCATGAACAGCAGCAGAAGGCACTTCTTAATTGGCAACACGGACAACCAACACATGCATGGTTCCGTTTAAGAATTGCACTCGCTCACCATTGACGCTGCAGCAGCTAGTAGCAATCACGCGAAAACTGAATCAAGTACAATCAACTTGATTATATATTATGATGATACGGTCCCGCGAATAGATTTGAAGAAAACGAGCTCTGAAGCCTCCGACCATGTCGTTGGATAAGATTGAAACACTTGATAAGATTTAATAATAGGTCAATTGGCTGTCAGTCTGTGACGTGCTGCCGAGGTGGAGCCCCAGGGAGGCTTTGATTCGCCACGGCAAGCCTCTGCGGCAGACACGGCGACTACACCATGACGGTTTATCTGACAGTAACACGCGGGTCTTAGAAATAGTCATGAAACTCCGAAATTCCACGAGTTATACATGTCCAGGTTGGGTTGGTTTTACCTGAAACATGAGCTCTGTTGAAGTTTTCACCAAGGTGCCGTCAAAATTTTCTCGACCCCAGAAGAGATAAAAGAGAAACTCTCATTCTGCAGCGTGTAATACTCTTTCTTCACGTAAGAGCATCTCGAGCCGTTCAGCCTCCCAGGACGCTGAAAAAAAGCGGTCTGAAGGCGAACCGGCGCTAGATTGGCCCCCTGGGGCGACCTAGCTCCCAGCCACACCCCCAGACGCCGTTCCCCAGCCATGGCAAATTCAAACGTAGTCATTCCCGTGCACGAAATATACACCACAAATCCGGCGATCAAGCGGCCACAAGTACGGCGATCGAATGAAAAGTTCGGCGTATAAAAAGCAGAAAGGATGCGCGTGCGCATCAGACGGTGAGGTCGGCCTCCGGCATCGGCGGAGTCGGCGCGCGCGGGCTTGGCGGGGTCTCTGTGCTTGGCGGCGTCGGCGTGTGCGTGGGCGTGGGCGGCGTCCTCGAGGGAAGCTGGTTCAGGATGAGGCCACGTTCCGCCAAGTACCACGCCTTGAACGCCTCGTCGTTGCTCTGGAGTATGTCCGCCCCGTCCAGCAGGAAAGCCAGGTCGGTGTTTCTCTTCTTCGCGGCGACGTTGGTCTGGAGTAGGTCGAGCTTGGTGGCACTGCTCGACATCAACGCCGACCACAACGCGTCGATCTTCTCTTCATGAAGGACGGCCCGGGCCTGTGCGTCGGCGAGGCAGTGCTCGATGGACTCCTGCACTCGAGCGGTGGCCGCGTCGGTGTGTTTCCCCTTCTTGGCACCTTTGTTGCCGTCCGACCGCCCTTCTGACGCGCCCGGAGTCGGCGCATCCGGCTTGTAAGTCTCCTTGGCCTTGTCGAGGGTGCGCCGGACTTCCACCCACTTCTCGCACTTGTCAATGCGCTTGTAAACGTGGAGGTATTTGAATTCGGCGTTGCTGTTGCCCTGCCGATACATGGCGAACATGCGCAGCAACTGCGCGGAGGAAAAAACAGATGGCGGGCGCACACTGCGAAGAGAGGCGGGAGACCGGCGTGGCATACTTGATCCTCAACGCTGGCGCCGCTCTCCGAGCAAGCCGCGACCTCCTCGACGACCCCATGTCATTTGTTGCACGCCCCCTGAATACGCCCCCAATGGTTTGCCATCGCCTTCGAGCCGCGCTGCATGTAGACGCCTTTGAAGTAGGGGTCGACAAGGTTGCGCTCGTCGAACTCGGCCTTGATGCACTCCCAGTACGTCTTGATGCTCTGGTTCGTGTCAGTGGTTGGGTCGAGGCAGACGACTTTCCATGCTTCAGCGAGGCATTCCTCCTTCTTGGACGCCCACTTGATGCGCGGCTCGCCTGACCTGGCCGCCCGCTTCTTCTTCTTGCGCCTCCTCGCCGGAACAGTCGCCGGCTCCTCCTCCTCCTCCTCCTCTTCGTCCTGCTCCTCCTGCTCCTCCTCGCCGTAGACGTAGCCGAGCTCGCCGTCCATGCCGCCGCTGAGATCCACCGTGTCGTCCGGGGTGACGAACCCGGGAGACGCGGCGGCCGCGGCCGAACCTGCCGCGATGATGTCGTTCATGTCGGCCTCGGTCTCGTCGGTGTCGCCGAGGTGCGAGAAGGGCAGCGCGCCACGACGGCGCGGGGGAGGACGTACTTCTTCGTTGGCATGGCGACCGGCTGGGAGGCGAGCGGGAGGGAGATTGGCGGGAGGAATGGAGAAAATGAGAGGGAAGTGGGGAAAAGCGGGAAAAAACGACGGGAAGAGGCGCTCGACTCGCCGACAGGGCGGACCCAGGCGTCCTTTTTGCTTGTGCCGGCGCCCCAGGCGCCATCCAGGGCGCTGGGTTCTGCCTGGGTCCGCTGGCATTAGTTTCGGCCCGAGCCGGCGAAAAACGGGCTTCTGGGGATGACTGGGCCGTTTTTTCGACGCCGGCGCGACAAAAACGACTGGGAAAGGTCTGTTGAGGGCACGGCTGGAGATGCACTAATATTTGGTTTGCTCCATGGCTCTACTTTTACCACCAATTAGCCGGATCCGAGGCACAAAAATAGCACTTAAAACTGCAGTTTAGTTTGGCCACATGGCCACATGCCTTTTGTTTTCCTGACCCAGTGCTCGTCACATTATCCTGAAGAGTTATTTTTATGTGGATGCAGACATGGATACCAGATGATCCTATCCCTTCATGCAGAAGCATGTTCTCATGGGTGGCTTCGCTCTCAGCCTGTCGCCGTTTCGTCAGAGACAACCTGACCTGACAGGTTACCTAACCCGTTGTTACCGAGAAAAAAACTAGCAGTGCGGCGTGCTTCCGTCGTCCTCAAATGATGAGCTTTGTCTTGGGATCGTGAGGACTGTTTCTTGACGAACAGGTCACGGCGCAAGGCCGCTCTCTATCTGCGTGATACCCATCAAGCAACAGTTAGAAGTGATGCTGGTGTCGCGCCCTTCGGTCTTGGTGGTCTGTTGTCTTTTGGCTTCGCCGGTGCACACCGGTGTCGCCGCACGAACTCGGCTATCCGATGCCCTTCGTTCGTGCCAGTGATGTTTCGTTGCGAGCTGTTGTTCTGGTGCCCGTATTTTTCTCCCTATGCCTTGTTGTGGTTCTTTGTCAGTGGTGGAACAAACTGCTCAGCGGAGCTCGCTACCCGAGATGTCGGCCTTCAGGGGTTTCGGTTTGGTTCTGTTGCCAGCCTTCCCCTCCATTTTGTTTTCTTTCTTCTAGTTTTGGGCTTTCTCTTGATGCCCTCCGCTACAAGCGGTGGGGTTTTTGCCCCCCCCCCCCCACCCGTCAATCTCGAAAAAAAAAGTGATGCTGGTAAAGCGAGGTTATCCTCTAATATGATCGTCTTCATCTTTTCCAAGTGCAGTTTGCATCACTTTCCCTTGATCAACACACTTTTGTACTGGACTGATCCGTGCAACTTGCAAAGTACAGTGTATATCAACGTTCGTCAGTTACAGGTTTTGGCGGCGTTTACTGAGTAGTCTGGGCTCTAAACTCTGAAGATAGGGCTGAACACGTCCGGATGATAAGCCGAGAAGTAACTTCTTTATAATCTCGGCCACGAAGCTGTCCCTCACCCAAAGAAAAAAAAGAACGGCGACGAAGCTGCCTGGTAGATGGCCGCCCGTAACAAAACGCATAGGAATTCAATGGCAGGTCGCCGTTGCCATCCAGCAGGCATCAGCGCTTGGTCCAGCTGACCGAGATTTTCGGCTCACGCCTCTATCCGTAGCCGAAGGAATACGCATACTTTTCTCATGGCTCAGTGGCCTCCTCCCGTATTTTACAACACATTTCGGATACGCCCGCTGACGGTCGAGCTGGCATGCCGCCGCGCGATAGACCGGCCACCTAACACGAGCTGCTAGCAGCTATAGCAGCTCATGAGACGACTAAGCCCAAGCTTGCGCCTGCATCGGCAATCCAGCATGTTTGTGCCGCCCAATTTTTATTAGTATCTTGACGACGAGGGACCAGCCGTCGTAGAAAGGCGCTACGTACTAGGAACTTTGGAAGAGAATTTGCTTTGTGGTCTGGTCTCCACTATCCAGATTCCAGAAGACGATCGTTATTGACCGGCGGGGGAGGGATCCGCGGTTGCCGCCGTTGTTTCGCCGCCGGCTCGTTTAGTATTGCGCGCTGCGACCTCCGAGTGCTCGGTCGGCACGTCGGAATTTGTGTCGGGTGTTCAGCTCGACGTGGTAGGCTCTTCTCGGAATCTCAGGCTCTCGCAGGTCGCAGCTGTTTCCGTTTGAAACAGAGCACCAACTTTGTCAGGGTAGTCGCCAGGCAGTGGCACGCCTCAAAGTTTCTCATACGGCCATACCATGCTCGCAAAAAATAAAGTTTCTCATACCAACCCTGAACGAAAGCGGTAAAAAAAAGAAGACTGGGCGTATTGTTTTTTTTTTTGAGAAACACTTGGACGGGCGCGTTGCAGGCTGTGTATTTTATTGTGGGCCGGCCTATGTATTTTAGAAAAAAAAACTTGCCGGTAAAACTAATCTTCATATATCTTTAAGCCAAAGGTCCATGAGTTTTTATGCCCATATGTTCCAAAATAAATGTTCTTCTGTCTCGTAACAAAATCATGTATCTACTCCTCAACAAATAAATAATAAAACTGTGAAATGGAAACGCAAAACTTGATAGATGAAATACGAAACAATGAAAGAGATGAAACAACAAGATATAATAAAAATAAAAACATAATATACCGACATAAAAATAAAAGAACAAAGTATAATAAAAGACAACTTAATGTTACTGGGGGTGGCCCATGCATGATATTTTTAGGGAAATGCATGAAAGTACGGCTGCGTTCGGCTTGGAGGTACCCAAAACATAGGATTGATAGCATGTGTAGGAGTACAAGATGTCTGCAGCTATCAAACACAGGAAGAGGAAACCAAACGCAAGCTTACAACGAGGCGTTTGGAGGAGCAGTACTGTGTGCCCAATTCAGTGGGAAGCAGTGCTTTTTTCAATTCTTTATTAGGCTGCGCACTGCGTCTCTCTCTCTCGGCCCATGTACATGTTCAACTTTTAAATCCGCTGCATGTTCTAATCCGGTGCATCACCTCGGGCTTCAGCGAAAAAATTGGTTTTGAGCATATGTTGCAAACCCCGTGAAATCTGTAGGAATGGGAGAACATTCCTATGTTTTATTGTTCACCATTCCTTTATTCTGAACGCAGCTAAGGAAATAAATCCTGTGAAACTATATCCTCCAAAGTTTCCACTAAATTTCCCATGAACGAACAGGCCCTACATAGGCGAGAGCTTTGTGCAACTCACAGTAAGCAAGATATAGAGTTAGCAATGCATGATCTGGTCCATTGCACAATGGATTCATGAATGGAATTTAGTATGGGACAACTCACTGTCTCAAATATATATAGTTCACCTAGGGTTGAAGAACCAAGTGGAATGGAATGTAATGGTTCCATCCCACAAGAATAGAATGGTTCCATCTATGTGTTTGGTATGATCAGTGAGGTGGAATGGAACGGTTACATCTTCATGTTTAGTTGGTGGAATGGAATGGAATGAATGTTTTCAAATTAGCGTTTGCTTTTCCTGTAATATATGCAACATTAACTGTATTTTGGAAGTATTTTATTTAAGTATGAAAACAACATTTTTTTTCATCACCTACAATATATCTACACACAATCTATTTACAAACAAACCAAGAAAGAATTCTCAATGAATGGTGGGGTATGCACAAATTGCAAAGGCG
Organism: Aegilops umbellulata; assembly: GCA_032464435.1. Classification (NCBI taxonomy): domain Eukaryota; kingdom Viridiplantae; phylum Streptophyta; class Magnoliopsida; order Poales; family Poaceae; genus Aegilops; species Aegilops umbellulata. The sequence continues at coordinate 472,843,729 of CP136056.1, read as the reverse complement.
TGAACAAGTACGAATTGCAAGAGGGAGCACGATGGAGCAGAGCCTGATTCACTTTGGCGTAGCTGCCGCATGCCCAATTCCTCTGCAGTACAGGATGTGTGTACGCCGCTGCTGCATGTGAGGCCGCCACTCGGCCAGCCACGAGCCACGGCCACAGCCCATGGTCGCTGCGGCTCCTTCCACTGCCGCCGCTCCGCCACAATTGGTCGCTGCTGCACTCCTCCTTGGCCGCTGTCGCCGCGCTGCAAGTAGCTTCCGCCGTTCAGATGTGCCTGAGACAGGATGGCCGCTGCTTCACTCATCCTTAGCCGCTGCCGATGCACATCAAGCAGCTTCTGCCGCTCAGATGTGCCTGCGACAGGACGGCCGCTCCTCCTTCCTCTGCCTGAATGTGTCCGCGGCAAGATGGCCGCTCCTCCTTCTGTCACTGGGAGAGATGAAGATAGCCAGCTGTTGGGAGGAAGACAAGCAGGAAGAGAGACGATGGGGAGGAGACGGGCAGCCGACTCCGGAGAATGAGCGAGGTGGGAGTCGGGGGAGTGGCGGCGCTGAGATTTGGGTGCGTGCGAGTCGGGGGAAGGGGGAAAGAGGCGCCCGTTCTGTGTGGTCCGGCTGAATTGGAGGTATGGCTTGGTTCCGGATATACACGGAATATTCGTTTGGTGGGTGCCAATGGGTTCTGTTCCATTTACGTACCAAACGCTGGAACGAGGCCCAGGGACGGGTCCAATCCATGTCGTTTCACTTGGTGACTGAAACTAAACACACCTCTAGAGATTACTTCGTCTCACATATAGCTAGATCCTATTTGCTTTGATGTATGAGGAGCTAACATGATACCTAAGTATTATAATCGGTGCCATGACACCAAGGAGTTCATCTTATTCCTCACCAACCCGCTTTGCCATGAGGAGTTCATCTAGATGGCAACCACCCTCTGGGTCAGTGACGTAGGTGTGTCGTGATACATCTCCAGCGTATCTACTTTTCCAAACACTTTTGCCCTTGTTTTAGACTCTAATTTGCATGATTTGAATGGAACTAATCCGGAGTGACGTTTTTTTCAGCAGAATTGCCATGGTGTTATTTTTGTGCAGAAATAAAAGTTCTCGGAATGACCTGAGAATGCACGAAGACACGTTTTGGAATTAATAAAAAATACTGGCAAAAATATCAGCATCAGGGCCCCCCACCCTGTCCACGAGGGTGCAGGGCTGCTACCTCTCGAGCACTGCATTGGTTTTCCCTTGAAGAGGAAAGGGTGATGCAGCAAAGTAGCGTAAGTATTTCTCTCAGTTTTTGAGAACCAAGGTATCAATAGAGTAGGAGGCTACGCGCGAGTCCCTCGCACCTACACAAAACAAATAAATCCTCGCAACCAACGCGATAAGGGGTTGTCAATCCCTACACGGTCACTTACGAGAGTGAGGTCTGATAGATATGATAAGATAATATTTTTGGTATTTTTTATGATAAAGATGCAAAGTAAAATAAAAGGCAATGAAAATAGCTAAGTGTTGGAAGATTAATATGAAGGCAATATGCCCTAGAGGCAATAACAAAGTTATTATTTATTTCCTTATTTCATGATAAAGGTTTATTATTCATGCTAGAACTGTATTAACCGGAAACATAATACATGTGTGAATACATAGACAAACAGAGTGTCACTAGTATGCCTCTACTTGACTAGCTCGTTGATCAAAGATGGTTATGTTTCCTAGCCATAGACAAAGAGTTGCCATTCGATTAACAAGATCACATTATTAGGAGAATGATGTGATTGACTTGACCCATTTCGTTAGCTTAACACTTGATTGTTTAGTATGTTGCTATTGCTTTCTTCATGACTTATACATGTTCCTATGACTATGAGATTATGCAACTCCCGTTTACCGGAGGAACACTTTGTGTGCTACCAAACGTCACAACATAACTGGGTGATTATAAAGGTGCTCTACAGGTGTCTCTGAAGATACTTGTTGGGTTGGCGTATTTCGAGATTAGGATTTGTCACTCCGGTCGTCGGAGAGGTATCTCTAGGCCCACTCGGTAATGCACATCACTTAAGCTTTGCAAGCATTGCAACTAATGAGTTAGTTGTGGGATGATGTATTGCGGAACGAGTAAAGAGACTTGCCGGTAACGAGATTGAACTAGGTATTGAGATACCGACGATCGAATCTCGGGCAAGTAACATACCGATGAAAAAGGGAACAACGTATGTTGTTATGCGGTCTGACCGATAAAGATCTTCATAGAATATGTGGGAGCCAAAATGAGCATCCAGGTTCCGCTATTGGTTATTGAACGGAGACGTGTCTCGGTCATGTCTACATAGTTCTCGAACCCGTAGGGTCCGCACGCTTAAAGTTTCGATGACAGTTATATTATGAGTTTATGAGTTTTGATGTACCGAAGGAGTTCGGAGTCCCGGATGAGATCGGGGACATGACAAGGAGTCTCGAAATGGTCGAGACATAAAGATCGATACATTGGACGAATATATTCAGACATCGGAAAGGTTCCGAGTGATTCGGGTATTTTCGGGGGTACCGGAGAGTTACGGGAATTCGTATTGGGCCTTAATGGGCCATACGGAAAAGGAGAGAAAGGCCTCAAAGGGTGGCTGCACCCCTCCCCATGGACTGGTCCGAATTGGACTAGGGAGGGGGGCGCCCCCTTCCTTCCTTCTCCTTTTTCCTTCCCTCCTCCTACTCCAACAAGGAAAAGAGGAATCCTACTCCCTGTGGGAGTAGGACTCCCCCCTTGGCGCGCCCTCCTTGGCCGGACGCCTCTCCCCCCTTGCTCCTTTTTATACGGGGGCGGGGGGGCACCCTAGGGACACAACAATTGATCGTTTGATCTTTTAGCCGTGTGCGGTGCCCCCCTCCACCATAGTCCACCTCGATAAATACTGTAGCGGTGCTTAGGCAAAGCCCTGCGTCGGTAGAACATCATCATCGTCACCTGTAGGATCGGAAGTATGTCTAGAGGGGGGTGATTAGACTACTTGACGAAATAAAAATCTAGCCTTTTCCCAATTTTAGTTCTTGGCAGATTTTAGCTATCTTAGCACAAGTCAAGCAATCTCCACACAATTCAAGCAAGCATGCAAAAGAGTATATGAGCAGCGGAAAGTAAAGCATGCAACTTGCAAGAATGTAAAGGGAAGGGTTTGGAGGATTCAAACGCAATTGGAGACACGGATGTTTTTGGCGTGGTTCCGACAGGTGGTGCTATCGTACATCCACGTTGATGGAGACTTCAACCCACGGAGGGTAACAGTTGCGCGAGTCCACGGAGGGCTCCACCCACGAGGGGTCCACGAAGAAGCAACCTTGTCTATTCCATCACGGCCGTCGCCCACGAAGGACTTGCCTCACTAGCGGTAGATCTTCACGAAGTAGGCGATCTCCTTGCCCTTACAAACTCCTTGGTTCAACTCCACAATCTTGTCGGAGGCTCCCAAGTGACACCTAGCCAATCTAGGAGACACCACTCTCCAAGAAGTAACAAATGGTGTGTTGATAATGAACTCCTTGCTCTTGTGCTTCAAATGATAGTCTCCCCAACACTCAACTCTCTCTCACAGGATTTGGATTTGGTGGAAAGAAGATTTGAGTGGAAAGCAACTTGGGGAAGGCTAGAGATCAAGATTCATATGGTAGGAATGGAATATCTTGAGCTCAACACAAGTGTAGATGGTTCTCTCTCAGAACATGTGTATTGTAAGTGTAGATGTGTTCTGATGGCTTTCTCCATGAATGAAGAGTGGGTGGAGGGGTATGTATAGTCTCCACACAAAATCTAACCGTTACACACAATCTGCCAAACTCGGTGGGACCGAATCGTTAAACTCGGTCGGACCGATTTAGCAAACCTAGTGACCGTTAGGATTTTCGGTGGGACTGAGATGCAACTCGGTAGGACCGATATGGTTAGGGTTTGAGCATAACGTAATCTCGGTGTGACCGATTACACAAACTCGGTGGGACCGATTTTGGTAATAAGCCAACCAGAGAGTTGGTCAGGTAAACTCGGTGGGACCGATTCGCTCTTTTCGGTGAGACCGAAATGTTACGAAAAGGAAACAGTGAGTTTACATTGCAATCTCGGTGGTACCGATCGCTCACTTCGGTTAGACCGAAACGTTACGAAGGGAAACAGAGAAATTGCAATCCCATCTCGGTGAGACCGAGAACACTATCGGTGAGACCGAATTGCTAGGGTTTGTGGCAGTGGCTATGACAAGTGAAACTCGGTGGCGCCGGATAGAAAGAATCGGTGAGGCCGAGTTTGATTTTTGGCTTAGGTCAAATGTGGATGTGGGAAGATAGTTGAGGGTTTTGGAGCATATCACTAAGCACATGAAGCAAGAGGCTCATTAAGCAACACCTCATCCCTCCTTGATAGTATTGGCTTGTCCTATAGACTCAATGTGATCTTGGATCACTAAAATATAAAATGTAGAGTCTTGATCTTGAAGTTTGAGCCAATCCTTTGTCCTTATAATTTTGAGGGATCCACTTTCCTCATCCATGCCATGCCATCCATTGAGCTTTTCCTGAAATATTAATCTTGGAATAATGTTAGCTCAATGAGCTATATGTTGTTAAGAATTACCAAAACCACCCAGGGATAGTTGCACTTTCAATCTCCCCCTTTTTGGTAATTGATGACAACATATAGATCAAAGCTTCGACAAATGATAATAAGAATGAAATAGATCGTCGCTTTGAGAAGTATGTGATAAGCAAGAGCTCCCCCTAAATTTGTGCATATTTTAAGATTTGCTTTGGACTGCAAATGCACAATGAGTTAGGATCATGGGTTACTCTTCCATGTCACATACCTCTTGGTGGAGCGCTCAAAATGATAAGAATTAAATACATGCACTCATCACCAAGCAAAGTGAATGATCAAAATAAGAATAAACTGATAATAACATCCAACAAGCATTAAGTGTAGCTTATGATCAAACACATGATCATCAATGTCTCACAGATTAAGGCATAGTATCTCAAGCACTCAAAAGCAAATAAAGTTTCAACCAAGAAGACAAGAGAGAACAAATGCAAACTCTCTCTCTCGAAGCCTATGATCTATACATTTTTCTCCCCCTTTGGCAACAAGTTACCAAAAAGTTGATAGAAAATGCATAGCACTAAATGACTCTCAGGCTTGGTCTTCAGTTGGTGGAGTCCGGATGACGCCAAGGACGAAGGCTTCAGTAGAAGTGGTTGGAGCTGCTGGGGTAGGAGCTGGAGCTGGTGGAACTGAAGCTATAGCTGGTGCAGAAGTGGTGGCTCTGGTGTCAGGAACTGGCACTGCGTACGATCTCTGAGCTCTGGGCACTCTGGCAAATGCATCAGTTGTGGTCTTGCCCTTCCTCTCCGGCATATCATCTTGTAATTGCTCCACGACAGACTGAATCTCGGTTACTTTCACATCTAGGTCATAGAACTTTCGTTCCATGATTCTTTCCAGGCTCTCTTGGTTTCGAGTTAGGGTGGCCAGTCCTTTCTCAATTCTCAGAGTGGATGCTATCAGGTAACTGAGCTGCTCCTGCTTGTTCTTCAAGAAGTACTCAGATGCCTCCTCTTGAGTTGGCATCTTGGCAGCTTTCTCCATTTTTGCCTTCTCCTTCTTTGCTTGTGCATGTGCAGATGATGGTTCATTCTCATTCATGACAACTTGATTGTCCTCAAAATCTGGATGGATGGGCAGGTGTTCCTTATCCAACAGGTATGTGCCTGTGCCCATCTTTGCGTTAATCAACTCCTGAATTTGTGGGGCATATCCACAGCTCCTCTTCTGATCAGCTGCTGTCCTCATAATGGTTTCTACCATGAGGCTCATCACTTTGAATTCTGTGGCACATCAAATATGTGAAGCAAGTTTATTGCATGGCCTCGGATCATCTTGTGGTCACCTGACTTGGGCAAGAGAGTGTGCCTTAGAATCCAGTTAATAGTGGGCAGCCCTGACAGAAGGAAGTGCACTGAGCCAAACTTGAAGGTTTCAAGTGCTTTGTTTGGGATCTCCTTGTACATGTTTGACATGGAATTGTGATCCATCTTCTTCTTGGCATAGATATCCAAGTCATCTTCCTGCTCTTCTGGGGCATTGATCAGCTGTGCCCATTCAGCAACTGTAGACTGATATCTAGTGCCTTCTGACATCCAAACTATCCTGCCATCTGGATAGAAATGTGCTGTGGAGTAGAATTGCATAATGAGCTCCTCATTCCACTTTGTGAGCTTTTGCCCAACAAAGTCTGCAACTCCACAAGCACTGAAGCTGTCATACACTCTAGGATAGTGTGCTTCGTTCTCCTTGATATATTCCCAGTCAACGCATCTCATGTCACACACTATGGGCTTCTTATCCAGCAGCACTGTCTCATAGAAATCTTGTTGTTCCTTGGTGTGAAACCTGTAATCCACAGCAGTTCTTCTCCTTGAAGCATATGGATCTGCTTCTATCCACTTCCTCAGCCCTGAATCTCTTCTAATTTTCATGTCCTCAGCCACAGGATGAGCATCATTGTGGTCTGGGATCTTGGGCTTGAGCTTCCTGAGAACTTGTCCTCCTTCTTCTTCTTCAGCAATATCAAGCACTGGGCCTTGTTCTTTTCAGCAGCAGATATATTTTTGGTGTTCCTTTTAGGTGCACTCTTGGGCTTGGAGGCAGCTTTGGGTGCTTCCTTGGGATTAGATGAAGTAGCCCCTGTCCTTATGGCATCACCCATAAGCTTCTGTGCCTTGGGTGCTGGTGTAGCAACCTCTTCTTCTTCTTATCCCTCAGAGTCTCTCCTCATGGAGGGTTTGCCAAGAACTCTGGCAGTAGTGGTTCTGGCTCTCTTCTTCTTCTTATCTTGGCCACTTGCTTCCTCTTCAGATTCCATGGTAAACTTCATGGTTTCTTCTGTTACAGCCTTCCTAGGCTTAGAAGTAGGAACTCTCCTTGCAGGTGCCTTTTTATGCATTCCAGGCTTGATGGCTGCAGCTGACCCATATTCTTTCTTGAGCACCTTCTTCTTAGATGTGGCTTCCTCCTCTGCCACATAGTCCTCATCCTCTGATTCAGAAGTTTTCTTCTTGCTAGCTCTAGTGGCAGCCTTAGGCAAGTTGCTTGGGGTGCTCCTGCTACCCTCATCAGAGCTGCTAGAGGGACTAGTGCCCTCACTCATATGAACCTACTCCTCAGATTTGTTCTAGCTGTCACTCTGATCAGACATGTTGCAAACTCTGAATGCTGACCCTGTGAATAGATTATAGATGAGATAGAGTGGATGAGCATCACAAAATGCAGAGATTTTTTGGAAAAGAATGAGCCAAAAACTTAGTTTTAGTTTTCCAGAGAAAGCATTTCGGATCAACCGATTTTCAAACTCGGTGATACCGAACCAGCTTTTGGAACCTAAACTAGTGAACTCGGTCAGAGCGAGTCACAGTTCGGTGGCACCGAGACTGCTAGGGTTTCACAAAGTCCTGAACTCGGTCTCACCGATTTGTAATTCTCGGTCAGACCGAGAACCACATGTGCAATGGCCGTGGCCGAATCGGTGGAACCGAGTTCTGCAACCCGGTGGGTCCGAGATGGTTTCGGCGGAAACCTAAACCTAAATTTTCGAATCGCAACTATTCTACGGATTGATTTGACTGGATAGGAGTGTTTCAATTGTAGCAAGAATCATAATGAACACAATGTGCTAGGAATCAGACGGGGATAGCACTGTGATCGAGTCCATACCCTAGTTCGGCGGTGGACTCGTTACGGCGGCAACGGCGGAGGCGAAATCTGTTGATGGCGGCGGAGACCAGCGACAGGAGGCGGCTGGCGGCAAGGAGGACGATCCGGAGACCCTGGAGGCAGAGCGGGCTAAACGCGGGCGAAAGAGTTCGGAGAAAAATTTCCAAAATTTTGCCCATGGGTATATATAGCCCAACCCTGTCGGTGTGACCGAGTGGAACAACTCGGTGGCACCGAGATGCATAACTGCAAACAGTTAGTGCAACCCGGTGTGATGAAAAAGTTCAAATCGGTTGCACCGAGATTGAAAACCTAGATCGACTTAGTGATCTCGGTATGACCGAAATGAGTGAATCGATCAGACCGAAATGCACAAAGAAGTTTTAGAAGTTTAAGTCTATGACGAATCGGGACTCCGAGTGCTCCTCACATGGAGTGGTTCGAATCTGACTTGATCAAATTTTGTGATGTAGCATGAATAGAGTTTGAGACGAGAAAAGCATAGATAGCTAGATAAGGTTCTTAGGCATTCTTGTCCATCCACTTGGCAAAAGGAAAGAAACCAATGAATCAAAACAACAAGTGGATGTCCTCGAATGAGTAAAATATGCAATCAACATGCTGACACAGTAAAAATGGCAATTGAAATATGTGGCAAAGCATGCACAACCAATTCTAGCATCTATCAAGCAATTGGCGATGAGGTCATCTATATATGAGAATATTGACTTAGGAGTCAAGTGAGAACACTTGATCATAGGTCATACTCATCGTTTAAGCACAAGTGGGGTTACCACTTTTACATAAAGCATTGTTGTGTTCACACCATTAGAGTTGCTTTAGCTCAATTCTTAGAGTAAAGCTCCCCCTAGATGTGAGATCCCCCCTAAAGAGGGATGAACTAACCTTGGGTTTTGTCGATGATGACTTCATGTAGATGTTGAAGATGTGGATGCTCAATGTTGATGTGGATCATTTGGAGCTATCCTTTGGAGTGAGTTGCACTTTCAATACCTACACGGGTTAGTCCCACAAGGAACAAACAAGGATATCCATAGACATAGAGTGATGCACACACAAGATGATATCTATGAAAGCTTTAGGTTACCTTGTCCCTTGTCTTACCAACAAGAGGATTTGTGACTCCTTGAACTAGTGCAAGATGTGAAAGTTGATTGCACTTGTTCTTGCCAAAATGATAAGAGTGAAGTATGTTGGCGGAGTCACCCTCAAGAACTCTCTAGTTCTTCTTCTTTGGGATCCACACCATCTTGATGGGAATCCTCGGAGTTGTAGTTGTACTTGATGAAGTGGAACTTGAAGTAGTCTTGGGAACCCACTTGACCAAGGCCTTAGGAGCTTCTTCAAATGCATCAATTTCCTCTTGAAGCTTGTCCTTGCCTTTTTGCTTGTGGTCTTGTGGTGGAAGATCATCTTGAGCTTGTATCCCTTTGAAATAAGTTGGATCATACTTCTCTTGTTGAGGAAAAAACTTCGTCTTGGGGTATTGATCTTCTTCCCACTTAACTCCATTGGCATTAAACTTTCGTTCAAAACCAACACCTTGGTTCTTCCGATGCCTTCCTTGCTTGCGTACAATTTCCTCGAATTGCTTACTCCCAGCAAGGCTCTTGTAGACACCTTTCTCTATAATTCCCTTCAGTAAGCTATTTTCTTGCTCAAGTGTAACTTGGCTAAGAGAATCATTAGTGGAATCAAGAGAACTACTAGAAGCAACAACATTGGATTTAGCATGATTATTGTTACTACTAGAGGAAGAATCTTTCTTGTACTTGTTACTAGACTTGACTTGAGGCATGTAAGTGGATAAGAGTAAACGCTTGTCAATGTAAGAAGAACTTTTCTTACGAAGATCATCATTGATTGCTTTTAAGAACTCATGCTCTTGCTCAAGGTTGAGCTTTTCAAAGCTTAATTTCTCATGTGTCCTTAAAAGTTCTCGATGCTCTCCTAAGATAGTTTCATGAGCGAACTTAAGAGTGTTTAGTTCTTTAGTTAGAGACTCAATCTTCTCCTTATCATTGTCATTCGTTTTATCTTGATTAGCATGATTAATTGACGTTTCATCATAGTATTCATCACTAGAGTTGTCAATAAGTAAATCATCATCACCTAACAAGTCATCTTCATCACTATTGAAATCAACATACTCGGGATGTGATACCTTTGGGCCTTTAGCCATGAAGCATGTTCCAACTCCTTCATTTGGTGAGTCAAATATGTCGTAGGAGTTGGTTGACACAAGTGCTAGACCGGAAACACCTTCATCTTGAGTATATTCGGAATCGGAGAGATAGCTTCTCTCGGAGTGGTTGTCGGAGTCGGAGCCGGATACCCATTCACCAACATGAGCTTGATGTCTTTGTTTTGTGTAGCTCCTTGATGACTTTTCTTTTCTTTCCGAATCCTTGCTTCTCCGTGTGTGTCTTCGTTCATAACGATCATCTCTACTCCTTCTTTCTCTAGATAGTGATTCTTCTCTTCTACTTCTTCTTTTGGGAGAGTCTCTACTTCTTCTACTTCAGCAGTTTCGCTCTCGACTAGAAGATCTTTTGTCATTGTAGAACCTTGACTTGGAGCTTCTATCTTTGCTTCTACTCTTGTAGAACTTGTTGAATTTCTTCACCATTAAGTTCAATTCTTCATTGAAGGTTTGCTTCTCACTTGATGATGTGGGGGCTTCACAGGAGGCTTTGTAAGCGCCACTTAATTTGTTGTGAAGTTCCTCTTTATCCTTGAGTGACATCTCATGAGCAACAATTCTTCCAATGACTTCCGTTGGCTTGAGATCTTTGTAATTGGGCATCATTTGGATCAATGTGCACACGGTATCATATTTTTCATCCAAGGCTCTTAGGATCTTCTTGATGATGAATCTATCGGTCATCTCTTCACTCCCTAAGCCGGCAATCTCATTTGTGATAAGAGCAAGCCTAGAGTACATTTCAGCGACATCTTCACCATCCTTCATTTTGAACTTGTCAAGATGACTTTGAAGCACATCCAATTTGGATTCTTTGACGGAGTTGGTACCTTCGTGCATATGAATCAAAGTGTCCCAAATTTTCTTTGCATTCTCAAGACGCCTGATTTTGTTGAATTCTTCGGGGCACAATCCGTTGAAGAGAATATCACAAGCTTGAGCGTTGTATTGTAGCAACGGCGGGGTTGATTCCCGTTGACGGCGACGGAGACCAGCGACTGGAGGCGGCTGGCGGCGAGAAGACGATCCGGAGACCACGTAGGCAGAGCGAGCTATCGCGCGGGCGAAGGGGTTCGGAGAAATTTCCAAAAAATTTCCCGTGTCTATATATAGCCCGACCCTGTCGATGTGACCGAGTGGAACAACTCGGTAGCACCGAGATGCAAAACTGTATACAGTTATTGCAACTCGGTGTGACCGAAAGCTTCAAATCGGTTGCACCGAGATCGAAAACATAGATCAACTTAATGATCTCGGTAAGACCGAAAGTGGGGTATCGGTTAGACCGAGAATCACAAAGAGGTTTTGGAAGTTTAAGTCTATGACGAATCGGGGACTCCGAGTGCTCATCACACGGAGTGGTTCGAATCTGACTTGATCAATTTTGTGATGTAGCATGAATAGAGTTTGAGACGAGAAAAGCATAGATAGCTAGAGAAGGTTCTTAGGCATTCTTGTCCATCCACTTGGCAAAAGAAAAATAAAGCCAAACAATCAAAACAGCAAGTGGATGTCCTCGAATGAATAAAATATGCAACCAACATGCTCACAGAATAAAATGGCAATTGAAATATGTTACAAAGCATGCACAACCAATTCTAGCATCTATCAAGCAATTGGCGATGACTAGGTCATCTATATATGAGTATATTGACATAGGAGTCAAATGAAAACATTTGATCATAGGTCATACTCATCGTTTAAGCTCAAGTGGGGTTACCACTTTTACATAAAGCATCGTTGTGTTCACATCATTAGAGTTGCTTTAACTCAAGTCTTAGAGTAAAGCTCCCCCTAGATGTGATATCCCCCCTAAGAGGGATGATCTAACCTTGGGTTTTGTCAATGATGACTTCATGTAGATGTTGAAGATGTGGATGCTCAATGTTGATGTAGATCACTTGGAGCTATCCTTTTGAGTGAATTGCACTTTCAATACCTACATGGGTTAGTCCCACAAGGAACAAACAAGGATATCCATAGACATAGAGTGATGCACACACAAGATGATGTCTACGAAAGCTTTTAGGTTACCTTGTCCCTTGTCTTACCAACAAGAGGGTTTTGTGACTCCTTGAACTAGTGCAAGATGTGGAAGTTGATTGCACTTGTTCTTGCCAAAATGATAAGAGTGAAGTATGTTGGCGGCGTCACCCTCAAGAACTCTCTAGTTCTTCTTCTTTTGGATCCACACCATCTTGATGGGAATCCTTGGAGTTGTAGTCATACTTGATGAAGTGGAACTTGAAGTAGTCTTGGGAATCCACTTGACTAAGGTCTTAGGAGCTTCTTCAAATGCATCAATTTCCTCTTGAAGCTTGTCCTTGCCTTTTTGCTTGTAGTCTTGTGGTGGAAGATCATCTTGAGTTTGTGACCCCTTGAAAGAAGTAGGATCATACTTCTCTTGTTGAGGAACAAACTTTGTCTTGGGGTATTGATCTTCTTCCCACTCAACTCCATTGGCATTGAACTTTCGTTCAAAACCAACACCTTGATTCTTCCGGTGCCTTCCTTGCTTGTGTACAATCTCCTCGAATTGCTTACTTCCGGCAAGGCTTTTGTACACTCCTTTCTCTATGATTCCCTTCAATAAGCTATTTTATTGCTCAAGAGTAACTTGGTTAAGAGAATCGTTAGTGGAATCAAGAGAACTACTAGAAGCAACAATATTGGATTTAACATGATCATTGTTACTACTAGAGGAAGAATCTTTCTTGTTCTTGTTATTAGACTTGACTTGAGGCATGTAAGTGGATAAGAGTAAATGCTTGGCAATGTAAGAAGAACTTTTCTTGCGGAGATCATCATTGATTGCCTTTAAAAACTCATGCTCTTGCTCAAGATTTAGCTTTTCAAAGCGTAGCTTCTCATGAGCTCTTAAAAGTTCTCGATGATCTTCGAAGATAGTTTCATGAGCTAACTTAAGAGTGTTTAGTTCTTTAGTTAGAGCCTCAATTTTCTCCTTATCATTGTCATTCGTTTTATCTTGATTAGCATGATTAATTGACGTTTCATCATAGTATTAATCACTAAAGTTGTCAACAAGTAAATCATCATCACCTAACAAGTCATCCTCATCACTATTGAAATCAACATACTCAGGGTGAGTTACCTTAGGACCTTTGGCCATGAAGCATCTTCCAATTCCTTCATTTGGTGAGTCAAATATGTCGAAGGATTTTGTTGACACAAGTGCTAGACCGGCAACACCTTCATCTTGAGTATATTCGGAATCGGAGTGATAACTTCTCTCGGAGTGGTTGTCGGAGTCGGAGCCGGATACCCATTCACCAACATGATCTTGATGTCTTCGTTTTGTGTAGCTCCTTGATGATTTTTCCTTTCTTTCCGAATCCTTGCTCCTCCGTGAGTATCATCATTCATAACGATCATCTCTACTCCTTCTCTCTCTTGATGGTGATTCTTCTCTTTTGCCTCTTCTTTTTGGAGAATCTTCTCTTCTTTTGTAGGGAGCCGTACACTCACTGGAATAGTGTCCGGGTCTTCCACAATTGTAGCAGTTTCGCTCTTGACTAGAAGATCTTTTGTCATTGTAGGACCTTGACTTGGAGCTTCTATCTTTGCTTCTACTCTTGTAGAACTTGTTGAAGTTCTTCACCATTAGGCTCAGTTCTTCGTTGAAGTTTTGTTTCTCACTTGATGATGTGGGTACTTCACATGAGGCTTTGTAGGCACCACTTGATTTGTTGTGAAGTTCCTCTTTATCCTTGAGCGACATCTCATGAGCAACAATTCTTCCAATGACCTCTGTTGGCTTGAGATCTTTGTAATTGGGCATCATTTGGATCAATGTGCACACGGTATCATATTTTCCATCCAAGGCTCTTAGGATCTTCTTGATGATGAATATGTCGGTCATCTCTTCACTCCCTAAGCCGGCAATCTCGTTTGTGATGAGAGCAAGCCTAGAGTACATTTCAAGGACACCTTCACCATCCTTCATTTTGAACTTGTCAAGTTGACTTTAAAGCACATCCAATTTGGATTCCTTGACGGAGTCGGTACCTTCGTGCATATGAATCAAAGTGTCCCAAATTTTCTTTGCATTCTCAAGACGCCTGATTTTGTTGAATTCTTCGGGGCACAATCCGTTGAAGAGAACATCACAAGCTTGAGCGTTGTATTGCAGCATCTTCAACTCTTCCGCGGTAGCTTCACGGTTTGGTTCTTTCCCATCAAAGAAGTCACCTTGCAAGCCAACACACACAATAGCCCAAACGGCAGGGTTATGTCCAAGAATATGCATTTTCATCTTATGCTTCCAACTAGCAAAATTAGTACCATCAAAGTAAGGACCTCTACGGTCGTAATTTCCCTCGCTAGATGCAATACTCTCCTAGGTTGTGAAACCAAGGCTATGACCACCAAAAGCTATGGAAATCAAAGCAAATGGAGACCAAAGCTCTGATACCACTTGTAGGATCGGAAGTATGTCTAGAGGGGGGTGATTAGACTACTTGACCAAATAAAAATCTAGCCTTTTCCCAATTTTAGTTCTTGGCGTATTTTAGCTATCTTAGCACAAGTCAAGCAATGTCCACACAATTCAAGCAAGCATGCAAAAGAGTATATGAGTAGCGGAAAGTAAAGCATGCAACTTGCAAGAATGTAAAGGGAAGGGTTTGGAGGATTCAAACGCAATTGGAGACACATATGTTTTTGGCGTGGTTCCGATAGGTGGTGCTATCGTACATCCACGTTGATGGAGACTTCAACCCACGGAGGGTAACGGTTGCGCGAGTCCACGGAGGGCTCCACCCACAAGGGGTCCACGAAGAAGCAACCTTGTCTATTCCATCACGGCCGTCGCCCACGAAGGACTTGCCTCACTAGCGGTAGATCTTCACGAAGTAGGCGATCTCCTTGCCCTTACAAACTCCTTGGTTCAACTCCACCATCTTGTCGGAGGCTCCCAAGTGACACCTAGCCAATCTAGGAGACACCACTCTCCAAGAAGTAACAAATGGTGTGTTGATAATGAACTCCTTGCTCTTGTGCTTCAAATGATAGTCTCCCCAACACTCAACTCTCTCTCATAGGATTTGGATTTGGTGGAAAAAAGATTTGAGTGGAAAGCAACTTGGGGAAGGCTAGAGATCAAGATTCATATGGTAGGAATGGAATATCTTGAGCTCAACACAAGTGTAGGTGGTTCCCTCTCAGAACATGTGTATTGGAAGTGTAGATGTGTTCTTATGGCTTTCTCCACGAATGAAGAGTGGGTGGAGGGGTATATACAGTCTCCACACAAAATCTAACCGTTACACACAATCTGCCAAACTTGGTGGGACCGAATCGTTAAACTCGGTCGGACCGATTTTGCAAACCTAGTGACCGTTAGGATTTTCGGTGGGACTGAGATGCAACTCGGTAGGACCGATATGGTTAGGGTTTGGGCATAATGTAATCTCGGTGTGACCGATTACACAAACTCGGTGGGAGCGATTTTGGTAATAAGCTAACCAGAGAGTTGGTCAGGTAAACTCGGTGGGACCAATTCGCTCTTTTCGGTGAGACCGAAATGTTAAAAAGGAAACAGTGAGTTTACATTGCAATCTCGGTGGGACCGATCGCTCACTTCGGTTAGACCGAAATGTTACCAAGGGAAACAGAGAAATTGCAATCCCATCTCGGTGAGACCGAGATCCCTATCGGTGAGACCGAATTGCTAGGGTTTGTGGCAATGGCTATGACAAGTGAAACTCGGTGGCGCCGGATAGATAGAACCGGTGAGGCCGAGTTTGATTTTTGGCTTAGGTCAAATGTGGATGTGGGAAGATAGTTGAGGGTTTTGGAGCATATCACTAAGCACATGAAGCAAGAGGCTCATTAAGCAACACCTCACCCCTCCTTGATAGTATTGGCTTGTCCTATAGACTCAATGTGATCTTGGATCACTAAAATATAAAATGTAGAGTCTTGATCTTGAAGTTTGAGCCAATCCTTTGTCCTTATAATTTTGAGGGATCCACTTTCCTCATCCATGCCATGCCATCCGTTGAGCTTTTCCTGAAATATTAATCTTGGAATAATGTTAGCTCAGTGAGCTATATGTTGTTAGGAATTACCAAAACCACCCAGGGATAGTTGCACTTTCATCACCACGCCGTCATGCTGACGAAACTCTCCCTCAACACTCGGCTGGACCGGAGTTCGGGAGACGTCATTGGGCTGAACGTGTGCTGAACTCGGAGGTGCCGTGCGTTCGGTACTTGATCGGTCGGATCGTGAAGACGTACGACTACATCAACCGCGTTGTGCTAAAGCTTCCGCTTTCGGTCTACGAGGGTACGTGGAAAACACTCTCCCCTCTCGTTGCTATGCATCACCATGGTCTTGCGTGTGCGTAGAATTTTTTTTGAAATTACTACGTTCCCTAACAGTGGCATCCGAGCCAGGTTTTATGCGTAGATGTCATATGCACGAATAGAACACAAGTGAGTTGTGGGCGATATAAGTCATACTGCTTACCAGCATGTCATACTTTGGTTGGGCGGTATTGTTGGATGAAGCGGCCTGGACCGACATTACGCATGCGCTTACGCAAGACTGGTTCTACCGACGTGCTTTGCACACAAGTTGCTGGCGGGTGTAATTTTCTCCAACTTTAGTTGAACCGAGTGTGGCTACGCCCGGTCCCTGCGAAGGTTAAAACAACACCAACTTGACAAACTATCGTTGTGGTTTAGATGCGTAGGTAGGAACGGTTCTTGCTCAGCCCGTAGCAGCCACGTAAAACTTGCAACAACAAAGTAGAGGACGTTTAACTTGTTTTTGCAGGGCATGTTGTGATGTGATATGGTCAAGACGTGATGAGATATAAGTTGTTGTATGAGATGATCATGTTTTGTTGAAGTTATCGGCAACTGGCAAAAGCCTTATGGTTGTATCTCTATTGCATAAGATGGAAGCGCCAAATAATTGCTTTACTTTATCGCTATGCGATAGCAATAATTGCAAGAGCAATTGTTGGTGAGACGACCATGTCACGACACATTGATATAGATCTAGATGATGGAGATCATGGTGTCATGCCGGTGACGATGGAGATCATGACGATGCTTTGGAGATGGAGATCAAGGGCACAAGATGATGATGGCCATATCATGTCACATATTATGATTGCATGTGATGTTTATCTTTTATACATCTTATTTTGCTTAGTTCGGCGGTAGCTTTATAAGATGATCTCTCACTAAATTATCAAGGTATAAGTGTTTTCCCTGAGTATGCACCGTTGCGAAAGTTCATCGTGCTGAGACACCACGTGATGATCGGGTGTGATAGGCTCTACGTTCAAATACAACCGTGCAAAACAGTTGCACACGCGGAATACTCAGGTTAAACTTGACGAGCCTAGCATATAACAGATATGGCCTCGGAACACTGAGACCGAAAGGTCGAGCGTGAATCATATAGTAGATATGATCAACATAGTGATGTTCACCATTGAAACTACTCCATCTCACGTGATGATCGGACATGGTTTAGTTGATATGGATCACGTGATCACTTAGAAGATTAGAGGGATGCCTATATAAGTGGGAGTTCTTAAGTAATATGATTAATTGAACTTAAATTTATCATGAACTTAGTCATGGTAGTATTAGCATATCTATTTTGTAGATCAATAGCTCGCGTTCAGCTCCCCTATTTTATTTTTTGATATGTTCTTAGACAAAACTAAGTTGAAAAATGTTAGTAGCAATGATGCGGATTGGATCCGTGATCTGAAGTTTATCCTCATTGCTGCACAGAAGAATTATGTCCTTGATGCACCGCTAGGTGACAGACCTATTGCAGGAGCAGATGCAGACGCTATGAACGTTTGGCTAGCTCAATATGATGACTACTTGATAGTTTAGTGCACCATGCTTAACGGCTTAGAATCGGGACTTCAGAGATGTTTTGAACGTCATGGACCATATGAGATGTTCCTGGAGTTGAAGTTAATATTTCAAGAAAATACCCGAGTTGAGAGATATGAAGTCTCTGAAAGTGCAACTATCCCTAGGTGGTTTTGGTAATTCATAACAACATATAGCTCATTGAGCTAATGCTATTCCAAGACAATTATTTCAGGAAAGCTCAATGATTGGCATAGCATGGATGGTGAAAGTGGAACCCTCAAAATGCTAAGGCAAAGGATTGGCTCAAGCTCAAAAGCTCAAGACTCTTCATTTTACATTTTAGTGATCCAAGATCACATTGAGTCCATAGGAAAAGCCAATACTATCAAGGAGGGATGAGGTGTTGCTTAATGAGCCTTTTGCTTCATGTGCTTAATGATATGCTCCAAAATCCTCAGCTACTTTCCCATATCCACATATGACCTAAACTCCAAGCCAAACTCGGTCCTACCGAATTCTTTCCATCCGGCGCCACCGAGTTTCACTTGTCAGAGCGAGCTATCGCGCGGGCGAAGGGGTTCGGAGAAATTTCCAAATTTTTGCCCGTGTCTATATATAGCCCGACCCTGTCGATGTGACCGAGTGGAACAACTCGGTAGCATCGAGATGCAAAACTATATACAGTTATTGCAACTCGGTGTGACCGAAAGCTTCAAATCGGTTGCACCGAGATCGAAAACATAGATCAACTTAATGATCTCGGTAAGACCGAAAGTGGGGTATCGGTCAGACCGAGAATCACAAAGAGGTTTTGGAAGTTTAAGTCTATGACGAATCGGGGACTCCGAGTGCTCATCACACGGAGTGGTTCGAATCTGACTTGATCAATTTTGTGATGTAGCATGAATAGAGTTTGAGACGAGAAAAGCATAGATAGCTAGAGAAGGTTCTTAGGAATTCTTGTCCATCCACTTGGCAAAAGAAAAATAAAGCCAAACAATCAAAACAACAAGTGGATGTCCTCGAATGAATAAAATATGCAACCAACATGCTCACAGAATAAAATGGCAATTGAAATATGTTACAAAGCATGCACAACCAATTCTAGCATCTATCAAGCAATTGGCGATGACTAGGTCATCTATATATGAGTATATTGACATAGGAGTCAAATGAAAACATTTGATCATAGGTCATACTCATCGTTTAAGATCAAGTGGGGTTACCACTTTTACATAAAGCATCGTTGTGTTCACATCATTAGAGTTGCTTTAACTCAAGTCTTAGAGTAAAGCTCCCCCTAGATGTGATATCCCCCCTAAGAGGGATGATCTAACCTTGGGTTTTGTCGATGATGACTTCATGTAGATGTTGAAGATGTGGATGCTCAATGTTGATGTAGATCACTCGGAGCTATCCTTTTGAGTGAATTGCACTTTCAATACCTACATGGGTTAGTCCCACAAGGAACAAACAAGGATATCCATAGACATAGAGTGATGCACACACAAGATGATGTCTACGAAAGCTTTTAGGTTACCTTGTCCCTTGTCTTACCAACAAGAGGGTTTTGTGACTCCTTGAACTAGTGCAAGATGTGGAAGTTGATTGCACTTGTTCTTGCCAAAATGATAAGAGTGAAGTATGTTGGCGGAGTCACCCTCAAGAACTCTCTAGTTCTTCTTCTTTTGGATCCACACCATCTTGATGGGAATCCTTGGAGTTGTAGTCGTACTTGATGAAGTGGAACTTGAAGTAGTCTTGGGAATCCACTTGACTAAGGCCTTAGGAGCTTCTTCAAATGCATCAATTTCCTCTTGAAGCTTGTCCTTGCCTTTTTGCTTGTAGTCTTGTGGTGGAAGATCATCTTGAGTTTGTGTCCCCTTGAAAGAAGTAGGATCATACTTCTCTTGTTGAGGAACAAACTTTGTCTTGGGGTATTGATCTTCTTCCCACTCAACTCCATTGGCATTGAACTTTCGTTCAAAACCAACACCTTGATTCTTCCGGTGCCTTCCTTGCCTGCGTACAATCTCCTCGAATTGCTTACTTCCGGCAAGGCTTTTGTACACTCCTTTCTCTATGATTCCCTTCAATAAGCTATTTTCTTGCTCAAGAGTATCTTGGCTAAGAGAATCGTTAGTGGAATCAAGGGAACTACTAGAAGCAACAATATTGGATTTAACATGATCATTGTTACTACTAGAGGAAGAATCTTTCTTGTTCTTGTTATTAGACTTGACTTGAGGCATGTAAGTGGATAAGAGTAAACGCTTGGCAATGTAAGAAGAACTTTTCTTGCGGAGATCATCATTGATTGCCTTTAAAAACTCATGCTCTTGCTCAAGATTTAGCTTTTCAAAGCGTAGCTTCTCATGAGCTCTTAAAAGTTCTCGATGATCTTCGAAGATAGTTTCATGAGCTAACTTAAGAGTGTTTAGTTCTTTAGTTAGAGCCTCAATTTTCTCCTTATCATTGTCATTCGTTTTATCTTGATTAGCATGATTAATTGACGTTTCATCATAGTATTAATCACTAAAGTTGTCAACAAGTAAATCATCATCACCTAACAAGTCATCCTCATCACTATTGAAATCAACATACTCAGGGTGAGTTACCTTAGGACCTTTGGCCATGAAGCATCTTCCAATTCCTTCATTTGGTGAGTCAAATATGTCGAAGGATTTTGTTGACACAAGTGCTAGACCGGCAACACCTTCATCTTGAGTATATTCGGAATCGGAGTGATAACTTCTCTCGGAGTGGTTGTCGGAGTCGGAGCCGGATACCCATTCACCAACATGATCTTGATGTCTTCGTTTTGTGTAGCTCCTTGATGATTTTTCCTTTCTTTCCGAATCCTTGCTCCTCCGTGAGTATCATCATTCATAACGATCATCTCTACTCCTTCTCTCTCTTGATGGTGATTCTTCTCTTTTGCCTCTTCTTTTTGGAGAATCTTCTCTTCTTTTGTAGGGAGCCGTACACTCACTGGAATAGTGTCCGGGTCTTCCACAATTGTAGCAGTTTCGCTCTTGACTAGAAGATCTTTTGTCATTGTAGGACCTTGACTTGGAGCTTCTATCTTTGCTTCTACTCTTGTAGAACTTGTTGAAGTTCTTCACCATTAGGCTCAGTTCTTCGTTGAAGTTTTGTTTCTCACTTGATGATGTGGGTACTTCACATGAGGCTTTGTAGGCACCACTTGATTTGTTGTGAAGTTCCTCTTTATCCTTGAGCGACATCTCATGAGCAACAATTCTTCCAATGACCTCTGTTGGCTTGAGATCTTTGTAATTGGGCATCATTTGGATCAATGTGCACACGGTATCATATTTTCCATCCAAGGCTCTTAGGATCTTCTTGATGATGAATATGTCGGTCATCTCTTCACTCCCTAAGCCGGCAATCTCGTTTGTGATGAGAGCAAGCCTAGAGTACATTTCAAGGACACCTTCACCATCCTTCATTTTGAACTTGTCAAGTTGACTTTAAAGCACATCCAATTTGGATTCCTTGACGGAGTCGGTACCTTCGTGCATATGAATCAAAGTGTCCCAAATTTTCTTTGCATTCTCAAGACGCCTGATTTTGTTGAATTCTTCGGGGCACAATCCGTTGAAGAGAACATCACAAGCTTGAGCGTTGTATTGCAGCATCTTCAACTCTTCCGCGGTAGCTTCACGGTTTGGTTCTTTCCCATCAAAGAAGTCACCTTGCAAGCCAACACACACAATAGCCCAAACGGCAGGGTTATGTCCAAGAATATGCATTTTCATCTTATGCTTCCAACTAGCAAAATTAGTACCATCAAAGTAAGGACCTCTACGGTCGTAATTTCCCTCGCTAGATGCAATACTCTCCTAGGTTGTGAAACCAAGGCTATGACCACCAAAAGCTATGGAAATCAAAGCAAATGGAGACCAAAGCTCTGATACCACTTGTAGGATCGGAAGTATGTCTAGAGGGGGGTGATTAGACTACTTGACCAAATAAAAATCTAGCCTTTTCCCAATTTTAGTTCTTGGCGTATTTTAGCTATCTTAGCACAAGTCAAGCAATGTCCACACAATTCAAGCAAGCATGCAAAAGAGTATATGAGTAGCGGAAAGTAAAGCATGCAACTTGCAAGAATGTAAAGGGAAGGGTTTGGAGGATTCAAACGCAATTGGAGACACATATGTTTTTGGCGTGGTTCCGATAGGTGGTGCTATCGTACATCCACGTTGATGGAGACTTCAACCCACGGAGGGTAACGGTTGCGCGAGTCCACGGAGGGCTCCACCCACAAGGGGTCCACGAAGAAGCAACCTTGTCTATTCCATCACGGCCGTCGCCCACGAAGGACTTGCCTCACTAGCGGTAGATCTTCACGAAGTAGGCGATCTCCTTGCCCTTACAAACTCCTTGGTTCAACTCCACCATCTTGTCGGAGGCTCCCAAGTGACACCTAGCCAATCTAGGAGACACCACTCTCCAAGAAGTAACAAATGGTGTGTTGATAATGAACTCCTTGCTCTTGTGCTTCAAATGATAGTCTCCCCAACACTCAACTCTCTCTCATAGGATTTGGATTTGGTGGAAAAAAGATTTGAGTGGAAAGCAACTTGGGGAAGGCTAGAGATCAAGATTCATATGGTAGGAATGGAATATCTTGAGCTCAACACAAGTGTAGGTGGTTCCCTCTCAGAACATGTGTATTGGAAGTGTAGATGTGTTCTTATGGCTTTCTCCACGAATGAAGAGTGGGTGGAGGGGTATATACAGTCTCCACACAAAATCTAACCGTTACACACAATCTGCCAAACTTGGTGGGACCGAATCGTTAAACTCGGTCGGACCGATTTTGCAAACCTAGTGACCGTTAGGATTTTCGGTGGGACTGAGATGCAACTCGGTAGGACCGATATGGTTAGGGTTTGGGCATAATGTAATCTCGGTGTGACCGATTACACAAACTCGGTGGGAGCGATTTTGGTAATAAGCTAACCAGAGAGTTGGTCAGGTAAACTCGGTGGGACCAATTCGCTCTTTTCGGTGAGACCGAAATGTTAAAAAGGAAACAGTGAGTTTACATTGCAATCTCGGTGGGACCGATCGCTCACTTCGGTTAGACCGAAATGTTACCAAGGGAAACAGAGAAATTGCAATCCCATCTCGGTGAGACCGAGATCCCTATCGGTGAGACCGAATTGCTAGGGTTTGTGGCAATGGCTATGACAAGTGAAACTCGGTGGCGCCGGATAGATAGAATCGGTGAGGCCGAGTTTGATTTTTGGCTTAGGTCAAATGTGGATGTGGGAAGATAGTTGAGGGTTTTGGAGCATATCACTAAGCACATGAAGCAAGAGGCTCATTAAGCAACACCTCACCCCTCCTTGATAGTATTGGCTTGTCCTATAGACTCAATGTGATCTTGGATCACTAAAATATAAAATGTAGAGTCTTGATCTTGAAGTTTGAGCCAATCCTTTGTCCTTATAATTTTGAGGGATCCACTTTCCTCATCCATGCCATGCCATCCGTTGAGCTTTTCCTGAAATATTAATCTTGGAATAATGTTAGCTCAGTGAGCTATATGTTGTTAGGAATTACCAAAACCACCCAGGGATAGTTGCACTTTCATCACCACGCCGTCATGCTGACGAAACTCTCCCTCAACACTCGGCTGGACCGGAGTTCGGGAGACGTCATTGGGCTGAACGTGTGCTGAACTCGGAGGTGCCGTGCGTTCGGTACTTGATCGGTCGGATCGTGAAGACGTACGACTACATCAACCGCGTTGTGCTAAAGCTTCCGCTTTCGGTCTACGAGGGTACGTGGAAAACACTCTCCCCTCTCGTTGCTATGCATCACCATGGTCTTGCGTGTGCGTAGAATTTTTTTTGAAATTACTACGTTCCCTAACAGTGGCATCCGAGCCAGGTTTTATGCGTAGATGTCATATGCACGAATAGAACACAAGTGAGTTGTGGGCGATATAAGTCATACTGCTTACCAGCATGTCATACTTTGGTTGGGCGGTATTGTTGGATGAAGCGGCCTGGACCGACATTACGCATGCGCTTACGCAAGACTGGTTCTACCGACGTGCTTTGCACACAAGTTGCTGGCGGGTGTAATTTTCTCCAACTTTAGTTGAACCGAGTGTGGCTACGCCCGGTCCCTGCGAAGGTTAAAACAACACCAACTTGACAAACTATCGTTGTGGTTTAGATGCGTAGGTAGGAACGGTTCTTGCTCAGCCCGTAGCAGCCACGTAAAACTTGCAACAACAAAGTAGAGGACGTTTAACTTGTTTTTGCAGGGCATGTTGTGATGTGATATGGTCAAGACGTGATGAGATATAAGTTGTTGTATGAGATGATCATGTTTTGTTGAAGTTATCGGCAACTGGCAAAAGCCTTATGGTTGTATCTCTATTGCATAAGATGGAAGCGCCAAATAATTGCTTTACTTTATCGCTATGCGATAGCAATAATTGCAAGAGCAATTGTTGGTGAGACGACCATGTCACGACACATTGATATAGATCTAGATGATGGAGATCATGGTGTCATGCCGGTGACGATGGAGATCATGACGATGCTTTGGAGATGGAGATCAAGGGCACAAGATGATGATGGCCATATCATGTCACATATTATGATTGCATGTGATGTTTATCTTTTATACATCTTATTTTGCTTAGTTCGGCGGTAGCTTTATAAGATGATCTCTCACTAAATTATCAAGGTATAAGTGTTTTCCCTGAGTATGCACCGTTGCGAAAGTTCATCGTGCTGAGACACCACGTGATGATCGGGTGTGATAGGCTCTACGTTCAAATACAACCGTGCAAAACAGTTGCACACGCGGAATACTCAGGTTAAACTTGACGAGCCTAGCATATAACAGATATGGCCTCGGAACACTGAGACCGAAAGGTCGAGCGTGAATCATATAGTAGATATGATCAACATAGTGATGTTCACCATTGAAACTACTCCATCTCACGTGATGATCGGACATGGTTTAGTTGATATGGATCACGTGATCACTTAGAAGATTAGAGGGATGCCTATATAAGTGGGAGTTCTTAAGTAATATGATTAATTGAACTTAAATTTATCATGAACTTAGTCCTGGTAGTATTAGCATATCTATTTTGTAGATCAATAGCTCGCGTTCAGCTCCCGTGTTTTATTTTTTGATATGTTCTTAGACAAAACTAAGTTGAAAAATGTTAGTAGCAATGATGCGGATTGGATCCGTGATCTGAAGTTTATCCTCATTGCTGCACAGAAGAATTATGTCCTTGATGCACCGCTAGGTGACAGACCTATTGCAGGAGCAGATGCAGACGCTATGAACGTTTGGCTAGCTCAATATGATGACTACTTGATAGTTTAGTGCACCATGCTTAACGGCTTAGAATCGGGACTTCAGAGATGTTTTGAACGTCATGGACCATATGAGATGTTCCTGGAGTTGAAGTTAATATTTCAAGAAAATACCCGAGTTGAGAGATATGAAGTCTCTGAAAGTGCAACTATCCCTAGGTGGTTTTGGTAATTCATAACAACATATAGCTCATTGAGCTAATGCTATTCCAAGACAATTATTTCAGGAAAGCTCAATGATTGGCATAGCATGGATGGTGAAAGTGGAACCCTCAAAATGCTAAGGCAAAGGATTGGCTCAAGCTCAAAAGCTCAAGACTCTTCATTTTACATTTTAGTGATCCAAGATCACATTGAGTCCATAGGAAAAGCCAATACTATCAAGGAGGGATGAGGTGTTGCTTAATGAGCCTTTTGCTTCATGTGCTTAATGATATGCTCCAAAATCCTCAGCTACTTTCCCATATCCACATATGACCTAAACTCCAAGCCAAACTCGGTCCTACCGAATTCTTTCCATCCGGCGCCACCGAGTTTCACTTGTCAGAGCGAGCTATCGCGCGGGCGAAGGGGTTCGGAGAAATTTCCAAATTTTTGCCCGTGTCTATATATAGCCCGACCCTGTCGATGTGACCGAGTGGAACAACTCGGTAGCATCGAGATGCAAAACTATATACAGTTATTGCAACTCGGTGTGACCGAAAGCTTCAAATCGGTTGCACCGAGATCGAAAACATAGATCAACTTAATGATCTCGGTAAGACCGAAAGTGGGGTATCGGTCAGACCGAGAATCACAAAGAGGTTTTGGAAGTTTAAGTCTATGACGAATCGGGGACTCCGAGTGCTCATCACACGGAGTGGTTCGAATCTGACTTGATCAATTTTGTGATGTAGCATGAATAGAGTTTGAGACGAGAAAAGCATAGATAGCTAGAGAAGGTTCTTAGGCATTCTTGTCCATCCACTTGGCAAAAGAAAAATAAAGCCAAACAATCAAAACAACAAGTGGATGTCCTCGAATGAATAAAATATGCAACCAACATGCTCACAGAATAAAATGGCAATTGAAATATGTTACAAAGCATGCACAACCAATTCTAGCATCTATCAAGCAATTGGCGATGACTAGGTCATCTATATATGAGTATATTGACATAGGAGTCAAATGAAAACATTTGATCATAGGTCATACTCATCGTTTAAGCTCAAGTGGGGTTACCACTTTTACATAAAGCATCGTTGTGTTCACATCATTAGAGTTGCTTTAACTCAAGTCTTAGAGTAAAGCTCCCCCTAGATGTGATATCCCCCCTAAGAGGGATGATCTAACCTTGGGTTTTGTCGATGATGACTTCATGTAGATGTTGAAGATGTGGATGCTCAATGTTGATGTAGATCACTCGGAGCTATCCTTTTGAGTGAATTGCACTTTCAATACCTACATGGGTTAGTCCCACAAGGAACAAACAAGGATATCCATAGACATAGAGTGATGCACACACAAGATGATGTCTACGAAAGCTTTTAGGTTACCTTGTCCCTTGTCTTACCAACAAGAGGGTTTTGTGACTCCTTGAACTAGTGCAAGATGTGGAAGTTGATTGCACTTGTTCTTGCCAAAATGATAAGAGTGAAGTATGTTGGCGGAGTCACCCTCAAGAACTCTCTAGTTCTTCTTCTTTTGGATCCACACCATCTTGATGGGAATCCTTGGAGTTGTAGTCGTACTTGATGAAGTGGAACTTGAAGTAGTCTTGGGAATCCACTTGACTAAGGCCTTAGGAGCTTCTTCAAATGCATCAATTTCCTCTTGAAGCTTGTCCTTGCCTTTTTGCTTGTAGTCTTGTGGTGGAAGATCATCTTGAGTTTGTGTCCCCTTGAAAGAAGTAGGATCATACTTATCTTGTTGAGGAACAAACTTTGTCTTGGGGTATTGATCTTCTTCCCACTCAACTCCATTGGCATTGAACTTTCGTTCAAAACCAACACCTTGATTCTTCCGGTGCCTTCCTTGCCTGCGTACAATCTCCTCGAATTGCTTACTTCCGGCAAGGCTTTTGTACACTCCTTTCTCTATGATTCCCTTCAATAAGCTATTTTCTTGCTCAAGAGTATCTTGGCTAAGAGAATCGTTAGTGGAATCAAGGGAACTACTAGAAGCAACAATATTGGATTTAACATGATCATTGTTACTACTAGAGGAAGAATCTTTCTTGTTCTTGTTATTAGACTTGACTTGAGGCATGTAAGTGGATAAGAGTAAACGCTTGGCAATGTAAGAAGAACTTTTCTTGCGGAGATCATCATTGATTACCTTTAAAAACTCATGCTCTTGCTCAAGATTTAGCTTTTCAAAGCGTAGCTTCTCATGAGCTCTTAAAAGTTCTCGATGATCTTCGAAGATAGTTTCATGAGCTAACTTAAGAGTGTTTAGTTCTTTAGTTAGAGCCTCAATTTTCTCCTTATCATTGTCATTCGTTTTATCTTGATTAGCATGATTAATTGACGTTTCATCATAGTATTCATCACTAGAGTTGTCAACAAGTAAATCATCATCACCTAACAAGTCATCCTCATCACTATTGAAATCAACATACTCAGGGTGAGTTACCTTAGGACCTTTGGCCATGAAGCATCTTCCAATTCCTTCATTTGGTGAGTCAAATATGTCGAAGGAGTTGGTTGACACAAGTGCTAGACCGGCAACACCTTCATCTTGAGTATATTCGGAATCGGAGTGATAACTTCTCTCGGAGCGGTTGTCGGAGTCGGAGCCGGATACCCATTCACCAACATGAGCTTGATGTCTTCGTTTTGTGTAGCTCCTTGATGATTTTTCCTTTCTTTCCGAATCCTTGCTCCTCCGTGAGTATCATCATTCATAACGATCATCTCTACTCCTTCTCTCTCTTGATGGTGATTCTTCTCTTTTGCCTCTTCTTTTTGGAGAATCTTCTCTTCTTTTGTAGGGAGCCGTACACTCATTGGAATAGTGTCCGGGTCTTCCACAATTGTAGCAGTTTCGCTCTTGACTAGAAGATCTTTTGTCATTGTAGGACCTTGACTTGGAGCTTCTATCTTTGCTTCTACTCTTGTAGAACTTGTTGAAGTTCTTCACCATTAGGCTCAGTTCTTCGTTGAAGTTTTGTTTCTCACTTGATGATGTGGGTACTTCACATGAGGCTTTGTAGGCACCACTTGATTTGTTGTGAAGTTCCTCTTTATCCTTGAGCGACATCTCATGAGCAACAATTCTTCCAATGACCTCCGTTGGCTTGAGATCTTTGTAATTGGGCATCATTTGGATCAATGTGCACACGGTATCATATTTTCCATCCAAGGCTCTTAGGATCTTCTTGATGATGAATATGTCGGTCATCTCTTCACTCCCTAAGCCGGCAATCTCGTTTGTGATGAGAGCAAGCCTAGAGTACATTTCAATGACACCTTCACCATCCTTCATTTTCAACTTGTCAAGTTGACTTTGAAGCACATCCAATTTGGATTCCTTGACGGAGTCGGTACCTTCGTGCATATGAATCAAAGTGTCCCAAATTTTCTTTGCATTCTCAAGACGCCTGATTTTTTTGAATTCTTCGGGGCACAATCCGTTGAAGAGAACATCACAAGCTTGAGCGTTGTATTGCAGCATCTTCAACTCTTCCGCGGTAGCTTCACGGTTTGGTTCTTTCCCATCAAAGAAGTCACCTTGCAAGCCAACACACACAATAGCCCAAATGGCGGGATTATGTCCAAGAATATGCATTTTCATTTTATGCTTCCAACTAGCAAAATTAGTACCATCAAAGTAAGGACCTCTACGGTGATAATTTCCCTCGCTAGACGCCATACTCTCCTAGGTTGTGAAACCAAGGCTATGACCACCAAAAGCTATGGAAATCAAAGCAAATGGAGACCAAAGCTCTGATACCACTTGTAGGATCGGAAGTATGTCTAGAGGGGGGGTGATTAGACTACTTGACGAAATAAAAATCTAGCCTTTTCCCAATTTTAGTTCTTGGCAGATTTTAGCAACTTTAGGACAAGTCAAGAAATCATCACACAATTCAAGCAAGCATGCAAAGAGTATATAGCAGTGGAAAGTAAAGCATGCAACTTGCAAGAATGTAAAGGGAAGGGTTTGGAGAATTCAAACGCAATTGGAGACACGGATGTTTTTCTCGTGGTTCGGATAGGTGGTGCTATCCTACATCCACGTTGATGGAGACTTCAACCCACAAAGGGTAATGGTTGCGCGAGTCCACGGAGGGCTCCACTCACGAAGGGTCCACGAAGAAATAACCTTGTCTATCCCACCATGGCCATCGCCCACGAAGGACTTGCCTCACTAGCGGTAGATCTTCATGAAGTAGGCGATCTCCTTGCCCTTACAAACTCCTTGGTTCAACTCCACAATCTTGTCGGAGGCTCCCAAGTGACACCTAGCCAATCTAGGAGACACCACTCTCCAAGAAGTAACAAATGGTGTGTTGATGATGAACTCCTTGCTCTTGTGCTTCAAATGATAGTCTCCCCAACACTCAACTCTCTCTCATAGGATTTGGATTTTGTGGAAAGAAGATTTGAGTGGAAAGCAACTTGGGAAAGGCTAGAGATCAAGATTCATATGGTAGGAATGGAATATCTTGGTCTCAACACATGAGTAGGTGGTTCTCTCTCAGAACATATGAGTTGGAAGTGTAGATGTGTTCTGATGGCTCTCTCCACGAATGAAGAGGAGGTGGAGGGGTATATATAGCCTCCACACAAAATCCAACCGTTACACACAATTTTCCAATCTCGGTAGGACCGAATCAACAAACTCGGTCGGATCGAAAAGGTAAACCTAGTGACCGTTAGAGATTTTCGGTCGGACTGACATGCAACTCGGTAGGACCGATATGGTTAGGGTTAGGGCATAACGTAATCTCGGTGAGACCGATTACACAAACTCGGTGAAACCGATTTTGGTAATTAGCTAACCAGAGAGTTGGTCAGGTAAACTCGGTGGGACCGATTTGCTCTTTCGGTGAGACAGAAAAGTTACAAAGGGGAAACAGAGAGTTTACATTGCAATCTCGGTGGGACCGATTTGCTCTTTCGGTGAGACCGAAAAGTTACAAAAGGGAAACAGAGAGATTGCAACCCCATCTCGGTGAGACCGAGATCCCTATCGGTAGAACCGATTTGCTAGGGTTTGGCAGTGGCTTATGACAAGTGAAACTCGGTGGCGCCGGATAGAAAGAATCGGTAGGACCGAGTTTGGCTTGGAGTTTAGGTCATTTGTGGATATGGAAAAGTAGCTGAGGATTTTGGAGCATATCATTAAGCACATGAAGCAAAAGGCTCATTAAGCAACACCTCATCCCTCCTTGATAGTATTGGCTTTTCCTATGGACTCAATGTGATCTTGGATCACTAAAATGTAAAATGAAGAGTCTTGAGCTTGAAGCTTTAGCCAATCCTTTGTCCTTAGCATTTTGAGGGTTCCACTTTCACCATCCATGCCATGCCAATCATTGAGCTTTCCTGATATAATTATCTTGGAATAGCGTTAGCTCAATGAGCTATATGTTGTTATGAATTACCAAAACCACCTAGGGATAGTTGCACTTTCAATCTCCCCCTTTTTGGTAATTGATGACAACATATATATCAAACCTTCGACAAATGATAATAAGAATGAATTATATCGTCGCTTTGAGAAGTATGTGATAAGTAAGAGCTCCCCCTAAATTTGTGCATATTTAAGATTTGCTTTGGACTGCAAATGCACAAAGAGTTAGAATTATGGGTTACTCTTCCATGTCACATACATCTTGGTGGAGCGCTCAAAATGATAATAATGAAATACATGCACTCATCACCAAGGAAAAGTGAATGACCACATAAGATAGATAAGATATATCAAGCATGCATAAGTGTAGCTTATGATCAAACACATGATCATCAATGTCTCACAAGCATATCAAAGTATCTCGACCAAAAGCAAACAATGTTTGAAAAACCACCAAATAAAGCAAGAGAGAAGAAAACAACACACTCTCTCTCTCTCTCTCGAAGCCTATGATCTATACATTTTTCTCCCCCTTTGGCAACAAGTTACCAAAAAGTTACTAGAAAATGCATAGTGCTAGATCGACACTCAGGCTTGATCTTTTGGTGGTGGTGGAGTCCTGATCACTCCAAGGACGAAGGCTTCCGTAGACGTGGTTGGAGTTGGAGCTGAAGTAGATGCTGGAGCTGGTTGGGCTGGTGCTGTGGCTGGAGCTGAGGCGGTGGCTCTTGTGTCAGGAACTGGCACTATAGACGACCTCGAACCTCGTGGCACTCTGGCAAATGCATCAGTGGTAGTCTTCCCTTTCCTCTCCTGCATGTCATCTTGAAGTTGCTCCACTGCAGTCTGAATCTCTGTCACCTTGATATCCAAGTCATAGAACTTTTGTTCTACGATTCTCTCTAAGCTTGCCTGGTTCTGAGTTAGGGTGGCCAGTCCTTTCTCAATCCTCAGGATGGATGCAATCAGGTAACTGAGCTGCTCTTGCTTGTTCTTCAAGAAGTACTCAGATGCCTCTTCTTGAGTTGGCATCTTGGCAGCTTTCTCCTTCCTTGCCTTCTCCTTCTTAGCTTGTGCCTGGACTGATGATGGTTCATTTTCATGCATCACAACTTGGTTGTCCTCGAAATCTGGATGGATAGGCAAATGTTCCTTGTCCAACAAGTATGTGTCTGTGCCCATTCTTGAGTTGATCAACATCTAGATCTGAGGGGCATATCCACAGCTCCTCTTCTGATCTGCTGCAGTCCTCTTGATAGTTTCTACTATGAGGCTCATGACCTTAAACTTTTGAGGCACATCAAAGATATGTAGCAGGTTGATGGCATGACCTCTGATCATCCTATGATCTCCAGACTTGGGCAAAAGTGTGTGCCTAAGGATCCAGTTGATCGTAGGCAGTCCTGACAACAGGTGTTTCACAGTCCCAAACTGGTGAGTGTCAAGATCTTCTGCTGGAATCTCTTTGTACATATTTGCCATAGTGTTATGATCCATCTTTTTCTTGGAATAGACATCCAAGTCATCTTCATTTTCTTCTGGGGCATTGATCAACCTTGCCCATTCCTCAACAGTTGAGTGGTACCTTGTACCTTCAGACATCCATGTGATCCTTCCATCTGGGTAGAAGTGTGTTGTGGAGTAGAATTGCATAATCAGTCCTCATTCCACTTTGTGAGCTTCTGCCCAACAAAGTCAGCTACTCCACAAGCTCTGAAGCTATCTTGCACTCCAGGGTAGTGCTCTTCATTTTCCTTGATATACTCCCAATCAACCCATCTCATATCACACACAACTGGCTTCTTCTCTAACAAGACTGTCTCATAGAAGTCCTGCTGTTCCTTAGTGTGGAACCTGTAGTCAACAGCAGTCCTTCTCCTGGTAGCATATGGATCCTTTGCTCTCCATTTTCTTAGCCCAGAGTCTCATCTGATCTTCATGTCCTTAGCCACAGGATGAGCATCATTGTGGTCTGGGATCTTGGGCTTCAACTTTCTCAGCACTTGGCCTTCCTCTTCTTCAACAGCAGCTTCAGGCACTGGGGCCTTGTTCTTCTCAATAGCTGGTATGCTCCTTGTATTTCTCTTTCGTTTTGGCTTTGGAGCTGGCTTGGCTTTGGACGCAGCCTTGGGGGCTTCCTTGGGCTTAGATGCAGCTGCCCCTGTTCTTATAGCATCACCAATCAGCTTGGGTGCCTTAGGTGCTGGTGCAGCATCCTCTTCTTCTTCCTCTTCTGAAGAATCTTTCCTCATGGAAGGCTTGCCAACAACTCTGGCAGTGGTTGTTCTAGCTCTCTTCTTTTTCTTGTCCTGGCCAATTTCTTCCTCTTCAGATTCCATAGTAAATTTTATAGTTTCCTCAGGAACAGCCTTCCTTGGCTTGGAGGTAGGAACTCTCCTAGCAGGTGCTTTCTTGTGCATTCCTGGCTTGATGGCTGCAGCTGAGCCATACTCCTTTTTGAGCACAACTCTCTTGGAAGTTGCTTCCTCCTCTGCCATATAGTCCTCATCCTCTGATTCTGAGGTTCTCTTCTTCCTTTGTCTTGTGGCAGCTTTTGGCGGGTTGCTGGGGGTGCTCCTGCTGCCTTCATCTAAAGAGCTAGAGGGACTAGTGCCCTCACTCATCTACACTGGCTGCCCTGACAGGTTCTGGCTATCACTCTGGTCTGACATGATGAACAAGCTGACTGCTGACCCTGTGAATAGTTTATAGATGAGGTAGAGTGGATGAGCATCACAAAATGCAGAGATTTTTGCAAAAGAATGATTCAAAACTTAGTTTTAGTTTCCCACAGAAAGCATTTCGGATCTACCGATTTTTAAACTCGGTGATACCGAAGCAGTTTTTGGAACCTAAACTAGTGAACTCGGTCAGACCGAGTCACAGTTCGGTGGCACCGAGACTGCTAGGGTTTCACAAAGTTCCAAAATCGGTCACACCGATTAGCAATACTCAGTCAGACCGAGTTTTACTTGTGCAATGGCATAAGCCAAATCGATGGGACCGAGTTTTTCAACTCGGTGGGTCCGAGATGGTTTCGGCGGAAACCTAGCCCTAAAATTTTCGGATAAAACCTATTCTACGAGTTCATTGACTAGATAGGAGTTTATCAAACGTGGCAAGAATCCATCTGATCACAATGTGCTAGGAATCAGATTGGGGAATAGCACAAAGATCGAGTCAATACCCTAGTTCGGCGGAGACTCGCTACGGCGGCAATGGCGGGGTTGATTCCCGTTGACGGCGACGGAGACCAACGACTGGAGGCGGCTGGCGGCGAGAAGACGATCCGGAGACCACGTAGGCAGAGCGAGCTATCGCGCGGGCGAAGGGGTTCGGAGAAATTTCCAAAAAAATTCCCGTGTCTATATATAGCCCGACCCTCTCGATGTGACCGAGTGGAACAACTCGGTAGCACCGAGATGCAAAACTGTATACAGTTATTGGAACTCGGTGTGACCGAAAGCTTCAAATCGGTTGCACCGAGATCGAAAACATAGATCAACTTAATGATCTCGGTAAGACCGAAAGTGGGGTATCGGTTAGACCGAGAATCACAAAGAGGTTTTGGAAGTTTAAGTCTATGACGAATCGGGGACTCCGAGTGCTCATCACACAGAGTGGTTCGAATCTGACTTGATCAATTTTGTGATGTAGCATGAATAGAGTTTGAGACGAGAAAAGCATAGATAGCTAGAGAAGGTTCTTAGGCATTCTTGTCCATCCACTTGGCAAAAGAAAAATAAAGCCAAACAATCAAAACAACAAGTGGATGTCCTCGAATGAATAAAATATGCAACCAACATGCTCACAGAATAAAATGGCAATTGAAATATGTTACAAAGCATGCACAACCAATTCTAGCATCTATCAAGCAATTGGCGATGACTAGGTCATCTATATATGAGTATATTGACATAGGAGTCAAATGAAAACATTTGATCATAGGTCATACTCATCGTTTAAGCTCAAGTGGGGTTACCACTTTTACATAAAGCATCGTTGTGTTCACATCATTAGAGTTGCTTTAACTCAAGTCTTAGAGTAAAGCTCCCCCTAGATGTGATATCCCCCCTAAGAGGGATGATCTAACCTTGGGTTTTGTCGATGATGACTTCATGTAGATGTTGAAGATGTGGATGCTCAATGTTGATGTAGATCACTTGGAGCTATCCTTTTGAGTGAATTGCACTTTCAATACCTACATGGGTTAGTCCCACAAGGAACAAACAAGGATATCCATAGACATAGAGTGATGCACACACAAGATGATGTCTACGAAAGCTTTTAGGTTACCTTGTCCCTTGTCTTACCAACAAGAGGGTTTGTGACTCCTTGAACTAGTGCAAGATGTGGAAGTTGATTGCACTTGTTCTTGCCAAAATGATAAGAGTGAAGTATGTTGGCGGAGTCACCCTCAAGAACTCTCTAGTTCTTCTTCTTTTGGATCCACACCATCTTGATGGGAATCCTTGGAGTTGTAGTCGTACTTGATGAAGTGGAACTTG
Organism: Aegilops umbellulata; assembly: GCA_032464435.1. Taxonomy (NCBI): domain Eukaryota; kingdom Viridiplantae; phylum Streptophyta; class Magnoliopsida; order Poales; family Poaceae; genus Aegilops; species Aegilops umbellulata. The sequence goes on along the minus strand of CP136056.1, from coordinate 472,808,427 downwards.
AAGTAGTCTTGGGAATCCACTTGACTAAGGTCTTAGGAGCTTCTTCAAATGCATCAATTTCCTCTTGAAGCTTGTCCTTGCCTTTTTGCTTGTAGTCTTGTGGTGGAAGATCATCTTGAGTTTGTGTCCCCTTGAAAGAAGTAGGATCATACTTCTCTTGTTGAGGAACAAACTTTGTCTTGGGGTATTGATCTTCTTCCCACTCAACTCCATTGGCATTGAACTTTCGTTCAAAACCAACACCTTGATTCTTCCGGTGCCTTCCTTGCTTGTGTACAATCTCCTCGAATTGCTTACTTCCGGCAAGGCTTTTGTACACTCCTTTCTCTATGATTCCCTTCAATAAGCTATTTTCTTGCTCAAGAGTAACTTGGTTAAGAGAATCGTTAGTGGAATCAAGAGAACTACTAGAAGCAACAATATTGGATTTAACATGATCATTGTTACTACTAGAGGAAGAATCTTTCTTGTTCTTGTTATTAGACTTGACTTGAGGCATGTAAGTGGATAAGAGTAAACGCTTGGCAATGTAAGAAGAACTTTTCTTGCGGAGATCATCATTGATTGCCTTTAAAAACTCATGCTCTTGCTCAAGATTTAGCTTTTCAAAGCGTAGCTTCTCATGAGCTCTTAAAAGTTCTCGATGATCTTCGAAGATAGTTTCATGAGCTAACTTAAGAGTGTTTAGTTCTTTAGTTAGAGCCTCAATTTTCTCCTTATCATTGTCATTCGTTTTATCTTGATTAGCATGATTAATTGACGTTTCATCATAGTATTCATCACTAGAGTTGTCAACAAGTAAATCATCATCACCTAACAAGTCATCCTCATCACTATTGAAATCAACATACTCAGGGTGAGTTACCTTAGGACCTTTGGCCATGAAGCATCTTCCAATTCCTTCATTTGGTGAGTCAAATATGTCGAAGGATTTTGTTGACACAAGTGCTAGACCGGCAACACCTTCATCTTGAGTATATTCGGAATCGGAGTGATAACTTCTCTCGGAGTGGTTGTCGGAGTCGGAGCCGGATACCCATTCACCAACATGAGCTTGATGTCTTCGTTTTGTGTAGCTCCTTGATGATTTTTCCTTTCTTTCCGAATCCTTGCTCCTTCGTGAGTATCTTCGTTCATAACGATCATCTCTACTCCTCTCTCTTGATGGTGATTCTTCTCTTTTGCCTCTTCTTTTTGGAGAATCTTCTCTTCTTTTGTAGGGAGCCGTACACTCATTGGAATAGTGTCCGGGTCTTCCACAATTGTAGCAGTTTCGCTCTCGACTAGAAGATCTTTTGTCATTGTAGGACCTTGACTTGGAGCTTCTATCTTTGCTTCTACTCTTGTAGAACTTGTTGAAGTTCTTCACCATTAGGCTCAGTTCTTCGTTGAAGTTTTGTTTCTCACTTGATGATGTGGGTACTTCACATGAGGCTTTGTAGGCACCACTTGATTTGTTGTGAAGTTCCTCTTTATCCTTGAGCGACATCTCATGAGCAACAATTCTTCCAATGACCTCCGTTGGCTTGAGATCTTTGTAATTGGGCATCATTTGGATCAATGTGCACACGGTATCATATTTTCCATCCAAGGCTCTTAGGATCTTCTTGATGATGAATATGTCGGTCATCTCTTCACTCCCTAAGCCGGCAATCTCGTTTGTGATGAGAGCAAGCCTAGAGTACATTTCAATGACACCTTCACCATCCTTCATTTTCAACTTGTCAAGTTGACTTTGAAGCACATCCAATTTGGATTCCTTGACGGAGTCGGTACCTTCGTGCATATGAATCAAAGTGTCCCAAATTTTCTTTGCATTCTCAAGACGCCTGATTTTGTTGAATTCTTCGGGGCACAATCCGTTGAAGAGAACATCACAAGCTTGAGCGTTGTATTGCAGCATCTTCAACTCTTCCGCGGTAGCTTCACGGTTTGGTTCTTTCCCATCAAAGAAGTCACCTTGCAAGCCAACACACACAATAGCCCAAACGGCAGGGTTATGTCCAAGAATATGCATTTTCATCTTATGCTTCCAACTAGCAAAATTAGTACCATCAAAGTAAGGACCTCTACGGTCGTAATTTCCCTCGCTAGATGCAATACTCTCCTAGGTTGTGAAACCAAGGCTATGACCACCAAAAGCTATGGAAATCAAAGCAAATGGAGACCAAAGCTCTGATACCACTTGTAGGATCGGAAGTATGTCTAGAGAGGGGTGATTAGACTACTTGACCAAATAAAAATCTAGCCTTTTCCCAATTTTAGTTCTTGGCGTATTTTAGCTATCTTAGCACAAGTCAAGCAATGTCCACACAATTCAAGCAAGCATGCAAAAGAGTATATGAGTAGCGGAAAGTAAAGCATGCAACTTGCAAGAATGTAAAGGGAAGGGTTTGGAGGATTCAAACGCAATTGGAGACACATATGTTTTTGGCGTGGTTCCGATAGGTGGTGCTATCGTACATCCACGTTGATGGAGACTTCAACCCACGGAGGGTAACGGTTGCGCGAGTCCACGGAGGGCTCCACCCACAAGGGGTCCACGAAGAAGCAACCTTGTCTATTCCATCACGGCCGTCGCCCACGAAGGACTTGCCTCACTAGCGGTAGATCTTCACGAAGTAGGTGATCTCCTTGCCCTTACAAACTCCTTGGTTCAACTCCACAATCTTGTCGGAGGCTCCCAAGTGACACCTAGCCAATCTAGGAGACACCACTCTCCAAGAAGTAACAAATGGTGTGTTGATAATGAACTCCTTGCTCTTGTGCTTCAAATGATAGTCTCCCCAACACTCAACTCTCTCTCATAGGATTTGGATTTGGTGGAAAGAAGATTTGAGTGGAAAGCAACTTGGGGAAGGCTAGAGATCAAGATTCATATGGTAGGAATGGAATATCTTGAGCTCAACACAAGTGTAGGTGGTTCTCTCTCAGAACATGTGTATTGGAAGTGTAGATGTGTTCTGATGGCTTTCTCCACGAATGAAGAGTGGGTGGAGGGGTATATACAGTCTCCACACAAAATCTAACTGTTACACACAATCTGCCAAACTCGGTGGGACCGAATTGTTAAACTCGGTCGGACCGATTTTGCAAACCTAGTGACCGTTAGGATTTTCGGTGGGACTGAGATGCAACTCGGTAGGACCGATATGGTTAGGGTTTGGGCATAATGTAATCTCGGTGTGACCGATTACACAAACTCGGTGGGAGCGATTTTGGTAATAAGCTAACCAGAGAGTTGGTCAGGTAAACTCGGTGGGACCAATTCGCTCTTTTCGGTGAGACCGAAATGTTAAAAAGGAAACAGTGAGTTTACATTGCAATCTCGGTGGGACCGATCGCTCATTTCGGTTAGACCGAAATGTTACCAAGGGAAACAGAGAAATTGCAATCCCATCTCGGTGAGATCGAGATCCCTATCGGTGAGACCGAATTGCTAGGGTTTGTGGCAGTGGCTATGACAAGTGAAACTCGGTGGCGCCGGATAGATAGAATCGGTGAGGCCGAGTTTGATTTTTGGCTTAGGTCAAATGTGGATGTGGGAAGATAGTTGAGGGTTTTGGAGCATATCACTAAGCACATGAAGCAAGAGGCTCATTAAGCAACACCTCACCCCTCCTTGATAGTATTGGCTTGTCCTATAGACTCAATGTGATCTTGGATCACTAAAATATAAAATGTAGAGTCTTGATCTTGAAGTTTGAGCCAATCCTTTGTCCTTATAATTTTGAGGGATCCACTTTCCTCATCCATGCCATGCCATCCGTTGAGCTTTTCCTGAAATATTAATCTTGGAATAATGTTAGCTCAGTGAGCTATATGTTGTTAGGAATTACCAAAACCACCCAGGGATAGTTGCACTTTCATCACCACGCCGTCATGCTGACGAAACACTCCCTCAACACTCGGCTGGATCGGAGTTCGGGAGACGTCATCGGGCTGAACGTGTGCTGAACTCGGAGGTGCCGTGCGTTCGGTACTTGATCGGTCGGATCGTGAAGACGTACGACTACATCAACCGCGTTGTGCTAAAGCTTCCGCTTTCGGTCTACGAGGGTACGTGGAAAACACTCTCCCCTCTCGTTGCTATGCATCACCATGGTCTTGCGTGTGCGTAGATTTTTTTTTGAAATTACTACGTTCCCTAACAGTGGCATCCGAGCCAGGTTTTATGCGTAGATGTCATATGCACGAATAGAACACAAGTGAGTTGTGGGCGATATAAGTCATACTGCTTACCAGCATGTCATACTTTGGTTGGGCGGTATTGTTGGATGAAGCGGCCTGGACCGACATTACGCATGCGCTTACGCAAGACTGGTTCTACCGACGTGCTTTGCACACAGGTTGCTGGCGGGTGTAATTTTCTCCAACTTTAGTTGAACCGAGTGTGGCTACGCCCGGTCCTTGCGAAGGTTAAAACAACACCAACTTGACAAACTATCGTTGTGGTTTAGATGCGTAGGTAGGAACGGTTCTTGCTCAGCCCGTAGCAGCCACGTAAAACTTGCAACAACAAAGTAGAGGACGTTTAACTTGTTTTTGCAGGGCATGTTGTGATGTGATATGGTCAAGACGTGATGAGATATAAGTTGTTGTATGAGATGATCATGTTTTGTTGAAGTTATCGGCAACTGGCAAAAGCCTTATGGTTGTATCTCTATTGCATAAGATGGAAGCGCCAAATAATTGCTTTACTTTATCGCTATGCGATAGCAATAGTTGCAAGAGCAATTGTTGGTGAGACGACCATGTCACGACACATTGATATAGATCTAGATGATGGAGATCATGGTGTCATGCCGGTGACGATGGAGATCATGATGATGCTTTGGAGATGGAGATCAAGGGCACAAGATGATGATGGCCATATCATGTCACATATTATGATTGCATGTGATGTTTATCTTTTATACATCTTATTTTGCTTAGTTCGGCGGTAGCTTTATAAGATGATCTCTCACTAAATTATCAAGGTATAAGTGTTTTCCCTGAGTATGCACCGTTGCGAAAGTTCATCGTGCTGAGACACCACGTGATGATCGGGTGTGATAGGCTCTACGTTCAAATACAACCGTGCAAAACAGTTGCACACGCGGAATACTCAGGTTAAACTTGACGAGCCTAGCATATAACAGATATGGCCTCGGAACACTGAGACCGAAAGGTCGAGCGTGAATCATATAGTAGATATGATCAACATAGTGATGTTCACCATTGAAACTACTCCATCTCACGTGATGATCGGACATGGTTTAGTTGATATGGATCACGTGATCACTTAGAAGATTAGAGGAATGCCTATATAAGTGGGAGTTCTTAAGTAATATGATTAATTGAACTTAAATTTATCATGAACTTAGTCCTGGTAGTATTAGCATATCTATTTTGTAGATCAATAGCTCGCGTTCAGCTCCCCTGTTTTATTTTTTGATATGTTCTTAGACAAAACTAAGTTGAAAAATGTTAGTAGCAATGGTGCGGATTGGATCCGTGATCTGAAGTTTATCCTCATTGCTGCACAGAAGAATTATGTCCTTGATGCACCGCTAGGTGACAGACCTATTGCAGGAGCAGATGCAGACGCTATGAACGTTTGGCTAGCTCAATATCATGACTACTTGATAGTTTAGTGCACCATGCTTAACGGCTTAGAATCGGGACTTCAGAGATGTTTTGAACGTCATGGACCATATGAGATGTTCCTGGAGTTGAAGTTAATATTTCAAGAAAATACCCGAGTTGAGAGATATGAAGTCTCTGAAAGTGCAACTATCCCTAGGTGGTTTTGGTAATTCATAACAACATATAGCTCATTGAGCTAATGCTATTCCAAGACAATTATTTCAGGAAAGCTCAATGATTGGCATAGCATGGATGGTGAAAGTGGAACCCTCAAAATGCTAAGGCAAAGGATTGGCTCAAGCTCAAAAGCTCAAGACTCTTCATTTTACATTTTAGTGATCCAAGATCACATTGAGTCCATAGGAAAAGCCAATACTATCAAGGAGGGATGAGGTGTTGCTTAATGAGCCTTTTGCTTCATGTGCTTAATGATATGCTCCAAAATCCTCAGCTACTTTCCCATATCCACATATGACCTAAACTCCAAGCCAAACTCGGTCCTACCGAATTCTTTCCATCCGGCGCCACCGAGTTTCACTTGTCAGAGCGAGCTATCGCGCGGGCGAAGGGGTTCGGAGAAATTTCCAAATTTTTGCCCGTGTCTATATATAGCCCGACCCTGTCGATGTGACCAAGTGGAACAACTCGGTAGCATCGAGATGCAAAACTATATACAGTTATTGCAACTCGGTGTGACCGAAAGCTTCAAATCGGTTGCACCGAGATCGAAAACATAGATCAACTTAATGATCTCGGTAAGACCGAAAGTGGGGTATCGGTCAGACCGAGAATCACAAAGAGGTTTTGGAAGTTTAAGTCTATGACGAATCGGGGACTCCGAGTGCTCATCACACGGAGTGGTTCGAATCTGACTTGATCAATTTTGTGATGTAGCATGAATAGAGTTTGAGACGAGAAAAGCATAGATAGCTAGAGAAGGTTCTTAGGAATTCTTGTCCATCCACTTGGCAAAAGAAAAATAAAGCCAAACAATCAAAACAACAAGTGGATGTCCTCGAATGAATAAAATATGCAACCAACATGCTCACAGAATAAAATGGCAATTGAAATATGTTACAAAGCATGCACAACCAATTCTAGCATCTATCAAGCAATTGGCGATGACTAGGTCATCTATATATGAGTATATTGACATAGGAGTCAAATGAAAACATTTGATCATAGGTCATACTCATCGTTTAAGATCAAGTGGGGTTACCACTTTTACATAAAGCATCGTTGTGTTCACATCATTAGAGTTGCTTTAACTCAAGTCTTAGAGTAAAGCTCCCCCTAGATGTGATATCCCCCCTAAGAGGGATGATCTAACCTTGGGTTTTGTCGATGATGACTTCATGTAGATGTTGAAGATGTGGATGCTCAATGTTGATGTAGATCACTCGGAGCTATCCTTTTGAGTGAATTGCACTTTCAATACCTACATGGGTTAGTCCCACAAGGAACAAACAAGGATATCCATAGACATAGAGTGATGCACACACAAGATGATGTCTACGAAAGCTTTTAGGTTACCTTGTCCCTTGTCTTACCAACAAGAGGGTTTTGTGACTCCTTGAACTAGTGCAAGATGTGGAAGTTGATTGCACTTGTTCTTGCCAAAATGATAAGAGTGAAGTATGTTGGCGGAGTCACCCTCAAGAACTCTCTAGTTCTTCTTCTTTTGGATCCACACCATCTTGATGGGAATCCTTGGAGTTGTAGTCGTACTTGATGAAGTGGAACTTGAAGTAGTCTTGGGAATCCACTTGACTAAGGCCTTAGGAGCTTCTTCAAATGCATCAATTTCCTCTTGAAGCTTGTCCTTGCCTTTTTGCTTGTAGTCTTGTGGTGGAAGATCATCTTGAGTTTGTGTCCCCTTGAAAGAAGTAGGATCATACTTCTCTTGTTGAGGAACAAACTTTGTCTTGGGGTATTGATCTTCTTCCCACTCAACTCCATTGGCATTGAACTTTCGTTCAAAACCAACACCTTGATTCTTCCGGTGCCTTCCTTGCCTGCGTACAATCTCCTCGAATTGCTTACTTCCGGCAAGGCTTTTGTACACTCCTTTCTCTATGATTCCCTTCAATAAGCTATTTTCTTGCTCAAGAGTATCTTGGCTAAGAGAATCGTTAGTGGAATCAAGGGAACTACTAGAAGCAACAATATTGGATTTAACATGATCATTGTTACTACTAGAGGAAGAATCTTTCTTGTTCTTGTTATTAGACTTGACTTGAGGCATGTAAGTGGATAAGAGTAAACGCTTGGCAATGTAAGAAGAACTTTTCTTGCGGAGATCATCATTGATTGCCTTTAAAAACTCATGCTCTTGCTCAAGATTTAGCTTTTCAAAGCGTAGCTTCTCATGAGCTCTTAAAAGTTCTCGATGATCTTCGAAGATAGTTTCATGAGCTAACTTAAGAGTGTTTAGTTCTTTAGTTAGAGCCTCAATTTTCTCCTTATCATTGTCATTCGTTTTATCTTGATTAGCATGATTAATTGACGTTTCATCATAGTATTCATCACTAGAGTTGTCAACAAGTAAATCATCATCACCTAACAAGTCATCCTCATCACTATTGAAATCAACATACTCAGGGTGAGTTACCTTAGGACCTTTGGCCATGAAGCATCTTCCAATTCCTTCATTTGGTGAGTCAAATATGTCGAAGGAGTTGGTTGACACAAGTGCTAGACCGGCAACACCTTCATCTTGAGTATATTCGGAATCGGAGTGATAACTTCTCTCGGAGCGGTTGTCGGAGTCGGAGCCGGATACCCATTCACCAACATGAGCTTGATGTCTTCGTTTTGTGTAGCTCCTTGATGATTTTTCCTTTCTTTCCGAATCCTTGCTCCTCCGTGAGTATCATCATTCATAACGATCATCTCTACTCCTTCTCTCTCTTGATGGTGATTCTTCTCTTTTGCCTCTTCTTTTTGGAGAATCTTCTCTTCTTTTGTAGGGAGCCGTACACTCATTGGAATAGTGTCCGGGTCTTCCACAATTGTAGCAGTTTCGCTCTTGACTAGAAGATCTTTTGTCATTGTAGGACCTTGACTTGGAGCTTCTATCTTTGCTTCTACTCTTGTAGAACTTGTTGAAGTTCTTCACCATTAGGCTCAGTTCTTCGTTGAAGTTTTGTTTCTCACTTGATGATGTGGGTACTTCACATGAGGCTTTGTAGGCACCACTTGATTTGTTGTGAAGTTCCTCTTTATCCTTGAGCGACATCTCATGAGCAACAATTCTTCCAATGACCTCCGTTGGCTTGAGATCTTTGTAATTGGGCATCATTTGGATCAATGTGCACACGGTATCATATTTTCCATCCAAGGCTCTTAGGATCTTCTTGATGATGAATATGTCGGTCATCTCTTCACTCCCTAAGCCGGCAATCTCGTTTGTGATGAGAGCAAGCCTAGAGTACATTTCAATGACACCTTCACCATCCTTCATTTTCAACTTGTCAAGTTGACTTTGAAGCACATCCAATTTGGATTCCTTGACGGAGTCGGTACCTTCGTGCATATGAATCAAAGTGTCCCAAATTTTCTTTGCATTCTCAAGACGCCTGATTTTTTTGAATTCTTCGGGGCACAATCCGTTGAAGAGAACATCACAAGCTTGAGCGTTGTATTGCAGCATCTTCAACTCTTCCGCGGTAGCTTCACGGTTTGGTTCTTTCCCATCAAAGAAGTCACCTTGCAAGCCAACACACACAATAGCCCAAATGGCGGGATTATGTCCAAGAATATGCATTTTCATTTTATGCTTCCAACTAGCAAAATTAGTACCATCAAAGTAAGGACCTCTACGGTGATAATTTCCCTCGCTAGACGCCATACTCTCCTAGGTTGTGAAACCAAGGCTATGACCACCAAAAGCTATGGAAATCAAAGCAAATGGAGACCAAAGCTCTGATACCACTTGTAGGATCGGAAGTATGTCTAGAGGGGGGGTGATTAGACTACTTGACGAAATAAAAATCTAGCCTTTTCCCAATTTTAGTTCTTGGCAGATTTTAGCAACTTTAGGACAAGTCAAGCAATCATCACACAATTCAAGCAAGCATGCAAAGAGTATATAGCAGCGGAAAGTAAAGCATGCAACTTGCAAGAATGTAAAGGGAAGGGTTTGGAGAATTCAAACGCAATTGGAGACACGGATGTTTTTCTCGTGGTTCGGATAGGTGGTGCTATCCTACATCCACGTTGATGGAGACTTCAACCCACGAAGGGTAATGGTTGCGCGAGTCCACGGAGGGCTCCACTCACGAAGGGTCCACGAAGAAACAACCTTGTCTATCCCACCATGGCCATCGCCCACGAAGGACTTGCCTCACTAGCGGTAGATCTTCACGAAGTAGGCGATCTCCTTGCCCTTACAAACTCCTTGGTTCAACTCCACAATCTTGTCGGAGGCTCCCAAGTGACACCTAGCCAATCTAGGAGACACCACTCTCCAAGAAGTAACAAATGGTGTGTTGATGATGAACTCCTTGCTCTTGTGCTTCAAATGATAGTCTCCCCAACACTCAACTCTCTCTCATAGGATTTGGATTTTGTGGAAAGAAGATTTGAGTGGAAAGCAACTTGGGAAAGGCTAGATATCAAGATTCATATGTTAGGAATGGAATATCTTGGTCTCAACACATGAGTAGGTGGTTCTCTCTCAGAACATATGAGTTGGAAGTGTAGATGTGTTCTGATGGCTCTCTCCACGAATGAAGAGGAGGTGGAGGGGTATATATAGCCTCCACACAAAATCCAACCGTTACACACAATTTACCAATCTTGGTGGGACCGAATCAACAAACTCGGTCGGACCGAAAAGGTAAACCTAGTGACCGTTAGAGATTTTCGGTGGGACTGACATTCAACTCGGTAGGACCGATATGGTTAGGGTTAGGGCATAACGTAATCTCGGTGAGACCGATTACACAAACTCGGTGAGACCGATTTTGGTAATTAGCTAACCAGAGAGTTGGTCAGGTAAACTCGGTGGGACCGATTTGCTCTTTCGGTGAGACCGAAAAGTTACAAAGGGGAAACAGAGAGTTTACATTGCAATCTCGGTGGGACCGATTTGCTCTTTTGGTGAGACCGAAAAGTTACATAAGGAAAACAGAGAGATTGCAACCCCATCTCGGTGAGACCGAGATCCCTATCGGTAGAACCGATTTGCTAGGGTTTGGCAGTGGCTTATGACAAGTGAAACTCGGTGGCGCCGGATGGAAAGAATCGGTAGGACCGAGTTTGGCTTGGAGTTTAGGTCATTTGTGGATATGGAAAAGTAGCTGAGTATTTTGGAGTATATCATTAAGCACATGAAGCAAAAGGCTCATTAAGCTACACCTCATCCCTCCTTGATAGTATTGGCTTTTCCTATGGACTCAATGTGATCTTGGATCATTAAAATGTAAAATGAAGAGTCTTGAGCTTGAAGCTTTAGCCAATCCTTTGTCCTTAGCATTTTGAGGGTTCCACTTTCACCATCCATGCCATGCCAATCATTGAGCTTTCCTGAAATAATTATCTTGGAATAGCGTTAGCTCAATGAGCTATATGTTGTTATGAATTACCAAAACCACCTAGGGATAGTTGCACTTTCAATCTCCCCCTTTTTGGTAATTGATGACAACATATATATCAAACCTTCGACAAATGATAATAAGAATGAATTATATCGTCGCTTTGAGAAGTATGTGATAAGTAAGAGCTCCCCCTAAATTTGTGCATATTTAAGATTTGCTTTGGACTGCAAATGCACAAAGAGTTAGAATTATGGGTTACTCTTCCATGTCACATACATCTTGGTGGAGCGCTCAAAATGATAATAATGAAATACATGCACTCATCACCAAGGAAAAGTGAATGACCACATAAGATAGATAAGATATATCAAGCATGCATAAGTGTAGCTTATGATCAAACACATGATCATCAATGTCTCACAAGCATATCAAAGTATCTCGACCAAAAGCAAACAATGTTTGAAAAACCACCAAATAAAGCAAGAGAGAAGAAAACAACACTCTCTCTCTCTCGAAGCCTATGATCTATACATTTTTCTCCCCCTTTGGCAACAAGTTACCAAAAAGTTACTAGAAAATGCATAGTGCTAGATCGACACTCAGGCTTGATCTTTTGGTGGTGGTGGAGTCCTGATCACTCCAAGGACGAAGGCTTCCGTAGACGTGGTTGGAGTTGGAGCTGAAGTAGATGCTGGAGCTGGTTGGGCTGGTGCTGTGGCTGGAGCTGAGGCGGTGGCTCTTGTGTCAGGAACTGGCACTATAGACGACCTCGAACCTCGTGGCACTCTGGCAAATGCATCAGTGGTAGTCTTCCCTTTCCTCTCCTGCATGTCATCTTGAAGTTGCTCCACTGCAGTCTGAATCTCTGTCACCTTGATATCCAAGTCATAGAACTTTTGTTCTACGATTCTCTCTAAGCTTGCCTGGTTCTGAGTTAGGGTGGCCAGTCCTTTCTCAATCCTCAGGATGGATGCAATCAGGTAACTGAGCTGCTCTTGCTTGTTCTTCAAGAAGTACTCAGATGCCTCTTCTTGAGTTGGCATCTTGGCAGCTTTCTCCTTCCTTGCCTTCTCCTTCTTAGCTTGTGCCTGGACTGATGATGGTTCATTTTCATGCATCACAACTTGGTTGTCCTCGAAATCTGGATGGATAGGCAAATGTTCCTTGTCCAACAAGTATGTGTCTGTGCCCATTCTTGAGTTGATCAACATCTAGATCTGAGGGGCATATCCACAGCTCCTCTTCTGATCTGCTGCAGTCCTCTTGATAGTTTCTACTATGAGGCTCATGACCTTAAACTTTTGAGGCACATCAAAGATATGTAGCAGGTTGATGGCATGACCTCTGATCATCCTATGATCTCCAGACTTGGGCAAAAGTGTGTGCCTAAGGATCCAGTTGATCGTAGGCAGTCCTGACAACAGGTGTTTCACAGTCCCAAACTGGTGAGTGTCAAGATCTTCTGCTGGAATCTCTTTGTACATATTTGCCATAGTGTTATGATCCATCTTTTTCTTGGAATAGACATCCAAGTCATCTTCATTTTCTTCTGGGGCATTGATCAACCTTGCCCATTCCTCAACAGTTGAGTGGTACCTTGTACCTTCAGACATCCATGTGATCCTTCCATCTGGGTAGAAGTGTGTTGTGGAGTAGAATTGCATAATCAGTCCTCATTCCACTTTGTGAGCTTCTGCCCAACAAAGTCAGCTACTCCACAAGCTCTGAAGCTATCTTGCACTCCAGGGTAGTGCTCTTCATTTTCCTTGATATACTCCCAATCAACCCATCTCATATCACACACAACTGGCTTCTTCTCTAACAAGACTGTCTCATAGAAGTCCTGCTGTTCCTTAGTGTGGAACCTGTAGTCAACAGCAGTCCTTCTCCTGGTAGCATATGGATCCTTTGCTCTCCATTTTCTTAGCCCAGAGTCTCATCTGATCTTCATGTCCTTAGCCACAGGATGAGCATCATTGTGGTCTGGGATCTTGGGCTTCAACTTTCTCAGCACTTGGCCTTCCTCTTCTTCAACAGCAGCTTCAGGCACTGGGGCCTTGTTCTTCTCAATAGCTGGTATGCTCCTTGTATTTCTCTTTCGTTTTGGCTTTGGAGCTGGCTTGGCTTTGGACGCAGCCTTGGGGGCTTCCTTGGGCTTAGATGCAGCTGCCCCTGTTCTTATAGCATCACCAATCAGCTTGGGTGCCTTAGGTGCTGGTGCAGCATCCTCTTCTTCTTCCTCTTCTGAAGAATCTTTCCTCATGGAAGGCTTGCCAACAACTCTGGCAGTGGTTGTTCTAGCTCTCTTCTTTTTCTTGTCCTGGCCAATTTCTTCCTCTTCAGATTCCATAGTGAATTTTATAGTTTCCTCAGGAACAACCTTCCTTGGCTTGGAGGTAGGAACTCTCCTAGCAGGTGCTTTCTTGTGCATTCCTGGCTTGATGGCTGCAGCTGAGCCATACTCCTTTTTGAGCACAACTCTCTTGGAAGTTGCTCCCTCCTCTGCCACATAGTCCTCATCCTCTGATTCTGAGGTTCTCTTCTTCCTTTGTCTTGTGGCAGCTTTTGGCGGGTTGCTGGGGGTGCTCCTGCTGCCTTCATCTGAAGAGCTAGAGGGACTAGTGCCCTCACTCATCTACACTGGTTGCCCTGACAGGTTCTGGCTATCACTCTGGTCTGACATGATGAACAAGCTGACTGCTGACCCTGTGAATAGTTTATAGATGAGGTAGAGTGGATGAGCATCACAAAATGCAGAGATTTTTGCAAAAGAATGATTCAAAAACTTAGTTTTAGTTTCCCACAGAAAGCATTTCGGATCTACCGATTTTTAAACTCGGTGATACCGAAGCAGTTTTTGGAACCTAAACTAGTGAACTCGGTCAGACCGAGTCACAGTTCGGTGGCACCGAGACTGCTAGGGTTTCACAAAGTTCCAAAATCGGTCACACCGATTAGCAATACTTAGTCAGACCAAGTTTTACTTGTGCAATGGCATAAGCCAAATCGATGGGACCGAGTTTTTCAACTCGGTGGGTCCGAGATGGTTTCGGCGGAAATCTAACCCTAAAATTTTCGGATCAAACCTATTCTACGAGTTCATTGACTGGATAGGAGTTTATCAAACATGGCAAGAATCCATCTGATCACAATGTGCTAGGAATCGGATTGGGGAATAGCACAAAGATCGAGTCCATACCCTAGTTCGGCGGAGACTAGCTACGGCGGCAACGGCGGGGTTGATTCCCGTTGACAGCGACGGAGACCAGCGACTGGAGGCGGCTGGCGGCAAGAAGACGATCCGGAGACCACGTAGGCAGAGCGAGCTATCGCGCGGGCGAAGGGGTTCGGAGAAATTTCCAAAAAAATTCCCGTGTCTATATATAGCCCGACCCTGTCGATGTGACCGAGTGGAACAACTCGGTAGCACCGAGATGCAAAACTGTATACAGTTATTGCAACTCGGTGTGACCGAAAGCTTCAAATCGGTTGCACCGAGATCGAAAACATAGATCAACTTAATGATCTCGGTAAGACCGAAAGTGGGGTATCGGTTAGACCGAGAATCACAAAGAGGTTTTGGAAGTTTAAGTCTATGACGAATCGGGGACTCCGAGTGCTCATCACACGGAGTGGTTCGAATCTGACTTGATCAATTTTGTGATGTATCATGAATAGAGTTTGAGACGAGAAAAGCATAGATAGCTAGAGAAGGTTCTTAGGCATTCTTGTCCATCCACTTGGCAAAAGAAAAATAAAGCCAAACAATCAAAACAACAAGTGGATGTCCTCGAATGAATAAAATATGCAACCAACATGCTCACAGAATAAAATGGCAATTGAAATATGTTACAAAGCATGCACAACCAATTCTAGCATCTATCAAGCAATTGGCGATGACTAGGTCATCTATATATGAGTATATTGACATAGGAGTCAAATGAAAACATTTGATCATAGGTCATACTCATCGTTTAAGCTCAAGTGGGGTTACCACTTTTACATAAAGCATCGTTGTGTTCACGTCATTAGAGTTGCTTTAACTCAAGTCTTAGAGTAAAGCTCCCCCTAGATGTGATATCCCCCCTAAGAGGGATGATCTAACCTTGGGTTTTGTCGATGATGACTTCATGTAGATGTTGAAGATGTGGATGCTCAATGTTGATGTAGATCACTTGGAGCTATCCTTTTGAGTGAATTGCACTTTCAATACCTACATGGGTTAGTCCCACAAGGAACAAACAAGGATATCCATAGACATAGAGTGATGCACACACGAGATGATGTCTACGAAAGCTTTTAGGTTACCTTGTCCCTTGTCTTACCAACAAGAGGGTTTGTGACTCCTTGAACTAGTGCAAGATGTGGAAGTTGATTGCACTTGTTCTTGCCAAAATGATAAGAGTGAAGTATGTTGGCGGAGTCACCCTCAAGAACTCTCTAGTTCTTCTTCTTTTGGATCCACACCATCTTGATGGGAATCCTTGGAGTTGTAGTCGTACTTGATGAAGTGGAACTTGAAGTAGTCTTGGGAATCCACTTGACTAAGGTCTTAGGAGCTTCTTCAAATGCATCAATTTCCTCTTGAAGCTTGTCCTTGCCTTTTTGCTTGTAGTCTTGTGGTGGAAGATCATCTTGAGTTTGTGTCCCCTTGAAAGAAGTAGGATCATACTTCTCTTGTTGAGGAACAAACTTTGTCTTGGGGTATTGATCTTCTTCCCACTCAACTCCATTGGCATTGAACTTTCGTTCAAAACCAACACCTTGATTCTTCCGGTGCCTTCCTTGCTTGTGTACAATCTCCTCGAATTGCTTACTTCCGGCAAGGCTTTTGTACACTCCTTTCTCTATGATTCCCTTCAATAAGCTATTTTCTTGCTCAAGAGTAACTTGGTTAAGAGAATCGTTAGTGGAATCAAGAGAACTACTAGAAGCAACAATATTGGATTTAACATGATCATTGTTACTACTAGAGGAAGAATCTTTCTTGTTCTTGTTATTAGACTTGACTTGAGGCATGTAAGTGGATAAGAGTAAACGCTTGGCAATGTAAGAAGAACTTTTCTTGCGGAGATCATCATTGATTGCCTTTAAAAACTCATGCTCTTGCTCAAGATTTAGCTTTTCAAAGCGTAGCTTCTCATGAGCTCTTAAAAGTTCTCGATGATCTTCGAAGATAGTTTCATGAGCTAACTTAAGAGTGTTTAGTTCTTTAGTTAGAGACTAAATTTTCTCCTTATCATTGTCATTCGTTTTATCTTGATTAGCATGATTAATTGACGTTTCATCATAGTATTCATCACTAGAGTTGTCAACAAGTAAATCATCATCACCTAACAAGTCATCCTCATCACTATTGAAATCAACATACTCAGGGTGAGTTACCTTAGGACCTTTGGCCATGAAGCATCTTCCAATTCCTTCATTTGGTGAGTCAAATATGTCGAAGGATTTTGTTGACACAAGTGCTAGACCGGCAACACCTTCATCTTGAGTATATTCGGAATCGGAGTGATAACTTCTCTCGGAGTGGTTGTCGGAGTCGGAGCCGGATACCCATTCACCAACATGAGCTTGATGTCTTCGTTTTGTGTAGCTCCTTGATGATTTTTCCTTTCTTTCCGAATCCTTGCTCCTTCGTGAGTATCTTCGTTCATAACGATCATCTCTACTCCTTCTCTCTCTTGATGGTGATTCTTCTCTTTTTCCTCTTCTTTTTGGAGAATCTTCTCTTCTTTTGTAGGGAGCCGTACACTCATTGGAATAGTGTCCGGGTCTTCCACAATTGTAGCAGTTTCGCTCTTGACTAGAAGATCTTTTGTCATTGTAGGACCTTGACTTGGATCTTCTATCTTTGCTTCTACTCTTGTAGAACTTGTTGAAGTTCTTCACCATTAGGCTCAGTTCTTCGTTGAAGTTTTGTTTCTCACTTGATGATGTGGGTACTTCACATGAGGCTTTGTAGGCACCACTTGATTTGTTGTGAAGTTCCTCTTTATCCTTGAGCGACATCTCATGAGCAACAATTCTTCCAATGACCTCTGTTGGCTTGAGATCTTTGTAATTGGGCATCATTTGGATCAATGTGCACACGGTATCATATTTTCCATCCAAGGCTCTTAGCATCTTCTTGATGATGAATATGTCGGTCATCTCTTCACTCCATAAGCCGGCAATCTCGTTTGTGATGAGAGCAAGCCTAGAGTACATTTCAACGACACCTTCACCATCCTTCATTTTGAACTTGTCAAGTTGACTTTGAAGCACATCCAATTTGGATTCCTTGACGGAGTCGGTACCTTCATGCATATCAATCAAAGTATCCCAAATTTCCTTTGCATTCTCAAGACAGCTGATTTTGTTGAATTCTTCGGGGCACAATCCGTTGAAGAGAATATCACAAGCTTGAGCGTTGTATTGTAGCATCTTCAACTCATCCGCGGTAGCTTCACGGTTTGGTTCTTTCCCGTCGAAGAAGTCACCTTGCAAACCAACACACACAATAGCCCAAACGGCGGGATTATGTCCAAGAATATGCATTTTCATTTTATGCTTCCAACTAGCAAAATTAGTACCATCAAAGTAAGGACCTCTACGGTGATAATTTCCCTCGCTAGACGCCATACTCTCCTAGGTTGTGAAACCAAGGCTATGACCACCAAAAGCTATGGAAATCAAAGCAAATGGAGACCAAAGCTCTGATACCACTTGTAGGATCGTAAGTATGTCTAGAGGGGGGTGATTAGACTACTTGACCAAATAAAAGCTATGCCGTTTCCCAATTTTAGTTCTTGGCAGATTTTAGCAACTTTAGGACAAGTCAAGCAATCATCACACAATTCAAGCAAGCATGCAAAGAGTATATAGCAGCGGAAAGTAAAGCATGCAACTTGCAAGAATGTAAAGGGAAGGGTTTGGAGAATTCAAACGCAATTGGAGACACGGATGTTTTTCTCGTGGTTCGGATAGGTGGTGCTATCCTACATCCACGTTGATGGAGACTTCAACCCACGAAGGGTAACGGTTGCGCGAGTCCACGGAGGGCTCCACCCACGAAGGGTCCACGAAGAAGCAACCTTGTCTATCCCACCATGGCCATCGCCCACGAAGGACTTGCCTCACTAGTGGTAGATCTTCACGAAGTAGGCGATCTCCTTGCCCTTACAAACTCCTTGGTTCAACTCCACAATCTTGTCGGAGGCTCCCAAGTGACACCTAGCCAATCTAGGAGACACCACTCTCCAAGAAGTAACAAATGGTGTGTTGATGATGAACTCCTTGCTCTTGTGCTTCAAATGATAGTCTCCCCAACACTCAACTCTCTCTCATAGGATTTGGATTTTGTGGAAAGAAGATTTGAGTGGAAAGCAACTTGGGAAAGGCTAGAGATCAAGATTCATATGGTAGGAATGGAATATCTTGGTCTCAACACATGAGTAGGTGGTTCTCTCTCAGAACATATGAGTTGGAAGTGTAGATGTGTTCTGATGGCTCTCTCCACGAATGAAGAGGAGGTGGAGGGGTATATATAGCCTCCACACAAAATCCAACCGTTACACACAATTTACCAATCTCGGTGGGACCGAATCAACAAACTCGGTCGGACCGAAAAGGTAAACCTAGTGACCGTTAGAGATTTTCGGTGGGACTGACATGCAACTCGGTAGGACCGATATGGTTAGGGTTAGGGCATAACGTAATCTCGGTGAGACTGATTACACAAACTCGGTGAGACCGATTTTGGTAATTAGCTAACCAGAGAGTTGGTCAGGTAAACTCGGTGGGACCGATTTGCTCTTTCGGTGAGACCGAAAAGTTACAAAGGGGAAACAGAGAGTTTACATTGCAATCTCGGTGGGACCGATTTGCTCTTTCGGTGAGACCAAAAAGTTACAAAAGGGAAACAGAGAGATTGCAACCCCATTTCGATGAGAACGAGATCCCTATCGGTAGAACCGATTTGCTAGGGTTTGGCAGTGGCTTATGACAAGTGAAACTCGGTGGCGCCGGATGGAAAGAATCTGTAGGACCGAGTTTGGCTTGGAGTTTAGGTCATTTGTGGATATGGAAAAGTAGCTGAGGATTTTGGAGCATATCATTAAGCACATGAAGCAAAAGGCTCATTCAGCAACACCTCATCCCTCCTTAATAGTATTGGCTTTTCCTATGGACTCAATGTGATCTTGGATCACTAAAATGTAAAATGAAGAGTCTTGAGCTTGAAGCTTTAGCCAATCCTTTGTCCTTAGCATTTTGAGGGTTCCACTTTCACCATCCATGGCATGCTAATCATTGAGCTTTCCTGAAATAATTATCTTGGAATAGCGTTAGCTTAATGAGCTATATGTTGTTATGAATTACCAAAACCACCTAGGGATAGTTGCACTTTCATCTACTTGATGAAACATAAGTCTGAAACATTTGAAACGTTCAAAGAATTTCAGAGTAAAGTGGAAAAATCAGCGTGACAAGAAAATAAAGTTTCTACGATCTGATCGCGGAGACAAATATTTGAGTTACAAGTTTGGTCTTCAATTAAAACAATGTGGAATAGTTTCACAAATTCGTGCCACCTAGAACACCAAAGCATAATGGTGTGTCCGAACGTCATAACCGTACTTTATTGGATATAGTGCAATCTATGATGTTTCTTACCGATTTACCACTATAGTTTTGGGGTTATGCATTAGAGACAGCTGCATTCACGTTAAAAAGGGCACCATCTAAATCCGTTTGAGATGACACCATATGAACTGTGGTTTGGCAAGAAACCAAAGTTGTCGTTTCTTCAAGTTTGGGGTTGCGATGCTTATGTGAAAAAGTTTCATCCTGATAAGCTCAAACCCAATCCGGAGAAATATGTCTTCATAGAATACCCAAAGGAAACTGTTGGGTACACCTTCTATCACAGATCCAAAGGCAAGATATTCGTTGCTAAAAATGGATCCTTTCTATAGAAGGAGTTTCTCTCGAAAGAAGTGAGTGGTAGGAAAATAGAACTTGATGAGGTAATTGTACTTGCTCCCCTATTGGAAAGTAGTTCATCACAGAAATATGTTCTTGTGACTGCTACACCAACTAGTGAGGAAGCTAATGATGATGATCATGTAACTTCAGATCAAGTTACTACCGAACCACGTAGGTAAACCAGAGTGAGATCCGCACCAGAGTGGTACGGTAATCCTGTTCTGGAGGTCATGTTACTTGACCATGACGAACCTACGAACTATGAGGAAGCGATGATGAGCCCAGATTCCGCAAAATGGTTTAAGGCCATGAAATCTGAGATGGGATCCATGTATGAGAACAAATTATGGACTTTGATTGACTTGCCCAATGATCGGCAAGCCATTGAGAATAAATGGGTCTACAAGAGGAAGACGGACGCTGATAGTAGTGTTACTATCTACAAAGCTAGACTTGTCAAAAATGGTTTTGACAAAGTTCAAGGTGCTGACTACAATGAGATTTTCTCACTCGTAGCGATGCTTAAAGTCTGTCCGGATCATGTTAGCAATTGCCGCATTTTATGAAATCTGGCAAATGGATAAACAAAACTGCATTCCTTAATGGAGATTATTAAAGAAGAGTTGTATATGATGCAACCAGAAGGTTTTGTCAATCCTAAAGGTGCTAACAAAATATGCAAGCTCCAGCGATCCATCTATGGACTGGTGTAAGCATCTCGGAGTTGGAATATACGCTTTGATAAGTTGATCAAAGCATATAGTTTTATACAGACTTGCGGTGAAGCCTGTATTTACAAGAAAGTGAGTGGGAGCACTACAGCCTTTCTGATAAGTATATGTGAATGACATATTGTTGATCGGAAATGATGTAGAATTTTTTGGAAAGCATAAAGGAGTATTTGAAAGGAGTTTTTTCAAAGAAAGACCTCGGTGAAGCTGCTTACATATTGAGCATCAAGATCTATAGAGATAGATCAAGATGCTTGATAAGTTTTTTCAATGAGTACATACCTTGACAAGTTTTTGAAGTAGTTCAAAATGGAACAGTCAAAGAAAGAGTTCTTTCCTGTGTTACAAGGTGTGAAATTTAGTAAGACTCAAAGCCCGACCACGGCAGAAGATAGAGAGAGAATGAAAGTCATTCCCTATGCCTCAGCCATAGGTTCTATAAAGTATGCCATGCTGTGTACCAGATCTATTGTATACCCTACACTGATTTTGGCAAGGGAGACAATAGTAATCTAGGAGTAGATCACTGGACAGCAGTCAAAATTATCCTTAGTGGAATAAGGATATGTTTCTCGATTATGGAGGTGACAAAAGGTTCGTCGTAAAGGGTTACGTTATTGCAAGTTTTGACACCGATCCAGATGACTCTAAGTCTCAATCTGGATACATATTGAAAGTGGGAGCAATTAGCTAGAGTAGCTCCGTGCAGAGCATTATTGACATAGAAATTTGCAAAATACATACGGATCTGAATGTGGCAGACCCCTTGACTAAACTTATCTCACAAGCAAAACATGATCACACCTTAGTACTCTTTGGGTGTTAATCACATAGCGATGTGAACTAGATTATTGACTCTAGTAAACCCTTTGGGTGTTGGTCACATGACGATGTGAACTATGAGTGTTAATCACATGGCGATGCGAACTATTGGTGTTAAATCACATGGTGATTTGAACCAGATTATTGACTCTAGTGCAAGTGGGAGAATGAAGGAAATATGCCCTAGAGGCAATAATAAAGTTATTATTTATTTCCTTATTTCATGATAAATGTTTATTATTCATGCTAGAATTGTATTAACCGGAAACATAATACCTGTGTGAATACATAGACAAACAGAGTGTCACTAGTATGCCTCTACTTGACTAGCTCGTTGATCAAAGATGGTGTAGGATCAAAAGTATGTCTAGAGGGGGGTGATTAGACTACTTGACCAATTAAAAACTATCCTTTTCCCAATTTTAGTCTTTGGCAGATTTTAGCTATCTTAGCACAAGTCAAGCAATCTTAACACAATTCAAGCAAGCATGCAAAGAGTATATGAGCAGCAGAAAGTAAAGCGTGCAACTTGCAAGAATGTAAAGGGAAGGGTTTGGAGAATTCAAACGCAATTGGAGACACGGATGTTTTTGTCGTGGTTCCGATAGGTGGTGCTATCGTACATCCATGTTGATGGAGACTTCAACCCACGGAGGGTAATGGTTGCGCGAGTCCACGGAGGGCTCCACCCACGAAGGGACCACCAAGAAGCAACCTTGTCTATTCCATCATGGCCGTCGCCCACGAAGGACTTGCCTCACTAGCGGTAGATCTTCACGAAGTAGGCGATCTCCTTGCCCTTACAAACTCCTTGGTTCAACTCCACAATCTTGTTGGAGGCTCCCAAGTGACACCTAGCCAATCTAGGAGACACCACTCTCCAAGAAGTAACAAATGGTGTGTTGATGATGAACTCCTTGCTCTTGTGCTTCAAATGATAGTCTCCCCAACACTCAACTCTCTCTCACTTGATTTGGATTTGGTGGAAAGAAGATTTGAGTGGCAAGCAACTCGGGGAAGGCTAGAGATCAAGATTCATATGGTGGGAATGGAATATCCTGGCCTCAACACATGAGTAGGTGGTTCTCTCTCAGAAAATTTGTATTGGAAGTGTAGATATGTTCTGATGGCTCTCTCCACGAATGAAGAGTGGGTGAAGGGGTATATATAGCCTCCACACAAAATCTAACCGTTACACATAATTTACCAATCTCGGTGAGACCGAATTGAGAAACTCGGTCGGACCGATTTAGTAAACCTAGTGACCGTTAGGATTTTCGGTGGGACTGAGATGCAACTCGGTAGGACCGATATGGTTAGGGTTAGGGCATAACGTAATCTCGGTGAGACCGATTACACAAACTCGGTGGGACCGATTTTGGTAATAAGCTAACCAGAGAGTTGGTTAGGTAAACTCGATGGGACCGATCCGCTCATCTCGGTGAGACCGAAATGTTACAAAAGGGAAACATAGAGTTTACATTGCAATCTCGGTGGGACCGATTCGCTCATCTCGGTAGGACCGAAACATTACGAAGGGAAATAGAGAGATTACAATCCCATCTTGGTGAGACCGAGATCCCTATCGGTGAAACCGATTTGCCTAGGGTTTGTGGCAGTGGCTATGACATCTGAACTCGGTGGCGCCGGATAGAAAGAATCGGTGGGGCCGAGTTTGACTTTTGGTATAGGTCATCTGTGGATGTGGGAAGATAGTTGAGGGTTTCGGAGCATATCACCAAGCACTATGAAGCAAGAACCTCATTAAGCAACACCTCATCCCTCCTTGATAGTATTGACTTTTCCTATAGACTCAATGTGATCTTGGATCACTAAAATATAAAATGTAGAGTCTTGAGCTTTAAGCTTGAGCTAAACTTTTTGTCCTTAGTATTTTGAGGGGTCCACTTTCCTCATCCATGCCATGCCATTCATTGAGCTTTTCCTGAAATATTAATCTTGGAATAATGTTAGCTCAATGAGCTATATGTTGTTAGTAATTACGAAAACCACCCAGGGATAGTTGCACTTTCAATCTCCCCCTTTTTGGTAATTGATGACAACATATAGATCAAAGCTTCGACAAATGATAATAAGCGTGAAAAATATTGTCGCTTTGAGAAGTATGTGAAAAGCAAGAGCTCCCCCTAAATTTGTGCATATATTAAGATTTGCTTTGGACTTCAAATGCACAATGAGTTAGGATCATGGGTTACTCTTCCATGTCACATACATCTTGGTGGAGCGCTCAAAATGATAATAATTAAATACATGCACTCATCACCAAGCAAAGTGAATGATCATATAGGGATAAAATGATAATGTCATCCAACAAGCAAAGCATTAATGTAACATATGGTCATCCAAGTTTCACACACAATCATAAAGTATCTCAATCAAGCAAATAAAGTTCAACCACCAAAGCAAGAGAGAATAAAAAGCAACACTCTCTCTCAAAGCCTATGATCTATACATTTTTCTCCCCCTTTGGCAACAGGTTACCAAAAACTTCATAGAAAATGCATAGCACTAAAACGTCTCTCAAGCTTGGTCTTTAGGTGGTGGTGTGCGGAGAACTCCAAGAACGAAGGCTTCAGTCGAAGTAGATGGAGCTGCTGGAGTAGATGCTGGAGCTGGTGGCACTGAAGCTGTAGCTGGTGCAGATGAAGTGGCTCTGGTGTCTGTTACTGGTACTGCAGTTGACCTCTGAGCTCTAGGCACTCTGGCAAATGCCTCAGTTGTTGTCTTGCCCTTCCTCTCCTGCATGTCATCCTGAAGTTGCTCCACAACAGACTGGATCTCAGTTACCTTCACATCCATGTCATAGAACTTCTTCTCCATGATTCTTTCCAAGCTCTCCTGGTTTCGAGTCAGGGTGGCCAGCCCTTTATCAATCCTTAGAGTGGATGGAATCAAGTAGCCAAGCTGATCTTGCTTGCTTTTTAGAGGATACTGAGATGCCTCCTCTTGGGTTGGCATCTTTGCAGCTTTCTCTGCCTTTGCCTTCTCCCTCTTGGCTTGTGCTTGTACTGAGGATGGTTCATCTTCATACATAACCACTTGGTGGTCCTCGAAATCTGGATAGATAGCCAAGTGTTCCTTGTCTAACAAGTATGTGCTAGTGCCCATCTTTGAGAATCAACTCCTGGATCTGTGGGGCATACCCACAGCTTCTCTTTTGGTCCGCAGCAGTCCTCTTGATAGTTTCAACAATGAGACTCATGACCTTGAACTTTTGTGGCACATCAAATGTATGTAGCAGATTTTATGGAGTGCCCTCTGATCATCTTGTGATCTCCAGACTTGGGCAGAAGAGTATGCCTTAGTATCCAATTGATAGTAGGCAGTCCTGACAGCAGATGTTTCACTGACCCAAACTGGTGAGTCTCAAGGTTTGCATCTGGAATTTCCTTGTACATGCTAGCCATGGAGTTGTGATCCTTCTTCTTCTTGGCATAGACATCCAAGTCATCTTCTTGCTCTTCTGGGGCATTGATCAACTGAGCCTATTCTGCAACTGTAGACTGGTATCTAGTGCCTTCAGACATCCATACAATTCTTCCATCTGGGTAGAAGTGAGCTGTGGAGTAGAACTGCATGATAAGCTCATCATTCCACTTAGTGAGCTTTTGAGCCACAAACTCATCCACTCCACAAGCCTTGAAACTGTCATACACACCAGGATAGTGTTCCTCATTCTCCTTCATGTAGGTCCAATCGACCCACCTCATGTCACACACTATAGGTTTCTTGTCAAGCAACACTGTCTCATAGAAATCCTGTTGTTCCTTGGTGTGGAACATGTAGTCCACAGCAGTTCTTCTTCTGGTAGCATATGGATCTGTCTCTCTCCATTTCCTCAGTCCTGAGTCTCTCCTGATCTTCATGTTCTCAGCCACAGGATGAGCATCATTGTGGTCTGGAATTTTTGGCTTCAATTTTCTCAGAACATGCTCTTCATCCTTTTCTTCTTCAGCAATAGTCTCAGGCACTGGGGCCTTGTTCTTCTCAGCAACATATATGTTTCTAGTATTCCTCTTTGGTGCAATCTTGGGCTTGGAGGCAACTTCGGGTGCTTCTTTGGGCTTTGATGATGTAGCCCCTGTCCTGATAGCATCACCCATAAGCTTCTGGGCTTTAGGTGTTGGTGCAGCAACCTCTTCCTCTTCTTCTTCTTCCTCAGAATCTCTCCTCATAGAGGGTTTGCCAAGAACTCTGGCAGTAGTGGTTCTGACTCTCTTTTTCTTCTTATCTTGGCCAATAGCTTCCTCTTCTGACTCAATGGTAAACTTTATGGTTTCTCCAGTGGCAACCTTCCTAGGTTTGGAAGTGGGAACTCTCCTTGCAGGTGCCTTCTTCTGCATACCTGGCTTAGTGGCTGCAGCTGAGCCATACTCCTTTTTCAGCACTTTCTTCTTTGATGTGGCATCATCCTCAACTGCCACATAGTCTTCACCCTCAGACTCTGAAGTTCTCTTCTTCCTTGTTCTGGTGGCAGCTTTAGGCAAGTTGCTGGGAGTGCTCCTGCTTCCATCATCTGAGCAGCTAGAGGGACTAGTGCCCTCACTCATGTGAACCTGCTCCTCTGACTTGTTCTGACTGTCACTCTGATCAGACATGATGCAAACACTGACAGCTGACCCTGTGAATATATTGTAAATGAGGTAGAGTAGATAAGCATCACAAAATACAGAGGTTTTTGCAAAA
Source organism: Aegilops umbellulata (assembly GCA_032464435.1). NCBI lineage: Eukaryota > Viridiplantae > Streptophyta > Magnoliopsida > Poales > Poaceae > Aegilops > Aegilops umbellulata. Next base: position 472,782,032 of record CP136056.1, on the reverse strand, counting down.
GAATGAATCAAAAACTTAGTTCTAGTTTTCCTCAGAAAGCATTTCCGATCAACCGATTTGTAAACTCGGTGATACCGAAGCAGCTGTTGGAACCTAAACTAGTGAACTCAGTCAGACCGAGTCATAGTTCGGTGGCACCGATACTGCTAGGGTTTCACAAAGTCCTGAACTCGGTCACACCGATTTTCAATTCTCGGTCAGCCCGAGAATCTCATGTGCAATGGCCTGAGCCGTATCGGTGGTACCGAGTTCCACAACTCGGATGGTCCGAGATGGTTTCGGTGGAAACCTAACCCTAAATTTTCAATTCATCTCTAATCTATGGAGTGTTTTGATTGGATAAGATCGTTTCAATCGTGGCAAGATTCATGGTGAACACAATGTGCTAGGAATCAGATAAGGATAGCACATTGATCAAGTTCATACCCTAGTTCGGTGATGAGCTCGCTACGGCGGCAACGATGGGGTTGATTTTCGTTGACGGCGGCGGAGACCAGCGGCAGGAGGCAACTGGCGGCGAGGAGGACGATCCGGAGACCCTGGAGGCACAGCGGGCTAAGCGCGGGCGAAAGAGTTCGGAGAAAAAATTCCAAAAATTTGCCCGTGGGTATATATAGCCCAACCCTGTCGGTGTGACCGAGTGGAACAACTCGGTGGCACCGAGATGCATAACTACAAACAGTTAGTGCAACTCGGTGTGACGGAAAAGTTCAAATCGGTTGCACCGAGATTGAAAACCTAGATCGACTTAGTGATCTCGGTATGACCGAAATGAGTGAATCGGTCAGACCGAAATGCACAAAGAAGTTTTAGAAGTTTAAGTCTATGACGAATCGGGGACTCCGAGTGCTCCTCACATGGAGTGGTTTGAATCTGACTTGATCAAATTTTGTGATGTAGCATGAATAGAGTTTGAGACAAGAAAAGCATAGATAGCTAGAGAAGGTTCTTAGGCATTCTTGTCCATCCACTTGGCAAGAGAAAAGAAACCAATCAATCAAAACAACAAGTGGATGTCCTCGAATGAGTAAAATATGCAATCAACATGCTGACACAGTAAAAATGGCAATTGAAATATGTGGCAAAGCATGCACAACCAATTCTAGCATCTATCAAGCAATTGGCGATGACTAGGTCATCTATATATGAGAATATTGACTTAGTATTCAAGTGAGAACACTTGATCATAGGTCATACTCATCGTTTAAACACAAGTGGGGTTACCACTTTTACATAAAGCATTGTTGTGTTCACACCATTAGAGTTGCTTTAGCTCAATTCTTAGAGTAAATCTCCGCCTAGATGTGAGATCCCCCATAAAGAGGGATGAACTAACCTTGGGTTTTGTCGATGATGACTTCATGTAGATGTTGAAGATGTGGATGCTCAATGTTGATGTGGATCATTTGGAGCTATCCTTTGGAGTGAGTTGCACTTTCAATACCTACACGGGTTAGTCCCACAAGGAACAAACAAGGATATCCATAGACATAGAGTGATGCACACACAAGATGATATCTATGAAAGCTTTAGGTTACCTTGTCCCTTGTCTTACCAACAAGAGGATTTGTGACTCCTTGAACTAGTGCAAGATGTGGAAGTTGATTGCACTTGTTCTTGCCAAAATGATAAGAGTGAAGTATGTTGGTGGAGTCACCCTCAAGAACTCTCTAGTTCTTCTTCTTTAGGATCCACACCATCTTGATGGGAATCCTCGGAATTGTTGTTGTACTTGATGAAGTGGAACTTGAAGTAGTCTTGGGAACCCACTTGACCAAGGCCTTAGGAGCTTCTTCAAATGCATCAATTTCCTCTTGAAGCTTGTCCTTGCCTTTTTGCTTGTGGTCTTGTGGTGGAAGATCATCTTGAGCTTGTGTCTCTTTGAAAGAAGTAGGATCATACTTCTCTTGTTGCGGAACAAACTTCGTCTTGGGGTATTGATCTTCTTCCCACTTAACTCCATTGGCATTGAACTTTCGTTCAAAACCAACACCTTGGTTCTTCCGATGCCTTCCTTGCTTGCGTACAATTTCCTCGAATTGCTTACTCCCGGCAAGGCTCTTGTAGACACCTTTCTCTATAATTCCCTTCAGTAAGCTATTTTCTTGCTCAAGTGTAACTTGGCTAAGAGAATCATTAGTGGAATCAAGAGAACTACTAGAAGCAACAACATTGGATTTAGCATGATTATTGTTACTACTAGAGGAAGAATCTTTCTTGTACTTGTTACTAGACTTGACTTGAGGCATGTAAGTGGATAAGAGTAAACGCTTGGCAATGTAATAAGAACTTTTCTTACGAAGATCATCATTGATTGCTTTTAAGAACTCATGCTCTTGCTCGAGGTTGAGCTTTTCAAAGCGTAATTTCTCATGGGTCCTTAAAAGTTCTCGATGATCTCCTAAGATCACTACAAAAAAATACACTTCCGTGATGATACGTGTTTGTCACAGTAGGTCGCTTTTTTTTGTCATGCATGTACATCCATGACAAATTTATGACAGAATCAAGATAGTCATACCTGTGTTGTCGTAGAAGTGTTCCATGACATTACCAAAATTATCATCACGGAAGTGTCCACTTCCATGACGGTAAATCGCGCGTCACAGAAGTGCTTTCGTCAAGGGTGACCGACACGTGGCATCCACCGTAACGGAACGCCGTTAAGCTATCGGGTCGTGTTTTGGATCCGATAACCCGTTAACAGCCCCGACCAATGGGGATTTTCCACGTGTAAAATCATCATTGGCTAGAGGAAACACGTGTCGGCTCATAATCGGGACAGATGTCATCCACTCACTGGACACAAGGCGCCTATGATACGTCGACATGTGGCACGGCCCAACAAGTTTAAATGGGCCGGCCCAACTAAAGGCCCACAAGATTTTGCGGACCATAATGGGCCGGCCCAGCTAAAGGCCCACGAGATTTTGCGGACCATAATGGGCGGGCCCAGCTAAAGGCCCACAAGATTTTGTGGGACATAATGGGCCGGCCCAGGTAAAGGCCCACAAGATTTGTGTGCCGTAATGGGCCGGCCCAGGTAAAGGCCCACAAGATTCTTGCGGATCATAATGGGCCGGCCCAACTAAAGGCCCGCGAGATTTCACCGACATTAATGGGCCGGCCCAGCTGTAGGCCCACAAGATTTTGAGGACCCTAGTAGGTCGGCCCATTAACTGCCTGCCATGTTTTGGGCCAAATGCTGGCCCATATTTGACGGTCCATTAATGGTCTGCCATGCTGCGAGCCTAATAGTGGCCCATATGAGATCCGGCCCGTTAAAGGCCTACCACGTTCTGGGCCAAATTACGGCCTAGATCAGGTTCGGCCCTTTAAGAGGCTTTGGGCTCAATTATGGCCCATATCAGATTTGGCCCGTCAACTGGACACTATGCTTTTGGGCCCACTTGCTAAAGGCCCACTTAGTAATTAGGCCTGATAATAGTTTTGCCATGTTAAGGGCTAGTTTAACATTTTGGCCCTATATTAATTTTAGCCTGTTGAAAGCCCGTCATATAGTTGGGCCTAAATACGGCTCGGTTTGCATCCGGCCTGCTCACAACCGATATCAAATTGGGCCAAACAAGGACCGAGACAATTTTTTGGCCAGTTAAAAGCCCGTGATTTTATTCGCACAATCATGGGCCGGGGTTCATTTCGGGCTGCTGCCGGCCCGTGAGCTGTTCGGCATGTTTCAGGCCCAACCTACATCGTGATTGCATGACGGCCCGATTATGTACCGTAATTTTACGGTTTGGCCGGTTTACTGCGAAGACATGATATATATACAGTAAAATAACTGCAGCATCATGAATAAGAAAAAACCTAGACTATACAATAAAGAAATTACGGCATATTACATCCACTGGGCATCAAAATTCGCCACTATGATAATAAAGCACAAGAAGACAGCAGATTACATACACTGGGCATCAAAGATCGCCACCAGTGTAAATAAACACGCCGACAAAATAATATATAAAACCGACAGCACTTCAATAGAGTTCAAGAAAGGTTAGCCCTGCTGGGGAGCTGCAACGCAAGCAGCTGAGCAAGATGATGAGACTGCGCTTGTTCAACACTTATATCTTCCTCACTCTGAAAGATAAATAAGCAGACAGATGAAAGGTTTTGCACATAAAAGTATCAGTGCTGACAATTCATCACATTTCTTACTGACGAATAAAGTGATACAGTTTAAATTTGCATTAACACAATATGGTATTGTTCAGGTCAAGACATGGCAGGAAATGACATTGTGAAGGAGTTGGCAGCTTCACGACACCACTGGATTACAGATCAAGAACTCATAAGTATCAATGGTTAGTGTGTTGTCAATTTATACCATTTCAGATTGGCAAATAAAGAGACGGTTTAAATAATAGTAGAATGATATGACATTGTTCATAGTTAAGACATTGCAGAATATCACATTGTGTTGTAGTGGGTAGGTTCACCACAACACTGGATTACGAATGAAGAACAAAAGCATACATGCAGTGCAAAAGAAGATCACTTGCTCTGTATAGTTTAATTTACATGGTACATGGTATGAAGAAGGAACTTGGTTGTACAACTAAAAACTTAAATTGAGAAAGGACAAACTTTTGTTTATGAACTACATATAATAAACTTTAAACAAGCAATTTGATGCAAACACCAAATAAACAGTTGTTGCAGTCATGCCTAACCAAATATATACAACAAAGTTTGAAGGGTTGAGATGGACAAACTTACATTATTGGTGAAGACAGGCTCTATAAAGGCCTTGTCCATGCTGATGGGGGGGGCAATTTAAGAAGTTTACCACAGAATCTTCTTCAAAAGCATTGCCTTTATTATACATTTTGTTAAGAGTAAATATAGATGTGATAATATATGAAAAATGGAGAATATTTAAGATAAGATGAAGAGTGATGCTACATAACCAAGTAGCTATAAATGTAAGTGCAACGATACAGGCAAAAGGTACAACCAAGAGCAATGCACAACTAAACTTCTTCAGTACCAACCTTATGGTAAGAGTAAATATAGATCTGATGTGTAGAAAATGGAGGGCAAAGGAAAATAAGCTGCAGAGTGATGGTACATGAACAACTACCTGTCATTATAAGTACACTGATAAAGGACAGCATGTACTTACAAGAACAATGCAGAGCTAAAAAACATTGGCATTGGATATATTCTACAGTAATGTAACCATTCATACAGATCAGATAATTTGGAGCGAACAACTGATAAGCAAGCTATCATGCATACTGCTGTCACATAATGAACCAGGTATGTATGCAAGTACAATGATACAGGACAATGGGTACTAACAAGAGCAAAGCAGCGGGCAGCATATTTGCGATATCCTGTCTTTCTTGTCAAACCGGAATTCTTCTTCGAGCAGATTTCCTGCAAAAAAGATCCATAAGGCACATGCGAAAAAGTAGAAGTTCAAATTATCATGTGATTTCATAGACAGTACCTCATCCTGGGAACGAGACCAGTGCATAACAAGGTTTTTCCATTCAATGTCTTCTAAATTTAGCACAGGAGACTTCACCGGAAATTTGTTTATAGACTTGCCATCTAAGTGTGATTTTCTCAGGTAACACCAATACTGCTGCAATGCTTCCTTGAAAAGCACAAGCAAGCTTTGCTCGTCATGACAATAATGTAATGTACTCCCTCTGTAAACTAATATAAGAGCGTTTACATTACTAAACTAGTGTTCTAAATGCTCTTATATTAGTTTACGGAGGGAGTAAATCATTGACGTGTTCAATCAGCAGAAAACAGGAAAATAATAACCATGAATAATAGCACTTACACGTAAGTTGGACAGGAAGATGTGAAAATGGTGTTTGTCTTCACAATAATCTTCCCATGATGGGAATATATGCATGTAGTCCCTAACAACACTGAAAGCATTGTCTTTTAAACTGGGAATAAATGGAATGGGGTTCCAATCTGCAGGAATTGGCTGTCTCTGCAGTTGGGATAGGTCTTCGGCCGGTGGACTTGCTATACTTTTTGCTAGAGTGGATTTTTCTGTGGTACAGCTGGTGCTATGGCAAATGAAATCGGTATACCTTTTGCTGGAGTGCAGGTCCTGTGTGGTGGGGCTAGTGGTGTGGCCAGGGGGTATAGTCTGCTGGAGTCGGTCCTACATTTTGTGTCACTGGTTGTACAACCAATATAAGTTGGGTGTTGTCTGATTTCTCCGGCACCACCACATTTTTCAAGGACTTTGCTGGTGCTCCTTCAGGTTCGGCAATCACCCTCTTCCTTTTTGATGTCTGATGCACAAGGACAACATTTGAGTGAAAAAACATGGTATGATGACAGATGGAATATGTATTGATAATGGATGGGCATGGCATCTCGACATATATGATGAGTAAACTAAGCAGATGGCGGTGCAACAAAGTAGAAGAAATGCAAGACAACATATGCAAGATACACGCAATCAATAAAACCTTGCCAAATTAGAATAGGCACCTTGATGGTTGAACATGACAGGCCATCTACCTTTGACTCCTCGAGGTTAGAATAGTCATTAGGATGATATTCTGAACAAGAATCAATAGGTGGGGAGCGTACGGGTTTCATTGCTTCCAGAATGGCACTCAATGCCTTGCTGCCAATTTTGTAAGTCATTGCAGTGTTCCACAATATTCTTCTGATGCGCGGATTCTGATATTCACTGTAATTGCGTATAATATCTGAGAACCATGAAAACATAAATAGTTGTGAGATTATCTTTGTAATGCAGATGATATTCTAATATAGGGGCGCCCCTGTAAACACTTGTGTGCTATCACTGGATTCTGATGACAGAGCTCATGTGTGCTATAATATGGTGCGTGCATTTATATAATCTGGCATTGATACTATGGACTTGAGGTTGTTTCCTCGGAAAGTGTACCGTATGCTCATTACCATTAACATGAAAAGTGACATTGCCTTTGTTGCAATCAATAATAGCCCCTGCAATATTAAGAAAAGGTCTTCCAAGAATAATAGACATAATATCATCCTCGGGAATATCAAGAATAACAAAGTCCGTTAAAATAGTAACATTTGCAACCACAACAGGCACATCCTCACAAATACCGACAGGTATAGCAGTTGATTTATCAGCCATTTGCAAAGATATTTCAATAGGTGTCAACTTATTCAAGTCAAGTCTACGATATAAAGAGAGAGGCATAACACTAACACCGGCTCCAAGATCACATAAAGCAGTTTTAATATAATTTCTTTTAATGGAGCAAGGTATAGTAGGTACTCCGGGGTCTCCAAGTTTCTTTGGTATTCCACCCTTAAAAGTATAATTAGCAAGCATGGTGGAAATTTCAGCTTCCGGTATCTTACTTTTATTAGTAATGATATCTTTCATATATTTAGCATAAGGATTTGTTTTGAGCACATCAATCAATCGCATACGTAAAAAGATAGGCCTAATCATTTCAGCAAAGCGCTCAAAATCCTCATCATCCTTCTTCTTGGATGGTTTCGGAGGAAAAGGCATGGGTTTCTGAACACAAGGTTCTCTTTCTTTACCATGTTTCCTAGCAACAAAGTCTCTTTTATCATAACATTGATTCTTTGATTGTGGGTTATCAAGATCAACGACAGGTTCAATTTCTACATCATTATCATTACTAGGTTGAGCATCATCACGAACATCATCATTAGTATTTTCATTAGGTTCATGTTCATTACCAGATTGTGTTTCAGCATCAAACATAGAGATATCATTTGGATTATCAGGTGGTTCAGCAATAGGTTCACTAGAAGTTTGCACAGTTCTATCATTTTTCTTTTTCTTCTTCTTAGAAGAACTAGGAACATCAATATTATTTCTTTGAGAATCTTGCTCGATTCCCTTAGGGTGGCCTTCAGGATACAAAGGTTCCTGAGTCATTCTACCAGTTCTAGTAGCCACTCTAATAGCATAATCATTTTTCTTACTATTCATTTCATCAAGCACTTCTTTTTGAGCCTTAAGTACTTGTTCTACTTGAGTGGTAACCATAGAAGCATGTTTGCTAACAAGTTTAAGTTCACCTTTAATATTAGCCATATAATCACCCAAGCGTCTAATCTTATAAGCACTTTCTTTTAATTGTCTACCAAAAAAAGCATTGAAGTTGTCTTGCTTAAACATAAGTTATCAAACTCATCCAAGCACTGACTAGCAATTTTAGTAGGAGGAACTTCAGCTTTATCATATCTATAGAGAGAATTTACCTTTACTACCTGTGTCGGGATATCAGGATCAGGAGGTTCTTCAGTAAATAAGTGATCAAGTTCATATGTTTCTTCGACAGGCGGTAGATTAAGACCATGTATTTCTTCAATAGGAGGTAAATTCTTAACGTCTTCAGCTTTAATACCTTCTTCCTTTCATAGATTTTTTTGCCTCTTGCATATCTTCGGGACTGAGGAATAGAACACCTCTCTTCTTTGGAGTTTGTTTAGGAATAGGCACGGTAATTGGAGCGGGAGCTGGCTCAGGAGGTGCCCAATTATTTTCATTTGTCAACATATTATTCAATAGAATTTCAGCTTCATCCGGTGTTCTTTCCCTGAAAAGAGAACCAACACAACTATCCAGGTAATCTCTGGAAGCATCGGTTAGTCCATTATAGAAGATATCAAATATTTCAGGTTTCTTAAGAGGATGATCAGGCAAAGCATTAAGTAACTTGAGAAGCCTCCCCCAAGCTTGTGGGAGACTCTCTTCTCTAAATTTGCACAAAGTTGTATATTTCCCTTAAAGCAGCTTGTTTCTTATGAGCAGGGAAATATTTAGCAGAGAAGTAATAAATCATATCCTGGGACTATGCACACAACCAGGATCAAGAGAATTAAACCATATCTTAGCATCACCCTTTAAGGAGAATGGGAATATTTTGAGTATATAGAAGTAACGCGATCTCTCATCATTAGTGAACAGGGCAGCTATATCATTTAACTTAGTAAGATGTGCCACAACAGTTTCAGATTCATAGCCATAGAAAGGATCAGATTCAACCAAAGTAATTATATCTGGATCAATAGAGAATTCATAATCCTTATCAGGAACACAGATAGGTGAAGTTGCAAAAGCAGGATCAGGTTTCATTTTATCTCTAAGTGATTCTTTGTTCCATTTAATCAATAACCTCTTAAGCTCGTATCTATCTCTACAGGCTAAAATAGCTAAAGAAGCATATTTATCAAAAAGATAACCCTGAGGAATAACGGGCATATTTTCATCATCATATTCAGATTCATCAATTTCTCTTTCTCTAGCCCTAGCAATTTATTCTTCAAGAAATTCACTAAGGGGCACAGTAGTATCAGGCATAGAAGTAGTTTCATCATAAGTATCATGCATAGCAGAAGTGGCATCATCAATAACATGCGACATATCGGAACGAATAGCAGAAGCAGGTTTAGGTGTCGCTAACTTACTCATAACAGAAGGTGAATCAAGTGTAGAGCTAGATGGCAGTTCCTTACCTCCCCTCGTAGTTGAGGGATAAATTGTTGTCTTAGCGTCTTTCAAGTTCTTCATAGTGTCCAGAGGATATAAATCCCAAGTGACTCAAAGAATAGAGCTATGCTCCCCAGCAACGGCGCCAGAAAAAGGTCTTGATAACCCACAAGTATAGGGGATCGCAACAGCTTTTGAGGGTAGAGTATTCAACCCAAATTTATTGATTCGACACAAGGGAAGCCAAAGAATATTCTCAAGTATTAGCAGCTGAGTTGTCAATTGAACCACACCTAGAAACTTAGTATCTGCAGCAAAGTGTTTAGTAGCAAAGTAATATGATAGTGGTGGTAACGGCAACGATAGTAGAGACAGTAAAAGTAATGTTTTTGGTATTTTGTAGTGATTGTAACAGTAGCAGCGGGAAAGTAAATAAGCGTAAACCAGTATATGGAAAGCTCGTAGGCATCAGATCGGTGATGGATAATTATGCCGGATGCGGTTCATCATGTATCAGTCATAACATAGGGTGACACAGAACTAGCTCCAATTCATCAATGTAATGTAGGCATGTATTCCGTATATAGTCATACGTGCTTATGGAAAAGAACTTGCATGACATCTTTTGTCCTACCCTCCCGTGGCAGCGGGGTCCTATTGGAAACTAAGGGATATTAAGGCCTCCTTTTAATAGAGAACCGGAACAAAGCATTAGCACATAGTGAATACATGAACTCCTCAAACTACGGTCATCACCGGGAGTGGTCCCGATTATTGTCACTTCGGGGTTGCCGGAGCATAACACATAGTAGGTGACTATAGACTTGCAAGATAGGATCAAGAACTCACATATATTCATGAAAACATAATAGGTTCAGATCTGAAATCATGGCACTCGGGCCCTAGTGACAAGCATTAAGCATAGCAAAGTCATAGCAACATCAATCTCAGAACATAGTGGATACTAGGGATCAAACCCTAACAAAACTAACTCGATTACATGATAAATCTCATCCAACCCATCACCGTCCAGCAAGCCTACGATGGAATTACTCATGCACGGCGGTGAGCATCATGAAATTGGTGATGGAGGATCGTTGATGATGACGACGGCGACGAATCCCCCTCTCTGGAGCCCCGAAGGGACTCCAGATCAGCCCTCCCGAGAGAGATTAGGGCTTGGCGGCGGCTCCGTATCGTAAAACACGATGATTTCTTCTCTCTGATTTTTTTCTCCCCGAAAGCCAATATATAGAGTTGGAGTTGGCGTCGAAGGGTGTCCAGGGGGCCCACGAGGTAGGGGGCGCGCCCTAGAGGGGGGGCGCCCCCCACCCTCGTGGACAGGGTGTGGGCCCCCTGGTCTTCATCTTTGGCGAGGATTTTTTATTATTTTTTCTAAGGTGTTTTGTGGAGTTTCAGGACTTTCCGAGAATATTTTCTTTCTGCACATAAAACAACACCATGGTAATTCTACTAAAAACAGTGTCAGTCCGGGTTAGTTCCATTCAAATCATACAAGTTAGAGTCCAAAACAAGGGCAACAGTGTTTGGAAAAGTAGATACGATGGAGACGTATCACTGCACAAAGGGAACTACACAAGACAATACAATGAACTGTATCCCAGCCAGTGCTTTAACTCTACTGGAAGTTCTTGATAATCTTTCGATATAATCTCAGCACTGGTAAACAAGAGTGATTTCAACCATACATTTGAAGTGCACAAAAATATATACTATTGTGTGATTCGAGTGAGTGCTTTATCATCTCTTATGGGACTACATGAATAAGCTTTTTTCTCAGGTTGGTACAGGCCTAAGGCCTTGATCCATATTAGTTTGTTGTCATCTCTATTTGTATCATGCTACTGTCATGAGAAACTCCTTTATCTTTGCACGTTAAAGTTTTGCAACCTATGATAAATGGCAATGCTTTGAGTGTTGAGTTGAGCTAATTGGCACTGATTAAATAAACTAATACCTCTCTTTAAGCAAGACTACTATGTTGATAACTTTACCCATTAAGATAATGAGGGTGCTTCTATTTGTTAGTGTATGTTTCATAAACTAGTCCCACTATTACAGTAATCTCACTCTCTCAATATATGTGCCAACAGGGATGCTTGATTTTGGTGGAACTGCACAAAAACTTTGGATTCTTCATTGCCTCGACAGCTTCCGTCCTTTCCTGTCAGTCGCTAAACTCCGCATGCTTTCTTCCTTTGCTGTCAGTCGCTTGGCTTATCTCGGCTTCCAGTCAAAGGAAATAGTAATTGATATGCTACCTCACACAGGTTGGTACTGGTCTTTATCCTGATTATTGTGAATGTCATATGTATTGGTAATTTGGTATTGTGCTACTGTTTGCCGATTTCATAAAGGAGTAATTTGGAGCCTGAACTCGCAGGCAAATCATTACATCGGGTGATTTCAGTAGAACTGCACAAAATGATCAGATGTTGACAAGAGGTGCCTATATTCATTCGAGTATCAACCGGCGTCAACGAATTGTCAAACTCCAAGTGTTAGGAGAGTGAACGCCAAAAATATTGCTTGGTGCATAGCCCAGAAAAACGCAGTCCAGTCTTTGGTCCCAACTTGTGCCTTTTGGTTATCGGCACATATGGTAGCGAACTATATGGCATGGAGTCTAAAGATTCTAGACAAGTTGGTTGACGCTTATATTCATCTGGCACTTAATCAGCATGCACGCCAAGGATGCTCCATTTCAGTTGAACTGCACAAAAATTTGGGTGGTTCATTTTCTCAACCGCCTCCTTTCTTGTCTACAATGTAGAATTTTGGCGAGATACAGGACCAAGATGAGCCAGTAAACTGGTTGGATGAAAGTAGTGGCCAAGTTGCTCAAACCTCCCTTGGCACGAGGCCATTATTTGAGGATAAACCTACAAGCAAAGTTCAGATTGTCTGTGCTGCCTCTTATGTACTCGAAAGTTTACTCGTACAAGAACTAATTTTAGCAAGAAGTACCTCCGATTGAACACCATTAACCAGTCCGTACCCTAGGTAATTAAAGTTCGTCCATGGATCATATTGGCTGTGATCTCAATCATTTGGATGCATAAACATATTGAACATGTGTATATCTGAATCTTTTTGTAAATTATGTATGAATATTGTCGTGTGATCTATCAATCATTTGGATGCATAGATATGCTGAGCTTGTGTATATATGAATCTTTTGAGTTGCTGATTGTGAATGTTGGCTATGGATATGAACGTGTCCTGTGAACCTGAGTTTTATATGAATGTTTACCTTTTCTGTTGTATTGTGTGTGAACTTGTTAGTATGCCTACTGTGGGGTATAAAACGCAGGTCTCTTATAAAAGTAATGTTGTGTCCAATTTATGTTTTCCCTTCTAACCTCATTATATATATTTATATTATTACTATTATCGTATATTTTATAGAGACTTATATATACATTATAAAAATATCCCAACTTATAAAAGTAAATGTTTAACGGAAGTTGGCAAGGAAAATCCTGGTTGTTTTTGACTCACAGGCAAGGAAAATCCTGGTGATTGCGTACAAAAGCTTGCGAACATTTTAAGGACCAATTTAATAATAACGCGCTCATTTTTATTTTGAGCAATAACTCGCTAATTTCTTAATTTTATATATATATATATATATATATATATATATATATATATATATATATATATAATGTGCCTCTCCGGTTTATTCTTTGATATCAATTGCTCGTTCTAACATAACATTATATAACGAGCCCACCTAATACGTGTATTTCAAGGAAGTGCAAATGGGTTGGGATTTCTTAGAAAATATAAATGGGTCTGATTGATGCGAAATTATTTGTTCACCCAGCCCAGCAAATGGACTATACATTCTAGAAAACATGGGTTAAATATATGCCACATTTTTGCAGGCTGACATGTGGGCCAATAGGTCGAAGCCTACGCAGGGCGTTGTCAACTTGGTCAACAAACGATTGTGTCATCCACAGCCATTGGATTTATATCCAACGGCCGGCATGCACCTTCAAGCTCTCGTCTTCTTCCTCCAGCGTCGCCGGGACCGCCTGGTCCGGCCTCCGGCGGCTAGCGGCTCTGCTTAGCATGCATCACTGCGAAGCGCTACCCCACCGCCGGCCAGGCTATCCCTCCACCCCTCGACACCTCCTGTTATTCTCCACAGACTACAGCCCCACGCCGCAACAGAACCAGTTATAACCCCTTCTCCTCCTCTCAGTCTGTGACTCCACTGCCGCGTTTTCCCATCTCTGAGTCATTCCCGTCCGGGTCCTCGCCGTTGTCCACCGCCTCGCTGCGTTCGGTGCGGCGTGGTCAACAAACGAGAGTCATCGGAAGAGGACTTTACATGGAGAGCCTGACGGCTGGGACCCACGAGGTCCATGGTCGCACGCAAGGAAAGTTCCTCCTTATTAAGATGAAAAAAATGTTTCCTCCACCTGACATCTGGGACCCACCGGCTGTATCTTCGCACGGAAGGAAGTGCCTCCTTGTTTTGCAAAAAAAATTATTCATCCCGTTGACAGCTGGGACCCGTCAGATTTGGTGACTGACTTGTGGGCCTACTAAGCGGACGTGTACGCACGGCTTTGTCAACTTAATCAACAAATGATTCTAGCAGCTGGACCGTTGGATGTTAATCCAACGGCCGTGCTCCTTCTTCAACCTCTGTTCTTGCTCCTATCTCCCGTGGGCGGCACCGCGGCTGTGCTGCCGCGCACCCGAACCAGTGAAGTTTCCCACCCCTCTCCATCTGCGACTCCACTGTAGCTTAATAAATAGTAATGTCTAACTGAGCCAGTTAGTTAGATGCGTACACTTGGTGTAGTAGGATCTTTATTTACTTTGATGCATACACTTGTTCTTTTTTGGTAGCCCTTTTGTAATGATGGCTGATGTTTGGTTTGGAAGAGAGAGATGCGTCTTCACTCTTCTGGCCTGCTTACTACTTCTGTTGCACCCCCAGCCCTGGTTGTTGTTGCTGCTGTTTTCAATGTACAATCAGTAGTATATTTCATTTGTTGGTTGAATAAAAATTATAAAAATAATAGCAAATGGGATGTACACGCCACAGATTTTGAGGCTGACTTGTTTACGCAAGGCTTTATCAGTGAACACACGATTCTAGCAGCAGTTAGTGTTGGATGTCCATCCAACGGCCAACGTGCTTCTTCGATCTCTGATCTTCCTGCTCCAGCCGCTTAAACTAGCACCGGCGGGACTGCCTGCTCCCTCCTCTTGTGGCCCGCTGTGATCTCGCGCAGGCTTCCCCGGCCCACCCTACTCCCTCCGCTGGCCTGGCCGCACGCAATCAACTGCCTCCTTATTACGCAAAAAAAATGATTCCTCCCACTGACATCTGGGGCGCACCGGTTGGGAGGCTGACTTGTGGGCCTACTAAGTTGACGCGTACGCAGGGCTTGTCAACTTAGTCAACAAACGATTCTAGCAGCAGTAACCGTTGGATTTGAATCGAACGGTCCTACTGCTTCTTCAATCGTTGCTCTTCTTGCACCAGCCGCCCAAACCAGCGGCGGGGAGACCGCCTGCTCCTACCTCCAGTGGCCAGCTGTGCTGCCGATGAGGCCTCATCACCCCCTACTACTCCCACCGCTAGCCAGGCCCTGCGGCGACGGCAGGCTCACACCGCAGCCGAACCAGTGAATCCTCGTACTCCTCTCCGCGTGGGCATCCTCTGTCACGTCTTCCCCGGCTCCGCGTCATCCCCTTCCTAGGCCTCGTCGTCGTCCACCGCCTTGGTGCTCTCGGCGCGGCTTGGTCAACGTGGTCAACGACATTCCATCGGAAGAGTACTGTACATGGAGAGGCTGACAGCTGGGTCCACGGCCACAACCCAGTTTTTTTGTGATTTGCCAAGTAAGTAGCTTTGTCAGGCCTGTTGGGCTGCAAATCTTTCAAGACGAGGAGAGCTTTCATTCGGTTGGCCGAGAAAATGGCCCATCAGTAATGAGAACTGGGCTGTACATTTTTAAAACACATCAAACAGGCAATTAGTTTCAAATATCTTTTTTTCATTTCGAGATTTGAAATTACATTAATTTTTATGCGTGGAGAAATTGTTGGATTTTATATTGATATACATTTATTTTTTAAATCAGTTTGAATGTGAGTCAAAATTTCGGGATTAAAAACAGTTCGGACCGCACCGAAATATGCAAAATTTCGTAAAAAATTTTAACCGTGGCCACAATATGGGCTGTAATGCTAACAAAAAGAATATGGGCTCCAAAAAAACCTTAATAATTAGCAAATGGATTGTAAATTATTAGAAATAATGGCAGATGGGTTGTATGATGTTTCCCACAGATTTGAGGCTTTCTAAAAAAAGGTTGACGCACAAGAAGTCACTGTTGGATGGACATCCAACGGCCGTCGTGCTTCTTCAATCTCTGCTCTTCCTGCTCCAGCCGCTCAAACAGGCACCGGCGGGACTACCTGCTCCCTCCTCCGCGTGACCGGCTCTGCTGCCGCGCAGGCCTCACCGCCCCACTGTACTCCCATCGCTGGCCTAGCCATCCCTCTACTCACCCACACCTGCTGTTATTCTCCGGCGACGGCAGACGAACCAGTAAACCTTCGTACAATCATACTCCCCTCCGCGTGGGAAACAACTGCAGAGTCTTCCCTGCCTCCGTGTCGTTCCCTTCCTAGGCCTCGCCGTCGTCCACCGCCCTGGTGCTCTCGGCGCGTCCTGGTCAACATGGTCAACGACCGACATGCATTTGAAGTGGACTTTACGTGGAGAGGCCGACAGCTGGGTCCACGGCCGCACACAAGGAAATGCCTCCTTATTACATGCAAAATAATGATTCCTCCACCTGACATCAGGGACCCACCGAAAGGGCCTCTGTATTTCGTGAAAAATCGTTACCGCCGCTGATAGCTTGAACCCACCAGCTATATCTTCGCACGCAAGGAAGTGCCTCCTTATTACGCACAAAAAAATGAATACTCCCCCTGTTAGCTGGGACCCAGTATAGTGGCAGGCTGACTTGTGGGCCTACTAAGTTGACGAGGACGGAGGGCTTTGTCAACTTTGTCAATATGCACGATTCTAGCTCCAGTGACCGTACGATGTCCATCCAATGGTCGTAGTGCTTCTTCAACCTCTGGTCTTCTTACTCCAGCCGCCCAAACCAGCATCGGTCGTGCCTCGTGCTCCTGCCTCCCGTGGCCGGCTGCGATGCGGCGGAGGCCTCACCGCCCCCTACTACTCCCACCGCTAGCCAGGCCATCCCTCTACTCACCCACACCCCCTGTTATTCTGCGGCGATGGCAGCCTCACACCGCAGCCGCGCAGCGAACCAGTGAACCCTCGTACTCCTCTACGCGTGGGCATCCACTGCCGCGTCTTCACCGGCTCCGCGTCGTCCCCTTCCTAGGCCTCGCCGTCGTCCACCGCCGTGGTGCTCTCCGCGCGGTGTGGTCAACGTGGTCAAGAAACGACTTCCATCGGAAGAGTACTGTACGTGGAGAGGCTGACAGCTGGGTCCACGGCCACAGCCTAGTTTTTTTGTGATTTGCCAAGTAAGTCGCTTTGTCAGGCCTATTGGGCTGCAAATCTTTGTCAGGCCTGTTGGGCTGGCCGAGAAAATGGCCCATCAGTAATGAGAAATGGGTTGTACATTTTTAAAACACATCAAACCGGCAATTAGTTTCAAATATCTTTTTTTCATTTCAAGATTTTAAATTGCATTAATTTTTATGCGTGGAGAATTTGCTGGATTTTATATTGATATACATTTATTTTTAAAATCAGTTTGAATGTGAGTCGAAATTTCGGGATTAAAAACAGTTTGGACCGCACCGAAATATGCAAAATTTCGTATAATTTTTTAACTGTTGCCACAATATGGGCTGTAATGCTAACAAAAAGAATATGGGCTCAAAAAAAACCTTCATAATTAGCAAATGAGCTGTAAATTATTAGAAATAATGGCAGATGGGTTGTATGCTGTTTCCCACAGATTTGAGGCTTTCCTAAAAAAAAGGTTGATGCACAAGCAGTGATTGTTGGATGGCCATCCAACGGCCGTCGTGCTTCTTCAATCTATGCTCTTCCTGCTCCAGCCGCTCAAATAGGCGCCGGCGGGACTGCCTGCTCCCTCCTCCCCGCGACCGGCTCTGCTGCCGCGCAGGCCTCACCGCCCTACTATACTCGCATCGCTGGCCTAGTCATCCCTCTACTCACCCACACCTGCTGTTAGTCTCCGGCGACGGCAGACGAACCAGTAAACCCCCGTACAGTCGTACTCCCCTCCGCGTGGGAAACAACTGCCGAGTCTTCCCTGCCTCTGTGTCGTCCCATTCCTAGGCCTCGCAGTCGTCCACCGCCCTGGTGCTCTCGGCGCGGCATGGTCAATGTGGTCAAGGAACGTCTTCCATTGGACGTGGACTGTACGTGGAGAGGCTGATAGCTGGGTCCATGGCCGCAGCAAGGAAGTGCCTCCTTATTACGTGCAAAATAATTATTCCTCCACCTGACAGTGGGGACCCACCGGACGGGCCACCTTCGTGGGAGGCTGACTTGTGGGCGTACTAAGTTGACAGGGACGAAGGGCTTTATCAACTTAGTCAATATGAACGATTCTAGCTCCAGTGACCATACGATTGTTGGGGAACGTAGTAATTTCAAATTTTTCCTACGCACACGCAAGATCATGGTGATGCATAGCAACGAGAGGGGAGAGTGTTATCTATGTACCCATGTAGACCGAAAGCGGAAGCGTTATATCAACGCGGTTGATGTAGTCGTACGTCTTCACGATCCGACCGATCCAAGCACCGTTACTCCGGCACCTCCGAGTTCTTGGCACACGTTCAGCTCGATGACGTTCCCCGGGCTCCGATCCAGCAAAGCTTCGGGGAAGAGTTCCGTCAGCACGACGGCGTGGTGACGATCTTGATGCTCTACTGTCGCAGGGCTTCGCCTAAGCACCGCTACAATATGACCGAGGTGGAATATGGTGGAGGGGGCACCGCACACGGCTATAGAACGATCTCAAGGATCAACTTGTGTGTCCATGGGGTGCCCCCTGCCCCCGTATATAAAGGAGCAAGGGAGGGAGGAGGCCGGCCCTAGGTTTGGGCGCGCCAAGGGGAGTCCTACTCCCACCGGGAGTAGGATTCCACCTTTCCTAGTCCAACTAGGAGAAGGGGGGAAAGGAGGGGAGTGGAGAAGGAAGGGAGAGGGGGCCGCGCCCCCAAACCCCTTGTCCAATTCGGACTGGGCTTGGGAGGGGCGCGCGCCACCTCCTGGCTCCTTCCCACTAAGGCCCAATAAGGCCCAATACTCTTCCCCGTATTCCCGTAACTCCCCGGTACCTCCGAAAATACCCGAACCACTCAGAACCCTTCCGATGTCCGAATATAGTCGTCCAATATATCGATCTTTACGTCTCGACCATTTCGAGACTCCTCATCATGTCCCCGATCCCATCCGGGACTCCGAACTCCTTCGGTACATCAAAACTCATAAACTCATTATATAACTGTCATCGAAACCTTAAGCGTGCGGACCCTACGGTTCGAGAACAATGTAGACATGACCGAGACACGTCTCCGGTCAATAACCAATAGCGGGACCTGGATGCCCATATTGGCTCCTACATATTCTGCGAAGATCTTTATCGGTCAGACCGCATAACAACATACGTTGTTCCCTTTGTCATCGGTATGTTACTTGCCCGAGATTCGATCGTCGGTATCCAATACCTAGTTCAATCTCGTTACCGGCAAGTCTCTTTACTCGTTCCGTAATACATCATCCCGCAACTAACTCATTAGTTGCAATGCTTGCAAGGCTTAAGTGATGTGCATTACCGAGAGGGCCCAGAGATACCTCTCCGACGATCGGAGTGACAAATCCTAATCTCGAAATACGCCAACCCAACATCTACCTTTGGTGACACCTGTAGTACTCCTTTATAATCACCCAGTTACGTTGTGACGTTTGGTAGCACCCAAAGTGTTCCTCCGGCAAACGGGAGTTGCATAATCTCATAGTCAAAGGAACATGTATAAGTCATGAAGAAAGCAATAGCAACATACTAAACGATCGGGTGCTAAGCTAATGGAATGGGTCATGTCAATCAGATCATTCAACTAATGATGTGATCCCATTAATCAAATAACAACTCTTTGTTCATGGTTAGGAAACATAACCCTCTTTGATTAACGAGCTAGTCAAGTAGAGGCATACTAGTGACACTTTGTTTGTCTATGTATTCACACATGTATTATGTTTCCGGTTAATACAATTCTAGCATGAATAATAAACATTTATCATGATATAAGGAAATAAATAATAACTTTATTATTGCCTCTAGGGCATATTTCCTTCAGTCTCCCACTTGCACTAGAGTCAATAATCTAGTTCACATCGCCATGTGATTTAATAGCAATAGTTCACATCACCATGTGATTAACACCCATAGTTCACATCGCCATGTGACCAACATCCAAAGGGTTTACTAGATTCAGTAATCTAGTTCACACCGCTATGTGATTAACACCCAAAGAGTACTAAGGTGTGATCATGTTTTGCTTGTGAGAGAATCTTAGTCAACGGGTCTTTCACATTTAGATCCGTTATGTATTTTGCAATTTTCTATGTCTACAATGCTCTGTACGGAGCTACTCTAGCTAATTGCTCCCACTTTCAATATGTATCTAGATCGAGACTTAGAGTCGTCCAGATCGATGTCAAAACTTGCATCAACGTACCTCTTTACGACGAACCTTTTGTCACCTCCATAATCGAGAAACATATCCTTATTCCACTAAGGATAACTTTGACCGTTGTCCAGTGATCTACTCCTAGATCACCATTGTACTCCCTTGCTTAACTCAGTGTAGGGTATACAATAGATCTGGTAAACAGCATGGCATACTTTATAGAACCTATGGCCGAGGCATAGGGAATGACTTTCATTCTCTTTCTATTTTCTGCCGTGGTCGGTCTTTGAGTCTTTACTCAACTTCACACCTTGTAACACAGGAAAGAACTCTTTCTTTGACTGTTCCACTTTGAACTACTTCAAAATCTTGTCAAGGTATGTACTCATTGAAAAAACTTATCAAGCGTCTTGATCTATCTCTATAGATATTGATGCTCAATATGTAAGCAGCTTCACCGAGGTTTTCCTTTGAAAAACTCCTTTCAAACACTCCTTTGTGCTTTACAGAATAATTCTACATTATTTCTGATCCACAATATGTCATACATATACTTATCAGAAATGTTGTAGTGCTCCCACTCACTTTCTTGTAAATACAGGCTTCACCGCAAGTCTGTATAAAACTATATGCTTTGATCAACTTATCAAAGCGTGTATTCCAACTCCGAGATGCTTGCACCAGTCCACAGATGGATCACTGGAGCTTGCATATTTTGTTAACACCTTTAGGATTTAAAAAACCTTCTGGTTGCATCATATACAACTCTTCTTTAATAAATCCATTAAGGAATGCAGTTTTGTTTATCCATTTGCCAGATTTCATAAAATGCGGCAATTGTTAACATGATTCGGATAGACTTAAGCATAGATACGAGTGAGAAACTCTCATCGTAGTCAACACCTTGAACTTGTCGAAAACCTTTTGCGACAATTCCAGCTTTGTAGATAGTAACACTACTATCAGTGTCCGTCTTCCTCTTGAAGATCCATTTATTTTCTTTGGCTTGCCGATCATCGGGCAAATCCATCAAAGTCCATACTTTGTTCTCATACATGGATCATATCTCAGATTTCATGGCCTCAAACCATTTCGCGGAATCTGGGCTCATCATCGCTTCCTCATAGTTCGCAAGTTCGTCATGGTCTATTAACATGACTTCCAGAACAGGATTACCGTACCACTCTGGTGCGGATCTCACTCTGGTTTACCTACGAGATTCGGTAGTAACTTGATTTGAAGTTACATGATCATCATCATTAGCTTCCTCAGTAATTGGTGTAGTAGTCACAGGAACAGATTTCTGTGATGAACCACTTTCCAATAAGGGAGCAGATACAGTTACCTTATCAAGTTCTACTTTCCTCCCACTCACTTATTTCGAGAGAAACTCCTTCTCTAGAAAGGATCCATTCTCAGCAACGAATATCTTGCCTTCAGATCTGTGATAGAAGGTGTACCCAACTGCCTCCTTTGGGTATCCTATGAAGACACATTTCTCCGATTTGGGTTTGAGCTTATCAGGATGAAACTTTTTCATATAAGCATTGCAACCCCAAATTTTAAGAAACAACAACTTTGGTTTCTTGCCAAACCACAGTTCATACGGTGTTGTCTCAACGGATTTAGATGGTGCCCTTTTTAACGTGAATGTAGCTGTCTCTAATGCATAACCCCAAAATGATAGTGGTAAATCGGTAAGAAACATCATAGATTGTACTATATCCCATAAAGTACGGTTATGAGGTTCGGACACACCATTATGCTGTGGTGTTCCAGGTGGCATGAATTTGTGAAACTATTCCACATGGTTTTAACTGAAGGCCAAACTCGTAATATTTTACCTCTGCGATCATATCGTAGAAACTTTTATTTTCTTGTTACGATGATTCTCCACTTCACTCTGAAATTCTTTGAACTTTTCAAACGTTTCAGACTTATGTTTCATCAAGTAGATATACCCATATCTGCTCAAATCATCTGTGAAGGTTAGAAAATAATGATACTTGTTGCGAGCCTTAATATTCATTGGACCACATACATCAGCATGTATGATTTCCAACAAATCTGTTACTTGCTCCATTGTTCCGGAGAACGGCGTTTTAGTCATCTTGCCCAAGAGGCATGGTTCGCAAGTATCAAGTGATTCATAATCAAGTGATTCCAAAATCCCATCAGAATGGAGTTTCGTCATGCGCTTTACACCAATATGACCTAAACGGCAGTGCCACAAATAATTTGCACTATCATTATTAACTTTGCATCTTTTGGCTTCAATATTATGAATATGTGTATCACTACGATCGAGATCCAACGAACTATTTTCATTGGGTGTATGACCATCGAAGGTTCTATTCATGTAAGCAGAAAAACAATTGTTCTCTAACTTAAATGAATAACCGTATTGCAATAAACATGATCAAATCATATTTATGCTCAACGCAAACACCAAATAACACTTATTTAAGTTCAACACTAATCCCGAAAGTATAGTGAGTGTGTGATGATGATCATATCAATCTTGGAACTACTTCCAACATACATCGTCACTTCACCCTTAACTAGTCTCTGTTTATTCTGCAACTCCCGTTTCGAGTTACTAATCTTAGCAACTGAACTAGTATCAAATACTGAGGGGTTGCTATAAACGCTAGTAAAGTACACATCAATAACATGTATATCAAATATACTTATGTTCACTTTGCCATCCTTCTTATCCGCCAATCACTTAGGGTAATTCTACTTCCAGTGACCAGTCCCTTTGCAGTAGAAGCACTTAGTCTCAGGCTTAGGACTAGACTTGGGCTTCTTCACTTGAGCAGCAACTTGCTTGCTGTTCTTCTTGAAGTTCCCCTTTTTTCCTTTGCCCTTTTCTTGAAACTAGTGGTCTTGTCAACCATCAACACTTGATGTTTTTCTTGATTTCTACCTTCATCGATTTCATCATCATGAAAAACTTGGGAGTCTTTCTCGTCATCCCTTGCATACTATAGTTCATCACAAAGTTCTACTAACTTGGTGATGGTGACTAGAGAATTCTGTCAATCACTATCTTATCTGGAAGATTAACTCCCACTTGATTCAAGCGATTGTAGTACCCAGACAATCTGAGCACATGCTCACTAGTTGAGCGATTCTCCTCCATCTTTTAGCTATAGAACTTGTTGGAGACTTCATATCTCTCAACTCGGGTATTTGCTTGAAATATTAACTTCAACTCCTGGAACATCTCGTATGGTCCATAACGTTCAAAACGTCTTTGAAGTCCCGATTCTAAGCCGTTAAGCATGGTGCACTAAACTATCAAGTAGTCATCATATTGAGCTAGCCAAACGTTCATAGCGTCTGCATCTGCTCCTGCAATAGGTCCGTCACCTAGCGGTGCATCAAGGACATAATTCTTCTGTGCAGCAATGAGGATAAACCTCAGATCACGGATCCAATCCGCATCATTGCTACTAATATTTTTCAACACAATTTTCTCTAGGAACATATCAAAATAAACACAGGGAAGCAACAATGCGAGCTATTGATCTACAACATAGATATGCTAATACTACCAGGACTAAGTTCATGATAAATTAAAGTTCAATTAATCATATTACTTAAGAACTCCCACTTAGATAGACATCTCTCTAATCCTCTAAGTGATCACGTGATCCAAATCAACTAAACCATGTCCGATCATCACGTGAGATGGAGTAGTTTCAATGGTGAACATCATCATGTTGATCATATCTACTATATGATTCACGCTCGACCTTTCGGTCTCCGTGTTCCGAGGCCATATCTGCATATGCTAGGCTCATCAAGTATAACCCGAGTATTCCGCGTGTGCAAAACTGGCTTGCACCCGTTGTAGATGGACGTAGAGCTTATAACACCCGATCATCACGTGGTGTCTGGGCACGACGAACTTTGGCAACGGTGCATACTCGGGGAGAACACTTCTTGATAATTTAGTGAGAGATCATCTTATAATGCTACCGTCAATCAAAGCAAGATAAGATGCATAAAAGATAAACATCACATGCAAATCAATATAAGTGATATGATATGGCCATCATCATCTTGTGCTTGTGATCTCCATCTCCGCAGCACTGTCATGATCACCATCGTCACTGGCGCGACACCTTGATCTCCATCGTAGCATCGTTGTCGTCTCGCCAATCTTATGCTTCTACGACTATCGCTACCGCTTAGTGATAAAGTAAAGCATTACAGGGTGATTGCATTGCATACAATAAAGCGACAACCATACGGCTCCTGCCGGTTGCCGATAACTCGGTTACAAAACATGATCATCTCATACAATAAAATATGGCATCATGTCTTGACCATATCACATCACAACATGCCCTGCAAAAACAAGTTAGACGTCCTCTACTTTGTTTGTTGCAAGTTTTACGTGGCTGCTACGGGCTTAAGCAAGAACTCATCTTACCTACGCATCAAAACCACAACGATAGTTTGTCAAATAGACTCCGTTTTAACCTTCTCAAGGACTGGGCGTAGCCACACTTGGTTCAACTAAAGTTGGTGAGACAGTCTCCCGCAAGCCATCTGTGTGCAAAGCACGTCGAGGGAACCGGTCTCGCGTAAGCGTACGCGTAAGGTTGGTCCGGGTCGTCTCATCCAACAATACCGCTGAACCAAAGTATGACATGCTGGTAGGCAGTATGACTTGTATCGTTCACAACTCACTTGTGTTCTACTCGTGCAAATAACATCAAACCATAAAAACCTAGGCTCTGATACCACTGTTGGGGAACGTAGTAATTTCAAATTTTTTCTACGCACACGCAAGATCATGGTGATGCATAGCAACGAGAGGGGAGAGTGTTATCTATGTACCCATGTAGACCAAAAGCGGAAGCGTTATATCAACGCGGTTGATGTAGTCGTACGTCTTCACGATCCGACCGATCCAAGCACCGTTACTCCGGCACCTCCGAGTTCTTGGCACACGTTCAGCTCGATGACGTTCCCCGGGCTCCGATCCAGCAAAGCTTTGGGGAAGAGTTCCGTCAGCACGACGGCGTGGTGACGATCTTGATGCTCTACTGTCGCAGGGCTTCGCCTAAGCACCGCTACAATATGACCGAGGTGGAATATGGTGGAGGGGGCACCGCACACGGCTATAGAACGATCTCAAGGATCAACTTGTGTGTCCATGGGGTGCCCCCTGCCCCCGTATATAAAGGATCAAGGGAGGGAGGAGGCCGGCCCTAGGTTTGGGCGCGCCAAGGGGAGTCCTACTCCCACCGGGAGTAGGATTCCACCTTTCCTAGTCCAACTAGGAGAAGGGGGGAAAGGAGGGGAGTGGAGAAGGAAGGGAGAGGGGGCCGCACCCCCAAACCCCTTGTCCAATTCGGACTGGGCTTGGGAGGGGCGCGCGCCACCTCCTGGCTCCTTCCCACTAAGGCCCAATAAGGCCCAATACTCTTCCCCGTATTCCCGTAACTCCCACGTACCTCCGAAAATACCCGAACCACTCAGAACCCTTCCGATGTCCGAATATAGTTGTCCAATATATCGATCTTTACGTCTCGACCATTTCGAGACTCCTCGTCATGTCCCCGATCCCATCCGGGACTCCGAACTCCTTCGGTACATCAAAACTCATAAACTCATTATATAACTGTCATCGAAACCTTAAGCATGCAGACCCTACGGTTCGAGAACAATGTAGACATGACCGAGACACGTCTCCGGTCAATAACCAATAGCGGGACCTGGATGCCCATATTGGCTCCTACATATTCTGCGAAGATCTTTATCGGTCAGACCGCATAACAACATACGTTGTTCCCTTTGTCATCGGTATGTTACTTGCCCGATATTCGATCGTCGGTATCCAATACCTAGTTCAATCTCGTTACCGGCAAGTCTCTTTACTCGTTCCGTAATACATCATCCCGCAACTAACTCATTAGTTGCAATGCTTGCAAGGCTTAAGTGATGTGCATTATCGAGAGGGCCCAGAGATACCTCTCCGACGATCGGAGTGACAAATCCTAATCTCGAAATACGCCAACCCAACATCTACCTTTGGTGACACCTGTAGTACTCCTTTATAATCACCCAGTTATGTTGTGACGTTTGGTAGCACCCAAAGTGTTCCTCCGGCAAACGGGAGTTGCATAATCTCATAGTCAAAGGAACATGTATAAGTCATGAAGAAAGCAATAGCAACATACTAAACGATCGGGTGCTAAGCTAATGGAATGGGTCATGTCAATCAGATCATTCAACTAATGATGTGACCCCATTAATCAAATAACAACTCTTTGTTCATGGTTAGGAAACATAACCCTCTTTGATTAACGAGCTAGTCAAGTAGAGGCATACTAGTGACACTCTGTTTGTCTATGTATTCACACATGTATTATGTTTCCGGTTAATACAATTCTAGCATGAATAATAAACATTTATCATGATATAAGGAAATAAATAATAACTTTATTATTGCCTCTAGGGCATATTTCCTTCAACGATGTCCATCCAACGGCCATAGTGCTTCTTCAACCTCTGGTCTTCTTGCTCCAGCCGCCCAAAGCAGCGCCGGTCGTGCCGCATGCTCCTGCCTCCCGTGGCCGGCTGTGCTGCCACGGAGGCCTCACCGCTCCTACTATTCCCACTGCTGGCCAGGCCCTGTGGCGACGGCACCCTCACACCGCAGCCGAACCAGTGAACCCTCGTACTCCTCTCCGCGAGGCTTCCACTGCCGCGTCTTCCCCGGCTCCGCGTCGTCCCCTTCCTAGGCCTCACCGTCGTCCACCGCCGTGGTGCTCTCGGCGCAGCATGGTCAATGTGGTCAACGACCGACTTCCATCGGAAGAGTGCTGTGCGTGGAGACGCTGATAGCTGGGTCCACAACCGCAGCAAGGAAGTGCCTCCTTATTACGCGCAAAATAATTATTCCTCCACCTGACAGCGGGGACCCACCGGAAGGGCCACCGTATTTCACGAAAAAACGTTTGCCCTGACTGCTGGGACCCATCAGCTACATCTTCGCACGCAAGGAAGTGCCTGATAGTCGGGACCCACCTGGTCGAAGCGTACGTAGCGTTGTCATTATGGTCGCGAACGTGTACGTACATATATACTGGTGGATGTAGAGGCGCGCATGTGTCGTAGTAGAGGCGGCCAGGGTGCAAGAAACAGCGTCGTCGTGTTCATGGGGATGCAACGGAATGAGTCGTGTTCATGGGGAGGCAACGGAATGCGTCATGTTCATGGGGAGGCAACGGAACGCGTGGGAGCCAACCGGCTGGGTCGGAACGGAATGTGTGGTCATGTTCATCGGGAAGGCTTGGACGGAACAGGCGATGGAAACGAGGCCTAGCGTACCGCACAACGGAGGAAACGGACCTCCTACGTTCGGAGCGGGGTCCTGTTGATCGGGAGGGGTCTGGCGTACCGCAAAACGGAGGAAACGGACCTCCTACGGTCGAAACGGGGGTCCTGTTGATCGGGAGGGGTGTGGCGTACCGCAAAATGGAGGAAACGGACTTGTGTTGGAGTGCTACGGTCGAAATGAGGGTCTTGTTCACCGGGAGGGGTGTGGCATACCACAAAACGGGACTCCACGGGATACTGTTCATCTCCACCGTCGACCCCCTCCAGCCTCCACGAGCTAATGTTCATCCACCGTCGACCTCCTCCAGCCTCCATAGGCTCCTGTTCATCCAGCCTCCACCGCACGCTACTCCACTGGCTACTGTTCAACCACCCCTCCACCGTCTACTGTTCATCCAGCCCTCCACACCATGGGGTCCTGTTCAACCACCCCTCCATGGGCACCCCTCCACCGTCTACTGTTCATCCAGCCCTCCACACCACGGGGTCCTGTTCAACCACCCCTCCACGGGCACCCCTCCACCGTCTACTGTTCATCCTGCCCTCCACGGGGTGGTCCTGTTCATCCAGCCCTCCACGGGGTCCTGTTCATCCAGCCCCAACCGGCTCGATCGATCGGGGTCCTGTTCATCCAGAGGCAACACCACGGGGTCCTGTTCATCCACCCCCATAGGGAACTGGTCATCCAACCCCCCCCCCCTCGCAATGCTCACTGTTCATCCAGAGGTAGCATCGATCGGCTTCAGTTAGCAGCAGTAGCGAAGGAATCGCTCGATCGAGTTCAGTTAACAGCCATCAATCGATCGCTCGGGTTCAGTAACGCGTAGCCTGCAGTGCAATTGCTCGGGTTCAGTTAGAGCCCAACGCCTCGCTCGGGTTTAGTTAGAGCCAACAGCTCGCACAGGCGCGCGTACGTGTACGAGAGAAACGCGCATCGCTCGGCCCCCGACCTCCCACCGTAATCGGGAACTCCCCGAAATCCCCCCCCCCCTCGCTTCTACCACGGTTTTTTCCGTCATGGACGGCCCAAAGAATGTCATGCAGCTGCGACTCCGGCCCGCCCAGGACGAAAAACCCATTTTATGTCATGATTTTTTGTCATAGAAGTAGGAGCCCACCACATCTATGATGATACCGGGTTTTGTCACAATTATCGTCATAGAAGTGTCATATGTATGACAGAAAAAAAATTCGTTCGGCCCAAAATGTCACGGATGTGTCTTTTTTTTGTAGTGGATAGTTTCATGAGCTAACTTAAGAGTGTTTAGTTCTTTAGTTAGAGACTCAATCTTCTCCTTATCATTGTCATTCATTTCATCTTGATTAGCATGATTAATTGACGTTTCATCATAGTATTCATCACTAGAGTTGTCAACAAGTAAATCATCATCACCTAACAAGTCATCTTCATCACTATTGAAATCAACATACTCGGGGTGTGATACCTTTGGATCTTTGGCCATGAAGCATCTCCCAATTCCTTCATTTGGTGAATAACATATGTCGTAGGAGTTGGTTGACACAAGTGCTAGAACGGAAACACCTTCATCTTGAGTATATTCGGAGTCGGGGTGATAGCTTCTCTCGGAGTGGTTGTCGGAGTCGGAGCCGGATACCCATTCACCAACATGAGTTTGATGTCTTTGTTTTGTGTAGCTCCTTGATGACTTGTCCTTTCTTTCCAAATCCTTGCTTCTCTGTGAGGGTCTTCGTTCATAACGATCATCTCTACTCCTTCTTTCTCTAGGTGGTGATTCTTCTCTTCTACTTCTTCTCTTGGGAGAATCCTCTCTTTTCTTGTAGGGGGGCGTACACTCATTGGAATAGTGTCTGGGCCTTCCACAATTGTAGCAGTTTCGCTCTCGACTATAGGATCTTTTGTCATTGTAGGACCTTGACTTGGAGCTTCTCTCTTTGCTTCTACTCTTGTAGAACTTGTTGAAGTTCTTCACCATTAAGCTCAATTCTTCATTGAAGGTTTGTTTCTCATTTGATGATGTGGGGGCTTCACCTGAGGCTTTGTAAGCACCACTTGATTTGTTGTGAAGTTCCTCCTTATCCTTGAGTGACATCTCATGAGCAACAATTCTTCCAATGACTTCCTTTGGCTTGATATCTTTGTAATTGGGCATCATTTGAATCAATGTGCACACGGTATCATATTTTCCATCCAAGGCTCTTAGGATTTTCTTGATGATGAATTTGTAGGTCATCTCTTCACTTCCTAAGCTGGCAATCTCATTTGTGATAAGAGAAAGCCTAGAGTACATTTCAGCGACACCTTCACCATCCTTCATTTTGAACTTGTCAAGTTGACTTTGAAGCACATCCAACTTGGATTCCTTGATGGAGTCGGTACCTTCATGCATGTCAATCAAAGTATCCCAAATTTCCTTTGCATTCTCAAGACGACTGATTTTGTTGAATTCTTCGGGGCACAATCCTTTGAAGAGGATATCACAAGCTTGAGCGTTGTATTGCAGCATTTTCAACTCTTCCGCGGTAGCTTCACGGTTCGGTTCTTTCCCATCAAAGAATTCGCCTTGCAAGCCAATACACACAATAGCCCAAACGGCGGGGTTATGTCCAAGAATATGCATTTTCATCTTATGCTTCCAACTAGCAAAATTAGTACCATCAAAGTAAGGACCTCTACGGTGATAATTTCCCTCGCTAGACGCCATACTCTCCTAGGTTGTGAAACCAAGGTTATGACCACCAAAAGCTATGGAAATCAAAGCAAATGGAGACCAAAGCTCTGATACCACTTGTAGGATCGAAAGTATGTCTAGAGGGGGGTGATTAGACTACTTGACCAATTAAAAACTATCCTTTTCCCAATTTTAGTCTTTGGCAGATTTTAGCTATCTTAGCACAAGTCAAGCAATCTTAACACAATTCAAGCAAGCATGCAAAGAGTATATGAGCAGCGGAAAGTAAAGCATGCAACTTGCAAGAATGTAAAGGGAAGGGTTTGGAGAATTCAAACGCAATTGGAGACACAGATGTTTTTGTCGTGGTTCCGATAGGTGGTGCTATCGTACATCCACGTTGATGGAGACTTCAACCCACGGAGGGTAACGGTTGCGCGAGTCCACGGAGGGCTCCACCCATGAAGGGTCCACGAAGAAGCAACCTTGTCTATTCCATCATGGCCGTCGCCCACGAAGGACTTGCCTCACTAGCGATAGATCTTCACAAAGTAGGCGATCTCCTTGCCCTTACAAACTCCTTGGTTCAACTCCACAATCTTGTCGGAGGCTCCCAAGTGACACCTAGTCAATCTAGGAGACACCAAACTCCAAGAAGTAACAAATGGTGTGTTGATGATGAACTCCTCGCTCTTGTGCTTCAAATGATAGTCTCCCCAACACTAAACTCTCTCTCACAGGATTTGGATTTGGTGGAAACAAGATTTGAGTGGAAAGCAACTTGGGGAAGGCTAGAGATCAAGATTCATATGGTGGGAATGGAATATCTTGGCCTCAACACATGAGTAGGTGTCTCTCTCTCAGAAAATGTGTATTGGAAGTGTATGGTCTGATGGCTCTCTCCACGAAAGAAGAGTGGGTGAAGGGGTATATATAGCCTCCACACAAAATCTAACCATTACACACAATTTACCAATCTCGGTGAGACCGAATTGAGAAACTCGGTCGGACCGATTTAGTAAACCTAGTGACCGTTAGGATTTTCGGTGGGACTAAGATGCAACTCGGTAGGACCGATATGGTTAGGGTTAGGGCATAACGTAATCTCGGTGAGACCGATTACACAAACTCGGTGAGACCGATTTTGGTAATAAGCTAACCAGAGAGTTGGTCAGGTAAATTCGGTGGGACCGATTCGCTCATCTCGGGGAGACCGAAATGTTACAGAAGGGAAACAGAGAGTTTACATTGTAATCTTGGTGGGACCGATTTGCTCATCTCGGTAGGACCGAAACATTACAAAGGGAAATAGAGAGATTACAATCCCATCTCGGTGAGACCGAGATCCCTATCGGTGAAACCGATTTGCCTAGGGTTTGTGGCAGTGGCTATGACATCTGAACTTGGTGGCACCGGATAGAAAGAATCGGTGGGGGCGAGTTTGACTTTTAGTATAGGTCATATGTGGATGTGGGAAGATAGTTGAGGGTTTTGGAGCATATCACCAAGCACTATGAAGCAAGAACCTCATTAAGCAACACCTCATCCCTCCTTGATAGTATTGGCTTTTCCTATAGACTTAATGTGATCTTGGATCACTAAAATATAAAATGTAGAGTCTGGAGCTTTAAGCTTGAGCCAAACTTTTTGTCCTTAGTATTTTGAGGGGTCCACTTTCCTCATCCATGCCATCCATTCATTGAGCTTTTCCTGAAATATTAATCTTGGAATAATGTTAGCTCAATGAGCTATATGTTGTTAGGAATTACCAAAACCACCCAGGGATAGTTGCACTTTCAGATGGTTATGTTTCCTAGCCATAGACAAAGAGTTGTCATTCGATTAACGGGATCACATTATTAGGAGAATGATGTGATTGACTTGACCCATTTCGTTAGCTTAGCACTTGATCGTTTAGTATGTTGCTATTGCTTTCTTCATGACTTATACATGTTCCTATGACTATGAGATTATGCAACTCCCGTTTACCGGAGGAACACTTTGTGTGCTACCAGACGTCACAACGTAAATGGGTGATTATAAAGGAGCTCTACAGGTGTCTCCGAAGGTACATGTTGGGTTGGCGTATTTCGAGATTAGGATTTGTCACTCCGATTGTCGGAGAGGTATCTCTGGGCCCTCTCGGTAATGCACATCACATAAGCCTTGCAAGCATTGCAACTAATGAGTTAGTTGTGAGATGATGTATTACGGAACGAGTAAAGAGATGCCATACGGAAAAGGAGAGAAAGGCCTCAAAGGGTGGCTGCACCCCTCCCCATGGACTGGTCCGAATTGGACTAGGGAGGGGGGCGCCTCCTTCCTTCCTTCTCCTTTTTCCTTCCCTCCTCCTACTCCAACAAGGAAAAGAGGAATCCTACTCCCTGTGGGAGTAGGACTCCCCCCTTGGCGCGCCCTCCTTGGCCGGCCGCTTCTCCCCCCTTGCTCCTTTATATACGGGGGCAGGGGGCACCCTA
Source organism: Aegilops umbellulata (assembly GCA_032464435.1). Classification (NCBI taxonomy): domain Eukaryota; kingdom Viridiplantae; phylum Streptophyta; class Magnoliopsida; order Poales; family Poaceae; genus Aegilops; species Aegilops umbellulata. The sequence goes on along the minus strand of CP136056.1, from coordinate 472,749,351 downwards.
GGGACACAACAATTGATTGTTTGATCTTTTAGCCGTGCGCGGTGCCCCCCTCCACCATAGTCCACCTCGATAATACTGTAGCGGTGCTTAGGCGAAGCCCTGCGCCGGTAGAACATCATCAAACCATCGTCACCACGCCATCGTGCTGACGAAACTCTCCCTCAACACTCGGCTGGCTCGGAGTTCGAGGGACATCATCGGGCTGAACGTGTGCCGAACTCGGAGGTGCCGTGTGTTCGGTACTTGATCGGTCGGATCGTGAACACGTACGACTACATCAACCGCGTCGTGCTAACGCTTCCGCTTTCGGTCTATGAGGGTACGTGGACAACACTCTCCCCTCTCATTGCTATGCATCACCATGTTCTTGCGTGTGCGTAGGAATTTTTTTGAAATTACTACGTTCCCCAACATAATATGATGAAAAATAGACCCGGGGGCCATAGGTTTCACTAGTGGCTTCTCTCAAGAGCATAAGTATTTTACGGTGGGTGAACAAATTACTGTTGAGCAATTGACAGAATTGAGGATAGTTATGAGAATATCTAAGTATGATCATGTATATAGGCATCACGTCCGAGACAAGTAGACCGACTCCTGCCTGCATCTACTACTATTACTCCACACATCGACCGCGATCCAGCATGCATCTAGAGTATTAAGTTCGTAAAAACAGAGTAACGCTTTAAGCAAGATGACATGATGTAGAGGGATAAATTCATGCAATATGATAAAAAAACCATCTTGTTATCCTCGATGGCAACAATACAATACGTGCCTTGCTTCCCCTACTGTCACTGGGAAAGGACACCGCAAGATTGAACCCAAAGCTAAGCACTTCTCCCATTGCAAGAAAGATCAATCTAGTAGGCCAAAACAAACTGATAATTCGAAGAGACTTGCAAAGATAACCAATCATACATAAAAGAACTCAGAAAATTCAAAAATTGTTCATAGATAAACTTGATCATAAACCCACAATTCATCTGTCTCAACAAACACACCGCAAAAGAAGATTACATCAAATAGAACTCCACGAGAGAGGGGGGGAACATTGTATTGATATCCAAAAAGAGAGAAGAAGCCATCTAGCTAATAACTATGGATCCGAAGGTCTGAAGTAAACTACTCACACATCATCGGAGAGGCTATGGTGTTGATGTAGAAGCCCTCCGTGATCGATGCCCCCTCCGGCGGAGCTCCAGAATAGGCACCAAGATGGGATCTCGTGGGTACAGAAGGTTGCGGCGGTGGAATTAGGTTTTTGGCTCCTTATCTGATCGTTTGGGGGTACGTAGGTGTATATATAGGAGGAAGGAGTACGTCGATGGAGCAACAGGGGGCCCACGAGGGTGGAGGGCGCGCCTGGGGGGGTAGGCGCTCCCCACTACCTCGTGGCTTCCTCCTTTATTTCTTGACGTAGGGTCCAAGTCCTCTTGATCATGTTCATTCCGAAAATCACGTTCCCGAAGGTTTCATTCCGTTTGGACTCCGTTTGATATTCTTTTTCTGCGAAACTCTGAAATAGGCAAAAAATCAGCAATTCTGGGATGGGCCTCCGGTTAATAGGTTAGTCCCAAAAATAATATAAAAGTGAATAATAAAGCCCAATAATGTCCAAAACAGAAGATAATATAGTATGGAGCAATCAAAAATTATAGATACATTGGAAACGTATCAAGGGCGCGCCCACCCCCTTGACTCGTGGGCCCCCTGAGACTCCACCGACATCAACTCCAACTCCACATATTCACGTTCGGGGAGAAAAAAATCAGAGAGAAAGATTCATCGCGTTTTATGATACGGAGCCGCCGCCAAGCTCTAATCTCTCTCGGGAGGGCTGATGTGGAGTCCGTTCGGGGCTCCGGAGAGGGGAATCCGTCGCTGTTGTCATCATCAACCATCCTCCATCACCAATTTCATGATGCTCACCGCCGTGCGTGAGTAATTCCATCATAGGCTTGCTGGACGGTGATGGGTTGGATGAGATTTATCATGTAATCGAGTTAGTTTTGTTAGGGTCTGATCCCTAGTATCCATTATGTTCTGAGATTGATGTTGCTATGACTTTGCTATGCTTAATGCTTGTCACTAGGGCCCGAGTGCCATGAATTCAGATCTGAACCTATTATATTTTCATGAATATATGTGAGTTCTTGATCCTATCTTGCAAGTCAATAGTCACCTACTATGTGTTATGATCCGGCAAGCCCGAAGTGACAATAATCGGGACCACTCCCGATGATGACCGTAGTTCGAGGAGTTCATGTATTCACTAAGTGTTAATGCTTTGGTCCGGTACTCTATTAAAAGGAGGCCTTAATATCCCTTAGTTTCCAATAGGACCCTGCTGCCCTGGAAGGGTAGGACAAAAGATGACATGCAAGTTCTTTTCCATAAGCACGTATGACTATATTCGGAATACATGCCTACATTACATTGATGAACTGGAGCTAGTTCTATGTCACCCTATGTTATAACTGTTGCATGAGGAATTGCATCCGACATAATTATCCATCGCTGATCCATTGCCTACGAGCTTTTCACATATTGATCTTTGCTTAGTTACTTTTTTGTTGCCACTGTTACGATTACTACAAAACTGCTACTGTTACTTTTGCCACCGTTACCGTTACTTCGATACTACTTTGCTACTAAATACTTTGCTGCAGATATTAAGTCTTTCAGGTGTGGTTGAATTGACAAATCAACTGCTAATACTTGAGAATATTCTTTGGCTCCCCTTGTGTCGAATCAATAAATTTGGGTTGAATACTTCACCCTCGAAAACTGTTGTGATCCCCTATACTTGTTGGTTATCATGTCGCAACAAGCATGGCATCTTCACGGGGGCATCGACGATGGTGTTTAAAGATAACATATTGACCCAACATCTTGAAGGATTTAGTTTTCCTTGAAGCGTTCAACCTCGTTCAATACATATTTTGAGTTTTTAACAGTTTTGTCAACTTGTCAGATTGCTTGGAGGTGTCTCCAAAAGAATTGGTTGAAGGTGTTGACCATATTCAAGTAGGGGGAACTATAGCTAGCGCGGTGGTTCATGAGATCATCGCTCAAACATGAAGCTTCACTGACACTTCCATCAGGATATAAGATCAACTAATGTCCATATGCTCACCGCGATGAACATTTGAGTGTGATGCGTCTCCAACGTATCTATAAAATTTTGCTTGTTACATGTTGTTATATTATCAATCTTGGATGTCCACAATCATTTTATAGCAACTTTATATCATTTTTGGGGACTAACCTATTGACATAGTGCCCAGTGCCAGTTGCTGTTTTTTGCTTACTTTTTACTTCGCAGAATATCAGTACCAAACGGAGTCCAAACGCAGCGAAACTTTTTGAAAGAATTTTTATGGATTAGAAGGAACAACTTGGGCCAAAGAAGTACCAGTGAGGTGCCCCGAGGGGGGCACAACCCACCTGGGCGCGCCTAGGGGCCCAGGCGCGCCCAGGTGGGTTGTGCCCACCTCGGTGGCCTCCCGCACCGCCTCTTCGCCCTCTAAATACCCCCAATATTCCAAAAACCCTAGGGGAGACGACGAAACACAATTACAGTCGCCGCAAGTTCCAGAACCACGAGATCTAATCTAGACACCATCACGGAGGGGTTCATCATCCTCATTGGTGGCTCTCAAATGATGCGTGAGTAGTTCATTGTAGACCTACGGGTCCATAGGCAGTAGCTAGATGGCTTCTTCTCTCTTTTTTGATTCTCAGTACAATGGTCTCTTGAAGATCTATTTGATGTAACTCTTTTTGTAGTGTGTTTGTTGGGATCCGATGAACTCTGAGTTTATGATCAGATCTATATCCATGAAAGTTATTTGAGTTTTTCGATCTCTTTTATGCATGATTACTTATAGCCTCATATTTCTTCTTCGAATCTTTGGTTTAGTTAGGCCAACTAGATCGATTTTTTTGCCATGAGAAGAGGTGCTTTGTGATGGGTTCGATCGTGTGGTGTTCTTTCCCAGTGACAGAAGGGGCGGCAAGACACGCATGTATCATTGCTATTAAGGATAACAAGATGGGGGCTATTCCTACATGAATAGATCTCGTGTACATAATGTCATCGTTCTTATTGCATTACTCCATTTCTCCATGAACTTAATACACTAGATGCATGTTGGATAGCGCTCGATGTGGGGAGTAATAATAGTAGATGCAGCCAGGAGCCGGTCTACTAATCTTGGACGTGATGCCTATATAATGATCATTGCATGTATATCGTCATAATTATTTGATGTTCTATCAATTGCCCAACATTAATTTGTTCACCCACTGTATGCTATTTTCTTGAGAGAAGCCACTAGTGAAATCTACGGCCCCCGGGTCTATTCTTTATCATTTTTGCTTTGAGATCTATTTTTATTTGCTTTTATTTTCATATCTATATTTCAAAAAATCCAGAATACCTTGCTGCACTTTTTTATTACTTCTTTTATTTCGCGTTTTATCGAGATCTATTTATCCAATTTATCACAATTTTATCCTGTCAACTTGACAATTTCCTACGTCGTTACCCGTAAGAGGGATTGACAACCCCTCATAAGCGTCGGGTTGCAAGTATTTGTTCTTTGTGCAGGTATTGTTTACATAGTGTTGTTTGGTTCTCCTACTTGACTGATACCTTGGTTTCATAACTAAGGGAAAATACATACCATAGCTGTGCTGCATCATCCCTTCCTCTTTGGCGAAATACCAACATAGTTCAAGCGACATCAAAAGGAATTTCTGGCGCCGTTGCCGGGGAGGATCAAGTTAAGATAGTCTCCCGTCAACATGCGAATTTCTAGCGCCGTTGCAGGGGAGACATCATCAACATCTATCTGGTTCCTAATCACAAATCTCATCTCCTTGCAATTTACATTATTTGCCATTAGCCTCTCGTTTTCATCTTCCCACTTCACAAAAAATTGTCATTTTATTCGCCCTCTTTTTCGATCGCCATTTTCTCGTCACATCTATCTTTTTGTATGCGATCTTGTTTGCCTGTCTTATCGCTATGGCTAGTTCTTCCTCTATTGCGTGTACCCCTGAGAACGAAGTTCTTAATTTTAAACAAAGGGGAGGGGAGAATCTAAAAGATGCTTGGTATAGAATTTGCAATGCTCATAATAGATCTATTCATAAGCAATCTACTGTTTTCTTCTTTGCAGTTTTTATGTAGGCATTACCACTTGGTATAGATTCGTCCTTAATATGATTACCAGTGGGAATTTCTTGATGTGTCCATCTTTGGATGCTTTTAACGCTATGGGAAATCTAGTGGGTTCACCACCTATCACTACCAATGAAACTGCTTTAACACTTGAGCATGTTATGCAAAGGCTTGATGCTATTGAAAAGAAAATGCTTACTGAAGAACATATTGAAAATTTAGATTAAAAAATGCATAATCTTGCTAATAAAATTGGATCAAAAGCCGGAGAGGTTTTTAAGTTGCTAAAGGAAAAATGAACCATAATTCACGAAAGAATTGAAGAAAGCCCTTCTCGGATTGATAAGTTGGAAGAAATATTTTGTAACTTGAGCTCGGCTTTTGCTTATGTTAAAACTATTGAAAAAACTCCCGTAAAAATTAGCAAGATTACTCAAGTTACTAGGAACAAGGGTGCAACTTTTAATAATAATAAAGAAGATCTTTAGATGATTAGTTTTCACCCCGACTTTGTTGAAGTTGTTAGAAACCCTAATCGCAAGAACGAATTTTTCAATCTCATTCCTAGGAGTATTGTTATTGAAAATCTATATGCTAAATCTTTGAAGAATAATGGTTGTGTGATTGAGGAATTGGAAACTAAAAATGACAATACTTGAATCTATGCATTATGCCTAACTAGGGGCATAAAACGATAGCGCTTGTTGGGAGACAACCCAACGAACAAAAATTATTTTTTGCCTTTTTCTTTCTGTTCTTGAGTGTTTGAACAATTATGCATCTGTTATGATTGTGTTTTTATGTTTTAATTAGTGTTTGGGCCAAGCAAAACCTTTGGGATCATGTTGGGTGATAGTTGATTTGATCTTATTGAAAAACCGAAACTTTTGTGTCCAGTAAAATAATTTTGAAAAACTCACAGAAGCGACGAAAAATTCTGATTTTTGTACACAAGATTGATATACAAATTTCCCACGTGTTCCTAATTTTTAAGAATTTTTGGAGTTACATAAGTATACGAAGTTTTCAGATTGCTACAAACTGTTCTATTTTTGACAAATTCTATTTTCTTTGCGTTGTGTGCTTATTTTAATGAATCTATGGGTTGTATCGGGGGGTATGAGCCATAACAAAGTTGGAATACAGTAGAGAATGCAGTAATAAAATATGAATGGGTTTACAACAGTACTTAGAGTGGTGATCTGCTTTGTTATACTAACGGATCTCACGAAGGTTTTGTTGAGTTTTGTGTGACTGAAGTTTTCAAGTTTTGGATGAGATCACGATGAATGAACGAATAAGGAGTAAGAAGAGCCTAAGCTTGGGGATGCCCAGGACACCCCAAGTTAATATTCAAGGAGAAACAAACAGCTAAGCTTGGGGATGCCCCGAATGGCATCCCCTGTTTCTTCTAACGACCATCGGTATTTTACTTGGAGCTATATTTTTATTCGTTACATATCATGAGTTTTGTTTGGAGCGTCTTGTATTATATGAGTCTTTGCTTGTTTTGCTTTTTAGTTTGTCACAAGTATCTTTTCTGAACACACCTATTTGAGAGAGCCAAAATTATGCCATGATTCGTTAGAATTGCTCTTTATACTTCACTTAATTTTTTGAGCTATGGAATTGCTCTAGTGCTTCACTTAATGTGTGTGTGTGTGTGTTGCTCTTTATAATGAGGAAACTAGAACCTACAATAAAATGATTTTTATGTGTTCCCTATAAGCTTATGTTTTGTATTTTTCCTTTCCTTTCCCAGTTAACTCTTATGTTTTCATTGCACATATCATTGTTCAGATTTGTTGGCACACACCAGTAACCACACGACTAGCTTATTTTCTTCATCCTTTTACATTTTTGCAGGTAGTTTGGGGAGGACGAACATGAGCAGAGTGGCACTTAGTTTCTGTACAATTGATAGTGGACACCCAAAACATCTAGCTTGTGGCGTAGTTTTCACTGATCATCAGAGAAACACGAAACATGGCAGCTGTTTCTAAGATACACACAAACTTTTTTCTTCGGAAAGGTTTGCAGCCATCATCAACAAACTTTTCATTTGTGACCAGAGGTACATAGAGATACATGGGTGTGAGTGGGGCCACGTACTTGGGCCAGCACCTCGTCATTGGTGCTCAGGCTCGTAAGCACCATTACCCCCAGCCGCTTGATCTGGATTTTCAAATCCGTCTCCCATCTTTTACTCTCTTCTTTTCATGTTTCTCAGATCACACCCGATGTACTCTTGGTTGAACTCTTCATTTTGTAGGTTGTTTGTCATCATTCTTTTTAAATCATTAGTCATTCTTCTTCATGATCTATCCCTTTAGACAACTGTCAGTGTTGTAGCTCAGCAGTCTTTCATTTCCTGAATACAACTGCTTTTTTTCGTAGCTGTGAAACTGCAGCATGTTGGGTTCCATTTTCTCTTTAGACAACCGGCAGTGTTATGCTATCTAGTTCTACTCAGACCAGCCGAATGAAGAGTTTGTCAGTTTATCTATCCCCACTTCTTCTAAACTTCTATACTACTATTAAAAGAGCAAACATGAGTTTCCCTACAGATACACCCCAAAGTGTACACAGGATTACCAGAGACGTTCGATTAATCCAACTAAATCACATCTAACAGTCTATATTACATCAAGGGTCTACAACACAAATAAAGGATCCAGATTAAATGTTCTGCCAACAGACGCGCCCCCCTATGTCCTCAATTAGCGGGGATAGGGGATTTCTATCCCGTAATCTTCTCCTACCCTCACAACACGTCTCTCCTCCTCTTGTCGGACGGACGCGAGCGCAGATCGCCGCCGCTCCTCCCCTGCTGGCTGCTGCCCCATGGGCGTGAGCGCTGATCGACGTCGCCACTATCCGCTCCTCTTCTGCTAATGCACGAACGTGAACACATGACTCGGTCGCCGCTCGCCGTTGTCCACTCCTCCTCTACTGCCTCAAGGACGCGAGCACAGGCCACCGTCCGCCGCTTGCCGCTCTCCTCTTGCCGCCTCATGGATGCGAGTGAGGGTCTCTGGCACCACCGTCTGCTCCACCTCTGCTGCCCCACGGACGTGAGCACGGGGCGCCATGGCCGCCTGCCGCTGTCCTCTGCTGACCCATGGATGCGAGCACATGCTGCCGCCGTTGCCACGTTGAGGGCCTCACCACCAAGCCAGCGAACTTTGATCAGGTACGAACTTTGATCAGATTTTCTTTACCTTAACATCAAGCCGGCGGCTGGGTTTAGAAAGCTAGCGCACGGGAAGCGCCAACTCAACCCACATATTCAATTATTAAGAGCACCATAATCAGAAGAACCTGCAAGTGCGGCAACAAAAGTAATAATGGCTAGAATGATAGACATCAGTCAAAGTTCATGGGCAGATTCCTCATAGCAGATTTGGGTCAAAATTCAGAAATACAAAGAATAACAAAAAAACATGACTACAATTGTGCTCCTATTTCTTAATATAGAGTCTACAATGGCCTATAAATACAATGGCCTATAATATAGAGTCTACGTGCTTTGCATGAAACTGAATGCATGGCACTGAGCATATCTCTAATCTGTTCTGTTATATATAAGTAAGCACATAATTGAGGACTGACATCTTGTGTAAACGAAAGAATTAGCAACATAATTCTGGAGATGTCAATCTTTTGTAGTACCATGGAAGTCAGATAATTGTCATAGATAATAGGAAAAGGTAGACTCGGTTCCTCCACTCATGCTTCTCTGAATTACTACTTGCTAAATCCAGCACATGCTTCTCTGAATTCCTACAAGCTAAGTTCAGTACAGGCTTCTCTGAATGTTGGCCTGCCAATTGGTATTGTATTGCATACTTGAGACTATTGTATGCACTCCTTGTGCCAACGGATTACCGCATTTTTATGTTAGTTTTAGGCCATTTGAATGATCAAAGTTCTATACAAAATATCTATGACAATCCATCACAAATCACTTTGTGCAAATAAAATTCAGTACATGCTTCTCTAAATATGTGCAATACAATTAAGCAAAATTTGTTCATATATGTTGGCCTGCCATTTGGTATTGGGTACCATGCATGCATGTTTTTCAAATGCTTAATCCAAGTACCACTTCTGTACTTAATAAGGTGAACTTTTGTTTAAATAACTAAATATTGGTTTGCCGAAGTTTTCTTGTGATCGAATTCTGGAACTTACATTGTATGGTTAGCAACATTACATATGGCCATGCTGTTATTTTGGCCATTAATGTAGTAATTCATCGGACTATCTACAATCGAGAGTATGTGTGCATGTACGGGCACCTCAACTTCATCGATCACTATATCCGAGTACCTCTATGGTTCTGTTTGTTCAATTAGATTGACTTAGCAATCACATGAGAATATAATTCACATGAGTGCAGGCAGCGCTGTCACAAGTATCAATCATATCTATAAGCAATTCTTTCTGACAAATTTTCACACTGTGGAGAAGCACACTGCGCAATCTGCTGTTACCCAACTACAATATACACCAGCTGCGTAAGGTGATGTTTTGAAGTCCAAATGGCTGTCCAGTTGCTTATGCTGTTTGCAACACAAGCATATAGAGCTACAATTATCAAGCGCTTTTCTGAGACAACACTTATCAAGCATCACCATCAGAGGAGACTAACTGGAAAAATTAAACTCTTAATAAGGCTGCAAGCGAAGTGAACGTACCTCAGAATGGGGTTGCTTGCTAATATGAAAGCGAGGTCCACTTGGTGTGTATACATCATCCAGTGAATCCAAGCTTCCTTCCCTTACAAGAAGATTTGACAAAAAAAAGTAGCAACCAAGGGAACATTTGACAATTATAAATAGATTAAGCTAGGAAGATGTACCTGCACTGTAGGTAAAACACTAGAACCCAACTTCATGGTGTACCTGTCCCATAGTTGTTTCTGTGAGAGCTAAACCTTCATGCATTTTGACAATAGTTAGATAAAAAATATATTATTTACATAGCATTCATTTGAGTTACAGAAGCTAAGAAAATGCATGATGATTGCCTCAGCGATCTGGAAAGTTTTCTACTTCGCAATTACAGACTGCTAGCAACTGGATATACAATTCAAATATACGCTCGAGCATTTGAACCTGTCCAGTCTAATGTAAATGGCTGTGTCATTCCATCATCTGTTTTCAAACGAAATTTAAGAACAATTCTTAACCTCCTTTCAAATTTAATGGCTGTGTCATTCCATCATCTGTTTTCAAACGAAATTTAAGAACAATTCTTAACCTCCTTTCAAAGCTTGGAAATAACTCAATTGCATGGCCATGTAATGCTTGGAAATAATCATTTGTATATGTAACTTTCCAGTACTGCAGCCCCATGAAATGCAATTGTGGTGTGTGTGTGTATATATATATATATATATATATATATATATATATATATATATATATATATATATTCCTTCTTTGTCATGCCACGAGACCTGTTTTTCAGATATTCAACAATGCATCTTGTCAGAAATGAGAACACGGATTTGCTATAGCATCCAGAATTACATGTAAAGAATGTTCAGACCAAGCAAGACTAACCAGATATGCCTTATTGGTATGTCATTATATAGAGATATTATGTACTCATTGTGAATAAACTACAAATAAGTTCCAGCTTAAGACTGCAATTGTACCAGTGTAAAAGAGCAGTTTCCACAGCCTATAGAATTGCATGGGCAATTGATTACAGAAAAACATTTCTAGTTATTAGATCAGACTTATGCACAATAGCTAAAGCAGCCAAGGCATGGGCGTGTGGCGGCCGTGGCACGAGGCGTGGGGCTGTGGCTACGGCGGCGGCGTCAAGGCGCAGGCAGCGCCATTGGATAGAGCCGAACAGAGCAGAGGGGGGGATGATGAAATACCAGTAACGGGCGAGGTGGGGAGGGCGTCGACCATCCACTCTGGAGCCTGTCGTACTTGGCCACACGGTGAGGCTCGTGACACGCCCAACCCATCGGAGCAAGGCGTCCTCGCCGACGCTCCTCGGCGCTTGCTTCGATTCTGCGTCTTGTCCCGCGGGAGGAGGAGGTAGGCGCTGCAGAGCCCTCCAGTGCTCGCGTCCAGTCCGCGACCGAGGATCTGATGGAGACGAAGTCTGCGCCTCCGCCGACGGAGGTGGAGAGGCAATGGAATTGGAGGGGCGGCTGTCTCAGCAGCGGTGGGGACTGGGGAGGCAGGGGAGGGGCGTTCCCAGCCGATGCAGCGTGCAACAAGGGAGGGGGAGGGTCCCTGCGCCGGCGGCAGGAGGCAGTGGGGAGGGCAGAGGCGCTGCTTGTCGGTGTCCGTGCGAGAGAGAGGGAGAAACAGAGGGAGAGAAAAGATGAGAGTATGGCAGTGGAGTGGAGTGTGTGGCCACGGTGTGTGTGTGTTCGGGACGCTGCTTCGGTGCCGTGTGTCTGACGAGTGTCATATTTTATCAAGCCAGGTCGTGCTTTAGTTTGTGAATAATATATATTTTTTGCAGGAAAGGTTGTGATTAATATAAAGAACCCATTGCCATTGAATCGGCCGGTGGTTTGGCTCCCTACTCCTGGTAGCGCTGGCGTACGGTGAGATTTTGCTCCTCGCAGATCTTTCGATCACGCGAGTTCTTGGCTACTCATCCGGATCGGCGAGGCCGCGGGGTCGTCCGGGCTATGTGAGTATCGCTATCCCCTCCCTCTTCGTCGTGGCTCCGGCGACTTCCCCATCGGCGGCGCAGAGGCTGGATCTTGTGCTTGTAGGGGTGGATCTTTGGATTTGAATGATGTTTCGTTGGCGATGGTTGTATCTCCGGTGTGTTGGTCCTCCGTGGCTGAGGTTGGAGATTTCACATCCGTCGTATTTATTGTCTACACAATGGTGGTGCTGGCTCCGGAAGCAGCGGCAACGACGGCGGCGCGCCCTCAACCCGCTCTGGTGTGCGTAGTCTTCGTCATGTGGTCTAAGGACCTGTTGTAATTCTCTGTACTTCCGTGGTGCTTTGTACTACTTCTGAAACTTTAATATAATCCTGAGGTCTTTTCGGCAAAATAAACATTGACATTTATATTTTAATTTAAAAATATTAAGATTTTTAGATATTTTTTCTATTGAATAATAGTATATGTCTGGTGAGGATGAAGGTATAGAAAATATATATTACTACCATAAATCCGCAGAAGCAATTTTGGCACATATTTTGATCAATGAAGCAACATACAATATCTATGTCGTGCGCATAAAGAGGTGGAACTTTATAGGAGAATAATAAATAGTGTGTAGTCTTGCTTAATATTTTATTTTTAAATTGTTGCTTCAAAATGGGATTGAATTGTAATTTGGAAACTAATAATAATATTTTTTCATTTTAAATTTTCATGCTTTATCGAATTTAAAAATTGTCATGTGTTTGAATCGTGCATTGCACTCGCAGGCTTACACCGTTAAGCCCATGATACCTTATTTAGGTGAAAAAAACTAAATAAAAAATCAACTTGATAAAAAAATAGATTTCAAAGGACATGTGTTGTATTTAAGAGATGTGCGTTGCACGTGCATGCTTACTAGTTATAAAAAACAATAATTTTTTTTTTAATTTTGCCTTTTGTTTCTTTTTCGGACAAATAAGTTGTCCAAGTCTGGTTCAGTCTCCCAGCCCAAAAATAAAAACGAAAACATGGGCGTGGAGTGCGTCTAGTGGTGGGCGTAAATACGGAGTGGCTTAGGGAATCGAAACCCGCTATACGCATTTTCAAGCCAGGCTCGTTAGAATGTGCAAGAGAGGCCGTGGGAAGCTGCTGGGGAATTCGGCCTGAAATCAGCATAAAACAGTCGTTTTTTGTGCTAATTCTTTTTTTAGGTTTTTTTGCGCTAATTCTGGACTGAGTAAAAACAACAAAGACACGTGTCGACATAGGACTGGACAAAAAATACAAGCCTAAACCAAATACAAAACCAGACGGCTGAAAGTTAGACACTCCCGAAGCAAAACGAGCGGTTTACTAAATAAGAACAAAAAGGGGGACGGATTTGTGAAAAATAAACAACTTGTCGCCCTGGGGGTTTTCCTCGCAGCCTCCGCCCTCCTCGTGAGCCATCTCCCCACGACCTCCCGATGCCGCCCAAATCTAAGGCCGCGGCCGCCGCCGCCGCCGAGCCGGTCTCCGTGGAGGACCTCTTCACGGCGCTCCACCGTCACATCGAGGCCGGCGAGTTCCCCCAGGCCGTCAAGGTCGCCGACCAAGGTCAGGCGCCAAACCTCCCTCCCTCCCCCCCTCTCCCCTACGCGCCCCCGGTGCTCTGCCCTACCCAGCACTGATACATACACGCCTGTAATTCTGCAGTTCTCGCGGCGTCGCCGGGGGACGAGGACGCGGTGCGATGCAAGGTTGTGGCGCACATCAAGTCCGACGCGACGGACAAGGCGCTCGCGGCCATCCGCGCCGCCGAGCGCCTCCCCATCGATCTCAGCTACTACAAGGTGAAGCCAACTGATCCTCTCTCCCGTGATAGTTGCGTTGGATCTGTGTGTTTGGACTTGTTTTCGTGACTGCGTCGATCAGTAGGCTGCGGTTTTAGGATCTAGTAGTAGCCAGTCTGTTTGTGATTATGCCCGAAGGTAAAATCTGGCGATCTGGACGAGTAAACAGAAAGTTTGTGAAGCAATTCACCTTTGAAGCTTCCAGTGTCAAATTTAGTTCAACCTTATGCTGTCAACTCTGCATATGAAGTATTTTCTTGGAGAACGACATTGCATAGCAAAAGTGTGCCATCGAGATTTGTAATACGCCATGATTGTGGGCTTGTTTCGTACTACTTTTTCTTAGAGAAAATTGTTTCATACTACTGACCAAATCCACGTGCACTTGTTCACTTGCAATGCATACTATTCCAGGGGAGGGAAGGGAAAGTTTTGTGAAAGGTTGATTGGGGTATGGCAAGAACCTTTGGCACTGCAAGCTAAATATGTGTGCTGAAGCATTTTTTCCATTATGCTTCTCTTAACTTCAGTTTAGAATTTGAGGTTCCAATGAGTACAAAATGTCCATCATTGCATGAGCCTTTATACAATTCTCTTTTCTTTGTCTGTTCTGACACTGAGCAGCTGTAACTATTTCTTAGGTCAGACTGTTATGCTAAACACGGTCTTTGGCACCATAATTGATAATAATTCCCATCCACTTTTCAAATCTTGACATGGTGACCTCTTTTGATTTCTCGCATGGCTTTATGATCTACCACACTTTGTGTGAAGCATTAGGTGACGATGTTTTATTCACCAATCAATGCAGCCTAGTTGATAGCTAGTGTGGCAAAGTGTTTTATTCACCAATTTTTTAGAGTAGATAGAAGTAGAATTGTCGATGAACTAATATTGTATTTGGTTCTCAATGTAGTGCTGATCTTTGACATTGGGATCCTTACTTTCCATACTTTGTGTGCAGCATTAGGTGACGATGTTTTATTCACCAATGAATGCAGCCTAGTTGATGGCTAGTTTGATAAAGTGTTTTATTCACCTATTTTGTAGAGTAGATAGAAGTAGAATTGTCGATGAACTAAGATTGTATTCGATTCTCAATGAAGTGCTGATCTTTGACATTGGGATCCTTACGTTCCTTTTTTTTTTCTTGTTTGAATTGTTCTATACATTTCGAAGACTGAGGACATTATATTCTCTGGCTATAAAAAAATAATATGTGCAAATGTGCTAAGTAATACTTCTATATCTATGTTCAGGCATACTGCTACTACAGGCAAAACAAATTGCAAGAAGCTCTGGATATATTGAATGGTCAAGAAGAAACAGCTGCTGTTCTCCAGCTGGAATCCCAGATCTATTACCGATTAGGAAGAATGAATGATTGCATGAGTAGCTATGAGAAGCTCCAGAAGTTCAAGGTTGACTCAATAGATCTAAAGATAAATATCGTCGCTGCTCTAGTTGCTGGTGGAAGGGCTTCTGAAGTACAGGCAGCCATGAAGGTGCAAAAGGTTGATCTTACCACTAGAGCACTCAGAGATACTAGGAGCTTTGAGCTTGCATATAATTCGGCTTGCACCTTGATAGAAAATAAAAAGTATTCAGAAGCTAAAGAGCAGCTGGACTTGGCGAAAAGGTAATTTTTCTGGTGAACTATTCACTCACTGAAATGATAATCCAGTGAACACCAACTCTCCGGTAATATTAGAGGCTTGGCAATCATTAAATATCTTATTAGGTCATAGTTCCAAGTTGTTTCACTCTTTCCCATAAACTTAGGTTTCTATTTATGGATAGACCACTCAACTAAGAAAGTTATGCAACACCATTGGCCAGTCTATTAAGCTCCTACAGTTAGCTATACTTTAATTTCTTATTTTATTTGCAGAATCGGGAAAGAGGAGCTTATGGTGGAAGATTACGCAGAAGATGAGATTGAGTATGAATTAGCTCCTGTGTCTGTTCAACTTGCTTATGTACAGCAGGTATCTAAATCTGGTTCAGTTCTCTCTATTCCAAACTTTATTGAATCGTATTAACGTCTTATCTTATTTTGAGCTACAAGTACTTAACTTCCCTGTTTGTATTTTCAGCTACAAGGACAGACTCAAGAAGCCATGGAAATCTATGCCAATATGATAAACAAGAAATCAGGAGACCCCTCATCACTTGCCGTGGCAACAACCAACCTTATTTCAATAAAAGGTACAAAGGATGTTGCTGATGGCCTGAGGAAACTTGACCGGCTTGTCGAGAAGTCGACGGCGCCGAACCAGTTGCAACTGATCGAGAGCCTTGAATTCAAGTTATCTTCAAGGCAAAAAGAAGCCCTATACTCTGCTCGTGTTCTTTTGCTCCTCCATGCAAATAAAATTGATCAGGTTTGCATATTTGATCCATTTCCTGCTTACCTATTTCTGTATTAAATTTAATGTTTGTTTTCATCTATTCTGGCGCTGAACTTTTATTTGCTGTACTTGTGAGACATTTATATTTCCTTTCAGTGAGCTCATGTTGAATTATAGCTATAGTGGCATGAGTCACATCAATTGTAGTTGGGGAATCAGTGAGAAATAAAATTTTCACTGAAAACTAGTGGAAAGGTCTGCTTGATTGGTTAAATCAACATCATTGGCCTCACTAACCTTTTAGTAAGGAGGGAATTGCATAGGGGATCCTAGGTGCTGCACCCCTCTACATCTCCACCATGCACCTGCATTTAGATTCGAAATGTATAGTACGCGTGTTGTGTATAGTTCTCCGTATCACTTAATTGTAGCAAACATATCTCCGTGTATATGCATGTCCTTTTTGCAGCATCGGTCCCACCAGTGGGATAGATGCTGTTCTGTGCAGAGAAGCTTCTATTCGTGATTAACTCACCTAGCTCTGGTCAGCCCACCCCACCCACCCCGCACTTACTCTTTCATCTTCACTCTCCTCTTCTTCCGTTCCCTATCTTGAGCTCCCACCCAGATCTTCTCTGCTTAATACATAGTTAACGGTTAAACTGATGTGAGGTTAGCGTTCCAGGTAGCACCAAAGTACTGGTCTGTGCTGTAATCGTGCCCCCCCCCCCCCCCTAATATTGTGATATTTGATTTTTCTATATTTTTGCACTGGATTGTTATCTTATCTGCCAGCTCACATGTTATGTTCTTGTTAGAAAAAGTGAATTTTCATTCAAATCTGTGTGCCCAACTTCTCTGGACAGTTATCCATGCTCCCATGTTAGCTGCAAATTAATACTCCTGTCATCCTTCCTGTCTGCTAATACATCAATGGATTTACTGTCACGTGCCTGGGATTTTCGACATACATTAATCCTGCTAAATGTTATTATCATCGCCACCTGGTCATCTTCAGCTTATTTCACATCTTACCTACATTTCTTTTCTCCATTATGTTTTGTTCTCTGCAATCTTGCAACCAACTTTTGTTTTAACTACAACTTGCATCCAACTTGCTTTTCTCACTGATTATGCTCCCGAGTTTTCTATGAATTAACATTCTTGTCTCAAATCATAACTGCTCCCTAAAAATGAGTGATGTTGTTTTCTTTTCCAGTCCACTCCCATAAATGAATGTTGAGCACAACGTGCCCGAATCCCAGAGATACCACTCTCTGCACCATCTGCCACCTGCAAGCCCCACACCCTTGTATTATTTAACTACACCGTGCTGCTCCTACTCATTTCAAGTCACTCCATCTCTTTCCTAACATATGAACCAACTGTTATCATCCGTTCTTAGTAGTCTAATCATTGAAGGGCACTCTGTACGAATAGATGATGTGTTTTGTCCCTGATAAAACGGAAACGGAAACTTTCTCAAAATATTGAAACAATATATACTACTCCATCATTAGAAAAGTACTCCCTCCGTTCCAAAATAGATGACCCAACTTTGTACTAACTTTGTACTGAAGTTAGTACAAAGTTGAGTCATCTATTTTGGAACGGAGGGAGTATAAATTGAAATGAGGAGAAATGTGAAATAAAAATGTACTCACAGCGCAGTTGCATAGGAATTCTTGCATTGATTTCGCACCCTTAACATTGTTCCTGCTCTTACCATACCTGATACCAAAACCACACTCCCAGGAGTACAGATTGTAGAAATCATAAGGTTCCAAAATTGAATCAAATGTAAGTCCAATTGCAGGAGCAACAACAGCTTCAGTTTTCCTTTCAGCAAATCCACGAAAAGCACTCTCTAAGGCAGTGATCCATTCGCACTGGCTGCCCTTTCATCCAGCTTTGCTCCATGCCTTTGCCTGTTAAAGTTCAGTCTTACACATTAAACAACCTGGTCATCTTCAGCTTTTTTCACATCTTACCTACATTTCTTTTCTCCATTATGTTTTGTTCTCTGCAATCTTGCAACCAACTTTTTTTTTAACTACAACTTGCATCCAACTTGCTTTTCTCACTGAATTATGCTCCCAAGTTTTCTATGAATTAACATTCTCGTCTCAAATCATAACTGCTTCCTAAAAATGAGTTATGTTGTTTTCTTTTCCAGTTCACTCCCATAAATGAATGTTGAGCACAACGTGCCCGAATCCCAGAGACACACTCTCTGCACCATCTGCCACCTGCAAGCCCCACACCCTTGTATTTAACTACACCGTGCTGCTCCTCCTCATTTCAAGCCACTCCATCTCCTTCCTCTTAACATATGAACCAACTGTTATCATCCGTTCTTAGTAGTCTAATCATTGAAGGGCACTCTGTACGAATAGATGATGTGTTTTGTTTAATTGGCTTGATAAAACGAAAACGTAATGTTTCTCAAAATATTGAAACAATATATACAACTCCGTCATTAGAAAAATATAAATTGAAATGAGGAGAAATGTGAAACAAAAATGTACTCACATTGCAGTTGCATAGGAATTCTTTCATTGATTTCGCACCCTTAACATTGTTCCTGCTCTTACCATACCTGATACCAAAACCACACTCCCAGGAGTGCAGATTGTAGAAATCACAAGGTTCCAAAATTGAATCAAATGCAAGTCCAATTGCAGGAGCAACAACAGCTTCAGTTTTCCTTTCAGCAAATCCACGAAAAGCACTCTCTAAGGCAGTGATCCGTTCGCACTGGCTGCCCTTTCATCCAGCTTTGCTCCATGCCTTTGCCTGTTAAAGTTCAGTCTTACACATTAAACAACCTGATAGCTTTACGTAATTCCTACCTTTTACTAGTTACAACAATCTTGTTAATATGCCACTAGAAATACAG
The DNA here is from genome assembly GCA_032464435.1 of Aegilops umbellulata. Classification (NCBI taxonomy): domain Eukaryota; kingdom Viridiplantae; phylum Streptophyta; class Magnoliopsida; order Poales; family Poaceae; genus Aegilops; species Aegilops umbellulata. The sequence goes on along the minus strand of CP136056.1, from coordinate 472,730,435 downwards.
CAACGACAAATGAATATTAATAATTGGAACAAGTAATATTACCTTCGAACCCAACCGTTTTTCTCTCTTTCTGCATCCATGAGATTGACCCTCCTAGTGCCATCAGCGTCCGAATTGATATCATGGTTTCTCTAAATCTAATCTGGTGCTGTTGTTAGAGGATATCGCATCACCATCTTCATGCAGCACATCTTCTTCCTCATGCACAGAACGCAGAGGAGTCCTCCAAAGACCCAAAACCAGTAGATTTGTCCAAAGGAACAATTGATCTGAAGAAATAGTAGTCTTGAAGACTACTGCTTTGTTCAAATCATGGAGAGATTATTACTAAGTCTGTACAAATCTAAACTGAAAAATTTGAGATCTTAGAAATAAGGATACCAGCAGAGATTAGTTCGAAAACAACTACCTATTCTGATAGTAGCAGTGTCTCCCATTAGCCCAACTCCACAGCAACTTCACTTCTTTCTAGATTTCTTGCCTGGATCTGTCCGGTTGATACGAGGAGTGGTCTCAACTGAAATCAAGCGACGCGAAATAAATGTTCTGTCCTAGACTGTACTAAAAGTACAGCTAACACTTAATAATGGCCCCATCTCACCACGTATCTAACGATTGTATTTACCCGGTATGTGAACATAAAGATGATTTATAACAATTAATGTGATCTGCCTATAGTAACGAATGCTGATGATATCAGGGGGGACAACACCTCAGAGCCACAAATCCTCGTCCTATTCTTACAATGTTTCATTCTGCTTAGTAACTGCACATGTTTGCATCTATTCGCGTGATTGGCTTACAGAGGTTATCAAGTAACATAATGAAACCATTTTAGTAGTAACATAATGAAACCATTTAATATGAAAATTCTCATCTTATGGTAGGCTCCTTTAATTCATGCGTATTTGGACACATACATCCATTTGACATATTGTGGCTAATTTCATTATATTTCTGAGCCTAGCCTAGTGACCTATTACGTATTTATTTTTGTTTCGTTGTACATACTGACATATAGTGAGTGTGTTGTATATTTCAGGCACAAGAGTTGGTCAGTGGGCTGCTTGGTATGTTTCGAGACAGTGTGTTTCCTGTTTTACTTCAAGCTGCAGTTCATGTGAGAGAAAAGAAGGTCCCGAAAGCTGAAGAAGTTCTAAGTCGCTATGCTGAGAAGCATCCTGATAATTCTAAAGGAGTCCTCCTTGCACTTGCACAGATTGCTGGCAATGCCAACCATTTTCAGATTGCTGCTGATTCGCTATCAAAGATATCTGACATCCAGCACATGCCTGCTACGGTTGCTACACTGGTAGCTCTAAAAGAGCGTCTCAATGACTCTAATGGCGCTGCTTCTGTGCTTGATTCTGCTATCAAGTGGTGGAAAAACGCCATGACTGAAGATAACAAGTTGGATATGTTCATGCGAGAGGCTGCTACATTTAAGCTCAACCATGGGCGTGATGAAGAGGCCTGTCAGCTGTACGAGGAACTTGTGAAGAGCTATGGAAGCACCGAAGCGTTGGCTGGGCTAGTAGCAACGTCCGCACGCACTGACCTTGCAAAAGCTGAGCAATATGAGAAGCAGCTGAAACCGTTGCCGGGTCTTCAGGGAATTGACGTAAAGAGCCTGGAGAAGACATCTGGTGCAAGGCATGTAGAGCAAGCCATGAAGGTTGATGCTCCCGAGGAAGTGAAGAAGCAAAAGGCTAAGAAGAGGAAGAGGAAGCCTAAATATCCAAAAGGATATGATCCAGCGAACCCAGGGCCACCCCCAGATCCCGAGAGATGGCTGCCCAAGAGGGAGAGGTCGACCTACCGTCCGAAGAGGAAGGACAAGAGGGCTCAGGTCAGAGGTGCTCAAGGTGCTGTGAGTAGAGAGAAGCATGATGCGTCTGCTGCCAATGCCAGTGCCACCTCTTCGAAACCCACCACCTCGGCCAAGGCCCCAGAACCACCGAAGGGCTCCAACAAGTCCCGGAAGAAAAAGTCGAGGTCTTAGGCGACAAAGTTGTTATGTCACAAATTAACAGTATACAAAGGACACTGTCCATTTTAGTACTTTGACTTGGAATTTTTGTGTTATCTGCATTGAATTGCCCTGCGCTGTGCTTTTAGAATCATGTTTATGGTGGCTTGAGATTCTAGACCGTTGCAAATTTTGTTAAGGCTGTCTGACTTATCTGGTTGAAATTCCATTCTTTACATGCTATAATAACTTACTACCTCCGTCCCATAATATAAGAGTGTTTTTTACACTAGTCTAGTGTAAAAAACGCTCTTATATTATTGGATGGAGGGAGTACTTTGCAATTTTATGGGCGCTCCCTCCTCCGCTCGGCATTGATTCAGTGGCAGAGGCACAATGCTCTCTCCGATCTGGACTCCCCTGCAACCGGCCTCTATCTTAGTCCGCTCTGAATATTCTTGCTTCAAAATGCATATAGAAATTAGTACTGACACCCACTGTTCTATCGTCAGGTACCTATAGAAATATGAATCGGTCACTAGGTTTATGCAATGGATCATGATCGCTGATCATTAGACTTGGAGGACTTCGATGGTTTGACCTTATTTAGTTTCCTTTGTTTCTGCTCAACCGACAGACTTCTACCTGATGCATATATACTCTATTCAAACTCGCATTTTGGTACCATGTAAATGATCATCTTATAAAATACCAGATGTAGTGCCATTGCACGGTCATTTCTTTTCCTATTTTGCTCACAAGAATTACTTTATGTAACAAATCCGATGCCTCAGTGTAGCAGTTTTTCCTTTATCATTAGTTTTGTTCTGCTTCCGTGCTTGCTCTGTTTTGAGTATCTTCAGTTAAAAAAAGACTAATCAACAGCTACTACAAAAATATACCATATGTGATGTGAATGCGCAATGACATATTTTTCTTTATGCTGTAAGCCAAGCAGGCCTATTAGTATCATTCTAAAGATGAATACATGAAAGGATTCAGAGAAGAAAGGTCATGAATGTCAAGAACAAATTCTGGAGATGCTCAGTACTACAACTAGAAATAGTTTTGCCATGGCTCCTCAATTGTTCTTGCATGTTGCTATGAACAATTTTCATTTCGCTGCCATGGAAAAACAATAACAATGGATTCATCCGCGTCCATGTGCTTGCTATTCACGACGACGAACCCAAATGATCTGAAACAAGACAGGAGCCTACCGTCCTAACCAGCACGGCCATACCAATGCTGTTTTTACCAACGCTAGCTTCGCCAACTACCAGTATTATTTTCCCCTAAAAAAAACTACCAGTATTGTTTGTACCACCATATGGTAACTATTTCGTTTTTGCTATGTAACCGTGTTCAATAAATAAGCAAGATCAAAGGCAAAATGTGATGACCATGCGACAACATCAAAGGTCGTTGAAGTAGCTAATTCCTCTAAATAGGAGGAGTTGAGAACAAAGAAACTATTGGAGCTATCGTTTTCCCATAGCATTAATAGAATTCATTGGTGTTAAGAAAAACCTCGATATAACTCAAACAACGTGTTTAAACACGGGCACAGCATGCCGCCGTGCCTTCTGCCTGCTAGTAAGATACAAGGGTACTCAAGATACAACACTCATCAGCTGCAAGCAGCATTTCGAGACTACTGCTGTGACACGAGTGCTACCAACAGCTACAAGGCTACATCTACAAATTTACATTTATCATCATGCAGTTAAAACACATACGTTATTCTAGCATATATGCACACCATATTTGCCAAGCTATTAGAATTGATCGGTTCACGGGTTGCAACTAGTCCCTATTGTCATTCAGCAGGGAGTTGACATCCGGGGTCACCACGACATGCTGCCTCTCGATCTCCCCAAGCTGGCAGCAATGTTTCCTTCTAGTGTTCACCGCTACTGCGTGCTGCTGCATCCCGCATTCCGTGCCCGGGCTCACCTGCGACGGAAGAACCTAAACTGTAAACACCACACATATCGTCGTGCTAGATCGTGAAGAGAAGATATCACCGAAGGCATGAACTAACATCGAAGACGGCATCTCCCAGCTTCATCTTGACCTTGCCGCTCTTGTACACGAGCATCTTGCCCATGTACCCCCCTGGCAGATCATTCAGGTTGTACCCTTCTTTCACCTCCTTGACAATGGCCCTTCCATTCCTATGTACTACAGTGGATGGTGTTCTGAGCAGAGGAAGAGATTTCGGCAACTGGAACAAGAACATCCTTGTCTTGTCGTCGTGTTCCTGTCGTTCCAAATTGTGAACCGAGTTATATAAGTGCCTGACAGTATCAAGGTAATTGGTGTAGGGGTTCAGAGAAGCCTACGAGCAGATTGAGCTCTTTCGCTTGATGGATGGAAGATTCACATTCGGTTGAGCTTGGGAGAGACTCCGGTAACTCAACATCATTACCATCTTCTCGAACAACATTATCATCATCTTCATCCTCGTCCTCGTCATCTTCATCACCGTAGAACCTTTCTGTCAACAAATGAACATTGCCATGATTATTCCTAGTGGAATGATTTTGGTCAAACGTTTGGAACGAATGAACCGAAGTCTCAAATTCACCTGGATTGGCAGGGAAGGCCCTAGGGATTTGAAGTGCCTTCTTTTGCCAAGGCAAGTACAGACCAAAGAACAAACATAAGTCATGTGCCTCTCATGACAAGGGAACTGTATACTAGTATTTTCTAACAGAGCAAGGTTGAAACCTGAGAATTTTTTGGTTGCTTCTGCTTTCCTGACTGCGCCGCTTGGAAGCTAACTCCGGCTGCAGAAGAAAGCGTCTTCGAGTCGGAATTCTGTGCCGATTGCTCATCTGCAAAGCGAATACAAATAGTATTATAGCAAGGCTTTGCCATGTTTAAGAAAGATTGCTGATTAAAAGCTCATTTTATGTGCATTTCGCTGATTTGATTGACCAACCTTTTATAACCCGCAAAGTTTTTGCATCTCCTCGTCCTGTCTGATAAAAAGAAAAAAAAACGAATGACAGTCAGCCCCAGACAGAAGGGAACAATTGTGTCCTGAGTAAACAACCACTATATAGTACTATCCGACCCCAATCCCAATACATAATATATGACTAATCACTCACCCTCAGTGTCTTCATTAACTCTTCGTCAATTGGTTTTGTCTCTTCCAGTTGTGGCCTGAAAGAGCAGAGAATGTGCTTGGTAAGGTGAACAAATTTTGAGAGATACTGTATTATACTAGCAGTAGCAGCTCAAATCAAGGAGAAGAGAAGTGTACTTCTGTGCAGGTGGTTTTTTTGGCTTGCGCGACGGCACCTTCGGCTTGAACTTGAGCTTCTGTGGCTGTTTAACAAATTTAACAACAAGAAAACACCTGTCAGTAAAATACTAATCGTGTCCAACTCAGTACGTATTAGCCATTAGAAAGAAGCAGAATCCTAGAACCCACCTTGTTAGGAGGACGACGACCTCTCTTGGAGGTACCTGCTGCGTCCATTTTCTGCTTTCCCCCTGTGATAAAAAACACGTGGATTTGCTCAGTGTGGCCATAAGTAACATCTTTTTTACAGAGAATCATTTGCTCTGTTCTCGCTGCACAGTACAGTAGAATTCTGGCTGCAGAAATGTAAAGGAGCAAAGCCCCAGATTCACAGGCGCGGCCAAGGGCTACCAGAATGAGAGGAACGGGCCGTTCCCTGGGCGGAGAACCGAGGGAATTGGGGGCAGGCCAGGCAGAGAGAATGGGGGAAAGCCAGCCCCCCAAAATCCTCAAGCGCTGACCTAGCAAACTGGTAATCAGAATCAAGCAAGCAAGCAAAGCAAGACTTAGGAGCACGGGGATCTCGTCTAGCTAGCTCCTCTTCTCCGCACCCCATGGATTCCTCCTATTCGGCCTACAGTGAGCTCCCAGGCAGCCAAGAAATCGAGCAAGCGGAATTCGCAGCTCCCGGAGCATAATCCTCCTCAAAATCCCTAGCTCAGAGGCGCGCACGTACGTACCTACTGCTGGGAGTGAGGGACAGGAGCTCGAGCTCTTCGCCGGAGAAACGGTCGCCGCTCCGGAGCCAGTAGCCGTTCTTCCTCTCGACACTGCGGCTGGTGCTGATGCTGCTTTGAGACGTTTAGGAGGGAAAGCTGGTGAAACATTTTTACAGTAGGCAGCGCGGGCCCGCGTGCCAGCGACCCGTGGACCGAGGAGCCGGTGCACCGAGCGAGCGGGAGAAGGTTGGCGGGAGGATCGGGTGAGACGGCCGCTCCAGGAAATACGGCGGGCGACGGGCTGCAGAGACACACGGCTTCGCAGAGAGGACACGTGTCAACTCGAGACGTGAGCCGCGCAGGTGGCGGCGACGTGAGCGGCGCAGAGGATCCGATCGGGTCGCGCGCCTGTGCCGGACTTGTCGATGTGTGAAGTCCGCAGCGAAACGAAAGGAGACTGTGACGGTGTTTATCCTTCTGGCCGGCTGGATGATTGGTTGGTTGGGCTGCCATGTGGGACCACAGGGTCAGCGACTGAGCCAGGCTGATCTGCCTAAATAGGGTTACAGGTAACGAACTGAACTGATAAACTTTAGTTTCTGAAATCTAGGAACTGTTTCAAAAATTGACTGCGTGTGTTCCTATTAGTCTACCACTATTAAATCTGAGAACAGTTTTTTAAAAACTGGTTAAAAAGGGTTGGTTTTTTCTTCAGGCTTAATTGGTTGAGGTTTTATTGGGTTGAGCTTTTTTTGGTTCAAGTTTGGTTTGGGTATGTAGAAAAACCAGTTTGGGTATAATTGGTTACGGCTTTAAAGAGTTTGGGCCTAACCGCTGGAAACTATGGGTTCCAACCCGGTTCCTCGCCCTGGAGCGCAACTCAGAAAACAAAAAAAAAGCCCCGTCGAGGGGTCGAGCTGACCTACCCATTCCCGATCCCGATCCCTCCACCGCCGCCGGCCGCCCTCCACCGTCGCTGTTGCCCTTCACCGCCGGCCTACGCCCTCTCCCCCCCCCCCTCACCTCACAGATCAGTGCCCCCGTCCTCCTCCTGCTCGCCTTCTTCGCCCCCTCCTCGACGTCCTCGTCGGCGGCGCCGGGCATCATCCGGCTGTCGCGCACCGGGTTCTGCGCCTCCTCGAGGTCACTTCCTCCAGATCCCCTTCCCCCTCCCTTCGTCTCTCATTTTACTCCAGAAATTCAGTGCAGTAGATCTCGGTGGGTACTTTAGGCTTGTGTAGTGGTGTTTCTGTCTTTCTTGGTGGGCGCTGTTGCTGAGGAGCAGAAAACTCATGGAAGGGTGATTGCTGATGACATAGCTTGGTACTATAACCTCTCGCACAATTGCTGTGTGCAAGCAGCAACGCCCTGTTGCGTCCTACTAGTGGTGTGTGTTTGTCTGGTGTCCAGTGTCTAACTATCATGTCCAAATCTAATGTAATTTGAAGTTGCTTGTGTCTGATTTCAGTTCATGATTTGTGGTAGTATGCTCTTGATCTTGTCCTGTTTCATGCTAGGAAATGAAATGCTAGCACTAGTAGGGAGCTCCTTCTCCTCTCATGTTGTTGCTATCGATCTGCAAATGGCGTCATGGTACTACTAGCTGGAATGATTCCTGAGCTTGATGATGACAGATTGTACACTATCTTGCTGTTCCAGCATTTACATTATTACTTACAAGACAGATATGGCTCGATGTCCATGGATCTTGTTCTCCTCCAGATCCCCCTCCCCCTCCCTCCCCCTCCCTTTGTTCTTTGGAAGTCAGCCCGAAGTAGATCTCGGTGGTATCTTGATTATTCAGTGCAGTAGACCACTTTGTAAATTACAAACTAAGGTACATGGGTTACTGTTCATGAACAACACAAGTAGCAGGCATTTGGTTAATGTTCATGGATTGCTGTTTCAAGAACAGAGAATTGCTATTAGTTGCTCAATTCTGCTTGATTAGGATTTGGAGTTAATGTAATTAACATGTTAGTATGGCACTAAACGCATGAATTTTACAATCTACTGGACATCCTTTGCAAATTCCTGTAATAGTGAAGAAATAGCTTCAAGATTATTTACATTAACAATGACATATTTCTGGACATCTTTTGAAACTGTACTGTTGATTGTTTCTACTGTACTATTCTAGCATTTTCTAACAGTAATCTTCCATATGTATTTTCACATGCAGTGTGCTCTGAAATTTGAGGCATGTCTACCTCAGAGGTTTCCGAGAGTGCCGATTCCATGGATGAGGATATGAGTCAAGTACCACGTGTTAGAAGGTCCAAGGTGTGGGAGCATTATGAACAAGATCTGGTTCGCATACATGGTGATCTCAAAGCTGTGTGCAAATATTGTGGGACACAACTTCACACCAAGTTTGGGACTACGAGTTTGAGAACCCATATTGCAGAGTCTTGCAAATCAATTGAGGATGGTTCCAGGAAGAATTTTCTGTTGACTATGAAAAAAACAACTTCCGAAGGCCCGTTTGTGTTTGATCAAAAAGTTTGCCGTAATCTCATGGTCAAGTTTTGCATCCATGCTGAGATCCCCTTTCTTAAGTTTGAAGATCCATACCTTCAGCCATGGATTGACTCAATGCAGCCAGCATTTCAAGTCATGGGCCGTCACACAATTCACGATGATGCAATGAAGATGTACAAGGGAATGAAGAAAGATATCGAAGTTGAGTTACAAAATTTGGATTCTCGCATTTGCTTAACATCTGATATGTGGACTTCATCACAGAGCTTGGGCTACATGTCCATCACCGCCCACTATATCAATGCAGAATTCATCTACAAGAAGAAGATCATAAGTTTCGCAGAGGTGAAGTATCCTCACACGGGCTATGCGATAGAAGAGGAACTTGTTGGTTGCCTAACAGAATGGGGCATAAGGGGCAAGTTGTTCACTTTGACACTAGATAATGCTGTTGGGGATCGTAGCAGAAATTAAAATTTTCCTACGCATCACCAAGATCTATCCATGGAGTATTCTAGCAACGAGGGGATAGGAGAGCATCTACATACCACTTGTAGATCGCAACGAAAGCGTTCAAGAAGAACGTGGATGATGGAGTCGTACTCGTCGTGATCCAAATCACCGATGACCAGCGCCGAACGGACGGCACCTCCGCGTTCAACACACGTACGGTCGGGATGACGTCTCCTCCTTCTTGATCCAGCAAGGGGGAAGGAGAGGTTGATGAAGATCCAGCAGCACGACGGCGTGGTGGTGGATGCAACAGAATTCCAGCAGGGCTTCGCCAAGCGTCTACGGAGAGAGGGAGAGGTGTAACAGGGGAGCGGGAGGCGCCAAGGCTGCAGGGTGCGGCTGCCCTCCCTCCCCCCTTTATATAGGCCCCCTAGGGGGGGGGGGCGCCGGCCCTGGAGATCCATCTCCAGGGGGGCGGCGGCCAGGGGGGAGGCTTGCCCCCCAAGCCAAGTGGGGCGCCCCCTGCCCTAGGGTTTCCAACCCTAGGCGCAGGGGGGAGGCCCATGGGAGGGCGCACCAGCCCACTATGGGCTGGTTCCCTCCCCACTTCAGCCCACGGGGCCCTCCGGGATGGGTGGCCCCACCCGGTGGACCCCCGGGACCCATCTGGTGGTCCCGGTACAATACCGGTGACCCCCAGATCACTCCCGATGGCCGAAACGACACTTTCTATATATAATTCTTTACCTCCGGACCATTCCGGAACCTCTCGTGACGTCCGGGATCTTATCCGGGACTCCGAACAACCTTTGGTTTGCTGCATACTAGTATCTTTACAACCCTAGCGTCACCGAACCTTAAGTGTGTAGACCCTACGGGTTCGGGAGACATGCAGACATGACCGAGACGATCTCCGGTCAATAACCAACAACGGGATCTGGATACCCATGTTGGCTCCCACATGCTCCTCGATGATCTCATCGGATGAACCACGATGTCGAGGACTTAATCAATCCCGTACTCAATTCCCTTTGTCTATCGGTACGATACTTGCCCAAGATTCGATCGTCGGTATACCGATACCTTGTTCAATCCCGGCAAGTCTCTTTACTTGTTCCCGTAACACATCATCCCGTGAACAACACCTTGATCACATTGAGCTCATTATGATGATGTCTTACCGAGTGGGCCCAGAGATACCTCTCCGTCACACGGAGTGACAAATCCCAGTCTCGATTCATGCCAACCCAACAAACACTTTCGGAGATACCTGTAGTGCACCTTTATAGTCACCCAGTTACGTTGTGACGTTTGATACACCCAAAGCACTCCTACGGCATCCGGGAGTTGCATAATCTCATGGTCTAAGGAATGATACTTGACATTCAGAAAAGCTCTAGCAAACGAACTATACGATCTTTTGTGCTATGCTTAGGTTTGGGTCTTGTCCATCACATCATTCTCCTAATGATGTGATCCCGTTATCAATGACATCCCCATGTCCATAGTCAGGAAACCATGACTATCTATTGATCAACGAGCTAGTCAACTAGAGGCTTACTAGGGACACATTGTGGTCTATGTATTCACACATGTATTATGATTTCCTGACAATACAATTATAGCATGAACAATAGACGATTATCATGAACAAGGAAATATAATAATCCTTTTATTATTGCCTCTAGGGCATATTTCCAACAAATGCTAGCAATAATACTAATGCATGTGATGAGTTAATAAAATATCACAAACATGAGCTGCTCCTTGAAGGTCAACATTTGCATGTGAGGTGCTGTGCACACATTCTCAATATCTTGGTTCAAGATGGAATGAAGATAATCCATGAAGCTATTGACATGATACGAGAGTTGCTGAAGTTTATTGAGTCTTCTCCTTCAAGACTTCAGGATTTCAATACAATTGCAAGTGGGATGGGTCTGCCTTCAAAGAAAGGTATCTCTGTTGATACACCAACCAGATGGAACTCAACATGGAAAATGCTTGTAGACGCATTGATATACAAATCTGTCCTCACTAGTTATGCAACTCGAAAGATGATAGAATCTCCGTGAGCAAGAATGGGAAAGGGCAGCAGCTATTTGTGAGTTTCTAAAAGCTTTTGAAGAGCTTACCTTAATTGTTTCAGCTCATAGGAAGCCAACTGCACATAAGTTTCTGCCGGTTGTGCTTTGTATTTGCCATGCATTAAAAGATCCAGGTTGGCAAACCTCTGATGTGTTGAAGGAATTAGCGGCAGCGATGCAAACAAAGCTCGATAAATATTGGGATGCCGAGGAGAAGGAGAATGCAGATCCTAACCGTTGTAGAAAAAGCAAGGGCATTGAGTTTAACCACTCACTTGTCATTGCTACATTCCTGGATCCAAGGAGGAAAGAAGATTATTTGGATTTCTTCTATTGCAAGTTGTCTATCAACGAGGAGCAGGTTTCAAAACAAGTGGAGATTGCTTTAGAATGGGTGAGAAAGTATGTCAAGGAATATGAGCTACTTGCTACGACAAGCACTGCACACTCGACACCTTCTAGTCAAAGCAATACCACTATTGGATCACCTATTGCAGGGAAAAGAAAGCTGGAAGAAGAGTTTGCCCAGCACAAGTCTCGTCGGAGGTCACGTGTACACAAATCAGAACTTGACACATACTTGGAAGAAGCAAGGGAGCAGGATTGTGATGACTTTGATGTCTTGGGTTGGTGGAAGAGGCATGCTGAAAAGTTTCCTATATTGGCATCGATGGCCCGTGACTTTCTCGCAATTCCTTTGAGCACAGTGGCATCCGAATCAGCCTTCAGTTGTGGTAAGAGGATACTTGGCGACACGAGAAGTTCTTTGACCCCTGATATGCTCGAAGCGCTTGTTTGTGCTAAAGATTGGTTGTTCAAACCAAAGGAGGGTGAGTTAATCGCTTACATTTTGATTCTACTACTTGTGTAGAATGTGATATATAAAACATGTAGTATAGAAGTGTTGGTATGCCTTTAAATTAATATTTTATTTCATTTGCAGGAGATGGACAGTAAGGATGCAGCTAAAAATTTGGAACCAATAAAAGGTAAAAATATAATCTTGATCATCGTTATATATAAGCAAGGGCTAGTGAAGTTCCCAATTTGGTGACCAAGCTGGCTCTTTAGGAAATCCCGATCATTTTTAGGTGTTTATTAGTCCACTGTTATGTTTGTTTATGTTTATTAGTTGGCTCTTTAGAAAAATTAACAGTTGGCCAATTTGTTAGCAAACTGTTATATTTATTGGTCTACCTTTTTTCTGATGTTGCACAAGTTAGTGGCACCTCTTTGATGTCCTTTCTTCGGTCTGTTAATTTTTCTGAAGGTTGTCGAGGAATAGAATAGAATATGTTCTCTTCGTTTTGGATTTAGGTGTTTGGAGACAATACTATGACCATGTACGGCCAAATATATTTGTACTATTTTATGTACTTGTTAAGGCATATATGGGTAAACATTTTGAGTCCAGTAGTTGCTTCTGCAACCACATTTTTTCCAACAGGAGGGGATTGGTTTGTGTGACTGAAAAAACTCAGGGCATCTCTCTTTTGTGTTGGTGCAGACATTTGTTCCTCTAGCATCAGACTATTTTGGTTCTTCTCTTGCCTAGAAATCCTGCTTTCAACAAGTTCAGAAGCACCCGGCATGACATTTTCGGCTAATCTGAAGAACAATGGCTCCAAGTTGAAACATGCAGCCATCAGCGCTGAAGTGGTAGTCTAGTCTATATCATGGTCGCCATGAGCCCATGACATGCAGAAGTTACTATTATCCTCTGTAATCAAGTTCTGAACCTTTGAAGAAAATGTTATTCTTGTAATGATGGACGTGAACTCCAAGCATCTGATCTCAACCTGAATCAAATTTTAACTGCCAAGTGCATTCTTGTTTTGATTGTACATATACTGATACTTTACATGTATGGGTGGGGAACTGATCTAGAACCATAGGCTACAACCATAGTTTCTAGAATGGGTTGGTTTGGTTTTGGTGAATCTGTCATATGGTATAGTTTGGGCTGGGTGCCAATGCCAATTACGTGGGTTTAGTTTGGTTTGGTTTCCGAAATGGCATCACGTGGGTTCAGTTCAGGTTTGGTTCGGTTGCCCACCCACTCTCAGATTTAACCACTATTCTTCTGTTTCAAAAGTGTTTCATTGGTTCTTTATGGCTAATGATTGTTTCAATTTGTTTTTCTCGAATATGCACGAGTGTGCATATCTTATATTAAAGAAGAAGGGCAAAGCATGCCTCCGCAGTTACATTACAAGCTTGCACGGCCTTACAACACGTACACGCTCCACGGACATCTATACATATCCTACTACTCCCTATGCATCCAGCGATGTAATCCACCCAGGAACCCCTCCAACTTCCCTTTGAACAGACTCGCTGATGCCCATAGCGCGCACTCAGATTGTATCTTGTCCATGAGCCTCTCCACCGACAGTGCCGCGCCATCGAACACGATTGCATTGCGATGCTTCTATAGCTCCCACATCACCAGTAGCAAAATAGTATGTATGTCCTTGGTGCCGAGGTAGTTGTCTCCTCTCTTGGCACACAACCACGCCCCTAGCTCATCCTGGTGGTTCGGCCCCCATCCAAGCTTACCCAACGCCTCTCCAACCACTGCCCACACCGTTCTAGCAAACACGCATGTGAGCAGCACATGATTTATCGTCTCCGGCTCCTGATCACACAATGGGCATGCTGATTGGTGCGACAAACCTCTCCTTGCTAGCCTATCTGAAGTCCAACACCTGTTTCTCAGGGCTAACCATGCAAAGAAGCGACATTGCGATGGCGCCCGACATTTCCAGGTCAGCTTCGCCGTGGGCACCACTTCCCGACCCCAAAACCTGCATGCATACGCTGAGCGCACCGAGAACTGCCCAGTCGCATCCCAGGACCAGGAGAATTCATCGTGCTCGCCGGGCATTGGCTCCCACGCCGCGACCCTCGGCCATATATGAAGAAACTGCTGCAGGCTGCTGCATCCATATTCGGGCCGATTGAAAGTGCAACTATCCCTGGGTGGTTTTGGTAATTCCTAACAACATATAGCTCATTGAGCTAACATTATTCCAAGTTGAATATTTCAGAAAAGCTCAAAGGATTAGCTCAAGCTTCAAGAACAAGACTCTACATTTTATATTTTAGTGATCCAAGATCACATTGAGTCCATAGGAAAAGCCAATACTATTAAGGAGGGATGAGGTGTTGCTTAATGAGCCTCTTGCTTCATGTGCTTAGTGATATGCTCCAAAATCCTCAACTACCTTTCCATATCCACATATGACCCAAACCTAAAGTCAAACTCGGCCCCAACGATTCTTTCTATCCGGAGCCACCGAGTTTCACATGTCATAGCCACTGCCACAAACCCTAGCAAATCGGTCTCACCGAGATGGGATTGCAATTTCTCTGTTTCCCTTCGTAACGTTTCGGTCCAACCGAAGTGAGCGATTGGTCCCACCGAGATTGCAATGTAAACTCTCTGTTTCCCTTTCGTAACATTTCGGTCTCACCAAAAAGAGCGAATCGGTCCCATCGAGTTTACCTGACCAACTCTCTGGTTAGCTTATTACCAAAATCGGTCTCACCGAGTTTGTGTAATCGGTCATACCGAGATTATGTTATGCCCTAACCCTAACCATATCGGTCCTACCGAGTTGCATCTCAGTCCCACCGAAAATCCTAACGGTCACTAGGTTTGCTGAATCGGTCCGACCGAGTTTAGCAGATTGTGTGTAACGGTTAGATTTTGTGTGGAGGCTATATATACCCCTCCATCCATTCTTCATTCATGGAGAAAGCCATCAGAACAGATCTTCATTTCCAATACACATTTTCTGAGAGAGAACCACCTACCCTTGTGTTGAGCTCAAGATATTCCATTCCTACCATATGAATCTTGATCTCTAGCCTTCCCAAGTTGCTTTCCACTCAAATCTTCTTTCCACAAAATCCAAATCCTATGAGAGAGAGTTGAGTGTTGGGGAGACTATCATTTGAAGCACAAGAGCAAGGAGTTCATCATCAACACACCATTTGTTACTTCTTGGAGAGTGGTGTCTCCTAGATTGGCTAGGTGTCACTTGGGAGCCTCTGACAAGATTGTGGAGTTGAACCGAGGAGTTTGTAAGGGCAAGGAGATCGCCTACTTCGTGAAGATCTACCGCTAGTGAGGCAAGTCCTTCGTGGGCGACGACCATGATGGAATAGACAAGGTTGCTTCTTCGTGGACCCTTCGTGGGTGGAGCCCTCCGTGGACTCGCGCAACCCTTACCCTCCGTGGGTTGAAGTCTCCATCAACGTGGATGTACGATAGCACCACCTATTAGAACCACGCCAAAAACATCCGTGTCTCCAATTGCGTTTGAATCCTCCAAACCCTTCCCTTTACATTCTTGCAAGTTGCATGCTTTACTTTCCGCTGCTCATAAACTCTTTTGCATGCTTGCTTGAATCGTGTGAGATTGCTTGACTTATGTTAAAATTGCTAAAATCTGCCAAGAACTAAAATTGGGAAAAGGATAGATTTTTTTTGGTCAAGTAGTCTAATCACCCCCCTCTAGACATACTTCCGATCCTACACCGATGTCCATCGCCCACTGCCCGTTGACTGCCACCTGCCCAACCATCCTAGCCTGTCAAACTCTATTCGGAATCCTGCTGTACAAGTCTGGAGCCACTTCCTGTACCCTCATTCCATCCAGCCACCTATCCTCCCAGAACATAGTGGATTCCCCGTTCCGGGCATTCACCTTCGATGCAGCTTGGTATACTTGCATGGTCTCGTCCGGTACTTGGATTGTGAACTCATTCCAAGGCCTGCTACCATCTGTATGTTTCAACCATGGCCATCACGCTTGCATCGCCAGATTCATCCAGCGCAAGTTGGGAATGCCAAGGCCCCCCGCCCACTTGGGCGCGCTTACTGTCTCCCATGCCACTGCACAATTTCCACTGTTGGCCTTCTCCTTGTTGCACCATAAGAAACCTCTGCACACTTTGTTCATCGCCATAATCGTTTTTATTGGCAACTCCAGAGCCATCATTGCATGTATCGGCATAGCACACAACACTGACAAAACAAGCGCCAGTCTTCCACTCTTTGGCATTAGCGCGGCCTTCCACTTAGGCAAGCGGCTCGCCATGTTGTCCACTAGGTATTGTAGTTGTGCAACAGATTGTTTCCTTAAAGCAAGAGGCAAACCAAGGTACTTGATCGGGAAGGCCCCAACCGGGCATCCTAGCTCATTCGCGGCCAATGCGATCTCCTCCTCCGTGCACCTAATCGGTAGAGCTGCAGACTTTGTCATGTTAATGTGTAAACCGGAGGCTTCTCCAAACAAGGCAAAAATTGCCCTATACGCTTCCAAATCCACTAGCTTCGGCTTGACGAACAAGACCACATCATCCGCATATATCGACAGTCTTTGCTTCATGCCTCTCGTAGCCAAGGGTTCCACCACCCTTCAGTCTACGACTACCTCAAACAACCTCTGCAGTGGCTCCATGGTGAGTATGAACAACATAGGAGAGAGGGAATCACCTTGTCTCATCCCCTTGGAGTTGTAGATTGTTTCCCCCGGTTCTCCATTCACCATCACTTTGGTAGTTGATGTGGCTAAGATATTTGTTATGTGTGAATTTTGTGATGTATCAATTTGGCCACATCCTAACAGAACATATAAGAACATATAAATCTGATGAATCGATCTGTCCACATCCTTTTATGCTTATTGATTGATTTGGGTAATTCGATTGCAATTTGCTGTGCATATCAAGCTGATTTTTAGAGTTAATCACAATAAGTGAAATATTAACCTCAAGTCTCTTCACTCATTTTAGAGTTTATTTTCCTATCCAAACAGATTTAGTTCCTGTAGTAACGCCCGAAGTTCTTTTGTCCATAGCAATATGCACACACAAGTGCTTGGAAGCAGGCATGTTGATTGATTATTTGGGAGACTAGCGTGCACGAAGAAGCTAGCTAGATAGGCTTTCAACAAATTTCAGGCTATGCATCTAATCAGGAATCTGTATAGACTTGAAGAGAAGGCTGGGTGTTGGCTGACATTGTTTTGGTTAGTTCCATTCTGTGGTTCTAGGTTAGTTGCATCATTGTCGACAAGCAGGGGGGCAACGAGGACCTGACCCACGTTCGGTGTGGTGTTTTCACGTTGTGATAGTTTGTCGTCTGTCGCCAGGAAGCCGAGAACAGGTAATTGATGGGCGCCTGAGCACTATTTTTCCTAAATGCATACAGATACTGAGCAATCATATATCAGGAGCGAGTAGAACATGCTGCAATTGCCAATACCTTCGAAGGATGACGAACCTTCTAAACGTGTGTATTTTTTTTTCATTTGATCTAGTTGTTGGAGCCTTGCTAATGGGTACGATTATCTTTATATGTTTGTTTGAAATACGAAATTACATATTATGACACTTTAAGTTGACGAATTGCGCTGGCTTGTTTTTAGCCAAAGTATATTGGATGATATATTGTAAGACCAAATTAAAGAATCGCTTGCATATAGTGCCTCATAATTTTGTTAATCATATACTCCGTCCGTGCGAAAAAGCTTATCCCAATAGTGCTAGATACATCCATTTGAGGGACAAGTTTTTTTGGACGAAGGGAGTATTACATTATTACTTCCAATATTTTCCTGGGTTTACATACACATAGTCTTACTTTTTGCAAGTTCTGTAGCATAACTTGCTGCACATACATGGTTTATGGTCTATAAGGTGCTTGTTTTTTTAATCATTTTACGACATGTTTTTTATACCATGTTGGTATACAGACAAAATGTGAGCTATTCTTATAATGGTAATCACTTTCCCTTAATACTCCTGGATTGCAAAGATGTTAACTGTGACATAGTGTATATATTGAATTAATTGTTGGAAAGAATCTGACAGTGACACCGATGATTAAGGCAAACTACTTACAACAAGTTGATCACGAAGGTTATTCTATTATTGCTTATGATCCACAGTTCCATAGTGTATTTGACTATGCTTTTATTTTTAGGTGGAATACACTTTTACCCTTTTAGGTGAAAAAAAAATGATTTTCTTGTTTGTTTGCTTGCAGTATGTAAGACTATTTTTTTTGGAAGTAGCTATAACTATTACTGATTTTTTTTCCATGAGCAAATTTTATGGATACCAAAATCTGTGAGGGTAAACACTTGAAATCAATAGCCTAAATTAATGGTTGTCTCTTCATATGAGTTCCAGTGAACACTTGAATTTCCTTGTTGGTGTTACACTCTCTAATTATTCATTTGGCAACGCCTTTCTCAAATCTTGCTTTAGCAAACCTGGTTCAAGTGTTTTTTTAACTTCTTGTTGCTTTCATGTTTTTCAGTAAACCGAATTGATTCCTTTCCACTCAAGATGGATGTCTAATAGTAATAGGCAGTGGAGTTGTTTAATCATTAATTGCTGCAATGCTTGCATTTGTATGAAGAGCTTTGAAAATCAAATACTGCACCCCTCTACTATGAAGTGCTTCAACGTACATTTCTTGAAGAAAAACCACATAAATCAGAAAGCAGTGAATGCTATCAACCAAACCTGCGCAACTTAAAAATACATATCCTTTCATATTGTAAAGCACATCTGCACATAAGCTACTGTCAAGTTATCTTTAGAGTACAAAAGATAAATTTTTGTATTGATTACCAAAAAAAAGACCAGATTAGCTTGTAGTGTGGATGCTAAGGCATTCATACATTGTATTTTCTGGCTAAGTCTAAGTTTAGCTAGCAAAATTGGAAAATACTCCGTCCGTAAAGAAATATAAGAGCGTTTACATCACTACTTTAGTAATCTAAATGCTCTTATATTTCTTTAGAGAGGGAGTACAACATAATGCATGTAGTTTAAACTTTGCATTTATGGGGACTTCTCTATCAAAATAAACTCTACATTTAAGCAACCATTAACAATGTTGGTGGCTACTGCTGGGAAACATACAAGCTAAGCGCATCTACAGCCGAGCGCCCTATATCGGTCTCAAACGCCCGGGCAGCCGGGCGCCCTATATCCGTCTCAAACGTCCGGGCAAGGCCGATCGGTTGCTGACCCGTCACAAAAAACCGACCCAACTAGAGCTCTTAAACATGCCTCAAACGTCCGGGCTGACTGGCACCCCTCATATCCACCCCAAATGTAGGGCGGATATGAGGCGGCCCGAGCACGCCCAGGCGCGTCCGCCACGTCATCCTGGCCCACCACTGGCCCACCCCGACCCCACAAAATCCCCCGTCCGAAAGTAACCCCAGCTCACTCCACTCCGCTCCACTCCCCGACGCTCCCATTTCCCAAATCCGTCTAATCCCTAGCGTCGGCGAGCATGTCCAGCACTGGCAACCACTCCGCCGGCAGCTTTGGAGATGAGTAGGAGCTAGTGCTTCGTATCGCGCTCAAGCGCTCGTGGGTAGATACGTGTGACAGATCCGGGTCAGGTGCGGCGCCCTTCCCGCCTCGCGTGCGGATCTGCGAGGGCTTCCCGATCTGCTCCTCCCGCTCGACGGCCTCCTCCACCTCCAGTCGCTGCTCCGCGCGGGCAGCGGTGGGTTCTAGTGCCCACTCCGCCAACGCCGCAGATGCGGCTCCGGAGTCGGAGGCTCATGCCGCCCGACGCGAGAGGCAGAGGGCAAGGGAGATGGAGGGCGGGTCCGACACGACTGCATAGTCTACTTGTCGCCGCTGTGTGATGTTGATGCCCGACGATGAGGATCGTCTCCTTGAGTGGGTGTGCCATCAGTCACTTACTGAGGCGGAGACGAAGGCCCGACGACTCCGGAGGATCAACGCCAAGCAGCTTCGGCTTGGCATTGAGCAATCCGAGCGGGAGGTGGTGAGGGTGGCCAGGCTCAAGCGCAAGCAAGACCGCACCGTCCGACACTTGCAAGGCTACATCATCATCTCCGATTCCTCCTCCTCCAACGGGTCCAACGACTTTGACATGGACCCACCTCCTGCTGCGGACTCCTACAGCTGCACCCACGACCGGAAGGGCAAAGGGCCGAAGAGGAAGCGGTGAAGCTCGCCCTCTCCTATTTATAATCTAGTTCTAGTATGTAGTTACAATGTGCCGGATCGTTGAACTGTGTGACTTATGCCCGTTTGGTGATCTTTTGGTGATGTTTATGTGAATTATGCCCGTTTGGTACCAGTTTATATGTCTGTTTCCTGTCGATTTTGATCGTTTGGTGATCTACGTAGAAGTTGCATGAATTTGTATGGATATAGGGTTAGGAATATGAGATACGCGGGCATGGAGGCACGAATTTAGGGAGTGCCCAGTCAGTGTCCGCGGGCGCGCCTAGGCATGTTCGCGGCCGTATAGGGGGCCGAATTTGCCAAGTCCGTCTACAGATGTCGTAACTATGTGGTTCAATTGTACAGGATGAGGTGTGTCGGTGGGAGTGGCATGCTGCCGAAAGCAACCAAAAGCGGCAAGACCTGAGTGAATCACAAAGGCCACTAATGACACCAACCTGCCTTTTTTCTCTCCCCAGTGACATCTCATGGAACCTCTACTCCCTAAATCAAGGATTTTGATAACATCATCTGTTCAGAGTTTAGTTATTTTCTTGTCCAAAACTCTGCCATATTTTACAATGTGTGATTTTTTTGAGCAAAAGAGGGTCCCCCCTCTGATTTCCATTAGAGAAACTAGCATAACGAGTACAAAGAGCAGAGTTTCGAATACACCATAAAGCTAGACCTAGCAAACATCTTTTACCATTATGATCATTACAACACTGGACATTACATCAAAAGACAATTTTCAGAAGGAAACAACATCTAGGCAGTTGAAGACGCCTTCCATCATAAGCCACCACCGTCACATCTTCAGTCGCATCACTCCAAAACGCCATCCTTGAGCAGCCTGGTAAATCTCACTTGCCACCTGTTCTATGAGTCTTGCTCCCAGCATCAACATTTTTTCCTCTCGATCCTTTTTCTACAAAACAGCCCAATCAGTAATCCAGTTGCACATCATTTTAATGATCCCCATTGGGTCATTAATCTTTTTTTATCAGAAATAATATCATTCCTGCAAATCCAAATTGCCCAAAGCAGAGATAAAGTGCCAGTTAAAACAAGTTTCTTGTCATCTTTCTGGAATCTACCAAGGCAACTACCAAAACATTCTTTTAAATTGGTGGGGATTTACTTTAAATAAAAAGCACATCCAACTAAACTCCAAACTAATCTGATAACCGAGCAGGAAAAGAAGAGATGATCAATAGTCTCCTCTTTCCCACACAAAACACAGTGTTTCTCACCTTTCCACCCTCTTTTCAGTAGATTATATTTTGTCAAAATGCTCTTCTTATTTAGAAGCCACATATTTATTTTTATTTTTGCTGGGACTTCCGTTTTCCATAGGAATTTTTGTGGAAAGCCAGCATCAGATTTGATAAGATAAAGGTTAAAGATTTAATAGTGAATTTCCTATCCGCTGTTAACATCCACATAGGCCTATCCCTTCCTCCATACATTAAGACTTCCTCACATCTTCCCTTCAGGCTCTTCCATAAGTGGCCAGACTCTCCAAACAGAGCCCTTCTGAATGAAAAAAGTCCCCACCCTTTATCAATAGCATCTCTAACACAAATGCCATGATCATTATTTATAAAATATAAGAAGGATAAACCTACTTCAGAGGTTTATCT
Organism: Aegilops umbellulata; assembly: GCA_032464435.1. Lineage (NCBI taxonomy): Eukaryota > Viridiplantae > Streptophyta > Magnoliopsida > Poales > Poaceae > Aegilops > Aegilops umbellulata. Next base: position 472,708,809 of record CP136056.1, on the reverse strand, counting down.
CCTACCCACCAATCTTCCAGAACCTGGTGTTTCTTCCATCCCCATTTTTTTTCTTGACGTGTGGATAGAAGAATTTTTTAATCTTGATGAGACTAGACCAAAACATCCTACCACCTAGAGGTAGTAAATATATACTACCATCTTTTTACATACAAATATGTACGTATTTCACAAATATAACAAAAACTATGGGCTCATATGCAATTTTTCATGTAACTTGTTTTGAAATATCTTAGATATAGTATATGAACATATTTAGAATGATAAAGTAGTATATATAATACCATATGATAGTACATTAGACATGTGGGGTAACTACCCCTAGAGTGAATTTCTTCCATAGTAAAAGGTTTTAGTAAAGCTTCTTGCTCTTGAGAGGATATACTTTCAGGAGCCTGAATGTTAAGATTGATTTCAGATACATCTGCATGCCCAAATAATTTTTTTGTAGTATCCAGTGATATAGTCCATGAGTTTTTTCTCGTCTTCGATCACTTCCCCTTCTTGTTCTAATGATAGAATTCTACTTCCCCTCCTTCTCCCATTTACCTTGGCATGATACTATCTGGTGTTAGAGTCACCTTCTTTGATCTCTTTGTCCTTGTATCTCTGCAACCATTTAGTTTCTTCTAATTTGTGAAGATCTTTAAGTTCTCTTCTCAATTTTTCTGTAACTCTCTATCATGTGCACACAGGCCCATGAGCTCAACATTTTTATCTATCTTATCAAGTTGATCTAAAAGCTCCTTTTTCCTTTTCCTATATGAATCATTGGCATTCATAATCCATCTTTTAATCTTCTGTCTCATGTTTCTTAATTTTTTCTGCCAAATATCCAAACTAGATCCTTTGAAATTAATCCCCCAATTCTTTTCAATAAATTCTTTAGATCCCTCCGTCAACATCCAAACATTTTCAAACCTGAAAATAGCCTGAGCAGGTTTGTGTTCCCTAGTATCTAATAAGAGAGGAGTATGGTCTGAGATCTCTCCATCTAGAGCACCGACTATCACCAAAGGGTATTTATCTTCCCAGTCAGGGCAAATCAAAACCCTATCTAGTTTTTCAAAGGTAGGCTCAGGCAAATTGTTGGCCCAGGTGTATTTTTTGCCATTAAAAGGTAAGTCTCTAAGACCAGCATGCTCTATAATTGCATTGAATACAAAACCGAAGTGATCAGTCTCCCCCCCCCGGTTTGTTTTTCAGAACTGTTTCTAATTAAATTGAAGTCTCCCCCAATCACAGAAGGTTGAGGGTTATCCTCATAAATTCTGGAGAGCTAAGCAAGGAAAGCAACTTTCCATCTTTCTGAGCATCACCATAGACTGTAACTAAGTTCCAATTGAATTTTGCTTTTTATCAAATAGTAGTAACCTAACAAAGTATGTCCTTTTTCAACTTGAATCAAGTCAAATGAATCATTATTAATCCCCATAAGAATCCCTCCAGACTTTCCTCTGGGAGCAATCCATTCCCAAAGGAATTTTTTCCTCCAGAAAGGTTATGTAATTCATTCTTAGTAAAGTCAGATTTAATAGTTTCTTGTAATCCAACAAAGTCCCACTGTTTTTCTTGTATACTATCTCTAATAAAAATTGTCTTAATATCTTGCCCTATCCCTCTCACATTCCAAAACATACCTATCATTATTTTTCTTTTTTTCCTTTTCATCCCCTCTATGGAGATGGCATCCTTCGCAACACTATTGGCTGGGGAGCCACCCCTCAGTTTTTTATTGCTAGAGAAAATTTTCTTAAGATTATGATAATAATCCAACTCTAATTCAACACTAGAGTGGTCATTTTCAGAACACAACTCCTCTAAATCAGCATCTCTAATGTCAATACGACTTGAAGAGTTATCTTTTTTATTTTCTTCCTCATTTTTTCAGGCTTTGGAGATATATATCTCTTCTAGCCTACTCCATATTGGCAATCAGGTCTAGATTCTAATTCACCATATCAATAGTGCAACCAGATCAACTCCTACTCTACTAGACATATCAAATAAGGAATTTTTTTGTTAGTCAGAGTAGATATCTTACCATAGTTATCTTTCTCAGCAGCCATTTCCTTGTCTAAATCCTCAATCTTAGCATCTTTCTTGTCCAAAAGTTCTTGTCACTTCTACTTGTTGGTCCATACTTATCCTTATCTATATCAACATCATCCCTCTTAGCGAAGCCCAACTTAGTGCCAAGAGGTTCCACATAATCCTGACTGGCATTATAATCTACATGTTTAACATAGGCATCTTCCAACCCAGGGTCTTGTGGCAATTCTCCTTCATATTCACCTTTTCCACCAAGGTCCTCATGAGTCAGATCTTTCTCTTCTCACATATCAATTTTCTCCATGCATATGTTAATTAACCCTGGCTGTCCCTTAATCGTCTCCGTTAGCTTTAGGTTCTATGTTTCCCAACTAATACTCTTCTTTTTTCTTTTATAGCTCTCCAAGCTTCTTTGCTTGGTTTTGTTTTCTTCCATTTCCTGCATTTTCAAGATGACCTTGTCCAGATTCGCTTCCACTTTTTTCCTCAGCCCCAATTCAGCCAGGTATTCCTTCTGTATCAGCATCAGTTCCTCACTCTTCTGTCTCATCTCCTCAAATTGTTTCAGCCCCACACTTCCCAAAGAGATATTTTCTTTGTTTCCACCAGTGTCCATCACCCCAATTCTCAGTTTTTCCCTCATATTATCTGCATCTCCTTGTTCTGTCTCAATAGAACCATGTTTCCTTTTCTACTTGTACCATCCTTGCTCCACCACCTCTTCCAACCCCATGGTAATTCTATATATCATCAGTTCCTTGTCAGTGACTTCAATATGTTTAGGCAGTTTTTCAAAGTCCCTCACACCCACTTTAGCTCTCACATTTTCCTGAAGAATAGTATTCATATCAATTCCCAACACAGGGCCAGTAGTGGCAGCTACCTCGCACATTCCATAAAAGTGTGTAAAGCATTCAGGCACCTTTCCAAATTTCACCCACACAGTGTGTAAATTTCCAATTGCTTGTGTGTCATATAGGTCCAGCTGTCAACATTTATTATTGCCTTAGTTCCGACCAGATTGAAGTCACCGAAATTATGTAGTTCTATCAGCCTGCTTTTGTTTGGAAATCTCACAAGATAGGCCATGTTTTCCTACTTTTTGCATCTCCACTGCCAATTCCAGTTAAACATATAGTTGAACCCTTCCAGAAATTGAGTTTCATTTATCTCCCCGGAAACAATGTTGACAATTTCCATAGGATTAGTTTGTTCACTACTCACCACCTCTTTTGAATTCTGGATCCGAAGCACCCCAAGTCCCCTGGCCGCATACCCCACAAATTTGGGTGTTGGTTCCATTTGCTTCAACCAGGCACACTCTTCAATGATATGTGAATTTTTCCCACAGATTATGCAATTAGGCAACTTGCAGTCCCTGGTCAGACGTCTAGGATCTTTGCACTTATTTACACACCACTTTGTAATTTGGTCCACTTAATTTGCTCTGCTCTGCACCATCTCTCTGCCAAGTTCTGTTGCTTGTTCTGCCCTTGTGTACTACCTAGTCCCGAGTCCATCTCTTTCCTCCTATTAGCATCTCTTTCTTCCAATGCACTGCTCTTTCTCCTATCAGTCTCACCTTCTTTTCCACTTCCATGGGAAGGAGCACTGCCCCCCCCCCCGGCGAACCCCCCACTCTCTGTTGAGCCAATAGATTGAAAGTGTGCCTAACTGATTGTTCTTTTTTAGTTCCAATGAATCTTCCTTTTCTTTACGAATCAAAGTAGGAGCGATCATGTGAAAAGGCTGCTGACTTTCCCAACGTTCTTCCCTCTACAAAAAGTGTAAACATGTTTCCTCTTAGGGCATGGCCAATGCATAGCCCCAAGGTGATGCCTCATAGGCCACGTAGGATCGGATGTTAGAAAAAGTAGGTTCGGGTAGAGCAGCGGGATTCTCTGCAGGAAGCGGGTGCTTGAGAAGAAAAAATGTGGTCCGGTGCATAAAGCTGAAAAGGTTGAAGTGAAAAGTGAAGATACATGTGTGGTGGGAGTCTTTATTTTTTATTTTTGATGAGGTCCACTAGTGATAGGTTGCATTGGGGAGAAAAAAATCAATGTAGATGCCTCAAGTTACTTTTTTGTCATGAGGCATGTGTATCCATATTCCACCATTGTACATGCCTTTACTTAACCAATGATTGTTTCCAACATGCAAGGCCGTGAGCGCACACATTTATGTATCTAATATATGCTATGAAGCTTTTCAAGTGCAGTTACCAAGCGCTTTTCTGATTTAAGGGAAAAGTTGCTGATTTTATTTAAATAATTGCTTACTAAGTAAGAGAAAGAAAATAATTCTTTCCCCTGTTAGCCAAGCGTTGAACGTGCACACTTACTAGTGTAAACAGTGTATACAATGTTCATTACTCAAGAAGGCAGAGGTTGTTTCAGCTGACCACATGACAACTTTTGTTTCTGAAACCTTGACGCAAGTCGATCGCCACACAGCTTTCCCGGTATGCAACTGCGATGCAAATGAGACAGAACAATGTATACACACACTGAATCCCAAGGGGACGCAGTTTACTTCTGCCGTCCAGATAACAGCTTTTATTTCCTACTCGATAACCTCTGACACTACTCTATCGTGCATATGGTGCTTACGCTCCACGCTCCACGTATCTTTCCCCGTAAGAGCTAAAACCTGTGATACAAAATGACATAAAATCTGCGTGAAGACGTGAAGTCCGCGTCATGCAGTATGTAATGCTACTATTATCAAGTATCTTATCAAGTATCTGTCGTATCCCTATCAAATCTAGTCTTTCCTTATTAGCACCTCAATCTACTCCTGGATGTTGGTAGACGCCGCCGAGCTCTGGTCCGTCTCGCTCACGGCGGAGGAAGCTTCCTCACCGGCCGCCGCGGGTGCCGCCACCGCGATGTTGACGCCGAAAATCCTCAAGACGCCCGGGGAGACCGGCGCTGGTGCCGGCTCGGATCCTCCCGACAATGCCGGCGAGATGATGCCAGGCTGCGCTACTTCCGTGGCGGCGGGCGCGGGCGGGGACAGGGACAGGGACAGCGCGAGCTCATCGGGCGCGTCCCCGGGCGGGGACAGGGACAGGGACAGCGCGAGCTCATCGGGCCCGTCCGCGGGCGGGGACAGGGACAGCGCGAGCCCGTCGGGCGGGGACGCGCTGGTCGACGTCTCGGGGGACGCCTGGGCGGAGAAGAGCGCGGCCGCGAGCTCCCGCGCCGACACGGGAGCCTCGACGCGGCGCCTCCTCGCGATCACCTTGCCTTCGTAGTGCATCCTCATGTGCCCGCCGAGCTGCACGCCCGAGTTGAACACCTTGGGGCAGTGCTTGCACGGGTGCAGCTTCGCCGGCCTGGCGCTCGCCAAGCACGGGTTCAGCCCCGCGGCCGCTGCAGCCGCGGCGGCCTCGTTGTTCTTTCTCATCTTGTGGGCGGCCATGTGGCCGCCGAGCCCCTGGTGCGAGTCGAACCGCTGGTAGCACCCTTCCTCCTTGCAGACCCACCGGCCTTGCTCGTCCCGTGAAGTCGGCGACGGCGCCGCGCGCCGGACGTGACGCGCGACGGCCTGAGGAGGCGAGGCGAAGAACTGCGGAGGCGCCGCCGCTGCGAGGTGGCCTTGGGCGACCGCTGGCTGAGGTTGGGCGACGACGGGCTGAGGAGCGGCGGGCTGGTGCCCGGCGCCGCATTGCGGTGAACAGGATGGGCGCACGGCGACCTGGTTGGGAGGATTGTCCGCTGCAAGAACGATGGCCGTGGATGGAGGATTCGGCTCGGCGCTGCTGGTCCTGCTCGCGAACGCGATGGGCGCGGCGTCGATCACGGGCTCCGCGACCGCAGTAGTCATGGACGTGGAGTCGCCCACTCCTTCCTCCCCCTCCTCCTCCTGGGGGGAAACGGAGACGGACCTGCCGCCGACGTAGCCCCGCTTGCCGGTGACGGCCCATCCACCGCTGACGACGATTCCCTGGCGGCCGCCGCCGTGCGGATGGTGGACGCGCATGTGGCCGTGCACCGCCCTGCCGCTCGCGAACTCCCTCCGGCAGATGGGGCAGGGGAAGCCCGGCTCCCGCGCGGGGCCCTCGTCGTCGGCGTCCATGTCGCTGACGGTCCCGTCGGAGTCGCCCTCGCGCGAGGGCGTGGGCGACGGCAGGGCGTCCCCTTCGAGGATGTCCTCGAGGCGGCGCACCTTGATCTCCGGGCGGCCGCCGTCGTCGTCGTCCGCGACGAACTCGCCCTCCTCGAGGTCGGGGCGGGGGCGGCGGCGGCGGCCGGGGCGGGCTTGATCGGCCGGATCGGTCCCCATCGATCGAGCGAGCGAGCGAGCGCCGATGCCTTAGCGGCGGCGGCGCAAGCGCGGTGCTAGGGTTTGGTTGCGGCGGCCGGTGTGGGTGAGGGGATGGGGAGAGGCGGAGATTGATCGATCGATCTGATCTCGCTCCGCTTCGCGGGAGTCGAGTCGGCTGGCGTTGCGTTTGCTTGTGGGTGGCAGTGGGCTGTGTCGATCTATCTTTATATGGCGCGGGACGGGAGCGAGCGACGCCGTGCGCGCGCTGGAGTGGGCCCACGGAGCGAACAGGAGTCCTCCGACGACTGCGGAAACAGCATCCGGGCGTCGGTTGGGATTTTTCGCCGTATCTGAGGTTTCTCTCTGTTTCTGCGCGCGGTGATTGCTTGGGGAAGGAGGCAAGTGGTGCGAGTGCTTTCCGAACAATCCGTATACGCACGGGTAGGAAATCTCCGATGATATCTTTTGACATTCTATCTCCAGCGAATCATGCTCACCTAACGTTGAGGTGTTTTTTTTTTCGTTTTTGTGGGAAATTCAGGCAGCACACAGGGAGCATCCTAAAACAAGAACCGGGCCAGCCTTCGGACGCCCACAGAGCTCAGGGAGATCCGGCCGTCCGTTTCGTTTGGTTGATGCGATCCGGGCCGTCGGATCCAGCCACTGGAGAGCCTCGGCCGTTGGATCAAACCCAAGGCACTGTAGGAATGAATAGTTTCCTCTCCTTCGTACCACCGCGCGCAATTCCCTTGCCCCATCGAGGAACTAGGAAAGGAGGCAGGTGGTGCCAGTGGTTTCCCAGCAATCCCGTACGCGCACGGGTAGGAACTAGGAAATCTCCGGTGATGATCCTTTGACATTCTATCTCTAGCGGATCATGCTCCTCTAGCGTTGCTGTGTTTTTCTCTCTTTTTTTGCGTGAAATACATTCCTACTTACTTCTCTAAAATGAGATTTCTTTTGCTTTTTTGGCGAAAAGGCGTATGGCCATATCCACCCTTGTCAAAAAATAGAAATACATTTATTGGGGTGTCGAAATAGGAATGCATTCATCGACGACGCGACGCGCTGTGAGCATGGCTCGATGCCGCGTCTGGCTGCCCCTGCCTCAGTGAAGCAACGACGGGGAAATTGTTGATTCAGACCAGGAGAAGACAACGGCATCGATCTCAAAGCATATCGTCGTCCGGGAGAAAAAAAACACCGATAAGGGCTTGTAGAAACTCCAAAGACAACAAAGACCACGAAAGTTGGCCGAGTCTAGACGGATCCAACAGAAACCTAACCCGATTGGGTCCTGCAAGATCCGCCCAGAGACACAACTCCACAAACCCTCTGGTGGAGAAAAATACTCCAACATAACAATGATAGGGAGGGAGAACATTATTCATACCCTGGGGCAACGCCACCATTTCCTCGCCCCACACAAAATACGAAGACTCCCAAAAGAAAACCTAAAAAAAATCACCCATGTTGTTACGACAGGTCCGAGTCTGATGTCCAGTTCACCGCCAAAGAGAACTGTGCACAACCGCCCTCTTCCCAATGATCCAACCAAGCTGGGCCATCGATGAAGATCGCCGCATTGGATCCCTTCATCCGCAGTCGGGTTCACTGACATCGTCGTTGACTCGTCGAGCACCACCTGATGAAGGCTGTCGCTCGAGCACACATCTCCTTCACCGTCCCACAACAACCCTTGAATATCTTCACAGAAGACCCCCTCGATCCGGACCTCCCTCACCTGCTGGTGTGGCGCGGGCTTTGCCCGGCGGCGCGCCCTGGTGGCGCGGCGTGCGGAGTGGCGGCTAAGGCTTCTCTTGTCACCTCTCTCTTAAACTGAGATCAGTAGTAACTACTCCCTCCGTTCCTAAATATTTGTCTTTCTAGAGATTTCAACAAATGACTACATACGAAGTAAAATGAGTGAAGTACGGTACATGGTCATAAGGGTCGGGCATGTAGACTAGCACGAGGGAGCTGAGCAAAGATGCTCGAGCGGAAGTAAGTTCTCCCCCATGGCTCCCCTAGCTGTTGTCATCATGATGAGTCGTTCTCTGTGAGGTCGAAACCTTTTTCGTGCATGCTTAATGAGCAACCAGTCAACCTGCAGCTCCTAGAGGGTAGTGTCATGGGTGTGATGACATAAAAAGGTTCATTTATTTCTTTGTAGAGTCATTTTATATTGGGAAGTGTTATGTGACGATATCTATTATGTTACTCCATTTGTCTCTCTCCTTTTTAATTACTCGTCACATCACTATTTTTGCTTATGTGGCATGTGTGTAACATCTTACTACCTATGTTAGAGCATCTACAACCAGGCGCCCAAACCCGCCTCAAACGCCCGGCCGTGCGGCCCGGTCACGAAAATGCGATCCAAAGGGAGTCTTAAAACAGGCCTCAAACGCCCAGCCCAAATATGGGGCGGATATGGGAGCGCCTAGGCGCGTCTGTGATACGTCTCCGTTGTATCTACTTTTCTAAACTCTTTTGCTCTTGTTTTGGACTCTAACTTGGATGATTTGAATGAAACTAACCCGGACTAAAGCTGTTTTCAGCAGAATTGCCATGGTGTTATTTTTGTGCAGAAAAAAGTTCTCGGAATGACCTGAAAATCCACGGAGAATATTTTTTCGAAAATGAAAAATATATACTGGCGAAAGTATCAACCGAAGGGGGCCCACAATCTGGCCACAAGGGTGGGGGCGCGCCCACCCCCCTGGGGTGCTCCTCCCGACCTTGTGGGCCTCCTGGAGAAGGATTCATCGCGTTTTACGATACGGAGCTGCCGCCAAGCCCCGTTCTTCCTCAGGAGGGCAGATCTGGAGTCCGTTCGGGGCTCCGGAGAGGGGAATCCGTCGCGATCATCATCATCAACCATCCTCCATCACCAATTTCATGATGCTCACCGCCGTGCGTGAATAATTCCATCATAGGGTTGCTGGACCGTGATGGGTTGGATGAGATTTATCATGTAATCGAGTTAGTTTTGTTAGGGTTTGATCCCTAGTATCCACTATGTTCTAAGATTGATGTTGCTATGACTTTGCTATGCTTAATGCTTGTCACTAGTGTTGGAAATATGCCCTAGAGGCAATAATAAATAGGTTATTATTATATTTCCTTGTTCATGATAATCGTTTATTATCCATGCTAGAATTGTATTGATAGGAAACTCAGATACATGTGTGGGTACATAGACAACACCATGTCCCTAGTAAGCCTCTAGTTGACTAGCTCGTTGATCAATAGATGGTTACGGTTTCCTGACCATGGACATTGGATGTCATTGATAACGGGATCACATCATTAGGAGAATGATGTGATGGACAAGACCCAATCCTAAGCCTAGCACAAGATCATGTAGTTCGTATGCTAAAGCTTTTATAACGTCAAGTATCATTTCCTTAGACCATGAGATTGTGCAACTCCCGGATACCGTAGGAATGCTTTGGGTGTGCCAAACGTCACAACGTAACTGGGTGGCTATAAAGGTGCACTACGGGTATCTCCGAAAGTGTCTGTTGGGTTGGCACGAATCGAGACTGGGATTTGTCACTCCGTGTGACGGAGAGGTATCTCTGGGCCCACTCGGTAGGACATCATCATAATGTGCACAATGTGATCAAGGAGTTGATCACGGGATGATGTGTTGCAGAACGAGTAAAAGAGACTTGCCGGTAACGAGATTGAACAAGGTATCGGGATACCGACGATCGAATCTCGGGCAAGTATCGTACCGATAGACAAAGGGAATTGTATACGGGATTGATTAAGTCCTTGACATCGTGGTTCATCCGATGAGATCATCGTGGAACATGTGGGAGCCAACATGGGTATCCAGATCCCGCTGTTGGTTATTGACCGGAGAACATCTCGGTCATGTCTGCATGTCTCCCGAACCCGTAGGGTCTACACACTTAAGGTTCGATGACGCTTGGGTTATAAAGGAAGCTTGTATGTGGTTACCGAATGTTGTTTGGAGTCCCGGATAAGATCCCGGACGTCACGAGGAGTTCCGGAATGGTCCGGAGGTAAAGATTTATATATGGAAAGTTGTTGTTCGGGTTTCGGGAAAAGTTCGGGTTTTTCGGTATTGTACCGGGAAGCTTCTAGAAGGTTCCTGAGGACTCCGGAGGGGTCCGGAGGTCCGGAGATTGTTCCACCACGTCCAATACAGCAGCATGGGCTGTAAAGGGGGCGCCCTAGCCTTAATGGGCCAGGGGAACCAGCCCCCCCAAGGCCCATGCACATGGAGAGGGGAAACCCTAAGGGGAAGGGCCTCCACTTGACTTGGGAGGCACTCCTTCCCCCCTTGGCCGCCGCCCCCCCTAGGGGAAACCCTAGGGCGCCTCCCCTCCCCCCTTGCCCCTATATATATGAGGCCTAGGGGCTGCCCAAACACAGATGTGATTCGATCCCTCGTTGGTGCAGCCCTGCGTCTCTTCTTCCTCCTCTCTTGCGGTGCTTAGCGAAGCCCTGCAGGATTGCCACGCTCCTCCATCATCACCACGCCGTTGTGCTGCTGCTGGATGGAGTCTTCCTCAACCTCTCCCTCTCTCCTTGCTGGATCAAGGCTTGGGAGACGTCACCGGGCTGTACGTGTGTTGAACGCGGAGGTGCCGTCCGTTCGGCACTTGGTCATCGGTGATTTGAATCACGACGAGTACGACTCCATCAACCCCGTTCACTTGAACGCTTCCGCTTAGCGATCTACAAGGGTATGTAGATGCACTCTCCTTCCCCTCGTTGCTGGTCTCTCCATAGATAGATCTTGGTGACACGTAAGAAAATTTTGAATTTCTGCTACGTTCCCCAACAGTGGCATCATGAGCTAGGTCTATTGCGTAGATTCTTTGCACGAGTAGAACACAAAGTAGTTGTGGGCGTTGATTTTGTTCAATATGCTTACCGTTACTAGTCAATCTTGATTCGGCGGCACTGTGGGATGAAGCGGCCCGGACCGACCTTACACGTACTCTTACGTGAGACAGGTTCCACCGACTGACATGCACTAGTTGCATAAGGTGGCTAGCGGGTGCCAGTCTCTCCTACTTTAGTCGGATCGGATTCGATGAAAAGGGTCCTTATGAAGGGTAAATAGCAATTGACATATCACGTTGTGGTTTTGCGTAGGTAAGAAACGTTCTTGCTAGAAACCCATAGCAGCCACGTAAAACATGCAAACAACAATTAGAGGACGTCTAACTTGTTTTTGCAGGGTATGCCTTGTGATGTGATATGGCCAAAGGATGTGATGTATGATATATGTGATGTATGAGATGATCATGTTCTTGTAATAGGAATCACGACTTGCATGTCGATGAGTATGACAACCGGCAGGAGCCATAGGAGTTGTCTTTATTCATTCATGACCTACGTGTCAACATAAACGTCATGTAATTACTTTACTTTATTGCTAACCGTTAGCTGTAGTAGTAGAAGTAATAGATGACGTGACAACTTCAAGAAGACACGATGATGGAGATCATGATGATGGAGATCATGGTGTCATGCCGGTGACGATGATGATCATGGAGCCCCGAAGATGGAGATCAAAAGGAGCAAAGTGATGATGGCCATATCATGTCACTATTTGATTGCATGTGATGTTTATCATGTTTATACATCTTATTTGCTTAGAACGACGGTAGTAAATAAGATGATCCCTTACAACAATTTCAAGAAGTGTTCTCCCCTAACTGTGCACCGTTGCTACAGTTCGTCGTTTCGAAGCACCACGTGATGATCGGGTGTGATAGATCCTTACGTTCACATACAACGGGTGTAAGACAGTTTTACACATGCAAAACACTTAGGGTTAACTTGACGAGCCTAGCATGTACAGACATGGCCTCGGAACACAGAAGACCGAAAGGTCGAGCATGAGTCGTATAGAAGATACGATCAACATGAAGATGTTCACCGACGTTGACTAGTCCGTCTCACGTGATGATCGGACACGGCCTAGTTGATTCGGATCATGTAATCACTTAGATGACTAGAGGGATGTCTATCTGAGTGGGAGTTCATAAGATGAACTTAATTATCCTGAACATAGTCAAAAAGATTTTGCAAATTATGTCGTAGCTCGCGCTTTAGTTCTACTGTTTTAGATATGTTCCTAGAGGAAATATAGTTGAAAGTTGATAGTAGCAATTATGCGGACAGTAGAAGGCTTGTGTCCTTAATGCACCGCTCAGTGTGCTGGACCTCGAACGTGGTCTGTGGATGTTGCGAACATCTGACATACACGTTTTGATGACTACATGATAGTTCGGTAATGATAAAAGGTTTAGAATTGAGGCACCGAAGACATTTTTGAAATGTCACGGAACATATGAGATGTTTCGAGGGCTGAAATTGGGATTTCAGGCTCGTGCCCACGTCAAGAGGTATAAGACCTCCGACGATTTTCTTAGCCTGCAAACTAAGGAAGAAAAGCTCAATCGTTGAGCTTGTGCTCAAATTGTCTGAGTACAACAATCACTTGAATCGAGTGGGAGTTTGATCTTCCAGATAAGATAGTGATGTTTCTCCAAAGTCATTGCCACCAAGCTGCTAGAGCTTCGTGATGAACTATAATATATCAGGGATAGATATGATGATCCTTGAAATATTCGCGATGTTTGACACCGCGAAAGTAGAAATCAAGAAGGAGCATCAATTGTTGATGGTTAGTGAAACCACTAGTTTCAATAAGGGCAAGGGCAAGAAGGGATACTTCATGAAACAGCAAATCAGCTGCTGCTCTAGTGAAGAAACCCAAGGTTAAACCCAAACCCGAGACTGAGTGCTTCTGTAATAAGGGGAACAACCACCGGAGCAGAATTACCCTAGATACTTGGTAGATGAGAAGGCTGTCGGTAGAAGTATATTGGATATACATTATGTGAATGTGTACTTTACTAGTACTCCTAGTAGCATCAGGGTATTAGATACCGGTTCGGTTGCTAAGTGTTAGTAACTCGAAATAAAAGCTACGGAATAAACGGAGACTAGCTAAAGGTGAGCTGACGATATGTGTTGGAAGTGTTTCCAAAGTTGATATGATCAAGCATCGCTCGCTCCCTCTACCATCGAGATTGGTGTTAAACCTAAATAATTGTTATTTGGTGTTTGCGTTGAGCATAGACATGATTGGATTATGTCTATCGCAATACGGTTATTCATTTAAGGAGAATAATGGTTATTTTTGAATAATACCTTCAATGGTCTTGCACCTAAAATGAATGGTTTATTGAATCTCGATCATAGTGATACACATGTTCATGCCAAAAGATATAAGATAGTAATGATAGTACCACCTACTTGTGGCACTGCCATGTAAGTCATATTGGTATAAAACGCATGAAGAAGCTCCATGCTGATGGATCTTTGAACTCACTCATTTCTGAAAAGATTGAGACATGTGAACCATGTCTGTTGGTATATACGCATGAAGAAACTCCATGCAGATGGACCATTTGGACTCACTTGATTTTGAATCACTTGAGATATGCAAATCATACCACATGGGCAAGATGACTGAAAGCTTCGGTTTCAGTAAAATGGAACAAGAAAGCAACTTGTTGGAAGTAACACATTTTGATGTGTGCAGTCCAATGAGTGCTGAGGCACGCAGTGGATATCGTTATGCTCTTACTTCACAGATGATTTGAGTAGATACTGAGCATATTTACTTGATGAAACACAAGTCTGAATTATTGAATGGTTCAAGTAATTTCAGAGTGAAGTTGAATATCGTCGTGACAAGAGGATAAAATATCTATGATATGATCACAGAGATGAATATCTGAGTTGCGAGTTTGGTACACAATTGAGACATTGTGGAAATTATTTCACGACTAGTACCGCCTGGAACACCATAGTGTGATGGTGTGTCCGAACATCATGACTGCACCCTATTGGATATGATGAATACCATGATGTCTCTTATCGAATTACCACTATCGTTCATGGGTTAGGCATTAGAGACAACCGCACTCACTTTAAATAGGGCACCACGTAATTCCGATAAGATGACACCGTATGAACTATGGTTTAGAGAAACCTAAGATGTCATTTCTCAAAAAGTTTGGGGCTGCGACGCTTATATGAAAAGGTTTCAGGCTGATAAGCTCGAACCCAAAGCGGATAACTGCATCTTCATAGGACACCCAAAACAGTTGGGTATACCTCCTGTCTCAGATCCAAAAGCAATAGGGATTGTTTCTCGAATCGGGTCCTTTCTCGAGGAAAAGTTTCTCTCGAAAGAATTGAGTGGGAGGATGGTGGAGACTTGATGAGGTTGTTGAACTGTCACTTCAACTAGTGTGTAGCAAGGCACATGAATTGTTCCTATGGCACCTACACCAATTGAAGTGGAAGCTTATGATAGTGATCATGAGACTTCGGATCAAGGCACTCCCAAACCTCGTAGGATGACAAGGATGCGTACTACTTCAGAGTGGTACGTAATCCTGTCTTGGAAGTCATGTTGCTAGACAACAATGAACCTACGAGCTATGGAGAAGCGATGGTGGGCCCGGATTCCAATGAATGGCTCGAGGCCATAAAATCCGAGAAAGGATCCATGTATGAAAACAAAGTGTAGACTTTGGCAGAACGGCTCGATGGCCGTGAGGCTGTTGAGTACAGATGGATTTTAAAAGGAAGACGGACAATGATGGTAAATGTCACCATTAAGAAAGCTCGACTTGTCATTAAGATGTTTCCGACAAGTTCAAGGAGTTGACTGCGATGAGACTTTCTCACTCGTAGCGATGCTAAGAGTCTGTTGGAATTATGTTAGCGATTACTGCATTATTTATGAAATTGTGCAGATAGGATGTCAAAACATTGTTTCCTCGACGATTTTCTTGAGGAAAGGTTGTATGTGATACAGCCAGAAGGTTTTGTCAATCCTGAAAGATGCTAATAAGTATGCAAAGCACCAGCAATCCTCCTGAGGACTGGAGTAAGCATCTCGGAGTTGGAATGTACACTTTGATGAGTTGATCAAAGATTTTAGGTTTATATAAAGTTTATGAGAAACTTGTATTTCCAAAGAAGTGAGTGGGAGCACTATAGAATTTCTGATGAGTATATGTCGTTGACATATTGTTGATCAGAAATGATGTAGAATTTCTAGAAAGCATATAGGGTTATTTGAAGAGTGTTTTCAATGGAAAACCTGGATTAAGCTACTTGAACATTGAGCATCAAGATCTATAAGGATAGATCAAAATCGCTTAATAGTACTTTCAAATGAATACATACCGTGACAAGATTTTGAAGGAATTCAAAATAGATCAGCAAAGAAGGAGTTCTTGGCTGTATTACACGTGTGAGTATTGAGTAAGACTCAAGACCTGACCACGGCAGAATAGAGAGAAAGGACGAAGGTCGTCCCCTATGCTTAGACATAGGCTCTAAAGTATGCTATGTTGTACCGCACCTGAAGTGTGCCAAGCCATGAGTCAGTCAAGGGGTACAAATGTGATCCAGGAATGGATCACAGGACAACGGTCAAGGTTATCCTTAGTAACTAGTGGACTAAGGAATTTTCTCGATTATGGAGGTGAAAAAGAGTTCGTCGTAAAGGGTTACGCCGATGCAAACTTTGACACTGATCCAGATTATACTAAGTAGTAAATTGGATTCGTATAGTAGAACAGTTATTTGTAATAGTTCCAAATAGAGCGTGGTAACTGCATCTAGGAGATGACATAGAGATTTGTAAAGGACACACGGATCTGAAAGGTTCAGACCCGTTGACTATAACATCTCTCACAAGCATAACATGATCAAACCCAGAACTCATTGAGTGTTAATCACATGGTAATGTGAACTAGATTATTGACTCTAGTGAACTCTTTGGGTGTTAGTCACATGGGGATGTGACCTTGGGTGTTGGAATCATTGCAATCACATATCGATGTGAGCTGGATTATTGACTCTAGTGCAAGTGGGAGACTGTTGGAAATATGCCCTAGAGGCAATAATAAATAGGTTATTATTATATTTCCTTGTTCATGATAATCGTTTATTATCCATGCTAGAATTGTATTGATAGGAAACTCAGATACATGTGTGGGTACATAGACAACACCATGTCCCTAGTAAGCCTCTAGTTGACTAGCTCGTTGATCAATAGATGGTTACGGTTTCCTGACCATGGACATTGGATGTCATTGATAAAGGGATCACATCATTAGGAGAATGATGTGATGGACAAGACCCAATCCTAAGCCTAGCACAAGATCATGTAGTTCGTATGCTAAAGCTTTTATAACGTCAAGTATCATTTCCTTAGACCATGAGATTGTGCAACTCCCGGATACCGTAGGAATGCTTTGGGTGTGCCAAACGTCACAACGTAACTGGGTGGCTATAAAGGTGCACTACGGGTATCTCCGAAAGTGTCTGTTGGGTTGGCACGAATCGAGACTGGGATTTGTCACTCCGTGTGACGGAGAGGTATCTCTGGGCCCACTCGGTAGGACATCATCATAATGTGCACAATGTGATCAAGGAGTTGATCACGGGATGATGTGTTGCAGAACGAGTAAAAGAGACTTGCCGGTAACGAGATTGAACAAGGTATCGGGATACCGACGATCGAATCTCGGGCAAGTATCGTACCGATAGACAAAGGGAATTGTATACGGGATTGATTAAGTCCTTGACATCGTGGTTCATCCGATGAGATCATCGTGGAACATGTGGGAGCCAACATGGGTATCCAGATCCCGCTGTTGGTTATTGACCGGAGAACATCTCGGTCATGTCTGCATGTCTCCCGAACCCGTAGGGTCTACACACTTAAGGTTCGATGACGCTTGGGTTATAAAGGAAGCTTGTATGTGGTTACCGAATGTTGTTCGGAGTCCCGGATAAGATCCCGGACGTCACGAGGAGTTCCGGAATGGTCCGGAGGTAAAGATTTATATATGGAAAGTTGTTGTTCGGGTTTCGGGAAAAGTTCGGGTTTTTCGGTATTGTACCGGGAAGCTTCTAGAAGGTTCCTGAGGACTCCGGAGGGGTCCGGAGGTCCGGAGATTGTTCCACCACGTCCAATACAGCAGCATGGTCTGTAAAGGGGGCGCCCTAGCCTTAATGGGCCAGGGGAACCAGCCCCCCCAAGGCCCATGCGCATGGAGAGGGGAAACCCTAAGGGGAAGGGCCTCCACTTGACTTGGGAGGCACTCCTTCCCCCCTTGGCCGCCGCCCCCCCTAGGGGAAACCCTAGGGCGCCTCCCCTCCCCCCTTTCCCCTATATATATGAGGCCTAGGGGCTGCCCAAACACAGATGTGATTCGATCCCTCGTTGGTGCAGCCCTGCGTCTCTTCTTCCTCCTCTCTTGCGGTGCTTAGCGAAGCCCTGCAGGAATGCCACGCTCCTCCATCATCACCACGCCGTTGTGCTGCTGCTGGATGGAGTCTTCCTCAACCTCTCCCTCTCTCCTTGCTGGATCAAGGCTTGGGAGACGTCACCGGGCTGTACGTGTGTTGAACGCGGAGGTGCCGTCCGTTCGGCACTTGGTCATCGGTGATTTGAATCACGACGAGTACGACTCCATCAACCCCGTTCACTTGAACGCTTCCGCTTAGCGATCTACAAGGGTATGTAGATGCACTCTCCTTCCCCTCGTTGCTGGTCTCTCCATAGATAGATCTTGGTGACACGTAAGAAAATTTTGAATTTCTGCTACGTTCCCCAACAACTAGGACCCTAATTTTGAATTTTAAATTAGGGTTGAATACTCTACCCTCGAAAACTGTTGTGATCCCTTATACTTGTGGGTTATCAAGACCTTTTTCTGGCGCTGAGGGAGTCCTGGATTAGGGGGTATCCGGATAGCCGGACTATACCCTTTGGCCGGACTGTTGGACTATGAAATACAAGATTGAAGACTTCGTCCCGTGTCCGGATGGGACTCTCCTTGGCGTGGAAGGCAAGCTTGGCAATACGGATATGTAGATCTCCTTCTTTGTAACCGACTCTGTGTAACCCTAGCCCCCTCCGGTGTCTATATAAACCGGAGGGTTTAGTCCGTAGGACAACAACAATCATACCATAGGCTAGCTTCTAGGGTTTAGCCTCTCTGATCTCGTGGTAGATCAACTCTTGTAATACCCATATCATCAAGATCAATCAAGCAGGAGTAGGGTTTTACCTCCATCGAGAGGGCCCGAACCTGGGTAAAAATATCGTGTCCCCTGTCTCCTGTTACCATCCGCCTAGACGCACAGTTCGGGACCCCCTACCCGAGATCCGCCGGTTTTGACACAGACATTGGTGCTTTCATTGAGAGTTCCTCTGTGTCGTCACCGTTAGGCTTGATGGCTCCATCGATCATCGATAGTGATGCAGTCCAGGGTGAGACTTTTCTCCCCGGACAGATCTTCATAATCGGCGGCTTCGCACTGCGGGCCAACTCGCTTGGCCATCTGGAGCAGATCGAGAGTTACGCCCCTGGCCATCCATCAGATCAGGTTTGGAAGCTTAAACTACACGACCGACATCCACGGAGACTTGATCTTCGACGGATTCGAGCCCCTGCCGAGTGCGCCGCACTATCACGATGGGCATGATTTAGCTCTGCCGTCGAACAGTGTTCAGGAGAACGCACCTACAACCGCTCTGACCTTCAATTCGGAGCCAATTGAGCCATCCGTGGACGGGTGGCTAGACCCCGCACCGGAGGCCGCAGTCTCAGCGGCGATCGAGCCGAATACCAACCTTACCCTTCACGAGAGCCGTGAATCCAAGCTGCCGGATTCTTCTCCGGCCACGGACTCCGAACTGCCTGCGCCCGTACCAATCGAATCCGACTGGGCACCGATCATGGAGTTCACCTCCGCGGATATCTTTCAGGACTCGCCCTTCTGCGACATACTGAACTCACTAAGGTCCCTCTCCTTGTCAGGAGAAACCTGGCCGAACTATGTCCGACAGGATTGGGATGCGGATGACGAAGAAATTTGCCGCCCACCCACCACCCACTTATTAGCCACTATCGATGATTTAACAGGCATGCTCGACTTCGACTCCGAAGACATCGACGGTATGGACGGCGATGCAGGAGACAAACAGGATCCACTGCCCACAGGGCACTGGACAGCCACCTCATCATACGATATATATATGGTGGACACACCAAAAGAAGGCAATGACGATGGGACAACGGGGGACAACGCCTCCAAGAAGCAGCCCAAGCGCCGACGTCAGCGGCTCCGCTCTAAGTCTCGCCAAAGCAAAAGCGGTGATACCGATAATAACACTTCGGACAGTGCCGAAGACAACGACAACTCCCTCCAGCAAGATTCGGTGCAGGAGGATGGAGAAGCCAGCCCTCCTGAGAGAGCGGCAGATAGAGAGGTAGAGGATGATAATTACATGCCTCCCTCCGAAGACGAGGCAAGCCTCGACGACGACGAATTTGTCGTGCCTGAGGATCCCGTCGAGCAAGAGCGCTTCAAGCGCCGGCTTATGGCCACGGAAAATAGCCTTAAGAAAAAGCAACAACAGCTTAGAGCTGATCAAGAGTTGCTAGCTGATAGATGGACTGAAGTCCTTGCGACCGAGGAATATGAACTCGAACGCCCCTCCAAGAGTTACCCAAAGCGCAGGTTGCTACCCCGATTAGAGGAGGAGGCATTAAAACCTACATCCCCAGCGTATGACGCGGCTGACCAGCCACCTCGTGGCCGCGACAGAGAGGCATTTCAGCCAAAAGCTCAAGACGCACCCCGACGCCACTCAAAGAAAAATGACAAGGCACGGGGAAATACGCTGACCTGCGAGACGTGTTGGAGGAAAAAGAAAAGCAAGAAAGATCGATCTACGGATCGCGAGGGCGCCCCACTATACGAGACGATAACCGTCACGCCGGATACAATAAAAGTAAATCCGGCCGGGCCAAACACAACAGACAAGACTCATTCGAGCTGCGCCGTGATATAGCCCAGTACAGAGGCGTCGCACACCCTCTATGCTTCACAGATGAAGTAATGGATCATCAAATCCCAGAGGGTTTCAAACCCGTAAATATCGAATCATACGATGGTACGACAGATCCTACGGTATGGATTGAGGACTACCTCCTACATATCCACATGGCCCGTGGCGACGATCTACACGCCATCAAATACCTCCCACTCAAGCTTAAAGGACCAGCTCGACATTGGCTCAACAGCTTGCCAGCAGAATCTATTGGCTGCTGGGAAGATCTGGAAGCCGCATTTCTTGATAACTTCCAGGGCACTTACGTGCGACCACCAGATGCCGATGACTTGAGCCACATAATTCAGCAGCCAGAGGAATCTGCCAGGCAATTGTTCACACGGTTCCTAACCAAGAAAAACCAAATCGTCGACTGTCCGGATGCAGAGGCCCTAGCAGCTTTTAAGCACAACATCCGCGACGAGTGGCTTGCCCGGCACCTTGGCCAGGAAAAGCCGAAATCTATGGCAGCCCTCATGACACTCATGACCCGCTTTTGCGCGGGAGAAGACAGCTGTCTGGCTCGCAGCAATAACATATCAAAGAACCCTGGTACTTCGGATACCAAGGACAGCAATGGCAGGTCACATCGCAACAAACACAAGCGCCGCATCCACAACGATAATACCGAGGATACGGCAGTCAATGCCGGATTCAGAGGCTCTAAGCCCGGTCAGCGGAAAAAGCCATTCAAAAGAAGTACTCCGGGCCCGTCCAGTTTGGACCATATACTCGACCGCTTGTGCCAAATACACGACACCCCCAACAAGCCAGCTAACCACACCAACAAGGGTTGTTGGGTGTTCAAGCAGGCCGGTAAGTTAAATGCCAAAAACAAGGACAAGGGGCTACATAGCGATGACGAGGAGGAGCCCCGGCCGCCGAACACCGGAGGACAGAAGAGATTCCCCCCACAAGTGCGGACGGTGAACATGATATACGCAACCCACATCCCCAAGAGGGAGCGGAAGCGTGCGCTAAGGGACGTATATGCGTTGGACCCAGTTGCCCCAAAGTTCAACCCATGGTCCTCCTGTCCGATCACTTTCGATATCAGGGACCATCCCACTAGTATCCGTCATGGCAGATTCGCCCCATTGATCTTAGACCCAATCATCGACGGATTTCACCTCATTCGAGTCCTTATGGACGGCGGCAGCAGCCTGAACCTGCTTTATCAGGACACAGTGTGCAAAATGGGTATAGATCCCTCAAGGATTAAACCCACAAAAACGACCTTTAAAGGCATCATACCAGGTGTAGAGGCCCATTGCACAGGCTCAGTCACACTTGAAGTGGTCTTCGGATCCCTGGATAACTTCCGAAGCGAGGAATTAATCTTCGATATAGTCCCGTTCCGCAACGGCTATCATGCACTGCTTGGGCGAACCGCATTTGCAAGATTCAATGCGGTACTGCACTACGCATACCTCAAGCTCAAGATGCCAGGACCACGGGGGGTCATCACAGTCAATGGAAACACAAAGCGCTCTCTCCGAACGGAGGAGCACACTGCGGCCCTCGCAGCAGAAGCGCAAAGGAGCCTCTCAAGGCAATTCACCAGTTCGGCGATCAAACACTCGGACGCCGTCAAGCGCGCCCGGAGTAACCTACAACAAGACCGCCTGGCATGTTCCGAGCTCGCATAGCAATGTGGCCCCTACCCCAGACCCATCCAAATGGCGAAATTCGTGCCACGCTACATAATTACGCATTGAAAATACCATGGGAATAGGGGAAGGGGCACGACTACGACACGCCCCAAAACGCAGCTCAACCGCACTAGGGGCTTCGTACTTTGTTATTTTTTCTCTCTTTCAGGACCTTACTCTCTGGAAGCCCTGTCCGGCAGTACAATTGCCGAACACACGATACATCAACCAGGGAGGCAGAAAGCTACATCGCACCATGGAACTCCCAGGTGGTCTCTACAACGAGCGAAATACCTGCTTTAAATACCATTCCGCAGCTTGCCCTTGGAGGGGACATGTCAAATAGTCCCATTTTTTGCTTATCGCACTACTTGTATCGTTCTGCTTTAATGCACCTTTTTTGAATAAACAATGCATAGCATTAGTCTATTACTGCATTCTCTATTCCTTCCTTTTTTATGTATATATGTTCATTCATTACATCCAGCACCCGTACACTCTGGTACGGCCAATACGCCAGGGGCTTAAGTGTACCCCATAATACGACGTGAGAAGTCCGAACATTTTCAACAGTGCGGCACCCCGAACTTATAGCATTATATGCATCAAATCCGAATCATGTCTTGGGTCAATAGTTGGGTTTGCCCGGCTCCCATGTTTTGGTACCTTACGTTCCGCTGTATCGGCTAAGGTAGCACTGGGAGAACTACTGCGATTGTGCCCCGGTTCATCTGGGCTAAGCACCTCAGTAGAGAAAGCTAAAACTGACTATCATGATAAGGCGAGAGTTGGTCACTATTCGAGAGGTTTCGAGTCCCTAAAGACTTATGCCGCTTAGGGAGAGGAGTCGGCTTTGTCCGGCTTAGGCGTGTATAGCGCCCCGAACTCGGTCTTCCGAATACTAGGGGCTTCGCCAAAATTTAAAATTGTAGACTTCTATGGCTAAGTGAGAGTGATAAAGCATTATAGTCCGATTGACTTGTTCGTTGCGCTGAGCACCTCCCTCGAAGGACCCAAGAATGGGAAAAAGAGTGCTCAGATTTATCCTGAACACCCCAGCACTCGTGGCATGGGGGCAGAAGCCGACGACTAGCCGTCTCTCAGATTTGATAAACAGCCGCACAGAAGGTAATATTTTAAATTCAAACAAGCGTTGCATAGCGCATATGAACAAGTTTTCATGAATATAGGATCACACCAGCAAGTTCACTCAAAAATTACATCCTTGGAACACTCATCCGCCATAAGGCGGGCACCCTTCAGGACGCCCTCATAATACATCTCAGGGTGGCGATGCTCCTTGCCCTGCGGTGGTCCATCCTTCACCAGCTTCTCAGCGTCCATCTTACCCCAGTGTACTTTAACACGGACAAGCGCCCTGCGGGCGCCCTCGATGCAGACGGAGCGCTTGACGACTTCAAGGCAAGGACATGCATCCACAAGCCGCCTCACCAGCCCGAAGTAGCTGCCGGGCATGGCCTCTCCAGGCCATAGCCGGACTATAAGACCCTTCATGGCCTGTTCGGCTGCCTTATGGAGCTCGACCAATTGCTTCAGCTGGTCGCTTAAGTGCACCTGGTGTTCGGCCTCAGTATACTAAGACCAGAACACCTTCTCCGTCGAGCTCCCTTCCTCGGCTCGGTAGTACTTTGCGGCATCTGACATGCTGCGGGACAAATCCGCGAATGCTCCTGGAGAGCTCTGGACTTGGGTAAGTAACAAGTAATTTACTTTCACATGCTTGCTTTGCATAATGAATGCCTTACCCGCTGCTATCTTCTTCATTGCCTCAATTTCCTGGAGGGATTTTTGGGCTTCGGCCTTGGCATACTTGGTGCTCTTGAGGGCTGCAGCAAGCTCGGACTCTCGAGTCTTCGAGTCAAGCTCCAAAGTCGCTTGCTTCAGGGCTGCCACTTCGGTCGTGGTCCCTGACACATTCATGATGATCCTATCTTTTTTGCAACCACTTCTTTATATATATATATAGACAAGGTATTCCTTACCTTTGCTCTCCTCGAGCTGCTTCTTGGCAAGTCCAAGCTCTTTCTCGGACCGCTCGAGGTTCTGCTTCAGTGCATCGACCTCCGCAGTCAGTGCGGCAGAGGTCAGCAGCGAAGCCTGCATACGCATATAGACATACTTGTATTAGACTCCTGCAGATATCTTTCGATCCTCTATTCGGCTTTTCTTCGTGAACACCAAACAAAGCATCAGGGGCTACTGTCTATGCGGTAATATTTTCATATATTTTAAATACATACCTCAAAGCCTGTTGGAAGGATGGCACAGGCTTCAGTCAGTCCACTCTTGGCGGACTGAACCTTCTGGATCACCGCACTCATAATAGTGCGGTGCTCCTTGTCGATGGAGGCGCCGTTAAGCACCTCCAACAAACTGTCCGGTGCCTCCGGATGGACGGAGGTCACCGGCACGGGAGGCTTGCCCCTTTTAGTTGGGGGCCGCCTGTCGGAGTCCGGAACCACTGGAGGTTCCGGTGCGGTGTTCGACCTAGGGCCGAACTTAGAGCCCTTGGGAGCCTTGCTCCCTTTGCGTCTAGAGTCCGGAAGGTCGCCTTGAGGCGCCTCCAGGACTACCTCCCCCCGGCTTGGTGCCCTTTGAGACAACACCTCGGCATTGTCCGTAGGGTGAGGGGTGGAGGCGGTCGGAAGTGATCCTCCGCTGCTCATGGCCGACAGATCCAAAGAACCACTCGACGAGGATATGCTGATACGGGCCCGGGACGGACTGCATAACCATGTCCGGCGTTAGGAGAAGTTGTGCGATTAAACTGTGCCACGAGTTACTCTGGTATCCGGATACTTACGATCTTGCCAGGGGCTTGGCCCTGGGTGGCCACTCGTCTTCACTGTCGGCGGCGGTGGCGGAGCAGTCCGAAAGGAGAGTCCTTCCCTTCTTGGACCCTCCAGCCTCCCCAGTTGGGGCGGCCTTCCTTTTCTTGTCTTCCCTGGCTGGGGGGGAGAACCTTTATCTCCCTCCTCCTCGTTTTCATGGGAGGAGTGTGTCTCGGATTTATCGGGCGATGAGTCCGACACCACCTGGTGCCGGGAACTCTTTCGGGTTCCCGTGGCCTTCTTCTTGATCTTCTTCTCCGGCACCTCGTAAGGGGCCGAAGTCAGCATCTCCGTCAGGAGAGCGTCTTCAGGGTCTTCGGGCAGAGGGGCTGGGCAGTCAATCTGTCCCGATGTCTCCACCCACTCCTGTCAAAGGCATGGGGGCTCAGATCCCGCACATAGTTAAAACTGTGAAAAATGAATACCCTATAAGAGATGAAAAAGCTTACCGCGCCGGCCTGGCGCTTCGTGCTGAGTCCGCGGTCCTCGATGAGGGGAGGGGGAACCTCGGCGCTCTTAAACAGCACCTTCCAGGCGTCCTCGTGCATCGTGTCGAAGAGCTCGCTCAGAGTCTGGTGCTGGGTCGGGTCGAAATCCCACAAATTGAACGCCCGTTGTTGACACAGGAGGATCCGGCGGATGAGCATGACCTGGACTATGTTGACGAGCTTGAGCTTCCTGTTTACCATGTTTTGGATACAGGTCTAGAGTCCGGTCAGCTCTACCGAATTACCCCAGGGTAGGCCCTTCTCTTTCTAGGAGGTGAGCCGCGTGGGGATTTTGGATTGGAATTCGGGGGCCGCTGCCCATTTGGTTTCGCGCGGCTCGGTGATGTAGAACCACCCCGATTGCCACCCCTTTATGGTCTCCATGTAGGAGCCCTTGAGCCATGTGAGTTTGGCATTTTGCCCATCATGGCGCCTCCGCACTCCGCCTACTGGCCGCCCACCACCTTCGGTTTCACATTGAAAGTCTTCAGCCATAAGCCGAAGTGGGGCTATGCGGAGGAAGGCCTCACGCACGATGATAAACGCCGAGATGTTGAGGATGAAGTTCGGGGCCAGATCATGAAAATCCAGGCCGTAGTAGAACATGAGCCCCCGGACGAATGGGTGGAGGGGAAATCCCAGTCCATGGAGGAAATGGGTGAGGAATACTACCCTCTCATGGGGCCTAGGTGTGGGGATGAGCTACCCCTTATCTGGGAGCCGGTGTGCGATATCCTCGGACAGGTATCCGGCTCCCCTCAGCTTCTTGATGTGTCCCTCCGTGACGGAGGAGACCATCCAATTGCCTCCCGCTCCGGACATGGTTGGAGAAGGTTGAGGAAGATAATGTGGACTTGGGCGCTGGAGCTCGAGTGCGCGAGAATGGATGAGCAAGGAGGAAGAAGGCGTGGGTATAAAAAGGTGAATCTTTATCCCTTTATATGGGCGGACAAAACTATGCGCCCCCACCAGCCTGGTAAAACTCGCTTATCCCCCAAGCGCCGTAATCAATGGCGCGGTTGGGTTACCCACGTCTGTATTGATGAGAATCCCGCGATAAGGGGACACGATCTCTGCTTCGACAAGACGTGCCAAGGAAACCGCCACGCGAAACACGTTGAGGTTGGCTGTAAAAAACGGTTCGAGTAAAGGCTTGACTGTGGTGTGATGTCACACTACGGGATACGTCAGCAGATTAGATTTGTGGAAATATTATTCTCTCTACGGTAGTATGTGGAACTTGTTTTACAGAGCCGGACATGATCCTCGTGTTCAAAATCTTCTAAGAAGTATTCGGAGGAGGAACCTGACTTGCAATGCCGAAGACAATCCGCGCGCCGGACTCATCATCATTGAAGCCTGGTTCAGGGGCTACTGAGGGAGTCCTGGATTAGGGGGTATCCGGATAGCCGGACTATACCCTTTGGCCGGACTGTTGGACTATGAAGATACAAGATTGAAGACTTCGTCCCGTGTCCGGATGGGACTCTCCTTGGCGTGGAAGGCAAGCTTGGCAATACGGATATGTAGATCTCCTTCTTTGTAACCGACTCTGTTTAACCTAGCCCCCTCCGGTGTCTATATAAACCAGAGGGTTTAGTCCGTAGGACAACAACAATCATACTATAGGCTAGCTTCTAGGGTTTAGTCTCTCTGATCTCGTGGTAGATCAACTCTTGTAATACCCATATCATCAAGATCAATCAAGCAGGAGTAGGGTTTTACCTCCATCGAGAGGGCCCGAACCTGGGTAAAAACATCGTGTCCCCTGTCTCCTGTTACCATCCGCCTAGACGCACAGTTCGGGACCCCCTACCCGAGATCCGCCGGTTTTGACACCGACAGGCGCCGTTGCCGGGGAGCATAGATCTATTCTCTGAGTCACTTGGGATTTATATCTGTTGATCACTATGAGGAATTTAAAAGCCGAAAGAACTAAGATTTTTCCCTCAACTACGAGGGGAGGTAAGGACTGCCATCTAGCTCTGCACTTGATTCTCCTTCTGTTTTGAGTAAACTTGCGACACCTACACCTGCTATTGATTCCGATATGTCGCATGTTATTGATGATGCCACTTCTACTATGCATGATGCTTTTGATGAAACTACTTCTCTGCTTGATAATACTGTGTCACTAGGTGAATTTCTTGATGAACAACTTGCTAGGGTTAGAGAGAATAAAATTACTGAAACTGATGATATTATTGAAACTGAAGATTATGGTTCTACCCCTAGATATGAATTGCATGTAGTACCTGTGGGTTATGTTATGGATGAAGAAACTACTAGAGACTTTCTTACTTGTAATGATAGAGATGATCTTAGAAATTGTTAGCTAAGCTGAAAGAAAATCTCTGAATGCTAGAATGAAATATGATCCCGCTTTTGCTACTTCACCTATCTTTGTTACTGATAAGGATTATGAATTCTCTGTCGATCCTGAGTTAATTACTTTGGTTGAATCTGATCCTTTTCATGGTTATGAATCTAAAACTGTCGTGGCACATCTTACTAAATTGAATGATATAGCCACCCTATTTGCTCATGAGGAAAAAAATTCGCTATTACTGTATTCTTAAGTTGTTTCCTTTCTCGTTAAAGGGTGATGCTAAGTTATGGTTTAATTCTCTTGCTCCTGATTGTGTGCATAGTCTCCAGGATATGATTTACCACTTCTCTGCAAAATATTTCCCCGCTCATAAGAAACAAGACAAGTTGCCTTAAGGGAAATATTTAATTTTGTGCAAATTAAAGAAGAGAGTCTCCCACAAGCTTGGGGGAGGCTTCTCCAATTGCTTGATGTTTTGCCTGATCATCCTCTTAAGAAAAATGAAATACTTGATATCTTCTATAATGGACTAACTGATGCTTCCAGAGACCACCTGGATAGTTGTGCTGTTTGTGTTTTCAGGGAAAGAACTGTTGAGCAAGCTGAATTGTTATTGAATAATATATTGAGTAATGATAATGATTGGACACTTCCTGAACCAACTCCTAAGAAAAGGGGTATTCTATTTCTAAGTCCTGAAGATATGCAAGAGGCAAAGAAATCTATGAAATAAAAAGGTATTAAAGCTGAAGATGTAAAAAATTTACCGCCTATTGAAGAAATATATGGTCTTGATAACCCGACATAGGTAGTAGAGGTAAACTCTTCTCGTAGATTTCATGAAGGTGATATCCCTCATAATAAGTCTGCTAGTCAATTCTTGGATGAGTTTGATAATTTTATTCTTAAACAAGAAAACATCAATGCTTATGTTAGTAGACAATTGAAACGTAATGCTTAAATGCTTGACCATGATGTCTACTACGCAACCTTCTTCTTGTAGACGTTGTTAGGCCTCCAAGTGCAGAGGTTTGTAGGACAGTAGCAAATTTCCCTCAAGTGAATGACCTAAGGTTTATCAATCCGTGGGAGGCGTAGGATGAAGATGGTCTCTCTCAAGCAACCCTGCAACCAAATAACAAAGAGTCTCTTGTGTCCCCAACACACCCAATACAATGGTAAATTGTATAGGTGCACTAGTTCGGCGAAGAGATGGTGATCTAAGTGCAATATGGATGGTAGATATAGGTTTTTGTAATCTGAAAATATAAAAACAGAAAGGTAACAAGTGGTAAAAGTGAGCGTAAACGGTATTGCAATGCTAGGAAATGAGGCCTAGGGTTCATACTTTCACTAGTGCAAGTTCTCTCAACAATAATAACATAGTTGGATCACATAACTATCCTCAACAGGCAACAAAGAGTCACTCCAAAGTCACTAATAGTGGAGAACAAACGAAGAGATTATGGTAGGGTACGAAACCACCTCAAAGTTATTCTTTCCGATCAATCCGTTGGGCTATTCCTATAAGTGTCACAAACGGCCCTAGAGTTCGTACTAGAATATCACCTTAAGACACAAATCAACCAAAACCCTAATGTCACCTAGATACTCCAATGTCACCTCAAGTATCCATGGGTATGATTATACGATATGCATCACACAATCTCAGATTCATCTATTCAAACCAACACAAAGTACTTCAAAGAGTGCCCAAAAGTTTGTACCGGAGAATCAAGACGAAAACGTGTGCCAACCCCTATGCACAGGTTCATGGGCGGAACCCGCAAGTTGATCACCAAAATGTACATCAAGTAAATCACGTGATATCCCATTGTCACCACAGATATGCATGGCAAGACATACATCAAGTGTTCTCAAATCATTAAAGACTCAATCTGATAACATTACTTCAAGGGGAAAACTCAATCCATTACAAGAGAGTAGAGGGGGAGAAGAAACATAAGATCAAACTATAATAGCAAAGCTCGCGATACATCAAGATCGTGCCATATCAAGAACACGAGAGAGAGAGAGAGAGAGAGAGAGAGATTAAACACATAGCTACTGGTACATACCCTCAGCCCCGAGGGTGAACTACTCCCTCCTCGTCATGGAGAGCGCCGGGATGATGAAGATGGCCACCGGTGAGGGTTCCCCCCTCTGGCAGGGTGCCGGAATAGAGTCCCAATTGGTTTTTGGTGGCTACAGAGGCTTGCGGCGGCGGAACTCCCGATCTATTCTATTCTCTAAAGTTTTTAGGGTATGTGGATATATATAGGCGGAAGAAGTACGTCGGTGGACCTCCGGGCTGTCCACGAGGCAGGGGGGCGCGCCCTAGGGGGTGGGCGCGCTCCCACCCTCGTGGGCAGCCCGGGACTCCCCTGGTGCAACTCCGGTACTCCGTGGGCTTCTTCTGGTCCAAAAATAGGTTCCGTGGAGTTTCAGGTCAATTGGACTCCGTTTGATATTCCTTTTCTTCGAAACACTAAAATAGGCAAAAACAGCAATTCTGGGCTGGGCCTCCGGTTAATAGGTTAGTCCCAAAAATAATATAAAAGAGGATAATAAATCCCAATATTGTCCAAAACAGTAGATAATATAGCATGGAGCAATCAAAAATTATAGATACGTTGGAGACGTATCAGACCACTTGGGTGATTATATGAGTAGAACTGTTAATGATCTTAAGCTTATTAGTAAACATGCTTCCATGGTTACCACTCAAGTAGAACAAGTACTTAAGACACAAGATGATTTGCTTAATGAGTTGAATAGTAAGAATAATGATAATGCTGTTAGGGTTATGACTAGAGGTGGTAAAATGACCCAGGAACCTTTGTATCCCGAGGGCCATCCTAAAAGAGTTGAACAAGATTCTCAGAGAATTAATAATGATGAACCTAGTCCTAGTAATAAAAAGAAAAAGAAAATTGATAGGACTTTGCATGCTAGTGAACCTGCTATAGACACACATGAGAATCCTAATAATATTCCTATTTCTGATGCCGAGACACAATCTGGTGATGAACGTGAACCTATTGATAATAATAATGATGTTCATGTTTGATATGTCCATTTTGCATCATGTTTTGTTACTGTTATTTATAATGTTTTTATCCATAATAATGCTTTTTGGAGTAATTCTAATGCCTTTTCTCTCATAATTTGCAAGGTATACACCAATAGGGAGAATTCCGGCAGCTGGAAATCTGGACCTGAAAAAGCTACATCAAGCCACCTATTCTGCACAACTCTAAACAAGATGAAACTGCATGGAGATTTTTTATGGAATATTTAAGAAATATTGGAGCCAATAACTACCAGAGGGGGCCACCAGGTGGGCACTTCCCACCTGGGCGCGCCAGGCAGCCCATGCACGCCCTGGTGGGTTGTAGCCTCCTCGGCCTACCTCCGGTGCCCATCTTCTGTATATAAGTCATTTTTACCTAGAAAAAAAGGATAAGACTTTCGGGGCGGAGCGCCGCCGTCTCGAGGCAGAACTTGGGCAGGAGCACTTTTGCCCTCCGGCGGAGCGATTCTGCCGGGGGAACTTCCCTCCCGGAGGGGGAAATCATCGTCGTCATCATCACCAACAACTCTCCCATCTTGGGGATGGCAATCTCCATCAACATCTTCACCAGCACCATCTCATCTCAAACCCTAGTTCATCTCTTGTATTCAATCTTGTTACCGGAACTATAGATTGGTGCTAGAGTGACTAGTAGTGTTGATTACGTCTTGTAGTTGATCACTATATGGTTTATTTGGTGGAAGATTATATGTTCAGATCCATGATGCTATTTAATACTCTTCTGATCACGAGCATGTTTATTATTTGTGAGTAGTTACTTTCGTTCTTGAGGTCACGGGATAAATCATGTTGCAAGTAATCATGTGAATTTGATATGTGTTTGATATTTTGATAGTATGTATGTTGTGATTCCCTTAGTGGTGTCATGTGAACGTCAACTACATGAAACTTCACCTTATTTGGGCCTAAGGGAATGCATTGTGGAGTAGTAAATAGATGGTGGGTTGCGAGAGTGACAGAAGCTTAAACCCCAGTTTATGCGCTATTCCGCAAGGGACTGATTGGACCCAAAAGTTTAATGCTATGGTTAGCATTTATTCTTAATACTTTTCTCTTAGTTGCGGATGCTTACGGGAGGGTTAATCATAAGTAGGAGGTTTGTTCAAGTAAGAACATCACCTAAGCACCGGTCCACCCACATATCAAATTATCAAAGTAGCGAACACAAATTAAACCAACATGATGAAAGTGACTAGATGAAATTCCCGTGTACCCTCAAGAACACTTTGCTTATCATAAGAGACCTTTTTGGCCTGTCCTTTGTCTCAAAAGGATTGGGCTACCTTGCTGCATACTTGTTACAATTATCGTTACTTGCTCGCTACAAATTATCTTGCTATCAAACTACTCTGCTACTTCCAATTTCAGCACTTGCAGACATCACCCTTACTGAAAACTACTTGTCATTTCCTTCTGCTCCTCGTTGGGTTCGACACTCTTACTTATCAAAAAGATCTACAATTGATCCCCTATACTTGTGGGTCATCAATGTTGATGCTCAACCTAGTATAGTGATGTAGAGATATAACCTGTTGTTGATCTTGATAACCCACAATCAAAGAATGAATGTTATGATAAGAGAGACTTCGTTGGTAGGAAACATGGTAAAGAAAGAGAACCATGGGTTTAGAAACCCATGTCCTTTCCTCCTAAGCCATCCAAGAAAAAGGATGATGAGGATTTTGAGCGCTTTGCTGAAATGATTAGACCTATCTTTTTGTGCATGCGTTTGACTGATATGCTTAAAATGCCTCCTTATGCTAAGTATATGAAATATATTGTTACAAATAAAATAAAGATAACGGAAGCTGAGATTTCCACCATGCTTGCTAATTATACTTTTAAGGGTGGAATACCCAAGAAACTTGGAGATCCAGGGATACCAACTATACCGTGCTCCATTAAAAGAAACTAAGTTAAAACTACTTTATGTGATCTTGGAGCTGGTGTTAGTGTTATGCCTTTCTATTTGTGTCGTAGACTTCAATTGAATAAGTTGACACCTACTGAAATCTTTTTGCAAATGGCTGATAAATCAACTGCTATACCCATCGGTATTTGTGAGGATGTGCCTGTTGTGGTTGCAAACGTTACTATCTTAACGGACTTTGTTATTCTTGATATTCCCGAGGACGACAGTACGACGATTATTTTCGGTAGACCCTTTTTGAATAATGCAGGGGCTGTTATTGATTGCAGCAAAGGCAATGTCACTTTCCATGTTAATGGTAATGAGCATACAATACACTTTCCGAAGAAACAACCTCAAGTTCATAGTATCAATCCTATTGAAAAAATTTCAACCATTATTATTGGAGGTTTGAATTTCCTCTCCCTGGACATGCATATCCTCGTTGAGGTAACCTAGTGTTATTCGAAAATTCTCCGGTTTCATGTCATTCAGAAGAAGTTTGTTAATAAGACTTGATCAACATTGTTAATGGATTCCTTTTGATGGGCATGAGATGGATGAATTTAGAAAGCACAACTCTCTGTACCCATCTTTTACTTTATGTTATTTAGATTAAATAAAGCAAACATAGTATTTTCTGTCTATTTTCTGAATTATCCGTGCAATAAAAGAATGTCCCAAAAATAAAAGTTCTCTAAATGCCCTGAAAATTTAGTATGATTTTTTATAGAATATTCAAGAATTTCTGGCACTGAACACACACCGGGGGGCCTCACCAGCTGGCCACAAGGTCAGGAGGCGCGCCCTACCCCCTGGGCGCGCTCCTATCCTTGTGGGCCCCACGTGGCCCCCTTCCACTTATTCCAGCACCCATCCACTCCTTCTTCCTCTAGAAAAAAATCAATCCACTGCTCAAACTCGTGTTCTTGCTCATCTTGCTGCCATTTTCGATCTCCTTGCTCAAAGGTCCATTCACAAAACCACTTTGGGGGATTGTTCTTCGGTATGTGACTCCTCCAATGGTACAATTAGTTTTTTCTAGTGCTTTATTCATTGCAAATTTTTGCTGTTGTGGTGACCTTGTTCTTGAGCTTGCATGTCAAATTTATATGTCCGCGGACTGGTCCCATCAGTCCACGCACGGATATAAGGTCCCCATCACTTGGCTGGTGCGCCCCCCATATGGGCCGGCCTAGGAGGAGAAGGAAAGGGGGGAAGGGAAAGGAAAGAAAGGGAATAGGATTCCCCCTTCCTTCGCTCTCCCCCATCTTTCCTTCCCCTCCGACAAATATGGCAGGGGGCGGCTTGGGAGGAGCCCAAGTAGGATTCGGTCCTACTTGGGGCGCCTCCTGGCCTCTCCCCTCCCCCTCCCACCTATATATATGGGGGGGGCACCTAGCACACACCAGATCAATTTTTAGCCGTGTGCGGCACTCCCCTCCACCGTTTACAAGCCCGGTCATATTTTCGTAGTGCTTAGGTGAAGCCCTGCGGAGATCACTTCACCATCACCGTCACCATGTCGTCGTGCTGACGGAACTCATCTACTACCTTGAAGACTTGCTGGATCAAGAAGGCGAGGGACGCCATCGAGCTGAACGTGTGCAGAACGCAGAGGTGCCGTGCGTTCGGTACTTGATCAGTTGGCGTGAGAAGAAGTTCAACTACATCAACCGCGTTGTGAAATACGGTCTACAGGGTACGTAGACACACTCTTCCCCTCGTTGCTATGCATCTCCATGGATAGATCAGTGCGTGTGCGTAGATTATTTTTTTCCATGCAATGATTCCCAACACCAGTTACGTTGTGACGGTTGATAACGCACAGGTATTCCTCCGGTATCCGGGAGTTGCATGTTCTCATGGTCGAAGGAATATGTATTTGATATTAAGAAAGCAGTACCAATAAACTGAACGATCATATGCTAAGCTAACGGATGGGTCTTGTCCATCACATCATTCTCCTAATGACGTGATCCCGTTATCAAATGACAACTCATGTCTATGGTTAGTAAACCTTAACCATCTTTGATCAACGAGCTAGTCTAGTAGAGGCTCACTAGGGACACGATATTTGTTTATGTATCCACACATGTATTTAAGTTTTTGGTCAATACAATTCTAGCATGAATAAAAAACCTCTATCATGATTAAGGAAACATAATAATAACCATTTTATTATTGCCTCTAGGGCATATTTCCATCAAACTTATCAATAGTCACAACCGGAGGTCACGACATTCAAGACCAATCAACTTCGCTAGGAACTAAGAAAACTTAGCTAGCTATATAAGGCCCCTTCCAGTGCTCCGCCATGTACAAGTGCTAAGGATCTCATGTAGGCAAAAAATGATGTGGCAAAGTAATTAAAGAGGAGAGAGAACATTATGATGACCCCGGAAGGAAACGATGCTAAGCACATGGACCAATGCAAAATGGATACCGACCCATGCATGAAGGGATTTAGTTGCTAAATAATTAAATAAAGCAAGATTGGCTATAAAAGCTAAGCACCCATACATTATGGGCATTAGTTGCTAAGACTTTAAATACACTTAGAACCTCACCTAAGCACCAATGCATTGAAAGAGGCCTTGAGTAGGAACCAACTCACTAGGAAAGATTCTTTGTGGCCGCATTGGCCGTTTGGTGGCGGGCTGATTCGACCGCGTCCGGGGGGCGGTCCTGAGATTTCAAGGGCCGGTGCGAAATTACAATCCCCTAATATAGATGTCTAGTTACAAATCATTACATGTAGATATAATTTGTATCAGTGAAAAAAAATTAAGTGTATATCAAATAATGTATTACATATTCCTTCAAAATTCCTCCTAACATCTTGAGATGCAAAATCGCTAATGATAATATCAATATCATCAAGCATTTTTTTCTTTCCAAATGCTCAATGTTGCCAAGCTGTTGCAATACTTTGTCAATTTGTTTCATGCTTGCTCAACCTAGTTCACAGTTCATTCCAAGAGTTCATGTTGGTAATATGGTCAACACTAGCTTTGATAATGTTCTTTCAGTCTCTCGCTAATATGCTTTGACTCACAAAACACGTCATGACTCAATGCACTCTTGCATTTGTTAGAATTGAAAAGCTTACAGCAAAAACAAAACACCTTTTTTTGTGTGTTTTGAAGAAACTAGCCATTTCCTATCACGCGCACCTCTCCATTGCACATTTTTCTTGAGTAATGGCTATACGAAAAATGTATTGAATTTTCATCCAAAGAATATTTAGTGTTCTCTTCTTCCCTTTTAGGGCCCTTTTCCACTAATGTATCCCTTGCTTTATTATCAAGATTATCCAGATTGCTTGGATCATAAATATCCATAGTAATAACCGGTTCCTCATCAACACTAGCAAATTCCACGGTAGATGAATTGAATATGGGTGCATGATCACTCACACTGGCATCATCCATGTTGATGT
Organism: Aegilops umbellulata; assembly: GCA_032464435.1. Classification (NCBI taxonomy): domain Eukaryota; kingdom Viridiplantae; phylum Streptophyta; class Magnoliopsida; order Poales; family Poaceae; genus Aegilops; species Aegilops umbellulata. The sequence continues at coordinate 472,672,729 of CP136056.1, read as the reverse complement.
CAACATTGTCTTCTATAGAAGTATGACCAACATTTTCCTGATTGGGATTAGTTTGGTTATCCGCTAGAACTACTACCAACTAGTTTGGATTTCTTGAAGTGCTCGTATTGCTCTTATAATATTGATTAAGAAGGGATCCTCTCAATGATCCTTTCAGCTCATCTACCTCCTTCTTACTTTTTCTTTTATCACATCCAGATGGATACTTTCTACCCGAACCTGACATGACGCACACACCAGGCCCACTCGAGGTCCCACCTTTCAGGTCTTGTGTCACACTAAACAGGAGATGGTCAGGTGTGACAGAAACAGATTAAATAGCATAAAACTACTAGTTTACACATTAGGGTTCCAAAAACCAACACTTTTTAAATTTTCTCAGAAAACTACCAAACGAGCGGTCGGCTGTTTCAAAAAACCCAAACCCACGGTGACTAGCGATCTAAACATTTTCCTAACGTGCTGGGCCCACCTGTCAGCCCACGTGGCCCAGCGCGTGGACGGCGCAGCCGTTGACGGCCATTAGGCCGGCCGGTTCGGTCGGAACCAAAGTAGGCGGTTGATAACCCACAAGTATAGGGGATCAATTGTAGCCTCTTTCGATAAGTAAGAGTGTCGAACCCAACGAGGAGGTAAAGGTAGAACAAATATTCCGTCAAGTTCTATCGACCACCGATACAACTCTACGCACGCTTGGCATTTGCTTTACCTAGAGCAAATATGAAACTAGAAGTACTGTGTAGGTGCTGTTGGATAGGTTTGCAGGAATATAAAGAGAGCGTAAATAAAAAGTAGGGGCTGTTTAGATAAAGAAGCAATAAAGTAAATATAGCGAGTATGGAAAAGTGGTGGTAGAAGTTGCGAAATTGTCCCTAAGAAACTGACTACTTTACTAGCCCGATAGCAAGTATTCTGTGGGAGAGGCCCCTGCTAGCATGTCATCCCTGACTTGTAATTCTATGCACTTATGATTGGAACTATTAGCAAGCGTCCGCAACTAGTAACATTCATTAAGGTAAAACCCAACCATAACATTAAGATAGATTGGTCCACCTTCAATCCCGTATGCATCAATTTCTATGCTAGGTAGAAGCTTCTGTCACTCTTGCCCTCCAATACATAGTCCTATCAACATACAACTAACCCTATGGTGTGATCCACGTGCGCGCTCATATGATGGGCACCAAAGGACAACAACATAACCACAAGCAAATTAAATCAATCATAGTAATTCACCAATCACCGATAGGACAACGAAAATCTACTCAGACATCATGCGATGGCAACACATCATTGGATAATAATATGAAGCATAAAGCACCATGTTCAAGTAGAGGGTATAGCGGGTTGCGGGAGAGTGGACCACTGTAGATAGAGGGGGGAAGGTGATGGAGATGTTTGTGAAGATGGCGGAGGTGTTGGTGAAGATCGCGGTGATGATGATGATGGCCGCGGCAGCGTTCCGGCGCCATCGGAAGAGAGGGGAGAGGGCCCCCCTTCTTCTTCTTCCTTGACCTCCTCCCTACATGGGAGAAGGGTTTCCCCTCTTGTCCTTGGCCTCCATGGCATGGGAGGGGCGAGAGCCCCTCCGAGATTGGATCTGTCTCTCTGTCTCTCTCTGTTTTTGTGTTCTGGTATTCTGCCCTTTCACCGTTTCGTATATATATGGAGATCCGTAACTCCGATTGGACTGGAACCTTCGCCGAGATTTTTTTCTTCTGAAAATTAGCTTTCTTGCGGCAAAGTAATAGCAGCAACCACCTTACGAGTGGCCCATGAGGGTCAGGGGCGCGCCCCCTGCCTCGTGCCTCACCCGGGCACCGTCTCGCGTTGATTCTTCTTCCCATATTCTCCAAATATTCCAAAATTATTCTCCGTCCATTTTTATCCCGTTTGAACTCTGTTTGATATGGGGTTTCTGCGAAACATAAAACATGCAACAAACAGGAACTAACACTGGGCACTGGATCAATATGTTAGTCCCAAAAATAGTATAAAAAGTTGCCAAAAGTATATGAAAGTTGTATAATATTGGCATGGAATAATAAAAAATTATAGATACGACGGAGACGTATCAGCATCCCCAAGCTTAATTCCTGCTTGTCCTCGAGTAGGTAAATGATAAAAAAGATAATTTTTGATGTGGAATGCTACCTAGCATAATCTTGATCATGTATCTAATCATGGCATGAATATTAAGACACGAGTGATTCAATGCAATAGTCTATCATTTGACATTAAGACAATAATACTTCAAGCATACCAACCAAGCAATTATGTCTTATCGAAATAACATAGCCAAAGAAAGCTCATCCCTACAAAATCATATAGTCTGGCTATGCTCCATCTTCACCACATAAAGCATTTAAATCATGCACAACCCCGACGACAAGCCGGGCAATTGGTTCATACTTTTTAACGCGCTTCAGCCTTTTCAACCCTCACGCAAATACATGAGCGCAAGCCATGGACATAGCACTATAGGAGGAATATCATATGATGATGGAGGTTGTATGGAGAAGACAAAAAGGAAGAAAGTATCACATCGACGCGGCTAATCAACGGGCTATGGAGATGCCCATCAATTGATGTCAATGCGAGGAGTAGGTATTGCCATGCAACGGATGCACTAGAGCTATAAGTGTATGAAAGCTCAATTTGAAACTAAGTGGCTGTGCATCCAACTTGCTTGCTCATGAAGACCTCGGGCATTTGAGGAAGCCCGTCATCGGAATATACAAGCCAAGTTCTATAATGAAAATTCCCACTAGTATATGAAAGTGATAAATCAAGAGACTCTCTATATGAAGAACATGGTGCTACTCTGAAGCACAAGTGTGGTAAAAGGATAGTAACATTGCCCCTTCTCTCTTTTTCTCTCTTTTTTTGTTTTTGTTGTTTTGGTGGGCTTCTTTGGCCTCTTTTTTTGGGCTTCTTTGGCCTCTTTTATTTATTTTTAAAGTCCGGAGTCTCATTCTAACTTGTGGGGGAATCATAGTCTCCATCATCCTTTCCTCACTGGGGCAATGCTCTAATAATGCTGATCATCACACTTTTATTTACTTACAACTCAATATTACAACTCAATGTCTAGAACAATGTATGACTCTATATGAATGCCTCCAGCGGTGTACCGGGATGTGCAATGATCTAGTGTAGCAAATATATAAAAAAACATACTAGCCATGAAAATATCATGCTAGCTATCTTACGATCATGCAAAGCAATATGACAATGAATGCTCAAGTCATGTATATGATGAAGATGGAAGTTGCATGGCAATATATCTCGGAATGGCTATGGAAATGCCATGATGGGTAGGTATGGTGGCTGTTTTGAGGAAGATATAAGGAGGTTTATGTGTGATAGAGCGTATCATATCATGGGTTTGGATGCATCGGCGAAGTTTGCACCAACTCTCGAGGTGAGAAAGGGCAATGCACGGTACCGAAGAGGCTAGCAATGATGGAAGGGTGAGAGTGCGTATAATCCATGGACTCACATTAGTCATAAAGAACGCATATACTTATTGCAAAAGTTTATTAGCCCTCGAAGCAAAGTACTACTACGCATGCCGCTAGGGGGATATATTGGTAGGAAAAGACCATCGCTCATCCCCGACCGCCACTCATAAGGAAAGCAATGAAAGAACACCTCATGCTCCGACTTCGTTACATAACGGTTCACCATATGTGCATGCTACGGGACTTGCAAACCTCAACACAAGTATTCCTCAATTTCACAATTACTCAACTAGCACGACTCTAATATCACCACCTTTATATCGCAAAACTATTGCAAGGAATCAAATATATCATATTCAGTGATCTACAAGTTTTATGTAGGATTTTATGACTAACCATGTGAATGACCAATTCCTGTCATCTCTCTAAATAGATATAAGTGAAGCAAGAGAGTTTAATTTTTTCTACAAAAGGTATGCCCATGCTCTAACAAATATAGGTGAAGCAAAAGAGCATTCTACAAATGGCGGTTTTCTATGTGAAGAGAAACAGGCAATCCAAACTTCAAATGATATAAGTGAAGCACATGAAGCATTCTATAAAGCCATACTCAAAAGATATAAGTGAAGTGCAATGAGCATTATACAAATAAACCAAGGACTATCTCATGCCAGCATGGTGCATAAAATAAAAGTGAAAACTAAATGCAAAAGACGCTCCAAGATTGCACATATCGTATGAACGAAACGAATCCGAAAAAATATCGATACTTGTTGAAGAAGGAGGGGATGCCTTCCGGGGCATCCCCAAGCTTAGACGCTTGAGTCTCCTTTAATATTTACTTGGGGTGCCTTGGGCATTCCCAAGCTTGATCTCTTGTCTCTCCTCCTTCTCCTCACATCGAGACCTCCTCGATCTTCTAACACTTCATCCACACAAAACTTCATAGAAAACTCGGTAAGATCTGTTAGTATAATAAAGCAAATCACTACTCTAAGTACTATCGCAAACAAATTCATATTTTGTTTTTGCATTGTAGCTACTATAATATAACTTTTCCATGGCTTAATCCACTGATAGAAATTGATAGTTTCATCAAAACAAGCAAACTATGCATCAAAAACAGAATCTGTCTAAAACAGAACAGTCTGGAACAATCTGAACATTAACCATACTTATGGTACTCCAAAAATTCTACCAAAATTAGGAAAAATAAACAATTTGTAGATAAAGACAGTGCAGGAAGTTTCAGAACAATTTGGCGTTCCAGTAAAAAAGGTAAAATCGCGCACTACAGCCAAAGTTTCTGTCCTGCACCGGACAAACCAACAAGCATTGTAAACATCCTAAAGGCAAACCTTGGCACATTATTTTTATAATAAAATGTAATTGTACAAGGGGATAATTATTTTTATTGAAAATTTTCTGTAATCAAGATTCACAAAGTTTCCGCAAGCATGAACAAAGTTCAAGGAGCTCTCCCACTTCAACAATGCTTGTCTTTCTCACTTTCACTTTCCTTTTTGAAAAGTTTTAGGTTTCCCTCTTTATTTTTTTTGTTTTTATAAATGAAAGCACTCAACAAAAATAAATGACTCTCTAAAACTTCCAGGTTGTCTCCCTGGCAGCGCTTTCTTTAAAGCCATTAAGCTAGGCATATAGTGCTCAAGTAATGGATCCACCCGTACCCCAAGGTATATCAAAGCCAATTTTAATTAACAACGATTTAGAATTTAGTTGTGAGCACAAAGTAACATATATCATGCAACAACGAAGTCTAACTCTCTTCCTATGCATCAACATGTCATAAAAGAACAATGCATGCACACATAGTAAAGGCCAATGCATAGTATAAACAGTTTCTTGCGATTTTACCATGCGGGAAACATAGAGAGGTGGAGATATAGTTCCTCTCTCATAATAATTGCAAGTAGGAGTAGCAAGAACATGCATATTATATTCATCAAAATCATCATGTGCAACGGTAAAATGCAACCCATCGATATAATCCTTAATAAGGGCAAACTTCTCCGATATAGTGTAGTCGAGAGAATTCAAAAAGATAATAGGACTATCATGCGTGGGTGCAATAGCAACAATTTCATGTTTAACATAAGGAACTATAGCAAGTTCATCTCCATAAGCATAATTCATATTGGCATCTTGGCCACAAGCATAGCAAGCATTATCAAAAAGGGATATTTCAAGAGAATCGACGGGATCATAACAGTCATCATAGCAATCATCCTTCGGTAAGCACGAAGGGAAATTAAACAATGTATGAGTCGGAGGGTTAATCTCATTAGAAGGTGAGCACGGGTGATCAATCCGCTCTTCCTCCTTTTGTTCTTCGGTCTCCTCCTCATCTTTTTCATCCAATGAGCTCACAGTTTCATCAATTTCTTCTTCCATAGACTCCTGCAAAATATTAGTCTCTTCTTGGACAGCGGAGACTTTCTCAATAAATGCATCAATATCGGCATTGTATTCATAATTCTCATAGCAATATTTAAGGATAGCTAGATTTTCAGGTCTATAAACTGAATCATCAAGATCTTCAAACTCTTTAAACATAGATTCAATTTCATAAGCACCCATAAAAGCAAAAAATTCTTTTATTTGTTCCACATCATAGTGATCATATATACCATTAGCATAAGAAGCCAAGGTTTTATCATCATTAAATTTGCATGAAAAGGGAAGGTGTGGAGCCTTCACCCTAGAGCAACAATTATAATCATATCTCAAGCATACTTGCCGAGCATACCACTTCAACATATGAATTTGATCCCATAATAGTTTCCCTTTTTGAGTCAAGCGATAATCCCTAAAGTATTCACGTTGATCCAACGTGTCTCCATTACATAATTGAATGGGGTTTTCTCAGGATTATCAAAGCAGTACATAATATCTTTCACATAATGAGCATCGAGGGTTTTAGGAGGTTCCCCATCTCCATGAGTAGCAAGTACACCTATTTTTTTTGGTATTTCGTGTTCCATATCCATAACTAAAGATAGAAAATAACTAAGAACAACAAATAAAAATTACTTAGTGATAAAGCAAACAAGCACACATGAGAATATTCACCCCACGCTATAACTCCCCGGCAACGGCGCCAGAAAAAGGTCTTGATAACCCACAAGTATAGGGGATCAATTGTAGCCTCTTTCGATAAGTAAGAGTGTCGAACCCAACGAGGAGCTAAATGTAGAACAAATATTCCCTCAAGTTCTATCGACCACCGATACAACTCTACGCACGCTTGACGTTCGTTTTACCTAGAACAAGTATGAAACTAGAAGTAATGTGTAGGTGTTGTTGGATAGGTTTGCAGGAATATAAAGAGAGCGTAAATAAAAAGTAGGGGCTGTTTAGATAAAGAAGCAATAAAGTAAATATAGCGAGTATGGAAAAGTGGTGGTAGAAGTTGCGAAATTGTCCCTAAGAAACTGACTACTTTACTAGCCTGATAGCAAGTATTCTGTGGGAGAGGCCCCTGCTAGCATGTCATCCCTGACTTGTAATTCTATGCACTTATGATTGGAACTATTAGCAAGCGTCCGCAACTAGTAACATTCATTAAGGTAAAACCCAACCATAACATTAAGATAGATTGGTCCCCCTTCAATCCTGTATGCATCAATTTCTATGCTAGGTAGAAGCTTCTGTCACTCTTGCCCTCCAATACATAGTCCTATCAACATACAACTAACCCTATGGTGTGATCCACGTGCGCGCTCATATGATGGGCACCAAAGGACAACAACATAACCACAAGCAAATTAAATCAATCATAGTAATTCACCAATCACCGATAGGACAACGAAAATCTACTCAGACATCATAGGATGGCAACACATCATTGGATAATAATATGAAGCATAAAGCACCATGTTCAAGTAGAGGGTACAACGGGTTGCGAGATGTCACGACCGATTTTCCGGGCTTTAATTTCCAGAAAAGGGCCGTTGTGCTCACCAGCCCCAGGATTACTGTTAGCTGATGAGGTACCAACTTGTTACAGAAATTCCAAGCAAAAGTACAAAATATGTAGTACAAGACCATTGTGGCCTATGAGTACATCAAATGGTTTCTAGTGGTTGAGGGCGGAAGCGGTTGGTGGATCACCACGGTCTATGGGACTCCATTTCCCACGGGAACATCTGACCAGGTTAACTCCTATCTTCGCGATTTTGCTATCACCGTTGCTTAGGTTCCAGGGCTGTCATCACGTCGCTCCTCTCCAAGCAAGCAATCTGGCCAAGACAATAGCCAGGGACAAGCCAGTGAGTACTTTGAATGTACTCGCAAACATTAAGAACGCAGGTGTAATATAAATGATCAACATGCACGAAAATATTCTATGATCACATCGTCAATCATAAAATAAAATCTTGATGCATGCAAGCAGGTTATTTATATGCAACCGGAATTTGTAATGACAGAATAGTAATAAAATGCACCGATCGGATGTCTGAAGCGGCGTCTCGAAAGGATAGTAAAAGTGAGCATGCCTCAGTCGGGCATCTTAGCGACACCACATAAAGGGCTTATAAGTAAATGAAGTAACAAGTATGCCACAGTCGGGCGTCTGAGCGACACCACAGAAAGGGCTTATAGTAAATGAAATAATAAACATGCCACAGTCGGGCGTCTGAGCGACGCCTCATAAAGGGCTTATAAAGTAAATAAAATAACAAGCCTGCCACAGTCGGGCGTCTGAGCGACGCCACATAAAGGGCTTATAAGGAAATGAAATAACAAACATGCCACAGTCGGGCGTCTGAGCGACGCCACATAAAGGGCTTATAATCATGATGAATACCCAGGAGGTGGTACCGTCCTAGGGATACTCCTTATTTCAAACAATGCAAATGGTTAGTCCATAATGATAACAATCATAACCATCATATATCACAGGTCATAATCAATATTCGGGTTTTAGTGGTTTCTCCTCCGAAGACCGACACTAAGACCGACACTTGACCCATCCCAGACAGTAATCCTTAACCATGGACACGGCTATTCGAATATGTTTAATCTCTCTGCAGAGGGTGTACTCTTTACCCACGAGTAACGGATTTCTTTAGTCCATCGGGACTAATTCCGTCTACGGTCTTTTAATCGAAAACACACCTGACTTGCACACACCAGCTTAACTCACCGGTGTCTGGAATCACCCACGACACCTGTCAAGCAAACTCTAAGTGGGGAAGCTACAACCTCGCGTAGCATGGGATCAAATTTCTATCGCGTAACATTTCAGTCCCAACCGGATACACCCATGCCCCCGGACCAGGTGGCATGCCTACCGGATGCAGCTGGTATCTTCCACCATGGCCTCTCTGTACGGTGTGTGCCAAGACAAGGGTTAACAACTTACTGAACCATACCCCACCTACGGTAGGGACCAGTGGCAGTACGAAACAAGTATGGGGTTACCGGAACAAGACTCGATCTATGGCCGACTCGGGAGGCTTATGAGTTTCCTGCATGACATGTGTAACAAAATTATTTCAACCAACAAATCAACACTCATTATACCTTGCCATCCCATACCGGATATAACCGTCCCGACGGAGACCGGCGACAAGCTCACGCCTACCCAAGGCAGAGGCTCTCCTGGATTCCTTACCGGCATGCATGTAAGGCACATGAGGATGATTACCATCATACCTATGTTCATTTCCAACAGCAAGGGAATCACAAAAATGCATCCATGCAAATGATCATATCACATGAAATAACATTACTCTGAAATAAGGTGGTGTTATAAACGTGTCAACTTAACACACCAAAAATATTATTCTGGGGTTCAGAATGCTTGCCTTAAAGGTGTGGAGAGGTGGGGGTGCTCTCCAAAACTTTTGAAAGTTTTCTTCCTCTCTCCAAAAATCCTATTTTCAAAAATATGCCAATAACACATATTTCAAAAACAGTACAAAAAAGTTGTTTGGAAAATTTTCAAATAAATCTTAAAATAAACTAGACAGAATTTGAGAGGTGTAGGAAAAAGAATCAATTCATTTGGAGTTATATTTAAAGAGTTATAGATAGTCAAAGTTCTGGTCAAATCTATCTTTAAAAATAAAACAAAAAGAAAACGTTTCAGTCTCGAATACGCTTTCGGTGCAGGGAAAACGTACTGGGGAATTATACGTCTTCACTTAAACACGTGGACCGGTGCGGGGGTCACTGACAGAGGGCCCGCCTGGCCCACTGGTCAGGTTTGAACAGTCGCCGCGCCCCTTCTCCCTCATTTGTCCAAGCGGGGCGAGGCTCCGGCGACCAACGTCGGCGAGCGGCGGCTCCTCGCGGTCTCTGGAGAGCGGGGATGGATCCGCCACTCAAGGGCGGTCCTCCCGGTGGTCGTCAGGCAGGAGGGGACGGAGGGAGCTGCCGGCGGCGATCTTCTCAGCGGAGGTGGCCTCGGGAGCAAAGTGCTTTTGGGGCTGCGGTGGCTCCCGATCAAAATCGAGCAGGGGGAAAGGTTCACGGGAGGAAGAGAAGGTTCCTGGTGGAGACAGGGGAGAGGGGGAGGTCCTAGTGGTGCCGGAATGGCCGGGGCGGTGGCGGCGGCAGGAGTTGCCGGAGACGGGGAAGAAAACCTCCCTGGGTCGAATGCGAGCTAGGGAAGCGCCATTGGGGTGGCCTGAGGTTGCCTGCATGCGGGAACGGGCTCGGGGCTTCCTTAAATAGGCGAGTCAAGGCGGTTCAGCGGCGGCCGCGGATGAGCTCGTCGGCGACCGCCTTCCTGTAGCTGCAGGGCAACGTGGCGGCGACGAGAGCTAGCAGACACGCTTGGGGATAAGCTTGCGCGGCTCCAAGGGGCAGGTGGCGAGAGCTGGCGGCTCGGGCGGCGCTGCCCGTGGCAGAGGCGCACTGCGGACGCCGGCGTGCCGCCAAAAGTGCTCTGGCGGTGGTGTTGTAGGGTGCCAGGGCACGCTGACGTGTTGTGGCGCGGAGGGGAGTGCGTGGCAAGGTTCTGCAGTGCGGGCCAAGCCAGGGGCGCGTGACGCGGCGGCTCGTGTGCGCGGCTGCAGTTGGCGCGCTCTGGGCGCGCCCAGTGCACGCCCACCAGCTGCTCGGCGAAATGCCAGTGCGTGTTAGAGGTCTCGGGTGAGGCTGGGAATTAGCAGACCTAGGTTATGAGTAGCGAGGAGTCTATTGGACAAGGTAGTTAGGCAAGGGAAGCAAGATCACAGTGCAAGCTAAGACTCATGTCAAAACTGGTCATGCCTACAGGGTGCTCGACAGAATGCCACATGCACCTAGGCATTTCTTGGGGTGGCCAAAACTTTGAGAGTGGGGTCTCTTTAGTTGAAAGAGAGGGTGGTGAGGTTAGTTTGTTAAAAGGAGAAACTTGTCAGAGTAAGTTTTGCAAAACTTCAGTTTTGGACAGAAAGAAAAGGGCATGATTGCAAGCACTTAGAATCATCCAATGGGACCACTCTCCTGGACTTAAGGGTTTTCCAAAGTGCACTACAAGCATGAGAAAGCTCAAGGGCCAAAGAGCAAGCAAGAATATGGTTGCTGTACAAACCATCATGTTGGACCAGAATGAAGATGATGCTGATTCACTCAAAATTTGCAAATAACATCACTGGGTTTTTGCATAAAGTTGAATCATATGCTGCTACTAACATCCCATAATTTTGGTGGAAGCTAGAAAGAAGTATTTAAATGGGTTGTAGTGCAAAATTGCCCACTGGACCAGAGAAGAAAATTGGGTGTAGAGCTCAAATCATTCAAAGAATAAAAGATATTTTTGGACAAAAGTGATCTAAAAACATCACATGACATCTCCAAATTTTGGTGGGATTTTTGAATAAATTTTTAAAGAGGTTGTAGTTCAAATATGGCCATATAACCTGTAAAACCATTTTTCAATAAAATGAAGATCAGGCAAATTAATTTTGTAATTAGTTCTACTAATGAAAGAAAAGTTTTTCTTGAGAGGTTTAAATAAGTCCAAAAACATATTTGAAAAGTTTTCACTTTGGGGAAAAACTCCATAATAACAAGGGAGATAAATGGTTCAGAAATAAAAAGGGAGCCCAGAAAATAAAAGTTTTAATTCCTGGCAAAAAATTTAATTAATAAAACAAGGCCAAAAATTTTGGGTGTCGCAACACTACCCCCCTTAAGAAAAATCTCGTCCTCGAGATTAGATAAGGGTTGTTTTGAAAAACAAATACGCCATGATTACGCGTTTTTTTTGCAAGCAGGGTGTGAGTTCGGGCGGTTGTGAGTCTGCTGCTGTGATGCGGTGTGAAACTAAATAATCCACGCCGTGAGGAGGTGTACGATGTAGCAACTCAGGGAAAAGAAAATTCACTCGAGGACTTCCGCGAGGGAAAAGCATAAACCACAACAAAAACTACTCACATTAGTAGAAGCCAAATAATTGACTCGTCGCACAAACTCAGGGTGTCACGCATAAGTCACACACAAAAATAAATGTTGCAACAATGAACACAGCAGCGACGTCTAAAATGGAAACGGTAACTGGACGGGGTCCTGAGAAAACGTCTCTGGTACTGGAATACACTCCTCTTCTATCGGGGGAAGGGGATTGACCAGTCGATGTATGCGTCTCTCTTGGTCGGGCCTCAGTGATTTGCCGATGGCGATTCGGGGATTTAAATCTGCAAGGCTCTGGAGATAACTCATCACATGTTGGATTAAACGTTCTTGAGCGATGACGTACTGGACAAGGTTGGCCAAGACTGGGTCTCTCTCAATTCGTCCACCGGGAAAAGATGTTACTCCACCGGGTGCTGCACGGCTCGGAAAGTAATAATACCCCCGTTCGCTGGCATAGGGTACCGCGAATCAAAGGCGAGCAAGCGCTTCGTATGCAGCAGCTTCTATGGCCATAAGCGGGGTTGGCATAGATTTCCCTACGAAGGAGACCTCCGTCGGGTCTTGGTTTGAGTTTACGGGAGGGATGTGTACTGCTGCCCAATATCTCGAGGTGGAAGAGGTGATTCTTGATTTGAATAGCTCGTACTGGGGTGGCTGGGTAGCGCCCATGGTACTGCAGGTAAAGTCCCACAATATCTTGACAAAACTACCCGGGGTTGCATCTGGGGTTCTTAGATGAATGCCGGGGCTCGGCATGGCAAGAAATGGTTGTGAGGGTGGTGTACAAGGTGATAGGTGTTTGGCAAGGTCACGCGGTGGTCTCTTTATAGCATCGGAGCTGGGTCACTTTTACCATGGTGAATGGTAAGGAAACTTCCAGCTCTGCTCCACGGGTCGGAGTCAAGCCACAGATACACATATTTCACTAAAGTGATGTGTTACTGTGGGGGTTGTCGGGGAAGGTTTTTGGTATCTGTGCCTGGGATATAAATGCTGGCATATCCAGGCAAGGCTACAGGGGCTCAACGACAGGCGGCGTTTATTTACAAGGTCACACGATTACAAACGAGAATACACTGGGACACGATACTACTCGGGTGACTTAGTCTACCTCGTTTACATCCAAGCGGGCGTGCCTTGTGGATGTCGAGGCTTCTCCACGGTTCTCACCGTCGGAATTAGCTGGAGTGGGCTGAGAAGCTGCAGGCTCGGGGTAGCGATGATGACCATCTCGGGGATTGTTGGCCACAACCCTGTTGGAGTGTGCTCCCAATATGCGACGAAGCACTTCTGGGGTTATCGCAGCACCTTGGCCGATGGCTGGGGCTGTCCTCAGGGATTCGATCGGACGTCCAAATAGCACGACTGGGTTGTCGGTGTTGGGCTCATTCTCTTCTCTTGCCGGGGCTCGGCGAACCAGCTCTCCACGAGCTGCGATTAGATCAATGGTGATTTGATCGCATAGTTCCTCTAGTGCACCCACATAGCGCACTAGGTGTAATAATGCAGGATCTGTCTCGTGATCTCCGTTGGCAACTTGGGGTGGTCTACCATATCCTTCACGTCTGGGGTAGTAGTGGAACGAGCGACAGTTAACTCTGGGCGACAAGTGCCGGAGATGAACTATAGCTTCTCGAGCAGCTAGTTGAATGGCTTATGGCTCAAAGGAAGTCGTCCTTCCAGTGAACCTGTAGGGGCGCTCGGGTGCTAGACCCCTACCATAGATGTGCACAGTGGCCCAGAATTGACGGCTCTCGCCGCTCATGGATCCTTGGTACACAACATATTCTGGGGGCTCTTCTAACGCATAGGCACGGCGGGTGAGGTTTGCGAGTATGGTCACAAAGCCTCCAAGGTTGGTTGCTGTGGTCTCATTGTGGACAACGGGTCCTGGCATTATAGCTCGGTTTGGGTAGAGGCTGTGCTGTGCTGGGTTGAGGCTAGCGTGCCCTTTTATAGAAAAGGGAACGGAGTCTTCCTTCGCACGCTTGCGAGAAAGACTATTCAGGATCCGGTCACTGGCGCATGAGCGACAGGTTGGGCACCGACTGCCAAAAGGTGTCGGGTCACTGTGTGGCTATCTTGCAAGGGAAGCTTGGTTGGGGGTTCGGTTATGGCTTGGTGGGTTGGTCTGCCTAGGTTTATTGACCTGGCTAAGATAGGAAAAGTTTTCACTTTGGGGAAAAACTCCATAATAACAAGGAAGATAAATGGTTCAGAAATAAAAAGGGAGCCCAAAAAATAAAAGTTTTAATTCCTGGCAAAATTTTTAATTAATAAAACAAGGCCAAAAATTTTGGGTGTGGCACGGGAGAGTGGACCGCTGTAGATAGAGGGGGGAAGGTGATGGAGATGTTCGTGAAGATGGCGGAGATGTTGGTGAAGATCGCGGTGATGATGATGATGGCCACGGTAGCGTTCCGGCGCCACCGGAAGAGAGGGGGAGAGGGCCCCCCTTCTTCTTTTTCTTCTTCTTCCTTGACCTCCTCCCTAGATGGGAGAAGGGTTTCCCCTCTGGTCCTTGGCCTCCATGGCATGGGAGGGGTGAGAGCCCCTCCGAGATTGGATCTGTCTCTTTGTCTCTCTTTGTTTCTGCGTTCTCGTATTCTGCCCTTTCACCGTTTTGTATATATATGGAGATCCGTAACTCCGATTGGACTGAAACCTTCGCCGAGATTTTTTCCTGAAAATTAGCTTTCTTGCGGCAAAAGAATAGCATCAACTGCCTTACGAGGGCCCCACGAGGGTCAGGGGCGCGCCCAGGGGGTGGGGCGCGCCCCCTGCCTCGTGCCTCCCTCGGGCACCGTCTCACATTGATTCTTCTTCCCATATTCTCCAAATATTCCAAAAATATTCTTCGTCCGTTTTTATCCCGTTTGGACTCCACTTGATATGGGGTTTCTGCGAAACATAAAACATGCAACAAACAGGAACTGGCACTGGGCACTGGATCAATATGTTAGTCCCAAAAGTAGTATAAAAAGTTGCCAAAAGTATATGAAAGTTGTATAATATTGGCATGGAACAATAAAAAATTATAGATACAATGGAGACGTATCAGCGGTCGGGCCACACTCTCTTAGTCCCCCTCCTCTCCCCCGCAGTGACCTAGGTGGGTGATGGCGGCGGTGCAGGCAAATGCCGTCGGTGGCAAGCTATTGAGCCAAGGTGCCACCGGCCAGGAAGGTGGTGGACACTCAGAGGTGGACAAATGGCTAGGAAGCTCGAGCTTCCCAGCGCAGCGGTCGCAGCAGCCATCACCGCTCGTGGCTAAGGTGGATCCGGCGAGCTCAGATCCGGCAATCCGCGCGGCTAGGGCAGTGGCAAAGTGCATCCACGCAGATCCACATGGCGACCATAGTTGGGCGTCATCCTTTGGTGGAGTGATGTAAGCGCTGGTCCATGTTTTTCGGTCCTTTAGTTCAAATTAGAACTAGGGTTAGTACTTGTTTGTTCTTGGCATGGAAGAGTGAAAGGGGTTGGAGGGGGTGGAGGCCCTGGATAGTGAGGAGGCTAGGGCTGGAAAAAAGCTCGAAGCTCACGAGCTAAACGAGTAGCTCGTGACTCGGCTCGAATCGACTCGAACTCGAAGAATAATGAGTCGAGCTGAGCTTTAGTTTAAGATCGTTTATAGACCAAGTTAAACGAGCCAATCTCACGAGTACTCATGTAACTCGTTAGGCTCGGTACAAAAGATCAGCCACTCCCAATACAAAAAAAGATCAGCCACTCAACACCCTATGTCCCAGGCGCACAACACAAGGCCTAGCTGTTAAAGGCCCAACCGCCCAGGAGAATCATGCGTTACAAGGAAATTACTATTGTTTAGTGATATGTATGTTTAATATATACATAATCATTTTATAATATATGAGGGTTTTATGTTCATATCTTTAACGAGCTTAACAAGCTAAACGAGCCAGCTCGCGAGTTATACGAGTCGAGCCAATCTTGGATTTGAGCTCGTTATAATAACGAGTCGAGTCGAGCTAGCTCGTTAACGAAACGAGCTCTAGCGAGTCGAGCCGAGCTGGCTCGACTCGACTCGAATTCCAGCCCTAGAGGAGGCATTAGAGGAAATGCTTGACTTATTTGTTGATAAGAAGGTACGGAACATCACTGTTAGAAAAGCTACTGATCCAATCCCAGCAGATGTTAATATGGATCACATCATGCTTGAGGAACAGATCCCCATTGACCATGTTGGTGAACCTGTTGTTTAGAGAGTTTCACAAGAAGGTGTCCTCTACCCTGCCTCTAATGCTAGTTTGCCAGCTGTAACCACTGATGAGCCCTACCTGAACACACAGCAAAGCAGCAATTTGAACAAGGGGAAAACAATTGTGGAAGAAGAAGATGTAGAAGAAGAAGCAGGTGAAGAAGAAGAAGCAGACGCAGAAAAAGAAGCAGATGATGAAGAAGAAGAAGATGATGAAGTTGAAGATGACAAATCATCTTCAGATTTTGTGTTCTTTAGGGGTGATTACAGAGGGGAGAAAATTTCTTACAAAGCTTGGTGTAGGGGTGAAGATGAGGCTGGCACTTATACTGCAGAGCACTTTTGTGGAGCTAACTCAGAACCTCTTGAGTTTTGGCAGGAAGAACAAATTATTTCTGAAGGTGAACAAGCAGAGGATCCTGCTGCTCTAACTACAAAAGGAGCCAAAAAGCTTAAGCCAGTTAGAAAATCTGGCCCAACTAGCAAATCTCACAGTGAGAATGAGCACATCAAGTTTTCAGATTATGTCCCTGAAGCTGATGAGTATTGTTTTCCAGGTGATTTTGGCTTAAGTGACGAAGAGGATGCTCCAAGGCTGCCATCTAGAAGGAAGAGTAGGAAGAAGCAGAAGAAAGAGAAGAGATGGTATGATCCATCCAGGTCTGATGCACATGAGCAGTTTTCAATGCATTTGTGCTTCGAAAATGTAGTTCAATTCAGAGAAGCACTTAGAAATTTTCATGTGAAGACTCTTAGGAATTTTGAGTATCACAGAAATGAACCAACTAGGGTGATTTCTTGGTGCTCTGGGACAAAACATGGTTGTGAGTTTTGTTGGGGAACGTAGTAATTTCAAAAAAAATCCTACGCATACGCAAGATCATGGTGATGCATAGCAACGAGAGGGGAGAGTGTTGTACACGTACCCTCGTAGACCGAAAGCGGAAGCGTTAGCACAACGCGGTTGATGTAGTCGTACGTCTTCACGATCCGACCGATCAAGTACCAAACGCACGACACCTCCGAGTTCAGCACATGTTCAGCCCGATGACGTCCCTCGAACTCCGATCCAGCCGAGTGTTGAGGGAGAGTTTCGTCAGCACGACGGCGTGGTGACGATGATGATGTTCTATCGACGCAGGGCTTCGCCGAAGTACCGCTACAGTATTATCGAGGTGGACTATGGTGGAGGGGGCACCGCACACGACTAAAAGATCAAACGATCAATTGTTGTGTCTCTAGGGTGCCCCCTGCCCCCGTATATAAAGGAGCAAGGGGGGGAGGTGCGGCCGGCCAGGAGGGGCGCGCCAGGAGGAGTCCTACTCCCACCGGGAGTAGGACTCCCTCCCTTTCCTTGTTGGATTAGGAGTGGAGGGGGAAAGAGGAGGGAGAGAGGAAGGAAAGGGGGGGGGGGGCGCCGCCCCCTTCTCCTTGTCCTATTCGGACTAGGGGGGAGGGGCGCGCGGCCCTGCCCTGGCCGCCTCTTCTCTTCTCCACAAAGGCCCACAATGGCCCATTAAGCCCCCGGGGGTTCCGGTAACCCCTCGGTACTCCGTTAAAATCCCGATTTTACCCGAAACACTTTCGATATCCAAATATAGGCTTCCAATATATCAATCTTCATGTCTCGACAATTTCGAGACTCCTCGTCGTGTCCGTGATCACATCCGGGACTCCTAACAACCTTCGGTACATCAAAACTCATAAACTCGTAATATAACCGTCATCAGAACTTTAAGCGTGCGAACCCTACGGGTTCGAGAACTATGTAGACATGACCGAGACACGTCTCCGGTCAATAACCAATAGCGGAACCTGGATGCTCATATTGGCTCCCACATATTCTGCGAAGATCTTTATCGGTCAGATCGCATAACAACATACGTTGTTCCCTTTGTCATCGGTATGTTACTTGCCCGAGATTCGATCGTAGGTACCACAATACCTAGTTCAATCTCGTTACCGACAAGTCTCTTTACTCGTTCTGTAATACATCATCCCGCAACTAACTCATTAGTTGCAATGCTTGCAAGGCTTAAGTGATGTGCATTACCGAGTGGGCCCAGAGATACCTCTCCAACAATCGGAGTGACAAATCCTAATCTCGAAATACGCCAACCCAACAAGTACCTTCGAAGACACTTGTAGAGCACCTTTATAATCACCCAGTTATGTTGTGACGTTTGGTAGCACACAAAGTGTTCCTTCGATAAACGGGAGTTGCATAATCTCATAGTCATAGGAACATGTATAAGTCATGAAGAAAGCAATAGCAACATACTAAACGATCAAGTGCTATGCTAACGGAATGGGTCAAGTCAATCACATCATTCTCCTAATGATGTGATCCCGTTAATCAAATGACAACTCATGTCTATGGTTAGGAAACTTAACCATCTTTGATCAACGAGCTAGTCAAGTAGAGGCATACTAGTGACACTCTGTTTGTCTATGTATTCATACATGTATTATGTTTCCGGTTAATACAATTCTAGCATGAATAATAAACATTAATCATGAAATAAGGAAATAAATAATATCTTTATTATTGCCTCTAGGGCATATTTCCTTCAGTCTCCCACTTGCACTAGAGTCAATAATCTAGTTCACATCACCATGTGATTTAACACCAATAGTTCACATCGTCATGTGACCAACACCCAAAGGGTTTACTAGAGTCAATAATCTAGTTCACATCGCTATCTGGTTAACACCCAAAGAGTACTAAGGTGTGATCATGTTTTGCTTGTGAGAGAAGTTTAGTCAACGGGTTTGCCACATTCAGATTCGTATGTATTTTGCAAATTTCTATGCCAACAATGCTCTGCACGGAGCTGCTCTAGCTAATTGCTCCCACTTACAATATGTATCCAGATTGAGACTTAGAGTCATCTGGATCAGTATCAAAACTTGCATCGACGTAACCCTTTAGGACGAACCTTTTGTCACCTCCATAATCGAGAAACATATCCTTATTCCACTAAGGATAATTTTGACCGCTGTTCAGCGATCTACTCCTAGATCACTATTGTACTCCCTTGCCAAACTTAGTGCAGGGTATACAATAGATCTCGTACACAACATGTCATACTTTATAGAACCTATGGTTGAGGCATGGGGAATGACTTTCATTCTCTTTCTATCTTCTGCCATGGTCGGGCTTTGAGTCTTACTCAATTTCACACCTTGTAACACATGCAAGAACTCTTTCTTTGACTGTTCCATTTTGAACTACTTCAAAATCTTGTCAAGGTATATGCTCATTGAAAAACTTATCAAGCGTCTTTGATCTATCTCTATAGATCTCGATGCTCAATATGTAAGCAGCTTCACCGAGGTCTTTGTTTGAAAAAACTCCTTTCAAATACTCCTTTATGCTTTCCAGAAAATTCTACGTCATTTGCGATCAACAATATGTCATTCGCATATACTTATCAGAAAGGATGTAGTGCTCCCACTCACTTTCTTGTAAATACAGGCTTCACCGCAAGTCTATATAAAACCATAAGCTTTGATGAACTTATCAAAGCGTATATTCCAACTCCGAGATGCTTGCACCAGTCCATAGATGGATCGCTGGAGCTTGCATATTTTGTTAGCAACTTTAGGATTGACAAAACCTTCTGGTTGCATCATATACAACTCTTCTTTAAGAAATCCATTAAGGAATGTAGTTTTGACATCCATTTGCTAGATTTCATAAAATGTGGCAATTTGCTAACATGATTCGGACAGACTTAAGCATCGCTACGAGTGAGAAAATCTCATCGTAGTCAACACCTTGAACTTTGTCAAAAACCTTTTTCTGACAAGTCTAGCTTTGTAGATAGTAACACTACTATCAGCGTCCGTCTTCCTCTTGAAGATCCATTTAATCTTAATGTCTCACTGATCATTGGGCAAGTCAATCAAAGTCCATACTTTGTTCTCATACATGGATCCCATCTCAGATTTCATGGCCTCAAGCCATTTCGCGGAATCTGGGCTCATCATCGCTTCCTCATAGTTCGTAGGTTTGTCATGGTCAAGTAACATGACCTCCAAAACAGGATTACCGTACCACTCTGGTGTGGATCTCACTCTGGTTGACCTACGAGGTTCGGTAGTAACTTGATCTGAAGTTACATGATCATCATCATTAGCTTCCTCACTAATTGGTGTAGGAGTCACAGGAACAAATTTCTGTGATGAACTACTTTCCAATAAGGGAGCAGGTACAGTTACCTCATCAAGTTCTACTTTCCTCCGACTCACTTCTTTCGCGAGAAACTCCTTCTCTAGAAAGGATCCATTCTTAGCAACGAATATCTTGCCTTCGAATCTGTGATAGAAGGTGTACCCAACTGTCTCCTTTGGGTATCCTATGAAGACATATTTCTCCAATTTGGGTTTGAGCTTACCAGGATGAAACTTTTTCTTATAAGCATCGCAACCCCAAACCTTAAGAAACGACAACTTTGGTTTCTTGCCAAACCACAGTTCATACGGTGCCGTCTCAACGGATTTAGATGGTGCCCTTTTTAAAGTGAATGCAGCTGTCTCTAATGCATAACCCAAAAACTATAGTGGTTAATCGGTAAGAAACATCATAGATTGCACTATATCCAATAAAGTACGGTTATGATGTTCGAACACACCATTATGCTGTGGTGTTCCAGGTGGCATGAGTTTGTGAAACTATTCCACATTGTTTTAATTGAAGACCAAACTCGTAACTCAAATATTCGCCTCTGCGATCAGATCGTAGAAACATTATTTTCTTGTTACGATGATTTTCCACTTCACTCTGAAATTCTTTGAACTTTTCAAATGTTTCAGACTTATGTTTCTTCAAGTAGATATACCCATATCTGCTCAAATCATCTGTGAAGGTCAGAAAATAACGATACCCGCCGCGAGCCTCAACACTCATCGGATCAACATACATCAGTATGTATAATATCCAATAAGTCAGTTGCTTGCTCCATTGTTCTGGAGAACTGAGTCTTAGTCATCTTTACCCATGAGGCATGGTTCGCATGCATAAACTGATTCATAATCAAGTGATTCCAAAAGCCCATCAGCATGGATTTTCTTCATGCGCTTTACACCAATATGACCTAAACGGCAGTGCCACAAATAAGTTGTACTATCATTATTAACTTTGCATATTTTGGCTTCAATATTATGAATATGTGTATCACTACGATCAAGATCCAACAAACCATTTTATTGGGTGTATGACCATCGAAGGTTTTACTCATGTAAACAGAACAACAATTATTCTCTAATTTAAATGAATAACCGTATTGCAACAAACATGATCAAATCATATTCATGCTCAACGCAAACACCAAATAACACTTATTTAGTTTCAACACTAATCCCGAAAGTATAGGGAGTGTGCGATGATGATCATATCAATATTGGAACTACTTCCAACACACATCATCACCTCGCATTTTACTAGTTTCTGTTTATTATGCAACTCCCGTTTCGTGTTACTACTCTTAGCAAGTGAACCAGTATCAAATGCCGAGGGGTTGCTATAAACACTAGCAAAATACACATCAATAACATGAATATCCAATATACCTTTGTTCACTTTGCCATCCTTCTTATCCACCAAGTACTTGGGGCAGTTCCGCTTCCAGTGATCAGTCCTTTTGCAGTAGAAGCACTTAGTCTCAGGCTTAGGACCATTCTTGGGCTTCTTCACTTGAGCAGCAACTTGCTTGCCGTTCTTCTTGAAGTTCCCCTTCTCCCCTTTGCCCTTTTCTTGAAACTAGTGGTCTTGTCAACCATCAACACTTGATGTTTTTCTTGATTTCTACCTTCGTCGATTTCAGCATCACAAAGAGCTTGGGAATTGTTTCTGTTATCCCTTGCATATTATAGTTCATCACGAAGTTCTACTAACTTGGTGATGGTGACTAGAGAATTCTGTCAATCACTATCTTATCTGGAAGATGAACTCCCACTTGATAGTACCTAGACAATCTGAGCACATGCTCACTGCTTGAGCTATTGTCCTCCATCTTTTAGCTATAGAACTTGTTGGAGACTTCATATCTCTCAACTCGGGTATTTGCTTGAAATATTAACTTCAACTCCTGGAACATCTCATATGGTCCATGACGTTCAAAATGTCTTTGATGTCCCGATTCTAAGCCGTTAAGCATGGTGCACTAAACTATCAAGTAGTCATCATATTGAGCTAGCCAAACGTTCATAACGTCTGCATTTGCTCCTGCAATAGGTCTGTCACCTAGTGGTGCATCAAGGACATAATTCTTCTATGCAGCAATGAGGATAATCCTCAGATCACGGATCCAATCCGCATCATTGCTACTAACATCATTCAACTTAGTTTTCTCTAGGAACATATCAAAAATAAAACAGGGGAGCTAAACACGAGCTATTGATCTACAACATAGATATGCTAATACTACTAGGACTAAGTTCATGATAAATTAAAGTTCAATTAATCATATTACTTAAGAACTCCCACTTAGATAGACATCCCTCTAATCTTCTAAGTGATCACGTGATCCAAATCAACAAAAGCATAACCGATCATCACGTGAAATGGAGTAGCTTTCAATGGTGAACATCACTATGTTGATCATATCTACTATATGACTCACACTCGACCTTTCGGTCTTAGTGTTCCGAGGCCATATCGGCATATGCTAGGCTCGTCAAGTTTAACCTGAGTATTCTGCGTGTGCAAAACTGGCTTGCACCCATTGTAGATGGACGTAGAGCTTATCACACCCGATCATCACGTGGTGTCTGGGCACGACGAACTTTGGCAACGGTGCATACTCAGGGAGAACACATACCTTGAAATTTAGTGAGAGATCATTTTATAAAGCTACCGTCGAACGAAGCAAAATAAGATGTATAAAAGATAAACATCACATGCAATCAAAATATGTGACATGATATGGCCATGATCATCTTGCACCTTTGATCTCCATCTCCAAAGTACCGTCATGATCTCTGTCGTCACCGGCATGACACCATGATCTCCATCATCTTGATCTATATCAATGTGTCGTCCCATGGTCATCTCGCCAACTATTGCTCTTGCAACTATTGCTATCGCATAGCGATAAAGTAAAGCAATTATTTGGCGCTTGTATCTTATGCAATAAAGAGACAACCATAAGGCTTCTGCCAGTTGCCGATAACTTCAACAAAACATGATCATCTCATACAACAACTAATATCTCATCACGTCTTGACCATACCACATCACAACATGCCCTGCAAAAACAAGTTAGACGTCCTCTACTTTGTTGTTGCAAGTTTTACGTGGCTGCTACTGGGCTTAGCAAGAACCGTTCTTACCTACGCATCAAAACCACAACGATAGTTTGTCAAGTTGGTGTTGTTTTAACCTTCGCAAGGACCGGGCGTAGTGTAGGATCGGAAGTATGTCTAGAGGGGGGGGGGGTGATTAGACTACTTGACCAATTAAAAACTTAACCTTTTCCCAAAATTAGTTCTTGGCGGATTTTAGCTACTTTAGGACAAGTCAAGCAATCATCACACAATTCAAGCAAGCATGCTAAGAGTATATAGGTAGCGGAAAGTAAAGCATGCAACTTGCAAGAATGTAAAGGGAAGGGTTTGGAGAATTCAAACGCAATTGGAGACAAGGATGTTTTTGTCGTGGTTCGGATAGGTGGTGCTATCCTACATCCACGTTGATGGAGACTTGGAGACTTCAACCCACGGAGGGTAACGGTTGTGCGAGTCCACGGAGGGCTCCACCCACGAAGGGTCCACAAAGAAGCAACCTTGTCTATCCCATCATGGCCATCGCCCATGAAGGATTTGCCTCACTAGCGGTAGATCTTCACGAAGTAGGCGATCTCCTTGCCCTTACAAACTCCTTGGTTCAACTCCACAATCTTGTCAGAGGCTCCCAAGTGACACCTAGCCAATCTAGGAGACACCACTCTCCAAGAAGTAACAAATGGTATGTTGATGATGAACTCCTTGCTCTTGTGCTTCAAATGATAGTCTCCCCAACACTCAACTCTCTCTCACAGGATTTGGATTTGGTGGAAAGAAGATTTGAGTGGAAAGCAACTTGGGGAAGGCTAGAGATCAAGATTCATATGGTAGGAATGGAATATCTTGGACTCAACACAAGGGTAGGTGGTTCTTTCTCAGAACATATGAGTTGGAAGTGTAGATGTGTTCTGATGGCTCTCTCCACGAGTGAAGAGGAGGTGGAGGGGTATATATAGCCTCCACACAAAATCCAACCGTTACACACAATTTACTAATCTCGGTGGGACCGAATCAACAAACTCGGTCGGACCGAAATAGTAAACCTAGTGACCGTTAGAGATTTTCGGTGGGACTAATATGCAACTCGGTAGGACCGATATGGTTAGGGTTAGGGCATAACGTAATATCGGTGAGACTGATTACTCAAACTCGGTGAGACCGATTTGGTAATAAGCTAACCAGAGAGTTGGTCAGACAAACTCGGTGGGACCGATTTGCTCTTTCGGTGAGATCGAAAAGTTACAAAAAGGAAACAGAGAGTTTGCATTGCAATCTCGGTGGGACCGATCCACTCTTTCGGTGAGACCGAAAAGTTACAAAAAGGAAACAGAGAAATTGCAATCCCATCTCGGTGAGACCGAGATCCCTATCGGTAGAACCGATTTGCTATGGTTTGGCAGTGGCTTATGACATGTGAAACTCGGTGGCGCCGGATAGGAAGAATCGGTAGGACCGAGTTTGGCTTTGGGTTTAGGTCAAGAGTGGATATGAGAAAGTAGCCGAGGATTTTGGAGCATATCATTAAGCACATGAAGCAAAGGGCTCATTAAGCAACACCTCATCCCTCCTTGATAGTATTGGCTTTTCCTATGGACTCAATGTGATCTTGGATCACTAAAATGTAAAATGAAGAGTCTTGAGCTTTTGAGCTTGAGCCAATCCTTTGTCCTTAGCATTTTGAGGGTTCCACTTTCACCATCCATGCCATGCCAATCATTGAGCTTTCCTGAAATAATCATCTTGGAAAAGCATTAGCTCAATGAGCTATATGTTGTTATGAATTACCAAAACCACCTAGGGGTAGTTGCACTTTCAATCTCCCCCTTTTTGGTAATTGATGACAACATATAGATCAAAGCTTCGACAAATGATAATAAGAATGAAATATATCGTCGCTTTGAGAAGTATGTGATAAGTAAGAGCTCCCCCTAAATTTGTGCATATTTAAAATTTGCTTTGGACTGCAAATGCACAAAGAGTTAGAATCATGGGTTACTCTTCCATGTCACATACATCTTGGTGGAGCGCTCAAAATGATAGGAATGAAATACATGCACTCATCACCAAGAAAAGTGAATGATCACATGAGATAGATAAGATATATCAAGCATGCATAAATGTAGCTTATGATCAAACACATGATCATCAATGTCTCACAAGCATATCATAGTATCTCAACCAAAAGCAAACTAAGTTTGAAAAACCACCAAATAAAACAAGAGAGAATAAAAGCAAAACACTCTCTTTGGAAGCCTATGATCTATACATTTTTCTCCCCCTTTGGCAACAAGTTACCAAAAAGTTCCTAGAAAATACATAGTGCTAGATCGACTCTCAGGCTTGATCTTCTGGTGGTGGTGGAGTCTGGATCACTCCAAGGACGAAGGCCTCTGTAGACATGGTTGGAACTGGAGCTGAAGTAGATGCTGGAGCTGGTTGGGCTGGTGCTGTGGCTGGAGCTGAGGTGGTGGCTCTGGTGTCAGGAGCTGTCACTGCAGTTGACCTCTGAGCTCGTGGCACTCTGGCAAATGCATCAGTTGTAGTCTTCCCTTTCCTCTCCTGCATGTCATCTTAAAGTTGCTCCACTGCAGACTGAATCTCTGTTACTTTGACATCCAAGTCATAGAACTTTTGGTCTACGATTCTCTCTAGGCTCTCCTGATTCTGAGTGAGGGTGGCCAGTCCTTTCTCAATCCTTAGTGTGGATGCAATCAAGTAACTAAGCTGCTCTTGCTTGGTTTTCAAGAAATACTTAGATGCCTCCTCTGGAGTAGGCATCTTGGCAGCTTTCTCCTTCCTTGCCTTCTCCTTCTTAGCTTGAGCATGAGCTGAAGATGGTTCATCCCTGTTCATCACAACTTGATTATCCTCAAAGTCTGGATGAAGAGGCAAATGTTCCTTGTCCAATAAGTATATGCCTGTGCCCATCTTGGAGTTTATCAACTCTTGGATCTGAGGGGCATATCCACAGCTCCTCTTCTGATCTGCTGCAGTTCTCTTGATTGTTTCTACCATGAGGCTCATCACCGTGAACTTTTGTGGCACATCAAAGATATGAAGCAAGTTGATTGCATGGCCTCTGATCATCTTGTGATCACCTGACTTGGGCAACAGAGTGTGCCTCAGAATCCAATTGATGGTTGGCAACCCGGACAGAAGATAATGTACTGATCCAAACTTGAAAGTATCAAGTGCCTTGTTTGGGATCTCCTTGTACATGTTGGACATAGAGTTGTGGTCCATCTTCTTCTTGGCATATATATCTAGGTCATCCTCATGCTCCTCTGGGGCATTGATGAGCTGTGCCCACTCAGCAACTGTTGATTGGTACCTCGTACCTTCTGACATCCACACAATCCTTCCATCTGGATAGAAGTGTGCTGTGGAGTAGAACTGCATGATCAGCTCTTCATTCCACTTTGTGAGCTTCTGCCCAACAAAGTCAGCTACTCCACAAGCCTTGAAGCTGTCTTGCACTCCAGGAAAGTGCTCTTCATTGTCCTTGATGTATTCCCAGTCAACCCATCTCATGTCACAAACAATGGGCTTCATATCAAGCAACACAGTCTCATAGAAGTCCTACTGTTCCTTAGTGTGGAACCTGTAGTCAACAGCAGTTCTTCTTCTGGTAGCATATGGGTCTTATGCTCTCCACTTTCTCAGCCTTGAGTCTCTCATAGCAGGTGCCTTTTTGTGCAATCCTAGCTTGATGGCTGCAGCTGAGCCATACTCCTTCTTAAGCACAACTCTCTTGGAAGTGGCTTCCTCTTCTGCCACATAGTCCTCATCCTCTGATTCTGAGGTTCTTTTCTTCTTTTGTCTGGTGGCAGCTTTTGGCAAGTTACTGGGGGGTGCTGCAGCTGCCTTCATCTGAAGAACTGGAGGGACTAGTGCCCTCACTCATGTGCACTTGCTGTTCTGACACATTTTGGCTGTCACTCTGATCTGACATGATGAACAAGCTGACTGCTGACCCCTAGTTCGGCGGAGACTCGCTACGACGGCAACGGCGGGGTTGAATTCCGTTGACGGCGACGGAGACCAGCGACTGGAGGCGGCTGGCGGCGAGGAGATGATCCGGAGACCACGTTGGCAGAGCGAGCTATCGCGCGGGCGAAAGAGTTCAGAGAAATTTCCAAATTTTGCCCGTGTCTATATATAGCCCCACCCTGTCGGTGTGACCGAGTGGAACAACTCGGTGGCACCGAGATGCAAAACTGTATACAGTTATTGCAACTCGGTGTGACCGAATGGTTCAAATCGGTTGCACCGAGATCGAAAACATAGATCGACTTAATGATCTCGGTAGGACCGAAAGGGAGGTATCGGTCAGACCGAGAATCACAACGAAGTTTTGGAAGTTTAAGTCTATGACGAATCGGGGACTCCGAGTGCTCCTCACACAGAGTGGTTCGAATCTGACTTGATCAAATTTTGTGATGTAGCATGAATAGAGTTTGAGACGAGAAAAGAATAGATAGCTAGAGAAGGTTCTTAGGCATTCTTGTCCATCCACTTGGCAAAAGAAAACAAAACCAAACAATCAAAACAACAAGTGGATGTCCTCGAATGAGTAAAATATGCAACCAACATGCTCACACAATAAAATGGCAATTTAAATATGTGACAACGCATGCACAACCAATTCTAGCATCTATCAAGCAATTGGCGATGACCAGGTCATCTATATATGAATATATCGACTTAGGAGTCAAATGAGAACACTTGATCATAGGTCATACTCATCGTTTAAGCTCAAGTGGGGTTACCACTTTTACATAAAGCATTGTTGTGTTCACATCATTAGAGTTGCTTTAGCTCAAGTCTTAGAGTAAAGCTCCCCCTAGATGTGATATCCCCCCTTAAGAGGGATGAACTAACCTTGGGTTTTGTCGATGATGACTTCATGTAGATGTTGAAGATGTGAATGCTCAATGTTGATGTGGATCACTTGGAGCTATCCATTTGAGTGAATTGCACTTTCAATACCTACATGGGTTAGTCCCACAAGGAAAAATAAGGGTATCCATAGACATAGAATGATGCATACACAAGATGATGTCTATGAAAGTTTTTAGGTTACCTTGTCCCTTGACTTACCAACAAGAGGGTTTGTGACTCCTTGAACTATTGCAAGATGTGGAAGTTGATTGCACTTGTTCTTGCCAAAATGATAAAAGTGAAGTATGTTGGCGGAGTCCCCCTCAAGAACTTTCTAGTTCTTCTTCTTTTGGATCCACACCATCTTGATGGGAATCCTTGGAGTTGTAGTCGTACTTGATGAAGTGGAACTTGAATTAGTCTTGGGAATCCACTTGACTAAGGTCTTAGGAGCTTCTTCAAGTGCACCAGTTTCCTCTTGAAGCTTGTCCTTGCCTTTTTGCTTGTAGTCTTGTGGTGGAAGATCATCTTGAGTTTGTGTCCCCTTGAAGGAAGTAGGATCATACTTCTCTTGTTGTGGAACAAACTTTGTCTTGGGGTATTGATCTTCTTCCCACTCAAGTCCATTGGCATTGAACTTTCGTTCAAAACCAACACCTTGATTCTTCCGGTGCCTTCCTTGCTTGCGTACAATTTCCTCGAATTGCTTACTTCCGGCAAGGCTTTTGTACACTCCTTTCTCTATAATTCCCTTCAATAGGCTATTTTCTTGCTCAAGTGTAACTTGGCTAAGAGAATCATTAGTGGAATCAAGAGAACTACTAGAAGCAACAATATTGGATTTAACATGATCATTGTTACTACTAGAGGAAGAATCTTTCTTGTTATTGTTACTAGACTTGACTTGAGGCATGTAAGTGGATAAGAGTAAATGCTTGGCAATGTAAGAAGAACTTTTCTTGCGGAGATCATCATTGATTGCCTTTAAAAACTCATGCTCTTGCTCAAGATTGAGCTTTTCAAAGCGTAACTTCTCATGAGCTCTTAAAAGTTCTCGATGATCTTCGAAGATAGTTTCATGAGCTAACTTAAGAGTGTTTAGTTCTTTAGTTAGAGCCTCAATTTTCTCCTTATCATTGTCTTTCGTTTTATCTTGATTAGCATGATTAATTGACATTTCATCATAGTATTCATCACTAGAGTTGTCAACAAGTAAATCATCATCACCTAACAAGTCATCTTCATCACTATTAAAATCAACATACTCAGGGTGTGTTACCTTAGGACCTTTGGCCATTAAGCATCTTCCAATTCCTTCATTTGGTGAGTCAAATATGTCGTAGGAGTTGGTTGATACAAGTGCTAGACCGGCAACACCTTCATCTTGAGTATATTCGGAATCGGAGTGATAACTTCTCTCGGAGTGGTTGTCGGAGTCGGAGACGGATACCCATTCACCAACATGAGCTTGATGTCTTTGTTTTGTGTAGCTCCTTGATGATTTTTCCTTTCTTTTCGAATCCTTGCTTCTCCGTGAGTATCTTCGTTCATAACGATCATCTCTACTCCTTCTCTCTCTTGGAGGTGATTCTTCTCTTTTGCTTCTTCTTTTTGGAGAATCTTCTCTTCTTTTGTAGGGAGCCGTACACTCATTGGAATAGTGTCCGGGTCTTCCACAATTGTAGCAGTTTCGCTCTCGACTAGAAGATCTTTTGTCATTGTAGGACCTTGACTTGGAGCTTCTATCTTTGCTTCTACTCTTGTAGAACTTGTTGAAGTTCTTCACCATTAAGCTCAATTCTTCATTGAAGGTTTGTTTCTCACTTGATGATGTGGGGGCTTCACATGAGGCTTTGTAGGCACCACTTGATTTGTTGTGAAGTTCCTCTTTATCCTTGAGTGACATCTCATGAGCAACAATTCTTCCAATGACCTCCATTGGCTTGAGATCTTTGTAATTGGGCATCATTTGGATCAATGTGCACACGGTATCATATTTTCCATCCAAGGCTCTTAGGATCTTCTTGATGATGAATCTATCGGTCATCTCTTCACTCCCTAAGCCGGCAATCTCGTTTGTGATGAGAGCAAGCCTATAGTACATTTCAGCGACACCTTCACCATCCTACGACCAGCTTCAGCCAACCAAGCCTTTCTCCGGAGTCACCGACGGTTCCATGATCTCGATCGGGCAGGTCCGCCTCCCTGTCACCTTCGGAGCCCGCAGAAACTACCGCACCGAGCTCATCGACTTCGATGTCGCTCACATTCGCCTGCCGTACAACGGCATCCTCGGGTACCCAGCGCTGGCCAGGTTCATGGCCGTGACTCATCATGGTTACAACGTCCTCAAGATGCCAGGAAGTGGCGGAGTCATCACGGTGCCATGTGAAGAGAAGGATGCAGTGTGTTCCCTGGAGTGAGCCTTTCAGGCCGCGTCGCTAGAAGACTCAGATCACGAAGGCAGGAGGCTTCCCGAGATCACCCCCAAGAAGAAGAAGACGTCGTCAGGCTCAGCCCCTCAGGAGGCAGGCCTCTCAGGTCCCGCGTCTGCCCAAGGGGACCCTCCTTCCATCGCATAGGAAAGCATGCCCGGTGCCCTCCTCAGGCAGGGCTCGGGGGCTCTCACCTGGAGGGCCACCGACCTGGCCAGGGTCACTAGGGAGGCGCTTGGGACCACGTGGAGGCGTGCCTCGGGGCACGTTTCCCTCAAGAAGGAGCAAGGCAAGGAAGGTCAGACCAGCAGAAGTTCGTTAACAAGGCCGTTCAAAAACTACAGGAGTCAAGAGTCATGAGAGGTTGCCGCCGCCTACCAGCTATGGCTCCCCATCCAGGCGAGGATGGTGGGCTACGCGTCTGCATCAACGTACCAGGGCTCAATCGGGTCGCCACGATGGAGCGCCTCTGGCCCTCGCAAGTGGGGCGTTGCGGAGGCCCACCCCACAGCTATGTTCGCATGC
This sequence comes from Aegilops umbellulata, assembly GCA_032464435.1. Lineage (NCBI taxonomy): Eukaryota > Viridiplantae > Streptophyta > Magnoliopsida > Poales > Poaceae > Aegilops > Aegilops umbellulata. Next base: position 472,641,548 of record CP136056.1, on the reverse strand, counting down.
CTTACGGCTTGCCGAGCGTGGCTGCTGCATACCAGCGCCTCATGAGGGGCATCATGGAGACTCAGGAAGATAGGCGTTCCGCGGTCCTGGCAGAGATGGAGACGATTCGCAAGGAGCCATCAGCACCTCCGGAGCCTCCTTAGGCTCCTGGGCCTGGGGGCTCGTGAGGATCGGCTTCCGCAGCCCACCGAGTGTGCTGCACCAACACCACTTCATCCTCGACATCTTCAGGTGACGTCCTTCAAGCTTCATTTCCAGCTGGGAATGACCCCCCAGGGCTGCTTCATTCCCAGGCCGCGTGGGTCTGTCCCTGCGGCGTGTACCCCTTTTTATTTTTCGGTCATTAGCTTGCTTTGTTGGGGGCGCCCCTCGGGCTGCATCATCCCCAAGCCGCTCGGGCCAGGCCTAGTGGCGTGTATCTCCCTTGCGTTTATTTCCAGCTATGCTTTCGCCTATCATGCTTGATTACTTGATGCTTGTCCACGGCACCTCTTCTTCTCCATGTCGATCACTTGCACGTTAAAGGGGGGGGGGTACCTGAGCATCGCGACTCAGGGCTCTTACTGGATCTCCAGCCCTCACCCTCTGGCCTTGTCCATGGCATCGCGACCTGGCATACCAGCGACGGCTGAGACAAGCTCGAGGGCCGGGACCCGAGGACGTAGAGTGCCGGCATCTAACCCGATTTGCAGGAACACATCTCAAGATACGGCCCAGTGCCAGGCGCAACCCGCCTAGAGGTAGGGCCTCGTGAGTCCCGCGCTGGCTCATGGGCGCCCAGGTACACCTCACCTGCGCCAACCGGAGCAACTAACAACCGACTAATAGCTGTCATCGCAGCCCCTTTTTCCTCCTATGATGAGCTTGCAGGACCTCCTGAGGGAGTTGCATCGGCCAAGGCCTCCACGGAGTTCCCTTCACCCTCGTCCGCGCGAACCGCTTGCACGTTAAAGGGGGGGTGCCTGAGCATCGCGACTCAGGGCTCCTACTGGCTCTCCAGCCCTCACCCTCTGGCCTTGACCACGGCATCGCGACCTGGCATACCAGCGACGGCTGAGACCAGCTCGAGGGCCGGGACCCGAGGACATAGAGCAGAAAGGGGAGCAAAGGCAAGGGAGAAGGGGCATGCGAGGACCTCGCCATGTAACTCCGTTCCCGCTACCGCGCGGACTCGTCGTCACACAGGAGTAACCCCTGATTAACAAGATAAGTCACCGCACGACAACCCCGGTTACCGTGGCACTATCCCCGCACCTAACACAACTCCGTACTAGCGACGTCGCTCCCCTTTCTCACCGAGCAACGGCTGCTTGGGCGCCAAAGGGGACCTCCTGAGCATTGCGACTCAGGGGCTCTTACCGGACCCCGGGTCGCTCACCTCCTGGCCTTGACCACGGCATCGCGACCTGGCATACCAGCGACGGCTGACGCCGCCTTGGGACTGGGACCAGTCGACACAGAGCACCAAGCCCTCGGGAGGTTCGAAAGGGAGAACTAAGCTACGACGGGATTGACGACTCGCACAGTTCCATAGCAAAAGTCATATATTGATAAAAGGATCACAGACACCTTACAAGCCCCCATTGGGCGCAGTATGATTCCTTGCAGGAAACAGGTCCTGAGGGACGCTAACTACACGTGCCCCTGCAAAAGACGCCATCATCAATAGTGGTCCATCAAGCACCGGCGCCAACCCCATCCAGATCAGAGTCAGCGACGGCCGAGTGAGCCCGCCCTGCTCCGGGAGCGGCGCTGGCTCGCGGGCTCGTAGCTGTCGTCGCTCGTATCTGGAGTCGCGAAGGCCTCGCTGGGATCGCTGGATCCTCCGGCGCTCCCGTCGCTCGTGAAGCTATCCAGGGGGCGGTTGGCGGGCCCAGCCGTCGCCATAGCAAGGTCCTGGTCGCCTCCCCCGGGGCAGCACTCCAGCCGGCGCCCGTTCGCGTCGAAGACCTTGAAGAACATCATCGAAGCACCATCGTACTCCAGGTGGATCGTGAGGGCGCCCCTTGCTCTGCAACCCCGAGCGATCTCGCCCCAGCCGCGAGTCATGAAGACCTCACCCGAGGCAAGGACCGCGATTTCTGCCTCGGTCGCGGGGGTGCTGCAGTCGGCGTGCTGCAGCCATAACTCCAGGAGTCTTCCCTGCGGGAAGACGGAGGCGAAGAAGGGAGTAAAGCGAATCCAAGTTCGCGGAGGCATGGCAGCATGGAGCACGAGCTCGCGGGAGGAGCCCTCGGCGTGGACTCCAGGAGGAACGACCAACACTTTCATGACCCTCCGGCGCCGGCGACGGCGCTGGCTGAGGGGATCAACATTTCCTCTTCCAAGGCCCTCGGCGTGGGCATACAAGGGAAGCGGGAACCCCGGCGGAGGCCGCTCGTACCAAGGGCTCAGCACCGCTAGGCGGTCTTCCTCGTCTCGTCCGTGCAAGGCAGGCCGCTTCTTCGGCGGGAGCGGGTCTGGTTCCTCTCGAGGAGCTTTTACCTTCTCCGCTGTAGAGAACCGGCGAATCGGAGCCATCACGCCAAGGCGGAACAAGTATCAAGGCGAAGGAGAAAGCAAGGAGAGATGGACTGGAAGGGCACGCGCGGTGCCGTACTTATAGCCGGCGGAGGCCAACCGTCGGCCTCCACGATCACAGGTAATCATGACACGATTTGCATGCAGGGACTTGTCCAATCCGCGTGATCATCGAGGCGTCGTGGGGAAGCGGAGACACCCACGCCCAATCAACCGCCACGCGGCGCCCAAGGCCGCAGGCTGTTAGGGCCCGCGGCGCTTCGCCCTTGCCCTTTCGCCTCTCGGCACGGCCAAGTCCGGGCGCGCCTTGGGCCCGGGGGCTACTGTCGGCGTTCTGCGAACGGGGGTCCCCAGACTTGCCTGCTTGCGGCCTGCGGCGTGGCTCAAGGGGGGCCCAGCACGACCCAACTTCATCAACACAAGACCCTAGACCCTCGCGAGGGGCCAAGCCTCGCGGGGCGGACGACACAGCACTTCCTCAGGCACGGCCTCTTCAGGCTGGCTCACGAGGAGGCGGAGAGATCAAGGCGGGGTGCCTCACGAGGTGCCCATGACGCAAGCCATGACGACCAAGGGCGCCAGGCGGGCGCCAGCCCGCGCAGTGTCCCCCCTTTCCACTTTGGTGCAAAGGGGGCAAGCGCAGGTGAGAGGATCAAGCAAAGGCATCCATTTCGGTGCTACGAGACCAAGACCAGTCCAACGGTGGGAAAGAGGTCATCGTGGATCCCAGAACGGCGTCACCACAGGGCCTTTGGCAGGCGAGGACCAACTTTAGTCAGGATAAGTGTACCAGATGTTCCCCTTCGAATTGGCCAATTGTTGGCGCCCTTCTCGCTCAATATTTGGGAAGAGGCCCAGGGCCTTTGCCTATAAATATGACTAGCCACCCCCAGGGTAGAGGCATCCAGCAGTCGCATCATCGAGAAGACATTTCGGTATCTAGCCATCAGAGCAAGCAAAGAGAGAGAGAGAGAAGGGCGGCTGAACTCTTCCTAGTAGTTCGTACCCCTAGCCAAGAACAGACCCTCGCGAGGCTGTTCTTCCCTGTATTGTTCTTCATCACCAGCCCAAGAGGCAATCCACCACACCACACTGGAGTAGGGTATTACACCACATCGGTGGCCCAAACCAGTATAAACTCTGTGTCTTTTGTGTTGTTCCTTTCCGTAGTTTAGATCCTTGCGAGACGGAGAGGTAGAGGGCATAATCTCCGCGCACACCCCAGAGTTCGAACCTTAAGGGTCTGCCGGAACCCGAAATCCGACAATTTTGAACTTGTCAAGTTGACTTTGAAGCACATCCAATTTGGATTCCTTGACGGAGTCGGTACCTTCGTGCATATCAATCAAAGTATCCCAAATTTCCTTTGCATTGTCAAGACGACTGATTTTGTTGAATTCTTCGGGGCATAATCCGTTGAAGAGAATATCACAAGCTTGAGCGTTGTATTGCAACATCTTCAACTCATCCGCGGTAGCTTCACGGTTTGGTTCTTTCCCATCGAAGAAGTCACCTTGCAAACCAACACACATAATAGCCCAAACGGCAGGGTTATGTCCGAGAATATGCATTTTCACTTTATGCTTCCAACTAGCAAAATTAGTACCATCAAAGTAAGGACCTCTACGGTGATAATTTCCCTCGCTAGACGCCATACTCTCCTAGGTTGTTAAACCAAGGCTATGACCACCAAAAGCTATGGAAATCAAAGCAAATGGAGACCAAAGCTCTGATACCACTTGTAGGATCGGAAGTATGTCTAGAGGGGGGGTGATTAGACTACTTGACCAATTAAAAACTTAACCTTTTCCCAAAATTAGTTCTTGGCATATTTTAGCTACTTTAGGACAAGTCAAGCAATCATCACACAATTCAAGCAAGCATGCTAAGAGTATATAGGCAGCGGAAAGTAAAGCATGCAACTTGCAAGAATGTAAAGGGAAGGGTTTGTAGAATTCAAACGCAATTGGAGACAAGGATGTTTTTGTCGTGGTTCGGATAGGTGGTGCTATCCTACATCCACGTTGATGGAGACTTCAACCCACGAAGGGTAACGGTTGCGCGAGTCCATGGAGGGGTCCACCCACGAAGGGTCCACGAAGAAGCAACCTTGTCTATCCCATCATGGCCATCGCCCACGAAGGACTTGCCTCACTAGCGGTAGATCTACACGAAGTAGGCGATCTCCTTGCCCTGACAAACTCCTTGGTTCAACTCCACAATCTTGTCGGAGGCTCCCAAGTGACACCTAGCCAATCTAGGAGACACCACTCTACAAGAAGTAACAAATGGTGTGTTGATGATGAACTCCTTGCTCTTGTGCTTCAAATAATAGTGTCCATAACACTCAACTCTCTCTCACAGGATTTGGATTTGGTGGAAAGAAGATTTGAGTGGAAAGCAACTTGGGGAAGGCTAGAGATCAAGATTCATATGGTAGGAATGGAATATCTTGGCCTCAACACAAGGGTAGGTGGTTCTTTCTCAGAACATATGAGTTGGAAGTGTAGATGTGTTCTGATGGCTCTCTCCACGAGTGAAGAGGAGGTGGAGGGGTATATATAGCCTCCACACAAAATCCAACCGTTACACACAATTTACCAATCTCGGTGGGACCGAATCAACAAACTCGGTCGGACCGAAATAGTAAACCTAGTGACCGTTAGAGATTTTCGGTGGGGCTGATATGCAACTCGGTAGGACCGATATGGTTAGGGTTAGGGCATAACATAATCTCGGTGAGACCGATTACTCAAACTCGGTGAGACCGATTACTCAAACTCGGTGAGACCGATTTGGTAATGAGCTAACCAGAGAGTTGGTCAGACAAACTCGGTGGGACCGATTTGCTCTTCCGGTGAGACCGAAAAGTTACAAAAAGGAAACAGAGAGTTGGCATTGCAATCTCGGTGGGACCAATCCGCTCTTTTGGTGAGACCGAAAAGTTACGAAAAGGAAACAGAGAAGTTGCAATCCCATCTCGGTGAGACCGAGATCCCTATCGGTAGAACCGATTTGCTAGGGTTTGGCAGTGGCTTATGACATCTGAAACTCGGTGGCGCCGGATAGGAAGAATCGGTAGGACCGAGTTTGGCTTTGGGTTTAGGTCAAGAGTGGATATGAGAAAGTAGCTGAGGATTTTGGAGCATATCATTAAGTACATGAAGCAAAGGGCTCATTAAGCAACACCTCATCCCTCCTTGATAGTATTGGCTTTTCCTATGGACTCAATGTGATCTTGGATCACTAAAATGTAAAATGAAGAGTCTTGAGCTTTTGAGCTTGAGCCAATGCTTTGTCCTTAGCATTTTGAGGGTTCCACTTTCACCATCCATGCCATGCCAATCATTGAGCTTTCCTGAAATAATCATCTTGGAAAAGCATTAGCTCAATGAGCTATATGTTGTTATGAATTACCAAAACCACCTAGGGATAGTTGCACTTTCACGTAGCCACACTTGGTTCAACTAAAGTTGGAGAAACTAACACCCGCCAGCCACCTGTGTGCAAAGCACGTTGGTAGAACCAGTCTCGCGTAAATGCACGCGTAATGTCGGTCCGGGCCGCTTCATCCAACAATACCGCCGAACCAAAGTATGACATGCTGGTAAGTGATACGTCTCCGTCGTATCTACTTTTCCAAACACTTTTGCCCTTTTTTAGGACTCTAACTTGTATGATTTGAATGGAACTAACCCGGACTGACGTTGTTTTCAGCAGAATTGCCATGATGTTGTTTTATGTGCAGAAAACAAAAGTTCTCGGAATGACCTGAAACTCCACGGGATGTCTTACAAAAAATTATAAAAAAACCCTCGCCAAACATGAAGACCAGGGGCCCACACCCTGTCCACAAGGGTGGGGGCCGCCCCCCCTAGGGCGCGCCCCCTACCTCGTGGGCCCCCTGGAAACCTTCCGACGCCAACTCCAACTCTATATATTGGCTTTCGGGGAGAAAAAAATCAGACAGAAGAAGTCATCGCGTTTTACGATATGGAGCCACCGCCAAGCCCTAAAACCTCTCGGGAGGGCTGATCTGGAGTCCGTTCGGGGCTCCGGAGAGGGGGATTCATCGCCGTCGTCATCATCAACCATCCTCCATCACCAATTTCATGATGCTCACCGCTGTGCGTGAGTAATTCCATCGTAGGCTTGCTGGACGGTGATGGGTTGGATGAGATTTACCATGTAATCGAGTTAGTTTTGTTAGGGTTTGATCACTAGTATCCACTATGTTCTGAGATTGATGTTGCAATGACTTTGCTATGCTTAATGCTTGTCACTAGGGCCCGAGTGCCATGATTTCATATCTGAACCTATTATGTATTCATGAATATATGTGAGTCTTGATCCTATCTTGCAAGTCTATAGTCACCTATTATGTGTTATGATCCGACAACCTTGAAGTGACAATAATCAGGATACTTCTCGGTGATGACCATAGTTTGAGGAGTTCATGTATTCACTATGTGCTAATGCTTTGTTCCTGTACTCTATTAAAAGGAGGCCTTAATATCCCTAGTTTCCAATAGGACCCCGCTGTCACGGGAGGGTAGGACAAAAGATGTCATGCAAGTTCTTTTCCATAAGCACGTATGACTATATTCGGAATACATGCCTACATTACATTGATGAATCGGAGCTAGTTCTGTGTCACCCTATGTTATGACTGTTACATGATGAACCACATCTGGCATAATTATCCATTACTGATCCGATGCCTACGAGCTTTCCATATACTGGTTTACGCTTATTTACTTTTCCGTTGCTGCTGTTACAATCACTACAAAACACCAAAAATATTACTTTGCTTTCTTTACTCTTTTGTTACCTTTGCCACCACTATCATATTACTTTTCTACTAAACACTTTGCTGCAGATATTAAGTTTGCAGGTGTGGTTGAATTGACAACTCAGCTGCTAATACTTGAGAATATTCTTTGGCTCCCCTTGTGTTGAATCAATAAATTTGGGTTGAATACTCTACCCTCGAAAGCTGTTGCGATCCCCTATACTTGTGGGTTATCAAGACTAATTTCTGGCACCGTTGCCGGGGAGCATAGCTCTATTCTTTGAGTCACTTGGGATTTATATTTGCTGGACACTACGAAGAACTTGAAATACGCTAAGACAACAATTTATCCCTCAACTACGAGGGGAGGTAAGGAACTGCCATCTAGCTCTGCACTTGATTCACCGTCTGTTATGAGTAAGCTTACAACACCTAAACCTGCTTCTGCTATTCGTTTTCATATGTCACATGTTATTGATGATGCCACTTCTGCTATGCATGATACTTATGATGAAACTGCTTCTATGCCTGATACTACTGTGCCCCTTAGTGAATTTCTTGATGAACAAATTGCTAGGGCTAGAGAGAAAGAAATTATTGTATCTGATTATAATGATGAAAGTGATGATGAAGATATGCCTGTTATTCCTGAGGGTTATGTTTTTGATATGGAATCTTCTGCCTCTATTTTAGCTTGCAAAGATAGATATGAGCTCAAGAGGTTAGTAGCTAAATGGAACAAAGAATCACTTAGAGATAAATGAAACCTGACCCTGCTTTTGCTACTTCACCCATCTGTGTTCCTGATAAGGATTATGAATTCTCTGTTGATCCTCATATAATTACTTTGGTTGAATCTGATGCTTTCCATGGTTATGAATCTGAAACTGTTCTGGCACGTCTTACTAAAATAAATGATATAGCCACCCTGTTCAGTAATGATAAGAGATCTCGCTACTTTTATATACTGAAAATATTTCCATTCTCATTAAAGGGTGATGCTAAGATATGGTTTAATTCTCTTGATCCTGGTTGTGTGCATAGTCCCCAGGATATGATTTATTACTTCTCTGCTAAATATTTCCCTGCTCATAAGAAACAAGTTGCTTTAAAGGAAATATACAACTTTGTGCAAATTAAAGAAGAGAGTCTCCCACAAGCTTGGGTGAGGCTTCTCAAGTTACTTAATGCTTTGCCTGATCATCCGCTTAAGAAACATGAAATACTTGATATCTTTTATAATGGACTAACCGATGCTTCCAGAGATTACCTGGATAGCTGTGTTGGTTCTCTTTTGAGGGAAAGAACACCGGATGAAGCTGAAATTCTATTGAATAATATGTTGACAAATGAAAATAATTGGGCACCTCCTGTGCCAGCTCCTGCTCCAATTGATGATCCTATTCCTAAACCAACTCCGAAGAAGAGAGGTGTTCTATTTCTCAGTCCCGAAGATATGCAAGAGGCAAAGAAATCTATGAAAGAAAAAGGTATTAAAGCTGAAGATGTTAAGAATTTACCTCCTATTGAAGAAATACATGGTCTTAATTTACCACCTATTGAAGAAACATATGATCTCAATCCCTTATTTATTGAAGAACCTCTAGACCTCGATAACCCGACATAGGTAGTAAAGGTAATTCTCTCTATAGATTTGATGAAGGTGATATTCCTCACTATAAATCTGCTAGACAATGCTTAGAAGAGTTTGATAACTTTATTGTCAAACAAGGAAATTTTAATGCTTATTTTGGTAGACAATTGAAATACGATTCCAATGTGATTAAACACTTGGGTGATTATATGGCTAATATTAGAGGTGAACTTAAACTTGTTAGCAAACATGCTTCTATGGTTACGACCCAAGTAGAACAAGTACTTAAAGCTCAAAAAGAAGTGCTTGATGAAATGAATAGTAAGAAAAATGATTATGCTGTTAGAGTGGCTACTAGAACTGGTAGAATGACTCAGGAACCTTTGTATCCTGAAGGCCACCCTAAGAGAATCGAACAAGATTCTCAGAGAAATAATATTGATGCACCTAGTTATTCCAAGAAGAAGAAAAAGAAAAATGATAGAACTGTGCAAACTTCTAGTGAACCTATTGCTGAACCACCTGATAATCCAAATGATATCTCTATGTCTGATGCTGAAACACAATCCGGTAATGAACATGAACCCAGTGAAAATGTTAATGATGATGTTCATGATGATGCTCAACCTAGTAATGATAATGATGTAGAAATTGAACCTGCTATTGATCTTGATAACCACAATCAAAGAATCAACGTTATGCTAAGAGAGACTTTGTTGCTAAGAAGCATGGTAAAGAAAGAGAACCTTGGGTTCAGAAACCCATGCCTTTTCCTCCCAAACCATCCAAGAAAAAAGATGATGAGGATTTTGAGCGCTTTGCTAAAATGATTAGACCTATCTTTTTGCGTATGCGATTGACTGATATGCTCAAAATGAATCCTTATGCTAAGTACCTGAAAGATATTGTTACTAATAAAAGAAAGATACCAGAAGCTAAAATATCCACCATGCTTGCTAATTATACTTTTAAGGGTGGAATACCAAAGAAACTTGGAGATCCCGGAGTACCTACTATACCTTGCTCCATTAAAAGAATTTATATTAAAACTGCTTTATGTGATCTTGGAGCCGGTGTTAGCGTTATGCCTCTTTCTTTATATCGTAGACTTGACTTGAATAAGTTGACACCTACTGAAATATCTTTGCAAATAGCTGATAAATCAACTGCTATACCTGTCGGTATTTGTGAGGATGTGTCTGTTGTGGTTGCAAACGTTACTATTTTAACGGACTTTGTTATTCTTGATATCCCCGAGGATGATAGTATGTCTATTATTCTTGGAAGACCTTTTCTTAATACTGCAGGGGCTGTTATTGGTTGCAACAAAGGCAATGTCACTTTTCATGTTAATGGCAATGAGCATACGGTACACTTTCCGAGGAAACAACCCCAAGTCCACAGTATCAACTCTATTGGAAAAGTTCCATCAATTATATTTGGAGGTTTTGAATTTCCTCTTCCTACTGTCAAAAAGAAATATGATATACTTATTATTGGGGATGTGCATATCCCTGTTGAGGTAACCTAGTGTTATTCAAAATTTCTCCGGTTTCATGATTATCGGAATGGGTTTGTTAACAACACTTGATCAACCATGTTAGTGGATTCCTTTTGATGATCATGAGATGGATGAAACTAGAAGCACAACCTTCTGTACCCTCTTTATACTTTCTGTAATTTAGTTGAAATGAAATAAAAATAGTATTTTTCTGTCTGTTTCCTGACTTATCCGTGCAATATAAAAATATCCCAAAAATAAAAGTCCTCAGAATGACATGCCAATTTAATATGATTTTTTCGGGAATATTTGAGGATTTACTGTGAAAAAATCACCGCGGGGGGAGCTGCCACCTGGCCACGAGGGTGGAGGGCGCGCCCCCTGCCTCGTGGGCCCATGGTGGCCCTCCTCCACTTATCCCAGCACCCATCTTCTTCCTCTGCCTCACACAAACCCGAAAAACCAACTCAAACATGAGTTCCAGCCACTTTTGCTGTGATTTTCGATCTCCTTGCTCAAAGCACCTATCGCAAAACTGCTTGGGGAGATTGTTCTTTGGTATGTGACTCCTCCATTGGTCCAATTAGTTTTTGTTCTAGTGCTTTATTCTTTGCAAATTTGTGCTGCATAGGTGACCATTTATTGAGCTTGCATGTCAAATTTATATGGTTCCAAGTAGTTCTAATGCTTGGTATAGGCTCTAGGCACTTGTAGGAGTAGTTGCTATCAGTTTTATTGAAGTTGGTTCACTTTTGTTTGAAGTTACTAAAAATTTCAGATTATTTCAGAAAATAATGAAGAGACTTTTGAGGGGCTCATCGAGCCGAAGCTCAAAGGAGAAACAAAATGAAGAAGCTCAGAGGCCCAAATATAATTTGCCTCGTACCACAGAGATACGGCCGTGTGAATGGCCTTCTGATAATTTCTTGACACAGGACGGGATTTATGAGGATTTCTATTCATTGATTGAAAATGCTGTCCTCACCGACTTCGTCCGCGACCAACGTCCACATTATCTCTTACTCACAAATACTTTTGTGCAAAACTTCTACTTTTACCCTAAGGAATCACCTCCTTCAGTAGAGTTTCATTTATATGACGTTGTGAAGAAAATGTCATTGTCTGAATTTTGCGCAGTCTGCAACATACCCCCTGAGGGTATCTTAGAGGAACCACCCCGTAAAGAGGTGGAACCATTTGTTAACCTTATCTCTGTGGGAGAAACCAGGAAGGTTTCTGATGCAAGAATTACTAGCATACATTTTCCTGTATTACGCTATTTTGCCTTATTTGCTAGTCGTTGCTTGATTGGTCGTGGGAACTGTGGGAACCTTAGAGTTCCTGATATTATTATTTTGTTCCATGGTTTATACCGCGACAACAATGTTAGTATGGGCGGAATTATTGCTAGACGGTTGAGTCTGAACCGTACTAAGGGCCCCATCTTTGGAGGCATTTATGCTTCTCGCCTTGCTGCACATTTTAACATAGCTATTAGGCATTATGAGAAAGAAGAAAAATTGCTGCCCAATGCCTATCTAGATTATAAGAGTATGATAGCACATGATTTTCTTGTTAAGGGCAGGGATAGAGAGCTCAAATATAAGTTCTACTTTGATAAACATCATCCTGAAACTATTACGCTGCCTGCTCCTTCTTTGATTAATTTTGTAGGACCCTATCTCGTTACGTGGGTTGCCGTTCAAGCTTACCGAAATCCTGCACCAGCCCCGGAACCAGAACCACAAGATGAGCCTCCATGACAATCTGTTTGTTCTTGGGATCCAGAGATGACTGTCAGTCAGTGGCAGTCAGAGTCTTCTTCATCACTGTATGATCCCAGCTATTCTTCGTCGCAGTACAACACCAGCTACACCTACGGGTATCGGCTAGGCTATCCCTGGCAAGAGACCAACTTAGGCCAAAAGCCTAAGCTTGGGGGAGTACGTATTTCTCACCGACATCACATTTATGTTCACACACACTCATTGCTAGATGTCGGTGCTCATACTCTTTCACTATAATATCCATGCGAGTTTATTTTCTTTTTCCTGCTTTCTTCTTGTGTGTTTGATAAACCTTAAGAAAACCAAAAAAAATAGTAGTAGTTTACTTTCCTGCTGTAGTAGTAATTAAAAAGAAAAGAAAACCCAAAAATATTTCCCGTTCTTCTTTTGCTTGTTGGGAGCTTTCCCGTGTAAATAGTTTTTATTTCTTTTCTTTTCTTTGGGGGTCAGTAGGAGAAGACCATAATTAAACTATTGAAGTGGCTCTTATATGCATTATTGTTGATTTAACCAAGAGCCCATATTGCCTTGTCTTCTCCTATTTATTGAATGCTCGCAGATTCCAGCTTAGTCCAATGCACGTGCACTCTTATTATTATTCACCTCGTTCGGTCATGCAAGTGAAAGGCAATTATGATGATATATGATGGACCGACTGAGATGGGAAAAGCTGGTATGAACTCGACCTCTTCTGTTTTTGTAAATATGATGAGTTCATCGTTCTTGATTCAGCTTGGTATGAATAAACATGTTTGCAATGACAATTAGAGATCATAGTTGCTTGTGCCATGCTTGATTAGCTATGAGTTACATAATGATTTACCTTGGGTGCCAACATGCTATTGAGATGATTACGATGTGGTATGATGAGGTGGTATCCTCCTTTGAATGATTTAAGTGACTTGACTTGGCACATGTTCACGCATGTAGTTGAAACAAATCAACATAGCCTTCACGATATTTATGTTCACGGTGGATTATATCCTACTCATGCTTGCATCCAATGTTTATTAATTTTAATGCATGTACATGGCTGTTGTCGCTCTCTAGTTGGTCGCTTCCCAGTCTTTTGCTAGCCTTCACCTGTACTAAGCGGGAATACTGCTTGTGCATCCAATCCCTTAAGCCCCAAAGTTATTCCGGATGAGTCCACTATACCTTCCTATATGCGGTATCTACCTGCCGTTCCAAGTAAATTTGTATGTGCCAAACTCTAAACCTTCAAATAAAATTCTGTTTTGTATGCTCGAATAGCTCATGTATCAACCAAGGCTTCCCTTAACTTCCATGTTAGGCAGGTTATTCTCAAGAGGAGTGGACTCCGCTCCTCACTCACGAGAAAATGGCTGGTCACCGGGATGCCTAGTCCCATGCTTTATGCAAACTAAATCAAAATTAATTGCAAACAAAACTCCCCCTGGGACCTGATGTATGTTGGAGGCACTCGTTGTTTCGAGCAAGCCGTTGATTGATGCTTGTTGGTGGAGGGGTAGTATAAACGTTAACATTATGTTTGGGAACCGCCTATAATGTGTGTGACATGGAAGATATCGCCATCTCTTAGTTGCTACGTTGACAATGAAAGTATACCACTCAAAATACAATTTATCTCTATTTCAAACCCGAGCTCTGGCACCTCTATAAATACCTGCTTCCCTCTGCGAAGGGCCTATCCATTTACTTTTATGTTGAGTCATCACCCTCTTATTAAAAAGCACTAGCTGGAGAGCACAACTGTCATTTGCATTCATCACTATTAATCTATGTTGGGTGTGACTATGATTGGATCTCTTTTACCATGAATTACAATGTCTAGTCAGTCCTTGATCTTTAAAGGTGCTCTACATTTATGTTTTGCGGTCTCAGAAAGGGCTAGCGAGATACCATCTTGTTATATCATATTATGATTGTTTTGAGAAAGTGTTGTCATCCGAGATTTATTATTATGGCTCGCTAGTTGATTATGCTATTGATATGGGTAATTGTGAGACCTGAGAATTATTGCAAATGTGGTTAGTTATGATCTTTGCTTGACATATTTACAACAACAAGAGCAAACAGAGTTTGTAAAATTTTTCTTTTTTCTCTTTCAGTTTGTCAACTGAATTGCTTGAGGACAAGCAAGGGTTTAAGCTTGGGGGAGTTGATATGTCTCCGTCGTATCTACTTTTCCAAACACTTTTGCCCTTGTTTTGGACTCTAACTTGTATGCTTTGAATGGAACTAACCCGGACTGACGCTGTTTTCAGCAGAATTGCCATGATGTTGTTTTATGTGCAGAAAACAAAAGTTCTCAGAATGACCTGAAACTTCACGGGATGTCTTATAAATAATAATAATAAATCCTCACCAAAGATGAAGACCAGGGGGCCCACACCCTCTCCACGAGGGTGGGGGGCGCGCCCCCTACCTCGTGGGCCCCCTGGAAACCTTCCGACGCCAACTCCAACTCTATATATTGGCTTTCGGGGAGAAAAAAAATCAGAGAGAATAAATCATCGCGTTTTATGATACGGAGCCGCCGCCAAGCCCTAAAAACTCTCGGGAGGGCTGATCTGGAGTCCGTTCGGGGCTCCGGAGAGGGGGATTCATCGCCGTCGTCATCATCAACCATCCTCCATCAACAATTTCATGATGCTCATCGCCATGTGTCGTGGTTTTGTCACGGCAGATGTCCTAGTGAAAGGACTTAGTCGTGGAGCCATCACGATGGGTTAGCTTGAAGGGGTTAAAGCGGACACAGGGACGCAGAGAGTTTTTATACTAGTTCGGCCCCTTCGATGAAGTTAAAAGCCTATGTCTAGTTGTGATGGAATTGATGGGGTTTCGATGACTAGGGAGCAAACAAGCTTCGCCTAACTCTCGAGTTGTTGTTGTCTGTCCTTGAACCGCCGCCGGGTCGTCCCCTTATATACACGGGTGACGCCCGTCGGTTCACAGAGTCCCAATCACCGGTTCATACTTGTATCCGGGTTGGTCTCTCCTTATTCCTAACTTACAATACAAGTTTACATATAAAGCCGGTTTACGGCTACAGGTCTTAAACCGACTATAGGCCTTGGGCCCTTATATGCTTCTTTGGGCTTTAACACCTTTGAACTACTGATGAAGTTAACCCGGCCCAGGTAGGCCGGTTTACGCCTAATAGTAATATCCCCAACATTAGGCCCCAGATTGATTTGAACGGGTTCATGTCAATCCTTAGCAAAAAATCTTCGTCTTCAACTTCTTCTTGTCGTTGTTGAACCGCCGTGATGTCACCTTCTCTGGTTGCTGTAAACCGGCATGACGTCATCATAAAGATAACATTCTTGATATCTTCTTTGTTTAATGAATCCGCCATAACCGAGGCGACAGCTCCATCTCCAAGATTTGTGGTTCCTTGATTCACGCGCCTGACACGTGCCTCTTGCCTTATAAATAAGACCGAAGGGTCATTTATTTTCTCCCCTTCGTCCCCTTTCTCTTCGTCTTCCTCGCGTCGCCAGCCTCGGAGCTCCGCCGCCACCGTTGACCTCTGCACCGTCTTGGGCCGCTGCACCAACCTGGACGTACCAGAGCACTGCGGTAGCTTTCCGCATCTTCCTCGATTCTGGTAAGCCTTCTATTCTTCTTAGCATAGATCTGTTCTTAATGTTTCGTGTTCTTGCCGTGTTCATCATTTGTTCATGCTCGTACCCAGACTCCTGGATAGATCTGTAAAAACCTGCTCTGATTAGCAGTAACTTTTAGCATCCGCCTGTAGTTTCATGCTCTAGTTCGTAGATCTCATCTATATATCTGCCCATTGATTCACTTCCGCTTTGCTTTAAGTCTTTGAATATTTTGTCTTTTCTGAACTTGTTTCAGATCCATTGCTATAATAAGACCTTGTGAAACCTGTTTCTTCATACTTAGCCATCCGCAACCTCCGTTGCTTTCAATGCTTAGATCAGGCAGTTTAACTCAATGTAGAAAAAATATAATAAACCGGTATATACCATTAGTCCCCTTGTTGAACCGCCAGAACTCGTTAGTCATATGATGCCAGTTCATAGAACTCCGATTTAGATATAGTTACCTCCGGTTTAACATTGTTCATACTGGTGTATACTTTTACCCAACACAATCTTGAACCGGAATCACTTATTTTGTAGACTCCACCATGGCCAAACAAGTATATGAGTGCAACTGGGCTCCTTCTCGCATCATAGAAACTCAACTGAACAACTTAGTCCTGACTGGCGCTTTAAGCAGCAAAAACACCATCCATTGGAGGGTCCCTGGCAAAGAATGTCCTCCCACACCTCAAGAAGGAGAGGTTGTCGTTTTTGCAGACCACTTAGCCTGAGGTTTTAATCCGCCCGGTTCAAAATTCTACCGGGATGTCTTGGCCAATTTCCAACTCCGTCCGCAAGATACTGGCCCCAATTCTGTCACCAACATATGCCATTTCCAAGTACTCTGTGAGGTGTTCTTTCAAGAGGAACCCACAGTCGAGTTATTCAGAGATTGTTTTCATCTAAACCGCCGCACAGAATTTACTGATGGTTCCAATATGGAATTGGGTGGTATGGCGATTCAGAAAAGGAAAGAGGTCACTTACCCTCACGCAAAATTGCACAGCTATCCCCAAGAATGGAATCAATCATGGTTCTATTGCAAAGACACCTCACCTGCTAATGAAAATCCCTTGTCTGGCTTTCGTCCGGAGTGGCTTAGCAATACGCACCCCTTTCCACAAAGGTTGACTGCCAAGGAGAGGAGTAAATACGCTCCTCAACTGTCTAAGCTCAGAGCTTTTATGGCCAACGGTTTAACATGAGTTGATCTTGCTCGTTGTTGTATATCATGGAGCATACTGACCCTTAGTCAATGCTCCGGTTTGATGTGCGAATATACGGGCAGTGTTGACGACCCACTGCGACACATGAATATCCAGCTCACCGACGAAGAAGTCACAGAAGCTGTGAAGAAAATATTGAATGAACCGGAACACATCTGTGCCGAACCGGCCTGCTTCCTTTCTGCGCCACCAACAAACCGCCAGCTATAAGTTTTTAATTTCACCTTTTATTGACCCTGACATTGCTATATTTGTCTATTATTTGACACCAATATCTGTTGAAACAGGGCAATGATCCGTTTTGGAGCAAGAAGCTTCCGCAGGAGAAACCAGACAAACCGAAAAGACCAACCCGGCCAAAAACCAAAGTCATTAAGAGGCCTGCTCATAAGAGGAAAACCACTGCATCCTCTGATCCGCCCGTTGATGACGATGTGGGTAATCCAGACCTTGAGGTAGAACTTGGTTCACTTGGCTCACTTTTCACACGCCTTATTGATGATAATATTTGTCAGGATGATGTCGAAGCTAGTCATGCTGATGCTGCAGAGGTAATTACTCTCTCTTCTGATTCGAACCCTTTGCCTTCAGTAAAAATCCGTCAGGCAAACCAGAAAGTTAAATTTTCTCATCCTCTTGCTTACTTGGATCCCAAATTTCTTATGAAGACCCAACAGCACGAAGCTCGCAGCACAACCCGGCACAACGGCCAGGAAGTTACCTCCGCCGGTTTACCGAACAGTCCGGTTTGGAAACGCCGTTCAGAGGTCTCTAATTTGCTTGTCAGTGCTTGTCCTAAAGCGGGCTATTATCGTCAACCTATTAATCCGTCTGACTCCGATTATCAGGTTACTTCCCACTCATCCTCTGGCGAGTCATCAGCTACTCAGTTGCCACCACTCAAGACGGTGCTTGGGTAAGCTATACTTATCATAATATTTCTGATACATCATGTTGGAACAGATGTTGTTTTTGATTTTGATTAGTCCTTGTAGGGCCAAGCCTAGGCCAAGCAAGAAGGCCCGCCTGGATAAAGCGGCCGAGGAGGACACCGTTCCTGAACCGGATAAAACACCGGATCCTGAAGCGGTCATTCGCGAAGATATACCCAACGACCCCCCACTGCAAGGTGATGATGTTATTGCCGAAGAAAGGCCTGCTGACCAACCCGGAAGCCCCATCCGGATTGAGAAATCCACCAGTCCAATCCGGCCTGCTAGCAAACCAACTGCCCCTGGTCAAACCGGTGATGCCAAGGATGATAATGTTGTGATTACCGGCGTTGGCCGTACTGAACCAAGTAATCCGGTCGCCTTATCCAGGCATACTGCCAAAGAAGAGTTCGCTACTATGAGCAAGGGCAAGTGGAATGTTGATCTGGCGACTTACGCTGCTTTGAATACCCAAGATCTTCATTCCGGCTACTTGAACCGGCTGTACACTAGCCGTGACTATGAAGTCGGCCTGGTGAATATGATGAAGGAAAAATTTGAGGTAACTTCCATGTGCTGTTTCCTGCTTGGATACTTCAATTTTGTTAACTCTCCTAGCCCCCAAGGGCCGATTTTGCAATCCTCTTTCAAACCTGGACTTACTAATATAAATTTGAATGCCTCGAAATTCACTGATATAGCCCCCAAGGGCCGGTTCAACTTAATGTAGTTAAACCGGGCACTTAAGTAGTTTAATATGGCAGCATCAGAACTTATTTGAGCAAACATGCATTAGCCCCCAAGTGCCAAGTTGAATACTTGTATTGAGCTTGGGAATTTGCAATCAATTGACAGATGAAGATCAAATACGCATTAGCCCCCAAGTACCAAGTGCATAACTTGTTATGTGGTTGGTACTTCCATTCTTGTACCGTTTGTTAAATCATATGACTGTTTGTATGCAGGCTGAGCTGAAAACCAATGAAAGCCAACTCGCCGATCTTCAAGAAAATTTGAAATCCCAACAAGCGGAAACCTCAAAGGCGAAAGAGGAGTTGACCAGCGCTTTAAGCGTCATGGAACAGCTAAAGGAGGGCTTCAACAAAGAGTGGGCGGATTGGGCCACTGAGAAGACCGCTTTGACCAAGAAAATTGAAACTGCTGAAGCTGCCCTTGAACCGGTGGTAGATGAGCTAACCAGCGTAAAGCGGCAAGTGCATGCCATGACTGCCGCCATCTTTGGTAAACTTCCTTTGACTTCTGTAATAATTTGACCTTCCTATGATAGGTCCGGTTTGTGAACTCTTTGTAATGTTGTAGGTACACGCATTGGTCACTTGGGGTCAGATGTTCGGATGAAATTGAAGGCCGCATATACCTTAATCGAACAGCTATATACTGGAGCGCAGCGTATCATCTCTACCGCATCACATAACAATCCGGCGCCCTCTTTAATTCAAGATACTCTTAAGAAGTTGTTAATGCTTCCCGCCCGTATTGTAGAGCTGAAGAAATCTGCTGCTCGAACCGGTGCCATCAATGCCTTAATCCGGGCAAAAGCATGGGTACCGGATTTCGATCCTGTTGAGGCAGCTCAAGGTTATCCCAGTTTGAAGGAAGATGGTTCGGAGTTCAATGAGGATGACCTGAGAGCGATAAACCGGGCAGTGCGCCCTCTAGCTTGCCAATTGGCGGAAGAGGCAGACTTGTCGCATTATCAAGCTCAATATAACAACCAGAATAAACGAGTGGCTGCCCCGATTCCTGAAGCGGAGAGTCTGATCCCTCCAATCCGTAAGCATACTTACGCTCCTGATATTGAACCGTCGTCACTGATCCATGATGAAGCTGTCTTTAAAGCCCTAATGGGAATCGACTGGACCACTGTTGATTTCCAGCCACTGGGTAGGGAAGAAGAAGCTGAAGCGGTGCAGGAGGACCCACAACCATCAGATCAGGGCGGTGACAAAGCTTGAACCGGAGGCCGGTTTAAATGGCTGCTTTGTTATATTCCGCCAAGAAAACAATGATCTTATTTGGGCACCATGTTGCCTTGTAATAGGATAGCCAATACTCCTGCTTCTGAGATGCCTTCGTGCATAGGCACTGATACTTTTGTTTGAATGGGCGAAACTTTCAATCTATATTTCCTGCAATCACAAAATCTTAAACTGCCGCGGCGGCCGTACCGCCAGCCGGTTTATAACCTTTATATATATATGCAATGAAATTGAGGTATATGATCAAATTTTGTGATACAAAATACCTGCGATTGATGGGCATGAAGTTGGCTTTAGCCAATCTTGAAACGGAGGTTTATAAACCTAAACCGTTAATAGAGAAAAACAACTCATGTGTATAAAATGCCGGTTTACCATGTAAACCGTGCCGGGTTATGAAAAAGACCCTGTTACTCCATAATGGGATGTTAACAGAAAAAGTCAAACCGGGAAAATAATCTCCGGATTAAAAATGGACCGTGTTCCATCGATTGACAGTTTGAACCGGTTTAAAACATTGCCGGTTTAAAAAACGCAAAGCAATAGTAAGAAAAATGTTGGAAGCAAAGGCAATGATAAAACCGTTTGCAAAAAGAGGCTTTTATTGAGCCGATCAGATGGTGTTACCATGGTCGGACACGACCAAGCTCCCGATAGGTGTAGCTATGGTTCAAGTCAGCCAGGTCCCCAAATGAAACCGTGGCATTATGCCGATCAAGAGGCATGGCAATGGTTCGGGTTCGACCAAGCCCCCAAGTGATTCTATGGCCTTAGGCCGATCAAGAGGCGTGACTGGTTCAGACTTGACCATGTCCCCAAGTGATCTGGTGGCTTTCGCCTATCAAAAGGTGTTGCATTGGTTCGGACACGACCAAGCCCCCAAGTGATGTTTATAAAACTTTCAAGGGGTAAACCGGAGGCCGCTTTAAGACAGAACAACTCCATGTAACCACGCATGATGTAAAAGAACAGATACCCCGCTTTAGCTGAGGCTCCGGTTTATTATATTAATCATAATGTATACACTTGTCATAATATGTACATAAGTAGAGCCGATGGCTCAGGTATAGTAAGTCCGAAGATGAGCTATGTTCCACGGCTCGTTGGTCTCCTCCTCTGATGTACGTGAGTCTTTATGCTCTCGAATATCGATCAGATAGTATGACCCGTTGTGCAGATTCTTGCTGACCACGAAAGGTCCCTCCCAAGGTGGGGATAACTTATGCATATCAGTCTGATCTTGAATGAGCCGAAGCACCAAATCTCCTTCTTGAAAGGTTCTGGTTCTGACTCGGCGACTGTGATAACGACGAAGATCCTGTTGGTAAATCGCCGAGCGGGCCGCTGCTATGTCACGCTTCTCATCCAAGAGGTCTTAAGCATCTTGTCGTGTCGTCTCGTTGTCCGCTTCAACATAAGCCGCTACACGAGGTGAGTCATGACGGATATCGCTGGGAAGAACCGCCTCTGCTCCGTAGACCATGAAGAACGGTGTGTATCCTGTGGATATGTTGGCGTAGTATTGATACTCCATAACACATATGGTAGCTCTTCTACCCAACAACCCGGTGTCCTCTGCAAAGGAACCATAAGCCGCGGTTTGATGCCTCTCAAGATCTCTTGATTAGCTCTTTCTGCTTGACCATTGGACTGTGGGTGGGCTACTGATGAAATGTCAAGCCGGATGTGCTCACGTTCGCAGAACTCCTTCATGGCCCCCTTGGACAAATTGGTACCATTATCTGTGATGATACTATGCGGAAAGCCGAACCGGAAAATCACCTTTTTGATGAACTGAACCGCCGTGGCCGCATCACACTTGCTAACAGGTTCTGCCTCCACCCACTTTGTAAACTTGTCAACCGCCACCATGAGGTGGGTCTTCTTATCCTTGGACCTTTTGAAAGGCCCAACCATATCCAACCCCCAAGTTGCAAACGGCCAAGTAATCGGAATCATCCTCAATTCTTGAGCCGGCACATGAGCGCGTCTTGAAAACTTTTGGCAACCATCACATCGTCTGACCAGATCCTCCGCATCAGCATGAGCAGTTAACCAATAAAAACCATGGCGGAACGCTTTAGCCACCAAAGACTTTGAACCGGCGTGATGACCACAATCTCCTTCGTGGATCTCACGCAAAATTTCACAGCCTTCCTCAGGAGACACGCAACATTGAAACGCCCCTGACACACTGCAATGATGCAATTCGCCATTAACAATAGTCATAGACTTGGATCGCCGGATTATCTGCCGGGCCAAGGTTTCGTCCTCTGGTAGCTCGCCCCGGTTCATGTACGCAAGATAAGGAAGCGTCCAATCCGGAATGACGTGTAGAGCTGCCACCAATTGAGCCTCCGGATCAGGAATAGCCAAATCCGCTTCACCAGGGAGCTTGACCGACGGGTTGTGTAGCACATCAAGAAAAACATTAGGCGGGACCGGTTTACGTTGAGAGCCCAACCGGCTTAAAGCATCCGCCGCTTCATTCTTCCGACGGTCCACGTGGTCCACCTAATACCCCTTGAAGTGACCTGCAACAATATCCACCTCACGGCGATATGCAGCCATGAGTGGGTCCTTGGAATCCCAAGTGCCGTACACCTGTTGAGCCACTAGGTCCGAGTCACCGAAGCACTTAACCCGGCTTAGATTCATCTCCTTAGCCATCCGGAGACCATGGAGCAAGGCTTCATACTCAGCTGCATTGTTAGTACAAGGGAACATTAAGCGGAGGACGTAACAGAACTTGTCACCTCGTGGGGAAGTTAATATGACTCCAGCCCCCGAGCCCTCCAATTGCCTGGATCCGTCAAAATGGATGGTCCAATATGTGTGATCTGGCTTCTCTTCAGGTGCTTGCAACTCCATCCAATCATTGATGAAATCAACAAGTGCTTAAGACTTCACCACTGTTCGGGGCACGTACTTCAACCCGTGCGGCCCAAGCTCTATAGCCCACTTGGCAATCCGACCAGTCACTTCCCGGTTCTGGATGATATCGCCTAAGGGAGCAGAACTAACCACTGTGATGGGGTGCCCTTGGAAATACTGCTTCAGCTTCCGGCTTGCCATGAAAACTCCATATACCAGCTTCTGCCAATGCGGATACCTTTGCTTGGATTCAATAAGTACCTCACTGATATAGTAAAGCGGACGCTGAACCGGATGCTCCTTGCCTGCCTCCTTCCGCTCCACCACAATAGCCACACTAACTGCGCGAGCATTAGCAGCAACATATACAGTAGCGGCTCCTTGTCAACGGGAGCGGCAAGCACAGGCTGGTTGGCCAATTGCCACTTTAAGTCCTCAAATGCCTGATTAGTAGCAGAACTCCAGATGAACTGATCCGTCTTCTTCAACATCTGGTACAAAGGAATTGCCTTCTCACCAAGGCGGCTTATAAACCAGCTCAACGCAACAATCCGACCAGCCAAACGTTGAACGTCATTGATACACTTCGGTTTAGCCAGGGAGGTGATGACTGTGATCTTCTCCGGATTAGCCTCAATTCCCCTGTTGGACACCAGAAAACCCAATAACTTGCCTGCCGGTACACCAAAAAAACATTTGGCCGAATTGAGCATCATCTTGTACGTCCTCAGGTTACCAAAGGTTTCCTTCAAATCATCAACCAGAGTATCCTTCTTCCTTGACTTAACCACAATATCATCCACGTAAGCATGTACATTACGGCCAATCTGCTTGTGAAGGCAATTTTGTACACACCGTTGATAGGTTGCCTGGGCACTCTTGAGCCCAAAGGGCATAGACACATAGCAGAAGGCTCCAAAGGGAGTGATGAACATTGTCTTCTCCTGGTCCTTAACTGCCATTTTGATCTGATGATAACCAGAATATGCATCCAAAAAACTCAAACGCTCGCAACCCGCCGTAGCATCAATGATTTGATCAATACGGGGGATGGCAAAAGGATCTGCTAGACAAGCGTTATTAAGGTCTGTGTAATCCACACACATACGCCAGGTGCCATTTTTCTTAAGGACCAGCACCGGATTAGCAAGCCACTCCGGGTGAAAAACTTCAACAATGAAACCAGCTGCCAAAAGCCTGGCTACCTCTTCTCCCATAGCTTTGCGTCTTTCTTCGTTAAACCAGTGGAGGAACAGTTTCACCAGTTTGTATTTAGGATCCACATTAAGAGTGTGCTCAGCGAGTTGCCTCGGTACACCCGGCATGTCAAAAGGCTTCCATGCAAAAATGTCCCGATTCTCACGGATGAACTCGATGAGCGCGCTTTCCTATTTCGGATCCAAATTGGCACTGATGCTGAACTGCTTGGACGAATCGCCAGGCACGAAGTCAACAAGCTTAGTCTCAGCTGCCGATTTGAACTTCAAGGCCGGATCATGCTCCATAGTTGGCTTCTTCAACGGAGTCATATCTGCCGGATCAACATTGTCTTTATAAAATTTCAGCTCCTCGGTGGCACAAACCGACTCTGCGTAGGCCGCATCTCCTTCCTCGCACTCCAAAGCGACTCGACGACTTCCATGAACCGTTATTGTCCCCTTGTGACCCGGCATCTTGAGGTGCAAGTACACATAACAAGGCCGTGCCATGAACTTGGCGTAGGCCGGTCTCCCAAACAGGGTGTGATACGGACTTTGGATTTTTACCACTTCAAACGTCAGCGTCTCCATCCTGGAATCATGATCATCTCCAAAGGCCACTTCTAGAGCTATCTTACCAACAGGATATGCTGATTTGCTAGGTACCACACCATGGAACACTGTATTGGACGGTTTGAGATTTTTATCTGTTAGTCCCATACGACGGAAGGTCTCATAGTACAAGATATTAATGCTGCTCCCTCCATCCATGAGTACCTTGGTGAACTTATAACCCCCCACCTGAGGTGCCACCACCAATGTTAGCTGACCCGGGTTATCAACCCGGGGTGGGTGATCCTCTCTGCTCCATATGATTGGCTGCTCAGACCAGCATAAGTAACGGGGCACAGCCGGTTCAACAGAGTTGACTGCCCGCTTCTGAACCTACCGGTCTCGCTTGTCTAAGCTAGTAGTGAAGACATGGTACTGCCCACCATTCAACTGCTTTGGGTTGCTCTGGTAACCTGACTGTTGCTGCTGCTCGTTGTAACCACCCTGGCTACTCTGATTATTCTGATTACTATGTCCGCCCGGATTACCATTAAATCCTGAACCGGAATTTCCTCCACCGTAACCCGGCCCGGATCCTGAGACACCGCCAGAGCCGTGATCATACCGGAAAGCATTAGAATTTTTGAACTCCTGCATGATGTAACAATCCTTCCAAAGGTGGTTTGCCGGCACCTCCTTTGTCCCATGCTTCGGACAGGGCTGGTTCAACAGATAATTTAGGCGGTCCGGGTTAGGGTTAGGCGCTCCACTGCAATTCTGCGGTTTACCCTTGCGTCGCTAGCCCTTGTCCTACGCGTTGGTATTAGCCACGAAGTCCATGTTGCCATCCGCTTTGCGCTTGCCTCCGCCACCATTACCTGTCGGGTGATGTTGCTGACCTTTGGAGTTGCCGTTCTTCTTTCCCTTCCCTGTCTTCTCATCATCAGACTCGGGATCCATGGTACTATCAGAATCAGCATACTTTACCAAAGCGCCCATGAGAGTCCCTATGTCAGTGCAGTGGCACTTCATCCGCCCTAATTTCAGCTTTAGGGGCCCAAACCGGCAATTGCCTTCCAGGGTTATAACTGCGGTGTCAGCGTTGATGCGGTCTGATGAATGCAGAACTTGCGAGACCCGGCGCACCCAATGCGTCGTTGATTCTCCTTCCTCCTGGACACAGGCAGCTAGATCCACTATCGACATCGGCTCCTTACACGTGTATTTGAAATTACTGATAAAGCTGGCTCGTAACTGGGCCCATGAACTGATAGAATTGACCGGTAAGCTTCTTAACCATGTACGGGCCGTTCCTTCAAGCATCATGGTGAAATACTTTGCACACGCCGCCTCATCCACATCAAGCATCTCCATGGCCATCTCATATCTCTCCACCCATGTCTCTGGAGGTTGATCCGCCATATAATTTGGTACCGTGCGCGGGCCCTTGAAATCCTTGGGCAGGCGCACATTGCGTAAAGCGGGAACAAGGCAAGGCACCCCCAAAGCACTAGAGGTAACTCCAGGCTCGACCATGGTGGTCGGACGAACCGGTGTAAGCTGACGATCTTGATACTGTGCCGCTAACTCGGCCTCCCTGCGCGCTCGGGCCCGGTCCACCACTTCCTGAGCATTATCGACACCACCTGTCGGGTTATTACCACGGGGCGCTCCTCGCCGTGCATTACTTGACACGGCCGGTTCATCCATATGCCTGTTATAGCTCCGGCTTGGACGAGGGGTTGAGTGGATCCGATCGCGGCTGTACGAATATGCTTCCTGTTGGACCAAAGCTGTCCTAAGGAGCTCCTTGACCCGGCGCGTCTCTACCGCCTGCAGCGAATCACCTTCGATTGGAATGGCCTCCAGCCGTGCAGCAGCCGCAACAAGGTTGTCCATCGGGTTGGAGTAGTGACCCGGAGGTGTTGGCACAACCTGAGGAACACCAGTATTATGATGGGGCAGATCTATTAAACGGGGCTGGACCGGCGCGCCCGTCCCAGGTGCTTCCGTCCGGTTTACCACTGGCGGATTACTGGTTCCCGCTCCGGGGGTGTTGAAGAGGTCCCTGGCTTCAAAGACCGAAGGTAGACGAGATCGGTACTTCCTCCTCATGACTTCCTGCGACGCGTTCTGGTCCAACATGAGCCTGTAGACCTGTGCATCTAAAGCGGCCCGCTCTGCGGTCATCCTGGCATCTTCAGCTGCTAGGTCCGCCTTAGCCTGAGTGATTTCCTCCCTCACTTTTGCCATCTCCGTGTTGTGAGCGTCCTGATCTGCCGGGTTAGCCTCTGCCATGAGTGCAGCCAACGCATCAAACAGATCCGATAAAACTTGAGCCGGCGGGCGCATAGAGCCTCCTGCCCCGGCAGCTGTCGCCGCTACTGAACCGGAGATCATTGCCGCAGCGGTCGAAGAATGAAGCGCGACCTGTGTACCGGCCATGAATATTACAACCCGGTTGGGCAGATCAGAGGGGTCCGGAATACTTTCGCCATTGGAACAGCCCCCAATCCGGCCATCTTGCAGTTGATACAGAGATTCGGTTTCTCCGGTTGATGACTCGTCGCCAGAGTAAACGACGGTCTCGCCACCAGATTCTGATCCGTCCTCATAACTTCCTCCATGGATGACTCCCACGAAGGCACGCTTCACGGCCGGTTTAACCTGGGCAGATCGCGCACGCTAAGCCGTCTCGACGAGGTCGGTGCAGATGTCCTGCTCAGGGCCCGGTTCACCGATCTTGCCAATGAAAACGTGTATGCCACCAAAAGGGACCCGGTACCCGTACTCAATTGAGCCGACCTCGGGGCCCCAGCTTGCATCGTCGATGTAGAGCTTGCCGCGACGACTCTTAGTCATCCGGCCCACAGCGTAGCCCTCGAGTCCTTCAAAGCGGCCCTCCAAGAACTTGAAACCATCGTGCAATAGCCTAGTGAAAGGACTTAGTCGTGCAGCCATCGCGACGGGTTAGCTTGAAGGGGTTAAAGAGGACACAGGGACGGAGAGAGTTTTTATATTAGTTCGGCCCCTTCGATGAAGGTAAAAGCCTACGTCTAGTTGTGATGGAATTGATGGGGTTTCGATGACTAGGGAGCAAACAAGCTTCGCCTAAGTCTTGAGTTGTTGTTGTCTGTCCTTGAACCGCCGCCGGGTCGTCCCCTTATATACACGGGTGATGCCCGTCGGTTCACAGAGTCCCAATCACCGGTTCATACTCGTATCCGGGTTGGTCTCTCCTTATTCCTAACTTACAATACAAGTTTACATATAAAGCTGGTTTACGGCTACAGGTCTTAAACCGACTACAGGCCTTGGGCCCTTATCTGCTTCTTTGGGCTTTAACACATTTGAACTACTGATGAAGTTAACCCGGCCCAGGTAGGCCGGTTTACGCCCAGTAGTAATATCCCCAACACCATGCGTGAGTAATTCCATCGTAGACTTGCTGGACGGTGATGGGTTGGATGAGATTTACCATGTAAACGAGTTAGTTTTGTTAGGGTTTGATCCCTAGTATCCACTATGTTCTGAGATTGATGTTGCTATGACTTTGGTATGCTTAATGCTTGTCACTAGGGCCCGAGTGCCATGATTTCGGATCTGAACCTATTATGTTTTCATGAATATATGTGAGTTCTTGATCCTATCTTGCAAGTCTATAGTCACCTATTATGTGTTATGATCCGACAACCCCGAAGTGACAATAATCAGGATACTTCTCGGTGATGACCATAGTTTGAGGAGTTCATGTATTCACTATGTGCTAATGCTTTGTTCCGGTACTCTATTAAAAGGAGGCCTTAATATCCCTTAGTTTCCAATAGGACCCCGCTGCCACGGGAGGGTAGGACAAAAGATGTCATGCAAGTTCTTTTCCATAAGCACGTATGACTATATTCGGAATACATGCCTACATTACATTGATGAATTGGAGCTAGTTCTGTGTCACCCTATGTTATGACTGTTACATGATGAACCACATCCGACATAATTATCCATTACTGATCCAATGACTACGAGCTTTCCATATACTGGTTTATGCTTATTTACTTTTCCGTTGCTGTTGTTACAATCACTACAAAACACCAAAAATATTACTTTGCTTTCTTTACTCTTTTGTTACCTTTGCCACCACTATCATATTACTTTGCTACTAAACACTTTGCTGCAGATATTAAGTTTCCAGGTGTGGTTTAATTGACAACTCAGCTGCTAATACTTGAGAATATTCTTTGGCTCCCCTTGTGTCGAATCAATAAATTTGGGTTGAATACTCTACCCTCGAAAGTTGTTGTGATCCCCTATACTTGTGGGTTATCAGTAAGCAGTATGACTTATATCGCCCACAACTCACTTGTGTTCTACTCATGCATATGACATCTACGCATAAAACCAGGCTCGGATGCCACTGTTGGGGAACACAGTAATTTCAAAAAAAAATTCCTACGCATACGCAAGATCATGGTGATGCATAGCAACGAGATGGGAGAGTGTTGTCCATGTACCCTCGTAGACCGAAAGTGAAAGTGTTAGCACAACACGGTTGATGTAGTCGAACGTCTTCACGATCCGACCGATCAAGTACCGAACGCACGGCACCTTCGAGTTCAGCACACGTTCAGCCCGATGACGTCCCTCGAACTCCGATCCAGCCGAGTGTTGAGGGAGAGTTCCATCAGCACGATGGCGTGGTGACGATGATGATGTTCTACCGACGCAGGGCTTCGCCTAAGCACCGCTACAGTATTATCGTGGTGGACTATGGTGGAGGGGCCCCCGCACACGGCTAAAAGATCAAATGATCAACTGTTGTGTCTCTAGGGTGCCCCTGCCCCCGTATATAAAGGAGCAAGGGGGGAGGTGCGGCCGACCAGGAGGGGCGCACGAGGAGGAGTCCTACTCCCACCGGGAGTAGGACTCCCTCCCTTTCCTTGTTGGATTAGGAGTGGAGGGGGAAAGAGGAGGGAGGGAGGAAGGAAAGGGGGGCGCCGCCCCCCTCTCCTTGTACTATTCGGACTAGGGTTGAGGGGCGCGCGGCCCTGCCCTGGCCGCCTCTCCTCTTCTCCAAAAGGCCCACTATCGCCCATTAAGCCCCCGGGGGGTTCCGGTAACCCCTCGGTACTTCGGTAAAATCCCGATTTTACCCGAAACACTTTCGATATCCAAATATAGGCTTCCAATATATCAATCTTCATGTCTCGACCATTTCAAGACTCCTCATCATGTCCGTGATCACATCCGGGACTCCGAACAACCTTCGATACATCAAACCTCATAAACTCATAATTTAACCGTCATCAAAACTTTAAGCGTGCGGACCCTACGGGTTCGAGAACTATGTAGACATGACCGAGACACGTCTCTGGTCAATAACCAATAGCGGAACCTGGATGCTCATATTGGCTCCCACATATTCTACGAAGATCTTTATCGGTCAGACCGCATAACAACATATGTTGTTCCCTTTGTCATCGGTATGTTACTTGCCCGAGATTCGATCGTCGGTATCTCAATACCTAGTTCAATCTCGTTACTGGCAAGTCTCTTTACTCGTTCCGTAATACATCATCCCGCAACTAACTCATTAGTTGCAATGCTTGCAAGGCTTAAGTGATGTGCATTACCGAGTGGGCCCAAAGATACCTCTTTGACAATCGGAGTGACAAATCCTAATCTCGAAATACGCCAACCCAACAAGTACCTTCGGAGACACCTGAAGAGCACCTTTATAATCACCCAGTTACGTTGTGACATTTGGTAGCACACAAAGTGTTCCTCTGGTAAACGGGATTTGCATAATCTCATAGTCATAGGAACATGTAAAAGTCATGAAGAAAGCAATAGCAACATACTAAAGGATCAAGTGCTAAGCTAACGGAATGGGTCAAGTTAATCACATCATTCTCCTAATGATGTGATCCCGTTAATCAAATGACAACTCATGTCTATGGTTAGGTAACTTAACCATCTTTGATCAACAAGCTAGTCAAGTAGAGGCATACTAGTGACACTTTGTTTGTCTATGTATTCACACATGTATTATGTTTCCGGTTAATACAATTCTAGCATGAATAATAAAAAATTATCATGAAATAAATAATAACTTTATTATTGCCTCTAGGGCATATTTCCTTCAGGTTTTACATAGTTGCCTCTAGGATAGCCCATGAGGCAACTTTCAGTATCAAGAAGATGAACCTGGATCACACTTGTGGAGCAACTGGAGAGAACACAAAGGTGGCAGACAGTTGTGTTGCTAAGGTTTGTGAGGATACTGTCAGATCCAACCCTGGAGCTGGTGTTGACACAATTATGTCATACACAAAGAAGAAGTTTGGTGTGCATGTGCCTAAAAGCTTGGCATATAGGGCAAGGAAGCAAACAGTTGAGGTTGTGCAAGGATATCACAAACTCCAGTATCATAGTGAACAACCTTAGTGAGGTTTTCAAATGAACAGAGCATACATGGGCTAGGTATAAAATGGACACGGTGTGAAAAATAGACCTGGTAGTAAACAACCTTAGTGAGGTTTTTAATAGAATGATATTGGATGTTAGGAACAAGCCAATCAGGACTATGTTAGAGGGCATAGGAACAAAGCTGATGATTAAGTTTCAGAAGATCAGAGAAAAGACAAAGTCATGCAGATGGGAGATCACACCTACTTATTCAGAGATTTTAGAAGAGGGGAAGAAGTGGGCTAAGTATTGTGAAGCATACATGGCAGGTCCATGCATATGGCAAGTCACAAGTAGCTCTGAAAACACATATTGTGTTAATTTGAACAACGAGACCTGTGACTATAGGAGGTGGGACATGACAGCTGTCCCATGATGTCATGCCATTGCTGCAATGCAGAAAGTGAAGATACATCCTAAAGACTATGTGAATGCTTTATTTAAGAAACCCATGTATTGTGAAACATACAAGCACATAATATTCCCTGTGCCAGGTCCTGACCATTGGCCTCATACACCTGGTGATGATATATCTCCACCTATTTTTAGAGAAAAGAAAGGTAAAAAACAAACTGCCAGGAGGAAAGGCCTATTTGAGGTGCCAGCTAAAAAGGATACTTCAAGGATTGGTACAGAGACATGCAGCAACTGCAAGAAGCAAGGGCACAGGATCAACAATTGTGATGACCCATTGAAACCTAAGTTTCATATGAGGATGAACAAGCACCAGGTATGTCCGTTCATTGCATTGTTACATTCATTTAATTTGTAGGAAAATAGAGCTAACTAATCTTCTTGTGTAGGAAAATAGAGCTAACTACTCTGAGTCTGGTTCTTCAATGGCTGCAACTGCACAAAGGCCACCAAGGGTACCTTCTGCCTCTGCACTTGCACCAACACCTCCTCCAACAACAGATGAGTCAACACAAACAACTTCTAGGTCAAGGAAGAGGGTTGCTTCCACATTAGTAGCAGCACCAGGTACAACATCAGCCTCAAAGAAGAAGAGGATCACCAACATTGAGGCTACAATAGCAGCACCACCACCTCTCAAGAAGAGCAGGACCAACACCTCTTCAGCAACACCAGTACCACCTCCCAAGAAGAAGAGCACAACTATTTCTTCAGCAGCAAATAACACCAGGTCATCAAGGTCTTCTCCAGCAAAGAACACCAGGTCAGCTTCTGCCAATAGAGCTGGCAATGGATCTTTCATTGCTCCTAGGCAATCTACTAGAAGTGCTGTGCAGGATGGGTCAAAGAGGGTCAGGAAGCCATCTAGGAGGCTGAAAGATTACTTTTATGCAAGTGGTAACTAGCTGAAGTGGTTGAACTCCTCTGTTATACTAGGTTATGCATGCAAGTGAACTGTTGGATTTGGTTTGTAATAACACTTCTTCACTAAGTACTTGATACTGTTGGATTTGATTTGGTTTGTAATATGGTACTGTATGTGGATTCAGCACTTGTTTGCAACTTCAATTTATCTGCATCTTCACAACATTTATCATACATTGATATATACATTGTCACTGACCAAGTGCTGCTGATTCAGAGAAATTGATGGTGCTGATTGAGAGAAATTGAGATATACATCACGGACCAAATGCATACATTGATCCAGAAACCTCTAAATGTTACATAGATAGAAAGATAGTCATCAAAATATCACAAATAGTACCACAACTCTCTCTCAAATAGACTTATAGATAGAAACATAGATAGCGAGGTAGATACATAGATTCATCAGTTATAACGCTCGAAGAAACGAACCCACTTGGCCCTAGTAGCTGGATGGGGAGCCATTACTGCCCTCATCCTTGCCCAGCTAATGATCTGCATG
Source organism: Aegilops umbellulata (assembly GCA_032464435.1). Lineage (NCBI taxonomy): Eukaryota > Viridiplantae > Streptophyta > Magnoliopsida > Poales > Poaceae > Aegilops > Aegilops umbellulata. Next base: position 472,608,667 of record CP136056.1, on the reverse strand, counting down.
AATGTCCTTCCCATGCCACCAGTGAAAACCAGCTCCAGTTCTTCATCATTGCATTTCTCCAGTACCTTGTCGGAGAGTCGGCGGTTGAACTCGTGTTGCTGCTCATCCTGAGCCGCCTCAAGTGCCCTGTGCCTGCGCCTCCTCCTCTGTGCTGCTGCTGCCCTAACCTCCACATCCTCCCCCTCCTCCTCTGTCACATCTCCCATGTCAGGATCCATCTCTAGGGTTTCTTTTGGGTGGCGGCTGGTGGAGTCACTGGGAAAGGGTGGATGGGGTTGGGTTTTAGTAGGTCTAGGGTTGCATTTGGTCAGAGACTAGTGGGCCACTAAGCCCAATTACACAGACAAATAATATATGCAGGCTAACACATAACATAGAAGATCAATTTGAACACTAAATAGCATAGAAGATCCATTTCCACTATTTAGTAGCATAAGAGATCCATTTCCACTACTTAATAGCATAGGAGATCCATTACAACACTTAATAGCATAGGAGATCCATTACAACTTACTTAAGAACATAGGAAATAAGGTTCTTACATAAGAAACTAAAGTTCAAATGAATGGCCAAACACTAGGTTAACTTCACATCCCTCCAAAATGTACACCCATAGTCACTTCAGACTGTTAGGTCACATCCTTATATTGAAGGAAATATGCCCTAGAGGCAATAATAAAGTTATTATTTATTTCCTTATTTCACGATAAATGTTTATTATTCATGCTAGAATTGTATTAACTAGAAACATAATACATGTGTGAATACATAGACAAACATAGTGTCACTAGTATGCCTCTACTTGACTAGCTCGTTGAATCAAAGATGGTTATGTTTCCTAACCATAGACATGAGTTGTCATTTGATTAACGGGATCACATCATTAGAGAATGATGTGATTGACTTGACCCATTCCGTTAGCTTAGCACTTGATCATTTAGTATGTTGCTATTGCTTTCTTCATGACTTATACATGTTCCTATGACTATGAGATTATGCAACTCTCGTTTACAGGAGGAACACTTTGTGTGCTACCAAACGTCACAACGTAAATGGGTGATTATAAAAGTGCTCTACAGGTGTCTCCGAAGGTACTTGTTGAGTTGGCGTATATCGAGACTAGGATTTGTCACTCTGATTGTCGGAGAGGTATCTCTGGGCCCTCTCGGTAATGCACATCACTATAAGCCTTGCAAGCAATGTGACTAATGAGTTAGTTGCGGGATGACGCATTACGGAACGAGTAAAGAGACTTGCCGGTAACAAGATTGAACTAGGTATTGAGATACCGATGATCGAATCTCGGGCAAGTAACATACCGATGACAAAGGGAACAACGTATGTTGTTATGTGGTTTGACCGATAAAGATCTTCGTAGAATATGTGGGAGCCAATATGAGCATCTAGGTTCCTCTATTGGTTATTGACCGGAAACGTGTCTCAGTCATGTCTACATAGTTCTCAAACCCGTAGGGTCCGCACGCTTAAAGTTCGGTGACGATCGGTATTATGAGTTTATGTGATTTGATGTACCGAAGGTAGTTTGGAGTCCCGGATAAGATCAGGGACATGACGAGGAGTCTCAAAATGGTCGGGACATAAAGATCAATATATTGGACGACTATATTCGGACATCGGAAAGGTTCTGAGTGATTCGGGTATTTTTCGGGGTACCGGGCAGTTACGGGAATACGAGAAGTAATGGGCCTCATGGGCCAAGTGGTGGAAGAGAGGAGGCAGGGCACGCGGCCCCTCTAGCCCAAACCGAATTGTACTAGGGGGCCGGCCCCCCTTTCCTCCTTTTCCTCCCTCTCCTCCTTCCTTTCCTCCTCCTAGTAGGACTAGGAGCACGACTCCTCCTAGCGCGCCCTACAGGGGCCGGCCGGCCTCCCCCCTTGCTCCTTTATATACGGGGGCAGGGGGCACCCTAGAACACACAAGTTGTTCTGTTGATCTCTCACGGCCGTGTGCGGTGCCCCCCTCCATCATAATCCACCTCGGTCATATCGTAGCGGTGCTTAGGCGAAGCCCTGCGTCGGTAGCAACATCATCACCGTCATCACGCCGTCGTGCTAACAAAACTCTCCCTCTGCTGGATCGGAGTTCGCGGGACGTCATCGAGCTGAACGTGTGCTGAACTCGGAGGTGCCGTACGTTCGGTACTTGGACCGGTCGCATCGTGAAGACGTACGACTACATCAACCGTGTTGTGCTAACGCTTCCACTTTCGGTCTATGAGGGTAAGTGGACAACACTCTCCCCTCTCGTTGCTATGCATCACCATGATCTTGCATGTGCGTACGATTTTTTTTGAAATTACTACGTTCCCGAACAGTGGCATCCGAGCCAGGTTTATGCATAGATGTTATATGCACGAGTAGAACACAAGTGAACTGTGGGCGATACAAGTCATACTGCTTACTAGCATGTCATACTTCGGCTCGGCGGTATTGTTGGATGAAGTGGCCCGGACCGACATTACGCGTACGCTTACGCGGGACTGGTTCTACCAACGTGCTTTGCACACAGGTGGCTGGCGGGTGTCAGTTTCTCCAAACTTTAGTTGAACCGAGTGTGACTACACCCGGTCCTTGAGAAGGTTAAAACATCACTAACTTGATGAACTATCATTGTGGTTTTGATACGTAGGTAAGAACGGTTCTTTCTCAGCCCGTAGCAGCTACGTAAAACTTGCAACAACAAAGTAGAGGACGTCTAACTTGTTTTTGCAGGGCATGTTGTGATGTGATATGGTCAAGACATGATGCTATATTTATTGTATGAGATGATCATGTTTTGTAACGGAGTTATCGGCAACTGGCAGGAGCCTTATGGTTGTCGCTTTATTGTATGCAATGCAATCACCCTGTAATTGCTTTACTTTATCACTAAGCGGTAGCGATAGTCGTAGAAGCAATAGTTGGCGAGACGACAACGATTCTACGATGGAGATCAAAGTGTCGCGCTGGTGACGATGGTGATCATGACAGTGCTTTGGAGATGGAGATCAAAAGCAAAAGATGATGATGGCCATATCATATCACTTATATTGATTGCATGTGATGTTTATCATTTATGCATCTTATTTTGCTTTGTTTGACGGTAGCATTATAAGATGATCTCTCCCTAAATTTCAAGGTAAAAGTGTTCTCCCTGAGTATGCACCGTTGCCAAAGTTCGTCGTGCCGAGACACCATGTGATGATCGAGTGTGATAAGCTCAACGTTCATCCACAACGGGTGTAAGAAAGTTTTGCACATGCAGAATACTCGGGTTAAACTTGACGAGCCTAGCATATGCAGATATGGCCTTGGAACACTGAGACCTAAAGGTCGAGCATGAATCATATAGTAGATATGATTAACATAGTGATGTTCACCATTGAAAACTACTCCATCTCACGTGATGATCGGACATGGTTTAGTTGATATGGATCACGTGATCACTTAGATGATTAGAGGGATGTCTATCTAAGTGGGAGTTCTTAAGTAATATGATTAAATTGAACTTTAGTTTATCATGAACTTAGTACTGATAGTATTTGCATAACTATGTTGTAGATCAATAGCTCGCGATGTTGCGCCCCGTTTATTTTGATGTGTTCCTAGAGAAAAACTATGTTGAAAGATGTTGGTAGCAATGATGCGGACTTGGTCCGTGATCTGAGGATTATCCTCATTGCTGCACAGAATAATTATGTCCTTGATGCACCGCTAGGTGACAGACCTATTGCATGAGCATATGCAGACGTTATGAACGTTTGGCAAAGCTCGATATGAAGACTACTCTATAGTTTAATGCACCATACTTTACGGCTTAGACCCAGGACTTCAAAAATGTTTTGAACGACACGGATCATATGAGACGTTCCCAGAGTTGAAATTAATATTTCAGACTCATGCCCATGTCGAAAGGTATAAGACCTTTGACAGTACTTTGCCTACAACATGGAGGAGAATAGCTCAACCAGTGAGCATGTGCTCAGATTGTCTGAGTACTACAATTGCTTGAATCAAGTGGGAGTTAATCTTCCAGATAAGATAGTAATTGACAAAGTTCTCTAGTCACTATCACCAAGTTACTAGAACTTAGTGATGAACTATAATATGCAAGGGATGACGAAAGTAATTCCCAAGCTCTTCGTGATGCTCAAATCGACGAAGGTAGAAATCAAGAAAAGCATCAAGTGTTGATGGTTGACAAGACCACTAGTTTCAAGAAAAGGGCAAAGGGAAGAAGGGGAACTTCAAAAAGAACGGCAAGCAAGTTGCTGCTCAAGTAAAGAAACCCAAGTCTAGACCTAAGCCTGAGACTGAGTGCTTCTACTGCAAAGGGACTGGTCACTGGAAGCGGAAATGCCCCAAGTATTTGGCGAATAAGAAGGATGGAAAGGTGAACAAAGGTATATTGGATATACATGTTACTGATGTGTACTTTACTAGTGTTTATAGCAACCCCTCGGTATTTGATACTAGTTCAATTGCTAAGAGTAGTAACTTGAAACAGGAGTTGCAGAATGAACAGAGACTAGTTAAGGGTGAAGTGACGATGTGTGTTGGAAGTAGTTCCAAGAAGGATATGATCATCATCGCACACTCCCTATACTTTCGGGATTAGTGTTGAACCTAAATAAATGTTATTTGGTGTCTGCGTTGAGCAAGGATATGATTTGATCATGTTTATTGCAATACGGCTATTCATTTAAGTTAGAGAATAATTGTTATTCTGTTTACATGAATAAAACCTTCTATGGTTATACACCCAATGAAAATGGTTTATTGGATCTCGATCGTAGTGATACACATATTCATAATATTGAAGCCAAAAGATGCAAAGTTAATAATGATAGTGCAACTTATTTGTGGCACTGCCGTTTAGGTCATATTGGTGTAAAGTGCATGAAGAAACTCCATGCTGATGGGATTTTGGAATCACTTGATGCTTGCGAACCATGCCTTATGGGCAAGATGACTAAGACTCCGTTCTCCGGAACAATGGAGCGAGCAACTGACTTATTGGATATAATACATACTGACGTATGAGGTCCGATGAGTGTTGAGGCTCGCGGCGGGTATTGTTATTTTTTGACCTTCACAGATGATTTGAGCAGATATGGGTATTTCTACTTGACGAAGCATAAGTTTGAAACATTTGAAATGTTCAAAGAATTTCAGAGTGAAGTGGAAAAACATCGTAAAAAGAAAATAAATTTTCTACGATCTGATCACAGAGACGAATATTTGAGTTACGAGTTTGATCTTAAATTAAAACAATGTGGAATAGTTTCACAAATTCATGCCACCTGGAACACCACAGCATAATGGTGTGTCCGAATGTCATAACCGTACTTTATTGGATATAGTACAATCTATGATGTCTCTTACCGATTTACCACTATCGTTTTGGGGTTATGCATTAGAGATAGCTGCATTCACGTTAAATAGGGCGCCATCTAAATCCGTTGATACGACATCATATGAACTGTGGTTTGGCAAGAAACCTAAGTTGTCGTTTCTTAAATTTTGGGGCTGCAATGCTTATGTGAAATACTTTCAACCTGATAAGCTCGAACCCAAATCGGAAAGGTGCGTCTTCATAGGATACCCAAAAGTTACTATTGGGTACACCTTCTATCACAGATCCGAAGGCAAGATATTCGTTGCTAAGAATGGATCCTTTCTAGAGAAGGAGTTTCTCTCGAAAGAAGTGAGTGGGAGCAAAGTAGAACTTGATAAGGTAATTGTACCTTCTCCAGAATTGGAAAGTAGTTCATCACTGAAATCAGTTCCAGTGATGCTTATACCAATTGGTGAGGAAGTTAATGATGATGATCATGAAGCTTCGGATCAAGTTACTACCGAACCTCGTAGGCCAACCAGAGTACGTTCTGCACCAGAGTGGTACGTGAAGGAAATATGCCCTAGAGGCAATAATAAAGTTATTATTTATTTCCTTATATCATGATAAATGTTTATTATTCATGCTAGAATTGTATTAACCGGAAACATAATGCTTGTGTGAATACATAGACAAACATATTGTCACTAGTATGCCTCTACTTGACTAGCTCGTTAATCAAAGATGGTTATGTTTCCTAACCATAGACATGTGTTGTCATTTGATTAAACGGGATCACATCATTAGGAGAATGATGATTGACATGACCCATTCCATTAGCCGTGTGCGGTGCCCCCCTCCACCATAATCCTCGATAATACTATAGCGGTGCTTAGGCAAAGCCCTGCGACGGTAGAACATCAAGATCGTCACCACGCCGTCGTGCTGACGGAACTCATCCCCGACACTTTGCTGGATCGGAGTCCGGGGATCGTCATCAAGCTGAACGTGTGCTAGAACTCGGAGGTGCTGTAGTTTCGGTGCTTGATCGGTCGGGTCGTGAAGACGTATGACTACATCAACCGCATTGTTATAATGCTTCCTGAGGGAGTCCTGGATTAGGGGGTGTTCGGATAGCCGGACTATACCTTCAGCCGGACTCCAGGACTATGAAGATACCAAGTTGAAGACTTTGTCCCGTGTCCGGAAGGATCTCTCCTTGGCGTGGAAGGCAAGCTAGGTGTGCGGATATTCACGATCTCCTACCAATGTAACCGACTCTGTGTAACCCTAACCCCATCCGGTGTCTATATAAACCGGAGGGCTGTAGTCCGTAGGACAACCATCATCATACACAATCATACCATAGGCTAGCTTCTAGGGTTTAGCCTCCTTAATCTCGTGGTAGATCTACTCTTGTACTACCCATATCATCAATATTAATCTAGCAGGAGTAGGGTTTTACCTCCATCGAGAGGGCCCGAACCTGGGTAAAATAAAGTGTCCCTTGTCTCCTGTTACCATCCGACCTTGACGCACAGTTCGGGACCCCCTACCCGAGATCCGCCGGTTTTGACACCGACATTGGTGCTTTCATTGGGAGTTCCTCTGTGCCGTCGCGATCAGGAAGGATGCCTTTTCCTGTCTTTAAAGACGGCGCCGTCATTGAGGGAGCTTTGGTTGTCGGCCAGACCCTCCGGCTGGGTGGTTGTCTCATGACCGCCTGTTCGGCCGTTGCACCGACGGTGACCTCTCGGGTCATCGAAAGCAATCTCCACGTCAGCTCGGAACTTACCGAGCAGCTAGATCCGGTGGAGCTCTCTTCTGTAAACGAGCTCCTGGTTCGCATCGCCGCCTTGGGGGTCGCTACAAATTACGATCAGGTTGGGCTCGAACCCGATCTAAGGGAAATCAACTCTCCCCAAGCCACCCACCATGTTGCTGTGGTGGAAACACAATGCGGCGACCCTTCATCTATCTTAAGGACCAGCTACATCCGAATTCTGGAACCCTCCATGCCGGATATCCATGGAGGGGAGGATACAATCCAAGACCTGGGCTTAGAACCAGGCAAACCGGATAACATCCAAGACTCCGGATCTCAGAATCCGGAGGTTGTTCGGCTTCCGAACAGTAAACCGGGCGAAGTATCAGATTTAATGAATTCCGCCCACCCGATCTTAAGCGATCTCTCCCAAATCAAGCAGATGCCCGAAGAAACAGTACATCATTACTGGGCCAGATTCCTCCTGCTTATGAACAGGATAAAGGACTGCCACGAGGGAGACACGATTTCAATCTTCTGTAGTAACTGCACGGACAAGGGGATACTCAACGCCGTAAGTCGTCGTAATATTACGCGCTTTGCTGACTTGGCGTCCATAGTACAAAAATATTGTGCGATGGAAAGTGCTTGGAAAACCGAAATTAAATTTTGGGATAATCCGGCCTTGAATAGCAATCCCGTCTGAATCAAAAGGGCGCACTACAGTAAGGCGCCCGGATTAAACAAAAAATCAAAACCCTCTAGGGGGCATGGAACCGTGCTAGAAAAGTGGCTCGATGGACCCTGCAAGATTCATAGTGCAGAGGATGCCACCCCAACTCACAGCCTCAGGGCATGTTGGATACTCCGGCAGGTGGCCAAAATTGGCGAGGACCTCCTAAATCCAGAGGTCGAAGGAAACCAGCCCGAGAATATCACTACCGTTCTTACAATCTCTGAGACTTTCGCATCAAATAACATGCGAAAAAGAACACTTCGCAGCCTCGCTGAAGTCTATCAAGTAGCGACAATAAATCCATGGAGCAATACTGCTATCACCTTCAACGCGAGCGACGAACCTAAATTTCGAACAGCCAGGGCACCAGCTGCATTGGTTCTCAGTCCCATAGTGGACGGCTGTCGCCTCGCAAAGGTACTTATGGACGGAGGTAGCGGATTGAACCTCATCTATGAGGAAACCCTCCAAAAGATGGAAATATACTGGAACCACATTGAGCGAAGCAGCACAACCTTTAGAGGAATAATCCCCAGTCAGGAAGCGCGCTGCACCGGAAAGATCACACTAGATGTGGTATTCGGCACGCCTGATAATTACAGGTCCGAACAAATCACGTTCCAGGTGGCCCCGTTCAAAAGCGGATATCACGCTATATTAGGACGAGAGGCATTCACAGTTTTCCAAGCCATACCCCATTACGGGTACATGAAGCTTAAGATGCCTGGGCCAAACGGAATTATCACTCTCGCTAGTGATCCGGACATAGCACTCCACGCTGAAAACAAGACAGCCGCATTGGCCCTCGAGGCACTATCTGAAGCCTTAGTGGTCGAAGAGCTAACGGCGCTGCGATCCACGGTTAACAGGGATGATGTGATACTCGATAAGAGATCCAAATCCACATCCTTCAAACCAGCGGATGAAATAGTCAAATTCCAGGTCCACCCAACGGACCCCAATAAAACAGCCTCCATCGGGGCACAAATGAACCCTGATGTAGACGCCGCACTGCGCGAGTTCCTACGAGAGAACTGGGACATTTTTGCTTGGCACCCCTCAGATATGCCAGGAATCCCACGCAGGCTGTCCGAGCACAGCTTAAATATCCAGAAAGGATTCAAACCTGTCAAACAAGCCCTTCGGCGTTTCTCTGAACCAAAAAGACAGGCCATGGGAGAGGAGCTAGCCAAATTATTGGAGGCCGGATTCATTAGAGATATAAAACACCCGGACTGGCTAGCGAACCTGGTAATGGTACCAAAGAAGGACAAATCCTGGCGACTGTGTGTCGACTTCAAAGACCTTAATAAGGCCTGCCCAAAGGATCCTTTTCCCCTCCCCCGAATAGATCAAATCATCGATGCCACTGCAGGACACGATTCCCTGTGCTTCCTCGACGCATACTCCGGTTACCATCAAATAAAGATGGCAGAATCAGACCAAGCCGCAACAGCTTTGATCACACCATACGGCCCATTCTGCTTCAACACAATGCCCTTTGGGCTAAAAAACGCCGGCGCCACATATCAGCGCATGATTCAAACATGTCTGGCAAACCAGATCGGCAAAACAGTGGAGGCGTATGTAGATGAGGTGGTCGTTAAATCAAGACATGTCGAATCTCTAGTAGACGACTTGAGGCTTACATTCGACAACCTCCGAAAATATGACATTAAGCTCAATCCGGAAAAATGCGTTTTCGGCGTTCCAGCCGGAAAGCTCCTGGGCTTCATTGTATCCGGCAGAGGAATTGAAGCAAATCCAGCTAAAATCCGAGCTTTGTCACAATTGGATGTCCCAAAAGACCTCAAACAAATACAGAAACTCACCGGATGCATGGCGGCTTTAAGCCGCTTCATCTCCCGCTTGAGAGAAAAGGCATTGCCCCTTTACCGCCTCCTTAGGCGCACCGAACACTTCGAGTGGACGGACGCTGCCACGGCCAGACTCGAGGAAATAAAGGCCATCTTGGCAACAAATCCCGTCCTGGTCGCGCCTAATACCTGCGAACCCATGCTGTTGTACATTGCCGCAACCCATCAAGTTGTTAGCGCAGTACTCGTCGTCGAACGGATAACGGACGGACACAAACTACCCCTTCAAAGGCCGGTTTACTACGTGTCCACTGTCCTCACACCATGCAAATCACGGTACCCGCATTATCAAAAAATCGCATACGCGGTGTTCATGGCATCCCGGAAGCTACGACACTACTTTCAAGAGTGTTCTATTACAGTAGCCTCGGAAGTACCACTCAACGATATTATCAACAACCGCGATGCAACGGGCCGGATAGCAAAATGGGCCATAGAGCTCCTCCCGTTCGATATAACCTACAAACCACGGCGAGCAATTAAATCGCAAGTCCTAGCCGACTTCGTCGCCGAATGGACAGAGGCCGAACTCCCTAAAGAGTACTGCACGTACTCAAATTGATCATGCATTTCGACGGCTCCAAAATGCTGGCCGGACTAGGGGCTGGCGTCGTTTTGACGTCCCCTACAGGAGATACATTCCAATATGTACTCCAAATTATGTACACGGACTCCAACAACGCAGCCGAATACAAGGCCCTTCTACATGGTCTCCGGATGGCAGTATCCATGGGAATTCAACGCCTAGAAGTACGCGGGGACTCAAACCTCGCGATATCCCAAATAAATGGCGACTTCGACGCCAAAGACCCAAAAATGGCAGCTTATCGCAATGTCGTACTAAAAATGTCAGCTCGGTTCGAGGGACTGGAGTTCCACCACATAGCCCGAGAAAATAATCAGGCAGCGGACGTCCTGGCACGCATCGGAGCAAAATGAGATGCAGTCCCCCCCCAACATCTTCTTAGAAAGATTATTCAAACCATCCGTAATGTGGGAGGGGGAGCCCTCGGATAACAGTCCGGACATAACCGCACAACCCGACACCGAACAATCAGACATAATCGGTGGCCCCGCCACCGAAATTACACCCTCAGCCCACGTAATAATGGCGGTCATCGCCCCATGGACGGAACCATTCCTAGCCTACCTCACTAGGCAGGAACTCCCCGAGGACCAAAATGAGGCACGCTGCATAGTGCGGCGATCTAAAGCCTATAAAGTCCATGAGGGAGAGTTATATAAGAAAAGCACTACAGGAGTCCTTCAAAGGTGTATCTCCGAAGAGGAAGGGCAGAGTCTGTTGGATGAAATCCATGCCGGACTAGGTGGCCACCACGCCGCAGCTCGGTCCCTTGTAAGCAAGGCTTTCTGTACGGGCTTCTATTGGCCGACGGCCCGAGCAGACGCTCAGGACCTAGTCAAACGATGCATCGGTTGCCAGCTCTTTGCCAACCAAAGCCATATGCCACCCAACGCCCTCCGAACTATCCCCATCACTTGGCCTTTTGCGGTCTGGGGGCTTGATATGGTGGGACCCCTTAAAGGCGAAACCCACAAGAAAAAATACTTATTGGTCATGGTGGATAAATTCACCAAATGGATAGAAGCCAAGCCTGTCAAGACGGCGGAATCCGGACCTGTGATAGACTTCATATCCGGGGTCGTACACCGTTACGGTGTCCCCCGCAGCATTATCACCGATAACGGCACAAACTTCACCTCTGACGAAGTAAAGCTGTGGTGCAAAAACATGGGCATTAAGCTCGATTATGCTTCTGTCTATCACCCACAAACTAACGGTCAGGTCGAACATGCAAATGGTCTCATCATGAGCGGTATCAAACCCAGACTAGTGCGGTCCCTCAAGGAATCTAATATGCACTGGGTAGAGGAGCTCGACTCCGTACTCTGGGGGCTGCGAACCACGCCAAATCGTACCACCGGATTCACACCATTCTTTATGGTGTACGGCGCTGAGGCGATTCTGCCCTGCGACATAATTCATGACTCACCTCGAGTGCGCATGTACGAAGAAAGAGAAGCCGAGCTCGATCGGCAGGACAACCTGGACGCCTTAGAGGAGGAGCGCGACGTGGCTAAATCCCGTTCCGCATTCTATCAACAGCAAGCTCGAAGATATCAAAGCAGAGAAGTACGGGCCAAAAATTACAATGTTGGTGAACTAGTTCTACGCCTGCCGGATAAGCAAAAAAATAAACTCAAGCCCAAATCGGAAGTTCCATTCATAATTGACCAAGTCCTGACTGGTGGAGCATACCGCCTGCGAGATGCGTCGGACAACCGACTCGAGCCGAACCCATGGAACGCCGCACGTCTCCGAAGATTCTATGCCTAGCACCGGACTCTGTGTTCGTCTCCTTCCTCTGTCCATTTTTTACATACATGTTTTTCTGTTTTTCTTTATCTCCTCCTACTCTTTCCTTTTATAGCCCTTAAAGGCTCATTATGTGACGCGCTACCCGCGCTCATTAAACCTGGGGGCTTCTTTAACAGAAGCTTGTTTACACGGGTTTCACACCCAACGCACGCGTCAGACTTCTGCATGCACCTTTTCTTCACCATTATATGCATCGATATGACTTAAGTTTTGGCCAAGTTGGGTTGCCTGGCTCCTGTGCTTACCCTTACGTTCCCGATTGTTCGGCTAGGCGGTAAAGGGAACACCTCTGTGATTGCTACTGCCGGATAAGCCGGATGTGTACCTCAGACTGGGTGAAGCCGAAAGCTAGCGTTCTTAAGGGAATATTCGGTCGGTGAACTAAAGATGAACCTTTTTCTTTTTACATGCCCCCAGATGATTTTCTGCATTTGCAGTCCGGACGTGCGCTTTAGGGCACGCCACCCCAGCGAAAGGAACCCTTAATGGAACTATTCTCTCTGGAAGATGTTTCTTACTAACCATGTAATATAACATAACTAGTTGGGCACTTGTCTGATAAAGCACTAATGACCCCTACGCCTGGTCTCCATGCATACCCCGGTTCTTATATAACCGTTATGGTATTCGGACACACTCCGGACCGTCAGGTCCCGAGGTCGAAGTGAAAAGGTCGGCAACGACAAACGATCTACAATCCGGCTAGAAGGCATTACACGTGTCAATTATAAATTACACAGTCATCTTGACTGATCGTATTCCTCCTCTATGCCATCTAACAGGCTGTCTAATTACAGTCCTGCTGGGAATACTTTGCGGCCAAATTTACTTGGCCATACACTAAGCTTACAGGGATCTCCTTCCCATCGGGCCCTACTGGTCCGACCTCAGCCATGTGATTAGGGTCAGACTTCGTAAAGCGGATCTTCACCATGGCCCAGGCCTCCCTAGCGCCCTGCCGGCAGGCCGATATCTTCCACAATTGGAAGCGTCGCCGAGCTCCTTTCAACTTCTCCACAAGTTCTCCAAGGCCCTCGGGTATGGAGTGGGCAGGCCACAAGGCTTGGGCAATACCTCGCATCACCTGCCGAACTTGTTCGTGCAGTTGCGTGAGTTCGGGAAGAAGATCGCCCGTTGAACCGGGCATCGCCTCCGCCGGACGACCTGTCAGCATACCTACAGACATAACTCTGTTATTCGTCTTCCTCGCCGAACTCCTTTTTCAAGAGTTCGCTCAAGCACTTACTAAATATGCCGCGTCGAAGCTGCTGATTCTCCTTCGTGGAGTCAGACAGCTGGCCACGAACGTCTTTCAGTTCAACATCCAGCTTGGTGTTGGCATCCTGAAGATCATTCTTCTCTCGCCTCACCCTTGTCAACGTACTCTCACCAGCCTTTAACTGGCGTAAGAGTTGTTGCTTCTCCGGATCAAGTCCGGCGCCATCTGCAACATGAATTGTCAGATCTGCGCACAAGCCGCACAGTATTAATCTTTTGAAATGTATCTTACCTGAGGAGGTCCCTTTGGGATCCCCTGTTGCGGCTAGCACGGCCTCTAGTTGGGCCTTGCACTTTTCCAGCTCCTGGGACAGCATGGTGTTCTTCTCGGTAAGAACCTGCTGGTTATATGATCCTTAAATCAGTTACTTTAACTGTTTCAAGTCTCGGGGGCTACTGGTATATATATATATATATATATATATATATATATATATATATATATATATATATATATATATATATATATATATATATATATATATATATATATATATATTTAACCAAAATTTTCTTACCCGCATGTCTTTCACATACTGCTCCGTGGCTTTGGCTAAACCATCTTGAGCGGCACGAAGGTACGCATCTCCCGAATTAAAGGCATCTAAAGCCTCTCGGGAGAAACAAGCGTCGCGCAGAACTGTCCGGCGACGCCTGTGGTTCATGGCACTCTCCACTTCTGAATTTGTGGCAGACAGCCGGTCTGCATCCTCTGTTGGAGGAGCGTCCGATGCGCGCCTGGTGCTCGTCCCCGCTTCCGGACCAGACGTTGGAGCCTGGCTGGTGGAGGCGTGATTGGCAACCTCTCCGGATAGAGTCCGGCAAGGCCTATCCGTCCTAGAAAAAGCATGAGTGTTAATATGCCTTGACAGAATAGCACCAGGGATACAGAAAGCGCGTTATACCTTTGTGCCGGAACCTCAGTCCGGACTACATTTCTTTTCGCCCCACGGGGCCCTATGGCCCCTCGTTGGCTGGCCGCCGCAGGTTCGGCTTCCCGCCTTGGAAATCTCCCCTGCAAAATACGGTTGCCGTTTGAAACGCCGGAATATGTAAGAATGGAATATCTCTTGAGGGAATAAACACTCCGGTTTCTGTCACCTGGGAGGCCGGGATTAACCCGGGGTAATCAGCCGTAATGGCTACCAAGGTATCGTCCTTGCTTAACTGGTGGAACACCCCGTCGATAAGCTCCACGAATATGTCCGGATCCTCTTTGGAGTCCGGATCAAGGGACCGTTCTGGGTCCTCAGGCTGCGGAGGGCGGCTGTTGATGTCCTTTACTTCCTGTCGCAGTTCCTGCATCGAAGTCGTCAGACTACGTACCCGGTCATGGGAGCATTAAACTGACAGGCAATTGCAATTGTTCACTTACCCAACTTGGAGGTTCGTACATAGTAAATCCGGCCCGCGGGTTGACGCGGAGGGAATCCTCCTTTTCTCCCTTGTACAAAGATGTTAAAATCTTTACTAGGGCGGCGGCTGTGGCTGGCCCCTTGCGGCCGTAACGGGTGGCGTCATCCTCCCCGTTGAAATCCCACATGGGGTGGCCTCTATATTGAAGCGGCTGCACCCCCCACATAATGCATACGGCCATGACTCCGATCATGGTTAGCCCGGAATGAGCTAACAGTCTTATCCGGCCCATCAGGTAAAGGACGTCTCTATCGCTTTCTCTCTGAGAGCTCCGCGGACGCCAGCTCAAGCGTTTCTTCAAGGGAGCGCTGTTAAACTCAGGAAGGCCGACCCGGATAGGGTCCGGCAGCGGGACGTCATCTATGTAAAACCATTCTGAAGGCCAGTCCTCGGACGCCTTTTTTGGGGTTCCGGATGGATATCCGGTCCCGGCGATGCGCCATATCTCGGCTCCGCCCACTTGGTATATAGACCCCTTTTGAGAGCGGGGCACCAAGCAGAACAACCTCTTCCACAACGCAAAATGAGCCTCGACGCCTAAAAATAGCTCGCAAAGGGCAACAAAGCCCGCAATATGTAGTACGGAGCCGGGAGTGAGATTGTGCAGCTGGAGGCCGTAGAACTCCAGAAGCCCGCGGAGGAATGGATGAATTGGAAATCCCAGACCCCTTAATAAATAAGGGACGAGGCACACCCGCTCTCCTTTAGAAGGATTGGGGGTGCTCTCCGCTTGCTTTCCGCCGTCGTAGGTGGCGAGTCCAGCTCGGACCGGGACCATATATGCCTGGGGAAGGAATCCCTTGGCCTGCAGTGACACTAGCTCGCTGTGTGGGATGGTGCAACTCTCCCAGTCTCCGGATTTGGGACTGGAGGGGCGAGGGGAGGAGCTGCGACGGCTGGCCATGTTGGAATAGACCTTTGCTGGAGACGCTCTAATGATAACTCGCGGAGAGGAGAAGATGTGGTTTGGACCTAAATCCCCATCCCGTTAAATAGGCGGCTCGTTTATATGATTAAGGGTGTGAATGTAAAAACACCCCAAGCTTTCGCATTCGTTCGACACGTGGAAGATGGTCATTATGGGGCACAGAAGCCGAGGAGCGCTACGTGGATCAAACATAATTCATACGGGTACAAAAGATTCGAAGGAGGAACCCGCCCTGCAATGCCGAAGAAAAATTTGCGCGCCGGACTCGTCGTCATTGAAGCCTGGTTCGGGGGCTACTGAGGGAGTCCTGGATTATGGGGTGTTCGGATAGCCGGACTATACTTTCAGCCGGACTCCAGGACTATGAAGATACCAAGTTTAAGACTTTGTCCCGTGTCCGGAAGGATCTCTCCTTGGCGTGGAAGGCAAGCTAGGTGTGCGGATATTCACGATCTCCTACCAATGTAACCGACTCTGTGTAACCCTAACCCCATCCGGTGTCTATATAAACCGGAGGGCTGCAGTCCGTAGGACAACCATCATCATACACAATCATACCATAGGCTAGCTTCTAGGGTTTAGCCTCCTTAATCTCGTGGTAGATCTACTCTTGTACTACCCATATCATCAATATTAATCTAGCAGGAGTAGGGTTTTACCTCCATCGAGAGGGCCCGAACCTGGGTAAAATAAAGTGTCCCTTGTCTCCTGTTACCATCCGACCTTGACGCACAGTTCGGGACCCCCTACCCGAGATCCGCCGGTTTTGACACCGACACTTCCGCTAACGGCCTACGAGGATACTTGGACAACACTCTCCCCTCTCGTTGCTATGCATCACCATGATCTTGCGTGCACGTAGGAGTTTTTTTGAAATTACTACGTTCCCCAACAGTGGCATCCGAGCCTAGGTTTTATGTGTTGATGTTATTTGCACGAGTATAACACAAGTGAGTTGTGGGCGATATAAGTCATACTGCTTACCAGCATGTCACACTTTGGTTCGGCGGTATTTTTGGATGAAGCAGCCTGGACCGACATTACGCGTACGCTTACGTGAGACTGGTTCTACCGACGTGCTTTGCACACAGGTGGCTGGCGGGCGTCAGTTTCTCCAACTTTAGTTGAACCGAGTGTGGCTACGCCCGGTCCTTGCGAAGGTTAAAACAGCACCAACTTGACAAATTATCGTTGTGGTTTTGATGCGTAGGTAAGATTGGTTCTTGCTAAGCCCGTAGCAGCCACGTAAAACTTGCAACAACAAAGTAGAGGACGTCTAACTTGTTTTTGCAGGGATGTTGTGATGTGATATGGTCAAGACATGATGCTAAGTTTTATTGTATGAGATGATCATGTTTTGTAACCGAGTTATCGGCAACTGGCAGGAGCCATATGGTTGTCGCTTTATTGTATGCAATGCAATCGCTCTGTAATGCTTTACTTTATCACTAAGCGGTAGCGATAGTCGTAGAAGCATAAGATTGGCGAGACGACAATGATGCTACGATGGAGATCAAGGTGTCGCGCTAGTGACGATGGTGATCATGATGGTGCTTCGAAGATGGAGATCACAAGCACAAGATGATGATGGCCATATCATATCACTTATATTGATTGCATGTGATGTTTATCTTTTATGCATCTTATCTTGCTTTGATTGACGGTAGCATTATAAGTGTTCTCTCTGAGTATGCACCGTTGCGAAAGTTCTTCGTGATGAGACACCACGTGATGATCGGGTGTGATAGGCTCTACGTTCAAATACAACGGGTGCAAAACAGTTGCACACGCAGAATACTCAGGTTTAACTTGACGAGCCTAGCATATAACAGATATGGCCTCGGAACACGGAGACCGAAAGGTCGAGCATGAATCATATAGTAGATATGATCAACATACTGATGTTCACCATTGAAACTACTCCATCTCACGTGATGATCGAACATGGTTTAGTTGATTTGGATCACGTGATCACTCAGAGGATTAGAGGGATGTCTATCTAAGTGGGAGTTCTTTAGTAATCTGATTAATTGAAATTAAATTTATCATGAACTTAGCACCTGATAGTATCTTGCTTGTTTATGTTTGATTGTAGATAGATGGCCCGTGCTGTTGTTCCGTTGAATTTTAATGCGTTCCTTGAGAAAGCAAAGTTGAAAGATGATGGTAGTTATTACACGGACTGGGTCCGTAACTTGAGGATTATCCTCATTGCTGCACAGAAGAATTACGTCCTGGAAGCACCGCTGGGTGCCAGGCCTGCTACTGATGCAACTGACGACGTTAAGAACGTCTGGCAGAGAAAAGCTGATGACTACTCGATAGTTCAATGTGCCATGCTTTACGGCTTAGAACCGGGACTTCAACGACGTTTTGAACGTCATGGAGGATATGAGATGTTCCAGGAGTTGAAGTTAATATTTCAAGCAAATGCCCGGATTGAGAGATATGAAGTCTCCAATAAGTTCTATAGCTGCAAGATGGAGGAGAATAGTTCTGTCAGTGAGCATATACTCAAAATGTCTGGGTATAATAATCACTTGATTCAACTGAGAGTTAATCTTCTGGATGATTGCGTCATTGACAGAATTCTCCAATCACTGCCACCAAGCTACAAGAGCTTTGTGATGAACTATAACATGCGAGGGATGGATAAGACGATTCCCGAGCTCTTCGCAATGCTAAAAGCTGCGGAGGTAGAAATCAAAAAGGAGCATCAAGTGTTGATGGTCAACAAGACCACTAGTTTCAAGAAAAATGGCAAAGGGAAGAAGAAGGGGAACTTCAAGAAGAACATCAAGCAAGTTGCTGCTCAGGAGAAGAAACCCAAATCTGGACCTAAGCATGAAACTGAGTGCTTCTACTGCAAGCAGACTGGACACTGGAAGCGGAACTACCCCAAGTATTTGGCGGATAAGAAGGATGGCAAGGTGAACAAAGGTATATGTGATATACATTTTATTGATGTGTACCTTACTAATGCTCGCAGTAGCACCTGGGTATCTGATACTGGCTCTGTTGCTAATATTTGCAACTCGAAATAGGGACTACGAATTAAGCGAAGATTGGCAAAGGACGAGGTGATGATGCGCGTAGGAATTGGTTCCAAAGTCGATGTGATCGCAGTCGGCACGCTACCTCTACATCTACCTTCAGGATTAGTTTTAGACCTAAATAATTGTTATTTGGTTCCAGCGTTGAGCATGAACATTATATCTGGATCTTGTTTGATGCGAGACGGTTATTCATTTAAATCAGAGAATAATGGTTGTTCTATTTATATGAGTAATGTCTTTTATGGTCATGCACCCTTGAAGAATGGTCCATTTTTGTTGAATCTCGATAGTAGTGACACACATATTCATAATGTTGAAGCCAAAAGATGCAGAGTTGATAATGATAGTGCAACTTATTTGTGGCACTGCCGTTTAGGTCATATCGGTGTAAAACGCATGAAGAAACTCCATACTAATGGACTTTTGGAACCACTTGATTATGAATCACTTGGTACTTGCGAACCGTGCCTCATGGGCAAGATGACTAAAACACCGTTCTCCGGTACTATGGAGAGAGCAACAGATTTGTTGGAAATCATACATACAGATGTATGTGGTCCGATGAATGTTGAGGCTCGTGGTGGATATCGTTATTTTCTCACCTTCACAGATGACTTAAGCAGATATGGGTATATCTACTTAATGAAACATAAGTCTGAAACATTTGGAAAGTTCAAATAATTTCAGAGTGAAGTTGAAAATCATCGTAACAAGAAAATAAAGTTTCTATGATCTGATCGTGGAGGAGAATATTTGAGTTACGAGTTTGGTGTACATTTGAAACAATGCAGAATAGTTTCGCAACTCACGCCACCCGGAACACCAGAACATAATGGTGTGTCCGACCGTCGTAATCCTACTTTACTAGATATGGTGCGATCAATGATGTCTCTTACTGATTTACCGCTATCTTTTTGGGGTTATGCTTTAGAGACGGACGCATTCACGTTAAATAAGGCACCATCGAAATCCGTTGAGACGACACCTTATGAACTGTGGTTTGGCAAGAAACCAAAGTTGTCGTTTCTGAAAGTTTGGGGATGCGATGCTTATGTAAAAAATCTTCAACCTGATAAGCTCGAACCCAAATCGGAGAAATGTGTCTTCATAGGATATCCAAAGGAGACTATTGGATACACCTTCTATCACAGATCCGAAGGCAAGACTTTTGTTGCTAAATTCGGAAACTTTCTAGAGAAGGAGTTTCTCTCGAAAGAAGTGAGTGGGAGGAAAGTAGAACTTGATGAGGTAATTGTACCTGCTCCCTTATTGGAAAGTAGTTCATCACAGAAACCGGTTTCTGTGACACCTACACCAATTAGTGAGGAATTTAATGATGATGATGATGAAACTTCAGATCAAGTTGTTACTGAACCTCGTAGATCAACCAGAGTAAGATCCGCACCAGAGTGGTACGGTAATCCTGTTCTGGAAGTCATGCTATTAGATCATGGTAAACCTACGAACTATGAAGAAGCGATGGTGAGCCCAGATTCCGCAAAATGGCTTGAAGCCATGAAATCTGAGATGGGATCCATGTATGAGAACAAAGTGTGGACTTTGGTTGACTTGCCCAATGATCGGCAAGCAATTGAGAACAAATGGATCTTTAAGAAGAAGACTGACGCTGACGGTAATGTTACTGTCTACAAAGCTCGACTTATCGCAAAAGGTTTTCGACAAGTTCAAGGGATTGACTACGATGAGACCTTCTCACCCGTAGCGATGCTTAAGTCTGCCCGAATCATGTTAGCAATTGCCGCATTTTATGATTATAAAATTTGGCAGATGGATGTCAAAACTGCATTCCTGAATGGATTTCTGGAAGAAGAGTTGTATATGATGCAACCGGAAGGTTTTGTCGATCCAAAGGGATCTAACAAAGTGTGCAAGCTCCAGCGATCCATTTATGGACTGGTGCAAGCCTCTCGAAGTTGGAATAAACGCTTTTATAGTGTGATCAAAGCATTTGGTTTTATACAGACTTTTGGAGAAGCCTGTATTTACAAGAAAGTGAGTGGGAGCTTTGTAGCATTTCTGATATTATATGTGGATGCCATATTACTAATTGGAAATGATATAGAATTTCTGGATAGCATAAAGGGATACTTGAATAAGAGTTTTTCAATGAAAGACCTCGGTGAAGCTGCTTACATATTGGGCATTAAGATCTATAGAGATAGATCAAGACGCTTAATTGGACTTTCACAAAGCACATACCTTGACAAAGTATTGAAGAAGTTCAAAATGGATCAGGCAAAGAAAGGATTCTTGCTTGTGTTACAAGGTGTGAAATTGAGTAAGACTCAATGCCCGACCACTGCAGAAGATAGAGAAAAGATGAAAGAAGTTCCCTATGCTTCAGCCGTAGGCTCTATCATGTATGCAATGCTGTGTACCAGACCTGATGTGTGCCTTGCTATAAGTCTAGCAGGGAGGTACCAAAGTAATCCAGGAGTAGATCACTAGACAGCGGTCAAGAACATCCTGAAGTACTTGAAAAGTACTAAGGATATGTTTCTCGTATATGGCGGTGACAAAGAGCTCATCGTAAATGGTTATGTTGATGCAAGCTTTGACACTGATCCGGACGATTCTAAATCGCAAACCGGATACGTGTTTACATTAAACGGTGGAGCTGTCAGTTGGTGCAGTTCTAAACAAAGCATCATGGCGGGATCTACATGTGAAGCGGAGTACATAGCTGCTTCAGAAGCAGCAAACGAAGGAGTCTGGATGAAGGAGTTCATATCCGATCTAGGTGTCATACCTAGTGCATCGGGTCCAATGAAAATCTTTTGTGACAATACTGGTGAATTGCCTTGGCAAAGGAATCCAGATTTCACAAGAGAACCAAGCACATCAAGAGACGCTTCAATTCCATCCAGGATCTAGTCCAGGTGGGAGACATAGAGATTTGCAAGATACATACAGATCTGAATCTAGCAGACCCGTTGACTAAGCCTCTTCCACGAGCAAAACATGATCAGCACCAAAGCTCCATGGGTGTTAGAATCATTACTGTGTAATCTAGATTATTGACTCTAGTGCAAGTGGGAGACTGAAGGAAATATGCCCTAGAGGCAATAATAAAGTTATTATTTATTTCCTTATATCATGATAAATGTTTATTATTCATGCTAGAATTGTATTAACTGGAAACATAATACTTGTGTGAATACATAGACAAACATATTGTCACTAGTATGCCTCTACTTGTGTGAGCATGGACATTGGATGTCCATGATAACGGGATCACATCATTAGGAGAATGATGTGATGGACAAGACCCAATCCTAAGCCTAGCACAAGATCGTGTAGTTCGTATGCTAAAGTTTTTCTAATGTCAAGTATCATTTCCTTAGACCATGAGATTGTGCAACTCCCGGATACCGTACGAATGCTTTGGGTGTACCAAACGTCACAACATAACTGGGTGGCTATAAAGGTGCACTACGGGTATCTCCGAAAGTGTCTGTTGGGTTGGCACGAATCGAGACTGGGATTTGTCACTCTGTGTAACGGAGAGGTATCTCTGGGCCCACTCGGTAGGACATCATCATAATGTGCACAATGTGACCAAGGAGTTGATCACGGGATGATGTGTTACGGAACGAGTAAAGAGACTTGCCGGTAACGAGATTGAACAAGGTATCGGGATACCGACGATCGAATCTCGGGCAAGTATCATACCAGTAGACAAAGGGAATTGTATACGGGATTGATTGAATCCTTGACATCGTGGTTCATCCGATGAGATCATCGTGGAACATGTGGGAGCCAACATGGGTATCCAGATCCCGCTGTTGGTTATTGACCATAGAGATGTCTCGGTCATGTCTGCATGATTCCCGAGCCCGTAGGGTCTACACACTTCAGGTTCGATGATGCTAGGGTTATAGGGAAGGTATGTAAGCGGTTACCGAATGTTGTTCGGAGTCCCGGATGAGATCCCGGACGTCACGAGGAGTTTCGGAATGGTCCGAAGGTGAAGATTGATATATTGGATGAAGGGTTTTGGAGTCTGGAAGTGTTCTGGAGGTACCGGGTGATGACCAGCATGACCGAAAGGTGTTTCGGGAGCCCCGGCAAGTGTTGGGGGGCTTCATGGGCCAAGGGAAGGGGCAAACCAGCCCACTAAGGGGCTGTGTGCCCCCTCACCTATTCCCACGTGACCAGGGGTTTGAGGCGCTTCATCTAGGGTTCCCACCTCCTGGCTTGGGGGCCAAGTCACCCAAAGGGGAGATCCCATCTGCCCTGGCCGCCGCCCCCCTAGGGGAAACCCTAGGGAGCCTCCCCCTCCCCTTGCCCCTATATATAGTGGAGGTTTTGGGGCTCCCTAACACACGAGTGTCTCTCTCCCAAGGCGCAGCCCTACCTCTCTCCCTCCTCATCTCTAGTAGTGCTTGGCGAAGCCCTACTGGAGTACCGCGCTCCTCCACCACCACCACGCCGTCGTGCTGCTGCTGGACGTAGTCTTCCCCAACCTCTCCCTCTCTCCTTGCTGGATCAAGGCATGGGAGACGTCACCGGGCTGCACGTGTGTTGAATGCGGAGGCGCCGTTGTTCGACGCTTAGATCGGAATCGACCGCGATCTGAATCACCACGAGTACGACTACCTCATCCGCGTTCTTGCAACGCTTCCGCTTAGCGATCTACAAGGGTATGTAGATGCACTCCCCTTCCCCTCGTTGCTAGATTACTCCATAGATTGATCTTGGTGATGCGTAGAAAATTATAAATTTCTGCTACGATCCCCAACAGTGGTATCAGAGCTAGGTCTATGCATAGTTTCTATGCATGAGTACAACACAAGTTGTTGTGGGCGTCGATTTTGTCAATTTACTTGCCGTTACTAGTCTTATCTTGATTCGGCGGCATCGTGGGATGAAGCGGCCCGAACCGACCTTACACGTACTCTTACGTGAGACAGGTTCCATCGACTGACATGCACTAGTTGCATAAGGTGGCTAACGGGTGTGTGTCTCTCCCACTTTAGTCGAATCAGATTTGATGAAAAGGGTCCTTATGAAGGGTAAATAGAAATTGGCATATCATGTTGTGGTTTTTGGCGTAGGTAAGAAACGTTCTTGCTAAGAAACCTATAGCAGCCAAGTAAAATTTGCAACAACAATTAGGGGACGTCTAACTTGTTTTTGCAGCATATGTCGTGTGATGTGATATGGCCGAAAGGATGTGATGAATGATATATGTGATGTATGAGATTGATCATGTTCTTGTAATAGGAATCACGACTTGCATGTCGATGAGTATGACAACCAGCAGGAGCCATAGGAGTTGTCTTAATTTATTTATGACCCGCGTGTCAACATAAACATCATGTAATTACTTTAGTTTATTGCTAACCGTTAGCCGTAGTACTAGAAGTAATAGTTGGCGAGACAACTTCACGAAGACACGATGATGGAGATCATGATGATGGAGATCGTGGTGTCATGCCGGTGACTATGATGATCATGGCGCCCCAAAGATGGAGATCAAAGGGATCAAAATGATAATTGCCATATCATGTCACTTTTTTGATTGCATGTGATGTTTATCATGTTTTTACATCTTATTTGCTTAAGAACGACGGTAGATTAAATAAGATGATCCCTCACAATAATTTCAAGAGTTGTGTTTCCCCTAACTGTGCACCGTTGCTAAGGTCCATTGTTCCAAAGCACCACGTGATGATCGGGTGTGATAGGTTCCAATGTTCACATACAACGGGTGTAAGCCAGATTTACACACGCAATACACTTAGGTTGACTTGACGAGCCTAGCATGTACAGACATGGCCTCGGAACACGAAAGACCGAAAGGTCGAACATGAGTCGTATAGAAGATACGATCAACATGAAGATGTTCACCGATGATGACTAGTCCATCTCACGTGATGATCGGACACGGCCTAGTTGACTAGGATCATGTATCACTTAGATGACTAGAGGGATGTCTATCTAAGTGGGAGTTCATTATATAATTTGATTAGATGAACTTATTTATCATGAACAATAGTCTAAGTTGTCTTTGCAAAAAGGTTGTAGATCAATAGCTCGCGTTGTAGCTCCCTGTTTCAATACGTTCCTAGAGAAAGATTAAGTTGAAAGATATTGTAAGAAATGATGCGGACTAGGTCCGTTGCCTGAGGAGTGTCCTCACTGCTACACCGAAGGCTTATGTCTTTGATGCACCGCTCGGTGTGCCAACCCCTCCAGCGTCGTCTGTGGATGTTATGAACATCTGACAGATACGTCCTGATGACTACTTGATAGTTAAGTGCACCATACTTTACAGCTTAGAATCGGGATTCCAATGACGTTTTGAACGCCATAGAACATATGAGATGTTCCAAGAGCTGAAATTGGGATTTCAGACTCATGCCCGTGTTGAGAGGTATGAGACCTCTGACAAGTTCTTTGCCTACAAGATGTAGGAGAATAGCTCAGCTAGTGAGCATGTGCTCAGAATGTCTGGGTGCTACAATCACTTGAATCAAGTGGGAGTTAAACTTCCAGATAAGATAGTGATTGATAGAGTTCTCTAGTCACTATCACTAAGCTACTAGATCTTCGTGATGAACTATGACATGCAAGGGATGGAGATGATCCCGGAGCTATTCGCGGTGCTTAAGACCGCAAAAGGTAGAAATCAAGAAGGAGCATCAAGTGTTGATGGTTTAACAAGACCACTGGTTTCAAGAAGGGCAAGGGCTAGAAGGGAAACTTCATGAATGGCAAACCAGTTGCCGCTCCAGTGAAGGAACCCAAGGTTGAACCCAAACCCGAGACTAAGTGCTTCTATTGTAAGGGGAACGGTCACTTGTAGAGGAACTACCCCAAGTGCATGGTAGATAAGAAGGCTGGCAACTTCAACAAAGTATATACGTGTTAATGTGTACCTTACTAGTACTCCTGGTAGCACCTGGGTATTGGATACCGGTTCAGTTGCTATTATTGGTGACTTGAAGCAAAAGCTGCGGACTAAACGGAGACTAGCTAAGGGCGAGGTGACGATGTGTGTTGGAAGTATTTACAAAGTTGATGAGATCACCATCGCACGCTCCATCTGCCTTCGGGATTAGTATTGAACCTAGATAAATGTTATCAGGTGTCTGCGTTGAGCATGAATATGATTGGATCATGTTCATAGCAATACGGTTATTCATTTAAGTTAGAGAATAATGGTTATTCTGTTTACATGAATAATACCTTTCATGGTCATGCACCCTATGTGAATGGTTCATTGAATCTCGGTCGTGGTAATACACATGTTCATGCCAAAAGATGTAGAGTTAATAATGATAATACCACTTTCTTGTGGCACTACCGCTTAGGTCATATTGGCGTAAGATGCATGAAGAAACTCCATGTCGATGGACATTTGGAGTCACTTGATTTTGAATCACTTGACACATGCGAGCCATGCCTCATGGGCAGGATGACTAAGACCCCGTTTTCAGGTACAATGAAACGGGCAAGTGACTTGTTGGAACTCGTACATGTTGCTGCGTGTGATCCAATAAGAATTGAGGCGTGCGGTGGACATCGCTATTTTCTCATCTTCACTGACGATTTGAGTAGATATGGGTATATTTACTTAATGAAGCACAAGTCTGAAACATTTGAAAAGTTCAAGCAATTTCAAAGTGAAGTTAAGAACCATCATAACAAGAAGATCAAATTCCTACGATCTGATCGATGGAGAATTTCTGAGTTATGAGTTTGGCAATCACTTAACGCATTGTGAAATTATTTCACAGTTGACACCACCTGGAACACCATAGCGTAATGGCGTGTCCGGACGTCGTAATCGAACCTTATGAGATATGGTGCGATCTATGATGTCTCTTACCGATCTACCGCTATCATTTTGAGGTTATGCGTTAGAGACAGCTACATTCACTTTAGATAGGGCACCATCTAAGTCCGTTGAGACGACGTCGTATGAACATTGGTTTGGAAAGAAACCAAAGTTGTCGTTTCTTAATATTTGGTGCTGTGATGCTTAAGGCTTCAGCCGAAAAAGCTCGAACCCAAAGTGGACAAATACATCTTCATAGGATACCCAAAGGTAATAGTTGGGTATACCTTCTATCTCAGATCCGAGGGGAAAGTGTTTGTCACTAAGAACGGGTCCTTTCTTGAGAAGGAGTTTCTCTCGAAAGAATTGAGTGGGAGGAAGATAGAACTTGATGAGGTTGTTGAACCTCTACTTCAACCGAAAAGTGGTGCAACACAGAAAGATGTTTATGTGGCGCCTACGTCTGTTGAAGAGGAAGTTAATGATAGTGATCATGAAGCTTCAGATCAAGTTGCTATCGAACCTCGTAGGTTGACAAGGATATGTACTACTCTGGAGTGGTACGGTGATCCTGTCTTAGATATCATGTTGGACAACAATGAACCTACGAGCTATGGAGAAGCGATGGTGGGCCCATATTCTGACAAATGGTTAGAAGCCATGAAATCCGAGATAGGATCCATGTATCAGAACAAAGCATGGACTTCGGTGGACTTGCCCGATGATCGGCAAGCCATTGAGATAAATGGATCTTTAAGAAGAAGACGAACGTGGACGGTAATGTTACCGTCTATGAAGCTCGACTTGTGGCAAAGAGTATTTTGACAAGTTCAAGGAGTTGACTACGATGAGATTTTCTCACCCATAGCGATGTTTAAGTCCGTTGGAATCATGTTAGCATTAGCTGTATTTTTCGATTATGAAATCTGACAGATGGATGTCAAAACAAGTTTTCTTACCAGTTTTCATAAGAAAAAGTTGTATGTGATACAATAAAAGGTTTTGTCGATCATACGGGTGCTAAAAGGTATGTTGGCTCCAGCGATCCTTCTATGTACTAGAGCAAGCATCTCGGAGTCGGAATATGTGCTTTGATGGAGTGATCAAAGCTTTTAGGTTTATACAATGTTTGCTAGAAACTTGTATTTACAAGAAAGTGAGTGGGAGCACTACAACATTTCTGATAAGTATATGTGGATGACATATTGTTGATCTGAAATAAGGTAGAATTTCTGGAAAGCATAAACGGTTGTTTGAAGAATGATTTTCAAAGGAAGACCTGGATACAGCTGCTTACATATTGGGCATCAAGATCTATAGAGATAGATCAAGACGCCTGATGATACTTTCAAAGAACGCACACCTTGACATGATTTTGAAGGAGTTCAAAATAGATCAGTCAAAGAAGGGATTCTTACTTGAGTTGTAAGGTGTGAAGTTGAGTAAGACTCAAAGCTTGACCACGGCAGAAGAAAGAGGAAGGACGAAGGTCGTCCCCTATGCTTTTGTCATAGGCTCTATACGGTATGCCATGCTGAGTACCGCACCTGATTTGTGCCTTGCCACATGTCTGGCAAGAGGGTACAAAGGTGATCCAAGAGTGGATAACTGGACAGTGGTCAAAATTATCCTTAGAGGAATAAGGAAATATAGTACATGCGGGATCTGATTGTTGCAGACCCGTTGACTATAACATCTCTCACAAGCATAACATGATCAACCCCAGAACTCATTGAGTGTTAATCACATGGTAATGTGAACTAGATTATTGACTCTAGTAAACTCTTTGGGTGTTAGTCACATGGTGATGTGACCTTGAGTGTTAATCACATAGCGATGTGAACTGGATTATTGACTCTAGTGCAAGTGGGAGACTGTTGGAAATATGCCCTATAGGCAATAATAAATTAGTTGTTATTATTATATTTCCTTGTTCATGATAATCGTTTATTATCCATGCTAGAATTGTATTGACAGGAAACTCAGATACATGTGTGGATACAAAGACAACACCATGTCCCTAGTAAGCCTCTAGTTGACTAGCTCGTTGATCAATAGATGGTTACGGTTTCCTGACCATGGACATTGGATGTCGTTGATAACAGGATCACATCATTAGGAGAATGATGTGATGGACAAGACCCAATCCTAAGCCTAGCACAAGATCGTGTAGTTCGTATGCTAAAGTTTTTCTAATGTCAAGTATCATTTCCTTAGACCATGAGATTGTGCAACTCCCGGATACCGTAGGAATGCTTTGGGTGTACCAAACGTCACAACGTAACTGGGTGGCTATAAAGGTGCACTACGAGTATCTCTTAAAGTGTCTGTTGGGTTGGCACGAATCGAGACTGGGATTTGTCACTCCGTGTAACGGAGAGGTATCTCTGGGCCCACTCAGTAGGACATCATCATAATGTGCACAATGTGACCAAGGAGTTGATCACGGGATGATGTGTTACGGAATGAGTAAAGAGACTTGCCGGTACTGAGATTGAACAAGGTATCGGGATACCGACGATCGAATCTCGGGCAAGTATCATACCAGTAGACAAAGGGAATTGTATACGGGATTGATTAAATCCTTGACATCGTGGTTCATCCGATGAGATCGTCGTGGAACATGTGGGAGCCAACATGGGTATCAAGATCCCGCTGTTGGTTATTGACCAGAGATATGTCTCGGTCATGTCTGCATGATTCCCGAGCCCGTAGGGTCTACACACTTAAGGTTCGATGACGCTAGGGTTATAGCGAAGGTATGTACGCGGTTACCGAATGTTGTTCGGAGTCCCAGATGAGATCCTGGACGTCACGAGGAGTTCTGGAATGGTCCGGAGGTGAAGATTGATATATTGGACGAAGGGTTTTGGAGTCTGGAAACATTCTGGAGGTACCGGGCGATGACCAACATGACCGAAAGGTGTTTCGGGAGCCCCAGCAAGTGTTGGGGGGCTTCATGGGCCAAGGGAAGGGGCAAACCAGCCCACTAAGGGGTTGTGCGTGAAGGAAATATGCCCTAGAGGCAATAATAAAGTTATTATTTATTTCCTTATATCATGATAAATGTTTATTATTCATGCTAGAATTGTATTAACCGGAAACATAATACATGTGTGAATACATAAACAAACAGAGTGTCACTAGTATGCCTCTACTTGACTAGCTCGTTAATCAAAGATGGTTATGTTTCCTGGCCATGAACAAAAGAGTTGTTATTTGATTAACGGGATCACATCATTAGGAGAATGATGTGATTTACATGACCCATTCCTTTAGCTTAGCACCCGATCGTCTAGTATGTTGCTATTGCTTTCTTCATGACTTATACATGTTCCTATGACTATGAGATTATGCAACTCCCGTTTGCCGCAGGAACACTTTGTGTGCTACCAAATGTCACAACGTAACTGGGTGATTATAAAGGAGCTCTACAGGTGTCTCCAAAGGTACATGTTGGGTTGACGTATTTCGAGATTAGGATTTGTCACTCCGATTGTCAGAGAGGTATCTCTAGGCCCTCTCGGTAATGCACATCACATAAGCCTTGCAAGCATTGCAACTAATGAGTTAGTTGCGGGATGATGTGTTATGGAACGAGTAAAGAGACTTACCGGTAACGAGATTGAACTAGGTATTGAGATACCGACGATTGAATCTCGGGCAAGTAACATACAGATGACAAAGGGAACAACGTATGTTGTTATGCGGTCTGACCGATGAAGATCTTCGTAGAATATGTAGGAGCCAATATGGCCATCCAGGTCCCGCTATTGGTTATTGACAAGAGAGGTGTCTCAGTCATGTCTACATAGTTCTCGAACCCGTAGGGTCCGCACGCTTAACGTTCGTTGACGATATAGTACTATGAGTTATGTATGTTGGTGACCGAATGTTGTTCGGAGTTTCGGATGAGATCACGGATTTGACGAGGAACTCCGGAATGGTCCGGAAGTAAAGATTGATATGTGGATAGTAGTGTTTGATCTCCAGAAGGATTCTGGAATCCATCGGAAGGGGTTCCGGATGTTTCCCAAAATGTTTGGGCACGAGAACACTTTATCTGGGCCAAAGGGGAAAGCCCACAAGTTTTTTGGAAAGCGCAAAAGGAAGTTTTGTGGAGTCCAGGGGCCAGACGCCAGGGTCCCTGGCGTCTGGGTCCAGACGCCGGGAACCCTGGCGTCTGGCCCTGGAGTCCGAGAAGGACTCTTGCCTTTCGGGTGAAACCGACTTTGTGGAGGCTTTTACTCCAAGTTTCGACCCCAAGGCTCAACATATAAATAGAGGGGGCTAGCACCCAAGAGACATCAAGAAACACCAAGCCGTGTGTCGGCAACCCCGTCTCCTCTAGTTTATCCTCCGTCATAGTTTTCGTAGTGCTTAGGCGAAGCCCTGCGAAGATTGTTCTTCACCAACACCGTCACCACGCCGTCGTGCTGCCGGAACTCATCTACTACTTCGCCCCTCTTGCTGGATCAAGAAGGCGAGGACATCACCGAGTCGAACGTGTGCAGAACTCGGAGGTGCCGCGCTTTCGGTGCTTGGATCGGTCGGATCGTGAAGACGTACGACTACATCAACCGCGTTGATATAATGCTTCCGCTTACGGTCTACGAGGGTACATAGACAACAATCTCCCCTCTCGTTGCTATGCATCACCATGATCTTGCGTGTGCGTAGGAATTTTTTTTGAAATTACTACGTTCCCCAACAGTGGCATCCGAGCCCAGATTTTATGTGTTGATGTAATATGCACGAGTAGAACACAAGTGAGTTGTGGGCGATATAAGTCATATTGCTTACCAGCATGTCATACTTTGGTTCAGCGGTATTGTTGGATGAAGCGGCCCGGACCGACATTACGCGTACGCTTACGCGAGACTGGTTCTACCGACGTGCTTTGCACACAGGTGGCTGGCGGGTGTCAGTTTCTCCAACTTTAGTTGAACCGAGTGTGGCTACTCCCGGTCCTTGCGAAGGTTAAAACAGCACCAACTTGACAAACTATCATTGTGGTTTTGATGAGTAGGTAAGATTGGTTCTTGCTCAGCCCGTAGCAGCCACGTAAAACTTGCAACAAACAAAGTAGAGGATGTCTAACTTGTTTTTGCAGGGCATGTTGTGATGTGATATGGTCAAGGCATGATGCTAAATTTTATTGTATGAGATGATCATGTTTTGTAACCGAGTTATCGGCAACTGGCAGGAGCCACATGGTTGTCGCTTTATTGTATGCAATGCAATCGCCCTGTAATGCTTTACTTTATCACTAAGCGGTAGCGATAGTCGTAGAAGCATAAGATTGGCGAGACGACAACGATGCTACAATGGAGATCAAGGTGTCGCGCCGGTGACGATGGTGATCATGACGTTGCTTCAGAGATGGAGATCACAAGCACAAGATGATGATGGCCATATCATATCACTTATATTGATTGCATGTGATGTTTATCTTTTATATCTTATCTTGCTTTGATTGACGGTAGCATTTTAAGATGATCTCTCACTAAGTATCAAGAAGTGTTCTCTCTGAGTATGCACCGTTGCGAAAGTTCTTCGTGATGAGACACCACGTGATGATCGGGTGTGATAGGCTATACGTTCAAATACAACGGGTGCAAAACAGTTGCACACGTGGAATACTCAGGTTATACTTGACGAGCCAAGCAAATACAGATATGGCCTCGGAACACGGAGACCGAAAGGTCGAGCGTGAATCATATAGTAGATATGATCAACATAGTGATGTTCACCATTGAAACTACTCCATCTCACGTGATGATCGGACATGGTTTAGTTGATATGGATCACATGATCACTTAGAAGATTAGAGGGATGTCTATCTCACGTGATACACATATTCATAATATTGAAGCCAAAAGATGCAAAGTTAATAATGATAGTGCAACTTATTTGTGGCACTGCCGTTTAGGTCATATTGGTATAAAGCGCATGAAGAAACTCCATGCTGATGGGATTTTGGAATCACTTGATTATGAATCACTTGATGCTTGCGAACCATGCCTTATGGGCAAGATGACTAAAGACTCCGTTCTTCGGAACAATGGAATGAGCAACTGACTTATTGGAAATAATACATACTGATGTATGCGATCCGATGAGTGTTGAAGCTCGCGCCGGGTATCGTTATTTTCTAACCTTCACAGATGATTTGAGCAGATATAGGTATATCTACTTGATAAAATATAAGTCAGAAACATTTGAAAAGTTCAAAGAATTTCAGAGTGAAGTGGAAAATCATCGTGACAAGAAAATAAAGTTTCTACGATCTAATCGCGGAGACGAATATTTGAGTTACGAGTTTGGTCTTCAATTAAAACAATGTGGAATAGTTTCACAAACTCATGCCACCTGGAACACCACAGCATAATGGTGTGTCCGAACGTCATAACCGTACTCTATTGGATATAGTACAATCTGTGATGTTTCTTACCGATTTACCACTATCGTTTTGGGGTCATGCATTAGAGACAGCTGCATTCACGTTAAAAAGGGGCACCATCTAAGTCCGTTGAGACGACACAATATGAACTGTGGTTTGGCAAGAAACCAAAGTTGTCGTTTCTTAAAAGTTTGGGATTGCGATGCTTATAAGAAAAGGTTTCATCATGATGAGCTCAAACCCAAATCGGAGAAATGTGTCTTCATAGGATACCCAAAGGAGACAGTTGGGTACACCTTCTATCATAGATCCAAAGGCAAGCCATTGGTTGCTTAGAATGGATCCTTTCTAGAGAAGGAGTTTCTCTTGAAAGAAGTGAGTGGGAGGAAAGTAGAAGATGAGGTAACTGTACCTGCTCCCTTATTGGAAAGTAGTTCATCACAGAAAACGGTTTCTATGACACCTACACCAATTAGTGAGGAAGTTAATGATGATGATCATGAAACTTCAGATCAAGTTATTACTGAACCTCGTAAATCAACCAGAGTAAGATCCGCACCAGAGTGGTACGGTAATCCTGTTCTGGAAATCATGCTACTAGATCATGATGAACCTACGAACTATGAAGAAGCGATGGTGAGCCCAGATTCCGCAAAATGGCTTGAAGCCATGAAATCTGAGATGGGATCCATGTATGAAAACAAAGTATGGACTTTGGTTGACTTGCCCGACGATCAGCAAGCAATTGAAAATAAATGGATCTTCAAGAGGAAGACGGACGCTGATAGTAGTGTTACTATCTACAAAGCTAGAATTGTCGCAAAAAGGTTTCCAACAACTTCAAGATGTTGACTATGATGAGAGTTTCTCACTCGTATCTATGCTTAAGTCTGTCCGAATCATGTTAGCAATTGCCACATTTTATGAAATCTGGCAAATGGATAAACAAAGTTGCATTCCTTAATGGATTTCTTAAAGAAGAGTTGTATATGATGCCACCAGAAGGTTTTGTCAATCCTAAAAGTGTTAACAAAATATGCAAACTCCAGCGATCCATCTGTGGACTGGTGCAAGCATCTCGGAGTTGGAATATGCGCTTTGATGGGATGATCAAAGTATATAGTTTTATACAGACTTGTGGTGAAGCCTGTATTTACAAGAAAGTGAGTGGGAGCACTACAGCAGTTCTGACAAGTATATGTGAATGACATATTGTTGATCGGAAATAATGTAGAATTATTCTGCAAAGCATAAAGGAGTGTTTGAAAGAAGTTTTCAAAGAAAGACCTCGGCGAAGCTGCTTACATATTAAGCATCAAGATCTATAGAGATAGATCAATACGCTTGATAAATTTTTCAATGAGTACATACCTTGACAATATTTTGAAGTAGTTCAAAATGGAACAGTCAAAGAAAAGAGTTCTTGGCTGTGTTACAAGGTGTGAAATTGAGTAAGACTCAAATCCCGACCACGGCAGAAGATAGAAAGAGAATGAAAGTCATTCCCTATGCCTCAGCCATAGGTTCTTCAAAGTATGCCATGCTGTGTACCAGATCTATGGTATACCCTACACTATGTTAAGCAAGGGAGTACAATAGTGATTTAAGAGTAGATCACTGGACAACGGTCAAAATTATCCTTAGTGGAATAAGGAAATATTTCTCGATTATGGAGGTGACAAAAGGTTCGTCGTAAAAAGTTACGTCGATGCAAGTTTTGACATAGATCTGGATGACTCTAAGTCTCGATCTAGATACATATTGAAAGTGGGAGCAATTAGCTGGCGTAGCTCTGTGCAGAGCATTGTAGACATAGAATTCGCAAAATACTTACGGATCTGTATGTGACAGACCCGTTGACTAAAATTATCTCATAAGCAAAACATGATCACACCTTAGTACTCTTTGGGTGTTAATCACATAAGTGATGTGAACTAGATTACTGACTCTAGTAAACCCTTTGGGTGTTGGTCACATGACGATGTGAACTATGGGTATTAATCACATGGTGATGTGAACTATTAGTGTTGAATCACATGGCGATGTGAACTAGATTATTGACTCTAGTGCAAGTGGGAGACTGAAGGAAATATGCCCTAGAGGCAATAATAAAGTTATTATTTATTTCCTTATATCATGATAAATGTTTATTATTCATGCTAGAATTGTATTAACCGGAAACATAATACATGTGTGAATACATAAACAAACAGAGTATCACTAGTATACCTCTACTTGACTAGCTCGTTAATCAAAGATGGTTATGTTTCCTGACCATGAACAAAAGAGTTGTTATTTGATTAACGGGATCACATCATTAGGAGAATGATGTGATTGACATGACCCATTCCTTTAGCTTAGCACCCGATTGTTTAGTATGTTGTTATTGCTTTCTTCATGACTTATACATGTTCCTATGACTATGAGATTATGCAACTCCCGTTTGCCGGAGGAACACTTTGTGTGCTACCAAACGTCACAACGTAACAGGGTGATTATAAAGGAGCTCTACAGGTGTCTCCAAAGGTACATGTTGGGTTGACGTATTTCGAGATTAGGATTTGTCACTCCGATTGTCGGAGAGGTATCTCTGGGCCCTCTCGGTAATGCACATCACATAAGCCTTGCAAGCATTGCAACTAATGAGTTAGTTGCGGGATGATGTGTTACGGAACGAGTAAAGAGACTTACCGCTAACGAGATTGAACTAGGTATTGAGATACCGACGATCGAATCTCGGGCAAGTAACATACCGATGACAAAGGGAACAACGTATGTTGTTATGCGGTCTGACCGATAAAGATCTTCGTAGAATATGTAGGAGCCAATATGGGCATCCAGGTCCCGCTATTGGTTATTGACAAGAGAGGTGTCTCAGTCATGTCTACATAGTTCTCGAACCCGTAGGGTCCGCACGCTTAACGTTCGTTGACGATATAGTACTATGAGTTATGTATGTTGGTGACCGAATGTTGTTCGGAGCTTCGGATGAGATCACGGATATGACGAGGAACTCCGGAATGGTCCGGAAGTAAAGATTGATGTGTGGATAGTAGTGTTTGATCTCCAGAAGGGTTCTGGAATCCATCGAAAGGGGTTCCGGATGTTTCCCAAAATGTTTGGGCACGTGAACACTTTATCTGGGCCAAAGGGGAAAGCCCACAAGGTTTTTGGAAAGCGCAAAAGGAAGTTTTGCGGAGTCCAGGGGCCAGACGCCAGGGTCCCTGGCGTCTGGCCCTGGAGTCCGAGAAGGGCTCTTGCCTTTCGGGTGAAACCGACTTTGTGGAGGCTTTTACTCCAAGTTTCGACCCCAAGGCTCAACATATAAATAGAGGGGTAGGGCTAGCACCAAAGAGACATCAAGAAACACCAAGCCGTGTGCCTGCAACCCGGTCTCCTCTAGTTTATCCTCCGTCATAGTTTTCGTAGTGCTTAGGCGAAGCCCTGCGAAGATTGTTCTTAACCAACACCGTCACCACGCCGTCGTGCTGCCGGAACTCATCTACTACTTCGCCCCTCTTGCTGGATCAAGAAGGCGAGGACATCATCGAGTCGAACGTGTGCAGAACTCGGAGGTGCCGCGCTTTCGGTGCTTGGATCGGTCGGATCATGAAGACGTACGACTACATCAACCGCGTTGATATAACGCTTCCGCATACGGTCTACGAGGGTACGTAGACAACACTCTCCCCTCTCGTTGTTATGCATCACCATGATCTTGCGTGTGCGTAGGAATTTTTTTGAAATTACTACGTTCCCCAACAGTGCGCCCCCCTCACCTATTCCCACGTGACCAGGGGGTTTGAGGTGCCCCATTTAGGGTTCCCACCTCCTGGCTTGGGGGCCAAGTCACCCAAAGGGGAGATCCCATCTTCCCTGGCCGCCGCCCCCCCTAGGGGAAACCCTAGGGCGCCTCCCCCTCCTCTTGCCCCTATATATAGTGGAGGTTTTGGGGCTGCCTAACACACGAGTCTCTCTCTCCCAAGGCACGGCCCTACCTCTCTCCCTCCACGTCTCTAGTAGTGCTTGGCGAAGCCCTGCTAGAGTACCGCGCCCATCCACCACCACCACGCCGTCGTGCTGCTGCTGGACGGAGTCTTCCCAAACCTCTCCCTCTCTCCTTTCTGGATCAAGGCATGGGAGACGTCATCGGGTTGCACGTGTGTTGAACGCGGAGGCGCCGTTGTTCGGCGCTTTGATCGGAATCGACCGCGATCTGAATCGCCACGAGTACGACTACCTCATCCGCGTTCTTGCAACGCTTCCGCTTAGCGATCTACAAGGGTATGTAGATGCACTCCCCTCCCCCTCGTTGCTACATTACTCGATAGATTGATCTTGGTGATGCGTTGGAAATTTTAAATTTCTGCTACGATCCCCAACAGTTAATGGGCCTCATGGGCCCAAAGTGGAGCAGAGGAGGGCGGCCAGGGCAGGCCGCGCCCCCTCCCCCTCTAGTCTGAATTGGACAAGGAGGGGGGCGGCGCCCCGCCCCCCTTCCTTCCTCTCCTCTCTCCCTTCCTTCCCCCTCTCCTAGTTGGACAAGGAAAGAAGGGAGTCCTACTCCTGGTAGGAGTAGGACTTCTCCCTGGCGCGCCTCCTCCTGGCCGGCCGCCCCCTCCCCCTTGCTCCTTTATATACGGGGGCAGGGGGCACCTCTAGACACAACAATTGATCCTTGAGATCTCTTAGCTGTGTGCGGTGCCCCCCTCCACCATAATCCTCGTATTGTAGCGGTGCTTAGGCGAAGCCCTGTGACGGTAGAACATCAAGATCGTCACCACGCCGTCGTGCTGACGGAACTCATCCCCGACACTTTGCTGGATCGGAGTCCGGGGATCGTCATCGAGCTGAACGTGTGCTAGAACTCGGAGGTGCCGTAGTTTCGGTGCTTGATCGGTCGGGCCGTGAAGACGTACGACTACATCAACCACGTTGTTATAACGCTTCCGCTAACGGTCTTCGAGGGTACGTGGACAACACTCTCCCCTCTCGTTGCTATGCATCACCATGATCTTGCGTGCACGTTGGAATTTTTTTGAAATTACTACGTTCCCCAACAGTACGGTAATCCTATTCTGGAGTTCATGTTACTTGACCATGACGAACCTACGAACTATGAGGAATCAATTATGAGCCCAGATTCCACAAAATGGCTTGAGGCCATGAAATCTGAGATGGGATCCATGTATGAGAACAAAGTGTGGACTTTGATTGACTTGCCCGATGATCGGCAAGCCATAGAAAAATAAATGGATCTTCAAGAGGAAGACGGACACTGATAGTAGTGTTACTATCTACAAAGCTAGACTTGTCGAAAAGAGGTTTTGACAAAGTTCAAGGTGTTGACTACGATGAGATTTTTATGAATGTGATTAACACCCAAAGAGTACTAAGGTGTGATCATGTTATGCTTAAGTCTGTCCAAATCATGTTAGCAAAAGGCCACATTTTTATGAAATCTGGCAAATGGATGTTAAAAACTACATTCCTTAATGGATTTCTTAAAGAAGAGTTGTATATGATGCAACCAGAAGGTTTTGTCGATCCTAAAGGTGCTACTAAAATGTGCAAGCTCCATCAATCCATCTATGGACTAGTGCAAGCATCTCGGAGTTGGAATATACGCTTTTATGAGTTGATCAAAGCATATAGTTTTATACAAACTTGCGGTGAAGCCTGTGTTTACAAGAAAGTGAGTGGGAGCACTACAACATTTCTGATAAATATATGTGAATGACATATTTTTGATCGGAAATCATGTAGAATTTTCTGGAAAGCATAAACAGAGTATTTGAAAGGAGTTTTTCAAAGAAAGACCTCGGTGAAGATGCTTACATATTGAGCATCAAGATCTGTAGAGATAGATCAAGACGCTTGATAAGTTTTTTAAATGAGTACATACCTTGACAAGATTTTGAAATAGTTCAAAATGGAACAGTCAAAGAAAGAGTTCTTGCCTGTGTTACAAGGTGTGAAATTGAGTAAGACTCAAAGCCCGATCACGGAAGAAGATAAAAAGAGAATGAAAGTCATTCCCTATGCCTCAGCCATAGGATCTATATGTTGGAAATATGCCCTAGAGGCAATAATAAAATGGTTATTATTATATTTCCTTGGTCATGATAATTGTCAATTGTTCATGCTATAATTGTATTAACCGGAAACCGTAATACATGTGTGAATACATAGATCATAATATGTCCCTAGTAAGCCTCTAGTTGACTAGCTCGTTGATCAATAGATGGTCATGGTTTCCTGACCATGGACATTGGATGTCGTTGATAATAGGATCACATCATTAGGAGAATGATGTGATGGAAAATACCCAATCCTAAGCATAGCACAAGATCGTGTAGTTCGTTTGCTAAGAGCTTTTATAATGTCAAGTATCATTTCCTTAGACCATGAGATTGTGCAACTCCCGGATACCGTAGGAATGCTTTGGGTGTACCAAACGTCACAACATAACTGGGTGACTATAAAGGTGCACTACAGGTAGCTCTAGAAGTATCTGTTGAGTTGGCACGAATCGAGACTGGGATTTGTCACTCCGTATGACGGAGAGGTATCTTTGGGCCCACTCGGTAATGCATCATCATAATGAGCTCAATGTGACTAAGGAGTTAGTCACGGGATCATGTGTTACGAAACGAGTAAAGAGACTTGTTGGTAACGAGATTGAACAAGGTATATGGATACCGACGATCGAATCTCGGGAAAGTAACATACCGATAGACAAAGGGAATTGTATACGGGATTGATTGAATCCCAGACATTGTGGTTCATCCGATGAGATCATCATGGAACATGTGGGAGCCAATATGGGTATCCAGATCCGTTATTGGTTATTGGCCAGAGAGGTGTCTCGGTCATGTCTGGATGGTTCCCAAACCCGTAGGGTCTACACACTTAAGGTTCGGTGACGCTAGAGTTGTTATGGGAAATAGTATGTGGTTACCGAAGGTTGTTCAGAGTACCGGATGAGATCCCGGACGTGACGACGAACTCCGGAGTGGTTCGGATATGAAGATCGATATATTGGACGAAGGGTATTGGAGTCCGGAATCATTCTGGGAGTACCGGGTGACGACCAGCGTGACCGAAAGGTGTTTCGGAGGCCCCGACAAGCGTTGGGGGGCCTTATGGGCCAAGAGGAGGGGGCACACCAGCCCACTAAGGGGTTGTGCGCCCCTCCCAACCCCTCTCACATAACCTGGAGAGGTGGGGGCGCCTCCCGCCCCTCCCAACTTGGGGGACAAGTTTCCTAGGGGTGGGGCGCCCAAACCCATCTAGGGTTTCCCCTGTGGCCGCCGCCCCTCCCCTAGGGACCCCTAGGGCGCCTCCTCCACCCCCCTTCCCCATATATATAGTGAGGGAGAGAGAGGGCAGCCGCACCCCCTTCCCTTGGCGCAGCCCCTCCGTCCTCCAACTCTTCCTTCTCCTCCGTAGAGCTTGGCGAAGCCCTGCAGGAATAGCACAAGCTCCACCACCACGCCGTCGTGCTGACGGAGCTCTCCCTCAACTTCTCCTCTCCCCTTGATGGATCAAGAAGGGAGAGACGTGCCCGGGCTGTATGTGCGTTGAACGCGGAGGCGTTGTCCGTTCGGTGCTAGATCGGATCTTCCGTGATTTGAATCGCCACGAGTACAACTCCATCAACCGCGTTCTTTGTAACGCTTCCACTTTGCGATCTTCAAGGGTATGAAGATGCACTCCCTCTCTCTCATTGCTAGCATCTCCTAGTTTGATCTTGGTGACACGTAGGAAAATTTTAAATTATTACTATGTTCCCCAACAGTGGCATCATGAGCTAGGTCTATGCGTAGATTCTATGCACGAGTAGAACACAAAATAGTTGTGGGCAATGATTTATTCAATTTGCTTACCGTTACTAGTCTTATCTTGATTCAGCGGCATTGTGGGATGAAGCGACCCGGACCGACCTTGCACGTACGCTTACGTGAGACAGGTTCCA
This sequence comes from Aegilops umbellulata, assembly GCA_032464435.1. Lineage (NCBI taxonomy): Eukaryota > Viridiplantae > Streptophyta > Magnoliopsida > Poales > Poaceae > Aegilops > Aegilops umbellulata. The sequence goes on along the minus strand of CP136056.1, from coordinate 472,567,685 downwards.
CCGACTGACATGCACTTGATGCATAAGGTGGCTAGCGGGTGTCTGTCTCTCCCACTTTAGTCGGATCGGATTCGATGAAAAGGGTCCTTATGAAGGGTAAATAGCAATTGGCATATCATCGTTGTGTCTTTTGCGTAGGTAAGAAACATTCTTGCTAGAAACCCATAGCAGCCACGTAAAACTTGCAACAACAATTAGAGAACGTCTAACTTGTTTTTGCAGGGTATGCTATGTGATGTGATATGGCCAAAAGGATGTGATAAATGATATATGTGATGTATGAGATTGATCATGTTCTTGTAATAGGAATCACGACTTGCATGTCGATGAGTATGACAACCGACAGGAGCCATAGGAGTTGTCTTAATTTATTGTATGACCTGCATGTCAATGAAAATGCAATGTAATTACTTTACTTTATTGCTACCCGTTAGCCATAGTAGTAGAAGTAATAGTTGGCGAGACAACTTCATGAATACACGGTGATGGAGATCATGGTGTCATGCCAGTGACGATGGTGATCATGGCGTGCCTCGAAGATGGAGATCAAAGGCGCAAGATGATATTGGCCATATCATGTCACTTTATGATTTGCATGTGATGTTTGTCATGTTTACATCTTATTTAATTAGAATGACGGTAGCATAAATAAGATGATCCGTCACTAAAATTTCAAGAAATGTGTTCCCCCTAACTGTGCACCATTGCGAAGGTTCGTTGTTTCGAAGCACCACGTGATGATCAGGTGTGATAGATTCTAACATTCGCATACAACGGGTGTAAGCAATATTTACGCATGCAAAACACTTAGGTTGACTTGACGAGCCTAGCATGTACAGACATGGCCTCGAAACACAAGAGACCGAAAGGTCGAACATGAGTCGTATAGTAGATGCGATCAACATGAAGATGTTCACCGATGATGACTAGCCCGTCTCACGTGATGATCGGACACGGCCTAGTTGACTCGGATCATGTATCACTTAGATGACTAGAGGGATGTCTATCTAAGTGGGAGTTCATTAGATAATTTGATTAGATGAACTTAATTATCATGAACGTAGTCAAAAGGTCTTTGCAAATTATGTCGTAGCTTACGCTTTAGTTCTACTGTTTAAGATATGTTCCTAGAGAAAATTTAGTTGAAAGTTGACAGTAGCAATTATGCGAATTGGGTCCGTATACTGAGGATTGTCCTCAATGCTACACAGAAGTATTATGTCCTTAATGCACCGCTCGGTGTGCTGAACCTCGAGCGGCGTCTATGGATGTTGCGAACATCAGATATACACCTTTTGATGACTACATGATAGTTCAGTGCGTAATGCTAAACAGTTTAGAATTGAGGCGCCAAAGACGTTTTTGAAACATCGCAGAACATATGAGATGTTCCAAGGACTAAAATTGGGATTTCAGGCTCGTGCCCACGTCAAGAGGTATGAAACCTCCGACAAGTTTCTTAAGCCTGCAAACTAAGGGAGAAAAGCTCAATCGTTGAGCGTGTGCTCAGATTGTTTGAGTACTACAATCGCTTGAATCGAGCGGGAGTTAATATTCCAGATGAGATAGTGATGGTTCTCCAAAGTCACTGCCACCAAGCTACTAGAGCTTCGTGATGAACTATAAAATATCAGGGATAGATATGATGATCCTTGAGCTATTCACGATGTTCGACACCGCGAAAGTAGAAATCAAGTAGGAGCACCAATTGTTGATGGTTAGTAAAACCACTAGTTTCAAGAAGGGCAAGGGCACGAAAGGGATACTTCATGAAACGGAAAATCTGTTGCTGCTCTAGTGAAGAAGCCCAAGGTTGAACCCAAACCCGAGACTAAGTGCTTCTGTAATAAGGGGAACGGTCACTGAAGCAGAACTACCCTAGATACTTGGTAGATGAGAAGGCTGGCAAGGTCGACAGAAGTATGTTGGATATACATTATATTAATGTGTACTTTACTAGTACTCCTAGTAGCACCAGGGTATTAGATACCGGTTCGGTTGCTAAGTGTTAGTAACTCGAAATAAAAGGCTACAGAATAAACGGAGACTAGCCAAAGGTGAGACGATGATATGTGTTGGAAGTGTTTCCAAGGTTGATGTGATCAAACATCGCACGCTCCCTCTACCATCGGGATTGGTGTTAAACCTAAATAATTGTCATTTGGCGTTTGTGTTGAGCATAGACATGATTGAATTATGTTTACCGCAATACGATTATTCATTTAAGGAGAATAATGGTTACTCTGTTTATTTGAATAATACCTTCAATGGTCTTGCACCTAAAATGAATGGTTTATTGAATCTCAATCGTAGTGATACACATGTTCATGCCAAAAGATATAAGATAGTAGTGATAGTACCACATACTTGTGGCACTGCAATTTGAGTCATATTGGTATAAAACGCATGAAGAAGCTCCTTGTTGATGGATCTTTGGACTCACTCGTTTTTTGAAAAGATTGAGACATGCGAACCATGTCTATTGGTATATATGCATGAAGAAACTCTATACATATGGATCGTTTGGACTCACTTGATTTTGAATCACTTGAGACATGCAAATCATATCACATGGGCAACATGACTGAAAGGCCTCGTTTTCAGTAAGATGGAACAAGAAAGAAACTTGTTGGAAGTAATACATTTTGATGTGTGCAGTCCAATGAGTGCGGAGGCACGCAGTGGATATTGTTATGTTCTTACTTCACATATGATTTGAGTAGATGCTAAGTATATTTAATTGATGAAACACAAGTCTGAATTACTGAAAGGTTCAAGTAATTTTAGACTGAAGTTGAAGATCGTCGTGACAAGAGGATAAAATGTCTATGATATGATCATAGAGATGAATATCTGAGTTACGAGTTTGGCACACAATTGAGACATTGTGGAAATTGTTTCACAACTAATACTGCCTGGAACACCATAGTGTAATGATGTGTCCGAACATCATAGTTGCACCCTATTGGATATGGTGCATACTATGATGTCTCTTATCGAATTACCACTCTCGTTTATGGGTTATGCATTAGAGACAACCACATTCACTTTAAATAGGGAACCACGTAATTCCGTTGAGATGACACCATATGAACTATGGTTTAGAGAAACCTAAGTTGTCGTTTCTTAAAAGTTTGGGGCTGCGACGCTTATGTGAAAAAGTTTTGCCTGATAAGCTCGAGCCCAAAGCAGATAAATGCATCTTCATAGGACACCCGAAACAGTTGGGTATACCTCCTATTTCAGATCCGGAAGCAAAAGTGATTGTTTCTATAAACGGGTCCTTTCTCGAGGAAAAGTTTCTCTCAAAAGAATTGAGTGGGAGCAGGGGCGGAATTGGGCCTGGGGCAGCTGGGGCTATAGCCCCAGGCGTGGCCCAACTAGTGTTGTACATCTAATAGGAATTTCGGTCAGATTTGTAGCCCTAGAGAGGCCCAACCATAAGCGTGCTAACACAGCCCCATGCCTCAGCCCACATAGCTTCTCAACCCAACCGAGCCCCCAGCACGCACGAATCGCCAAAGGAATCAATCGCTAGTGTTTCCATTTTCTAGGGCAAAAATCGCTAGCGTTTTCATCTTTAGCCTGATGGCCCGGTCGATCAGACACGTTCGTGCGCCGTCCCACGTGTTTCCCTGCTCAATAGATCGGACGTCCAGAGCTCGGACTCTCCAGATCATCTTGCTATGGATCTTGGATCATCTCGCATCATCGGAGCATCCCTCCTATTTCTCATCCTATTCGGCCCCATCTCCGTGACTAGTTGATGGGTAATTTAGGTAATCTCTCTTGTTTGTCGTATCAACTAATTGCCCCTAGTTCCTTTGTATGAGCCGAATCAATGAGTTGGTGGTGTTAAATTGAATTACGTTGGTCAATTTTTGTTTTGTTTTGTTTTTTATTAATAAAAAAGATAATAGAACTCGAGATGTGTGGAATTTGGCCTTTTTTTAGGGTTATTTTTCAAGGTAGTGTTCATTAGAGTTAGTTTTAACCATTTAGTTTTAGCCCTAGGCTTCGTGAAATCCTGGCTCCGCCTCTGAGTGGGAGGATGGTGGAGACTTGATGAGGTTAATGAACCGTCACTTCAACTAGTGTGTAGCAGGGCACAGGAAGTTGTCCCTGTGACGCCTACACCAATTGAAGTGGAAGCTTATGATAGTGATCATGAAACTTCGGATCAAGTCACTACCAAACCTCGTAGGTCGACAAGGATGCGTACTACTTCAGAGTGGTACGTAATCCTGTCTTGGAAGTCATGTTGCTAGACAACAATGAACCTACGAGCCATGGAGAAGCGATGGTGGGCCCGTATTCCGACGAATGGCTCGAGGCCATAAAATCCGAGAGGATCCATGTATGAAACAAAGTATAGACTTTGGAAGAACTACTTGATGGTCATAAGGCTGTTGGGTATAGATGGATTTTAAAAGGAAGACGGATAATGATGGTAAGTGTCACCATTAAGAAAGCTCGACTTGTCGCTAAGATGTTTTCCGTCAAGTTCAAGGAGTTGACTACGATGAGACTTCCTCACTCGTAGCGATGCTAAGAGTCTGTTGGAATTATATTAGCAGTTACTGCATTACTTATGAAATCTTGCAGATAGGATGTCAAAAACATTGTTTCCTTGACGATTTTCTTGAGGAAAGGTTGTATGTGATACAACCAGAAACTTGTCAATCCTGAAAGATGCTAACAAGTATGCAAAGCTCCAGCAATCCTTCTAAGTACTGGAGTAAGGATCTCGGAGTTGGAATACACGCTTTGATGAGATGATCAAAGATTTTGGGTTTACACAAAGTTTATGAGAAACTTGTATTTCCAAAGAAGTGAGTGGGAGCACTATAGAATTTTTAATGAGTATATGTTGTTAACATATTGTTGATCAGAAATGATTTCTAGAAAGCATACAGGGTTATTTGAAAAGTGTTTTTCAATGGAAAACCTGGATTAAGCTACTTGAACATTGAGCGTCAAGATCTATAAGGATAGATAAAAAACGCTTAATAGTACCTTCAAATGAATACATATCGTGACAAGATTTTGAAGGAGTTCAAAATAGATCAGCAAAGAACGAGTTCTTGGCTGTGTTACAAGGTGTGAGTATTGAGTAAGACTCAAGACCTGACCATGGTAGAAGAGAGATAAAGGACGAAGGTCGTCCCCTATGCATTAGAAGTAGGCTCTACAGTATGCTATGATGTGTGCCGCACCTGAAGTGTGCCTTGCCATGAGTCAGTCAGGGGTACAAGAGTGATCCAGGAATGGATCACTGGACAACGGTCAAAGTTATCCTTAGTAACTAGTGGACTAAGGAATTTTCTCGATTATGGAGGTGTTAATAGAGTTCGTCGTAAATGGTTACGTTGATGCAAACTTTGACACTCATCCGGATGATTCTGAGTAGTAAACTGGATTCGTATAGTAGAGCAGTTATTTGGAATAGCTCCAAATAGTGCGTGTTGACTGCATCTACAAGATGACATAGAGATTTGTAAAGCACTCACGGATCTGAAAGGTTCAGACACGTTGATTAATAACCTCTCTCACAAGTGAGATATGATTAAACCCCATGGGTATTGGATTCATTACAATCACATAGTGATGTGAACTAGATTATTGACTCTAGTGCAAGTGGGAGACTGTTGGAAATATGCCCTAGAGGCAATAATAAAATGGTTATTATTATATTTCCTTGTTCATTATAATTGTCTATTGTTCATGCTATAATTGTATTAACCGAAAACCGTAATACATGTGTGAATACATAGATCGTAATATGTCCCTAGTAAGCCTCTAGTTGACTAGCTCGTTGATCAATAGATGGTCATGGTTTCCTGACCATGGACATTGGATGTCGTTGATAACGGGATCACATCATTAGGAGAATGATGTGATGGACAAGGCCCAATCCTAAGCATAGCACAAGATCGTGTAGTTCATTTGCTAAGAGCTTTTCTAATGTCAAGTATCATTTCCTTAGACCATGAGATTGTGCAACTCCTGGATACCGTAGGAATGCTTTGGGTGTACCAAACGTCACTACGTAACTGGGTGGCTATAAAGGTGCACTACAGGTAGCTCCGAAAGTATCTGTTGAGTTGGCACGAATCGAGACTGGGATTTGTCACTCCGTATGACGGAGAGGTATCTCTGGGCCCACTCGGTAATGCATCATCATAATGAGCTCAGTGTGACTAAGGAGTTAGTCACGGGATCATGTGTTACGGAACGAGTAAAGAGACTTGCCGGTAACGAGATTGAACAAGGTATAGGGATACCGGCGATCGAATTTCGGGCAAGTAACATATCGATAGACAAAGGGAATTGTATACAGGATTGATTGAATCCCCGACATTATGGTTCATCCAATGAGATCATCATGGAACATGTGGGAGCCAATATGGGTATCCAGATCCCACTATTGGTTATTGGCCGGAGAGGTGTCTCGGTCATGTCTGCATGGTTCCCGAACCCGTAGGGTCTACACAATTAAGGTTCGGTGATGCTAGAGTTGTTATGGGAAATAGTATGTGGTTACCGAAGGTTGTTCGGAGTCCCGGATGAGATCCCGGACGTGACGACAAACTCCGGAGTGGTCCGAAGGTAAAGATCGATATATTGGACGAAGGGTATTGGAGTCCAGAATTGTTCTGGGAGTACCGAGTGACGACCAGCGTGACCGAAAGGTGTTTCGGAGGCCCCGACAAGCGTTGGGGGGCCTTATGGGCCAAGGGCAGGGGGCACACCAGCCCACTAAGGGGCTGTGCGCCCCTCCCAACCCCTCTCACGTAACCTGGAGAGGTGGGGGCGCCTCCCCTAGGGCAGCCGCCCCTCCTAGCTTGGGGGGCAAGTTTCTTAGGGGTGGGGGCGCCCAAACCCATCTAGGGTTTCCCCTGTGGCCCCCGCCCCTCCCCTAGGGAACCCTAGGGCGCCTCCTCTACCCCCCCTTCCCCCTATATATAGTGAGGGAGAGAGAGGGCAGCCGCACCCCCTTCCCTTGGCGCAGCCCCTCCCTCCTCCAACTCTTCCTTCTCCTCTGTAGAGCTTGGCGAAGCCCTGCAGGAATACCACAAGCTCCACCACCACGCCGTCGTGCTGACGGAGCTCTCCCTCAACTTCTCCTCTCCCCTTGCTGGATCAAGAAGGGAGAGAGGTCCCCGGGGTGTACGTGTGTTGAACGCGGAGGCGCCGTCCGTTCGGTGCTAGATCGGATCTTCCGCGATTTGAATCGCCACGAGTACAACTCCATCAACCGCGTTCTTTGTAATGCTTCCACTTAGCAATCTTCAAGGGTATGAAGATGCACTCCCTCTCTCTCTCTCTCTCTCTCTCTCACATTGCTAGCATCTCCTAGTTTGATCTTGGTGACACGTAGGAAAATTTTAAATTATTACTACGTTCCCCAACACTATAAAGTATGCCATGCTGTGTACCAGATCTATTATATACCCTACACTGAGTTTAGCAAGGGAGTACAATAGTGATCTAGGAGTATGTCACTGGACAACGGTCAAAATTATACTTAGTGGAATAAGGATATGTTTCTCGATTATGGAGGTGACAAAAGGTTTGTCGTAAAGGGTTACGTTGATGCAAGTTTTGACACTGATCTAGATGACTCTAAGTTGCAATCTGGATACATATTGAAAGAGGGAGCAATTAGCTAAAGTAGCTCCATGCAGAGCATTGTAGACATAGAAATTTGCAAAATATATATACGGATCTGAATGTGGCAGACCCGTTGACTAAACTTCTCTCACAAGAAAAACATGATCACACCTTAGTACTCTTTGGGTGTTAATCACATATCAATGTGAACTAGATTACTGACTCTAGTAAACCCTTTGGGTGTTGGTCACATGACGATGTGAACTATGGGTGTTAATCACATGGTGATGTAAACTATTGGTGTTTAATCACATAGCGATGTGAACTAGATTATTGACTCTAGTAAAACCCTTTGGGTATTAGTCACATGGAGATGTGAACTAAATTTGAACTAGATTATTGACTCTAGTGCAAGTGGGAGACTGAAGGAAATATGCCCTAAAGGCAATAATAAAGTTATTATTTATTTCCTTATTTCATGATAAATGTTTATTATTCATGCTAGAATTGTATTAACTGGAACGTAATACATGTGTGAATACATAGACAAACATAGTGTCACTAGTATGCCTCTACTTGACTAGCTCGTTGAATCAAAGATGTTTATGTTTCCTAACCATAGACATGAGTTGTCATTTGATTAACGGGATCACATCATTAGAGAATGATGTGATTGACTTGACCCATTCCGTTAGCTTAGCACTTGATCGTTTAGTATGTTGCTATTGCTTTCTTCATGACTTATACATGTTCCTGTGACTATGAGATTATGCAACTCCTATTTACCGGAGGAACACTTTGTGTGCTACCAAACGTCACAACGTAAATGGGTGATTATAAAGGTGCTCTACAGGTGTCTCCAAAGGTACTTGTTGAGTTGGCGTATATCGAAACTAGGATTTGTCACTCCGATTGTCGGAGAGGTATCTCTGGGCCCTCTCGGTAATGCACATCACTATAAGCCTTGCAAGCAATGTGACTAATGAGTTAGTTACGGGATGATGCATTACGGAACGAGTAAAGAGACTTGCCGGTAACGAGATTGAACTAGGTATTGAGATACCGACGATCGAATCTCGGGCAAGTAACATACCGATGACAAAGGGAAGAACGTATGCTATTATGCGGTTTGACCGATAAAGATCTTCGTAGAATATGTGTGAGCCAATATGAGCATCCAGGTTCCGTTATTGGTTATTGACTAGAAACGTGTCTCGGTCATGTCTACATAGTTCTCGAACCCGTAGGGTCCGCACGCTTAAAATTCGGTGACGATCGGTATTATGAGTTTATGTGATTTGATGTACCGAAGGTAGTTTGGAGTCCCGGATAAGATCGGGGACATGACGAGGAGTCTCGAAATGGTCGAGACGTAAAGATTGATATATTGGACGACTATATTTGGACATCGGAAAGGTTCCAAGTGATTCGGGTATGTTCGAGGTACCGGGAGTTACGGGAATACGAGGAAGAAGTAATGGCTCTAATGGGCCAAGTGGTGGAAGAGAGGAGGCAGGGCGCGCGGCCCCCTAGCCCAAACCGAATTGGACTAGGGGGCCAGCCCCCTTTCCTCCTTTTCCTCCCTCTCCTTCCTTCTCCCTCTCCTCCTTCCTTTCCTCCTCCTAGTAGGAGTAGGAAAGGGGAGTACTACTCCTACTAGGAGGAGGACTCCTCCTCCTGGCGCGCCCTACAGGGGCCGGCCGGCCTCCCCCTTGCTCCTTTATATACGGGGGCAGGGGGCACCCTAGAATACACAAGTTGATTTGTTGATCTCTCCCAGGCGTGTGCGGTGCCCCCCTCCACCATAATCCACCTCGGACATATCGTAGCGGTGCTTAGGCGAAGCCCTGCGTCGGTAGCAACATCATCACCGTCATCACGCCGTCGTGCTGACGAAACTCTCTCATGAAGCTCTGCTGGATCGGAGTTCGCGGTACGTCATCGAGCTGAACGTGTGCTAAACTCGGAGGTGTCGTACGTTTGGTACTTGGATCGGTCAGATCGTGAAGACGTACGACTACATCAACCACGTTGTGCTAACGCTTCCGCTTTCGGTCTACGAGTGTACGTGGACAACACTCTCCCCTCTCGTTGCTATGCATCACCATGATCTTGCGTGTGCGTAAGATTTTTTTTGAAATTACTTCGTTCCCCAGCATATATATAGGCCTTCGATGTACTTACTTCACGAACATATCACAGCAACTTCACGACTCAAGGATGGCCTTGATTTGCTCTAACTTCTCCTTGCTGCCATACCCATCTTTCAGCAGCTCGACAACAACAAGCTCAAGCTTTGTCTTCTCCTTAAGAACATCTGTGTCAACTTCAACATCCTTCAAGCATTCCTGGTGTTCTTGATGATATCAGCTTGGCTCTGCAAAATACACCTCTGCTCTTTTGCAAGTTTAAGCTTTTCCATCTGCACCTCCAACATAGCTTTCTCCTCTATCTCCTTCTTCTTCTTCTCAAGTTCTTCCTCCTCCACTTGTTTCTGGTTCACCTTCCCCACCCTACCATCCTGCCAATCAAACATCTTGGATACATCATCAACAAGCTTGGTGTACTCAATGCAAAGCTTGTCATTTTCCATCGCTTGGCTAACTCCCTTTCATGTTGACACTTAAGCTTGGCCAACTCCTTCACAAGCTTCTCCTTGTCAAGTACCCTTCCACAGTTCTGCTCATGGAACATTTCCCATAGCCTGGATAGACATCTCTGAAGAACAGGAGGCCAAGGCCCATCAACCCACTCTACAACACCACAATTCACACCATTTTCCTGCATTTGTAATTGTGATAAGTTATTAGAAGTGGACTAGTAGCTTATTTCAATTTCATGATTAACTTGATAAACTTGATATTTCTAACAATGAATAACATAAATTAGATATGATAAGTTATTACAATGCCATGATTGAGTTCCCAAAGTAACAAACTGCTGCATCATATCTGGTTGCAGAAAACTAAATTGGCATCTAACCTGGACTGGACAGCCATAGAAACGTCTTCCTGTCACAATGCCTTCAAAAGCAACACGCTTAATAGGCCTCATTTGATGCAGAATGCACTTGGGTTGAGCAAGCTCAAGTTGGCAATAGAAAAGGGGCTCCACAATGGTGTCTTGCTCCTCCTGCAACCAAAATGACCAACAGAACACTGGTTTCAATCTGCACTCAATACCACAATCAACTTGCAATGTTCATTAACCCTGAACACTAAAAAAAATCCCCAAATTAGCATGAACCCTAACACTGTATAGAGATGAACCCTAGGTTACCTCAATCCTACAATCAAACCCCACCCTTACTAATCAAGAACAATAGCACAGAGACAAGAACAACACAACACCCAGCAAGATTCATGGCTGTAGTCTAGGCCTACTAGCACCTAACCCTAACCCTAACCCTAGGTGGCAAAGAAAAACTTACTGTAAGTCCCATGTCCATGCTGACGACCTCGCACTCCTCCTCGGAGCTCGTTTCCTCGTCGTTCCAGGAAGGCATTGGGGCAAGGAGGTTGAGGCGACTGGCCTCGAAGACGGCGTGCGGCGGCGAGCTCGTACTGGAGCAGGGGAGTGAGAGCGAGCAGGGTGCGCCCGACCGACCGAGGGGGTATTTACCCCAGTTCCGACCGAACCGGCCGGCCTAACGGCCGTCAACAGCTTCGCTGTCCACGCGCTGGGCCACATGGGCTGACAGGTGGGCCCAACATGTCAGGAAAACGGTTAAATCGCTAGTCACCACGGGTTTGGGTTTTTTAAAACAGTCGACCGCTCGTTTGGTAGTTTTCTGAAAAAATTTAAAAAATAATATTTTTTTAAAACCCTAACCTATAAACTAGTAATTTTATGCTATTTACTCACCGAATAAAGAAGAAGAAATGGCGAGCGCAGAAGGCGCGCGCGAGGAGACGTACATGCCGCAGTCGTCGGGTCGTTTCAGGAGTCAGAGTTGAAGTCCTGAAGACGATTAGACGAACAGCGGTCAGCGGAACATGCAAAAGGGCAGGGGACGAGACGACCGATCGATAGGTGCGATTCCTTTCCTGGGTACGCGCAAACATGGGCTAGGCCCATCATCTATCTTTTTCTTGTGTAAGCCTAGCACGCTGAGGCGTTGCTGAGTTTGGCTTCAATGTGGGAGCCCTATTTGACGCTCTTTGCGTCAAATTGGCAGCGCCACGCACAGGCGATAGCTCGACTGGGCCAGCCCATCGAGCTGTACCTCGACACGGAAAAGAAAGCTAAAAAACAGAAGCATGGGAGCGACATTTGAACTAGCGACCTACTGCCTGCAATCGCTTGTCCATAGACACCCCGCTAGACTAGCATTGTTGACACAACGGTGCACGATAGCTTAAAGAACTATAAAGCACAACGCTACTGTAACCAACTGGAACTAGACCCGAGTTAGTTACTGTAGTGAACGTAAGTATAACTTTTCTGAAAATTTATATTTTGAAAAATTTTGATCATTTTTTGAGTTATTGAACAAGATTTCAGGAAAAAGAACATAATTTGGAATATGTGAACAAAAACTTGAAAAGTGGAAAATTGTTTTTGAAAAACAAGAATCATTTTTGAATTTTTTGAACAAATTTAAAACTGTGATTTCTAATGAATATTTGAAAAAAGGAACATTTCAGATATTATTAACAAAAAACTGAAACGACGAACATATGTTCAACTTGTGAACATTTTTATAGAAAATGAAACACTTCATGTAATTCGAAACAAAAATTGAAACAGGGAACATTTTCTGAAATGCGAACATCTTTTGAAATTCCTATCAAGTTTTGAAACCGCAATATTTTTTGAATTGTGAACAAATATTCGAAAATTGAACATTTCAGATATTCCAAACAAAGAAATTGAAACCATGAACATTTTTCCAACTGGTGAACATTTTTCAGAAAATGGAACAATTCACGAAATTTCTAACAAAACTTGGTACCGTGAACATTTTTTAAAATTGTTGAACATTTTTCTGAAATGCGAACATCTTTTGAAATTCTGGTCAAAATTTGAAACTGCGAACATTTTTGGATATTGCTGAACATTTTCTAAACCATGAACATTTTTGCAAATTGTGAATTATTTTTAGATAAGGAACATTTTTTTGGAGTTTCTGAACATTTTTTGAAATTTTGAACAAAATTTTAAAACAGGAACATTTTTGGAAATTCATGTGCAAATTTTGAAATTGAAACATTTTTTGAATTTGTGAACAAATTTGAAAAGGAGTAAAAAAAATTGAAATCTAAAGAAAACTTGAAATTATTGAAAAATATTTAAAAGGAAAATTAACTGAAAAAGAAAAAAACAGAAAAAAAACAAAAAAGAGAGAAGAATAAAAGAGACAGAAAAAGAAAAAATAGGAAAAGGAAAAACGAAAAAATAGAAAGGAAAAATGAAACCGGTTCTGGAACTTCTAGAAGGTTCCCAAAACCAGTAAAAACCGGCTGGGAATCCTCTAAAGTTCCCAAAACCAGACCTGAAAGCTGTACATATGCTATAATTGGGCCGGCCCAAATCGCTCGCCAGGTCGCCCCGCCTGTGCGATTCGCTGTCTGTTTGACGCAAAATGCGTCAAATAGGGTTTTCCGGCTTCAATTGCCGCCCTGTTCCCCCCACCGCCAGGGCCGGCTGCGGCTCCTATTGAAGTTCAGGTGCGCAATCTTGCCTCCGAATTCGATTCCAACTGGCTCGAGCCCCAGGCACAATAAAAATCGAGTTTTAGGCCTCTGCTGCTTGCAGACAGTCAAGAACTTACTCGGAGGGAGAAGCAGATCAGAGATCACGGATGTCTAAGCGGCAGCGGGGACAGGAGAAGCTGGCGAACTGCGCCTGCAAAAGGTCACGGCCTGAACCCGAGCGGAAGCACCTCTATCTGGTACTCGATGACTGGGAAGACGGGTTCAACATCCACAAGATTGACGCCGCCGCCGACGATGCGGACCTTGGCCAGCCACCCGTCCTCCGGCTGGTGTCGTCGGCACCTGCTTATCCAATGCGCTTTGCGGTCCTGGGTAGCAACATCGTCATCGTCACCGACCCATATTGTGGTGAGGCTCCCACACTTGTCTATGACACTAAGAGAACATGACTCGCCGTCGGACCTCCACTCCCCCCTCCACTGGTAGGCGACTTCCATACCTCCGTGGCCACCGCGGGCATGCTGTATGCGCGGTTAACATTTGAGAAAGCATAGGCTTTCCTACGCCCCCTTATCTAGCCATTCATTTTCGCATCGCGATTCGTGCGAGCAATTTTTGTCTTTTTTGTTTCTCCTAAATAGAACAACATATGAACTTGAAACTTTGTAGGACAACAAAACATGCTAACTAGAATTTGGGAAAAAACTTTCAGATTTTTTTGAGTATCATATATACAAAAAAATAATGTTTTTTACTCAAAAAATCTCATTTTGTATATTTATGTCGGACAAAAAAATCTGAAAGTTTTTTCTCACATTCTAGTAAGGATGTTTTGTTGTCCTGCAAAGTTTGAGGTTCATATGTCGTTTTGTTTTGAAGGAACAAAAAAGAGAAAATTTTGTGCTGTAAGTTAGTTGTGTCGCACGGATCTTAAAGCGGTATTGAAGGGTATGGATAAGAGGTGTGCCGAAACCTGTGCTTTATAAATCTGCGTTCCTGTATGCGCTGAGTTTTCGCCAGTGGGATCAGCAGCACGCCTTCGAGGTGATGTCTGGTGAATCATCTCCAAGTCCTCGTACCAGGAGCTGGTCATGGAGAAGCGTGCCCTCGCCGCCGCCGTTCGAGGAGCATGAATGGATCACCTCCTACGCCGTGCACCCGGACGGACGCACCATCTTCATGTCTGTGCTCAACAACCACAATATGAAACGCCGTACCTTCTCCTTCGACACCGGGCACGTCGAGTGGAGGTTCCATGGGGAACGGGCCTTGCCTTTCCAAGGCCAGGGCTACTACGACAGCACGCTGGACGCGTGGGTCGGCCTTCGCGAGGATGGCTACGTCTGCGCCTGCCAGGTCGCCCCCCGCTGCGGCGCCATGCGGCCGGACTTGAAGATCGTCAAGGAGAAGATGTTCCACAAGGTGCCGGAGAGGAAGCGGGCGGCCTGGTATGCCACTCTCACGTACATGGGCAACGCCAGGTTTTGCCTTGTGGAGAGTGTGGTACGTGAGGAAGTGGAGTATGAGGATGCCTTTGGTGATTGTGATGGCTGCATGCTCCTTATGACCAGGTTTGGCCTCAGGTACAGTCATAAGGGAGAGCTGCAGACCACCATCGATTGTACCACCAGCTCTTATCCATTATCCAAGCATTTCACAGATTTTTCTCCTGTAGCGTTCTGGATGTAGCTAGGGACTAGCTGGTTGCCTGGTGGTTGTTTGCAATGAAATGGATACTATGCCCGGTCGTTCGAGTTTCTGGTTGTAAATTATGATTTGCATCAATAAGAAGTTTGCTTCTCGGAGATTGATCTTGTTACTTTTTCATGTCTGTCCTGGAAAACTCTTGAGGTGCTGATAGGTTTCAATGGCCATGACCACATTTTGCTGCATCATCGAGATACACTATCACTCTCATTTTCATGAAACCATGAACAATTTGTTAAAATCATGAATATCTTTTTAAACTCTTGAGCATATCTGAAATCGTGAACATTTTCCAAAATCATAAATGTTTTTTGAATTCATGAAAATTTTATACTATTGCAAACATTTTTTAAAATTGTGAACATTTTTAAAACATTTTTCTTGAATAGACGAACAATTCTAGAATTGATGAACACTTTTTTGGAAATTGGTGGAATAGTTTTTGAAATTCTCGAATATTTTTTTGATTTAATGAACATTTTTTGAAATGCACGATTATTTTTTGAATCAGCAAACATTTTATGAATCAATAAACTATTTTGTGACTCACGAACAATTTTTGAATTTTTTGGATATTTTCCAATTCATGAACATTTTTTGAATTGGCAAAATTTTGTTAAATTTTATTAACATTTTTAACACACGAACTTTTTAAAAGAAATCATCAATATTTTTAATTTCTAGAACATTTGTTTTCAAAATTGCGAACATCTTTATAGAATCTGAAATAAAATTGAATGCACAAACATTTATGAATTATTAAACATTTTAGTTTAAAATTCTTAGTTTCTTTTCTTTTCTGAACTTTTGACCCAATTTATTTAAAGTAAAAAAACGAAGGCGGGAAAGGCGAGCGTGTGTGGGCTTGCAGGTAGGCTAGCAAGACCTACACTGATCATAAATGCATGACCGACCAATGTGACCAGCACTGCCATGGCAATGGTTTCAATGAAGGGTTATGTGCCCGATATTCTGAATATGACCCCAGATTGGGGCATTGCATCTGTCGGAACCTGCTGGTAATGGTTCAAGATGTCGAGCAACATGCAATGAGATCTTAAGGCGAGTCACAAATGCGCCATTACAAAACAAAGTTGCAACTGCAACACGCTTTGTTTATACAATTTTTTCAAATTCCCATTTAACAGTTCTGAGCGCGATGATGCGCACTCAATCAAGGGCATGAGTGGTAATCTATATCAAAAACAAAGAAACAATGAAAAAAAGATGTGCACCCAATCAAGGGCATGAAGGGCTCACATTTAAACGATCTTAGTATAAGTAGTGATTCACGTACCGTAAATTGAAATTCACTCCATTCCTATGGTGTGGCTATGGGTTCTAGTTGTACTAAAAATACAAGCATTCAAGCAGGAGGGGTGATTGCATGTAGAAGAAGCCAAGTCGCGGTGTGGTGAAAATAAATGTGGATGCGCATCGTTTCATGGAGATACTTTGTCAGGTGCTTCTGGAGCCATAGCTCGTGATGACAAAGGAGATTTCATTGCCGCTGCAAATTGGTTTATCCCACATACACAAGACGTTGATGCTGCTGAACTTACTACTATTAGGGACGGGCTTTTTCTAGCGGCCAGCGTGGGGGTGCAATTCAGTCGTGGTTGAATCAGATTGCTTATTTGCTGCGGACATCTTGAACTTCATGGATTATTTCGGTCCTCTTGTGGCAATAGTGGCCGATTGTAAACAGCTAGCGTTGGAGTTTGGAAGCATTTCTTTCAAGCATTGCTACCGTGAGGCAAATCAAGTGGTGAATGAGTTAGCAAATAATTCTTTTATTAGTAGATCCTCTAGTTCTTGGGAATCTGATTTCAGATTTTATTTCTCATTGTCTTGCAAATGACATGTCTATTATTTGAGAAATAAAGTGTTTTGCCCATGAAAAATAAAAAAAATACAAGCATCCAACACATATATAGACTATAGAAAAAACAATCTCCTTGCTTTTTCTCAAGTGAAAGCAAAAGGCCCAACTAGTTACGGCCTTGTGTTCATACAGTTCAGCCCTGCTCGGCCCACTTTCTTCTCGCGGTTTTCGCAGACGTTAGTCGGCGGATTTCCCATTTGCCGCACTTTGCGGCAAAGAGTCGAGGCATTCTGCAACATAATCAAAAAATGTTCAAAAATTTAAAATTCTGTTCACATTCTCAAAATTTATTCGTGCTTTTCACAAAAAGTTTGAAAATTCCAATTTTGTTCAAAAAATGTATTAATTTTTCAACATTCAGAGAATGTTCAGAATTAAAAAAATTCATGTTTTTCAAAATTTGTTCACATTTTCAGACAAATATTTAGAATTTCAAATTTTGTTCATAAGTTTCAGAATTTTTTCAGGTTTTCTAATTTTGTTCCCATTTCAAGTTATTCGTGTTTTTTCTTTTTCCTTTTAAAATAAATGTTTGGCTTTTAATAAAACTCCGAAATTTTCAGAATTTGTTAGCCTTTTCTATAATATGTTCAACACTTCGAAATATGTTCCCTTTTTCAAATTTTGGTCTCTAGTTAAACAAAATTGTGTTTTCAAAAAATCTTCTGGAATTTATAAAATGTACGTGTTTTAAAAAAATGTTCAAGAGTTCAAAATATGTCCCTGTTCTCAATTTTTGTTCAAAAATTCAAAACATATTCTGAATTTCAAAATCTGTTCACATTTTCCAATTTTTCTTCACAGTTTTTAAAAATTATCCATGTTTTTAAATTTGTGTTTGAATTTCAAAATTTGTTGACATGTTTAGATAAGTGTTCAAAATTCGTTTAATATTTAAAAATTCTATTCACGCTTTCAGACATTGCTCACATTTTTAAAACTTTGTTCATATTTTCCAAGAGAATGATCAAAAACTCTGAAAAATATCGGATCTCCGTCTGTACATTCTTTACTGGTTCGTGCTTATTGAATGTCAGTAGGACTCGCCAGCCCAAGTGGCTAGCGAGAATGCCTCCCGAGCTGGAGGTAAGAAGTTCAATTCCCTCGCCTAAATGGGCCGGCCCAATCTGGGCTCCGTGTGTGCATCGCGGCGGCAATTTGACGTGGGAGCAACTAGTTGACGAGCGCTCCTTCGGGAGCTTCACAAGGATTAGCCCCACTTGGTGCGCTTTCAGCCGCCCGCCACGTGTCACGCTCTGTGCGCTACCTTTCGATTTTGGTTTTTTTTTCGCACGCGTTTTCGGCTTTTTAAACGGGTTTTTTCCGGGGTTTTCAACGTTTCCGTTTTTCACCGGCCTTTCTTAGCTTTTGGATAAAAAATTGGAAAAAAATTACGCAAAAAACATGTTTTATTTTTTTCCTTCCGCGAGACGCACGGTTTTGCTTCGCTAGAGTCACGGTCGTGCCTCTCGGAAATGAAAACAAATGTGTTTTCTGTTTTTTTCCTTTCGCGAGAGGCATGATTTTGCTTCCGTGAGAGGCACGGTTGTGATTTCGCGAGAGGCATGGACGTGCCTCTTCCGAAAAGGGAGAAAACCCGTGCTCCCGGTTCGGTTTTTTCGTCTGGTTTTTTTTGTGAAAAAAAGTTCTTCAAAACCTATCAACATGGGATCTAGTTTTGAAGATCTCCGCACGAGGAATCCAACGGTGAAAATGGTTCGAGATGTGGACGCACGGTTTAAGAGATAAAACATTTTGAATAAACGGATCTACGGAAAAAGGGAAAACTCACAGGTTGCGACAAGTGGCACACATGAAAAGGTGGTTGTGATCTTTGTAATGAGTACTCCTCAATTAGTGATTTCGATTTGACGCAGAGCGCCACATAGGAGGTCATGTTAGTCGGGACGGCATCGTTGGCGCGCTCCGTCAGGTACGTCGTGTTACAGTCGCAATCTTTTGTGGCTAGGTTAATTTACGCCAATTCTGAGGAAAAAAAGGTTAACTTTTATGCCACTGCCGGGGCATCAATTGAATCTTTTTTTTCTCAAAAAAAAGGAGATTCTTTTTTTTTGCGAGAAAACTTCCAATCTATTCATTACAAGGTAGTACAACGAAACCCCAGAAGTAAAAATTCCATCCAGGCTGGTAGACCATCTAGCGATAACTACAAGCACTGGAGCGAGCCGAAGACGTGCCACCATCATCGCCCCTCCCTCATCGGAGCGGGGCAAACATTGTTGTAGTAGACAATTGAAAAGTCGTCGTGCTAAGGCCCCATAGGACCAGCGTACCAGAACAGCAACTGCCGCCACTGAAGAGAATCCTAGATCGAAAAGATCCAAACTGCAGACACATAGACGAACGAAGACCGGATCCAAGGGGATCCACCGAATACAAACGCCGACCAGATGCCACGAGATCCACCGGAGACACACCTCCACACGCCCTCCGACGATGCTAGAAACATCGCCGGGATGGGGGCTAGGCGGGGAGGATCTTATTCCATCTTCAAGAAGCTGCCTCCGCCTCATCTTCCTGAACATGGCATAAACAGTAAAACTATATGGTATGACGATTAATTTCACAATGCATCTAACAATATTGATTTCATATTGTGAATCTTGATAATTTTTTCTATAAACTTAGTCAAAGTTAACAAAGTTTAACTTTGATCAAATCTTATATGCAGACTAAAAAGAAATGAAGGAAGTATCAAAACTTTAAAAAAACATCTAAAAACGGAGGCCTCCCACCGGCAAAGGACGGGATCCATCGCGCCTCCATGATCCAAGGACCATAGGACTCCTACGCACTCGTTTGACGATCGGGCCGCGCTTTCCCGGCTCCCACCCGATCGACAGGGTCACAGGACTTGTATGAAATCACGCGCAAGTTCACTGGACACGACCTATACCGGTGTCGTATGGTTAGCCGAGCAGCTTGCAAAAGCTATTTGTATGAGCATTCCATCTTTTTTGAACTGATGAACGTTCCATCTAATCTTGCCATGCAGATAGATAGACAGGTTCACCACGTTGGGCGGCTGCACGTGCCAACTTGACTCGAGTCGTGCCGCTCATGCATGGCCGAGTTGCATGTTTCAATCTAGCCTTTGCGGATAGGCAGTGGAGAGCAATTGTTTAGCAGCTCCCTGAAAGCATCACATAGTAGAAACGAAGGTGCTTCAATCAATATACAAGGCACAAAGTTGGTACTCCATGCAGACAGATTCATACGTACGGAGTAGATACTAGGGCGGAGTAGCATCGTATGAATCGTTGGTCATACGACTACAGGAAGGGCATGCCAGTGTAGACGTTGCTCGTCCGTTGAACAGGACAGGTCAACCATGCCATGCAGGACGCATCGATCGATCCATCATCAGCAGGCGGTGCGAAAAGTGGTGTCAAAACGTGGACTCCGAGGTGCATTCTTCCCGGCCGGTATGCATTTACGACTCCTCATCGCAGGCAGCAGGCAGGAAGGATGGCAGGCATGCGCTCGCTGCGCCGCGCGTGTACACCCACGCACAGACGCATTCTCGCGTACGAACTGTCCACAATTCTTGAGGGAGGAGAGGACCCGTCACTTCGAGTCAGCCGGTCTGTCTGCCCTACCACCGCAGCTAGCTAGACTGCCGCCATTAATCCCCTCCTGCTCCCCGCACCCGTCCATCAACAGCGCACCGCGCTCTGAGCTCGGCAGACAGAACGGAGGAGTGAGAGCAGCAGGGTTTTCTTTTCACCAACACGGAGTGAATGAACGATCGGATCGGGGACGCAACAGTGTGGCCTCTCGTCCGATCGGAAGGGGCGCAGAGCGGGCTGAGCCCTTCCGCCGGGGAATGCGAGAACTGAAAGCACGGGGGTGCAGCTGCAGCAGGGAGGGAGAGAGAGAGAGGCGTGGCATGGAGCGGCATGGCCTGGCCCAGGGAGGGAGACGCACGCACATGGCTCCAAGGCGGGATGGGGACGGGTCTGGCCTGCGCGCGACGCTGCACATAGTTGGGCCGGCGTCGCATTCATTCTGATCTCACATCCCGAGGCGGACGGCCGAGTGGGGGGAATGAGAGGACGACCGAGTAGGCGCGACGCCATTACTCCCTCGTTCTCTTGGCGCGCCTTCCTTCCGTTTTGTCCCCCCATCCATCCCTCCTGGCCCCTCGTACGTGCCACATGGACCCGCCTTCGTTGGTTTCGGTCCCTAGTCGCGTTCCCGTCCATGCCGTTCTCACTCCTCCGCCCATGCCTTGGCCATCGATCGGTGGTGCATGATGGTAATACTATACTCAAGATGGCAAGCCCGGTTTTTATGGCTGCTATTTCATGTCATTGGCCTTGAAGCATATTATCTAGTACTCGTATGAGCTTTGTAAGTGCATCTACAGTTGGACTTGGAAATTCGATCCTTCAAACACACGCGGACGCGCTCGGACGCGTCTGTGCAAAGTGACCGTCAACCTCAAAAAACGCATTTCACATCGAGATACCTCAAATTAGAAACCTCAAATCCATAATATTACATGCAACGTGAAATCTAATCTAAGCGGAGCTCGTCTGGTTCCGCTCCCCGCTCGCCCGGCTCCGCCTTGGCCATGTCCGGTGTCCGGCTACGCTCCTCAGATTGTTGGGCCGGTCGCAGGTAAGGTAGGATACGACATGGGACACGAGCTGGCTCACGGGACTCAAGGCCCCGCCGTCTCCCATGCCCAACTCTTCCTCGTCGGGGAGACCCAAAGTCAAATGGTGCCGGTGGACGTTAGATCGATGTTGGATCCATCCGGAGACGAATCGCCTGCGTCCACCATGATGCGGTTGCGACGCCCGGACTGATGCGTCATACAGGGCGCCGGAGAATGCGACTCCGCCTCACCGACATCCGCCGCCGCGAGGGCTGCCGCCGCCTCCCGCGCCCGGTGCCTTGCACGGCGGGCACGCCGTGCCATGGCCTCGTCAGACGAGGCCCATGGTGCGTCCAGATGCTCGGCGCGCCACCGGAGGAGTTGCGCGTCCGCCAGCGTGTTCGGACGCCAGGCGGACCGCACAGCTTCCGGCGAGGCAGCTATGGCCGGCCTAGCGCCGGATCCATGCCCCATTTGGGCGGAAGCAATGGATTCTCGACGGATGGAGTCCGAGCGCAGCCGTCCACGGGTCTCCTCCCGGGCGCGGCGGAGCGCAAGCCGGACGACCATCTCCTCCTCGGGGCCGCGCAGGATGAGCTCGATGTCGACGGATCTGGAGGTGAAGGACTCGAATCCGTTGCCCGCCATGCCGGAGAGGATTGGACGGAGTCAGAGACGAGATTGGGTGGTGGGCGGAGTGGAGTGGCTAGGGCTTGGTCCGGCGAACGGATGGGGAGGATTTTATGAGGGTTCGGATGGGCCAGCGTGGGTCGGATCCGACGTGGCGGGCGTGCCCGGGCGTCCCCATATCCGCCCCATATTTGGGCTGAATATGGGGGGTGACGGTCAGCCCGGACGTTTGAGGGCCCTTTGAGAGGTCCGTGTGGGTCAAAAAATTGTGACCGGGCAGTGATCGGGCAGGCCACACCCTCACTCCCTTTGACAACATCTACTAATTCGGAACTTAATTTGAAAGCCATATTTCGACCCAGACGCTTTTTCAATGCTTCTAATAACCAACGAATGGCAAGTGCTCTTCATTGTTTAGATCGTACTTCAATCGGGACTTTCCGCATCGATCTTTTTTTATTACGTGTTTGAGACTGACTTAAGGGGTCTGGTTGTAGATACTCTAACAGAGAATAATCAGGTTGCACATGAGGTACTCTCCTTCAAACGTTTGGACGGATGATGGCCCGCGCAGTAATCCCTCTCACTGTAAATGATGCCACGGTTCTTACAAATGATTAACAAGGAGTTGAATTTCAAAAAAAAGAGTAGTAGCAATTGGAGCACTGTACCACGTACGTGGGGATTAAGGCGGTGCACACACCACGTACGCGGTACAGACAGTGTCGCTCGCAGGCACGGCCGGCAGGACGGTGCAGGCATCAAGCGCGCGCGGGCGCGGATCCCAAGAAGGACGAGGGAAAGGGATAGTCGTAGTCTGTCGATCGCATTTGCTCCGGATGAGACGAGAGCGAGCGAGGTGGCCCAGGCAAGGCACAGCACAGCACGGAGCACGGAAGCAGGCAGACAGAGTGGGAGGATCAGTGTTACGCATAACTCCCCTGCGCCTGCTTGGAGCCTTGGACGTTGACAACTCGATGGACCGATCCATACCTCCGTCGATCAATGGGGCCGGTAGGTATATGCTGCAGCGATCGAAAGGCGTTTCTTCACATCATATCACGCTCGATCGATTCGCCTTCCGACGAGTCAAACCACGAAAATGGCTCGGTTCCCCTGTCGCACCGCCGGCTCCAGGAATTAAGCACACATCACTTGTCTCTGGCGACTGATTGATTAGCCAGTACTGTAGTACACATGATCGATCTGTATAACCCTAAAATGCTACCGTGAGAAGCGAGGCCACTCGCCAATCCCGTCCGGTGGTCGCCGGCATGCAGTCCCATCCTACCCGTCGGAAGGGGCATGCAACTCGGCGGCCACCGGCATCGCCGCTCTCCGCTTGCCCACGCTCTTTCTCCCCGCCCGCTACCTCCATGCATGGTTTTCCGGGTCACCGACACGGACACGCCCCGCGCGCGCCGCCCACCACCTCAACCCAACCGCCTCCCCGCGTGCGATTACCATCGATCAGGTGCCACCACGCCCGTGGAATGGAGACTAAACGTGCAAGTAAGAAATTGAAGGGCTTAACTGCGGCGGCAGCACCGGCCGTCCAGGGGCGCCGTAGATAAGTAGTACCGGCCACCTTGCAGTGCTGCTGCAAAGATCATCTCTCCCTCTAGTACCACCATATGATGATGACACCGGTCGATCTCGACCAAGAATTGGATCATGCGGGAGGAAACACGCACGCACGAACCACCCGATGGAATTGATTGCCGAGCTAGAATTGGCAGCCGCCCACCCGCCAAGCGGTCCAGCCACAGCCGTCCTCCCGGCGCCACTCCTACTTGCCACACTAGCCGATCAAGTGATGATTTGGCAAGCTCCAGCAGCGGACCCGCCCGGCTGAATGCTCCATTCACGGACCAGTACAAATTAAGCAGTCGGCGTCGGCCCAATTGCCCAGCCGTACAGTGATGATTAGGCTTAAAGATATCCATGTTAGAAATGAAGTAAGGGCGTGCTTAGCTTGGGCAGCACCTGCGAGCGAGGTGGTGGCTAACCTAGCCATGATGAGAGTCGTGGAAGCGTGAGTTGTGGCCATCACGGTATTGAATGGGAAGGGTCCGGTCCTGTCCTGGGACGAGGACCGGACCCAAGTGCTCAATCATGCACCGTTACATTCCTGCATTCAATATTTGAATCGTTTGTCCTGCCCTGGGCTGGTGTTATTGGCTTGGCAGCGCGCGAGGAGGAGGAGGAGGGCGCTGGCCCGCGTTCCTGGCTCGTGCTACTCGTATTAAAAACGGCCCGGTCCCGCCCGGCCGGTGGGCAAGTGCTGTTGTTCGTTCCGGACATGCTCTTTGCCGTGTGAATCAAGGGCATTGCCATTGCCATGCATGGGTCTTTACAATTATTAAAAGAAAAAGGAAACAATTGTCACTGATTTAGCATAACTTTGTACTAAATCAGCAAAAATTAATACTGATTGGAGGGAGTACATTTTGCTATTATGCTTACTCAAGTCCAATGTTCTCATAAAAAAAGTATAATGCTCCGGCAAAAATAGAAAAAAGAAAGAAAGCAGAATGGCCATCTACCTTAGGAGTAACTGAAAAATAGAGTGTAAAACTATTATTTTGTACAACTACAAATGTAGTAATTGCTCTGTTTTCAGAAAATGCATTTGCATCTTGGGCTCCAGATGGAGCCGGAGTTTTAGTTACAAAAATCACATTTTTGAAGTTTCTAAATAGTCTCAGAAATATTACGCATGAACCTGGGGATGTATAATACATTCCCATAGATTTACATGACGAAGTACGTTGTGGTTCAAGCTACAAAAAAAAACCATGCCTTTCTAGCACATGCATTATTCACTATAAGGCCTATGAATTGTCTGCTTACAACTTACACCAAAGCGTATTTGACCATGAAACTTTATAGAAATTTAGTAAATATCTCAATATTCACGTTTATTTTGTTTAAAAAATAAAACTTTGAAATATAATTTTTGTTTTCTTTTTTCAAAAATAGGGCTCAATGGAGCTTAGGATTAAGAAATACACTCTCTTCATGGTATATCTATGCACACAATACTTCATCCTTATATAAATGTATTGTTCTAATCGTCCCAAAACACTACTTCACCCGCCTCTGAATTCCATATGACCCCTTGAACTGCTATTGGTGCATCCGATCTATTGGTAAATTGTTGCTTGACATAACACCACAATACTTTCAATATTTTCACCCATCGAATTTTCTCTGGTTTGAAGTCCCTTCTCAATGGTGACATGGCCGGTGTAGATTAGAATGATGCTTATTATCTCTAGTTTAATTTTTCATTTATTTCTCTTTTGTCAAATCGACAGCCATGGCATGATCTGACATGGTTGCCTTCTCATTGCTTATACATGGTACCACCCTAGATGCAACTTCTCCAACTTATCAGATAGCATTCACCGACCGCCACCTAATGACTAGGTTTTAAGCTTCAATAACACTAGAGGGAGGACCGTATACCTTGTAGCAAATGAGTAGAGAACATTGTGCAGCAAAAAACCCACATTCATAGGCAAATTTGTACCGGCAACCAACAACTAAATTAAAGCCACCTCTTTAACTTGGGAGGTTGATATCTATCTTCAATTGACGTGCAGTAGATAGACGGTCCACACTATATATTTTGGCATGCGAATTTATATTATAACAGTATTAACATTTATTTCATAAAACTACAATTGTGAAAATATTTTTATTTGAACTGGAACAATGCCCGTGCTTTGCAACATGATATAAATATTCTAGTACGTTAACTTGTAATTTACCTGTCAATAATAATGCGATTGTGTAAATAAATGTTCATCAAATTCTAATCATGAATTACCTTATATTTTGATAAGAAGTTTGGTAAGTAAATTAAAGTGGAATTGGTTCAGAAGGTAAGTAAATTAAGGTGATTGATTATCATATACATGGAAGGTTGGACCAAGGGTGGTGGGAAGAAAGATGAAATGGGATCCTTACATTCTTTTTAAATAGTAGAGTAGAGAAGATAATACATCAAACCCACTATAGTTTTTGTTTGGCTATTAAACCCAGTATAATTCAGATGCAGTCACATATGAAATTTGAATTATATATGGGATTTAGGCCCATATATCCATTTTCCTGAATAAAAGTTTAAAAGTCTTATTTGTGGTGTCATGGCATGGGTGATGATATAGTCCTACATGTGAAGCGGAGGAGAGTTTGGACAAAGAACTCTCCCTCACATCCCACTAGAGCATGATAAAGAGGTATGGTACATGTGCACCCCTCCTCTGCCGCTCGCCTCGCCATGTCCTGCTCGTGGTTGGTGAATGAGCGGAGCCAAGGCAAACTCAGATCCATGCCATGAGTGTGGTTTTTTTGCTGGTCGGGATAGGGGCCCGCCCAACATATTTGTTGGAGAACGTAGCATGCAATTTCAAAAAAATTCCTACGATCATGCAACATCTATTTAGCAGATGCATAGCAACAAGAGGGGGAGAGCATTTTCGTACCTTGAAGATCACAAAGCGGAAGCGTTTATCAACGCGGTTGATTTAGTCATACACCTTCACGATCCGTCCCGATCAAGTACCGTACATACGGCACCTCCTTGTTCAGCACACGTCCAGCTCGATGACGTCCTCGCCTTCTTGATCCAGCAAGACAAGCGAAGTAATAGATGAGTTCCGGCAGCACGACGGCATGGTGATGGTGTTGGTGAAGAACAATCTTCGCAGGGCTTCGCCTAAGCACTACGGAAACTATGACGGAGGATAAACTAGAGGGGACGGGGTTGCCGGTACACGGCTTGGTGTTTCTTGATCTGTTCCAAGTGCTAGCCCTGCCCCTCTATTTATATGTTGAGCCCTGGGGACAAAACTTGGAGTAAAAGCCTCCTCAAAGTCGGTTTTGCCCGGAAGGAAGAGTCATTCTCGGACTTCCAGGACCAGACGCCACAGTCCTTGGCACAGGCCCAGACGCCATGGGCCTCGGCGTCTGGCCCAGGGCCAGACGCCAAGGTCTCCGGCGTTTGGCCCCTTGGCCTCCGCAAAACTCTTTTTCCACCGACCCGTGGGCTTCACCCCTTGGTCGAACCATACCATCCTATATATCAATCTTTACCTCCGGAGCTCCTCGTCATGTCCGTGATATCATCCGAGACTCCGAACAACATTCAGTCACCAACATACATAACTCATATAGTACTATATCGTCAACGAACGTTAAGCGTGCGGACCCTACGGGTTCGAGAACTATGTAGACATGACAGAGACACCTCTCCGGTCAATAACCAATAGCGGAATCTGGATGCCCATATCGGCTCCTACATATTCTACGAAGATCTTTATCGATTGAACCTTATGACAATATACGTAATTCCCTCTGTCATCGGTATGTTAGTTGCCCGAGATTTGATCGTCGGTATCATCATACTGTTGGGGAACGCAGTAATTTCAAAAAAAATCCTACACACACGCAAGATCTATCATGGTGATGCATAGCAACGAGAGGGGAGAGTGTAGTCCACGTACCCTTGTAGACCGTAAGCGGAAGCGTTATGACAACGCAGTTGATGTAGTCGTACGTCTTTCCGACTGATCCTAATACCGAAGATATGGCACCTCCGTGATCTGCACACGTTCGGCTCGGTGACGTCCCACAACACTCGATCCATCTGAGTATCAAGGTAGATCTTCGTCAGCAAGACGGCGTGATGACGGTGATGATGAAGCTACGAGCGCAGGGCTTCGCCTAAGCACTGCAACGATATGACCGAGGTGGATTATGGTGGAGGGGGGCATCGCACACGACTAAGAGATCAATGTGTGTATCTATGGGGTGCCCCCTCCCCCGTATATAAAGGAGTGGAGGAGGAGAGGGGCCGGCCCTCTCTATGGCGCGCCCTAGGGGAGTCCTACTCCCACCGGTAGTAGGATCCCCCCCTTCCCTAGTTGGAGTAGGAGAGAAGGAAGGGGGAGAGAGGAAGAAAGGAAAGGGGGGGCGGCCCCCATCCCAATTCGGATTGGGCTCGGGGGGGGGGGGGGCTCCTAGGCCGCCTCCTCCTCTCTCCCACTAAGGCCCAATAAGGCCCATATACTCCCCGAGGGGTTCCGGTAACCCCCCGGTACTCCAGTAAATGCCCGAACTCACTCGGAACCATTCTGATGTCCAAACATAGTCATCGAATATATCGATCTTTATGTCTCGACCATTTCGAGACTCCTTGATACATCTCCAACGTATCTATAATTTTTGATTGCTCCATGCTATATTATCTACTGTTTTGGACTATATTGGGCTTTATTTTCCACTTTTATATTATTTTCGTGACTAACCTATTAACCGGAGGCCCAGCCCAGAATTGTTGTTTTTTGCCTATTTCAGTGTTTCAAAGAAACGGAATATCAAACGGAGTCCAAACGGAATAAAACCTTCATTAACGTGATTTTCTCACCGAACGTGATCCAGGAGACTTGGACCCTACTCCAAGAAGTAACAGAGGCGGTCACGAGGGTGGCGGCGCCCCCCCCTCTAGGGCGCGCCCCCTGCCTCGTGGGCCCCCTGTTGCTCCACCGACGTACTCCTTCCTCCTATATATACCTATGTACCCCCAAATGATCAGAACAGGAGCCAAAAACCTAATTCCATCGCTGCAACTTTCTGTATCCACGAGATCCCATCTTGGGGCATATTCCGGAGCTCCGCCGGAGAGGGCCGTCATCACGGAGGGCTTCTACATCATCCTAGCCCCTCTGATGAAGTGTGAGTAGTTTACCTCAGACCTTCGGGTCCATAGTTAGTAGCTAGATGGCTTCTTCTCTCTTTTTGGATCTCAATACAATGTTCTCCCCCTCTCTCGTGGAGATCGATTCGATGTAATATTCTTTTTGCGGTGTGTTTGTTGAGACCGATGAATTGTTGGTTTATGATCAAGTCTATCTATGAATAATACTTGAATCTTCTCTGAATTCTTTTATGTATGATTGGTTATCTTTGCAAGTCTCTTCGAATTATCAGTTTGGTTTGGCCTACTAGATTGGTTTTTCTTGCCATGGGAGAAGTGCTTAGCTTTGGGTTTGATCTTGCGGTGTCCTTTCCCAGTGACAGAAGGGGCTGCAAGGCACGTATTGCATCGTTGCCATCGAGGATAACAAGATGGGGTTTTTATCATATTGCATGAAACTATCCCTCTACATCATGTCATCTTGCTTAAGGCGTTACTCTGTTTTTAACTTAATACTCTAGATGCATGCTGGATAGCGGTCGACGAGTGGAGTAATAGTAGTAGATGCAGGCAGGAGTCGGTCTACTTGTCTCGGACGTGAGGCCTATATACATGATCATACCTAGATACTCTCATAACTATGCTCAATTCTGTCAATTGCTCAACAGTAATTTGTTCACCCACCGTGGAATACTTATGCTCTTGAGAGAAGCCACTAGTGAAACCTATGACCTCCGGGTCTATTCTCATCATATCAATCTCCATCACTTTAATCTTGCTTTGCTTTTTACTTGCCTTTTACTTTTTACTTTGCATCTCTGTATCAAAAATACCAAAAATATCATCTATCATCTCTATCAGATCTCACTCTCGTAAGTGACCGTGAAGGGATTGACAACCCCTAATCGGGTTGGTTGCGAGTAGCTATCGTTTTGTGCAGGTACGAGGGGCTTGAGCATGGCCTCCTACTGGATTGATACCTTGGTTCTCAAAAACGGAGGGAAACACTTACACTACTTTACTGCATCATCCTCTCCTCTTCGGGGAAAACCAACGCAGTGGTCAAGAGGTAGCAAGAAGAATTTCTGGCGCCGTTGCCGGGGAGTGTACGCAAAAAGTCAACATACCAAGTACCCATCACAATCCCTATCTCTCGCATTACATTAGTTTGCCATTTTCCTCTCGTTTTCCTCTCCCCCACTTCACCCTTGCCGTTTTATTCGCCCTCTCTTTCCTAATCTCGTCCTCTCTTTTTCGTTCGCCTTGATGTCTTTCTTGGCTCATTTTCTCGCTTTGTTGAAATAGTTGAGTATTTATTCCTAAACAAGAGAAGCTAATATCTATGGATCCTCATCTGCTTAACAATATTTTTAAGAGATCCAATTATGATGAATCAATTCCTAGTGATTTGGATGCACTAGATTATCTTTATAAGCTTTTGCCTGAAATCCGTAAATCTGAAAATTGTGATGAAGTACTTCACGTTAGATCTTTGAATAAAAAAACATGATTGAAATGATTTTATTATAAATTCTATTGATGTATATTATGCTAATAATATGCAAAACCCTAAGCTTGGGGATGCTAGTTTTGCTATGTCCAATAGTCATGATTGGGGGGATTCTTCTCATGATCTTGAAAATTTATTTAAGCCCCATTGTCGGTGTCAAAACCGGCGGATCTCGGGTAGGGGGTCCCGATCTGTGCGTCAAGGTCGGATGGTAACAGGAGACAAGGGACACTTTATTTTACCCAGGTTCGGGCCCTCTCGATGGAGGTAAAACCCTACTCCTGCTAGATTAATATTGATGATATGGGTAGTACAAGAGTAGATCTACCACGAGATCAAGGAGGCTAAACCCTAGAAGCTAGCCTATGGGTATGATGATGGTTATGATGTGTTCGTCCTACGGACTACAACCCTCCGGTTTATATAGGCACCGGATAGGGTTAGGGTTACACAGAGTCGGTTACATTGGTAGGAGATCTTGAATATCCGCACGCCTAGCTTGCCTTCCATGCCAAGGAAAGAACCTTCCGGACACGGGACGAAGTCTTCAATCTTGTATCTTCATAGTCCTGGAGTCCGGCTGAAGATATAGTTCGGCTATCCGAACACCCCCTAATCCAGGACTCCCTCAGTAGCCCCTGAACCAGGCTTCAATGACGACGAGTCCGATGCGCAAATTGTCTTCGGCATTGCAAGGCGGGTTCCTCCTCCAAATTCTTCAAGAAGAGAATAAACACCAAAAAATAGTGTCCGGCTCTGCAAAACAAGTTTCCACGTATTGCCATATAGAGAATAATACAAACACAAATCAAATCTGCTGACGTATTCCGCAGTGCGTCATAACACTGCGACCAAGCCTTCCGTATGGATTATTTTTTTGTTGTTCCACCGCAGCATGTTCAACGAGGCGGTTTCCTTGGCACGTCTTGTCGAAGCAGAGATCGTGTGCCCCTTTTAACGAGATTCTCATTAATGCGGACGTGGGTAACCCAACCGCGCCATTTACCACGGCGTGTGAGCGGCAAGCGAGTTTTATTAGGTAGGTGGGGACGCATAACGGCATCAGCCTACATAAGGGGATAAAGATCCACCTCTTTCACCTACGCCTTCTTCCTCCTTTGCCCATCCATCTCCTGCGCACTCAAGCTCCAACGCCCAAGTTCGCTCTTTCTTCCCCAACCTGCTCCAGCGATGTCCAGAGCGGGTGGCAAGTGGATGCCTTCCTCCGTTACGGAGGGTCAAATCAAAAAGCTTAGGAAGGCCGGATATCTGTCCAAGGACATCCCGCACCGGCTTCCCGAGGCGGGGCAGCTTCTTCCCACCCCAAGGCCCCATGAGAGGGTAGTTTTTCTCCCCCATTTCCTCCACGGACTGGGTTTTCCACTTCACCCTTTTGTCCGGGGGCTCATGTTCTACTACGGCCTGGACTTCCACGATCTGGCCCCGAACTTTATCCTCAATATATCGGCGTTTATCATCGTGTGTGAGGCCTTTCTCCGCATCCGCCCCCACTTCGGCCTCTGGCTCCAGACCTTCAACGTCAAGCCCAAGGTGGTGTCCGGCACCCAGGCGGAGTGCGGAGGTGCTATGGCCGGCAAAATGGCCAACGCACTCTGGTTCGATGGCTCCTTTGTGGAGTCCTTAAAGGGGTGGCAGGCAGGGTGGTTTTACATCACCGAGCCACGCGACTCAAAATGGGTCGCGGCCCCTGAGTTCCGATCCGGACCCCCCACGCGGCTCATGTCCTGGAAAGAGACGGGCCTATCATGGGGCAACGAAGAAGAAGTGACCGGACTGCAAACTTGCATCCGGTCCCTGATGAACAAGCCCATCCGGCATGTCAACATCATCCAGGTCATGTTCGTTCGCCGGATCCTCCCGTGCCAAGAACGGGAGTTCACTTTGTGGGAATTCGACCCGGCGCAGCACCAAACCCTCAATAGGCTCTTCGACACGACGTATGAAGACGTCTGGAAGGTGCTAACCAAAGGCGCCGAGTGCCCCACATACGCTTCCGAGGACAGCGGATACAGCTCGCAGCGCAACGCTGGCGAGGTAGGCTATTTATACCTTTCACAGGTTCGTTAAGCTTTTCTACATAGATTAACTCTATGTGGGATCTAAAAACTCCCTTTGCCTTTGACAGGCGTGGCTGAAGATAGCCGGACCAATCAACTGTCCGGCTCCTCTGCCCGAAGACCCAGCCCCAGCTCTCTTAGAGAAGCTGCTGGCTCCGGCGCCCTATGTGGTGCCGGAGAAGAATGTCAAGAAGAAGAAGACCACCGGGACTCGAAAGAGTGCCCGCAATGTGGTGGTGTCGAGCTCGTCATCTAGCGAGTCTGCGACGGCCTCCTCTCGTGAAAACGAGGAGGAGGAACAAGGAAGCTCTCCCCCTCCAGCGAGGGGAGCGAAAAAGAAGAAGGCCGCCCCAACAGGGGAGGCCGAGGGGTCGAGGAAAAGGAAGACCCTTCCGCCGGACTGCTCCCCCAACGCCGAAGAGGGCGGAAAGGAGTGGCCGGACAGGACCAAGCGTCCGGCGACATCGTAAGTATTCACATACCAAAATGACTCATAGTATCTTCAAGTGTGCAGCTTACCCTAATGTTGAATGCTATTTGCGCAGCCCGCCCCGAGCCGCACTCGATGATTCATCGAGCGGCTCCCTGGATTCGTCGGACATGAACTCTGTCCCGCCCGCAGTCACCCCCAGCGGGGCGGACGATGCCGAAGCGGCGTCCCGCCGAACAGGGCAGGAGGAGGTGGTCCTGGAGGAGCCGCAAGGCAATCCTCAGGACCCTAGGAGTAAAGGGGATGAAACCCCCCAGGGCTCCCAGTCCGGCTTTGTGCCGGACACCGCGCCGGACTCAATCGTCCTGGCTCGCGGTGGGCGAACTCCTTCCAAGAGGAGTAAGCCGTCTGAGCCGGCGACCTCTGTCCAACCAGAGGCGCCGGATAGTCTGTTGGAGGCGCTTGAAGGCGCCACCATCGACGAGGAGCACCGTACTGTTATGAGTGCGGTGGTCCAAAGGGTTCAGTCCGCCAAGAGCGGACTGAATGAAGCTTGCGCTAGCCTTCTAACAGGCTTCCAGGTAAGCAAAAAATATGCTAAATTCATTACCGCATAGACAGTAGCCCCTGATGCTCTGTTCGGTGTTCGGAAAGAAAAGCCGAATAGAGGATCCAACAATTTTCGTAGGAGTCTAATAAAAAAGTATAATATGCGTATGCAGGCTTCCCTGTTGTCCACCGCCGCACTGACTACGCAGGTGGAAGTCCTAAAAAAGGACCTCGAGCGGTCCGAGCAAGAGCTCGGCCTTGCCAAAAGGCAGCTCGTGGAAAAGGAAGGTAAGAAATACCCCTTAGAAGAAAAAAGAAAAAAAAGGGTGCCTATAGAGAGGCTTGATTGCAAAAAGAAATAACAGGATTGTACTGCTTATTGTAGGGGCCACAACCGAGGTGGCAACCCTGAAGCAGGCGCTGGTTGAGGCCGAGAAGAAAGCGGCCGAGGAGCGCGCCGAGCGAGAAAAGCTTGGGGTCCAAGTCGGCGAGGTGCAGTAAGAGCTGCAAGCTCTCATGAGGAAACATGAGGGTTTGGAGCTTGAGGTAAAAATGCAAGCATCCGAGCTCGCGTCGGCTGTTGAGACCACCAAGAGTGCCAAGGCCGAAGCCCAAAAGGCCCTCCAAGAGTTGGAGGATGTGAAAAAGATAGCAGCGGGTAAGGCATTCTTAATGCAAAGTAGGAATATAAAGGTGAAATACCTATTACTTACCCGAATCCGGAGTTCTCCAGGGGCGTTCTTCGATCTTCCCCGCAGCGCATCCGACGCCGCCGCATTCTACCGAGCTGAAGAGGACAGCTCAACGGAGAGTGTGTTCTGGTCTCAGTATTCTGAGGCCGGACACCCTGTGCACTTAAGCGATCAGCTGAAGCAGCTGGCCGAGCTCCACAAGGCGGCCGAACAGGCCATGAAGGGCTTACTAGTTCGGCTGTGGCCTGGAGAGGCCCTGCCTGGGAGCTACTTCGGGCTGGTGCGGCGGCTGGTGGAGGCCTGTCCACAGCTTGAGGTCATCAAGCGCTCCGTCTGCATAGAAGGTGCCCGGAGGGCCCTTGCCCGTGTAAGGGTACACTGGGGCAAGCTGGACGGAGAGAAGCTGGTGAAGGACGGGCCGCTGCAGGGGAAGGAGCATCACAAGCCCGAGAACTACTACAAGGAAGTTCTCGCTGGAGCTCGCCTTGTCGCGGATGAGTGTGCCAAAGATGTAATATTTCAATGAACTCACTCGTTTGTATCCTGTGCGCTGAAAACTTGTTCATATGCGCTTAAGCAATGCTCTCTGAATTTAAAATATTATTTTCTGTGTGGCCGTTTATCAATAACTGAGAGATGGCGAGTCGTCGACTTCTGCCCCCATGCAACTAGTGCTGAGGTGTTCGGGATAAACCTGAGGGCTCTTGTTCCCATAGTTAGGTCCTTCGAGGGAGGCGCTCAGCACAGTGAACCAGGCAATCGGACTATAATGCTTGAACACTCTCACTTAGCCATAGAACGTTATAATTTTAAATTTCGGCGAAGCCCCTAGTTCGGAAGGCCGAATTCGGGGCACTATCCATGCCTTTAGCCGGACTTAACCAGCTCTCCGCTCGAAGCGGCATAAGCCTTTAGGGACTCGAAAAACCTCTCGAACAGCGACCGGTCTCGCGCCTTATCATGACAGTCTGTTTTAGCTTTCTCCACTGAGGTGCTCACCCACCTGATCTGGGGCACAATTGCAATGGTTCTCCTAGTGCTACCTTAGCCGATAGAGCGGAATGTAAGGCACCAAAACATAGGAGCCGGGCAAACCCAACATATGACCAAAATCATGACTCGGAGCCGATGCATATAATGCTATAAGTTCGGGGTGCCGCACTTGTGAAAGTGGACGAACTTCTCACACCAGATAGAAGGGTAATAAAGCCCCTGGCGTGGTTTGCCGTACCATGGTGTACGGGTGCGATCATGTTATTTGAGTAAACATATGTATATTAAAAGAAGATAATGCAAAAAATAGACGAAAAGCTATGCATTATTTATGAGGAGGCTGTTTATTCAAGCCGAACGATACAAGTAGTGCGAAAAAATTTAGACTATTTAACATGTCCTGACCAGGCGCAGGCCGCGGAATTTAGAAACAGATATATCGCTCGAAATAGAGACCACCTGAGAGTTCCATGATGTGGCGTTGTTTTGTCTGCTTTCCTGGGTCCTGTATCGTCTGTGCGGCAGCGAGGCCGAACACTGTATCCAGAGTATGGAGTCCTGAAAGAAAAGAAGAACCCGGCAGCCCCTAGTACGTTTGACGCCGTATTGTTGGCATGCCGTTTTATCTGCCCCTTCCCCTATGCCCATGGAATTGTAAGGGCGTAATTGTGTACTCGAGGTACTAGCTCCGCTATGTAGCGATGGCTGGGGTTGGGGCCGTATTGCTACGCGTGCTCTGAACGCGCCAGTCGGTCTTGCTGCGGGTTACTCCGAGCGCGTTTTGCTTTGTCCTGCTTTGTAGCGGCCGGACTCGAGAGCTGCCTTGACAGGCTGCTTTGTACCTCTGCTGCGAGGGCCGCCGTGTGTTCCTCCGTACGGATGGAGCGTTCGGTGTTTCCGCTGACTGTGATTACACCTCGAGGGCCTGGCATCTTGAGCTTGAGATATGCGTAGTGCGGCACCGCATTGAATTTAGCGAATGCGGTTCGTCCAAGCAGAGCATGATAGCCACTACGGAACGGAACTATGTCGAAGATTAACTCTTCGCTTCGGAAGTTGTCCGGAGATCCGAAGACCACATCAAGTGTTATGGAGCCTATGCAATTGGCCTCTACACCTGGGATGACGCCTTTAAAGGTCGTCCTTGTGGGCTTGATCCTTGATGGATCTATGCCCATTTTTCGCACTGTATCCTGGTAGAGCAGGTTCAGGCTACTGCCGCCGTCCATGAGGACTCTTGTAAGGTGAAATCCGTCAACGATTGGGTCAAGAACCAGTGCGGCGAAACCGCCGTGACGGATGCTAGTGGGGTGGTCCCTTCAATCGAAGGTGATCGGGCAAGAGGACCATGGGTTGAACTTTGGGGCGACTGGCTCCATCGCGTATACGTCCCGTAGCGCACGCTTCCTCTCCCGCTTGGGAATATGAGTCGCGTATATCATGTTCACCATCCGCACTTGTGGGAGAAACCCCTTCTGTCCATTGTTGTTCGGCGTCCTGGGCTCCTCTTCGTCATCGCTGTCTAGCCCCTTGTTTTTGTGTTCGGCTCTTAACTTGCCTGCCTGCTTGAACACCCAACAATCCCTGTTGGTGTGATTGGCTGGCCTTTCGGGGGTGCCGTGAATCTGGCACGAGCGGTCGAGTATTCGGTCCAAACTGGACGGGCCCTGGGTATTCTTTTTGAATGGCTTCTTCCACTGACCGGATTTATGGCCTCTGAATCCGGCGTTTACTGCCGTATCTTCATTGCTGTCGCTGCTGACGCGGCGTTTCTGTTTATTCCGTCACGACCTGCCATTTTTGTCCTTGGTATCTGAATTACCTTGCTTCTTCGATAAGTTGATGCTGTGAGCTAGCCAATTATCTTTGCCCGCGCAAAAGCGGGTCATGAGTGTCGTGAGGGCTGCCATGGATTTCGGCTTTTCCTGTCCCAGGTGCCGGGCAAGCCACTCGTCATGGATGTTATGTTTGAAGGCTGCTAAGGC
Source organism: Aegilops umbellulata (assembly GCA_032464435.1). NCBI lineage: Eukaryota > Viridiplantae > Streptophyta > Magnoliopsida > Poales > Poaceae > Aegilops > Aegilops umbellulata. The sequence continues at coordinate 472,530,625 of CP136056.1, read as the reverse complement.
CTCTGCATCCGGACAATCGACTATCTGATTTTTCTTTGTTAGGAACCGTGTCCAGAATTGCCTGGCCGATTCTTCTGGCTGCTGGATTATGTGGCTTAGGTCGTCAGCGTCCGGTGGCCGGACGTAGGTCCCCTGGAAGTTGTCGAGGAATGCGGCCTCCAGGTCCTCCCAAGAGCCGATCGAATCTGCGGGGAGGCTGTTAAGCCAGTGCCGGGCTGGTCCCTTAAGCTTAAGGGGTAAATATTTGATGGCGTGCAAATCATCGCCACGTGCCATGTGGATGTGGAGGAGATAGTCCTCAATCCATACTGCCGCGAGGTGGCCGATCTGCCATGTCTTGGGCTTCCTCCTCTGATTGGGGTAGCGGCCTGCGCTTAGGATAGTTTTTGGAGGGGCGTCCGAGCTCGTGCTCTTCGGCCGCAAGGACTTCAGTCCATCTGTCAGCTAGCAAATCTTGATCAGCTCTAAGCTGTTGCTGCTTTTTATTTAGGCTGTTCGCCGTGGCTAAAAGCCTACGTCAAAAGCGCTCTTGTTCGGCGGGGTCTGATGGTACGATGAATTCATCATCGCCGAGGCTTGCCTCGTCTTCGGAGGGAGGCATGTAGTTATCGTCCTCGACCTCTCACTCTGCCACTCTCTCATGAGGGCGGTCTTCTCCATCTTCCTGTGCCGAATCCTGCTGGTTTTGGTGTTCTTCGGCGCTGTTCGGGGTAGTATTATCTCCCGTGCCGGAATCACCGTTTCTGCTGTGGCGGGATTTGGAGCGGCGCCGCTGACGTCGGCGTTTTGGAGGCTTTTTTGAAGTGCCATCCTCCGCTGTTCCATCGCCATCTCCATCTTTTGGAGCATCCACCATGTATATGTCGTATGACGAGGTGGCGGTCTAGCGCCCTACAGGTGCTGGTTCTTGCTCGTCTCCTCCTTCATCGTCCATACCGTCGAAGTCTTCGGAGCCGAAGTCGAGCATGTCGGATATATCATCGACAGTGGCTATTAAGTGGGCGGTGGGTGGGCTTTGAATTTCTTCGTCGTCCGAATCCCAACCTCGCAGGCCATAGTTCGGCCCGGGCTCTCCTGACAAAGAGAGAGACTTGAGAGAATTCAGAATATCACCAAAAGGTGAATACTGAAAGATGTCCGCGGCGGTGAACTCCATTACCGGCGCCCAATCTGATTCGATCGGCGGGGGCACGGACGACCCGAAGTTCGGAGAAGAGTCCGGCTCCTTGGAGTCACAGGCCATGCGGAGCGCGGGGCTCGCGTTCGGCTCAATGGCCTTTAAGATCGCAGCCCCCGAGGTGACGTCCAACCGTTCATCTTCAAAGAACGCAGCGGGCTCCGAATCGAGGATCGGGGCCGGAGCGTATGCGGCCTCCAGGACACTGTTCGGAGGCAGAGCTATATCATGCCCCTCGAGATAGTGCGGCGCGCTTGGCTGTGGCTCGAATCCGTCAAAGATCAAGTCTCCGCGGATATCTGCTGTGTAGTTTAGGCTTCCAAACCTGACTTGATGGCCATGGGCGTAGCTCTCGATCTGCTCCAGATGACCAAGCGAGTTGGCCCGCAGAGCGAAGCCGCCGAAGACGAAGATCTGTCCGGGGAGAAAAGTCTCACCCTGGACCTCATCGTTGTTGATGATCAAACGAGCCATCGGGCCTAAAGGCGACGACACAAAGGAACTCTCAATGAAAGCACCAATGTCGGTGTCATAACCGGCGGATCTCGGGTAGGGGGTCCCGATCTGTGCGTCAAGGTCGGATGGTAACAGGAGACAAGGGACACTTTATTTTACCCAGGTTCGGGCCCTCTCGATGGAGGTAAAACCCTACTCCTGCTAGATTAATATTGATGATATGGGTAGTACAAGAGTAGATCTACCACGAGATCAAGGAGGCTAAACCCTAGAAGCTAGCCTATGAGTATGATGATGGTTATGATGTGTTCGTCCTACGGACTACAACCCTCCGGTTTATATAGGCACCAGATAGGGTTAGGGTTACACAGAGTCGGTTACATTGGTAGGAGATCTTGAATATCCGCACGCCTAGCTTGCCTTCCACGCCAAGGAAAGAACCTTCCGGACACGGGACGAAGTCTTCAATCTTGTATCTTCATAGTCCTGGAGTCCGGCTGAAGATATAGTTCGGCTAACCGAACACCCCCTAATCCAGGACTCCCTCACCCATGACGAATATAAGATTGATAATAGTGTTTGCAATAATATTGAAAGTGGGTTTGGAAGAGTGTCAACTTTAGATCCCACATATTTGGATAACATTCAATCTTATGAAATTTTTGGTAAAAGTGGGCTTGGAGAAATCATGACTTTAGTTAATGATAATCCCACTATTTTGGAAGAGTCTCAACTTCGCATGCATGTGGATCGTGTTGAGAATATGTTATGTGATAGCTATATTGTTGAATTTTCTTATGATCCTACATGTAATTATTATGAGAGAGGAAAATATGGTTATAGAAATTTTCATGTTACTAAATAACCTCTCGTTATGTTGAGATTGCTATTATTCCTTTTCGCTTTCTTGCACATGCTAGTTCTTGCTTGTCTTGCTAATTTGTTTTCCTATAAGATGCCTATGCATAGGAAGTATGTTAGACTTAGATGCGTTTGTCATGTGTTTCATGATGCTCTCTTTGCGCTTCAATTCTTATCCTTTATGTGAGCATGGTTAGAATTATCAATGTCTGGCTAAAAAGGCTTTAAAGAAAAGCGCTTGTTGGGAGACAACCCATTATTTTTCCTTGCTGCTTAGTAATAAATAATCCATCTACCTTATGTTTAGATGTGGTTTTGTGTTTTGATTAGTATTTGTGCCAAGTTAGACCTATAGGATCTTCTTGGATGATAGTTATTTGATCTTGCTGTAATTTCCAGAAACTTTCTGTTCACGAAAACAATTGTTAAAAATCACCAGAACGTGATAAAATACTGATTCCAATTTCTGTTGATCAATAAACAAATTGTCTAGGTCTTCCTATTTTGGTAGATTTTTTGGAGTTCCAGAAGTTTGCGTTAGTTACAAATTGCTACAGACTGTTCTGTTTTTGACAGATTCTGTTTTTCGTGTGTTGTTTGCTTATTTTGATGAATCTATGGCTAGTAAAATAGTTTATAATCCATATAGAAGTTGGAATACAGTAGGTTTAATATCAATATAAATAAATAATGAGTTCATTACAGTACCTTGAAGTGGTTATTTGTTTTCTTTCTCTAACGGAGCTCACGAGATTTCTATTGAGTTTTGTGTTGTGAAGTTTTCAAGTTTTGGGTGAAATCTTTTGATGGATTATGGAACAAGGAGTGGCAAGAGCCTAAGATTGGGGATGCCCATGGCACCCCCAAGATAATCCAAGGACACCAAAAATTCAAAGCTTGGGGATGCCCCGGAAGGCATCCCCTCTTTTGTCTACTTCTATCGGTAACTTTACTTGGAGCTATATTTTTATTCACCACATGATATGTGTTTTGCTTGGAGCGTCTTGTATTATTTGTGTCTTTGTTTGCTAGTGTGCCACAATCATCCTTGTTGTACACACCTTTTGAGAGAGCCATATATGAATTAAAATTTGATAGAATACTCTATGTGCTTCACTTATATCTTTTGAGCGTTGTAGTTTTGCTCTATGTGCTTCACTTATATCTTTTGAGCGTTATAATTTTTCTCTATGTGCTTCACTTAGATATTTTAGAGCACGGTGGTGGATTTGTTTTAAAGAAAACTATTGGTCTCTCATGATTCACTTAGATCATTTTAAGAGTCTTAATAGCATGGTAAATTGCTTAATAATAATATGCTTGGTATTCAAGATTTGTGAAACTTTTTTTTGAGTGCGTTGAATACTAAGAAAAGATTGAAGCATGATAATTGTTTTGAGATATGGAGGTAAAAATATCAAAGTCATGCTAGTAGAGTAATTTTGAATTTGGTAAGTGCTTGAGTTGAAGTTTGCAAGTCTCGTAGCATGCACGTATGGTAAACGTTATGTAACAAATTTGAAACATGAGGTGTTATTTGATTGTCCTCCTTATGAGTGGCGGTCGGGGACGAGCGATGGTCTTTTCCTACCAATCTATCCCCCTAGGAGCATGCGTGTAGTACTTTGGTTTTTGATGGCTTGTAGATTTTTGCAATATGTATATGAGTTCTTTATGACTAATGTTGAGTCCATGGATTATACACACTCTCACCCTTCCATCATTGCTAGCCTCTTCGGTACCGTGCATTGCCCTTTCTCACATTGAGAGTTGGTGCAAACTTCGCCGGTGCATCCAAACCCCGTGATATGATACACTCTTTCACACATAAACCCCTTATATCTTCCTCAAAACAGCCACCATACCTACCTATTATGGCATTTCCATAGCCATTCCAAGATATATTGCCATGCAACTTTCCACCATACCGTTCCCATGACACATTCATCATTTTCATATTGCTTAGCATGATCATGTAGTTGACATTGTATTTGTGGCAAAGCCACCATTCATAATTCTTTCATACATGTCACTCTTGGCTCATTGCATATCCCGGTACACCGCCGGAGGCATTCATATAGAGTCATACTTTGTTCTAGTATCGAGTTGTAATCATTGGGTTGTAAATAAATAAAAGTTTGATGATCATCATTCAATAGAGCATTGTCCCAAAAAAAGGCCAAAGAAAAAAAAAGAAGGCCCAAAAAAAAGAAAATAAATAAAAAGGGGCAATGCTACTATCCTTTTTTTCCACACTTGCGCTTCAAAGTAGCACCATAATCTTCATGATAGAGAGTCTCTTGTTTTGTCATTTTCATATACTAGTGGGAATCTTTCATTATAGAACTTGGCTTGTATATTCCAACAATAGGCCTCCTGAAGTGCCCTAGGTCTTCGTGAGCAAGCAAGTTGGATGCACACCCACTTAGTTTCTTTTGTTGAGCTTTCATACATTTATAGCTCTAGTGCATCCGTTGCATGGCAATCCCTACTCCTTGCATTAACATCAATTGATGGGCATCTCCATAGCCCATTGATTAGCATCGTTGATGTGAGATCTTCTCCTTTTTTGTCTTCTCCACATAACCCCCATCATTATATTCTACTCCACCCATAGGGCTATATCCATGGCTCACGCTCATGTATTGCGTGAAGGTTTATAAGTTTGAGATTATTAAAGTATGAAACAATTGCTTGGATTGTCATCGGGGTTGTGCATGATGAGAGCATTCTTGTGTGACGAAAATGGAGCATGACTAAACTATATGATTTTGTAGGGATAAACTTTCTTTGGCCATGTTACTTTGAAAAGACATAATTGCTTTGTTAGTTTGCTTGAAGTATTATTATTTTTTATGTCAATATGAACTTTTGTCTTGAATCTTTCGAATCTGAATATTCATACCACAATTAAGAAGATTTGCATTGAAATTATGCCAAGTAGCACTCCGCATCAAAAATTTACCTACTCGAGGACGAGCAGGAATTAAGCTTGGGGATGCCTGATACGTCTCCGTCGTATCTACTTTCCCAAACACTTTTGCCCTTGTTTTGGACTCTAACTTGTATGATTTGAATGGAACTAACCCAGACTGACGCTGTTTTCAGCAGAATTGCCATGGTGTTGTTTTATGTGCAGAAAGAAAATATTCTCGGAAAGTCCTGAAACTCCACGGAACACCTTAGAAAAATTAATAAAAAATCCTCACCAAAGATGAAGACCAGGGGGCCCACACCCTGTCCACGAGGGTGGGGGCGCGCCCCCCTACCTGGTGGGCCCCTTGGTTGCCCTCCGACGCCAACTCCAACTCTATATATTGGCTTTCGGGGAGAAAAAAATCAGAGAGAAGAAATCATCGTGTTTTACGATACGGAGCCGCCGCCAACCCCTAATATCTCTCGGGAGGGCTGATCTGGAGTCCGTTCGGGGCTCCGGAGAGGGGTATTCGTCGCCGTCGTCATCATCAACCATCCTCCATCACCAATTTCATGATGCTCACCGCCGTGCGTGAGTAATTCCATCGTAGGCTTGCTGGACGGTGATGGGTTGGATGAGATTTATCATGTAATCGAGTTAGTTTTGTTAGGGTTTGATCCCTAGTATCCACTATGTTCTGAGATTGATGTTGCTATGACTTTGCTATGCTTAATGCTTGTCACTATGGCCCGAGTGCCATGATTTCAGATCTGAACCTATTATGTTTTCATGAATATATGTGAGTTCTTGATCCTATCTTGCAAGTCTATAGTCACCTATTATGTGTTATGATCCGGCAACCCCGAAGTGACAATAATCGGGACCACTCCCGGTGATGACCATAGTTTGAGGAGTTCATGTATTCACTATGTGCTAATGCTTTGTACCGGTTCTCTATTAAAAGGAGGCCTTAATATCCCTTAGTTTCCAATAGGAGCCCGCTGCCACGGGAGGGTAGGACAAAATATGTCATGCAATTTCTTTTCCATAAGCACATATGACTATATACGGAATACATGCCTACATTACATTGATGAATTGGAGCTAGTTCTGTGTCACCCTATGTTATGACTGATAAATGATGAACCGCATCCGGCATAATTATCCATCACTGATTCGATGCCTACAAGCTTTCCATATACTGGTTCTCGCTTATTTACTTTCCCGCTGCTACTGTTACAATCACTACAAAATACCAAAAACATTACTTTTGATGTCTTTAGTTTTGTTGCCGCTACCACAACTATCATATTACTTTGCTACTAAACACTTTGCTGTAGATACTAAGTTTCCAGGTGTGGTTGAATTGACAACTCATCTGCTAATACTTGAGAATACTCTTTGGCTCCCCTTGTGTCGAATCAACAAATTTGGGTTAAATACTCTACCCTCGAAAACTGTTGCGATCCCCTATACTTGTGGGTTATCAAGACCTTTTTCGGGCGCCGTTGCCGGGGAGCATAGCTCTATTCTTTGAGTCACTTTGGATTTATATCTGCTGGACACTATGAAGAATTTGAAAGACGCCGAGGGAGTCCTGGATTAGGGGGTGTTCGGGTAGCCGGACTATACCTTCGCCGGACTCCTGGACTATGAAGATACAAGATTGAAGACTTCGTCCCGTGTCCGGATGGGACTTTCCTTGGCGTGGAAGGAAAGCTTAGCGATGCGGATATTCAAGATCTCCTACCTATGTAACCGACTCTGTGTAACCCTAACCCTATCCGGTGTCTATATAAACCGGAGGGTTGTAGTCCGTAGGACAATCATCTTCATACACAATCATACCATAGGCTAACTTCTAGGGTTTAGCCTCCTTGATCTCGTGGTAGATCTACTCTTGTACTACCCATATCATCAATATTAATCAAGCAGGAGTAGGGTATTACCTCCATCGAGAGGGCCCGAACCTGGGTAAAAACATCGTGTCCCTTGTCTCCTATTACCATCCGGCCTTGACGCACAGTTTGGGACCCCCTACCCGAGATCCGCCGGTTTTGACACCGACATTGGTGCTTTCATTAAGAGTTCCTCTGTGTCGTCGCCTTTAGGCCCGATGGCTCCTTCGATCATCAACAACGATGAGGTCCAGGGTGAGACTTTTCTCCCCTGGCAGATCTTCGTCTTCGGCGGCTTCGCTCTACGGGCCAACTCGCTTGGTCACCTGGATCAGATCGAAAGCTACGCCCCTGGCCATCAAGTCAGGTCTGGAAGCTTAAACTACACGACTGATATCCGTGGAAACTTGATCTTCGACGGGTTCGAGCCACAGCCAAGCGCGCCGCACTATCTCGAGGGGCACGATCTAGCTCTGCCTCCGAACAGTGTCCTGGAGGCCGCACACGCACCGGTTCCGACCCTTAATTCGGAGCCTATTGCGTCAATCGAGGATGAGCGGTTGGACGTCGCCTCGGGGGCTGCGATCTCAAAAGGCTATCAAGCCGAATGCCAGCCCCGCACTCCGCGTGACCCGTGACTCTGAGGGTCCGGACTCTTCTCCGGACTCCGAACCCCCCGTGCCCCTACCAATCGAATCCGATTGGGCACCCATAATGGAGTTCACCGCCGCGGACATCTTTCAGCACTCAGCTTTTGGCGACATCCTGAATTCTCTCAAGTCTCTTTCTTTATCAGGAGAGCCCTGGCCGGATTATGGTCAGCGATGATGGGATTCGGACGATGAAGAAATTCAAAGCCCACCCACCACCCACTTTGTAGCCACTGTCGACGATTTAACCGACATGCTTGACTTCGGCTCCGAAGACTTCGACAGTATGGACGACGAGGTAGGAGACGAATAGGAACCAGCACCTGTAGGGTGCTGGAAGGCCACCTCATCATATGACATATATATGGTGGATACTCCAAAAGATGGAGATTGCGATGGAACAGCGGGGGATGACACCTCCAAGAAACAACCAAAGCGTCGGCGTCAGGGGCGCCGCTCTAAATCCCGCCAAAGCAAAAACGGTGATTCCAGCACGGGAGATAATACTACCCCGGATAGCGTCGAAGAACACCCAACCCAGCAAGATTCGGCGCAGGAAGATGGAGAAGCCAGCCCTGATGAGAGAGCGGCAGAACGAGAGGTTGAGGATGATAACTATATGCCTCCCTCCGAAGACGAGGCAAGCCTCGATGATGACGAATTCGTCATACCATCAGACCCCGCCGAACAAGAGCGTTTCAAACGCAGGCTTCTAGCCACGGCAAACAGCCTAAAGAAAAAGCAGCAACAACTTAGAGCTGATCAAGATTTGCTAGCTGATAGATGGACTGAAGTCCTTGCGGCCGAAGAGTATGAACTCGAGCGCCCCTCCAAGAGTTACCCAAAGCACAGGCCGCTATCCCGATCAGAGGAGGAAGCGCCTACATCACCAGCGCATGACATGGCAGACCGGCCACCTCGCGGCCGCGACAGAGAGGCCTGTCGGCCCTCCACCCAAGCCATGCCCCGACGCCGCTCAACCAAGGCACGAGAAAATGCGCCAGACCTGCGCGACGTACTGGAGGATAAAGCAAGACAAACAAGATCGATCTACGGATCACGTAGGCGTCCCACGGCACGTGACGATGATCCTCACTCCGGATACAACAAATCCGGCCGGGCCGAACACAACAGACATAGCTCTTCCGAGCTGCGTCGTGACATAGCCCAGTACAGGGGCGCCGCACACCCACTATGCTTCACAGACGAAGTAATGGATCATAAAATCCCAAAGGGTTTCAAACCCGTGAACATCAAATCATACGATGGCACCACAGACCCGGCGGTATGGATCGAGGATTATCTCCTTCACATCCACATGGCACGTGGCGATGATCTACACGCCATCAAATACCTCCCGCTCAAACTTAAAGGACCGGCCCGACATTTGCTTAAAAGCTTGCCAGCAGACTCAATCGGTTCTTGGGAGGACCTGGAAGCCGCATTCCTCGAAAACTTCCAGGGCACCTCCGTGCGACCATAGGATGCCGACGACTTAAGCCACATAATTCAGCAGCCAGAAGAATCGGCCAGGCAATTCTGGATGCGGTTCCTAACAAAGAAAAACCAGATAGTCGACTGTCCAGACGCAGAGGCCCTAGCAGCCTTCAAGCATAACATCCGCGACGAGTGGCTTGCCCAGCACCTGGGACAGGAAAAGCCGAAATCTATGTCAGCCATCACGACACTCATGACCCGCTTTTGCGCGGGAGCAGATAGTTGGCTAGCTCGCAGCAACAACTTATCAAAGAACCCTGGTAATTCAGATACCAAGGACAAAAGTGGCAGGACACGTCGAAATAAGCAAAAGCGTCGTGTTAGCAGCGACAGCAATGAAGATACGGCAGTTAATGCCGGATTCAGAGGCTATAAATCCGGTCAGCGGAAAAAGCCATTCAAAAAGAATACTCAAGGCCCGTCCAGTTTGGACCGAATACTCGACCGCTTATGCCAGATCCATGGCACCCCCGAAAGGCCAACTAATCACACCAACAGGGATTGTTGGGTGTTCAAGCAGGCAGGCAAGTTAAGAGCCGAAAACAAAGACAAGGGGCTGCATAGCGATGACGAGGAGGAGCCCAGGCCGCCGAACAACAATGGACAGAAGGGGTTTCCCCCACAAGTGCAGACGGTGAACATGATATTTGCAACCCACATTCCCAAGAGGGAGCGGAAGCGTGCGCTACGGGACGTATGTGCGATGGAGCCAGTCGCCCCAAAGTTCAACCCATGGTCCTCCTGCCCGATCACTTTTGATCGAAGGGACCACCCCACTAGCATCCGTCATGGCGGCTTTGCCGCATTGGTTCTCGACCCAATCATCGACGGATTTCATCTCACAAGAGTCCTCATGGACGGCGGCAGTAGCCTGAACGTGCTTTACCATGATACAGTGCGGAAAATGGGCATAGATCCCTCAAGGATTAAGCCCACAAAGACGACCTTTAAAGGCGTTATACCAGGTGTAGAGGCCAATTGTACAGGCTCGATAACACTTGACGTGGTTTTCGGATATCCGTATAATTTCCGAAGCGAAGAGTTAATCTTTGATATAGTCCCGTTCCGCAGTGGCTATCACGCCCTGCTCGGACGAACCGCATTTGCAAAGTTCAATGCGGTGCCGCACTACGCATACCTCAAGCTCAAGATGCCAGGCCCTCGAGGAGTGATCACGGTCAACGGAAACACCGAACGCTCCCTCCGTACGGAGGAGCACACGGCGGCTCTTGCAGTGGAAGTACAATGCAGCCTTCTTAGGCAATTCCCCAGTCCGGCCGTTAAAAACTCGTACACTGCCAAGCGCGCCCGGAGTAACCTACAACAAGACCGCCTAACACGTTCTGAGCAGGCGTAGCAATGCGGCCCCAACCCCGGCCCTCGCGATATAGCGAAACCAGTGCCTCGCGTGCATAACTACGCCCTTGAAATACCATGGGCACAGGGGAAGGGGCACAATAACGACACGCCCAAAATACGGCTTAAAACGTACCAGGGGCTGCCGAATTCTTTTTTCTTACTTTCAGGACTCCACACTTCGGACGACCTGTTCAGCAATTCGACTGCCGCGCAAACGATGCAAGATCCAGGGAAGCAGACAAGGCCATGCTGCATTATGGAACTCACAGGTGGTCTCTGTTACGAGCAGTATACCTATTTTGAATACAATTCCACGGCCTGCCCCTGGACGGGACATGTTTAATAGTCAAATATTTTTTTCTTATTGCACTACTTGTATCGTTCGACTCTGATAAATAGCCTCTCTATAAACAATGCATATCTTTTTGTCTATTTTTTTGCATTATCCTGTTTTCATATATATATATATATATATTGACATGATCGCACCTGTACATCATGGTCCGGCAAATACGCCAGGGGCTTTAGTACCCCTTATTATGGTGTGAGAAGTCCATCCACTTTCACAAGTGCGGCACCCCGAACTTATAGCACTATATGCATCGGCTCCGAATCATGATTTGGGTCAATAGTTGGGTTTGCCCGGCTCCTATGTTTTCGTGCCTTACGTTCCGCTATATCGGCTAAGGTAGCACTAGGAGAACCACTGCGATTGTGCCCCAGTTCAGCTGGGTTAAGCACCTAAGTGGAGAAAGCTAAAACTGACTGTCATGATGAGGCGAGAGACATGTTGCTGTTCGAGAGGTTTTTCGAGTCCCTAAAGACTTATGCCGCTTCGAGCGAGGAGCTGGCTTTGTCCAGCCAAAGGCGTAGATAGCGCCCCAAACTCGGTCTTCCGAACTAGGGGCTTCGCCGAAATTTAAAATTATAAAGTTCTATGGCTAAGTGAGAGTGTTCAAGCATTATAGTCCGATTGCCTGGTTCGTTGTGCTGAGCGCCTCCCTCGAAGGACCCAACCATGGGAAAAAGAGCGCTCAGGTTTATCCCGAACACCCCAGCACTAGTGGCACGGGGGCAGAAGCCGACGACTGGCCATCTCTCAATTTTTTGATAAACGGCCGCACAGAAAATAATATTTTAAATTCAATAAGCATTGCTTAGCGCATATGAACAAGTTTTCAGCGCAGAGGATAAACATGAGCGAGTTCATTCAAAAATTACATCTTTGGTGCATTCATCCGCCACAAGGCGGGCACCTACAAGAACATCCTTGTAGTAGTTCTCGGGCTTGCGATGCTCCTTCCCCACCGGCAGCCCGTCCTTCACAAGCTTCTCTCCGTCCAGCTTACCCCAGTGCACCTTCGGACGGGCAAGGGCCTGACGGGCACCTTCGATGCAGAAGGAGCGCTTGATGACCTCGAGCCTTGGACATGCCTCCACCAGCCGCCGCACCAGCCCGAAATAGCTCCCAGGCAGGGCCTCTCCGGGCCACAGCCGAACTATGAAGCCCTTCATGGCCTGTTCGGACGCCTTGTGGAGCTCGACCAGCTATTTCAGCTGGTCGCTCAGGGGTACAGGGTGTCCGGCCTCAGAATACTGAGAGCAGAACACACTCTCCGTCGAGCTGCCCTCTTCAGCTCGGTAGAATGCGGCGACGTCGGACACGCTGCGGGGAAGATCTGCGAACGCCCCTGGAGAACTCCGGATTCGGGTAAGTGACAAGTAGTTTACTTTTATATTTCTACTTTGCATTAAGAATGCCTTACCCGCTGCTATCTTTTTCATCTCCTCCAACTCTTGGAGGGCCTTTTGGGCTTCGGCCTTGGCACCCTTGGCGGTCTCAAGGGCCGACACGAGCTCGGATGCTTGCGCCTTTAACTCAAGCTCCAAGCTCTCATGTTTTTTCACGAGAGCCTGCAGCTCTTGCTGCACCTCGCCGACCTGAGCCCCATGTCTTTCTCGCTCGGCGCGCTCCTCGGCCGTTTTCTTTTCGGCCTCAGATAGCGCCTGCTTGAAGGTCGCCACCTCAGTTGTGGCCCCTATAATAAGCAGTACGATCCTGTTATTTTTTGCAATCACGCCTCTCTATAGGCACGTTTTTCTGTAAGGTATTTCTTACCTTCTTTTTCCTCGAGCTGCCGCTTGGCAAGGCCGGGCTCTTGCTCGGTCCGCCCGAGGTCCTGTTTTAGGACACCCACCTCCGCAGTCAGTGCGGCGGTGGATGGCAGCGAAGCCTGCATACGCATATTGACTCCTTTTTGTTAGACTCCTGCGGAATTTATTAGATCCTCTATTCGGCTTTTCTTTCCGAACGCCAAACAGAGCATCATGGGCTATTGTCTATGTGGTAATATTTTGATATATTTTTGCTTACCTCGAAGCCTGTCAGAAGGCTAGTGCAAGCTTCAATCAGTCCACTCTTGGCGGACTGAACCCTCTGGATCACCGTACTCATAATAGTACGGTGCTCCTCGTCGATGGAGGCGCCGTCAAGCACCTCCAGCAGATTGTCCGGCACTTCCGGTTGGACGGAGGCCGCCGGCTCAGAAGGCTTGCTCCTCTTGGAAGGAGTTTGCCTAGCGCGGACCGAAATTGCTGAAGAGTCCGGCGCAGCGTCCGGCACAAAGCCGGACTTGGAGCCCTGGGGGGTCTTGTCCCCTTCATTCCTGGGGTCCGGGAGGTCGCCTTTCGGCTCCTCCAGGACCACCTCCTCCTGCCCCGGAGCTCGTTGCAGCGCCACTTCGGCGTCATCTGTAGTGCGGGGAGAGACAGTGGGCGGAACTGAGTTCACGTCCGACGAATCCAGGGAGCCGCTCGACGAATCGTCGAGTTCGGCCCGGGGCGGGCTGCACAATTATGTTCGGCATCACGGAAGGCTGAACGACCTAGGAATATCATGAGTCACTCTGGTATCCGAATACTTACGATTTCGCCGGACGCTTGGCCCTGTTCGACCACCCCTCGTCGTCCTCGTTAGCGTCGGGGGAGTAGTCCGGCGGAGGGGTCTTCCTATTTCTGGACCCTCCGGCCTCCCCCGTTGGGGCGGCCTTCCCTTTTTCTCCTCCCCCCGCTGGAGGGGGAGAGTTTCCTTCTTCCTCCTCCTCGTTCTCACAAGGGGAGAGCGTCTCGGACTCGTCAGATGACGAGTCCGACGCCGCCACATTGCGGACACTCTTTCGAGTCCCCGTGGTCTTCTTCTTCTTGGCCTTCTTCTCCGGCACCACGTAAGGCGCCGGAGCCAGCAGCTTCTCTAAGAGAGCAGGGGCTGGGTCTTCGGGCAAGGGAGCCGGACAGTTACTCTATCCGGATATCGCCTACCAAGCCTGTTAAAGGTAAGGGAGTTTAGATCCCGCACAGAGTCAAACTATGAAAGGAAAACAGAGCTTAATATCCTGTAAAAGGTGAAGATAGCTTACCTCGCTAGCGTGACGCTGCGAGCTGTATCCGCGATCCTCGAAGGCGGATGCGGGAGCCTCGGCGCCCTTGAAAAGCACCTTCCAAGCATCTTCGTACGTCGTGTCGAAGAGCCTATTAAGGGTTTGGTGCTGCGCCGGATCGAACTCCCACAAATTGAAGCCCCGTTGTTGGCACGGGAGGATCCGGCGGACGAGCATAACCTGGACTATATTAACAAGCCGGATTGGCTTGTTCACCAGGGACTGGATGCAAGTTTGCAATCCGGTCACCTCTTCTTCGATGCCCCACGACAGGCCCGTCTCTTTCCAGGACATAAGCCACGTGGGGGGTCCGGATCGGAACTCGGGGGCTGCAACCCATTTCGGATCGCGTGGCTCGGTGATGTAAAACCACCCTGCTTGCCACCCCTTTAGGGTCTCCACAAAGGAGCCCTCGAACCATAGGACGTTGGCCATCTTGCCCGCCATGGCGCCTCTGCACTCCGCTTGGCTGCCGCGCACCACCTTGGGCTTGATGTTGAAGGTCTTGAGACAGAGGCCGAAATGGGGGCGGACGCGGAGGAAGGACTCACACACGACGATAAACGTCGAGATGTTGAGGATGAAGTTTGGGGCCAGATCGTGGAAATCCAGGCCGTAGTAGAACATGAGTCCCCGGACGAATGGGTAGAGTGGAAAACCCAGTCCGCGGAGGAAGTGGGGAAGGAAAACTACCCTCTCATGGGGCCTTGGGGTGGGGAGAAGCTGCCCCTTCTCAGGAAGCCGGTGCGGGATGTCCTTGGATAGGTATCCGTCCTTCCTCAGCTTTTTCACTTGAACCTCCATAACGGAGGAGACCATCCACTTGCCTCCCGCTCCGGACATTGCTGGAGAAGGTTGAGGTGGGAAGAGTGGGCTTGGGCGCTGGAGCTCGAGTGCGCAAGAGAGGGATTGGCAAAGGAGGAAGAAGGCGTAGGTAAAAAGGTGGATCCTTATCCCCTTATATGGGCGGATGCGGTTATGCGTCCCCACCTACCTAATAAAACTCGCTTGCCTCCCAAGCGCCATGGTAAATGGCGCGGTTGGGTTACCCACGTCCGTATTGATGAGAATCCCATAAAAAGGGCGCACGATCTCTGCTTCGACGGGACGTGCCAAGGAAACCGCCTCGCAAAACATGCTGAGGTGGAAAAGTAAAAACGATTTGTAAAGAACTTGGTCGTAGTGTGATGACGCACTGCGGAATACGTCAGCAGATTTGATTTGTGTTAATGTTATTCTCTCTATGGCAATATGTGCAAACCTATTTTGCAGAGCCGGACACTATTTTTGGTGTTTACAATCTTCTATGAAGGACTTGGAGGAGAAACCCGCCTTGCAATGCCGAAGACAATCCGCGCGCCAGACTCGTCGTCATTGAAGCCTGGTTCAGGAGCTACTAAGGGAGTCCTGGATTAGGGGGTGTTCAGGTAGCCGGAATATACCTTCGCCGGACACCTGGACTATGAAGATACAAGATTGAAGACTTCGTCCCGTGTCCGGATGGGACTTCGGTGTGGAAGGCAAGCTTGGCGATGCAGATATTCAAGATCTCCTACCTATGTAACCGACTCTATGTAACCCTAACCCTATCCGGTGTCTATATAAACCGGAGGGTTGTAGTCCGTAGGACAATCACCTTCATAAACAATCATACCATAGGCTAGCTTCTAGGGTTTAGCCTCCTTGATCTCGTGGTAGATCTACTCTTGTACTACCCATATCATCAATATTAATCAAGCAGGAGTAGGGTATTACCTCCATCGAGAGGGCCCGAACCTGGGTAAAAACATCGTGTCCCTTGTCTCCTGTTACCATCTGGCCTTGACGCACAGTTCGGGACCCCCTACCCGAGATCCGCCGGTTTTGACACCGACAGACGCTAAGACAACAATTTATCCCTCAACTACGAGGGGAGGTAAGGAACAGCCATCTAGCTCTGCACTTGATTCACCTTCTGTTATGAGTAAGCTAGCGACACCTAAACCTACTTCTGCTATTCGTTCCAATATGTCGCATGTTATTGATGATGCCACTTCTGCTATGCATGATACTTATGATGAAACTGCTTCTTTGCCCGATACTACTGTGCCCTGAATTTCTAGAAGAACAATTTGCTAGGGCTAGAGAAAGAACAATTGATGAATCTGAATACGATGATGAAAGTGATGACGAAAATATGCTCGTTATTCCTCAAGGTTATCTTTTTGATAAAGGTGCTTCTTTAGCTATTTTAGCTTGCAGAGATAGATACGAGCTTAAGAGGTTACTGATTAAATGGAACAAAGAATCACTTAGAGATAAAATGAAACCTGATCCTGCTTTTGCAACTTCACCTATCTGTGTTCCTGATAAAGATTATGAATTCTTTGTTGATCCAGATATAATTACTTTTGTTGAATCTGATCCTTTCTATGGTTATGAATCTGAAACTGTTGTGGCACATCTTACTAAGTTAAATGATATAGCTGCCCTGTTCACTAATGATGAGAGATCGCGTTACTTCTATATACTCAAAATATTTCCGTTCTCGTTAAAGGGTGATGCTAAGATATGGTTTAATTCTCTTGATCCTGGTTGTGTGCGTAGTCCCCAGGATATGATTTATTAATTCTCTGCTAAATATCTCCCTGCTCATAAGAAACAAGCTGCTTTAAGGGAAATATACAACTTTGTGCAAATTAAAGAAGAGAGTCTCCCACAAGCTTGTGGGAGGCTTCTCAAGTTACTTAATGCTTTGCCTGATCATCCTCTTAAGAAACCTGAAATACTTGATATCTTTTATAATGGACTAACCGATGCTTCCAGAGATTACCTGGATAGTTGTGCTGGTTCTCTTTTCAGGGAAAGAACACCGGATGAAGCTGAAATTCTATTGAATAATATGTTGACAAATGAAAATAATTGGGCACCTCCTGAGCCAGCTCTTGAGTCAGCTCCCGCTCCAATTACTGAGCCTATTCCTAAACCAACTCCAAAGAAGAGAGGTGTTCTATTTCTCAGTCCCGGAGATATGCAAGAGGCAAAGAAATCTATGAAAGAAAAAGGTATTAAAGCTGAAGATGTTAAGAATTTACCTCCTATTGAAGAAATACATGGTCTTAATCTACCGCCTGTCGAAGAAACATATGAACTTGATCACTTATTTACTGAACAACCTCCTGATCCCGATATCCCGACACAGGTAGTAAAGGTAAATTCTCTCTATAGATATGATAAAGTTGAAGTTCCTCCTACTAAAATTGCTAGTCAGTGCTTGGATGAGTTCGATAACTTTATGTTTAAGCAAGACGACTTCAACGCTTATTTTAGAAGACAATTAAAAAAATGCTTATAAGATTAGATACTTGGGTGATTATATGGCTAATATTAAAGGTGAACTTAAACTTGTTAGCAAACATGCTTCTATGGTTACCACTCAAGTAGAAGAAGTACTTAAGGCTCAAAAAGAAGTGCTTGATGAAATAAATAATAAGAAAAATGATTATGTTGTTAGAGTGGCTACTAGAACTGGTAGAATGACTAAGGAACCTTTGTATCCTAAAGGCCACCCTAAGAGAATCGAGCAAGATTCTTAGAGAAATAATATTGATGCACCTAGTTCTTCTAAGAAGAAGAAAAAGAAAAATGATAGAACTGTGCAAACTTCTAGTGAACCTATTGCTGAACCACCTGATAATCCAAATGATATATCTATGTCTGATGATGAAACACAATCTGGTAATGAACATGAACCTAATGAAAATACTAATGATGATGTTCATGATGATGCTCAACCTAGTAATGATAATGATGTAGAAATTGAACCTGCTGTTGATCTTGATAACCCACAATCAAAGAATCAACGTTATGATAAATGAGACTTTGTTGCTAGGAAACATGGTAAAGAAAGAGAACCTTGGGTTCAGAAACCCATGCCTTTTCCTCCGAAACCATCCAAGAAGAAGGATGATGAGGATTTTGAGTGCTTTGCTGAAATTATTAGGCCTATCTTTTTACGTATGCGATTGACTGATGTGCTCAAAACAAATCCTTATGCTAAATATATGAAAGATATCATCACTAATAAAAGAAAGATACCGGAAGCTGAAATTTCCACCATGCTTGCTAATTATACTTTTAAGGGTGGAATACCAAAGAAACTTGGAGACCCCGGAGTACCTACTATACCTTACTCCATTAAAAGAAATTATATTAAAACTGATTTATGTGATCTTGGAGCCGGTGTTAGTGTTATGCCTCTCTCTTTATATCGTAGAATTGACTTGAATAAGTTGACACCTACTGAATTATCTTTGCAAATGGCTGATAAATCAACTGCTATACCTGTTGGTATTTGTGAGGACGTGCCTGTTGTGGTTGCAAATGTTACTATTTTAACGGACTTTGTTATTCTTGATATTCCCGAGGATGATAGCATGTCTATTATTCTTGGAAGACCTTTTCTTAATACTGCAGGGGCTGTTATTGATTGCAACAAAGGCAATGTCACTTTTCATGTCAATGGTAATGAGCATACGGTACACTTTCCGAGGAAACAACCTCAAGTCCATAGTATCAACTCTATTGGAAAAATTCCATCGATTATATTTGGAGGTTTTGAATTTCCTCTTCCTACTGTCAAAAAGAAATATGATATACTTATTATAGGGGATGTGCATATCCCTGTTGAGGTAACTTAGTGTTATTCGAAATTTCTCCGGTTTCATGATTATCGGAATGGGTTTGTTAACAAGACTTGATCAACCTTCTTAGTGGATTCTTTTTGATGAGCATGAGATGGATGAAACTAGAAGCACAATCTTCTGCACCCTCTTTAAATTTTCTGTTAATTAGTAGAAATAAAGTAAAATTAGTATTTCTCTGTATGTTTCCTGGCTTATCGGTGCAATATAAAAATATCCCGAAAATAAAAGTCCTCAGAATGACATGCCAATTTAATATGATTTTTTCGGGAATATCTGAGGATTTACTGTGCAAAAATTATCACGGGAGGAGCTGCCACCTGGCCACGAGGGTGGTGGGCACCCCCCTATAGGGCGCGCCCCCTGCCTCGTGGGCCCACGGTGGCCCTCCTCCACTTATCCCAGCACCCATCTTCTTCCTCAGCCTCACATAAACCCGAAAAACCAACTCAAGCACGAGTTCCAGCCACTTTTGCTGTGATTTTCGATCTCCTTGCTCAAAGCACCTCTCGCAAAACTGCTTGGGGAGATTGTTCCTTGGTATGTGACTCCTCCATTGGTCCAATTAGTTTTTGTTCAAGTGCTTTATTCCTTAAAAATTTGTGCTGCATAGGTGACCAAGTTCTTGAGCTTGCATGTTAGATTTATATGGTTCCAAGTAGTTCTAATGCTTGATATAGGCTCTAGGCACTTGTAGGAGTAGTTGCTATCAGTTTTATTGAAGTTGGTTCACCTTTGTTTGAAGTTACTAAAAATTTCAGATTATTTAAGAAAAATGATGAAGAGAATTGTGAGGGGCTCATCGAGCCGAAGCTCAAAGGATAAACAAGATGAAGAAGCTCAGAGGCCCAAATATAATTTGCCTCGCACCGCGGAAATCCGGCCGTGTGAATGGCCTTCTGATAATTTCTTGAGAGAGGCCGGGATTTATGAGGATTTCTATTCATTGATTGACAATGCTAGCCTCACCGACTCCCTCCGCGAGCAACGTCATCAGTATCTCTTACTCACAAATACTTTTGTGCAAAACTTCTACTTTTTCCCTAAGGAATCACCTCCATCAGTAGAGTTTCATTTATATGACGTTGTGAAGAAAATGCCATTGTCTGAATTTTGCGCAATCTGCAACATACCCCCTAAGGGCACTTTAGAGGAACCACCCAGTAAGGTGTTGGAACCATTTATTAAACTTATCTCTGTGGGAGAAACCAGGAAGGTTTCTGATGCAAGGATCACTAGCATACATTTTCCTGTGTTACGCTATTTTGCTTTATTTGCTAGTCGATGCTTGATAGGTCGTGGGAACTGTGGAAACTGTAGCATTCCTGATATTATCATTTTGTTCCATTTTTTATACCACGACAACAATGTTAGTATGGGTGGAATTATTACTAGGCGGTTGAGTCTGAACCGTACTAAAGGCCCCATCTTTGGAGGCATTTATGCTTCTCGCCTTGCTGCACACTTTAACATAGCAATTAGGCATTATGAGAAAGAAGAAAAATTGCTGCCTAATGCTTATCTAGACTATAAGAGCATGATAGCCCATGATTTTCTTGTTAAGGACAGGAATAGAGAGCTCAAATACAAGTTATACTTTGATAAACATTATCCTAAAACTATTAGGTTGCCTGCTCCTTCTTTGTTTAATTTTGCAGGTCCATATCTCGTTACGTGGTCTGCTGTCCAAGCCTACAAAAATCCTGCACCAGCCCCGGAACCGGAACCACAAGATGAGCCTCCACAACAATCTGTTTATTCGTGGGATCCAGAGATGGCTGTCAGTCAGTGGCAGTCAGAATCTTCTTCATCACAGTATGATCCCAACTACCCTTCGTCGCAGTGCGACCCCAGCTACACCTACGGGTATCCGCCAGGCTATCCCTGGCCATAGACCAACTTAGGCCAAAAGCCTAAGCTTGGGGGAGTATGTATTTCTCACCGACATTACATTTATGTTCACACACACTCATTGCTAGATGTCGGTGCTCATACTCTTTCACTGTAATATCCATGCTAGTTTATTTTCTTTTCCTGCTTTCTTCTTGTGTGTTTGATAAACCTTAAGAAAACCAAAAAACTAGTAATGGTTTACTTTCCTGCTGTAGTAGTAACTAAAAAAGAAAACCCAAAAATATTTCCCGTTCTTCTTTTGCTTGTTGGGAGCTTTCCCGTGTAAATAGTTTTCTTTTCTTTTCTTTTCTTTGGGGGTCAGTAGGAGAAGACCATAATTAAATTGTTGAAGTGGCTCTTATATGCATTATTGTTGATTTAACCCAGAGCCATGTTGCCTTGTCTTCTCCTGTTTCTTGGATGCTCGCAGATTCCAGCTTAGTCCAATGCACGTGCACTCTTATTATTATTCACACCGTTCGGTTGTGCAAGTGAAAGGCAGTTATGATGATATATGATGGACTGACTGAGATGAGAAAAGCTGGTATGAACTCGACCTCTTTTGTTTTTGTAAATATGATGAGTCTGTCATTCTTGATTCAGCTTATTATGAATAAACATGTTTGCAATGACAATTAGAGATCATAGTTGCTTGTGCCATGCTTGATTAGATATGAGTTATAATGGTTTACCTTGCGTGCCAACATGCTATTGAGATGATTATGATGTGGTATGATGGGGTGGTATCCTCCTTTGAATGATTTAAGTGACTTGACTTGGCACATGTTCACGCATGTAGTTGAAACAAAATCTACATAGCCTCCACGATATTTATGTTCATGGTGGATTATATCCTACTCATGCTTGCATCCAATGTTTATTAATTTTAATGCATGTACATGGCTGTCGTCGCTCTCTAGTTGGTCGCGTCTCAGTCTTATGCTAGCCTTCACTTGTACTAAGCGGGAATACTGCTTGTGCAACCAAACCCTTAAACCCCAAGTTATTCCAGATGAGTCCATTATACCTTCCTATATGCGGTATCTACCTACCGTTCCAAGTAAATTTGTATGTGTCAAACTCTAAACCTTCAAATAAACATTCTGTTTTGTATGCTCGAATAGCTCATGTATCAACCAAGGTTGTCCTTATCTTCCATGTTAGGCGGGTTATTCTCAAGAGGAGTGGACTCCGCTCCTCACTCATGAGAACATGGCTGGTCACCGGGATGCCTAGTCCCATGCTTTATGCAAACTAAATCAAAAATTTATTACAAACAAAACTCCCCCTGGGACCTGATGTATGTTGGAGACACTCGTTGTTTCGAGCAAGTCATGGATTGATGCTTGTTGGTGGAGAGGGAGTATAAACTTTACCATTCTGTTTGGGAACCGCCTATAATTTGTTTAGCATGGAAGATATCGCCATCTCTTAGTTGTTACGTTGACAATGAAAGTATACCGCTCAAAATGCAATTTATCTCTATTTCAAAACCGAGTTCTGGCACCTCTACAAATCCCTGCTTCCCTCTGCGAAGGGCCTATCCAGTTACTTTTATGTTGAGTCATCACCCTCTTATTAAAAAGCACTAGCTGGAGAGCACAACTGTCATTTGCATTCATCACTATTAATCTATGTTGGGTGTGACTATGATTGTGACTATGATTGGATCTCTTTAATCATGAATTACAATGTCTAGTCAGTCCTTGATCTTTAAAGGTGCTCTGCATTTATGTTTTGGGGTCTCAAAAAGGGCTAGCAAGATACCATCTTGTTATATCATATTATGATTGTTTTGAGAAAGTGTTGTCATCCGAGGTTTATTATTATGGCTTGCTAGTTGATTATGCTATTGATATGAGTAATTGTGAGACCTGAGAATTATTGCAAATATGGTTAGTTATGATATATGCTGAAAAATTGAATGCTGGCTTGACAAGTTACAACAACAAGAGCAAACATAGTTTGTAAAAGTTTTTGTTTCTTTCTTTCAGTTTGTCAACTGAATTGCTTGAGGACAAGCAAGGGGTTTAAGCTTGGGGGAGTTGATACGTCTCCGTCGTATCTACTTTTCCAAACACTTTTGCCCTTGTTTTGGACTCTAACTTGTATGATTTGAATGGAACTAACCCGGACTGACGCTGTTTTCAGTAGAATTGCCATGGTGTTGTTTTATGTGCAGAAAGAAAATATTCTCGGAAAGTCCTGAAACTCCACGGAACACCTTAGAAAAAATAATGAAAAAATCCTCGCCAAAGATGAAGACCAGGGGGCCCACACCTTGTCCACGAGGGTGGGGGGCGCCCCCCCCTCTAGGGCGCGCCCCCTACCTCGTGGGCCCCTGGATGCCCTCCGACGCCAACTCCAACTCTATATATTGGCTTTCGGGGAGAAAAAAATCAGAGAGAAGAAATCATCACGTTTTACGATATGGAGTCGCCGCCAAGCCCTAATCGCTATCGGGAGGGCTGATCTGGAGTCCGTTCAGGGCTCCGGAGAGGGGGATTCGTCGCCGTCGTCATCATCAACCATCCTCCATCACCAATTTCATGATGCTCACCGCCGTGCGTGAGTAATTCCATCGTAGGCTTGCTGGACGGTGATGGGTTGGATGAGATTTATCATGTAATCGAGTTAGTTTTGTTAGGGTTTGATCCCTAGTATCCACTATGTTCTGAGATTGATGTTGCTATGACTTTGCTATGCTTAATGCTTGTAACTAGGGCCCGAGTGCCATGATTTCAGATCTGAACCTATTATGTTTTCATGAATATATGTGAGTTCTTGATCCTATCTTGCAAGTCTATAGTCACCTATTATGTGTTATGATCCGGCAACCCCGAAGTGACAATAATCGGGACCACTCCCGGTGATGACCATAGTTTGAGGAGTTCATGTATTCACTATGTGCTAATGCTTTGTTCCGGTTCTCTATTAAAAGGAGGCCTTAATATCCCTTAGTTTCCAATAGGAGCCCGCTGCCACAGGAGGGTAGGACAAAAGATGTCATGCAAGTTCTTTTCCATAAGCACATATGACTATATACGGAATACATGCCTACATTACATTGATGAATTGGAGCTAGTTCTGTGTCACCCTATGTTATGACTGATAAATGATGAACCGCATCCGGCATAATTATCCATCACTGATTCGATGCCTACAAGCTTTCCATATACTGGTTCTCGCTTATTTACTTTCCCGCTGCTACTGTTACACTAGTAGAAAAGGGGGCAACGGTTCAGGCCGGGGCAGCCCATTAGTCCCGGTTCAGACCAGAACCGGGACCAATAGGGGCATTGGTCCCGGTTCGTGAGCCCAAGGGGGCGGCCGGGCCACGTGGGCCATTGGTCTCGGTTCGTCTGGACCTTTTGGTCCCGGTTGGTGGGACGAACCGGGACCAATGGGCCTGGCTCCTGGCCCACAACAATTGGTCCCGGTTGGTGGACTGAACCAGGACCAAAGGCTCCCCTTTAGTCCCGGTTCATGCCACTAACCGGGACCAATAGTGCGGCCTATATGTACCCTCGCCCGCGAGCAGAGCACTCCAGTGCTCTGTTTTTCTGGGCCGGCGAGGGGAGGTGTTTGTGGTGCTTTAGCTCACCTTCTATGCACATGAGGTGTTCGATGAAATGCCCGAGCCACACTAGTTAAGCTTTCTCCTCTCAAAGCTCGACCTCAAAGCTCCATTTTCCTCACGCCCCACCCCCGTCTTCACCGCCATCGATCACCCGCGCCGATCTCATCACCGACACCACCGTGGTGAGCCTCTTGTTCTTATCTTCTTTCTGAAAGGAAAAATATTGTTACTTGTATGTTTAGATAGATACTTGTATCATTTTCTTACTTTTATTATTGCATCTTATATAGTGCGATGGTTTTGGTATCCGCCCCCGTCGGCCCTCGTCCTGTCTATGATTCGGATGTGGTATATATATTAATCTTTATAACTATTGGTTCATTTATTGTTTATGAAAATTATGCGGACCAACATGACATAGATTTTATTTATCTAGGATGTATGTGAACCGGAAATTCCAACCGACCCTATTGTCGAGAGGTTAAATTTAGTTGAAGAAGAAAACAATTTCTTGAAGGAAAAAAAATTGAGGAGGAGAAGATGATATTGGAGTTGCATGTTGCGGATGTCGTCGATGATCACAAGATCAAGATGGATGCAATGCGCTTGAAGATTAGAAAGATTAGAAAATATGCCATTCATACCGAGGCTTGGTATCATTATGTCGTTGGATCAATTGTTACCTTGGTTGCGATTATGATCGCCTTTGTTTTCGCATTAAAATGTTTTACATAGTTTCAATGTATGGTTTAATTAATTAGATGCTCTGGAGAGCTATATGTTGTTAGATGAGAACTATGTACGTACTTTGCTTTTAATGTGATGATGAACTTCTATTAATTTGGACACTTAATTATATATAATGCACGCAGATGAACCGACAATGGATGTACGGTGACAGACACACCTCCGAGTACATTAAGGGCGTGCATGAGTTTCTCGATGCGGCTGAGGCAAACAAGCAGAATGGTTTTATGTGTTGTCCATGCCCTGATTGTGGGAATAAGAAGTCTTACTCTGACCGGAAAATCCTTCACACCCACCTGCTTTACAAGGGTTTCATGCCACACTATAATGTTTGGACGAGGATGGAGAAATCGGGGTTATGATGGAAGACGACGAAGAAGAAGAGTACGATGACAACTACATGCCCCCTGAATACCGTGATGCTGCAACGGGGGGAGCTGGTGAAGATCAAGAGGAACCAGACGATGTGCCCAATGATGCCGCAACGGGTGAAGGTGCTGAAGATCAAGAGGAACCAGACGATGTGCCCGATGATGATGATCTCCGCCGGGTCATTGTCGATGCAAGGACGCAATGCGGAAGTCAAAAGGAGAAGCTGAAGTTCGATCGCATGTTAGAGGATCACAAAAAAGGGTTGTACCCCAATTGCGAAGATGGCAACACAAAGCTCGGTACCGTACTGGAATTGCTGTAGTGGAAGGCAGAGAATGCTGTGCCTGACAAAGGATTTGAGAAGCTACTGAAAATATTGAAGAAGAAGCTTCCAAAGGATAACGAATTGCCCGACAGTACATACGCAGCAAAGAAGGTCGTATGCCCTCTAGGATTGGAGGTGGAGAAGATACATGCATGCCCTAATGACTGCATCCTATACCGCGGTGCATACAAGGATCTGAACGCATGCCCGATTTGCGGTGCATTGCGGTATAAGATCAGACAAGATGACCCTGGTGATGTTCACGGCGAGCCCCGCAGGAAGAGGGTTCCTGCGAAGGTGATGTGGTATGGTCCTATAATACCACGGTTGAAACGTCTGTTCAGAAACGGAAAGCATGCCAAGTCGATGCGATGGCACAGTGAGGACCGTAAGAAAGACGGGAAGTTGAGAGCACCCGCTGACGGGTCGC
The DNA here is from genome assembly GCA_032464435.1 of Aegilops umbellulata. Lineage (NCBI taxonomy): Eukaryota > Viridiplantae > Streptophyta > Magnoliopsida > Poales > Poaceae > Aegilops > Aegilops umbellulata. The sequence goes on along the minus strand of CP136056.1, from coordinate 472,504,344 downwards.
AGTGGAGAAAAATCGTGAGAAAGTACCGGGATGAGTTTGCAAAGGACCCAATGAACGTATGGTTTGCTTTAAGCGCGGATGGCATTAATCCTTTCGGGGAGCAGAGCAGCAATCACAGCACCTGGCCGGTCACTCTATGTATGTATAACCATCCTCCTTGGATGTGCATGAAGCGGAAGTTCATTATGATGTCAATTCTCATCCAAGGCCCTAAGCAACCCGGCAACGACATTGATGTGTACCTAAGGCCATTAGTTGAAGAACTTTTACAGCTGTGGAATGGAAACGGTGTACGTACGTGGGATGAGCACGGAGAGGAGGAATTTAACCTAAAGGCGTTGCTGTTCGTGACCATCAACGATTGGCCCGCTCTCAGTAACCTTTCGGGACAGACAAACAAAGGATACCACGCATGCACACACTGTTTAGATGACACTGAAAATATCTACCTGGACAAATGCAGGAAGAATGTGTACCTGGGCCATCGTCGATTTCTTCCGACCAACCATTAATGTCGAAAGAAAGGCAAGCATTTCAAAGGCGAGGCAGATCACCGAAAGAAGCCCGCCATGCGTACCGGTGATCACGTACTTGCTATGGTCAATGATTTACACATAATCTTTGGAAAGGGTCCCGGCGCAGTAGCTGTTCCGAATGACGCTGAGGGACACGCACCCATGTGGAAGAAGAAATCTATATTTTGGGACCTACCCTACTGGAAAGACCTAGAGGTCCGCTCTTCAATCGACGTGATGCACGTGACTAAGAACCTTTGCGTGAACCTGCTAGGCTTCTTGGGCGTGTATGGAAAGACAAAAGATACACCTGAGGCACGGGAGGACCTGCAACGTTTGCACGAAAAAGACGGCATGCCTCAGAAGCAGTATGAAGGTCCTGCCAGCTACGCTCTTACGAAAGATGAGAAAGAAATCTTCTTTGAATGCCTGCTCAGTATGAAGGTCCCGACTGGCTTCTCGTCGAATATAAAGGGAATAATAAATATCCCAGAGAAAAAGTTCCAGAACCTAAAGTCTCATGACTGCCACGTGATTATGATGCAACTGCTTCCGGTTGCATTGAGGGGGCTTCTACCGGAAAACGTCCGATTAGCCATTGTGAAGCTATGTGCATTTCTCAATGCAATCTCTCAGAAGGTGATCGATCCAGAAATGGTACCAAGGCTAAGGAGTGATGTGGCGCAATGTCTTGTCAGTTTTGAGCTGGTGTTCCCACCATCCTTCTTCAATATCATGACGCATGTCCTAGTTCATCTAGTCGACGAGATTGTTGTTCTGGGGCCCGTATTTCTACACAATATGTTCCCCTTTGAGAGGTTCATGGGAGTCCTAAAGAAATATGTCCGTAACCGCGCTAGGCCAGAAGGAAGCATCTCCATGGGCCATCAAACAGAGGATGTCATCGGGTTTTGTGTTGACTTCATTCCTGGCCTTAAGAAGACAGGTCTCCCTAAATCGCGGTATGAGGGGAGACTGACTGGAAAAGGCACGCTAGGAGCGGACTCAATAATATGCAGGGACGGGCATTCTTGGTCTCAAGCACACTACACAGTTCTACAGAACTCTACCTTGGTGACCCCGTATGTCGATGAACACAAGAACAGTCTGCGCTCCAAACACCCGGAGCAGTGCGACGACTGGATTACATGTGAACACATTAGGACTTTCAGCAGTTGGTTGGAAGCACGTCTCAGAGGAGACAACACTGTTTGTGATGAGTTGTACTTGTTGTCCAGGGGACCATCTTTGACTGTATTGATTTACAAAGGATACGAGATAAATGGGAATACATTTTACACGATTGACCAAGATCAAAAGAGCACCCACCAAAACAACGGTGTCCGCTTTGATGCAACAACCGAGAAGGGAAAGAACACATATTATGGTTACATAGTGGACATATGGGAACTTGACTACGGACAAGATTTTAAGGTCCCTTTGTTTAAGTGCAAATGGGTCAATCTGTCAGTAGGCGGGGTACATGTAGACCCACAGTACGGAATGACAACAGTGGATCTGAAAAATTTTGGGTACACTGACGAACCATTTGTCCTAGCCAATGATGTGGCACAGGTTATCTATGTGAAGGACATGTCTACCAGACCGAGAAAAAGAAAAGATAAGGAAACAAATACATCATACGATGAGCCAAAGCGCCACATAGTTCTTTCAGGAAAAAGGGATATCCTGGGAGTGGAGGGCAAGACAGACATGTCTGAAGATTATGAAAGGTTTCATGAAATTCCTCCCTTCAATGTCAAGGCTGACCCAAGCATCCTGATAAACGATGAAGATTATCCATGGTTACGGCGCAATAAGCAAATGACAAAAGCGAAGAAAAAGTGAAGACTTTCTCCCACAACTATTATGATGATACCATGCCAAATTTGAAACAGACGAGCATGCTATGCCAACTTTTTCGGAGTTCATTTGAAAACTATGAATTTAGGTCGAATTTTCTCTATAGGTGCATCTATGTTCATTTTTTTAGTAAAGTTAATCACAAACTTGTGATTCACACAAATTTCAAAGAATTCAAATTTTAACTATTCAAATTTGAGTTTATAATTTTTCTAAAACTAATGGCACTAACAGAAAGTTTATAATTTTGCTGACCTAAAAGCAAAAAGAATAAAAAAATAAAGCAAAAAACAAAAGAAAATAAATAATACAGAAAGAAAAACAAAAAAAGCCCGTCCCTCTCTGCGTTGTTGAGCTCCTCTCAAAGTGAAAAAAATGCCTATAATATTTGTTATGACTAACTAAAATTACCAAATTGAGTATAATGATAAAACACAGTAATATTAAATAGCAGGAAAAACAATGACATAAAACTATAAGTATTTAGTTCTAAGTAGAAATGAAAAAAATAGCAAAAAAAATGCCACCATCTGGGCCACCACAGCCTGAGTACGACTAGAAACCCAACCATGGGCCAGGATTCAGGCCCGCAGCAGGCCCAGTAGGCCCACAGGCATTGCAGTGACAGATTAGGCCCGAAAGCCGGCAGTTGAGAGGAGCTCGAGAGGGTGGGCGCAACAGCGCTTATAAACCACTCTCGAGCCCTCTCAACTAGCGAGGTGGGACTAAACTTTTGGGCGCGGGGCAGCACAAGGCCATTGGTCCCGGTTGGTAAGACGAACCGGGACCAAAGGGGTGCTTTGGTACCGGTTCGTGGCACCAACCGGGACTAATGCCCCTCTTTAGTCCCGGTTGGTACCACCAACCGGGACCAAAGGCCGCCGCTTCCCGCCCTTTGGTCCCGGTTGGTGGCACCAACCGGGACTAAAGGGGGGCATTAGTCCCGGTTTACGCCACCAACCGGGACTAAAGCTTAGACTATATAACAAAACACTTGTGAAAATTTTCAGTTTGCATCGCCAGTTCCCCCCTTCCCCCGCCGACGATGCCGTGAGGCTGCTCCACCTCGCCGTCTACGCCGCCGCCGCCAACGTTGTCGCCTCCCCGAGCCCGCGCCGTCCTCATCGCCGGCATCCCCGAGCCCGCCGTCCTCGTCGTCCCCGTCGCTGCGTGCCTCCCCAAGCCCACCCCTCCTCGTCCCTGTAGCCGGCCGCGCGCCGTCCCGATCGAGACCGCCGTCCCCGTCACCGCGTGCCGCCCCGAGCCCGCCGTCCTCGTCGTCGGACTCCTGCCATCGCCCCGGCCCGCCCGTCGCCGTCGCCCTGCCCCGCCCGTCGCCGTCGCCCCTGCCCCGCCCGTCGCCGTCGCCCCGCCCCGCCCGTCGCCGTCGCCCCGGCCCGCCCGTCACCATCGCGCGCCCTGCCCGTTGGTCCGGCCGGCGCCCCTCCCCTGTTTTTTATATATTATATATGCTTGTGTATATTGCTTCTTTGTGTATATTATGTATATATGTCAGTATATGTATTGTGTATATTGCTTCTTTTCAGATTTTTTTCATGTATATGTTTGTATTTTGTATTTTGCTTTTTTATAAAAATGTATATATGTTTTTATGTTCTCCGTGTATATATGTTCATATATGCAAAAGTTAGATTTGAATATTTAGAAAAGGATTATCTATATATGTTCTCTGATTTAGTACATTTTAGGTTAGTTTCATTTTTAGAAAAAATTTATATATTTAGGAGAGAAAAAAGGAAAATAAGAAGAGGAAAAAGGAGAAGAAGAGGAGAGGAAGAAAAGGAAGAGGAGAAGAAGAAAGGAATAGAGGAGAAGAAGAAAAATTCTATTTTTTCTTCTTCTCCTCTATTCCTTTCTTCTTCTCCTCTTTTTTTTTCTTCTTTTTTTTTCTTCGATCTTCTCCTCTATTCCTTTCTTCTTCTCCTCTCTATTTCCCTCTCCCGATAACTTCAACACGAGGGGGGGGTCGATATACCCCTCGGATAACTTCGACATGAGGGGCAGTCGATATATATACCCCCTCTCGACTGTGATAATAACTTATACCGCGGGAGCACCCCCCCGACCCTCTCGCTCGACCAAAAACTCTCGAGGACCCCAAACCCTAGAAAAAAAGATGTCCGTCTCCTACCCCCTCCCGCCAAGCCCCTACCCGACAAACTCTCTCGAGGCCACCCAAAACCCTTGAAGCGTTGTCGAGGCCACCCCAAACCCTAGAGAAGCAGCGTCGAGGCCGCTAATTAATATATATGATTCCTTACTATGATTTGCTAGCTAGTTCTACGTTTGCCACTAATATATCCATTTGTCATGTTTGAATAATAATTGCCATGTTGTAAATATTTGTAGAAACTATGGACACCACCCGAGACGAAGCAAACGAAGCGATGTTGAGGGACATAATCGCAGAAGGAAGTGATGTCGTCTCGTTGTATCTCAACGACACCGATGGTACTCTGGAAGGAGAGGGTGAAGAAGCTGGCTCTGGTGACCTAATGCCGGTGCAAGAAGAAGAAGGTGAGGACGGCTCCGGTGACCCAATGCTGGTGCAAGAAGGAGACCGTGATGACGGCTCCGGTGACCGAACCGAGTCCGGCCAGGTATATATATTAGTTAAGCCTGTGCTGACTAGCTAATTGATGCATTCATTGTTTTGGTATGTACACATATTAATTAAGTCTTTGCTCTTTTTTCTAGCCCTCCGGATCGAGCACAACTGAGGTAAAGAGACGAGGCCCGAAGAAAAAGTTGAGCCCGGATGAAAGGTTTGAGATCATAGCAATTGCGCCCGACGGCCAACCTATTGAACCCAACCGAACAAAGAAGGCATTTGTTGCTCAGTGCGGGGTTCTGGTTAGGGACAAGATCCCGATCAGCATCCACCAATGGTTCAAGCCGGCTAAAGAAGACCCTGAGGTGTCTTACGTCAATGATATGCAGAAAAATGATCTTTGGACTGAGCTGAAGACAAATTTCACCCTACCGCCAGAGGATGATCCGGAGAAGCCAGTTGAGCAATTAATCAAGTCTTTTGCTCTTAGGAAGATGGCAGACCTATTCAGGAGGTGGAAGAATGACCTGAAAAGGTTTGTCGAGAAAAAATAGACACCAGAATTCAAGGGCATATATGAGAAGATCAGAGATGACTGGCCTGCATTTGTGGCCTACAAGACATCAGAAAAGAGTAAGCAGATGTCAGCGACAAACAAGAAAAATGCTGCGAAGAAGAAGCTTCACCATCGCACGGGGTCAGGTGGCTACCTCGTAGCCCGGCCTAAGTGGGCCAAGGCTGAGAATGATCTTCTTGCAAAAGGGATCGAACCAGAGACAATGAGCTGGCCAGACCGTTGCCGGACTTGGTTCTTTGGGGCTGGCGGAACCTTGGACCCTGTAACAGGGAAGTGCATTTGGACGGATGAGCAACTTGACATACCCTTGAAGAAGCTTCGGTACTATATCGCTGCAGCGCAGAAAGGGACGTTCCTTCCAGATAGAGAGAACGACGAGCTCACAAAGGCCCTCGGAAATCCTGAGCACCCTGGACGGACACGAGGCACGCCAGGCTCCATTCCGTGGAAGGCTGGGTTTCCGGACGCAGGCGGTTACAAAAGCCAGGAGAGGAGGAAGAAAGTGCAGCAGTCCGAACTGCAGGCGCTTAAAGAAAGGGTACTCGGGATAGAGGAACGAGAAGCAAATCGCAGCAAACGAACTGCCGAAGCTTCCCCTGAAGCTACCCCGCAATCTCAGCGGAGAAGCAGCATGGCTTCCACCGAGATGCTTCAGCCGGAGCTTGTCTTGATGGCTCCTGCCAGCTATCCCGTGGATGCTATCACGGAGGCTCAAATTTGCCACCTTATGACGCAATTGATGAATATGAAGGTCAAGGCGGCTGTTGGCTCTGTTTTTCCTAATGAACCCGACGCAACTTTTCACTGCCAGCCGATTCCAGAAGGATATGCTAAGGTGATGGTGGATGAAATAACGGAGGGATTTGAGGACCTCCCGCTTGACCACCCTACCGGAGAAGGGGAGACTCGGCTGGGTTCTGCTCTCAAGACTCCATGCCTATGGCGGAAAGAGCTCATCAAGCTTCCAAACTGGACGCCTCCGCCTCCTCCTCCTCCGGCGAGTCAGGGCACTCCGCATCCTCCACCGCCTCCTCCTCCGGCGAGTGACGATCAGGGCCCTCGGCCGGCTCCTTCTCCAGTGCGTGGCGGCACTCCGCCTCCTTCTCCGCCTGCGCCGGCGCGCCCGAGCAGCCAGCCTACTTCTTCTCCGCCTCGTCAGCAAGGGCGGAAGAGACCCGCCGCGGCTCCGGCAGCTGCTCCGGCGCGTCGTAGTCCTTCTCCTCCGCCTCATAAGCAAGTCAAGAAGACTGACGCTCCGTCTACTCTGCCGGCGTCTAGCAGTACAGCCAGAGGCGGGAGAAAATACAGATTCGGTCCTTCTCTGAAGACTCCAGAGAAGTTACCATACGAGATGACCCCGGAGGAGAACGCGAGGATCGCGCGAACCGAGAAGGATGACTAGTTTCAAGGGTTGAAAGAACGGAGACATCCACCTCCAAAGGAGAAGGTAGATTCGGTGAAAGTGAAGCGCACTCTGGCTGCCCTGGCAAAACCACCCAAGTCTGCGCCGAAAGGCAACTATGAGCGCATTATTGCAAAGACATGGGCCAAAGCGTCGCGGTCGGGAAGTATAGTCAGTGATCAAAGGCTGAAAGAACGACGAGTAGCTCGGAAACAAATTGCCCAGCTCGGCGAACAAGCAAAGCAATCGTGCCCCCCGCTCAAGGTGCCTAGCGTCGATCCGAGGATGGCGCCCGGTTATAACAATCCTGACGATTACCTGCCCGACAATGTAGATTATGATTTCCTGGACGTGCAGATACACAGATACGAGTACGGGAAGCCTCTCGTCAAAGATGAAAGATCTCTAACAACGATGATGCGAAGATTGCATGATTGGTACATGAAAACCTGCAGAGAGTCTGGGGGGAGGAATACTTTGTATATGAGAGTTAAACCGGAGCATGACCTCGTTGGAATTGAACTGTTGGATGTTCCATTTGAGGAGTTCTATCAGTTTTTCAATCAATTGACCCTCGATAAAGCAACGGTCACCTGCTACTGTCCGTAAGTACTACTACTTCTGTCATTAAGTCTCTCTATATAGCTCAGCTCTTTCATTGCATGTATTTATAATTATCCTCACTATATTATGCAGATTGAAGATCGCCGAATTGAAGAAAAGACAAATCGGTGATATTGGGTTCATTAACACAAATCTCATAGATGCAGTTCAGGTTAAAGATCATGCCGCAGAAACCAAGGCCAACTTGCTACGATCATTCAAAATAAATGAACACAAAGATATAATACTCTTTCCTTACAACTTCAAGTGAGCGTTGTCTTGTGCATATTCGGTTTCCCTTATATATTAGTCCAGGTTATAGTAATGTAATTGATGAGTTATGCATGCGTGCGCAGTTTCCACTATATTCTCCTGGAGATTAGGCTTGAGAAGGGAGTAGTAACTGTCTTGGACTCGAGACGAAAAGATCCCCAGGAGTATGCGGACATGACTGAAATCCTCAAGAAGTAAGTTAAATCGATCATTATCCACCATATCAGCAAATTTGTTCATTTCCTGATATCAAGTAATTGTTTTCTTTTGTGTGGCAGTGTTTGGAGAAAATTCAGCACAAAATCCCCGGGACTCCCGAAGGAGCTGGAATTTAGATACCCGAAAGTAAGTACTATAGCTAGTACCATGTTCCGCGCGTCTCCTAGCTATTGATTCAAGCGCTAGTTTCATCAATACCATTTGGCATTCTTGCTTATCAGTTTGATTGACCTCTATTTCTTGTAAAGTGGTTGTGGCAGGACCAAGGGAATGATTTCTGTGGATACTACGTCTGCGAGTCCATCCGCCACACGACCTGTGAGCGGGGCGGGTACTCTGAGAAACAATATGAAGTGCGTAAGAAATAATATTCACAATTTTTGTTTATTACCATCATTTGTGTTGAGTTTCATTCATTCATATATATATATATGTATGTATGTATTGACCCCCTTCTTCAAATTAGATGTTTCGGCAGCGGGATGAACTCCTAAAACCAGATCGCATGCGAGCAATTCAAGAGGAATTGGCGGCATTCTTTCTTGACCACGTGATCGCTGAAGACGGAGAATACTATGTGGACCATGCGTCCATAATTTAAGAGATTATATTTGTAAAAGATAATTATTGTATATATGTAGCCGGTAGTGTCGGACGATAGATATATGAGAACTTGCTGTTCGACCAATCTCTCGGAGAAGGAGAGGTGGTCAATATGACTTCTCTCTGTATGCATATATGTTCATGACGATCTTTTGTTTCCTTCGTTTGCTTACTAGCTAGCTAGCGTGTCTAGTCCTCTCTATATGTATATAGTATACGTAGCGTCGACCAAGCACGGACATAAGAGAGAACACTTCTCTCTATTAATTAGCTATCTAACACAATATATGAAATACCTAAGTTAACCCCCCAAAAGCCCCAAACCCCCCCCCCCTTCAAAAAAAACAAAAACCCCAGCCACAGAAATGCTGACGCGTGGATGCCTATTGGTCCCGGTTGGTGCCACCAACCGGGACCAAAGGCCCTCCTGCCTGGGCTCAGCGCGCAGGCCACGTGGAGGCCCATCTGTCCCGGTTCTGGTTTGAACTGGGACTAAGGGGTGAGGGCATTAGTAACGACCCTTTAGTCCCGGTTCAGGAACCGGGACAAAAGGCCCTTACGAACCGGGACAATAGACTCGTTTTCTACTAGTGTTACGATCACTACAAAATACCAAAAACATTACTTTTGTTGTCTTTATTTTGTTGCCGCTACCACCACTATCATATTACTTTGCTACTAAACACTTTGCTGCAGATACTAAGTTTCCAGGTGTGGTTGAATTGACAACTCAACTGCTAATACTTGAGAATATTCTTTGGCTCCCCTTGTGTCAAATCAACAAATTTGGGTTAAATACTCTACCCTCGAAAACTGTTGCGATCCCCTATACTTGTGGGTTATCAGTCTCCAACGTATCTATAATTTTTGATTGCTCCATGCTATATTATCTACTGTTTTGGACTATATTGGGCTTTATTTTTCACTTTTATATTATTTTTGGGACTAACCTATTAATCGGAGGCCCAGCCCAGAATTGCTGTTTTTTGCCTATTTCAGTGTTTCGAAGAAAACAGAATATCAAACGAAGTCCAAACGGAATAAAACCTTCGGGAACGTGATTTTCTCACCGAACGTGATCCAGGAGACTTGGACCCTACTCCAAGAAGTAACAGAGGCGGTCACGAGGGTGGGGGGCGCCCCCCCTCTAGGGCGCGCCCCTGCCTCGTGGGCCCCCTGTTGCTCGGGGGGCGCCCCCTGCCTCGTGGGCCCCCTGTTGCTCCACCGACGTACTCCTTCCTCCTATATATACCTACGTACCCCCAAACGATCAGAACAGGAGCCAAAATCCTAATTCCACCGCCGCAACTTTCTGTATCCACGAGATCCCAGGGGCATGTTCCGGAGCTCCGCCGGAGAGGGCCGTCATCACGGAGGATTTCTACATCATCCTAGCCCCTCCGATGAAGTGTGAGTAATTTACCTCAGACCTTCGGGTCCATAGTTAGTAGCTAGATGGCTTCTTCTCTCTTTTTGGATCTCAATACAATGTTCTCCCCCTCTCTCGTGGAGATCTATTCGATGTAATATTCTTTTTGCGGTGTGTTTGTTGAGACCGATGAATTGTGGATTTATGATCAAGTCTATCTATGAATAATATTTGAATCTTCTCTGAGTTCTTTTATGTATGATTGGTTATCTTTGCAAGTCTCTTCGAATTTATCAGTTTGGTTTGGCCTACTAGATTGGTTTTTCTTGACATGGGAGAAGTGCTTAGCTTTGGGTTCGATCTTGCGGTGTCCTTTCCCAATGATAGAAGGGGCAGCAAGGCACGTATTGCATCGTTGCCATCGAGGATAACAAGATGGGGTTTTTTATCATATTGCATGAAACTATCCCTCTACATCATGTCATCTTGCTTAAGGTGTTACTCTGTTTTTAACTTAATACTCTAGATGCATGCTGGATAGCGGTCGATGAGTGGATTAATAGCAGTATATGCAGGCAGGAGTCGGTCTACTTGTCTCGGAAGTGATGCCTATATACATGATCATACCTAGATATTCTCATAACTATGCTCAATTCGGTCAATTGCTCAACAGTAATTTGTTCACCCACTGTAGAATACTTATGCTCTTGAGAGAAGCCACTAGTGAAACCTATGGCCCCGGGGTCTATTCTCATCATATCAATCTCCATCACTTTAATCTTGCTTTGCTTTTTAGTTGCCTTTTACTTTTTACTTTGCATCTCTATATCAAAAATACCAAAAATATTATCTATCATCTCTATCAGATCTCACTCTCGTAAGTGACCGTGAAGGGATTGACGACCCCTAATCGCGTTGGTTGCGAGTAGCTATCATTTTGTGCAGGTACGAGGGACTTGAGCGTGACCTCCTACTGGATCGATACCTTGGTTCTCAAAACTGAGGGAAATACTTACGCTACTTTACTGCATCATCCTCTCCTCTTCGGGGAAAACCAACGCAGTGCTCAAGAGGTAGCACTCATCGTCATGTCCGTGATCATATCCGAGACTCTGAACAACCTTCGGTACATCAAAACACATAAACTCATAATACCGATCATCACCGAACAATTGTGGCTGATATGGTAGTATAACTTTGTACTAAATCAGCAACAATTAATATGGATCAGATGGAGTAGATTTTGTTATTATGCTTACTCAAGTCCAATGCTCTCAAGTATAATGCTTCCCGCAAAATAGGAAAAAGAAAGAAAGGAGAATGGCCATCTACCTTAGGAGTAACTGAAAAATAGAGTTTAAAACTATTATTTTGTACAACTACAAATGTAGTAATTGCTCTTTTTTTCAGAAAATGCTGCATCTTGGGCTCCATATGGAGCCGGACTTTTAATTACAAAAATCATATTTTTGAAGTTCCTAAATAGTCTCGGAAATATTACACATGAACCTGGGGATGTATAATACATTTCCATAGATTTACATGACGAAGTACGTTGTGGTTCAAGCTACAAAAAAACCCCATGCCTTTCTAGCACATGCATTATTCACTATAAGGCCTATGAATTTTTTGCTTACAACTTACACCAAAGCGTATTTGACCATGAAACTTTATAGAAATTTAGTAAATGTCTCAATATTCACGTTTATTTTGTTAAAAAATAAAACTTTGAAATATAATTTTTGTTTTCTTTTATAAAAAAATAGGGCTTAGGATCAAGAAATACACTCTCTTCATAGTATATCTATGCACACAATACTTCATCCTTATATAAATTTGTTGTTCTAATCGTCCCAAAACATTTCTTAATCCACCTCTGAATTCCATATGACCCCTTGAACTGCTATTGGTGCACCCAATCTATTGGTAAATTGTTGCTTGACATGACACCACAATACTTTCAATATTTTCACCCATCGAATTTTGATTTCTCCGGTTTGAAGTCCCTTCTCAATGGTGACATGGCCGGTGTAGATTAGAATGATGTTCATTATCTCCAGTTTAATTTCCATTCATTTCCCTTTTGTTTTATCGACAGCCATGGCATAATATGACATGGTTGCCTTCTCATTGCTTATACATGGTACCACCCTAGATGCAACTTCTCCAGCTTATTGGATAGGATTCACCGACCGCCACCTAATGACTAGGGTTTAACCTTCAATAACACTAGAGGGAGGACCGTATACCTTGTAGCAAATGAGTAGAGAACATTGTGCGGCAGAAAAACCACATTCATAGGCAAATTTGTACCGGCAACCAACAACTAAATTAAAGCCACCTCTTTAACTTGGGATGTTGATGTCTATCTTCAATTGACATGCAATATATAGATGGTCCACACTTATTTTGGCATGCAAATTTATATTATAACATTATTAACAATTATTTCTTAAAACTACAATTGTGAATTTTTTTATTTGAATAATACATCAAACCCACTATAATTTCTGTTTGACTATTAAACCTAGTATAATTCAGATGCAGTCACATATGAAATTTGAATTATATATGGGATTTAGGCCCATATATCCATTTTTCCTGAATAAAAGTTTAAAAATCTTATTTGTGGTGTCATGGCATAGGTGAGAATATAGTCCCACATGTGAAGCGGAGGAGAGTTTGGACAAAGAACGCTCCCTCACATCCCACTAGAGCATGAGAAAGAGGTGTGCTACATGTGTGCTCCTCCTCTGTCGCCCGCCTCGCCATGTCCTGCTCGTGGTTGATGAATGAGCCGAGCCAAGGCAGACTCAGATCCATGCCATGAGTGTGGTTTTTTGCTGGTCGGGATAGGGGCCCGTCCAACATATTAACAACATCAGCTTTCCAGATCTATGTGGTATAGTGGGATCTAGCTTTCATATGATCATATCACATGCTCTGCCTTCTCGCACACATGTCATCCTTCCTCTTGTTGTTGCTGCTTGAGAAGACCACACTCATGATTGTACAAGTGAGCAAACCACCAGGATTGCGCCTTTTGTGATCCTATATTGGAGGGAAGGTGTTAAGATCTTTGGAGAGCGTCTTAGCGCTACTGCTCGCCTCCACCACTTTAACTTCTTCTGCAACTTCACCAAATTCGCCATGTGTGGCAAGGATAATGCCACGAAGAAGGTTGCCGTTGCCACCACAACCTTGACCTACCCGACTAGATGGCATGAACTGTTAATCCTCTTGCTAGTTCATGTTTTTGATATACTTGTGATATTTATATATATGTCTGTTCTATGTCTAGTACGCACTAGTATGGTTAGATCATAGCATGATATTAATATTTTTTAAATCTTTTGTGCGATTTTGATACGGGTTAAATTAACTAGAAATTTATCGATAAAATATGAAGGTGCGCAAGTCATTTAGTAAGTATAATAGAATGTACAACAAAACTGTTCACGTATGGTCATGCTTCCGAATTGAACAATAACTAAAAAAAACACTTTAAAGTGTATATATATGTATAGATGTAAATGTTTGTACTAGATGAATGCCCCGCGCATAAGAGTTTCGTTGCTAAATATAAAAATAAAAGTTGAGTAGATGATCACTTTAATGTGTAATTGTTTGTACTAAAATAAATGCATAAAAGTTGCTTAAAACATCTAAAACTAATGGGATGCAAATGTAAGCTTAAAAAACATGAAGAGTATAAATAGAGAAAAAATGAATTTCAGTTAAGAGAATGTCATTTCTAACAAAATATGAAGGGTGAACTACATATGTATGGTGCAATCGCCCAAAACATGTTGTCTATACAAAATCTATTTCTGAAAATAACTTATGATTATCATGCATGAATTGATGATGTGATACTTCTTGCATAGAGAGTAATGTAAAAACAATCTAGTTTATGACTTGCATGCATGACTTGCTTATGAGGCATTGATTGTATGTCTAGGAAAATTAGGTGGTGGTTGCAATTATTTAGAAATAGAAGATTCCAAAGTTTCATGAAAATAATTAACTTTAGGGCAATTAAATATTAAGTGCTTAGGAAAAAAATCATGCACCCAAATTATGCGAGAACAGATTAATACTACCGCTATTCCTAAATATAAGACGTTGGGGTAGTTTTATATTTAGGAATGGAGGTAGTAATATTTTCACGAAAGTTAAACTAATTTTGGTTTTTAACATTTTACACTTGAAAATATATCTTTCACCCAGAGGCACATGCTTCCGTGCTGCACATCAGTGCATTTCCCATGAACTGAAATTTCACACAAAACATAATGATCATGGATACGATTGAGCAGATGATCACACTGACCTCGGAGGTCCAATCAGTATTCTTTCATTCCATTCTCTCTCTCTCTCTCTCTCTCTCTCTCTCTCCCTCTCTCTCTCTTCCTTAATATCTACCCATCCAATAAAGAACACAGATATCAAATTCCATTCATTTAACCCTCCGTCCCAAGCCAACATCCATCCCCCCTCCGCTTCTTCTCCCCCTTCCTCGCAACATATACCACGCACCTCACCATCTTTCGGTGGCCTGTCCCTAACCTCCTCACTTCTCACTTCTCCCTCTCCCTCACCCTCCGGAACAGACACCCCCACAGGGTAAATCCGCAGGGAGCAAAAAGAAGCTCGCTCCGTCTAAAAGGAGCACCAACAGCGGTGAGGCCGGAGAGGAAGGCGAGGAGCGCGGTGAGCAGCAGGAGGCGGCGGCGGCGCGCGCAGAGATAGCGGAAAAGGATCGTGCAAAAAGGGTACGTGAGTACGTAAGTAGGCAGCCACCACCGCCGGCGTCGGATCCGATAACTTCTCCTCCTTTCTTTTATCTCTCTCCCCCCTTGCTTTTTGTAGTCTCTTCCTTTCTCTTCTTGGTCCCAGTTAACTACGCTTCCGGCTATTGATCCAAGAAAGGCACATGCCCAGAGTTTTCTTGGCATTTCTGCTCAGAAGGAAACGAATTCTACTCTGATTTCTGCCCAGTATTTGTTTCCTTCTAATATATAGGAGATGCGAGTGCATATTTGGTATATTTTCCTGTGCTTTTTAGGCATCGTTCGTTTTCCATGGAGTATTTGGCAAGAGAATAAAATCACTGATTCTTTCTGCTTATACACATCTTCCTCTTGTTTCAGCAGGCGTGAAGGATGGCCTCGTCGTCGGCGTCTTCGTTGCCGGCGCCGGGCGGATCGGTGATCACCTTGGCCGCCTCATCGGCGGGGGGCAACGGCGCCGGCGGGGTGTGCGGCACCGGGTCGCCGTGCGCGGCGTGCAAGTTCCTCCGCCGCAAGTGCCAGCCTGACTGCGTGTTCGCGCCCTACTTCCCGCCGGACAACCCGCAGAAGTTCGTGCACGTGCACCGCGTCTTCGGCGCCAGCAACGTGACCAAGCTGCTGAACGAGCTCCACCCGTACCAGCGCGAGGACGCCGTGAACTCCCTCGCCTACGAGGCCGACATGCGCCTCCGCGACCCCGTCTACGGCTGCGTCGCCGTCATCTCCATCCTCCAGCGCAACCTCCGCCAGCTCCAGCAGGACCTCGCCCGCGCCAAGTACGAGCTCTCCAAATACCAGGTGAGGATTCATTGCATTTGCATCACACTCGTCGATCTTCTTTACCATCGCTCATCGCTCATACGCTGATGCACGAACATTTGTTGGTGGTGTTTGACTGTGATCCTTGCTTCAGTCGGCGGCGGGGCCGAACGGGTCGCAGGCGATGGCGGAGTTCATCGGCAGCGCCGTGCCGAACGGCGTGGCGAGCTTCATCAACGGGCACTCCGCGGCACTCGGCTCCGTCGGCGGCGTGACGGGCTTCGGGCAAGACCATCAGTTCGCCGCCGTGCAGATGCTATCCAGGAGCTACGAGGCGGCCGAGCCCATCGCGAGGCTGGGGCTGAACGGCGGCTACGAGTTCGGGTACTCGGCGGCCGCGATGGCTGGCGCAGGGTCGGTGCCTGGTCTCGGCATGCTCGGCGGCTCGCCGTTCCTGAAGCCCGGCATCGCCGGCAGCGACGAGAGGGGCGGCGCCGGGCAGTAGCCGAGCGGCTGCTCTTTGCCAGGTCAGGTGCGGCATTAACTACACTCTTTCCTCTTCCACCTCTGATCATGAATAAATCATCACGGTTCTTTGGTTAGTTTACTATGTGCAATGATGCGTTGGAACCCAATTAATGTTGATGATTGGCTGCCCGATTTCTTTGTAATGTTGATGATTCGTTACGTGTGCGCGCGCAGCCATTAATCCGGCCTCTGCGCACTGTTTAGCTTTTACTCTGGTTATTGTTAGTGTCCATGCACACTCTTGTGGTGAACATATCTTCAGCATTTGGTTAGTAGGAGTACATGCACGTCACGCGTGAATGGGCGCAAAAAATATGGTGCCCTTGGTCGATCAATGTGGAAGCAAAAATCTGTTTCATACTTGACCTCTTCATAGTGCTCCAGCATGCATGCTTACATGCTTAGATTCAAGTTTTAACTTAGGTGCCATGCCTAGCTAGTGGAGTACCTTAACTCGTAAGGTATTATAAATTTCTAAGTCATGGCCTCATGGGTACTATCAGCAGGTAGAGCTAGCTATCTGCTAGCTAGCTAGCCAGCTGCGACCTAAACACCTCACCTGTGGGGAAAATTACTGATATTTCATGTCTATATACTATGGCGCGTACATCTCTTTTTCAAGTTAAGTGTACTGCTAAGTGGTAAGACAAATTAAGTGCAACAAGAATGAGCTAAAATGGTGCGAATAACATATAAATTAGCATTGATCTTTCCAGTGTAGCTTCGAAGAAGAAGAAAACTGTTTGTACCAGTGATAAGTAGCTGATAATGAACAGTTTGGCGCTGAACTGCCGATACAGTTGCGTTGTGTTGTCATATTCAACAGTGATGCATTCCAATTTCAGCAGTTTGGGCATTAAGCTAGTCTTCTACTATAAGACAAAAAGTGGAAATAATCCGTCCATTTCATTCTGTATAAACTTATCAAACGTTGACTAGGTACAGTTGGGCAGTAACAGTTCCCTCTTCTACTAGCAAGTAGAATAAGTATACTCCAGAATATAGTAAAAGCAAGAACTAATAATTGACCAGTTATTCATACATCAAAAGCGAAGGAACTATCTTTGACCTCATTTTGATATTTGCCAATGTTTTATAGGTTGCTGATGAGGAAAAAGATTCACCATGTTGAAGACCTACGTGGCTGTGCAACGACCTGAATTATTACCTACCTTGATCGCGAGTGTTAATTGATTTACTAGTCTATTTGGCATGAATGCATAAGTTCACTTTGCATCTTTCTCCTTTTTGTGTTTTGCTGTACCGCCGCATCCATGCATGTTTGTCCTTGACTTCTACCACTTGATCGGACCTCTCCCTTAATTATGTATAGAAATATGTGTGCTGGATCAAATGGTCTCGTGCCGGTTTCTGACGATTAGTTAGATTCACTATGCATCCCCATAATTATGCAAGGGTTCAATCAGTTGAGCCTCCTTTGTTTCATAGGATTGAAATATCATGGGAGTATGCAAATCATAGAAGGTGAGATGACATTTGAAATGTGAGGGAGGCTCCAAAGAAATTTCATTATGTCCAAGCTAATGTTTTTTCTCTTCGAAATGTGAGGGAGGCTCCAAAGAAATTTTCAATACAAGTTATCTTTTAAAATTTCTACATAATTTCTGTAAATCAAAGTAGGCCTATGAACGGAAATTGCTTTTTGAGGCCGAGTTCCATGGAGGCCTCCAAATCAAAATTCAAAAGTCATGAAAATTCATTATTTTACATTTCAAAAAATCTGAAAAAATACAGATAGAGATGAAGGCATAATGAACAATTGTGTAAATTTTCAGGACGAAATGCATTGAAATGAGGGTTGTGCGAAAAAAACTAGGGCATTTTACTATTCATCCTCCCGGTCATGAAATTGTCTTTTTTGTACATGTCAACCTGGAATTTTACACACATACACCCCACATCCTCGTTTACTTGTACAAATTTTTTCAGGATTTTTAACCCATTTTTTTAATTTTGAATTTTTCAAAAATTCTGTCTCCATGGAAACCGAGATCCAAAACGCCTCTCTCGCCTTAGACTCGTAATGAAATTCTGAAGTATTTTGTTCCAAATTTGGACTAAATAGATATAAAAATACATAAATAAAAAGAAAGGCATGCACGTAAGTAGGATGGCCTGCCCTGCCCTGGTTACTGGTTGAGCTGACCTTGCAGGTTTTGCTGAATCTGTTCGAGATTACAGTAGATCAGTAGTAGTAGCTCTCGTAGTATCTCTGGGTTGACTTGTGTGTGGCTGTGACCTAGGAAGGTTACACATACATACGATTGGACATGGCATGCTATGGTACGTAATGAGCTACTCCTCGGTAGCTAGGGCCTGCGGTGCATGCGCGCGCGCTTGTCTGTGGTGAAATATGCTGCATCATTGCATGGATCCTCTGCAGGACTGGTCAGGTGGATGGATCGATCGATCAAGTAGTGGTAGTAGACGTGAGTACCTAATAAAGCAAGCATTTACTCGTAGAGCACCAGCGCTTCTCTTCAATTCCTGCTGCAGCTGGCTCGCTTTTGCTTGCGCCGGAGGCAAACTGCGCGCGCGTGGCCGGGGAAGAGGAAGCGCTACTCGTAGGCTAGCTTTGTAGGGCTGTGTGGGAGTAACTAAAGGCCGGCCGCTGCACTCTCTGGCCCCCCTCTCTCACACACACTCTCTCTGTGAAGAGATCCATGGGAGAAGATTTTCGCAGCCTACACCCGATCCCTAGGCTGTGAGGTGATGTGATGTGAGGTCAATGGGCGCCTGGAGAGGTCACATCGTGAGACGGGGCAGTGGTCAGTGTGGATGGCGATCTTTTCTCGCGGTGAATCCCTGAGAAGATCATGGTACTGAGCTCAGATGGCTACTCCTAACCGGTAGGTTTATTTGGGAAGATGTTCTACGGGCGTGCATGCGCATGCAGCTGGTAATTACTCCAACCGCCAACGCCGTGCTAGTGAGCCTAGATGCATATTGCTACAGTCATGATCATGCACAAAAGAGAGCTAGCGTTGGTGACTTGGTGTGTGCTGTGTGCTCCATGGCATGGCGGGATCGTGCGTCGTGGCATGCACCGGTGAGCAGTGGAGGCCATGCCACACGCCACAAAGCTGGCGCTGGCTTGAGTCATGCAGCTGATTACACCACTGTATGCTCCGTTGACCGGTGCCAGTTTGAGTGTACATGGCATTCGCTTTTGATCATCCCTCATCGTCCCACTGTTGTTTCCTTCTCTCTCTCTCTCTCCGGACGCAGCCCTCTGAATCTTGGGAGGTGGCCGTTCGTTTAGGCAGAATGCATGTTGCAGGTCCTAGCAGCACCGGGGTGAGAGAGAGAGAGAGAGAGAGAGAGAGAGATGGCAGCGTCGGGTCATCAGGCCTCCCAGAAATGTCGTTCGTTCTGCAGGAGACATTCAATGCGCATCTCCCTGCATTCATGGCGGCACCACGTATACGTACAGGCACATGTACCAGCACAGTCGCGTTCCTCTGGCTCTAGCGACACGTACCTCGTCTCCGGCACTCGCTGTCTACAGTGCCCTTTTTTTGCTCTTCATTTTATCAGACTTGCCATGCCACCATTAGGTTATCGTTATTGAATCTATGCATGTGGACGAACGGTTAACACGTAAACCCAGTGTACGTACGTGCTGTAGAGACGCCCTGTAGGCTGTAGCAGCAGCTAGACTTCATGGTGGGATGCTTAACTTAAGTACGTACTCGACACAGATGTTTTTGACACGCGGCAACATTGGTCACATGCTTTCCAAGCAAGGATTGCACGGTGCCATGCCATGCACTGCCACAGTGACGATGGGAATGGTTGGGGCCGGCCGGCCCGGCCCGATCGATCGACCGAGGCATGTACTCCAGCGCGCGTCACGCAATGATGGCTGGGGCGGGGGGCGAAACGGCAGGCGAGGCAATGATGGCGACGACGGTACGACGGTGGCAGCGAGCAGCACATCGCGGAGAGGAGAGAGAGAGATTTTGCTGCCGCGGCCGCTGCCGCCTCGATATCCCCCATCCCCTCCTGCGCCGGGCGTTAAATGCTAACGCTTCTGCGCCGCTGTCGGAGGCGGCCCCGGCCCCGGCCGGCGTCGGCCACGAGGCCCTGCTGTGTGCTGCCGCGCGCGATCTCCCCCGTCACGTCACCACGCCGCCCAGGCAGAGCACGCGGCGCGTGCGTGCGGGCTCGATTTCGATCCGTCAATGCGCCTCAACGGCCCAGACACTCGTCCCGTCACCGTGACCACCGATCGAGCACCGGCTGGTGGAAAAATTCCATTTTAAACTCTGAACTGGTTAAACAAAGTGTGGTCATGGGAGATTTTGCGATCAAGTTCAGGATGGGATCCAAGGTTGACGGGTTTGACTGGGCTCTGGTGGCGGTGTATGGTGCCGCGCAGGCAGAATTCAAACCGGACTTCTTGGCCGACCTAGTTAGAATTTGTGGTTCTGAGCAGCTCCCCATTCTCGTTGGGGGAGACTTTAACATTACTAGGAGACGTGATGAGAAGAACAACGATAATTTTGACGGGAGATGGTCGTTTATGTTCAACACTATCATCGAAAGCTTGGATCTGAGAGAGATTGAGCTTTCAGGTCGGAAGTTCACGTGGGCTAATGCCATGCCAAATCCAATGTTTGAAAAGTTGGATCGGGTACTCGCAAGTGTTGAATGGGAACAGAAGTTCCCCTTGGTAACAGTCCAGGCTCTCTCTCATGGGATTTCTGATCACACACCGCTTTTTCATGACTCTGGTGGGGCAACTTACTCGGGTAACAAGAATTTGTTCTCGTTCGAGCTTGCGTGGTTTGAAAAAAAAGGGTTCTTGAAGCTCGTAGCCAGAGAGTGGGCTAAGGATGCAGGCGGAAGGAATGCGCTTGAGCGCTGGCAGAATAAGATTAGGCATCTGAGAAGTTTCCTACGTGGGTGGGCTAAACATCTCAGTGGGGTCTCTAAGGTTGAAAAGGAACGACTCCTTACCCTTATTCAGTCTTTAGATGTAAAAGCAGAAACCACGGTGTTGCCTGCCACCGAGCTGCATACCAAACTTGACGCTGAGATGAGACTCAAAGAACTCCTTCGTGAAGAAGAATTAAAGTGGGCTCTGCGGGCCAAGGTTCGAAGAGTGGTCCAGGGGGACGCGAACACTCAATTCTTCCACATGATAGCCAATGGCAAACATAGGAAGAAGCGAATATTCCAGCTAGAACAAGATGAGGGTACGATTATCGGGCAGGAAAATTTGAAGCTTTACATTACGGAATATTACAAACGATTGTTTGGACCACCAGAGGAGAACTGTGTGTCTCTGGATGAGTCTAGAGTCGAAGATGTACCTCAACTTACGGCTGTGGAGAACGATATATTAACCGCCCCTTTTTCGGAAAAGGAGGTTTTCGAGGCTGTGTCCCAGATGAAAAATAATAAGGCACTCGGTCCGGATGGCTTTCCGGCTGAGTTTTATAAGAAGTGCTGGCATATTATTAAAGGGGACCTGTTGCCGATGTTCCATGATTTTTTCTCGGGACATCTGCAGCTTTTCCAGCTAAATTTTGGAACAATAACGCTGCTCCCTAAGAAAACAGCGGCCGTGAGAATCGAGCAATTTCGGCCTATCTGTCTTCTGAATGTTAGTTTCAAAATTTTTACCAAGGTTGGGACGATTAGGCTAACACATATTGCGCATGCCGTGGTGCAGCCTACTCAGACGGCGTTCATGCCGGACAGAAACATTCTGGAAGGGGTTGTGGTCCTTCATGAAACGCTCCATGAGATCCACACGAAAAAACTTGATGGAGTTATTTTCAAAGTGGATTTCGAGAAGGCTTATGATAAAGTCAAATGGTCGTTCCTTCAACAGGCCTTACGAATGAAGGGCTTTGATGAAGCTTGGCGACACCAGGTGGAAGCATTCACGCAAAAAGGGAGTGTTGGGATCAAAGTGAATGACGATACAGGCCATTATTTCCAAACGCATAAGGGTTTGAGGCAAGGCGATCCGATGTCCCCGATACTTTTCAATATTGTGGTTGACATGTTGGCAATCCTGATTGGGAGGGCAAAAGAAGCCGGTCAGGTGGGTGGTTTGGTGCCTCATCTGGTCGATGGTGGTGTGTCCATCCTGCAATATGCCGATGATACAATCCTCTTCATGGAACATGATTTGGCTAAAGTGAGGAACATGAAGTTAGTGTTATGCTTATTTAAACAGTTGACGGGGCTTAAGATTAATTTCCACAAAAGTGAGTTGTTCTGCTTTGGTAGAGCCAAAGACGAACAAGACGCCTATAGACAATTTTTTGGGTGTGAAGTGGGAGCTTTACCTTTTACGTATCTAGGTATTCCCATTCACCATCGTAAGCTCTCAAACAGCGAGTGGAAATGCATAGAGGATCGGTTTGAGAAGAAACTAAGTTGCTGGAAAGGAAAACTCATGTCGTATGGAGGCCGGTTGATTCTAATTAATTCGGTGCTCACGAGTTTACCTATGTTCCTCTTATCCTTCTTTGAGGTCCCAGTTGGGGTAAGGAAAAGGCTGGATTTCTATCGCTCCAGATTCTTTTGGCAGAGTGATGAACTTAAGAGAAAATATCGACTGGCCAAATGGGATATTATCTGTCGACCAAAGGACCAGGGGGGCCTTGGTATTGAAAATCTTGAGGTCAAGAACAGATGTCTGCATAGTAAGTGGCTATATAAGTTGTCACTTGAGACAGAGGCAACATGGGCGCAGATTTTACGTAGTAAATATCTGCACTCCAAGACCCTATCCCAGGTCACTGTCAGACCTACTGATTCACCGTTCTGGAAGGGGATTATGAGAATCAAAGCTACCTTCTTCAACAGAACTAGGTTTATTGTCGGTAATGGTATCAACACTCGATTCTGGGAAGATACGTGGCTTGGCGACGCGCCATTAGCGACCCAGTATCCGTCCCTTTATCGTATTGTTCAACGTCCTGAGGCTCTTGTTGCCACGATTTTGCAGTTCATTCCACTCAACATTCAGTTTAGAAGGGTGCTTGTGGGTGACCGATGGGAAGCATGGCTTCACTTGGTTCGTAGACTGATGGAGGTTCACTTAACCCCTCAGCCCGATCAGTTGTGGCGGAAGCTTACTAGATCTGGGGAGTTCACAGTTAAATCGATGTATATCGATATTATTAACTCTAGTGTGATTCCTAGTTCCAAAGAGGTTTGGAAAGTTAAGGTCCCTTTGAAGATTAAAGTGTTTATGTGGTTTGTTCATAAACAAGTAATTTTAACAAAGGACAATCTAGTTAAGCGTAACTGGACAGGTTCTACTAGGTGTAGTTTCTGTGACCGGGAAGAGACTATCCAGCACCTCTTCTTTGACTGCCCGTTGGCGCGAGGGTTGTGGCGCTTGGTGCAAATTGTCTTTAACATTACTCCTCCGACTTCGGTCAACACGTTATTTGGGACGTGGCTTGCTGGGATAGAGCCCGAAACAGCTAGACACACTCGTGTAGGAGTTTGTGCGTTGTTATGGGCAATTTGGAACTGCAGAAATGATTTGATATTTAACAGAACAACAACTATTCATTTTTTGCAGGTTTTATTCCGGGCTACTACGCTGATCCGTATGTGGTCCTCACTCACTCCGACGGTGGCCAGGGAGCGTTTGGTTACTGGTTCTGTCCGGTGGGAGATGGTAGCGCGGGATATCTTCAACCGGTTTGGATGGCGGTCATGTAATAGGATAGGCGATTAGAGTACCTATCTGTTATTTTACCAGCCGGTTGTGGCTTGTTTTTTTCTGTTTCGGCGTTGATGCTCTGTGTGAGCTAGCCCAACATTAAGTTCGCAGACTTGAAGACTTTGTTGAACCTTATTACTTTCTAATAAATGTGGCCGTATGCATCGTTCTGATGCAGAGGCCGGGGAAGTCCCCCTTTTTAAAAAAAAACATAGGATTTGTGGGAACTGGCTCAACCCTTTAGGCGTGGCCTATCACATATATTTATAAGGTCTAACACCCTTCCTCAATCTAAACTCACTCCTGATGCATCTAGGAGGTTGAGATTGCGCCTACAGACCTCAAATATGGGAGAAGGTAGAGGTTTGGTGAAGATGTCGGCAAGTTGATCTTTCGAGGAGATAAACTTGATCTGTAGTAGCTTCTGTGCAACACGTTCCCTCACAAAATGATAGTCAATTTCAATGTGTTTGGTTCGTGCATGGAACACCGGGTTTGTCGAAAGAAACGTAGCACCGATGTATCACACCAAAGAACTGGAGGATGTGACTGGGAGATTCCCAGGTCTCGAAGTAAAGCCTTGATCCAGATAAGCTCAGCAGTCGCATTGGCAACTGCTTTGTACTCGGCTTCTGTGCTGCTGCGAGAAACAGTGGCTTGTTTGCGTGCACTTCAGGCGGTCAAATTAGGACCAAAAATACAGCATATCCCCCAGTGCCTGGCATGCTCGCCTTGCTTCGGCCCTTCGTATTCATGGCTTCGTTCCGTCGACAGCTGATAGCTCGTTGTTCTTATTTCAGCGCTCCAGTGTGACTGTGTATTTGCTTGTGTATGTGGATGATATCATTCTGGTCAGCTCCTCTGCAACGGCTGCAGACTCTCTTGTGACTGCACTTGGCAGAGATTTCGCGGTTAAGGATTTGGGACGGCTCCACTTCTTCCTGGGTATTGAAGTTGCGCATCAGTCTTGCGGCAGCTTAGCTCTCATCCAGAAGAGGTACTTCCTTGACCTCTTGCGCCGCGCTGGTATGCTCAAGTGTAAAGCCATCCCCCACACCCATGTCCTCCACTGACAAGCTCTCGGCTACTGCTGGTACGATTCTGTCTCCTGCAGATGCAATGGAGTATCGGAGTATTGTTGGTGGCTTGCAGTATCTGACGATCAAACGCCCTGATCTTTCCTTTGCGGTAGATTTTTGGGAACTGGCTCAACCCTCTAGGGGTGGCCTATCACATATATTTATAAGGTTACACAATATACAAATTACACAGTTGGGCTACGTTACAAAGTCTAACAGAACTCGTAGATGTTCGGTGAAACGAACCCCTAAGTTAAAATCCCGGTCGATTGTACCCTGAACTATGCAATCTTAGTCTAAATCAAACCTTTGAGTCGTTTGGATGGCTAGAATTGCTGGGATTTTGCTGTGGGCACACACCTCCACCCCGCTGGGCCGGCCCGCTTTATTTTTTCCGTTAAAAAAATAAAAATTCACAAAGGGCGCTACACCTTGCTTCTGCTAGGCCGGTCAGTTTTTGTTCTTTTGTTAAAAAAAAGCACACAGTGTGCCTTGAACACGCGACCCCGTGCTGTTTTTTCGGTTTACAAATATTTGTTCTAAATTAAAACATAGAACTGACTTCAAAAAAACATTTTCTTACAAAGATGTTCAATGAAATTTAAATATTGTTCAATGGATATCACAAAAATGTTCAACATGTACTAAATATTGTTCATCGTATATCACAAAAATGTTCAATTTTTATTTAAAAAATTTCAACAAAAAAATGTTCAAAGTATATTTTTAAAGAATTGAACGTATTTAAAAATCACATTTGTTTCAAAGAATTGTTGAAAACTTTGAAGAAAAAAGAAATCTGTCGCGATACATTGTACTTTAAAATTGGCGCTGCAATATAGACGTACTGAGTAGTTAGCTAGTGTGGTTGCCGTAGCTGCTATTTATTCACTTTTTCAAATTTTGTTCACAATTTTAAATTGTTCAGTGTACAACAAAAAATGTTCAACGGGTATTTAAATGGTTTTTCAGCGCATATCACAAAATTGTTCAATGTGTAGTTAAAAATTGTTCAGATTATATTACAAAAATGTTCAATGTATAAAATTTGTTCAACGTATATCACAAAAATGTATAATATGTTTTAAATTATTTCAATGGATATCACAAAAATGTTTGCGGTATAGTTAAAAATTGTTCATCGTACACTTAAAAAATGTTCAATGTATGTTTGAAAATCGTTCATTGTATATAATTTTTTGTTCGTGTTTTCAATAATTGTTCACGTTTTAACAGTTTGTTTGAGTTTTAAATTTCTTCAAGAAAACATTGTTCATTTTTTTGAACGAAGATTACTGGCCATACTAGTTGAAACTTACGCTGTACTCTAATACCAGTCACAATCGCTAGCTGCACTGGCCGGCGTCGCAGCTATCCTATCCACGATTCTGCCGCAAAAGAGCGACAGAAAACAAAAAATATATATTTTAGCAAACAAAATAAATAAATGGGCTGGCCCAGTGCGGAGGACGGGTGCTGCTTGGCCCATTAGCTAGACAAATCCCGGTTGACATTTGTCAGGGTTTGATTTAAACCGGGATTGCATAGTCTAGGGTGCAATCGATCGGGATTTCAACTTGAGGGTTCGTTTCGCCGAACGTCTACGAGTTTAGGATTTAAATTGGACTTTTCCCCCGGCTGGTAGGTCATGGGAGCACGCGTCGACCGATCGACTTCCGCCCGCGACGACGATCGCGCGTAGGTCGACGAGAAGAGCCGGAGCCCGCTCTTCATCTCCTGATTTTTGTTAGGATTTAAACTAATTCTAATATTTAGGGATAATCCTCCCTTGTAAACAGTGTGCGGTTTAGCTCTGGCAACCGTTCGAAGCGCTCCACGCCCCCACGATCGGATGCGTCCCTTTGTGGGGTTGGCGTCGGTCCCCTCTATATAATCCTCTCGTATCAAACTTGCTTATAGAAATCTATCCCTGCATCTGTATTTTTTATTTTGAAATTCATCCCCGCATCCGTAGAAGATTGTTTCGAGCGATGGATTAAAACTTCTAGGAAAACATAACAGAAATTAGTTCTGATTGGGTTTATCAGCTATGCTTTGGGCGATATGGAAATATCGAAATGCAATTATTTTTTAGAATAAAACTTACTATAATGATCCTATAACTTTGATCCAAATGATGACATACTGGATCATAGTGTGGTCTATTTTGCAGATAAAGGAGCGAAACAAAAGAAAACTGGAGCTGGGCTCAAAACTTACAGAACGAGTAGCAAGTGAAGTCTACAAATCAACGCAGGGAGGAAGATATAACGTGTCACGGTTGCATGAAGCTTGAAGCGCCTGGATGATGGCGTGTTTTACTTTCTCTACTCTGATGCAGTAGCTGGACTGTACTTCAGTTGCGCGCTGCTGATGCTTTTGGTTTGCTCCTGTTGCTTGCAGGGGCGGACTCAGACTGAAAATTATCCGGTGTCCACATAGAATAAGACATGCCTACATGTCAAACAATCAATGACCTACACACTAAATCAATGGATTATATTAAGCAAGTGCAAATTGGACCCGGTGCCACTGACACCGGCTAGCTGTACGTAGCTACGCCCCTGGTTGCTTGGCTTCTAAACATGTAAGGGATTGTTCACGGTGATGTATTTTGTTCTGCTTCGCCCTAGGGGTTGCGATCGAGTCGTGTCTTAGTTGTTTAGTAGTAGTAGCTGGGTATGGTTTTTAGATGTTATATAAACTGGTGCTTGTAGCTCGCTTATTGGTTTCCCTTAATGGAAATCGAAGGAGAAAGCCTTCTTTAAAAAAAATGGAAACTTGCTTGTTCAATCAATTCATTTCTTCACACATTATCAGCACTAGTCTCTACCAAGAGCACAGGCAAATCAATGCCCGCGAGTTTCGCCGGAAAAAGACTGGAGGGAAGAAAGGGAAAGAAAATTTCGAGAAACGAGAAACAATCCAATGGAGATGGAAATTTGTTTAGTGGACAGTGGTGCCTCTAACACAATTCTATTGGAGGTTAAATACTTTCAAAGTCTCAAAAAGAGTAACGGAAGTGCTATGACAATTGATGGTCATGACACGGTAATTGTTGGTTCTGGTCAAGCCACATTTACACTCTCGAATGGTACAAGACTTGAAATCCAGGAGGCTTTACTGTATCCGGATTCAAGTCATACCCTATTGAGTTTCAAGGATATATGCATGTTGGGGAACGTAGTAATTTCAAAAAAAATCCTACACACACGCAAGATCATGATGATGCATAGCAACGAGAGGGGAGAGTGTTGTCTACGTACCCTCGTAGACCGAAGCGGAAGCGTTGACTCAACGTAGATGAAGTAGTCGTACGTCTTCCCGATCCGACCGATCCAAGCACCGTTACTCCGGCACCTCCGAGTTCTTGGCACACGTTCAGCTCGATGACGTGCCCCTAGCTCCGATCCAGCAAAGCTTCGGGGACGAGTTCCGTCAGCACAACGGCGTGGTGACGGTCTTGATGTTCTACCGACGCAGGGCTTCGCCTAAGCACTGCAACGATATATTCGAGGTGGAATATGGTGGAGGGGGGCACCGCACACGGCTAAGAAACGATCACGAAGATCAACTTGTGTGTCATGGGGTGCCCCCCTGCCCCCGTATATAAAGGAGCAAGGGGGAGGGGGCGGCCGGCCTAGAAGGGGCGCGCCAAGGGGAGTCCTACTCCCACCGGGAGTAGGATTCCACCTTTCCTAGTCCAACTAGGTCAAGGGGGGAAAGAGGGGAAGAGGAGAAGGAAGGGAGAGGGGGCCGCGCCCCCAAACCCCTTGTCCAATTCGGACTGGGCTTGGGAGGGGCGCGCGCCACCTCCTGGCTCCTTCCCACTAAGGCCCAATAAGGCCCAATACTTTTCCCCGTATTCCCGTAACTCCCCGGTACCTCTGAAAATACCCGAACCACTCAGAACCTTTCCGATGTCCGAATATAGTCGTCCAATATACCGATCTTTACGTCTCGACCATTTCGAGACTCCTCGTCATGTCCCCGATCTCATCCGGGACTCCGAACTTCTTCGGTACATCAAAACTCATAAACTCATAATATAACTGTCATCGAAACCTTAAGCGTGCGGACCCTACGGTTCGAGAACAATGTAGACATGACCGAGACATGTCTCCAGTCAATAACCAATAGCGGGACCTGGATGCCCATATTGGCTCCTACATATTCTACGAAGATCTTTATCGGTCAGACCGCATAACAACATACGTTGTTCCCTTTGTCATCGGTATGTTACTTGCCCGAGATTCGATCATCGGTATCCAATACCTAGTTCAATCTTGTTACCGGCAAGTCTCTTTACTCGTTCCGTAATACATCATCTCATAATTAACTCATTAGTTGTAGTGCTTGCAAGGCTTATTTGATGTGCATTACCGAGAGGGCCCAGAGATACCTCTCTGACTATCGGAGTGACAAATCATAATCTCGAAATACGCCAACCCAACATCTACCTTTGGAGACACCTGTAGTACTCCTTTATAGTCACCCAGTTACGTTGTGACGTTTGGTAGCACCCAAAGTGTTCCTCCGGCAAACGGGAGTTGCATAATCTCATAGTCATAGGAACATGTATAAGTTATGGATGAAAGCAATAGCAACACACTAAACGATCAGGTGCTAAGCTAATGGAAATGGGTCATGTCAATCAGATCATTCAACCAATTATGTGACCTCGTTAATCAAATGACAACTCCTTTGTCTATGGTTAGGAAACTTAACCATCTTTGATTAACGAGCTAGTCAAGTAGAGGCATACTAGTGACACTCTGTTTGTCTATGTATTCACACATGTATTATGTTTCCGGTTAATACAATTATAGCATGAATAATAAACATTTATCATGATATGTAAGGAAATAAATAATCACTTTATTATTGCCTCTAGGGCATATTTCCTTCAGTCTCCCACTTGCACTAGAGTCAATAATCTAGTTCACATCGCCATGTGATTTATCAGCAATAGTTCACATCGATATGTGACCAACACCCAAGGGGTTTACTAGATTCAGTAATCTAGTTCACATCGCTATGTGATTAACACCCAAAGAATACTACGGTGTGATCATGTTTTGCTTGTGAGAGAAGTTTAGTCAACGGGTCTGCCACATTCAGATCCGTTATGTATTTTGCAATTTTCTATGTCTACAATGCTCTGCACGGAGCTACTTTAGCTAATTGCTCCCACTTTCAATATGTATCTAGATTGAGACTTAGAGTCATCTAGATTAGTGTCAAAACTTGCATCGACGTAACCTTTTACGACGAACCTTTTTGTCACATCCATAATCGAGAAACATATCCTTATTCCACTAAGGATAATTTTGACCGCTTGTCCAGTGATCTACTCCTAGATCACTATTGTACTCCCTTGCCAAACTCAGTGGTAGGGTATGCAATAGATCTGGTACACAGCATGGCATACTTTATAGAACCTATGGCTGAGGCATAGGGAATGACTTTCATTCTCTTTCTATCTTCTGCCGTGGTCGGGCTTTGAGTCTTACTCAATTTCACACCTTGTAATACAGGCAAGAACTCTTTCTTTGACTGTTCCATTTTGAACTACTTCAAAATCTTTTCAAGGTATGTACTTATTGAAAAACTTATCAAGCGTCTTGATCTATCTCTATAGATCTTGATGCTCAATATGTAAGCAGCTTCACCGAGGTCCTTCTTCGAAAAACTCCTTTCAAATACTCCTTTATGCTTTACAGAATAACTCTACATTATTTCCGATCAATAATATGTCATTTACATATACTTATCAGAAATGCTGTAGTGCTCCCACTCACTTTCTTGTAAATACAGGCTTCACCGCAAGTCTGTATAAAACTATATGCTTTGATCAACTTATCAAAGCGTATATTCCAACTCCGAGATGCTTGCACCAGTCCATAGATGGATCGCTGGAGCTTGCATATTTTGTTAACACCTTCAGGATCGACAAAACTTTCTAGTTGCATCGTATACAACTCTTCTTTAATAAATACATTAAGGAATGTAGTTTTGTTTATCCATTTGCCGGATTTCATAAAATGCGGCAATTGCTAACATGATTCGGACAGACTTAAGCATAGATACGAGTGAGAAACTCTCATCGTAGTCAACACCTTGAACTTGTCGAAAAACCTTTTGCGACAATTCTAGCTTTGTAGATAGTAACACTACTATCAGTGTCCGTCTTCCTCTTCAAGATCCATTTATTTTCTTTGGCTTGCCGATCATCGGGCAAATCCATCAAAGTCCATACTTTGTTCTCATACATGGATCATATCTCAGATTTCATGGCCTCTAACCATTTCGCGGAATCTGGGCTCATCATCGCTTCCTCATAGTTCGCAAGTTCGTCATGGTCTAGTAACATGACTTCCAGAACAGGATTACCGTACCACTCTGGTGCGGATCTCACTCTAGTTTACTTACGAGATTCGGTAGTAACTTGATCTTGAAGTTACATGATCATCATCATTAGCTTCCTTACTAATTGGTGTAGTAGTCACAAGAACAGATTTCTGTGATGAACTACTTTCCAACAAGGGAGAAGGTACAATTACCTTATCAAGTTTTCTACTTTCCTCCCACTCACTTCTTTCGAGAGAATCTCCTTCTCTAGAAAGGATCCATTCTCAGCAACGAATATCTTGCCTTTGGATCTGTGATAGAAGGTGTACCCAACAGTCTCCTTTGGGTACCTATGAAGACACATTTCTCCGATTTGGGTTTGAGCTTATCAGGATGAAACTTTTTCACATAAGCATCGTAACCCCAAACTTTAAGAAACGACAACTTTGGTTTCTTGCCAAACCATAGTTTATTTTGTGTCGTCTCAACGGATTTTAGATTGTGCCCCTTTTAACGTGAATGCAGCTGTCTCTAATGCATGATCCCAAAATGATATTGGTAAATCGGTAAGAAACATCATAGATTGTACTATATCCAATAAAGTACGGTTATGACGTTTGGTCACACCATTATGCTGTGGTGTTCCAGGTGGCATGAATTTGTGAAACTATTCCACATTGTTTTAATTGAAGACCAAACTCGTAACTCAAATATTTGTCTCCGCGATCAGATCGTAGAAACCTTATTTTCTTGTCACAATGATTTTCACTTCACTCTAAAATTCTTTGAACTTTTCAAACGTTTCAGACTTATGTTTCATCAAGTAGATATACCCATATCTGCTCAAATCATCTGTGAAGGTCAGAAAATAATGATACTTGTCGCGAGCCTTAATATTCATCGGACCATATACATCAGTATGTATGATTTCCAACAAATCTGTTGCTTGCTCCATTGTTCCGGAGAACGGCGTTTTTGGTCATCTTGCCCAAGAGGCATGGTTCGCAAGCATCAAGTGATTCATAATCAAATGATTCCAAAATCCCATCAGCATGGAGTTTCTTCATGCGCTTTACACCAATATGACCTAAACGGCAGTGCCACAAATAGGTTGCACTATCATTATTAACTTCGCATCCTTTTGGTTTCAATATCATGAATATGTGTATCACTGCGATCGAGATCCAATGAACTATTTTCATTGGTGTGTATGACCATAGAAGGTTTTATTCATGTAAACAGAACAACAATTGTTCTCTAACTTAAATGAACAACTGTATTGCAATTAACATGATCAAATCATATTCATGCTCAACGCAAACACCAAATAACACTTATTTAGTTTCAACACTAATCCCGAAAGTATAGGGAGTGTGTGATGATGATCATATCAATCTTGGAACCACTTCCAACACACATCGTCACCTTGCCCTTTAACTAGTCTTTGTTCATTCTGCAACTCCCGTTTCGAGTTACTAAATTTTAGCAACTGAACTAGTACCAAATACTAAGGGGTTGCTATGAACACTAGTAAAGTACACATCAATAACATGTATATCAAATATACTTATGTTCACTTTGCCATCCTTCTTATCCGCCAATCACTTGGGGTAGTTCCGCTTCTAGTGACTAGTCCCTTTGCAGTAGAAGCACTTAGTCTCAGGCTTAGGACCATACTTGGGCTTTTTCACTTGAGCAGCAACTTGCTTGCCGTTCTTATTGAAGTTCCCCTTCTTTCCTTTTGCCCTTTTCTTGAAACTAGTGATCTTGTCAACCATCAACACTTGATGTTTTTCTTTGATTTCTACCTTCGCTGATTTTAGCATCGCGAAGAGCTTGGGAATATTTTCTGTTATCCCTTGCATATTATAGTTCATCACGAAGTTCTACTAACTTGGTGATGGTGACTAGAGAATTCTGTCAATCACTATCTTATCTGGAAGATTAACTCCCACTTGATTCAAGCGATTGTAGTACCCAGACAATCTGAGCACATGCTCACTAGTTGAGCGATTCTCCTCCATCTTTTAGCTATAGAACTTGTTGGAGACTTCATATCTCTCAACTCGGGTATTTGCTTGAAATATTAACTTCAACTCCTAGAACATCTCATATGCTCCGTGACGTTCAAAACGTCTTTGAAGTCCCGATTCTAAGCCGTTAAGCATGGTGCACTAAACTATTAAGTAGTCATCATATTGAGCTAGCAAAACGTTCATAACGTCTGCATGTGCTCCTGCAATAGGTCCGTCACCTAGCGGTGCATCAAGGACATAATTCTTCTGTGCAGCAATGAGGATAAACCTCAGATCACGGATCCAATCCGCATCATTGCAACTAACATTTTTCAACACAATTTTCTCTAGGAACATATCAAAAATAAACACAGGGAAGCAACAGTGCGAGCTATTGATCTACAACATAGATATGCTAATACTACCAGGACTAAGTTCATGATAAATTAAAGTTCAATTAATCATATTACTTAAGAACTCCCACTTAGATAGACATCTCTCTAATCTTCTAAGTGATCACGTGATCCAAATCAACTAAACCATGTCCGATCATCACGTGAGATGGAGTAGTTTTAATGGTGAACATCATTATGTTGATCATATCTACTATATGATTCACGCTCGACCTTTCGGTCTCTGTGTTCCGAGGCCATATCTGCATATGCTAGGCTCGTCAAGTATAACCCGAGTATTCTGCGTGTGCAAAACTGGCTTGCACCCGTTGTAGATGGACGTAGAGCTTATCACACCCGATCATCACGTGGTGTCTGGGCACGACGAACTTTGGCAACGGTGCATACTCGGGGAGAACACTTCTTGATAATTTAGTGAGAGATCATCTTATAATGCTACCGTCAATCAAAGCAAGATAAGATGCATAAAAGATAAACATCACATGCAAATCAATATAAGTGATATGATATAGTCATCATCATCTTGCGCTTCATGATCTCCATCTCTGCAGCACCATGATGATCACCATCGTCACCGGCGCGACACCTTGATCTCCATCGTAGCATCGTTGTCGTCTCGCCAATCTTATGCTTCTACGACTATCACTACCGCTTAGTAATAAAGTAAAGCATTACATCGCGATTACATTGCATACAATAAAGCGACAACCATATGGCTCCTGCCAGTTGCCGATAACTCGGTTACAAAACATGATCATCTCATACAATAAAATTTAGCATCATGTCTTGACCATATCACATAACAACATGCCCTGCAAAAACAAGTTAGACGTCCTCTACTTTGTTTGTTGCAAGTTTTACGTGGCTGCTACGGGCTTAAGCAAGAACTCATCTTACCTACGCATCAAAACCACAACGATAGTTCGTCAAATAGGCTCCGTTTAACCTTCTCAAGGACCGGGCGTAGCCACACTTGGTTCAACTAAAGTTGGTGAGATGTCTCCCGCAAGCCATCTATGTGCAAAGCACGTCGAGGGAACCGGTCTCGCGTAAGCGTACGCGTAAGGTTGGTCCGGGTCATCTCATCCAACAATACCGCTGAACCAAAGTATGACATGCTGGTAGGCAGTATGACTTGTATCGTCCACAACTCACTTGTGTTCTACTCGTGCATATAACATCAAACCATAAAAACCTAGGCTCGGATGCCACTGTTGGGGAACGTAGTAATTTCAAAAAATTTCCTACGCACACGCAATATCATGATGATGCATAGCAACGAGAGGGGAGAGTGTTGTCTACGTACCCTCGTAGACCGAAGCGGAAGCGTTGACTCAACGTAGAGGAAGTAGTCGTACGTCTTCCCGATCCGACCGATCCAAGCACCGTTACTCCGGCACCTCCGAGTTCTTGGCACACGTTCAGCTCGATGACGTGCCCCTAGCTCCGATCCAGCAAAGCTTCGGGGACGAGTTCCGTCAGCACGACGGCGTGGTGACGGTCTTGATGTTCTACCGACGCAGGGCTTCGCCTAAGCACTGCAACGATATATTCGAGGTGGAATATGGTGGAGGGGGGCACCGCACATGGCTAAGAAACGATCACGAAGATCAACTTGTGTGTCATGGGGTGCCCCCCTGCCCCCGTATATAAAGGAGCAAGGGGGAGGGGGCGGCCGGCCTAGAAGGGGCGTGCCAAGGGGAGTCCTACTCCCACCGGGAGTATGATTCCACCTTTCCTAGTCCAACTAGGTCAAGGGGGGAAAGAGGGGAAGAGGAGAAGGAAGGGAGAGGGGGCCGCGCCCCCAAACCCCTTGTCCAATTCGGACTGGGCTTGGGAGGGGCGCGCGCCACCTCCTGGCTCCTTCCCACTAAGGCCCAATAAGGCCCAATACTTTTCCCCGTATTCCCGTAACTCCCCGGTACCTCTGAAAATACCCGAACCACTCAGAACCTTTCCGATGTCCGAATATAGTCGTCCAATATACCGATCTTTACGTCTCGACCATTTCGAGACTCCTCGTCATGTCCCCGATCTCATCCGGGACTCCGAACTCCTTCGGTACATCAAAACTCATAAACTCATAATATAACTGTCATCGAAACCTTAAGCGTGCGGACCCTACGGTTCGAGAACAATGTAGACATGACCGAGACATGTCTCCAGTCAATAACCAATAGCGGGACCTGGATGCCCATATTGGCTCCTACATATTCTACGAAGATCTTTATCGGTCAGACCGCATAACAACATACGTTGTTCCCTTTGTCATCGGTATGTTACTTGCCCGAGATTCGATCGTCGGTATCCAATACCTAGTTCAATCTCGTTACCGGCAAGTCTCTTTACTCGTTCCGTAATACATCATCTCACAATTAACTCATTAATTGTAGTGCTTGCAAGGCTTATTTGATGTGCATTACCGAGAGGGCCCAGAGATACCTCTCCGACTATCGGAGTGACAAATCCTAATCTCGAAATACGCCAACCCAACATCTACCTTTGGAGACACCTGTAGTACTCCTTTATAATCACCCAGTTACGTTGTGACGTTTGGTAGCACCCAAAGTGTTCCTCCGGCAAACGGGAGTTGCATAATCTCATAGTCATAGGAACATG
Source organism: Aegilops umbellulata (assembly GCA_032464435.1). Classification (NCBI taxonomy): domain Eukaryota; kingdom Viridiplantae; phylum Streptophyta; class Magnoliopsida; order Poales; family Poaceae; genus Aegilops; species Aegilops umbellulata. The sequence goes on along the minus strand of CP136056.1, from coordinate 472,468,071 downwards.
TATAAGTTATGGATGAAAGCAATAGCAACACACTAAACGATCAGGTGCTAAGCTAATGGAAATGGGTCATGTCAATCAGATCATTCAACCAATGATGTGACCTCGTTAATCAAATGACAACTCCTTTGTCTATGGTTAGGAAACTTAACCATCTTTGATTAACGAGCTAGTCAAGTAGAGGCATACTAGTGACACTCTGTTTGTCTATGTATTCACACATGTATTATGTTTCCGGTTAATACAATTATAGCATGAATAATAAACATTTATCATGATATGTAAGGAAATAAATAATCACTTTATTATTGCCTCTAGGGCATATTTCCTTCAATGCATTTGTGGCTACCACATTGAAACTCATGAAGACAATTGGTTAAAAGCCTACTCACAACTCAGCAGAAGGGACCCAATAAGGAAACCCTTGAGAGAGACTGTCTGCTCTATCTTCTAGACTATATTACACATACATCAAGCCAGAGCAACATTTGGCATACAAAATAATTTTTTTTAGAATCTTGACAAGTTCAAGATATGGCATGATCACCCGGGTCATCCTGGGGTGGGGATGATGAGAAAAGTTATTGATGGTTCAACTGGACACAACATAACGGTTACTAATTTCCCCAAAAATCCTCGGATTTCATATGCACTGCATGTGCAACTGGGAAATTAATCACAAGACATTCATATATGAAGATCAAGAATGAGCCACTTAATTTTCTTGAACGCATTCAAGGAGATATATGTGGTCCAATTCAACCGTTATCGGGACCATTTAGATATTTTATGGTGCTCATTGATGCATCAACAAGATGGTCCAATGTGTGTTTATTATCAACAAGGAACCATGCTTTCGCAAAGCTGATCGCTCAAATCATTAAAGTGGGGGAAAATCATCTTAAACACGTGATAAAATTCATCAGAATGGATAATGCTGCTGAATTTTGTTCACGAGCATAAATGATTACTTCCTAGCTTTGGGCATAACCGTGGAGCATTCTGTACCATATGTACACACACAAAGTGGTCTTGGGGAATGACTTATCAAAAGGATCAAGTTGATAGCAAGACCACTCCTACAGAACTGTAATCTTCCAACATCTTGTTGGGGACATGCAGTATTGCATGCCGCAGAGTTGATACAAATTCGGCCAACTGCATATCATACAGCTTCCCCGTTGCAGTTAGTACGTGGAAATCAACCAAGTATTTCTCATCTCCGAAGATTCAGTTTTGTTGTGTATGTATCGATATCACCACTTCAGCGTACATTGCTGGGTCCACATAAAAAAATGGGGATCTATGTGGGGTACAATTCTCCGTCGATTTAAAGTACCTGGAACCTCTAATAGGAGAACTATTTACAACCCGGCGTTGATTGTATATTGGATGAGTGGTATTAGGGGGAGAAAAGAACCACAAATAATGCTGGGAAATAGGTTGGAATGTCAAAGGCATTTAGTCCTTAGATCCACGTACGAATGAATCTGAACTGGAAGTTCAGAAGATTATTAATTTGCAAAATATCACAAATAATCTGCCAGATGCATTTACTGACTATAAAGGTGTCACTAAATCCCATGTTCCCGTTATGAATGTTCCAGAGAGAGTTGAGATATCCAATAAGACCACTCACCCGCCCAAAGAGGGCGAGAAAACTGGACAAAAATGACAAGGCTTCTCATAAGCCTCTGCGACAAGTGAGGATCCCTCGAATAGTAAATGCAAGTCAACCGCGAGTTGATATTTAACCTAGTGTTGAACGACACCTAAAGGATGTTATGCATCCAGAACCCAGCACAACTGTGCAAAAAAAAAATACTAGTGCTGGGCATTGGTACACCTTGACTCGATTGTTGTGGGAAATGATGATGAGTCAGAAGGTATTGATGAGATTTCCATCAACTATGTTGAATCATAAGAATAATTCGACAAAAGACTACAATTTTTGACTTGTTTTTTGCCTCAAAGGTTGCATATGACCTGGCATTGGATTGTGAACCTAAATCCATGGCAGAGTGTATGAAACGCATAGGCTGGTCCAACTGGAAGGTTGGAATAGAAGATGAATTGCGCTCGCTTGCCAAGAGAGGGGTATTTACTGTAGTAATACCCACTCCTCATAATGTTTTCCCCGTGGGGGCGAAATGGGTTTTTGTTCGTAAGAGGAACGAAAACAATGAGGTGGTGAGATATAAAGTGAGGCTTGTAGCACAAGGGTTTACACAGAGACCTGTCATCAATTATGATGAAACATATTCTACTGCGATGAGTGGAATCACATACCGATACTTGATATCACTGGCAGTACAGATGAATTTGTATATCCAATTGATGGATGTGGGACTGCATACTTACATGGGTCACTCAATATGGATATCTATATGAAATTTACCGAGGGATTGAAGATTTCGGATCCGAAAGCTAATCGCAACATATATTGCATAAAGCTACGGAAGTCGTTATATGGCTTGAGACAACCAGGAAGAATGTGATATAACCAACTTAGTGAGTTCCTTCTAAAGAAGGGTTACTTAAGCAACAACGATTGCTCGTGTGTGTTCATCAAGAAATTCACTGATGGATTCTGTATAATTTTCATGTATGTTGATGTCTTGAACATTACTGGGACTACACGAGAAATACATGAGGCAAGTAATCATTTGAAGACGGAATTTGAGATGAAATATCTGGGTAAAACCAAATTTGTCTTGATTTGGGACTTGAACATTTTTCTTCAGGAATACTTGTTCATCAGTTTGCTTACATCCAAAAGATATTGGAAAAGTTCATTATGGATAAAGCATACCCGTCAAAAACACCTATGGTCGTCACATCTCTTGATAGAGACACGGACCCATTTAGTCCTAAGGGTGATGATGAAGAGATATTGGGACCAGAGTTTTCATATCTCAGTGCCATTGGTGCAATAATATATCTAGCAAACTGCACTAGACTTGATATAGCATTTGTAGTTAATTTACTGGCTAGATACAGCACATCACCAACAAAAAGGCATTGGGTTGATGTGAAGAATATTTTTAGATATCTTCAAGGCACCAAAGATCTTAGTTTATTCTATCAGGAAAATCAAGAGAGACCCATGATGGGGTATTACGATGCTGGTGTCACGCCCAAGATGCGACCCTATCCTAAAGGAACTCGAAGGTCCCACCAAGGATAGAAGTGCATCTTGAAGACGCTTTTGCACGGTGGATATCATTACATCAACAATCATAATAAATGGGGATACATACAAGGCAAAAAAATGCCGCAAGAATACATCAATACATCATATACAAGATCAACATCCGACTACGGGTGAAACATAAACAGAAACTCAAACAATATCCACCCTGCTAGCCCAGGCTGCCGACCAGGAACCTAACCCAAGACCGACGGAGAAGAAGAAGAACTCCAACACAAGTAACATCACTCTCGCGTCATGATCATTGCATAACCTGTACCTGCAACTGTTCATGTAGTAATCTGTGAGCCACGAGGACTCAGCAATCCCATTACCATGGGTATCAAGACTAGCAAAGCTTTATGGGTAAGGAAGGGGTAAAGTGGTGAGGTTGCAACAACGACTAAGCATGTATGGTGGCTAACTTACGCAAATAAGAGCGAGAAGAGAAGCAAAGCAAGCGGTCGTCAAATAGTAATGATCAAGAAGTGATCCTGAAACTCCTACTTATGTCAAGCATAACCCAAGGACCGTGTTCTCCTCTCGAACAACCCCGAAAAGAGACAATCACGGTTACGCACGCAGTTGGTGTATTTTAGGAGAGTTTATTTCAAGTTTACTACAACCGGATATCAATAAATTCCCATCTGCCACATAACCGCGGGCACGGCTTTCGAAAGTTCAAACCCTGCAGGGGTGTCCCAACTTAGCCCACGATAAGCTCTCACGGTCAACGAAGGATATTCCTTCCCCCGGGAAGACCCGATCAGTCTCGCAATCCCGGTTACAAGACATTTCAACAATGGTAAAACAAGACCAGCAAAGCCGCCCGAATGTGCCGACAAATGCTGATAGGAGCTGCGCATATCTCGTTCTCAGGGCACACCGGATTGTCTAAACTTCTGGTAGGCGAGCCCAGAGTTGCCCCTGGTGGCCACCGGCGGTTGACAGGTTGGACCAACACTCACGACGAGCACTGGCCCGGGGGGGGTAAAATAAGATGACCCTCGAGAGAGCGACTCCCAAGGGAAAAGAAAGGCTAGGTGAGGCAAATGTAAAACCAAGGTTGGGCCTTGGTGGAAGAGTTTTATTCAAAGCGAACTGTCAAGGGGTTCCCATAACACCCAACCGCGTTAGGGACGCAAAATCCAGGAACATAATACCGATATGACGGAAACTAGGGCGGCAAGAGTGGAACAAAACACCAGGCATAAGGCCGAGCCTTCCACCCTTTACCAAGTATATAGATGCATTAATAATATAAGAGATATTGTGATATCCCAACATAAACATAATCCAACATGGAGCAATCTTCATCTTCACCTGCAACTAGCAACGTTATAAGAGGGGCTGAGCAAAAGCGGTAACATAGCCAAACAACGGTTTGCTAGGAAGGGTGACAAATGTTAGAGGTTCATGGCAGTTTGAGAGGCTTGATAAGCAAGTAGTAGGTAACGCGACATAGCGATAGAACGAAGCAACTAGCATAGCAATGATAGTAGTGAGATCCAAGGTGACGGTCATCTTGCCAGAAATCCTTCTAGGAAGAAGAACGAGTCCATGAAGAAGATGAAGCCATGAAGACGAACCAAGCATAGACGAACGAATCCTCACGATCGCAACGAAACGAGAACTATCAAGAAGAAGGACACAACATGGTAAACACACCACACATGAACAAGGCATGATGCTCAATCAAGTATGATGCATGACAAGGCTACATGAAGCTACGCATGGCAAGAGATGATGCATACAAGAGCAACACATCAAAGCAAGTTTAAATGAGGCCAGAAACAACATATAACAATTCCGATAAGTCCCCATATGCAAATTTCGAAATTGGTCCAGATCTGAATAAACCTTATGTTCAAGTTGTTAAACAGCAAGTTAAGATGCACCAAGATGATCTACACGAAAATCTAGTCAAGTTACATATAAAGTTCATTTAATTTGGAGCTACGGCCTAGAAGATATGAGCAAAACAAGTTACACATGGCATTGATGCAAAATGCATTCAAACATCAATCACACACCTCAAAACATGGATCCAACAAGGTAATATGAAGCTACATGAAAAACTGAGCAAGTTTCATATAGAGCACACATGAAACAAGAATAAAGGGCATGCTGCCCAAAACAGCAACTAGGCATATTGCAAGCATCAAAACAATATGCTACAACACCTCAACATGAAAAAAAAATATGGACGTGATATAAAGGTAAAGTATTACAAAACATGAACATTGAGCTATCTTCAGAAATCACTAGAACATGCTCAAAAGGACATGGCAAGATTGCAAATAATAACAGTTCATAGACGATGGAAATCACTGGACATGGCAGAAATAACATCAGGTTACAAAGTTTAGAGCTATCAAACAACATGCTACATGACATTATCATGCCAAACAAAGGCATGGCATGAATCTACTAATTGCATAGAACAAAAGTCCCTTACTGACCATGAGCCAAAAAGGACCAGAAGATATGATGGAACCCATGTAAACATAGCAAGTTTCATAAACAGATTCAGACAGCAGAAAAACTGAGCATGGCATAAACAGAATTACGAAGGCATCTTTGCGAGCTCGATTCACTCATCACAAGGCATTGCATGACAAGATAAGCATAGCATCATCAAGAAGACATGTTCATGAAGCTAATAATGGAAAGAGAAATTTCATAGCATGCTTGGATCACTAACAACAACCATGAAAAAATTGATTAACATGTAAACAATCTGCCAGGAACATTTATAGCAAAAGTAGAGCAAGATTAAGACATCCTAGAGCACTCCATAATTGCCAAAAAGGGCATGGATGGATATAGCACATCCATATGTCCAAAATATCCTTTCTGAAGTTACTCAAAAGAGGCATGGATCTCACTGTAGCAACATGGATACATGGCATAAAAATAACAGCAGAGAAATGACAATGAAATTCTAAGTCCCTGAAAACAGCAACATCAAGAAGCCTAGTTTGCATGGTTGTGCTAGTCACCGCATAGATCACAAAAATACATGGCAAGCACCTATATAAATATGGCATGTCATAGTTCAAAACAGATGTAGAGATCATGCCCATAAAATGCACACATCAAATGCAACAAAAATGACAAATGCTCATAAACTGATAAATAACAGCAGGAAACATTTTATAGCACTCTTGCATCAATGATTAGGGCATCAAGATGATCTCAAACAAGCATGGCACAATGGAACAAAATGAAGATCATATCATGTTGAACATATCGATTTATTGTAAGCACAAAACGGAGCTATGGTCATGGAGATATGATATGTCAAAGCGGGCACCAGAATGTAGGAAATCAGGGACTTACAAAAATATACCACTCCGAGAAATGGACGGGAAGATGCGGGACGAGGCGATCCGGGACGGGGCCGCGTGTTTGGTTGGCGGGACTGGTGGATCTCGTCCAGCCAGCCGGCTCTCGCTGGAGACGAGGGCGGCGAGGCCGCGGGAGCGCCGGCGAGGGGCTTCGACGATGGGAGCGACTAGATCCGGCGGAGTCGAGGCAGGGCCAGGCGATGCTGGATCTCCGGCGACCCAGCGGGCGGCGGCGCGATAACCGGGCGAGCGGCGGCGCGCGGGTGGCGCAGGCGAGCGGCAGAGCGTCGCCGGGCGGCGGCGCGCGGGTGGCACAGGCGGCGATGTGCGGCGGCACGGAGCGGAGAGGCGGGGTGGCGCGCGGGGCGCAGCTCGGGCCGCAGGGGCCGGGGACGGGCTGCGCGGGTCGGCGCGGAGGGCGGCGCTGGCGCGCCACGTGGCAAGGCGCGGTTGGGCGCGGCGCGGCGCGGCGGCTGGACATGTCCGGCGCGGGAGCGGACATGTACGACGGTGCGAGAGGAGCGGGTCTATGGTTAGGGGTGAATTCATCCGCAAAATCCGGGGAAGAGGGTCTATTTATAGGTGGAGGGAGCTAGGAGAGTCCAAATGAGGAGCAGTTTTCGGCCACGCGATCGTGATCGAACGACCAAGAGCATGGAGGGGTTTTGGATGGGTGCCACTTTGGAGGGGTTTTGCGCTGCACACAAAAGAGGCCTTTGCGGCTACCCGGTTAACCATTGGAGCATCAAACGGACTCCAAAAGACACGAAACTTGACAGGCGGTCTACCAGTGGTATACCAAGGACGCTGATACGTCTCCAACGTATCTATAATTTTTGATTGCTCCATGCTATGTTATCTACTGTTTTGGGCAATATTGGGCTTTATTATCCACTTTTATATTATTTTTGGGACTAACCTATTAACCGGAGGCCCAACCAAGATTTGCTGTTTTATGCCTATTTCAGTGTTTCGAAGAAAAGGAATATCAAACGTAGTCGAAACGGAACGAAATCAACTGGAGAAGTTATTTTTGGAAGGAAAGCTACAGATGGACTTGGACCCCACGTCAGGGGCCAAGGGAGGTGCTCACGAGGGTGGGGGGCGCGCCCACCCCCCTAGGGCGCGCCCCCCTACCTCGTGGGGCCCCCGAAGCTCCATCGACGTACTTCCTGCACCCATATATACCTACGTACCCTAAAACTTCCAGAACGGAGAATAGATCGGGAGTTCCGTCGCCGCAAGCCTCTGTAGCCACCAAAAACCTCTCGAGACCCTTTTCCGGCACCCTGCCGGAGGGTGGGAACCCTCACCAGTGTCCATCTTCATCATCCCGGCGTTCTCCATGATGAGGAGGGAGTAGTTCACCCTCGGGGCTGAGGGTATGTACCAGTAGCTATGTGTTTTGATATCTCTCTCTCTCTCTCTCTCTCTCTCTCTCTCGTGTTCTTGAATTGGCATTATCTTGATGTATCACGAGCTTTGCTATTATAGTTGGATCTTATGTTTCCTCTCCCCCTCTTCTCCCTTGTAATGGATTGAGTTTTCCCTTTGAAGTTATTTTATCGGATTGAGTCTTTAAAGATTTGAGAACACTTGATGTATGTCTTGTCGTGTGTATCTGTGGTGACAATGGGATATCATGTGCCCCTTGATGTATGTTTTGGTGATCAACTTGCGGGTTCCGCCCATGAACCTATGCATAGGGGTTGGCACACGTTTTCGTCGTGATTCTACGGTAGAAACTTTGGGCACTCTTTGAGGTTCTATGTGTTGGTTGAGTAGATGAATTGAGATTGTGTGATGCATATCGTATAATCATGCCCATGGATACTTGAGGTGACATTGGAGTATCTAGGTGACATTAGGGTTTTGGTTGATTTGTGTCTTAAGGTGTTATTCTAGTACGAACTCTAGGGCTGTTTGTGACACTTATAGGAATAACCCAATGGATTGATTGGAAATAATAACTTTGAGGTGGTTTCGTACCCTACCATAATCTCTTCGTTTGTTCTCCGCTATTAGTGTTTTTGGAGTGACTCTTTATTGCATGTTGGGGGATAGTTATATGATCCAATTATGTTATTATTGTTGAGAGGACTTGCACTAGTGAAAGTATGAACCCTAGGCCTTGTTTCCTATCATTGCAATACCGTTTACGCTCACTTTTATCGCTTGCTACCTTGCTGTTTTTATACTTTCAGATTACAAAAACCTATATCTACCATCCATATTGCACTTGTATCACCATCTCTTCGCCGAACTAGTGCACCTATACAATTTACCATTGTATTGGGTGTGTTGGGGACACAAGAGACTCTTTGTTATTTGGTTGCAGGGTTGCTTGAGAGAGACCATCTTCATCCTACGCCTCCCACTGATTGATAAACCTTAGGTCATCCACTTGAGGGAAATTTGCTACTATCCTACAAACCTCTGCACTTGGAGGCCCAACAACGTCTACAAGAAGAAGGTTGTGTAGTAGACATCAAGCTCTTTTCTGGCAATCGAATCTTTTTGTTTCTTGTTTTAGCACTAGTTTAGTTTATAAAAGAAAACTACCAAAAAATGGAACTGAGTTTGTCTCATACGCTTCACCTTTTTAATATCTTTCGTGAGTATGATGGAAAGGAAAATTGTGCCAGTGTTAGAAGAAGAATGCATTAAAATGTTTGTCACTAAATCTTTGAATGATGAGCATGATTGCAATGTTGTTAGTATGAACTCCTTGAATATCCATAGTACTAATGATGATTGCTCTAGTTATGATGAAAATGTCTCCTATAAACATGTCATTTTTTGTGGAGTAGATTGGGTTTGCAAGTACACACCAAATAGGGAAGATAGATATTGCAAGAGACATAAGTACTTAGAAACTAAATTGTTGCAAGAAAGTCTTGATGATTGTGCTGAAAGATTCAATATTTTTCGTGCCCCTTGTGAACTTTGCAATGAGCATGGTCATTTAAACTCCAATGCTATTTGTTTCATGATCAAGTCGTGTCCAAATATTGTGATAATTTGATTACTCTTGAGCATCATAAAGAGCTTAGCCTTCTTTTGGGTTATGAAGAAATGAAACGTATAACTGAGGGTATTCCCAATTTTAATCTTGATAAAATTCTTGATTTTGATCTAGAGAAGATTTATATGTATTGTGCGGTGAATTGCATTGGAAATCCTTATATTGCCAATTACATAAAGAAAAGAAAAACAAATAGAGGATGAAGAGAATACTAATGAAAGGGAAGGGACTTCCCAATATCCTCCTATTATTTCTTATGATGAATCATGTAACGAGGAGGAGCCTTCTAATCAACAAATCTCATTAATAAGGAGCTCCAAAAAGAGGATTGAACCCACACATGAATGGGTGAAGAATAAGAAAAGAAAAAGGAAGAGAGGTAAAAAGGTATCTCTCCCAAATAAAGTTGCTCCTATTATTGTTGTGCCTCATGAAAATGAAGATGATACACTTGATGATGATCTCGTTATGCCTATTACTTGTTGTGATGATTATGATTGGGAATATAATGACACTTCTTATGATCTTGAAAATCTTTTTGGCACTTGCTTGGAAGAATATGATAATTGCTATATTATTGGTGATATCCATACTATTAATGATGAGAGTGATTATGCTTATGATATGAAAAGGCCCAAGCTTGGGGAAGCTATGGTTGATGAGGATGACATATTTGAGAATATATTTGCTGCAATTAATGTTTGTCCCAAGCTTGGGGATGCTATGTTTAATAATGATGATATTTTTAGCCTCTCAAGTTTTGATATGCAAGGTTGTTATGATGATAACATGCCTTTTACCTATGATGATTATATTTATGAAAGTGGGTTTGGAAGAGTGTCAACTTTAGGAAGTAGTGATCCCACTATTTTGGAGGATGTTTAATCTTATAATATTTATGAAAGTGGATTTGGAGGGGTCATGACTTTATTTAGTGATGTATCCACTATTTCGGAAGAGGTTTCAATCGATTATGATGAGAACAAAGTTGCTACTTATGATGATTATTGTGATAAAACATATGCTATAAAGAGTAGTGATGATTATATTTATAAAAATTGTCATGATTATGAGTACCCTTTATTTGATCATTACTCTTTTAATGTGGAAACAATTTATAGTATTCAAGTCTCTTATGATACTCCCACTATTCCAAATGAGAAGAATTTTGCTTATGTGGAGAGTAATAAAATTTCTATGCTAGTAGATCATGAAAAGAATGCTTTAGGTGCTGGTTATATTGTTGAATTTATTCATGATGCTACTGAAAATTATTATGAGGGAGGAACATATGCTTGTAGAAATTGCAATAATATCAAGTTTCCTCTCTATGTGCCTAAAATCTTGAAGTTATGCTTGTTTTACCTTCCTATGCAAGTTGATTATTGTTCCCATAAGTAGTTTGATCACAAAATCCCTATGTATAAGAAGTGGGTTAGACTTAAATGTGCTAGTCATATTCTTCATGATGCTCTCTTTATGTTTCAATTCCTATCTTTTATGTGAGCATCATTGAAATCATCATGCCTAGCTAGGGGCGTTAAACGATAGCGCTTGTTGGGAGGCAACCCAACTTTATTTTAGTTTTTTGCTTTTTGGTTCTGTTTAGGAATAAATAATCCATCTAGCTTCTGTTTAGATGTGTGTTTGTATTTTAATTAGTGTTTGTGCCAAGTAGAACCTTTGGGAAGACTTGGGTGAAGTCTTTATGATCATGCTGTAAAAAACAGAAACTTTAGCGCTCACGAGATTAGCTTCAACTATTTACTGGAAAGTGCTATTTAGTTGATTCTTTTTGTAGATGATCACTAGAAAAATTCCTCAGGTCCACAAATTTATTTTAGTATTTTTTGAGTTCCATAAGTTTGCTTTAGTTACAGATTACTACAGATTGTTCTGTTTTTGACAGATTCTGTTTTCCGTGTGTTGTTTGCTTATTTTGATGAATCTATGGCTAGTAAAATAGTTTATAAACCATAGAGAAGTTGGAATGCAGTATGTTTAACACCAATATAAATAAATGATGAGTTCATTACAGTACCTTGAAGTGGTGTTTTGTTTTGTTTCGCTAACGGAGCTTACGAGTTTTCTGTTAAGTTTTGTGTTGTGAAGTTTTCAAGTTTTGGGTAAAGATTCGATGGACTATGGAATAAGGAGTGGAAAGAGCCTCAGCTTGGGGATTCCCAAGGCACCCCAAGGTAATATTCAAGGCTAACCAAGCGTCTAAGCTTGGGGATGCCCCCGAAGGCATCTCCTCTTTCGTCTTCGTTCATCGGTAACTTTACTTGGAACTATATTTTTATTCACCACATGATATGTGTTTTGCTTGGAGCGTCATTTTATTTTCTTTAGCTTTGCTTGCTGTTTGAATAAAGTACCAAGATCTGAAATTATTAATTGGGAGAGTCTTCACATAGTTGCATAATTATCCGACTACTCATTGATCTTCACTTATATCTTTTGGAGTAGTTTGTTGTTTGCTCTAGTGCTTCACTTATATCTTTTAGAGCACAATGGTGGTTTTATTTTGAAGAAATAGATGAACTCTCATGCTTCACTTAGATTATTTTGAGAGTCTTAAATAGCATGGTAATTTTCTTAAATAATCATAATATGCTAAGTATATAAGATTTGTAAGAATTCTTATGAGTGTGTTGAATACTAAGAAAAGTTTGATGCTTGATAATTGTTTTGAGATATGAAGATGGTGATATTAGAGTCATGCTAGTTGAGTAGTTGTGAATTTGAGAAATACCTGTGTTAAAGTTTGTGATTCCCGTAGCATGCACGTATGGTGAACCGTTATGTGATGAAGTCGGAGCATAATTTATTTATTAATTGTCTTCCTTATGAGTGGCGGTCGGGGACGAGCGATGGTCTTTTCCTACCAATCTACCCCCCTAGGAGCATGCGCGTAATACTTTGCTTCGATAACTTGTAGAATTTTGCAATAAGTATATGAGTTCTTTATGACTAATGTTGAGTCCATGGATTATATGCACTCTCACCCTTCCACCATTGCTAGCCTCTCTGATACCGCGCACCTTTCACCGGTATCATACACCCACCATATATCTTCCTAAAAACATCCACCATACCTACCTATCATGGCATTTCCATAGCCATTCCGAGATATGTTACCATGCAACTTTCCACCGTTCCGTTTATTATGACACGCTCCATCATTGTCATATTGCTTTGCATGATCATGTAGTTGACATTGTATTTGTGGGAAAGCCACCGTTCATAATTCTTTCATACATGTCACTCTTGATTCATTGCATATCCCGGTACACCGTCGGAGGCATTTATATAGAGTCATACTTTGTTCTAGCACCGAGTTGTAATTCTTGAGTTGTAAGAAAATAAAAGTGCGATGATCATCATTATTAGAGCATTGTCCCAGTGAGGAAAGGATGATGGAGACTATGATTCCCCCCCCAAGTCGGGATGAGACTCCGGACAAAAAAGAAAAAAAGAAAAAAGAGGCCATAAAAAAAAGAAAAGGCCCAAACAAAAAATAAAAAAAATGAGAGAAAAAGAGAGAAGGGACAATGCTACTATCCTTTTACCACACTTGTGCTTCAAAGTAGCACCATGATCTTCATGATAGAGAGTCTCCTATGTTGTCACTTTCATATACTAGTGGGAATTTTACATTATAGAACTTGGCTTGTATATTCCAATGATGGGCTTCCTCAAAATGCCCTAGGTCTTCGTGAGCAAGCGAGTTGGATGCACACCCACTTAGTTTCTTTTGTTGAGCTTTCATATAGTTATCCCTCTAGTGCATCCGTTGCATGGCAATCCCTACTCACTCACATTGATATCTATTGATGGGCATGTCCATAGCCCGTTGATACGCCTAGTTGATGTGAGACTATCTTCCCCTCTTTTTGTCTTCTCCACAACCACCATTCTATTCCACATATAGTGCTATATCCATGGCTCACGCTCATGTATTGCGTGAAGATTGAAAAAGTTTTGAGAATGTCAAAAGTATGAAACAATTGCTTGGCTTGTCATCGGGGTTGTTCATGATTTAAATACATTGTGTGGTGAAGACAGAGCATAGCCAGAATATATGATTTTGTAGGGATAACTTTCTTTGGCCATGTTATTTTGACAAGACATAATTGCTTTGTTAGTATGCTTGAAGTATTATTATTTTTATGTCAACATAAACTTTTGTCTTGAATCTTTCGGATTTGAATATTCATATCACAATTAAGAAGAATTACATTGAAATTATGCATCAATTTTTTTATCATTTACCTACTCGAGGACGAGCAGGAATTAAGCTTGGGGATGCTTGATACGTCTCCAACATATCTATAATTTTTTATTGCTCCATGCTATGTTATCTACTGTTTTGGGCAATATTGGGCTTTATTATCCACTTTTATATTATTTTTGGGACTAACCTATTAACCGGAGGCCCAGCCCAGATTTGTTGTTTTAAGCCTATTTCAGTGTTCCGAAGAAAAGGAATATCAAACGGAGTCGAAACGAAACAAAATCAACTAGAGAAGTTATTTTTGGAAGGAAAGCTACCGGATGGACTTGGACCCCACGTCAGGAGCCAAGGGAGGTGTTCACAAGGGTGGGGGCGCGCCCACCCCCCTAGGGCGCGCCCCCCTGCCTCGTGGGGCCCCCGAAGCTCCACCGACGTACTTCCTGCACCCATATATACCTACGTACCCTCAAACTTCCAGAACGGAGATTAGATCGGGAGTTCCGCCGCCGCAAGCCTCTGTAGCCACCAAAAACCTCTCGGGACCCTGTTTCCGGCACCCTTCCGGAGGGGGGGAACCCTCACCGGTGGCCATCTTCATCATCCCGGCACTCTCCATGACGAGGAGGGAGTAGTTCACCCTCGGGGCTGAGGGTATGTACCAGTAGCTATGTGTTTTGATCTCTCTCTCTCGTGTTCTTGATTTGGTACGATCTTGATATATCGCGAGCTTTGCTATTATAGTTGGATCTTATGTTTCCTCTCCCCCTCTTCTCCCTTGTAATGGATTGAGTTTTCCCTTTGAAGTTATTTTATCGGATTGAGTCTTTAAAGATTTGAGAACACTTGATGTATGTCTTGCCGTGTGTATCTGTGGTGACAATGGGATATCATGTGCCCCTTGATGTATGTTTTGGTGATCAACTTGCGGGTTCCGCCCATGAACCTATGCATAGGGGTTGGCACACGTTTTCGTCGTGATTCTCCGGTAGAAACTTTGGGCACTCTTTGAGGTTCTATGTGTTGGTTGAGTAGATGAATTGAGATTGTGTGATGCATATCGTATAATCATGCCCATGGATACTTGAGGTGACATTGGAGTATCTAGGTGACATTAGGGTTTTGGTTGATTTGTGTCTTAAGGTGTTATTCTAGTACGAACTCTAGGGCTGTTTGTGACACTTATAGGAATAACCCAATGGATTGATTGGAAATAATAACTTTGAGGTGGTTTCGTACCCTACCATAATCTCTTCGTTTGTTCTCCGCTATTAGTGTTTTTGGAGTGACTCTTTATTGCATGTTGGGGGATAGTTATATGATCCAATTATGTTATTATTGTTGAGAGGACTTGCACTAGTGAAAGTATGAACCCTAGGCCTTGTTTCCTATCATTGCAATACCGTTTACGCTCACTTTTATCGCTTGCTACCTTGCTGTTTTTATACTTTCAGATTACAAAAACCTATATCTACCATCCATATTGCACTTGTATCACCATCTCTTCGCCGAACTAGTGCACCTATACAATTTACCATTGTATTGGGTGTGTTGGGGACACAAGAGACTCTTTGTTATTTGGTTGCAGGGTTGCTTGAGAGAGACCATCTTCATCCTACGCCTCCCACTGATTGATAAACCTTAGGTCATCCACTTGAGGGAAATTTGCTATTATCCTACAAACCTCTGCACTTGGAGGCCCAACAACGTCTACAAGAAGAAGGTTGTGTAGTAGACATCAAGCTCTTTTCTGGCAATCGAATCTTTTTGTTTCTTGTTTTAGCACTAGTTTAGTTTATAAAAGAAAACTACCAAAAAATGGAACTGAGTTTGTCTCATACGCTTCACCTTTTTAATATCTTTCGTGAGTATGATGGAAAGGAAAATTGTGCCAGTGTTAGAAGAAGAATGCATTAAAATGTTTGTCACTAAATCTTTGAATGATGAGCATGATTGCATTGTTGTTAGTATGAACTCCTTGAATATCCATAGTACTAATGATGATTGCTCTAGTTATGATGAAAATGTCTCCTATAAACATGTCATTTTTTGTGGAGTAGATTGGGTTTGCAAGTACACACCAAATAGGGAAGATAGATATTGCAAGAGACATAAGTACTTAGAAACTAAATTGTTGCAAGAAAGTCTTGATGATTGTGCTGAAAGATTCAATATTTTTCGTGCCCCTTGTGAACTTTGCAATGAGCATGGTCATTTAAACTCCAATGCTATTTGTTTCATGATCAAGTCGTGTCCAAATATTGTGATAATTTGATTACTCTTGAGCATCATAAAGAGCTTAGCCTTCTTTTGGGTTATGAAGAAATGAAACGTATAACTGAGGGTATTCCCAATTTTAATCTTGATAAAATTCTTGATTTTGATCTAGAGAAGATTTATATGTATTGTGCGGTGAATTGCATTGGAAATCCTTATATTGCCAATTACATAAAGAAAAGAAAAACAAATAGAGGATGAAGAGAATACTAATGAAAGGGAAGGGACTTCCCAATATCCTCCTATTATTTCTTATGATGAATCATGTAACGAGGAGGAGCCTTCTAATCAACAAATCTCATTAATAAGGAGCTCCAAAAAGAGGATTGAACCCACACATGAATGGGTGAAGAATAAGAAAAGAAAAAGGAAGAGAGGTAAAAAGGTATCTCTCCCAAATAAAGTTGCTCCTATTATTGTTGTGCCTCATGAAAATGAAGATGATACACTTGATGATGATCTCGTTATGCCTATTACTTGTTGTGATGATTATGATTGGGAATATAATGACACTTCTTATGATCTTGAAAATCTTTTTGGCACTTGCTTGGAAGAATATGATAATTGCTATATTATTGGTGATATCCATACTATTAATGATGAGAGTGATTATGCTTATGATATGAAAAGGCCCAAGCTTGGGGAAGCTATGGTTGATGAGGATGACATATTTGAGAATATATTTGCTGCAATTAATGTTTGTCCCAAGCTTGGGGATGCTATGTTTAATAATGATGATATTTTTAGCCTCTCAAGTTTTGATATGCAAGGTTGTTATGATGATAACATGCCTTTTACCTATGATGATTATATTTATGAAAGTGGGTTTGGAAGAGTGTCAACTTTAGGAAGTAGTGATCCCACTATTTTGGAGGATGTTTAATCTTATAATATTTATGAAAGTGGATTTGGAGGGGTCATGACTTTATTTAGTGATGTATCCACTATTTCGGAAGAGGTTTCAATCGATTATGATGAGAACAAAGTTGCTACTTATGATGATTATTGTGATAAAACATATGCTATAAAGAGTAGTGATGATTATATTTATAAAAATTGTCATGATTATGAGTACCCTTTATTTGATCATTACTCTTTTAATGTGGAAACAATTTATAGTATTCAAGTCTCTTATGATACTCCCACTATTCCAAATGAGAAGAATTTTGCTTATGTGGAGAGTAATAAAATTTCTATGCTAGTAGATCATGAAAAGAATGCTTTAGGTGCTGGTTATATTGTTGAATTTATTCATGATGCTACTGAAAATTATTATGAGGGAGGAACATATGCTTGTAGAAATTGCAATAATATCAAGTTTCCTCTCTATGTGCCTAAAATCTTGAAGTTATGCTTGTTTTACCTTCCTATGCAAGTTGATTATTGTTCCCATAAGTAGTTTGATCACAAAATCCCTATGTATAAGAAGTGGGTTAGACTTAAATGTGCTAGTCATATTCTTCATGATGCTCTCTTTATGTTTCAATTCCTATCTTTTATGTGAGCATCATTGAAATCATCATGCCTAGCTAGGGGCGTTAAACGATAGCGCTTGTTGGGAGGCAACCCAACTTTATTTTAGTTTTTTGCTTTTTGGTTCTGTTTAGGAATAAATAATCCATCTAGCTTCTGTTTAGATGTGTGTTTGTATTTTAATTAGTGTTTGTGCCAAGTAGAACCTTTGGGAAGACTTGGGTGAAGTCTTTATGATCATGCTGTAAAAAACAGAAACTTTAGCGCTCACGAGATTAGCTTCAACTATTTACTAGAAAGTGCTATTTAGTTGATTCTTTTTGTAGATGATCACTAGAAAAATTCCTCAGGTCCACAAATTTATTTTAGAATTTTTTGAGTTCCATAAGTTTGCTTTAGTTACAGATTACTACAGATTGTTCTGTTTTTGACAGATTCTGTTTTCCGTGTGTTGTTTGCTTATTTTGATGAATCTATGGCTAGTAAAATAGTTTATAAACCATAGAGAAGTTGGAATGCAGTATGTTTAACACCAATATAAATAAATGATGAGTTCATTACAGTACCTTGAAGTGGTGTTTTGTTTTGTTTCGCTAACGGAGCTTACGAGTTTTCTGTTAAGTTTTGTGTTGTGAAGTTTTCAAGTTTTGGGTAAAGATTCGATGGACTATGGAATAAGGAGTGGCAAGAGCCTCAGCTTGGGGATTCCCAAGGCACCCCAAGGTAATATTCAAGGCTAACCAAGCGTCTAAGCTTGGGGATGCCCCCGAAGGCATCTCCTCTTTCGTCTTCGTTCATCGGTAACTTTACTTGGAACTATATTTTTATTCACCACATGATATGTGTTTTGCTTGGAGCGTCATTTTATTTTCTTTAGCTTTGCTTGCTGTTTGAATAAAGTACCAAGATCTGAAATTATTAATTGGGAGAGTCTTCACATAGTTGCATAATTATCCGACTACTCATTGATCTTCACTTATATCTTTTGGAGTAGTTTGTTGTTTGCTCTAGTGCTTCACTTATATCTTTTAGAGCACAATGGTGGTTTTATTTTGAAGAAATAGATGAACTCTCATGCTTCACTTAGATTATTTTGAGAGTCTTAAATAGCATGGTAATTTTCTTAAATAATCATAATATGCTAAGTATATAAGATTTGTAAGAATTCTTATGAGTGTGTTGAATACTAAGAAAAGTTTGATGCTTGATAATTGTTTTGAGATATGAAGATGGTGATATTAGAGTCATGCTAGTTGAGTAGTTGTGAATTTGAGAAATACCTGTGTTAAAGTTTGTGATTCCCGTAGCATGCACGTATGGTGAACCGTTATGTGATGAAGTCGGAGCATAATTTATTTATTAATTGTCTTCCTTATGAGTGGCGGTCGGGGACGAGCGATGGTCTTTTCCTACCAATCTACCCCCCTAGGAGCATGCGCGTAATACTTTGCTTCGATAACTTGTAGAATTTTGCAATAAGTATATGAGTTCTTTATGACTAATGTTGAGTCCATGGATTATATGCACTCTCACCCTTCCACCATTGCTAGCCTCTCTGATACCGCGCACCTTTCACCGGTATCATACACCCACCATATATCTTCCTAAAAACATCCACCATACCTACCTATCATGGCATTTCCATAGCCATTCCGAGATATGTTACCATGCAACTTTCCACCGTTCCGTTTATTATGACACGCTCCATCATTGTCATATTGCTTTGCATGATCATGTAGTTGACATTGTATTTGTGGGAAAGCCACCGTTCATAATTCTTTCATACATGTCACTCTTGATTCATTGCATATCCCGGTACACCGTCGGAGGCATTTATATAGAGTCATACTTTGTTCTAGCACCGAGTTGTAATTCTTGAGTTGTAAGAAAATAAAAGTGTGATGATCATCATTATTAGAGCATTGTCCCAGTGAGGAAAGGATGATGGAGACTATGATTCCCCCCCCCCCAAGTCGGGATGAGACTCCGGACAAAAAAGAAAAAAAGAAAAAAGAGGCCATAAAAAAAAGAAAAGGCCCAAACAAAAAATAAAAAAAATGAGAGAAAAAGAGAGAAGGGACAATGCTACTATCCTTTTACCACACTTGTGCTTCAAAGTAGCACCATGATCTTCATGATAGAGAGTCTCCTATGTTGTCACTTTCATATACTAGTGGGAATTTTACATTATAGAACTTGGCTTGTATATTCCAATGATGGGCTTCCTCAAAATGCCCTAGGTCTTCGTGAGCAAGCGAGTTGGATGCACACCCACTTAGTTTCTTTTGTTGAGCTTTCATATAGTTATCCCTCTAGTGCATCCGTTGCATGGCAATCCCTACTCACTCACATTGATATCTATTGATGGGCATGTCCATAGCCCGTTGATACGCCTAGTTGATGTGAGACTATCTTCCCCTCTTTTTGTCTTCTCCACAACCACCATTCTATTCCACATATAGTGCTATATCCATGGCTCACGCTCATGTATTGCGTGAAGATTGAAAAAGTTTTGAGAATGTCAAAAGTATGAAACAATTGCTTGGCTTGTCATCGGGGTTGTTCATGATTTAAATACATTGTGTGGTGAAGACAGAGCATAGCCAGAATATATGATTTTGTAGGGATAACTTTCTTTGGCCATGTTATTTTGACAAGACATAATTGCTTTGTTAGTATGCTTGAAGTATTATTATTTTTATGTCAACATAAACTTTTGTCTTGAATCTTTCGGATTTGAATATTCATATCACAATTAAGAAGAATTACATTGAAATTATGCCAAGTAGCACTCCGCATCAATTTTTTTATCATTTACCTACTCGAGGACGAGCAGGAATTAAGCTTGGGGATGCTTGATACGTCTCCAACATATCTATAATTTTTTATTGCTCCATGCTATGTTATCTACTGTTTTGGGCAATATTGGGCTTTATTATCCACTTTTATATTATTTTTGGGACTAACCTATTAACCGGAGGCCCAGCCCAGATTTGTTGTTTTAAGCCTATTTCAGTGTTCCGAAGAAAAGGAATATCAAATGGAGTCGAAACGAAACAAAATCAACTAGAGAAGTTATTTTTGGAAGGAAAGCTACCGGATGGACTTGGACCCCACGTCAGGAGCCAAGGGAGGTGTTCACGAGGGTGGGGGCGCGCCCACCCCCCTAGGGCGCGCCCCCCTGCCTCGTGGGGCCCCCGAAGCTCCACCGACGTACTTCCTGCACCCATATATACCTACGTACCCTCAAACTTCCAGAACGGAGATTAGATCGGGAGTTCCGCCGCCGCAAGCCTCTGTAGCCACCAAAAACCTCTCGGGACCCTGTTTCCGGCACCCTTCCGGAGGGGGGGAACCCTCACCGGTGGCCATCTTCATCATCCCGGCACTCTCCATGACGAGGAGGGAGTAGTTCACCCTCGGGGCTGAGGGTATGTACCAGTAGCTATGTGTTTTGATCTCTCTCTCTCGTGTTCTTGATTTGGTACGATCTTGATATATCGCGAGCTTTGCTATTATAGTTGGATCTTATGTTTCCTCTCCCCCTCTTCTCCCTTGTAATGGATTGAGTTTTCCCTTTGAAGTTATTTTATCGGATTGAGTCTTTAAAGATTTGAGAACACTTGATGTATGTCTTGCCGTGTGTATCTGTGGTGACAATGGGATATCATGTGCCCCTTGATGTATGTTTTGGTGATCAACTTGCGGGTTCCGCCCATGAACCTATGCATAGGGGTTGGCACACGTTTTCGTCGTGATTCTCCGGTAGAAACTTTGGGCACTCTTTGAGGTTCTATGTGTTGGTTGAGTAGATGAATTGAGATTGTGTGATGCATATCGTATAATCATGCCCATGGATACTTGAGGTGACATTGGAGTATCTAGGTGACATTAGGGTTTTGGTTGATTTGTGTCTTAAGGTGTTATTCTAGTACGAACTCTAGGGCTGTTTGTGACACTTATAGGAATAACCCAATGGATTGATTGGAAAGAATAACTTTGAGGTGGTTTCGTACCCTACCATAATCTCTTCGTTTGTTCTCCGCTATTAGTGTTTTTGGAGTGACTCTTTATTGCATGTTGGGGGATAGTTATATGATCCAATTATGTTATTATTGTTGAGAGGACTTGCACTAGTGAAAGTATGAACCATAGGCCTTGTTTCCTATCATTGCAATACCGTTTACGCTCAATTTTATCGCTTGCTACCTTGCTGTTTTTATACTTTCAGATTACAAAAACCTATATCTACCATCCATATTGCACTTGTATCACCATCTCTTCGCCGAACTAGTGCACCTATACAATTTACCATTGTATTGGGTGTGTTGGGGACACAAGAGACTCTTTGTTATTTGGTTGCAGGGTTGCTTGAGAGAGACCATCTTCATCCTACGCCTCCCACTGATTGATAAACCTTAGGTCATCCACTTGAGGGAAATTTGCTACTATCCTACAAACCTCTGCACTTGGAGGCCCAACAACGTCTACAAGAAGAAGGTTGTGTAGTAGACATCAAGCTCTTTTCTGGCAATCGAATCTTTTTGTTTCTTGTTTTAGCACTAGTTTAGTTTATAAAAGAAAACTACCAAAAAATGGAACTGAGTTTGTCTCATACGCTTCACCTTTTTAATATCTTTCGTGAGTATGATGGAAAGGAAAATTGTGCCAGTGTTAGAAGAAGAATGCATTAAAATGTTTGTCACTAAATCTTTGAATGATGAGCATGATTGCATTGTTGTTAGTATGAACTCCTTGAATATCCATAGTACTAATGATGATTGCTCTAGTTATGATGAAAATGTCTCCTATAAACATGTCATTTTTTGTGGAGTAGATTGGGTTTGCAAGTACACACCAAATAGGGAAGATAGATATTGCAAGAGACATAAGTACTTAGAAACTAAATTGTTGCAAGAACGTCTTGATGATTGCGCTGAAAGATTCAATATTTTTCGTGCCTCTTGTGAACTTTGCAATGAGCATGGTCATTTAAACTCCAATGCTATTTGTTTCATGATCAAGTCGTGTCCAAATATTGTGATAATTTGATTACTCTTGAGCATCATAAAGAGCTTAGCCTTCTTTTGGGTTATGAAGAAATGAAACGTATAACTGAGGGTATTCCCAATTTTAATCTTGATAAAATTCTTGATTTTGATCTAGAGAAGATTTATATGTATTGTGCGGTGAATTGCATTGGAAATCCTTATATTGCCAATTACATAAAGAAAAGAAAAACAAATAGAGGATGAAGAGAATACTAATGAAAGGGAAGGGACTTCCCAATATCCTCCTATTATTTCTTATGATGAATCATGTAACGAGGAGGAGCCTTCTAATCAACAAATCTCATTAATAAGGAGCTCCAAAAAGAGGATTGAACCCACACATGAATGGGTGAAGAATAAGAAAAGAAAAAGGAAGAGAGGTAAAAAGGTATCTCTCCCAAATAAAGTTGCTCCTATTATTGTTGTGCCTCATGAAAATGAAGATGATACACTTGATGATGATCTCGTTATGCCTATTACTTGTTGTGATGATTATGATTGGGAATATAATGACACTTCTTATGATCTTGAAAATCTTTTTGGCACTTGCTTGGAAGAATATGATAATTGCTATATTATTGGTGATATCCATACTATTAATGATGAGAGTGATTATGCTTATGATATGAAAAGGCCCAAGCTTGGGGAAGCTATGGTTGATGAGGATGACATATTTGAGAATATATTTGCTGCAATTAATGTTTGTCCCAAGCTTGGGGATGCTATGTTTAATAATGATGATATTTTTAGCCTCTCAAGTTTTGATATGCAAGGTTGTTATGATGATAACATGCCTTTTACCTATGATGATTATATTTATGAAAGTGGGTTTGGAAGAGTGTCAACTTTAGGAAGTAGTGATCCCACTATTTTGGAGGATGTTTAATCTTATAATATTTATGAAAGTGGATTTGGAGGGGTCATGACTTTATTTAGTGATGTATCCACTATTTCGGAAGAGGTTTCAATCGATTATGATGAGAACAAAGTTGCTACTTATGATGATTATTGTGATAAAACATATGCTATAAAGAGTAGTGATGATTATATTTATAAAAATTGTCATGATTATGAGTACCCTTTATTTGATCATTACTCTTTTAATGTGGAAACAATTTATAGTATTCAAGTCTCTTATGATACTCCCACTATTTCAAATGAGAAGAATTTTGCTTATGTGGAGAGTAATAAAATTTCTATGCTAGTAGATCATGAAAAGAATGCTTTAGGTGCTGGTTATATTGTTGAATTTATTCATGATGCTACTGAAAATTATTATGAGGGAGGAACATATGCAATGACACGCAAGCACATGACATGGCAATGACGACGAATAAACGAAAGACACCTGGCGCATCGAATCCGGGGCGTTACAGCTGGATACTTGTCAGATTCCCATGATGCCAGATCACAGGCTGGTTTTTGTCTTCTTACATCAAGGTACGACCTTCTCTTGAAAGTCAACAAAGCAAACCTTAGTGGCAACGTCCACCAATCATTCTGAGATAATTGCTTTGTTCGAAGCATAACATGGATGTGTATAGCTTCGCAGAATAATGAACTTTGTCCAAAGTTCAAGTGAGATTGGTTCGTTGAAATCATCCACCATTATCTATGAAGATAATGCTGCTCATATTATGCAAATGTAAACACGTTATATTAAGAGCAATATTACAAAACTTATTTTTCCTAAATTATTTTATTCCCATGATCTACAAGAGAAGGGGGCGATGGGTATTTTGCAAAAGAAGTAATGCGATAATCTTGCTGATATGTTTACTAAGTCCTTATCAAGTTCTCTGTTCCATAAATATGTAAATGAAATTGGTATGAGACCACTTCGTGACTTGCAAAATTAAGGGGGAGAAATCTCCCAGGATACCTATTAAGATTATGAGATCTTAAGCAATGCACTCTTTTCCCTTGTGAGTCCTTTCCAAATGGTTCTCATGTAAGATTTTTAATGAGGCCATATCAATGCAGGTATGGACGATATAAGTCATTTTCTCCTTATTTTTTCACTGAGTTTTAAGAGGAGTTTTTCATGGCATATTCTATATTTCCCTCTCAATTTTTCACATAGGGAATTGGAGGATAATATTTCAAAGATGATTAGTCTCGAGGACAAGCGAGGATTAGGGATAAGTGCAACTTCAATGTAGCGACTCAATTCGTCCGCTGGTGTCCGTTTGGGTCGGCGCGGACAGAAAAGGCGGCCCAACGCACCGATCCAAATGGACGCGCATCCGCTTGGCGTCCGCATGACGACCCATTCCCGGCCCAATTTTGAGCCAGAATTGCATCAGCGCGGACAAGAGACGGACGCGCACGCGCACACTTACTCCTCTCCTCGGGCCCGCCGGTCGGTGGCAGCCACCACTATTTCCCCCAAAAACCCTCCCGCCCCACACCCTGCCGTGGACGACGCCATCGACCTCGACGCTGCCACCGGCCTCGCCTGCCTCGCCTCGTCCGGCGCAGCCGCCCCCTCCAGGGAAGGCAAGCCTCGTGCCCCGCGCAAGACCGTCATTGCGGCCAAGCCAAATAAGCCGCTGACGCCCGAACATTGGGCAAGGGAGTCGGCCAAGAGGAAGGAACGGAGGCACGCCATGGACGCGAGGGATGACGCCGCCGCGCAGCAGGAGGTCACCAACTCCCGCGTCGCGGCGACAACGAGGGAGGCGCTCTACATGCTAGGGTTAAACCCTGGCCAGCACGGCCTCGTCAATGCCGCCGTCGCCGCGGCCAGCACCGGCTCATCGGCGTTTCCTCATATGGTGATGCCCAACTCGCCCCGCGCGTTGGCTTGCAACCCGATGTCCGGCTTCCACGTGTACCCGCAGGCCTCCTGCCTCTACGGTGAGTGCTCGCCCAACATGAGCGTGGTCGCGCCTTCCATGCCCGCGCCCATCGACCTCAACGCCACCCCAGTGGCCGGTGGCTCGTCATCCGGCGGCGCGAGGAAACGCGCGCGGCAGACGCCGGCCGGCGTGCTCCCGGACGCCCGCAACCTGTTCGAGGGAATACCGTCCGCCGTCGACGAGGACTATATGCAGAACCTCATCTTCGAGGGCGGTGCGCCGGCCGCTAGCTACGATCCCGACGAGACACAAAGCCAAGACAGCCGCGGGACGTTCACGCATGCCGCTGGCTATGATCCCGATCAGGCGGCCTTCATGTGTGATCAGGTCGGCGTCGACCTGGACGGCTTTCCACTCGACCACGAGTTCCCGGACGACTACGAGCTAGAGGAAAAGGACGAGTGCGACATCAAAGTGGAGCCTTTGTTCGAGGACGAGCTCGTCAACGAAGCCGCCGGTCCTAAGCCGAAGCGCAAGAGCAAGCGCACGAAGGTATACACGGCTGCCGAGGACAGGCTTCTTTTCCAGTGTTGGCAAGACATTGGACAAGACCGCAAGACGGGCGCCGAACAAAAGCATTCAACCTTTTTTGTATGTCGGTAGGTGTGCTGGCATGACCACGAGGGTCGCGATGGCGTGGTCGAACTCAAGTCCCACCATTTTTTTTGCGTGCTGGCATGTGTGCCGGCCGGCTGCTGGCGAGTGCGCCAGCAAAAACTATGGTGATATTTTTTGAAACCGGCATTGTATGCCGGCGCTGGCATGGTGCCGGCATGAGACATGGCCGATGGCATGATCGGCAGTGAGCCTTTTTTTTTAAATTAAGTGCGGACATGAAATGGATCGACGTGTTGGGCGCACTGCCGACTTAAATGTAAAACTGAACGGACGCTGGACGAGCGGCCGACCCAAGCGGACGGGGCTCTAATCCTTCTTTGCAAATAACGTGCGGTTTGCCTTTGGCAACTGTTCCAAGCGCTCCCACGCCCGCCCGATCGGATGCGTCCCTTCGTGGGGTTGGCGTCGGTTCCCGTGTATATAATCCTCTCATATCATCACTGGAAACTTGCTTGTTCGATCAATTCATTTCTTCACAATTATCATTTGTGCTGCCGAGGCGGCGAGGGATTTCATTGCTTTTTTCTGTCAAAATGAACAGCAAAGAGCCTGCTGCATAGGCTGTGCGACCTGCCCGAGGGGCGAGGGCGCGCGCGTGCATGCACCTACGCGTAGCGGCATGCAGTACGCATGGAATTAACACCGGTTGCCCCGCGCACGTCGCGTCCCGTCAGGGCATTCACAGGGTATGATCTCGCCACGCACGAATAGTCGTGCGCGCAGCCAGCACACTGTTCCCGGAAACAAACGAACGGACGGACGGACCGAGGGGAATACGGAGGGAACAAGATGGTGGACTGCTGGTCCGCGTCAAGGACCCGCTCGAGGCCGACGGTACGTGCCGAGCTACTCCTGGTTACTGCAGAATGTCGTCGCTGATGGAGTGGGGCATTGCTTTGCTGCCAACAATGGCCGATGATGCAACGTGAACTGTGGAACGCGCAGGTCAATATGTCGTCGAACAGTGCTCATCATTTAAGAATTCGCTCTGGCGCTCTCGCAGCGTTGTTACTACTACCTACGGATTTCGGTTTTATTAAATTAGTAAATATGCCTTTATTATATATTACTAATGAATTGGCCTATTAGCTCAGCTGGTTAGACCGTGGTCCTAATAAGGCCAAGGTCCCAGGTTCGATACCTGCATGGGTCATCTATTTTTGATATTCCGTTTCGTTTTCTCTGAACAGAATTTCGCATGATTAAAGGGAAATAATAACGTCTTCAAGTCAAATAACTTAGTTCAATATTAAGAATAACTCGGCCCATTAGCTCAGTTGGTTAGAGCGTGGTGCTAATAACGCCAAGGTCGCAGGTTCGAGACCTGCATGGGCCAATTATTTTTTCTTTTGTGCAACCGAAATCTCAAATGAATATATTCTCAAGAAAAAAAATATGACGTCTATCATCAAATAAGCTTATTCCTTTTGTTTACCAATTTGCTTTTCAGGACCACTTTAATTTACCAACACATGTTGCACGGTCAGAAATCATTTTCCCCATGTAACAAGAAAAATCTTACTATTAAGAACAAACTTCCCTTCAAAATTATTTTCAAGTCCACTTATTTTACTTATATTTACCAACATGTTGCACGGTCAAAAATCATTTTCCCCGTGCATAACAAGAAAAATCTTACTAATACGAACAAACTTCCCTTCAAAATTAATTTCAAGTCCACTTATTTCACTTATATTTACCAACATGTTGCACGGTCAAAAATCATTTTCCCCGTGCATAACAAGAAAAATCTTACTAATACGAGCAACCTTCAGTGGCAGAGCTTAGTGTAATGCTGCAGGGGCCACCGCCCCCCCCCCCCCCCCAGGTTTGGATAAATTACTGAAGAATTTTTTTGGGGGACACATAAATAAGTAGAAAATAATATCCTTGGCCCCCCAAAAGTTCACAATTTCTATTTGGCACCCCCACTGAACCTTGTCAAGCTCCGCCACTAGCAAGCTTCCCCTCGAAAACAAATACACCGGTGTTTAGGTGCAATCTTCTACCTTCCAAGTGGTCCGATGGCGCACCGACGCAGTTACCTCTCCATTGCCAAAGCCACCCAGTCGTTGTTGACCGTCAACGAAAATTCATGAAGCAGTCGTAAAAAAGAAACCATTTTCCCCATGTAACAAGAAAAATCTTACTATTAAGAACAAACTTCCCTTCAAAATTATTTTCAAGTCCACTTATTTTACTTATATTTACCAACATGTTGCACGGTCAAAAATCATTTTCCCCGTGCATAACAAGAAAAATCTTACTAATACGAACAAACTTCCCTTCAAAATTAATTTCAAGTCCACTTATTTCACTTATATTTACCAACATGTTGCACGGTCAAAAATCATTTTCCCCGTGCATAACAAGAAAAATCTTACTAATACGAGCAACCTTCAGTGGCAGAGCTTAGTGTAATGCTGCAGGGGCCACCGCCCCCCCCCCCCCCCCAGGTTTGGATAAATTACTGAAGAATTTTTTTGGGGGACACATAAATAAGTAGAAAATAATATCCTTGGCCCCCCAAAAGTTCACAATTTCTATTTGGCACCCCCACTGAACCTTGTCAAGCTCCGCCACTAGCAAGCTTCCCCTCGAAAACAAATACACCGGTGTTTAGGTGCAATCTTCTACCTTCCAAGTGGTCCGATGGCGCACCGACGCAGTTACCTCTCCATTGCCAAAGCCACCCAGTCGTTGTTGACCGTCAACGAAAATTCATGAAGCAGTCGTAAAAAAGAAACCATTGAATTTGTTGCTACCGAAGATCCACATATTTCTCCCGCAAAAAAGAAAAAGAAGATCCACAGATTCAAGATTCTAACCTCCACATGAGCGCACATGCCTACAACGTATGTGGCACCAACATGGATGAGGCTGGATGACCAAACTGCAAAGGGAAGCCACCATTGCCGCCACGCAGACAAATCAATCAATCCCTAACCCCACAAGCCAGAGTGGGCAGCAGGAATGTCCTCCTCAATAAAAAAGTAATATGGTTTGGTAATTAACCTAATGGTACATTAAGCACAAATTTAGATCAACTGGATGTGGTCATTCTAGGCTCAAATGTGATTTGGCACATGAGATGTAATAATATGATATGTTTGATTCTGATATCTATATGGGACGGTGTGAAATATCTACAAAACTTCCGACGACAAAGTGTAGAGAAAACTATTTTAAAGTCAATCTTGTAGTTCACCTGTCACTAAACAAATAATCTAGAGTCCACACAAATACAGAACATAAAAATGCCATGTTATGAAGAAGTAAACTATCTATCTATTGTAAATATGGTGTATATTTCTAAATCAAATGATTTATATGTTTCTATAATATCATAAAAAGGGGAATTAATCGCCGAACATGTGCTTGCTGGTCATGTATGTATCAGCCACACAATTCCCTGCATGCTATTTTTATGGCCATGCAAAGCTGAATTATTTTTGCCGTGCAATGGTTGCTCCTCCTAAAAAAACTCCCGTTGTGATGTGCAACATATACATGTGCATAAGGTACACACACATGTAAATATGTATATTTTGAAACACTTAGCTGATACTCGTCCTCTACTTGGGAAAGGAATCTATTAATTTTTGGGGAAAGGATTCTATTAATTTTTTCGACAAAAATGTTTATTCTCGTGAATTTCGAATATACCAGTTCATGCTTGAGAATGTTCAGTATACTGGTAGTTTTCCTCTTTGGCGGGGACTTTGCCAGTACATTTTGGGCAGCGTTGTTACTTTGCCTTTTTGTAGAAAATTAGGGAAGCTACTACCTACGGATTTCGATTTTATTAATTATTACTTATAAATTGGCCTATTAGCTCAGCTGGTTAGAGCGTGGTCCTAATAAGGCCAAGGTCGCAGGTTCGAGACCTGCATGGGCCATAGCCCATAAGTTTTGATATTTCCTTTCGTTTTCTCTGAATGGAATTAAAGTCAAATAAGTTAAATCAATATTCATAAAAAGATGGCCCATTAGCTCAGTTGGTTAGAGCGTGGTGCTAATAACGCCAAGGTCGCAGGTTCGAGACCTGCATGGGCCACATTTTTTTTGTTTTTGCAATCGAAATTCTCAAGAGGAAAAAAAATGACGTCTATCTTAAAAAAAGTATATTCCTTTTGTTTACCAATTTGCTTTTCAAGACCACTTTTATATTACCAACATGTTGCGGTACAATAGAGCTACATGTACTGGGGCTGCCCTTTCTTTTAACAAGAAAAATCTTACTAATACGACCAAACTTCCCCTCAAAGTCATTTTCGAGACCACTTGTTTCACTTTTATTTACCAACATGTTGCACGGTCAAAACCATTTTCCCCGTGCATAACAAGAAAAATCTTACTTACTTGCAAAAAAAAAAATCTCACTAATATGACCAACTTCCCTTCAAAAACAAATACACCAAGGTGTCCGGGGCAATCTTCTACTACCTTCCAAGTGGTCCGATGGCGCACCGAAGCAGTTGCCTTTCAGTTGCCAAAGCATCCAAAATCCTGTAGATATGGAGGAAATGGGCTCGTGGATTCGAGACCTGCATGGGCCACATTTTTTTTGTTTTTGCAATCGAAATTCTCAAGAGGAAAAAAAATGACGTCTATCTTAAAAAAAGTATATTCCTTTTGTTTACCAATTTGCTTTTCAAGACCACTTTTATATTACCAACATGTTGCGGTACAATAGAGCTACATGTACTGGGGCTGCCCTTTCTTTTAACAAGAAAAATCTTACTAATACGACCAAACTTCCCCTCAAAGTCATTTTCGAGACCACTTGTTTCACTTTTATTTACCAACATGTTGCACGGTCAAAACCATTTTCCCCGTGCATAACAAGAAAAATCTTACTTACTTGCAAAAAAAAAAATCTCACTAATATGACCAACTTCCCTTCAAAAACAAATACACCAAGGTGTCCGGGGCAATCTTCTACTACCTTCCAAGTGGTCCGATGGCGCACCGAAGCAGTTGCCTTTCAGTTGCCAAAGCATCCAAAATCCTGTAGATATGGAGGAAATGGGCTCGCGGATTCAGGATCCTACAATTTTTTTCGGGAGGGCTGGATTTGGAGGCTCTGTTCGGGTCGGGGTACAGAATGGATCCCTCGAACCAGGAGTTATTATAGCGGACGGCCTGGTTCGGGGATCTGCTAGAGATGCTCTAAAAACCCCAAAGCGGGGTTAACTAGAGCTCCATCCGGTAGTCCGGCCCTACCCGCAATCCGACACCAGCGTAGCCGGCAGAGGGGGAGGGGATGGCAACCTATCAGCGGTGGAGATGAGAGAGGGTAGGTACCTACTGTTGCACACAAACTTCTCCAAATTAACCTCATAGTTTTTCCTCGCAAAAAAAAAACTCATAGTCCAACAGTTCACCGCAACCTAACTCGTTTACAACCGTTTCCTGCGCGCACACACACACCATCAGTCAGCCAACTTCAAACGGAATTGCTTCACACACGACAGTCAACAGTATTAGCATTGCACACTCCGGATTGCCTGTTGTTCTTTTCCTGTTGCAAACGCATAGCTCCAAAAGAATTTTGATTTTCAGCAGAGGAGACACGGTTGAACTGCTTGTACAGTGTTAACATGAAATGCTTGCAGTTTCGTAGTGCAACATTCACTTCAATGTACAGACGATAAGAACAGCAATCTGGGAAGAAGTTCGAAATTTACATAGAATGTAAGAATTCACCATGCTATTACATCCAATAGTTCACGGTAGCAGCAACCGTCTTCCGCATCGCGACCCCGATCAATCGCCTCTATATCCATGGATTTAAGTATAATGACAAAATGGTTATTCGGCAAAAGGCTGACTCTGACTTCGTTAAGTCTTCGGCGTCCTATTGCCCTATACATTGCTTCTTCTACCTCCCTGGCTTGGATGGCGTCGGAGATGATGGCGGCTTCAAGTCAGGGTACTGCATGATAAATTCAATGTGTGTAAATGGATTAGTACATGATCATGAATAACTGAAACAGAAACATCTATGCATTGGGCACTAAACAATTTAGGTAGGAAAACATTTGAGCTTGAGCAATGACCGTCTGTAACTGTTTATTCTCCTGCTAGTACAGAACATAGCGTCTGCTATAGTTTTCAGGAACTGACTATCTAACAAAGGCTTACAAGGCAATACTATGTCCAGAAACAGAAATCTAGTGTATCAGCAGTAAATATAAAAGAGAATCCTGTAATGGAGTTAACTGTAAGTATGACGGCATGCAGTCAGGCCAGTCTGCATGTTGTTACTATTTTGTGAACAATATTTTAACTCCTATTAACTAGATAGAAGTTTGATGAAAATCAAATATAGATCTTTCTGAATTACTCTATGAAGTTAGGAAGGCAATGTGGTCATACATTTGCATATGGTGATAATGGTCTCATTGGATGCTTCGTGGCTAAAGTACTTCCATTCAGTTCTTCACGACCATTCTTGGTTGCATGGCTTGTATTGTCTAAAGAGCTGCCAGGAGACGTTAGTAGTTCTTTATTCTCATCTGGCCTGCCTGGCTTTGATGGCGTTGGAGATGAGGGCGGTTTCAAGTCAGGGTACTGCATAATACATTCAGTATGCGTCAATAGAGTACTACAGTACATGATCATAAAGAACTGACACAGAAACCTAAAATGCATTGGACATTGAACAACTTAGGTATGAAAACATTTGATCAGGGCAGTTTGTAAACTGTTTATTCTCCTGCTAGTACAGAGCATAGCGCCTGCCATAGTTTTCTGGAATTAACTATCTAACTGAGACACGCATAAGGCTTTTACAAAGCTATACTATGTCCAGAAACAGAACTCTTGTATATCAGCAGTAAATACAACGAGAATTCTGCAATGACAGCGTGCAGTCCAGCCGGTCTGCATGTTGTTACTATTTTCAAGAAAAAAAGTCAACTGCTGTTAATTAGATAGAAGTTCGAGAGAATCTAATCTAGAGCCTGCTGAATTACTGTGTGAAGGTAGCAAGGCAATGGGGTCATACATTTGCATATGGTGATAATGGTCTCCTTCCTGATTGCTTCGTGGCTAATGTACTTCCATTCGGTTCTCCTTGACTATCCTTAGTTGCATCGCTGGTTTTGATTAAAGAGCTGCCAGTAGAAGTTGGTAGTTCTCCATTCCCCTCTGCCCTCCCCGGCTTTGTTGGTGTCGGAGATGATGGCGGTTTCAAGTCGGGGTACTGCATAATACATTCAAGGTGTGTAAGTAGATTACCGCATGATCATAAAGAACTCAAACAGAAACCTAAAATGCATTGAACACTGAACAACTTAGGCATGAAAACATTTGAGCAGGGCAGTTGTAACTGTTTATTCGCCTGCTAGTACAGAGCATAGCGCCTGCCATTGTTTTCGGGAATTAACTGTCTAATTGAGACATGCATAAGGCTTTACAAGGCTATACTATGTCCAGAAATAGAACTCTAGTGTATCAGCAGTAAATACAAGGAGAATTCAGTTAACTGTAAGTATGACAGCGTGCAGTGAGGCCAGCCTGTATGCTGTTACTATTTTGGAAACAACATTATAAGTGCTGTTGACTAGATAGAAGTTTGATGAAAATCAAATCTAGAGCCTGCTGAGTTACTGTATGGAGGTAGGAAGGCAATGGGGTCATACATTTGCATAAGGTGATAATGGTCTCCTTGAATTCTTCGCGGCTAAAGTACTTCCATTCGGTTCTTCATGACGATCCTTGGTTCCATTGCTTGTATTGACTAAAGTGCTGCTAGGAGAAGTTAATAGTTCTCCATTCCCCTCTGGCTGATCATCTGCTCCTTCAGTGCTCACATCAGTGTGCGTTAAAGTTTTGCTCTTCTTTTCCCTTGGGAAAACATGAACAGATGGCGGAAGATAGTTTTCTTGAATTGCCTATGAAAATAGCAAAGATCAGTGCGTAAACAACGGGGTATGTACCTTTTTAACTGCCATTATTACTTAAAACCCAGTGTCATAACTAACCTGCCAACCATCTGGGCCTCTCAGTCCCCCTTTGATTGCATATGCCTCTTTGAAACCATTGTTGAACAGGAGCTCAGCCACTTTCATTGAATTACCATCAAAGCTACCTTACACAACATAAACTTAAGTTGGTAACAGATTGCAGCATGATAAAGCTCAAAGAGTTATATAAGAATCAATACATTCAGCACCTATGAAGAGTATACAGCAACATCAGTACATTCAGCACCTATGCAAAACTACCAATATCTGAATTCTGAATCTAAAGTAACAAGCTTCAGAGGGCAAAATTGACATTGCATCCATCTTTAAAAGTCTCGAAGATGCACTAGAACATGACAAGAAATTTTCTATTTATTAAGTTAGACAATTAGATATAATAGGGACTAATTGGATGGAAAAGAAGCTTATCCCTGTATTTCATTGTGGCGGAACGAGTAAAGTAATTGACTAATTGTTTCAGACTATTTTGAACTGTCAATGTGGCAGTTTGATCTGTGCTAGTCGCAAATAAACCGAAATTATTCAGATTATGCTCAACACTCACAAAAGACAATGTTCTTGAAACACGACTACGCTCTTGTTCGGTTTGTGAGCTCGATGTGGAAGTAGTACTCAATTGTAATTAAGACGATACTAAATCAGTCTGTCTCAACTTTTTTGAACACAGCGCGACAAAACTGGTCTTAACTTGATATTGACTCGATCGATAGAACAATCAGCCCGATCCAGAGATTCTGGAAGGGTCTATTTTGATTCCACAAATTTCGTATGAAATAGTTGAATTTCGTTGTTTAACTACAACTGCATTGCACTTCTAAATCTAAGTTAAGTACACGTCTACTCTGCTGCATAAAAAGACATCTGGCACTATACACATTAATCGACATTCCATCACGAATGGTTCATGCCAAACCTACTCGATCAATACACACAACTAGTAAAGCATTTCAGTAACGCAGGCACACCACCGACAGCAGGCGTCAAATGAAGTTCCATGGAGCACTCACTTGTCAAGGACGCAGACGACGGTGTTGGCCGGGTCCGGGAACCTGGCGAGCACCTCCCCGAGGAACCGCTTCTCGTCCTCCTCGTCGAACTCCACCTGCACGGCGCTCTTCTCGACGAGCCTGAGGTTGGGCGGCGCCATGAACCGCACGCTGTTGCCCCGCCGGATGTCCAGCATCTGCGCCTCCGGCACGTCCCGGAGCTTGCGGAACGCGTCGAGGGCGCCCACGGCCTTGTACTTCTTGAAGTACTCCTGCGCCAGCGGGAGCACCACCAGCCAGACGAACACCACCCCGGCCACGAAGAAGGGGTTCCGGTTGTTGAAGTCGTCGACGGCCAGCACGATGGACTCCAGGCTCACCTTGCTCCCGCTGCCGCCGTCCGCCTCGGTCGCGAGGGCCGGGAGCGGCCATGACGCGGCGGCCGCGGGGAGGAGGAGGAGGAGCTCGCCTCGCCAGGGCGCCGCCGCATTCCGCGCCAAGATTGGCGCGGCGGAGGAGGGGGTGACGGAGGAGGTGGGGGTCCTGGCCGCGTTGGGCGGCGAGAGTTGGGTCCTGC
Source organism: Aegilops umbellulata (assembly GCA_032464435.1). NCBI lineage: Eukaryota > Viridiplantae > Streptophyta > Magnoliopsida > Poales > Poaceae > Aegilops > Aegilops umbellulata. Next base: position 472,432,438 of record CP136056.1, on the reverse strand, counting down.
GAGGGTTCCGCGGGGGTCTGAGGAGGGTTGGGAGGTGGGAGGTGGAGATTTGGAGGAGGGAGCAGTGGTGCTGGAGGCGGAGGAGCGCCATGCGGGCAAGAACTTGAGCTCCGTGCAAGGATAGAAGGAGGTGGAGGTGGAGGTGGAGCTCTGCACGCCCCGGGACTCTCTATCCGATCACTCCACCTTTTCCTCTTCTGAAAATGGATTATTACAAGGAAGAAAAAAAAAAGAGGAGAGGAGATTGCCGAATTCGGCCCATACGTCTGTTCCACACGGGCTGAAGAGCGCGATAGAATTAGGCCCAGGTCTACTGGGAGAGGAGATCCTCGTCTTCAAAACTTCGGGACAAAACTCTGAAATTTTTTTTTGCGTGAAAACTTTTGATCTATTCATCAAATGTCAAGGTAGTACAAAGAATACTAGAAGTAAAAATTACATCCAGGTCCGTAGACCACGTAGCGACGACTACAATCACTGGAGCGAGCCGAAGGCGCGCCGCCGTCATCGCCCCTTCCTCGTCGGAGCCGGGCAAACATTGTTGTAGTAGACAGTCGGGAAGTTGTCGTGCTAAGGCCCCATAGGACCAGCGCACTAGAACAGCAACCGCCGCCGATGAAGAGAAGCATAGACCGGAAGGATCCAACCTGCAGACACACAGACGTAGACGAGCGAAGACCGGATGCAGTCGGATCCACCGAAGACAAACGCCGACCGGATCCCATGAGATCCGCCGGAGACAAACCTCCACACGCCTTCCGACGATGCTTGAAACATCACCGGGACGGGGGCTAGACGGGGAGGACCTTATTCCATCTTCAAGAAGCCGCCACCGCCTCATCTTCTTGAGCATGGCACAAACCCTAACAAAACTCAGAAAAGCATCTAAAAACGGAGCCCTCCCGCCGGCAAGGGCCAGGATCCACCGTGCCTCCATGATCCGAGGACCATAGAAGATAAGGCGGACCGGCGGCGCCGGCGAGAGGCAAGGAAACCCTAGATGGGAGTTGGGCGTGCGCAGGAGGAGCGAAGGGTTGGCTTACGGCTTACCTAGGAATCAGACACGATCTCGAACAACATCATGCCATAGCTGTAAACGTCCGCCTTGACCGTGATGGCGGTGCCGGCAAACCACTCTGGCGCGAGGTACCCCACCGTTCCCCTCACCGTCGTCAGGACGCGACTGAAGTCATGACCCATGAGCTTTGCGAGTCCGAAGTCCGCGACTTTCGGTACAAATGAATCACCCAGAAGTATGTTCTCGGGCTTGATGTCGCAGTGTATGATGCAGTCCCTGCATTTCTCATGGAGATAATGTAATCCCCTGGCAACTCCTAGTGCTATCTGGTACCTTGTGCTCCAACTCAGCAATGGTTGATGACTCCTGAATAGGTACCTACCTAGTGAGGCATTGGACATGTACTCGTATACTAGCAGCCTGCGCGTTCTGCCTGAGCAGAACCCCAACAATCGAACGAGGCTGACATGTTGAATGGTGCCGATTGTGCTCACCTCCGCGCGGAACTGCTTCTCCCCTTGGTGAAATCCTTCGAGCTTCTTCACGGCCACCAAGGTCGCATCAGGCAATGACCCTTTGAACACCGAACCAAAGGCGCCTCCGCCAAGCTTATCAGAGAAAAATTTCGTCAGAATCCGCAGATCACGGTATCTGAACACCATCAGTGCACCATCGACTCGCGGCACCACAACCCTAAACCTTCTACTCAATAGGAAAACTGAAACAACCATCATTACTGCAACACTAACAGTAATAATGGTGATTATGTCCAGTTTCTTAGTGTAATTTCTGCCAGAGAACTCAGATGCAGCCAAGCGAATATGAATAGAACTGCCTTGAGTACCAATGCTACTCAAATCTTGTAGGTTGATAAGGTCCCCGTACCAAAGGGAGCAGCTGCCGTTGAAGGAATAAGCAGTACAATCATGGTTTCTTAGGCACACAAGCTCACAATTTTGAGTACTATTTGTTGTTGCTGCTGCGATGATGCTTTGTGCATTGCTTGGTAACTTAACATTCATCATGGTGTAGAACTTGTCACTCCGCGAGCCATTGTTGTTGATCTGAAGGGCAACATTTCTTATGCAGCCTTGAGTATGATCACCCTATGACCACTGGCCCTTGTATTGCTCACTGAAACCACGAAGGCAACTACAAGATGCCAATGCATTCTCGGTGCAGACACTGAATGACCCACACAACGAGTACACGTCAGGTTGCGCCTTGGGTACCGAAAAGAACAACATCCACTGCTTGGTGTTCTCAATCCACGGAAGACCTGAACCCGCCTTGTCGCGTCCAAGAGAAATCTCGTGATGAATATGTCACCCTTGATAGTATACAAGAAGTAGCCATTCTTGCCACCGACGTCGTCAAATGAGTACAATGAGTTGGGATAAGCATGTGTGGGTGTCATCTCCGGCACGCCTGTGAAACCGTTGCCAATCCATTTGCCGCTGGTCCAGTACTATTGGGTACTATTCCACAAGAGGAAGAACTGGTTTGTACCGTTTGGGTCCAACACAAGGGAGAACAACCCTGGAGCTGGGTCACTAAAAGTCTTCCATGCGACAAGGCTTGTGCTCCCGCCTGTGAGCTTGCCTCGACCGACTTTGCCTCCAGGGAGCCAAGTGTTGCCGAAGTGGTTGAAGCTTTGCCACAGGATAACTGAGGTGTTAGATGCATTTGCTAGGACAAGGTTACCACTGTCGAGGATGACACCAATTGTGGAAGAGGTGATGGTCGTCATGTTGGTAGACCAGACCACCGATCTTGAGTTATCGACTAGGACCATGTTACCATCAGTCGATATGGTTAGGCGAGCCGACAGACTAGAAACCGGAGAGTCCCTATTTGCGATCCAGACCGGTACTTGCTTTGATATTTTGTTGTACCATATGGCGATATACCAATCCTCTGAATTATCTGTTGCACATCAAAATGAAAATGTCAAAGCATGCCGAAGGTGGTGAAATTATTTTGGTAGCTTTGGGCGCGTCAAAATCCTAAGTGGACTGAGAATTTCTTATTCCAACTCAAGAATTCTGGCATTATTTTTATTTACCCTAGGAAATTGAGTATATGCAAAGTTGGAACATTTGTGCAAAAAAAACAATTAACTCATGTTAAATCTGAATCTTTTTTGTAGCATCAGGACCCACCAAGCGAAGCAGTGCGTGGTCTGACTCAACACACACTAATTTCTATTCACTAGCCTAACAAAATTAGAAATTTTTAATATTATACATGGAAAGTTAATATAAGTATTGTTTCTTTGAATCTTGTAGAAACAAAAGTACAACATATTTGTAAATATCATTTACTACTTACTTTCATAGCTTATAACATATCAAAAGTGCTATTGTGAGCTCGAGTGAACAGAAAATTCCAAAAATATTGTAAAAAATTAAAGATTTCTATTTTTTGGCAAGTAACATTGTTTCTTTTCTACACGTATGCAAATTTTCGCGACGGAATCACATTTGTGGATGCGTGGGGAAAAAACGATGCTGCAAAATGCTTCCGAAGACACTAGTATTGAAGCATTCATTTTTTTTCATACCTCTATGAATGCGTTTCCATAGAGAAATTTGCACGCACGTAGAGAATTGATCAATGTTTCTTGCCAAAAAACGCCATTGATTTTCCTTTTATTTTTATTATTTCTTCAAATTTTACTGTTCACCTGGGCTCATATGAGCTCGAGCTCACAATCTTCACGTCCACAACATATTGTATTTCCCTACTTCCTATTAGGAATATACTCATAACATTGTGGATCATCATATAATTTTAAATATTTATACAAGCATTCTGCCGCAACAAAAAGTGTTGACACCATGTAGGGGCTCCTACCATGAAAATGAGTGTTCTATTTAACATCATCGTTTGTGATTTTTCTCTCTACCGGTCACCCCTTGCATCTGTATGGTATGTATGATTAAAATATTTTACCAAAAGATAGGTGACCTACAATAATTCTAGGAGGAGTTAGTTTATGTTTTCAACAAAGAAAATATATTAATACCGCAAAGATATCAATTACACACGACCTCTATACCAACAAGATGTCCAAAGACATTAAAGATACAGACAGCCAAAAAGAAAATAAAAAGAAAAGAAGAAAAAGGCCCTGCCACGGTGATCAATCACTAGCAGCAACAACACTCAAACCACCACTGTAAACAACACTCGAATTACGAAAAAGGTTCTCTAAACGCAACGCCTCTAAAAAGGAAACAATACACAAGCATTATCGTTGCCCGATCGAAGATCTTTGATTTTCACCCTGAAGAAAGTCCGAATTCACCCGTAAACAATGCTTTCAACAAGACCATTGCTAGGTACAACCATACCTTGGGTTTCCATCTTGGGAATCAAGACTCGGTACTCGAAGAGCACCACAAAAATTGCAATCCTCAGAGCAACTCCAACGGGGCGACCCAAACGGACGCGCGTTTTATCCGTTTGGGTCGACCAAGCGAACGTGCGCGTCCGTATTTTAAAATGGGTCGGCTTGACCGCCCAACAGGAGACCGACCCAAATGTGTCGGCGTGGAAAACAAATAAGAAGTTGCACGAAATAGACATAAATAAACATAATTAAACATAAAGTGGCCGGTCAAACGCTGGCCAAAGTCCACCTAAATCTAATAAAAATTAAATAAAACATTAAAAAAGTCTACGCCCGCCTGCTGCCGCCCCGCACGCTGCCCTAGACGTCGTCGGCCTTGCCCTTGCCCTTGCCATCGACGCCGCCGTCGCCGGTGAGGTCGATGAAGACCGGAGCAGGGCCAGCCCACCCGAACGCCGCCTGGTACGCTGCCAGGGCAGCCTCCTTCGGTGTCTGCTGGGGCGGCGGCATTGCGGCCAGCCGCGCGCGCTCCTCCTCCTCCTCGAGCCGGAGCGCCTCCGCGTCACGTTGGAGCATGGCCTCGTAGCGCATCTGCGCCTCGCTGTCGGCCTGCTCCTGGCGGAGCCAGTGCTCCTTCCAGCGCTCGAGGTGGGCCTCCTCCTGCTCCGGCGTCGCGGCGAAGTGGACGGGAGGCGCGCTCACCCACTCGCGGTACTGGCCCGTCCACGAGTAGGCCTCCTCCGGCCAAGTGGGTGGAGGCGGGGAGCGCTTACGCGTCGGCTCCGGCTCCGGCTTGGGCTGGATGGGCGGCGACGGTGGCAGTGGCGGCACGAAGAGCGGGGCGTGTACGGAGTCCCCCGCCGCCAATAGGGCAAGGGCTTGCTCTAGCCCATCCCAGTGCGCGCCTTCCTCGAGGCGGCTAACCTCCAACGCGTGCTGCAGGGCCTCCTCGAGGGCGGCTTGGTATTCCGCCTCCACCTCCATGTCCTCCGGGTCTACCTGCGGGGGCGGCGGCAGGATGGCGTCGACACCCGAGCGCCGTTGCTCCTCGTGTTCGAGGGCGAACCACACCTCCCAGTTGGGGGCGTCGTCGGCGTACTCTGGCAGCCGACGCTGCTCCGGCGTGAGCTGCGCGCGATGCCTGCGCACCTCGTCGTCGTGCGCCCGCTGGCTACGCGGAACCGCCGGCACCGGGATCCGCTGCGGATCCAGATGCCAATGGTGCGGCAGCGTGACATCGGGGTACGGCAGTGGCTGCCTGTACTCCCAGTGCCACCGCGCTTGATGCACCAGGATGTGCATGCGCCGGCGACCAGAGCGGAAACGCGGCGCCGCCGGAGAAGGAAGGGGAAGGGGAGCACGAGAGGACGAGGCGCCGGGGATGCCCTTGCCATTGCTGCTGCCGAAGAGGCCCATGGGTGCGCTAGGGTTTGCGGTCGGCAGCGAGGAAGCAAAGGAAGTGGTGGGGGCCAGATGTGGACGGGAGAAGTGTATGAGGCCGACCCCGCCGCACGCGTGGTTAAAAAAGGACGCTTCCACTGGCTGGCGCGTGGGCCCGCTGTCGGTGGCCGTCATAAATAAGACGATCGGTGGCGGTTGGGTGGCCTCCAGGTGGGGACGCGGCGGACGGCGAGGAGACGCGTCCGCGCCGATGCATATCAGGCACAACTTTGGGCCGGAAATGGGTCGGCGCGGATGCCAGGCGGACACGATTTGAGTTCGGGTCGGCGCGTTGGGTCTTCATTTTTGTCCACACCGACCCAAACAGACGCGGGCGGACAAAATGGGTCGCCTCATTGGAGTTGCTCTCAAGTGCTTGTGCCCTCGCTTGCCGAGGCCGTTGTTGCAAGTCACTAAACACTTAGCACACGGTCTTCAACGCATCCAATACACCCTTTCGCCAATCGCTTCAAGACCTCCAATCACAGTAGCCATGATTTGAGTCCAAAGACGGCATACGGCAGTCCGTAAAGATTTCCGACAGGAAAGACCGGAGAAATCATGCCGCATCGTCCTGTAGCCATCCCTGCAGCGCCACCACACCTCAGACCAATTTGTACGTCGATCGGGAAGCACCGAACCACAACAGAGGGTCATCAACGGCACACCCAGTGCTCGGTGTCAGCACGGGGCGTGGTGCGCCGGCAGGCTAGCCGACCCCTGATCCTTTCCACATCATGTGCTCACCTAGGCACGGAGTGCATGTGCATGACTTTGGTGGTGGAGCGACATGCATTCAGCCCAGCAATTAATGATACATGTGTTGCATACTTTCTCCGTTTTTAAATATAAGTCTCTTTAAATATTTTAAATAAACGACAACATATAGATGCATGTAGACGTATTTTAAAGTATAGATTCATTCATTTTATTTTGTATGTAGTTGTTTGTTAAAATCTTTAAAAAGACTTACATTTATGAACAGACGGAGTACTTCGCATGCATGAGGCATGAACGAACGCATCTTGCCAAACACATCTTGTACGATGCAGCCGCGATCCAATGGAGACGAGTGCAGACCCAAGGCTAGCGGCCTGCCAGATCGGGAGGCTACCGGCGGCCAGATCGCGATGTCGCCGACATAGAGCGGACGCAGCCAGATCAGAGGACGGGGATGCAGGACAGCGACGACCAGATCGGAAGAAACCTTGGTGGGGTTTGAGTTGAAGATCACCACCTCACCAGGCTAGAGAAAGAAAAAAGACGAGCGGACATGCCCCGCCGCCGACGTCCGCTGTGGCAGTGGCATAGTGAATGGGGAGATGGGGAAGGGCCTCCGGGGTCACCCTAACCGACCCGGGAGGCAGTTTTACGAGCGAACAACCCATGTTCCCCTCACGATTGGAATTGCGACTTGGCTAATGTGCACATGTCTACACGGTCTTCCTCGCTCTCTCTATATGAATCATCTCTTCCCTCCCTCGCACATACACACACTTAAACCATGTAACTCATCGTTGCAACCACCACTCAAGCCCTCTTCACTTCAACATGCCGGTTAGCTGCATGCCTCGCTAAGAGCCGTGGCTCAGTTCAAGCTTATCCTTGTACTTTGAAAATGTTTGGAACATCGTTGTATTTCTTGAAGTTTGTTTTTAAACCTGTGGAAGTATTACTTGCCTTTCCGGTAATCCCCTATTTTTTGGTTTTCTCATCAATTTTTATACTTGGACCGTACGTTCTAGAAGTCAACTTTATACTTTTCAAATTTCAACACTAAAGTTGGAAGTTTTTGCTTTAATATTTTTAAGTTCTCATGTAAATTTCTAGAACCTCACTCTTCTCAGTACTAAAAATCCACTCTCTCTCTCTCTCTCTCCCCCTTTCTCTCCTCTCTCTGCACCACACACTTACATGCATACACTTATAAGAGCATCTACAGCCGGACGCCTCAAACCATCCCTCATATGCCCGCGGACGCGCCCGGTCAGTGACCGGACATGAGAGAGAAGGAAAATCGTGACCCAACCGGATCCCTCATATCATCCCTATACGTCAGGGCTGTCTGCGAACCCTCATATCCATCTCAAATATGGTGAGGATATGAGGGCTCGCGGACGCGCCTGGACATTCCACCACATAGGACGCGGCCCCACCCCGGACCACCTTTTCTCTTTCTTTATTCAATCATTTATTTCTCTCTCTTCATCTCCACCAATCACGTGCAAGTGACCGAACATATGAGAAGAAAAAAGAGGAGTGTGGCTGCACTGACGAATAAATAGAGGCTCAAAACGGACACGCTCGGTCACTGACCGGGCGTGTCCACGGGCGTTTAAGGGGTCATATTTGCTATGTCCGGCTGTAGATGCTCCAAACCTATGTATCTGCATCCAACGCTACATCCACCAGTCAAGCCTTGACACTTGAACATACTAGTGAGTTGCATGCCGGGAATGGATTTTTGGAACCCGAATGTATTGAAGGACCTTAATTTAGATATTTTAAAATCACATTTAAAGTTTCGAAAAAATCCAAAAGGGATTCTTCGTGATCATATGGATGTATATTACATATGTGTAAAGTTTGGTGATGAAATAAATAAACATATAAGTTATACAAAAATGACAAAATGTTGATTTCCAAGTAGTGAATAGTACATGCACTATTCATCTTTCCAAAATCATGATTTTGTTATTTTTGTGTAACTCACATGTTTACTTATTTCAGCATCAAAATTTGCACTGTGTAATATACATCTACATAAACATGTTGATTTATTTTCAGAATTTTTTGAAACTTCAAAATAGCATTTTGGCACTATTCAAAATATAGGGCTCCAATGCACCCGTCCTCCAAAGTGACTTTTTGGTTGCATGCTTCGTTATGAGTCTAGCTCAATTCAAGCGTATCCTCGTACTTTTAAAATGTTTGTGACAATGTTGACCTTCTTGAAGTTTGCTTTTAAACTTGTGGAAGCATCCATTGCCTTTCCAACAATTCCCTATATTTTTTGTTTTGTGGTCTATTCTTTTTTTACTTGGCTCGTACGTTCTAGAAGCCATATTTATATTTTAAAATTTCAGTATTAAAATTGGAAGTTTGCTTTAATAGTTTTAAGTTGACCTATAAATTCCTAGAAGCTCGCCATTCTCTATTTTAAAAGTTCCTCTAAATTATTGGATGCCCACCTATTAATTTTTGAAAGTTAGCTAGTACATTTTTGGAAATTGATCCTTCTAACATCCTAAACGTGTCATCGGGAAAAGTAACGACTATGCTTTTCTTTGGCTATTACTAATTACAGATTTACATTATTTAAGCACTCCCGCGACGTCGTGCATTTACTCACTAAATATCTTAAATATGAAACTTAAACTACATGCCCTCTCTTATGAAATCAGTGGACCTCTTGTGCACTTGAACAGTTTCGCAATTTTGATTGTTTTATTATATTTAATTTACAATTTTGTTTTTTAAATATATTTAAGATAGGATTTTTTAACATGTATTGCCACATAGGTTTGCAACTTTTTAACACAGTTATTTATTTATATTTTCAGAAAACAATATGTGCATGTCATATACAAATTCAGGAGTGTATATGTAATTATGATTTAAGTACATGATCGGTATAGTACACGCATATATGTGTAGTGGTTGTGCGCGTTGTAATGTTTGGATGAAAATATTTATTTCACATACCTAGATGTACACACAACACATTTACCTAGCTAGCTGTGTCACGCATGCTCGGGTAACTTCGGGCCAGTTCTTTTGGAAGTTTAAAAATTAAGCCGCCTCCTCTCCAACTTTTTCCGTAAATCGGCTCTCTTAGTCATTGGGGCTTCTAAACTAGTTATGTGATAACTAATTTGGAAGCCCCAATAAATTTTAAAGGCGGCTTATTTTTTAAGCTGAGGAGAAGCAACTTATTTTCTTAAGCCACCCAAAAGAACAGGCCTGAATCAGCATGTTTAAAGGAAAAAAAGTTTAATTTGCTTGATGATCTTACTTTGTGTGTTTTCTAGTGTAACAATAACATGTATGGACTCTTGGGCGATCCAATCTTTCTTGCAAGGCCAACTCCAATGCATGACCCCATTTGGTCTGCGTGTGTTCGTTTTGGGTCCAAACGGACAAAAACGATGGCCCAACACAGCGTCACATTCTCATTTTTTTTGTCCCTTTTGTGTTTGCTCGGACCTATTTCTGTCCCAAATTTGCTCGCGATTTGTGTCCTCATCTCTAGTATTTGATCTATTTTTTATTTACAAAAACAGATACATCCGCGTCGAATGGGTAGTCTGCGTTGGGTGCATGGACCTTGTCCGCCTGTCCGGTGCTGCCTGTATTTCCGTTTGCCGACCCAACGGACAAAAAAGGCGAATTCCGCGTCTGTTTGGGTCACTGCGTTGTAGTTGACCTAAACATACAGACATCTAAACAAAGCGAATAGAGTTCCCATGTCTAGTTTGATCCTACATGTAGAATTATGATCTAATGATTATTTGTAGGTAGTTTTATAGAATTAACATGGAGGATCAAATGATGCATCCAATTAGTAAGTACGTATAAGATAAGATATAACATATATTCCACACCATGTTGATTTTAAACATGAATTTGGGTTGGTGGAACAATTTCAATTTTTTCAAAGCATGAAGGAGGAGTGCCCACAGAATAAAGTGCGTGATATGTATTTAGTATATATTACAAGAAGGGAGAAGTACAAGGCAAAATAATTGTGTTTGGTGCGGCGACTTCCGTTTTCATGCTTGGATTTAGGTTGGTGACGCTTCTCCGTCTGCTCGATTGACGTTTTTTATTTTTCACTTGTCTGTATGAAGATTTAATTCTTTATGGTTTATATACACAAAAATAGGCGAAAAACCTGTTTTGAGGAAAAAAAAGGCAAAACACGACCATAAACAGACCAGCGAAACAGCTCCGGGACACCAATACAACCACTGGGGGTTCTCAGAAAAATAAATACAACCACTAGGGGTAAACTCTATTGAAAAAAAATGAGCGAACATGACACGCCAGTCAGATGTCAATGATTAAAAAGGGAAAACAAACATGGTTTGGTTTGACATAGAACTTAATTGCAGACTAAGGCATAGCTTAGTGGTGGGAAGAGGCTGATGCCTTTCCACTCACCCAGGTTCAAGGCATGATACTTGCAATTTGAATTTGTTGCACCAATTATATTTTAGAGGTTCCCTTACAGTCTTTCTGTCAAAAAAAAATAAAGAACTTAATTAACCTGAAAGGGAAATGTTTATATTCGGTGGACCGGCCGAAGTCAACTCACTGGCTCGCGCAGTCTCTCCTATCTACGTAAGCCACGTGTTTCACGGGTCCACCCACCGTCAAGCTTTTTCCTTATCTTCTAATGCGTGTTCCACCTCTAGCCACTCGTTTCTTAGGGGGTGTTTGTTTCAGAAATCCTAGGACTTTTTCTAGTCCCAAGGACTAATCAAAAAAGACTCTCCAATAGAGTCTTTTTCTAGTCCCTGTAGAAAAAGTCCCTCCCGTTTGGTTCTTAGGGACTTTTTCTAGTCTCTCGGACTAAAAAGTCCCTGAACCAAACACCCCCTTATCCTTCTCTCCTCCTGCGGAACAACACCCAACATCTTGCCGTCGTCGAGTTGGACACCGCTGCAGCCGCTCGTCCTGAAGACGACGCACCTGGACGCATTTTGCTACAACCAACACTTGTGGCACTGGAGACGGCAGGCACAAGGGTGGTGGTTGGTTCATCTGACAGTAGGGATGTCAACCGGGTCCCGTTTAATCCCGTTTAAAGTCCACTTATCATATGATAGTTCAAAAAAGTTTTTTGTTTGTTTGAGAAAAATGAACTATCAAGCTAGCAAAAACTAACTAAACGGGATTGCGGACGCCATTTATTTGCCATTTACATCCCTATCTAGCACCCACTGGTGCTGGAGACGACGAGTCCTGGACGCGAGCGTGCTACAATCGACACTTGCCGACGCTGGAGACGACGGACTCCCCGGTATGGAACACGCCTATGCAGATGATACAACCGACATCGTTGATAGCTTCAATCGACGACAGAAAAGCTTCAAACGGCAGTGCGTTTTGTTACTGCGAACCCGACTTTGCTTTTGTGCAAGCTGCGACAGAAAATATTGGGAAACTCTAGCCTTCAGCTAGTGGATCACTCGCGATCATCCGCCGTCTTGTATGTGCGACGCGTGTCCTGCGTCAGGCCCACTTAGCATTGTCTCTGCAACGATTGGTTTTCTTCCTTTCCTCTTTCATCTCTCTCCCATGAACGGATAAGGAGGAAGCCGGCCATGGGAATCTATGTTGTCGACATGGGAATCGACGTCGTTAAGCATGGTCAAGCGCGAGCGCCACCGCAGTCGGCTGCCTCCACCATGAACGCCGGCCGCCGTAGGCCATCGGCCGTTGCGGTGTGCCCGAGCTCGACACGGCCGCCGCCGACCTCCTCGCCGGATCTGGCTGCCCAAGTTCTGTAGCAACGCCTAGTTCCTGCAGCAAACCCTTGATGCCCAAGTTCCTGCAGCAAACCCTTGATGCCCAAGTTCCTGCAGCAACGCCCGCCTCAGCAGATCTAGCCACCGAAGGTCCTGTAGGCTGTAGCAACGCCCGCAAAGTCAATCGGCACGGTATCCAAGCTCCTGGCGGAGTGGACGAAGGCGACAAGGCATTGGAGGCGGTTTTGTTTTTGAAGCAAAGGGCATGTTGCAAAAGAGCCCTGTTTCATAAAAAAACCACTCGAATTATTTTTCTGCAACAAGGGCTTTGTTGCGATAATTTTCTGCAACAAGAGCTTTGTTGCGGGAATTTTCTGCAACAAGTCCTCTGTTGCGGGAATTTCCTGCAACAAGACATCTGTTGTAGAAATACCACAACATCACTCTTGTTGCAAAGTGGTGGTTGCTCACGTGGACACATCGGACGGCTATTAGGGTGTCCATCCAATGGTCAGCGAGGCGGCGGATATTTTTTCATTAACCGCCGATCGACGCGTAGCACTGCCCGAAAATATTTAACATGATTCAGAAAAGCTTCAACCGGCAACGCGATTTGTTGCTCTGACCATCGCTTTGTTTGTGCAAGCCACGACAGAAAAGATTCAACCGGCTTTGGAAAAGCTTCAACCGGCAATGATTTTTGCTGCGGCGACGATGGTGAAAAGAGCTGCAACTAGGTGAGTGGGATTCTGGAACCGTTACTGAACGAAGCTGGAATTGACGTTTCGTTTTTGTTTCAACTGACAGAAGCCGTGTTTTGTGACAATGACAGGTGGATCGCGGTGGGCTGCAACCGGAACCTGCAAAAGCTACAACTAGCGTTTGGTTTTGCTGCGTTGGTCATGGTGAGGCAGTGACCTGAGAGATAAGGACAGGGCGTTCGCCGGCTCCGTCAATGCTGCAACCGCTGTCGGCGGTGCTTCAACGACGAGGATATTGTGGCGCACGCACTTGCTGAACGAAGGGCTGCAGGGAGAAACATCAAACGCGATGACGTTCGTTGTGGCGGCCTGCGCAAGCTTCCAACAGCGACAACGGCGACCCTGAGCTGCAACGGCCGCAGGCCAGGGGCGCACGACGCTGGCTGGCTGCCGAGGACGACAGCGGTCGTCAAGCCTTGTGAGGAGCGCATGACGGAGTGGGAGTGCGTGGAGAGCTAGCAAAGGAGGGGATTTTTTTCCCATGCGTGAGGAATGAGATGAATCGGGTGGAGGGGAGAGAATCCAACGGCGCTGGGCTCAAATCGGAGGGCCGCGCGGCAGGGCCGTCTCCAGAAATTTGGAGGCCCGGGACGAAATGCAGAATGTCGTCCTAAATTTTGGTACACTCATATAACTGAAGTTCTAAGCTTATCATTTATAGCAAGATAAGAAACAAAAATGGTGGTACCTTGAAATTTGAGTTAGCAATTATCTCCAAAAATAGCTGCATCAATCCATGTGAAGTCTAAAACCTCCAACTACAAAGTATAAAGAAATTTATCGTATATCAATATATAGGAATGGCTAATTCTCAAATTTATAATTAACTTTCAATGTATTCTAGAAAGAAAGAAAAAAAAATCAATGTGATCATTTTGTGCACCAAAATTCAGAAACTAAGAGCATACATATAATAGTGTTGGCAGGAGTGTGTCTCTTGATTTTTCGGATCAGAAGATGTAGATTCGTTTGGGTCTTGTTTACTGGAATTCAGAAATCCATATGTGAATTCTGAAGCAAACTGGCCTACAGCAAACAGATCTGGAGCACTCGTGTGGGGATCATGGCTTGGGGAACTAGTCAACTAGGCCTGCAACATCCATCTTGAGAGGAGACAGGATGAAGACTGGAGGAGGGCCGTGGGTGACGACGGAGAGGGCAACCAATACGCGAGGCGAGCGATCGAATCGGGAGAACCAGCCGACGGAACAAACCCTAGCGGTATGATCGGCCAAGGTCGCGACTCGGGAGGGGTCTACAATAAGGATGGGCTGGTACGATCTGCTTTAGACGATCAAGGCGACGCGCTCGTTTCGCTGGCCACCTGTTGACCTAGCGACTTGGGGGCCCCAGAATTTTGAGGGCCCTGGGCGGTCGGCCAATTTGGCCTGCCCCATCGACGGGCCTGCCGCGCGGCGACCGGCCCAAATTTCGGCCGGTCCGCCGGCGCCTAAGGTTCGCCTTAACAAAAAGAAGTCATGCTTGATATGAAAGTCAAACATATATCCCTTACACAAATCGAAGCTTATTTGATGTGACTATGTAGAAAACTAAACCAAGTTTCTCCCCAAAAAAGAACTAAAGCAAGTAATCAAGCGATTCAAAGCAATCAAGGTGCAAAAGAGGATTGTCGTAAGCTAGGTTCATTTACTCTTAGATTCTTATATAGGCAAACGTCGTTTTTTTCTTTTTTCTTTTTGCGGGGTATAGGCAAACGTCGTTGTGAGTGAGCAATAATATATCGTACTCCCACCATGAGTCTTACTTGCCAGATCCTACAAGCTCGTATACTACGTGGATCTATAGCCATGCACACAAAAATAATAAAATAAGACCATATATATGCTACGTGTCATTGCTGCACGTACCTGACTGGAAAAATCCCAGCGCGAACCTGCCACTCTTGGACACCAGCGGCCTCTGGCTGCCGGACAACGGCCGGTCGACGGTGAAGGTGTCGGTCGCGCCGGCGCGTAGCACAGCTCCTTGGAGAGCAACCAGGCCAACGACGAATAAAACGGGAGCGAGTGCAGGGAAGACGGGTGTCCCCGAACTCGCCATTGCTCAAGCCTTCGAGCTATTCCCTTCGTTCCAAAATAGATAACCCAATTTTGTACTAAAGTTAATACAAAATTGGATCATCTCTTTTGGAACGGAGGGAGTAGCAGATACAACTGAGAAGGCGAGAGTGCGTGCTGTTATACGCGAAAGTTGTGGAATAGTAAGACGAAAGGCGCAGTTAATTATGACTTTCGCTTCTCTTGCGGGTCAAAAAAAAACTTTCGCTTCTCTTCCAGAGGTATTTTGTCGACAGATGTGGACTCTTCCTCAACATGACTTTTTGTGGAAAGTTGGAAACTTTTATGTGGATGGAAATATCGAAGCTCAGTCCTCGCATGCAAGTGTTTCTTGAAGGTGGAATAGTAAGTGGCTGGCTCTTTCTGAATGAAACTCCGTGGAGCGGTGGGGCGTGAGATCTTTTCTTTTCTTCCTAAATACTAAGTAGTAATTATGTACGTGCAATGCACGTATTAGGTAGGATATTAGTGACACGTTATATTAGATAAGGCTGGCCATAGTGGGGGTAACATAATCGGTAACATGCACTTGAGACTAGCAAATATGTTTATGTGGCACATAATTAAAGAAGAAAGAGAGGGTTAGAGTAACATAGGTAGATACCATATCATGTTAAATGCTATGCTACTTTATGTCATGCATAGCAATAAATATGATCATCTATGATACTATTTTATGTTACTATTACTATGAAGGTAGTATCATACACTAGTATCATATGCATGATACTAGTATTGTTGGAACACGTCACCAGCCCCACCACGTACAGGAGGATAACTCTCCACGTCCTGGTCTCTAGGATCCCTAACTGCATGAGCACGCTTGTCCAGCACGTATAGTTGAGCATGGGCCTCGTGCCGTTGTAATCTCTCTCCCTCCCTCTTGTACTCTCTCTCGTGCATGTATATAAGCACGCCCCTACAGTGAATACAATCAGAGTGAGAGTTGCCTAACCTAGCTTGGTATCAGACGCATCTTCTGATCTTCTCCCTGCTTCCGCAATGAACCACCTCCTCCGCCGCACCCACTCGCCAGACCTCGACTCGCCCAAGTCCAACCCCTTCCTCCCGAACCCTGCTCGCGTCGTGCCCACCACACCGCCCGCCTCCTCGCCGGCCGCTGCTCCGCCCGCGCCTCGTCGTCCGTCCGCCGCCGACCGCGGCAAGGCCGACGTTCCTGTGATGGCCGCGGCTCCTTCCTCGTCGTCCTCGGCACTGCGTGCGGTCCTCCCCAACCCTACGCCTGCCGCGGGGATCCTCCTGTTGGGGAACGTAGCATAAATTCAAAATTTTCCTACGTGTCACCAAGATCAATCTATGGAGTCATGTAGCAACGAGGGAGGAGTGGATCTACATACCCTTGTAGATCGCGCGCGGAAGCGTTCAAGAGAACGGGGTTGATGGAGTCGTACTCGTCGTGATTCAAATCACCGATGATCCTAGTGCCGAACGGACGGCACCTCCGCGTTCAACACACGTACGGAACGGAGACGTCTCCCATGCCTTGATCCAGCAAGGAGGAGGGAGAGGTTGATGGAGATCCAGCAGCACGACGGCGTGGTGGAAGTAGCGGGATTCCAACATGGCTTCGCTAAGCGCTGCGGGAGGAGGGAGATGTGTCACGGGAGGGAGAGGGAGGCGCCAAGCCTTAGATTCGTTTGCTCCTCCTTTTCCCCACTATATATAGGGCCAATGGAGAGGGGGAGGCGCAGCCCTTGCCCCTTCCTCCAAGGAAGGGTGCGGCCAAGGGTGGGGAGGAGTCCATCCTCCCCAAGGCACCTCGGAGGTGCCTTCCCCCTTTAGGACTCTCCCCTTTTTCCTATCTCTTGGCGCATGGGCCTCTTGGGGCTGGTGCCCTTGGCCCATATAGGCCAAGGCACACCCCTTACAGCCCATGTGGCCCCCGGGGCAGGTGGCCCCACCCGGTGGACCCCCGGGACCCCTCCGGTGGTCCCGGTACAATACCGATGACCCCGAAACTTGTCCCGATGGCCGAAATAGTACTTCCTATATATAATTCTTTACTTCCGGACCATTCCGGAACTCCTCGTGACGTCCGGGATCTCATCCGGGACTCCGAACAACTTTCGGGTTACCGCATACTAATATCTCTATAACCCTAGCGTCACCGAACCTTAAGTGTGTAGACCCTACGGGTTCGGGAGACATGCAGACATGACCGAGACGTTCTCCGGTCAATAACCAACAGCGGGATCTGGATACCCATGTTGGCTCCCACATGTTCCATGATGATCTCATCGGATGAACCACGATGTCAAGGACTTAATCAATCCCATATACAATTCCCTTTGTCTAGCGGTATTGAACTTGCCCGAGATTCGATCGTCGGTATCTCGATACCTTGTTCAATCTCGTCACCGGCAAGTCTCTTTACTCGTTCCGTAACACATCATCCCGTGATCAACTCCTTGATCACATTGTGCACATTATGATGATGTCCTACCGAGTGGGCCCAGAGATACCTCTCCGTTTACACGGAGTGACAAATCCCAGTCTCGATTCGTGCCAACCCAACAGACACTTTCAGAGATACCCGTAGTGTACCTTTATAGCCACCCAGTTACGTTGTGACGTTTGGCACACCCAAAGTATTCCTACGGTATCCGGGAGTTGCACAATCTCATGGTCTAAGGAAATGATACTTGACATTAGAAAAGCTTTAGCATACGAACTACACGATCTAGTGCTATGCTTAGGATTGGGTCTTGTCCATCACATCATTCTCATAATGATGTGATCCCGTTATCAACGACATCCAATGTCCATGGTCAGGAAACCGTAACCATCTATTGATCAACGAGCTAGTCAACTAGAGGCTTACTAGGGACATGGTGTTGTCTATGTATCCACACATGTATCTGAGTTTCCTATCAATACAATTATAGCATGGATAATAAACGATTATCATGAACAAGGAAATATAATAATAATCAATTTATTATTGCCTCTAGGGCATATTTCCAACACCTCCGCACCGCGGGCAGCACTCCTGTTCGCCGCCTTGCGCTCGGTGGCACGGGCGGCGCCCTCGTCCCTCGCCTCGAGCCCGGCGCCTCCGACGCCGGCCCCTCCTCCACGGCCGGCCTGCCGCCCTCCATCGCGCACTATTTCTCCTCCAAGCTGCAGCTTGAGTCCGGTAACTACTCTCGGCGGCGTCAGCTTTTCTATGTTATTGCCTGCAAACATGAAGTGCAGCACCACCTCGACGTCGCCACCGAGCCGCTCGCGCAGAGTGCCGTGCGGCGCAACGACGACCTCACCGTCGTGCTGTGGCTACACGGTGTGGTCGACGAGGACCTCATGGACGTCGTCGCGTTCCCCGACAGCTCCGCCTACGACATCTGGTCTCAGCTCTACGTCCTCTTCATGAAGAACCTTCCCGGGCGTGCGGTTGTCCTCGGCGCCGAGTTCCGCAATCTCGTCCAGGGGGATCTCACGATCGCTGAGTACAGCCGGCGTCTCAAAATGCTGGCCGACGCGCTCGGCGACGTGGGCGAACGTATGTCCGATCAAACCCTAACCCTGCAGCTCATCCGCGACCTCAACCGCAATTTTCACGTCATGGCGGCGTTGCTCCCGATGCAGTCGCCGTTCCCCAACTTCGTCCAGGCCTGCTCTCGGCTCCTCATGGAGGAGATCTCCCTCAACGAGCGGGCCCGTCTGGATGGGCGTCCGGAGGCCACCGCCACCGCCCTCACCATCAACACGGGCGCCAGGGCGACTCTACTCCCACTGATCGCCCCTCCTCCGACAGGGGCAAGGCTCCCGCGACCCCCAACACCGGCGACAGGGGCGGGCGCGGGCGCGGGCGTGGGCGCGGCCGTGGCCGCGACTCCAACACTGGCGGCTCTTCCTCCGGCCGCGGTGGACCACCGCCGATGGCCCCGGTGATCCAGGCGGGCTACTTCGCCCCCTACGGCGCCATGATTCCTGCCCCGACGCTCCAACAACCACGGGCGCCCTGGGCCGCGCCGAACGCAGCTGGTGTCCTCGGGCCGCGACCGCCGCTAGCCCATCAGGCGTACCCCATCATCATCCCTTCACCACCAAGCGGCGGCCCCACCTGGGAGCAGTACAACCAGCTCTATGCCGCCCTCCAGAACCTGTCGACGCAGCAGCACAACCTCGGCGGCGGCCAGGACTGGTTCCTGGACACCGGCGCCTCTTCTCACGTGGCTGGTAAGACAGACCTCCTCACTAAGTTGTGTTCTCCGTCATGGCATCAATCTCAGGGCATAGTTGTTGGTGATGGTTCCCGTCTCCCTGTTACAGCCGTCGGTTCCACCTCTCTGTGTGTTTGATCATGTTGCTTGTGAGAGAGGTTTTAGTCAACGGGTCTAAACCTTTCAGATCCGTGTGTGCTTTACAAATCTCTATGTCATCTCCTAGATGTAGCTACCACGTTCTATTTGGAGCTATTCCAAATAACTGTTCTACTTGGAGCTATTCTCAATTGTTGCTCCATTATACGTATCCGGTATCCCTACTCAGAGCTATCCGGATAGGTGTTTAAGCTTGCATCGACGTAACCCTTTACGACGAACTCTTTTACCACCTCCATAATCGAGAAAATTCCTTAGTCCACTAGTTACTAAGGATAACTTTGACCGCCATCCTGTGATCCATTCTTGGATCACTCTTGTACCCCCTTGACTGACTCATGGCAAGGCACACTTCAGGTGCGGCACACAGCATAGCATACAGTAGAGAGCCTATGACAAAAGCATAGGGGACGACCTTCGTCCTTCCTCTTTCTTCTGCCGTGGTCGAGCTTTAAGTCTTTAACTTCATACCTTACAACTCAGGCAAGAACTCCTTCTTTGACTGATCCATCTTGAACACCTTCAAGATCATGTTAAGGTATGTGCTCATTTGAAAGTACCATTAAACGTTTCGATCTATCCTTATAGATCTTGATGCTCAATGTTCAAGTAGCTTAATCTAGGCTTTCTATTGAAAAGCACTTTCCAAATAACCCTATATATGCTTTCCAGAAATTCTACATCATTTCTGATCAACAATATGTCAACAACATATACTCATCAGAAATTCTATAGTGCTCCCACTCACTTCTTTGGAAATACAAGCTTCTCATAAACTTTGTATACACCAAAATCTTTGATCATCTCATCAAAGCACACATTCCAACTCCAAGATGCTTACTCCAGTCCTTAGAAGGATGGCTAGAGCTTTGCATACTTATTAGCATCTTTCAGGATTGACAAAACCTTCCGGTTGTATCACATACAACCTTTCCTAAAAAAAAACGTCGAGGAAACAATGTTTTGACATCCTATCTGCAAGATTTCATAAATAATGCAGTAATAGCTAATATAATTCCAACAGACTTTTAGCATCGCTACGAGTGAGAAAATCTCACCGTAGTCAACTCCTTGAACTTGTCAGAAAACATCTTAACGACAAGTCGAGCTTTCTTAATGGTGACATTTACCATCATTGTCCGTCTTCCTTTTAAAATCCATATGTACCCAACAGCCTTATGACCATCAAGTAATTCTTCCAAAGTCTACACTTTGTTTTCATACATGGATCCTACCTCGGATTTTATGGCCTCGAGCCATTTATCGGAATCCAGGCCCACCATCGCTTCTCCATAGCTCGTAGGTTCATTGTTGTCTAGCAACATGACTTCTAAGACAGGGTTACGTACCACTCTGAAGTAGTACGCATCCTTGTCATCCCACGAGGTTTGGGAGTGACTTGATCCGAAGTTTCATGATTACTATCATAAGCTTCCACTTCAATTGGTGTAGGTGCCACAGGAACAACTCTTTGTGCCCTGCTATACACTAGTTGAAGTGACGGTTCGTTAACCTCATCAAGTCTCCCCATCCTCCCACTCAATTCTTTTGAGAGAAACTTTTCCTCGAGAAAGGACCCGATTCTAGAAACAATCCCTTATTGCTTTCGAATCTGAGACAGGAGGTATACCCAACTGTTTTTGGGTTGTCCTATGAAGATGCATTTATCCGCTTTGGGTTCGAGCTTTATCGGCCTGAAACTTTTCCACATAAGCGTCGCAGCCCCAAACTTTTAAGAAATGACAGCTTAGGTTTCTCTAAACCATAGTTCATACGGTGTCATCTCATCGGAATTACGTGGTGCTCTATTTAAAGTGAATGTGGTTGTCTTTAATGCCTAACCCATAAACTATTGTGGTAATTCGATAAGAGACATCATGGTATGCATCATATCCAATAGGGTGCAGTTATGATGTTCGGACACACCATCACACTATGGTGTTCCAGGCTGTATTAGTTGTGAAACAATTTCCGCAATGTCTTAATTCTGTGCCAAATTCGTAATTCAGATATTCATCTCTATGATCATATCATAGATCTTTTATCCTCTTGTCACGACGATCTTTCAACTTCACACTGAAATTACTTGAACCTTTCAATAATTCAGACTCGTGATTCATCAAGTAAATGCACTCAACATCTACTCAAATCATCTGTGAAGAAAGAACATAACGATATCCACTACATGCATCAGCACTCATTGGACTGCACACATCAAAATGTATTACTTCCAACAATTTGCTTTCTAGTTCCATTTTACTGAAACCGAGGCTTTCAGTCATCTCGCCCATGTGGTATGATTTGCATGCCTCAAGTGATTCAAAATCAAGTGAGTTCAAACGGTCCATTTGCATGGAGTTTCTTCACGCATATACACCAACAGACATGGTTCGCATGTCTCAAACCTTTCAAAAATGAGTGAGTCCAAAGATCCATCAACATGGAGCTTCTTCATGCGTTTTATACCGATATGACTTACGTGGCAGTGCCACAAGTAGGTGGTACTATCATTACTATCTTTTGGTATGAACATGTGTATCACTACGATCGAGATTCAATAAACCATTCATTTTAGGTGTAAGACCATTGAAGGTATTATTCAAACAAACAGAGTAACCATTATTCTCCTTAAATGAATAACCGTATTGCGATAGACATAATCTAATCACGTCTATGCTCAACGCAAACACCAATTTCAATGGTAGAGGGAGCGTGCGATGCTTGATCATATCAACATTGGAAACACTTCCAACACATATCGTCAGCTCACCTTTAGCTAGTCCCCGTTTATTCCGTAGCTTTTATTTCGAGTTGCTAACACTTAGCAACCGAACCGGTATCTAATACCCTGGTGCTACTAGGAGTACTAGTAAAGTACACATCAACACAATGTATATCCAATATACTTCTATCGACCTTGCCAGCCTTCTAATCTACCAAGTATCTAGGGTAATTCCGCTCCAGTGGTTGTTCCCCTTATTACAGAAGCACTTAGTCTCGGGTTTGGGTTCAACCTTGGGTTTCTTCACCAGAGCAGCAGCTGATTTGCCGTTTCATGAAGTATCCCTTCTTGCCCTTGCCCTTCTTGAAACTAGTGGTTTCACTAACCATCAACAATTGATTCTCCTTCTTGATATCTACTTTTGCGGTGTCAAACATCGCGAGTATCTCAAGGATCATCATATATGTCCCTGATATATCATAGTTCATCACGAAGCTCTAGCAGCTTGGTGGTAATGACTTCGGAGAAACATCACTATCTCATCTTGGAAGATCAACTCCCACTTGATTCAAATGATTTTTGTACTCAGACAATCTGAGCACAAGCTCAACAATTGAGCTTTTCTCCCTTAGTTTGTAGGCTAAGAAAATCGTCGGAGGTCTTATACCTCTTGACGCGGGCACGAGCCTGAAATTCCAATTTCAGCCCTCGAAACATCTCATATGTTTCGCGACGTTTCAAAAACGTCTTCGGTGCCTCAACTCTAAACCGTTTAACTGAACTATCATGTAGTTATCAAAACGTGTATGTCAGATGTTCGCAACATCCACAGACCACGTTCGAGGTTCAGCACACTGAGCAGTGCATTAAGGACATAAGCCTTCTAAGAAGCAATGAGGACAATCCTCAGTCTATGGACCTAGTCCGCATAATTGCTACTATCAACTTTCAACTAAATTTTCTCTAGGAACATATCTAAACAGTAGAACTGAAGCGCGAGCTACGACATAATTTGCGAAGACCTTTTGACTATGTTCAGGATAATTAAGTTCATCTTATGAACTCCCACTCAGATAGACATCCCTCTAGTCATCTAAGTGATTACATGATCCGAATCAACTAGGCCGTGTCCGATCATCACGTGAGACGGACTAGTCAACGTCGGTGAACATCTTCATGTTGATCGTATCTTCCATACGACTCATGCTCGACCTTTTGGTCTTCTGTGTTCCGAGGCCATGTCTGTACATGCTAGGATCGTCAAGTTAACCCTAAGTGTTTTGCATGTGTAAAACTGTCTTATACCCGTTGTATGTGAACGTAAGGATCTATCACACCCGATCATCACGTGGTGCTTCGAAACGACGAACTGTAGCAACGGTGCACAGTTAGGGGAGAACACTTCTTGAAATTGTTGTAAGGGATCATCTTATTTACTACCGTCGTTCTAAGCAAATAAGATGTATAAACATGATAAACATCACATGCAATCAAATAGTGACATGATATGGCCATCATCACTTTGCTCCTTTTGATCTCCATCTTCGGGGCTCCATGATCATCATCGTCACCGGCATGACACCATGATCTCCATCATCATGATCTCCATCATCGTGTCTTCTTGAAGTTGTCACGTCATCTATTACTTCTTCTACTACAGCTACCGGTTAGCAATAAAGTAAAGTAATTACATGACGTTTATGTTGACACGCAGGTCATGAATAAATAAAGACAACTCCTATGGCTCCTGCCGGTTGTCATACTCATCGACATGCAAGTCGTGATTCCTATTACAAGAACATGATCAATCTCATACATCACATATATCATTCATCACATCCTTTGGCCATATCACATCACATAGCATACCCTGCAAAAACAAGTTAGACGTCCTCTAATTGTTGTTGCATGTTTTACGTGGCTGCTATGGGTTTCTAGCAAGAACGTTTCTTACCTACGCAAAACCACAACGTGATATGCCAATTGCTATTTACCCTTCATAAGGACCCTTTTCATCGAATCCGATCCGACTAAAGTGGGAGAGACAGACACCCGCCAGCCACCTTATGCAACTAGTGCATGTTTGTCGGTGGAACCGGTCTCACGTAAGAGTACGTGTAAGGTTGGTCCGGGCCGCTTCATCCCACGATGCCGCCGAATCAAGATAAGACTAGTAACGGCAAGCATATTGAACAAAATCAACGCCCACAACTACTTTGTGTTCTACTCGTGCATAGAATCTACGCAATAGACCTAGCTCATGATGCCACTGTTGGGGAACGTAGCATAAATTCAAAATTTTCCTACGTGTCACCAAGATCAATCTATGGAGTCATCTAGCAACGAGGGAGGAGTGGATCTACATACCCTTGTAGATCGCGCGCGGAAGCGTTCAAGAGAACGGGGTTGATGGAGTCGTACTCGTCGTGATTCAAATCACCGATGATCCTAGTGCCGAACGGACGGCACCTCCGCGTTCAACACACGTACGGAACGGAGACGTCTCCCATGCCTTGATCCAGCAAGTAGGAGGGAGAGGTTGATGGAGATCCAGCAGCACGACGACGTGGTGGAAGTAGCGGGATTCCAACAGGGCTTCGCTAAGCGCTGCGGGAGGAGGGAGATGTGTCACGGGAGGGAGAGGGAGGCGCCAGGCCTTAGATTCGTTTGCTCCTCCTTTTCCCCACTATATATAGGGCCAATGGAGAGGGGGAGGCGCAGCCCTTGCCCCTTCCTCCAAGGAAGGGTGCGGCCAAGGGTGGGGAGGAGTCCATCCTCCCCAAGGCACCTCGGAGGTGCCTTCCCCCTTTAGGACTCTCCCCTTTTTCCTATCTCTTGGCGCATGGGCCTCTTGGGGCTGGTTCCCTTGGCCCATATAGGCCAAGGCACACCCCTTACAGCCCATGTGGCCCCCGGGGCAGGTGGCCCCACCCGGTGGACCCCCGGGACCCCTCCGGTGGTCCCGGTACAATACCGATGACCCCGAAACTTGTCCCGATGGCCGAAATAGTACTTCCTATATATAATTATTTACTTCCGGACCATTCCGGAACTCCTCGTGACGTCCGGGATCTCATCCGGGACTCCGAACAACTTTCGGGTTACCGCATACTAATATCTCTATAACCCTAGCGTCACCGAACCTTAAGTGTGTAGACCCTACGGGTTCGGGAGACATGCAGACATGACCGAGACGTTCTCCAGTCAATAACCAACAACGGGATCTGGATACCCATGTTGGATCCCACATGTTCCATGATGATCTCATCGGATGAACCACGATGTCAAGGACTTAATCAATCCCATATACAATTCCCTTTGTCTAGCGGTATTGAACTTGCCCGAGATTCGATCGTCGGTATCTCGATACCTTGTTCAATCTCGTCACCGGCAAGTCTCTTTACTCGTTCCGTAACACATCATCCCGTGATCAACTCCTTGATCACATTGTGCACATTATGATGATGTCCTACCGAGTGGGCCCAGAGATACCTCTCCGTTTACACGGAGTGACAAATCCCAGTCTCGATTCGTGCCAACCCAACAGACACTTTCAGAGATACCCGTAGTGTACCTTTATAGCCACCCAGTTACGTTGTGACGTTTGGCACACCCAAAGTATTCCTACGGTATCCGGGAGTTGCACAATCTCATGGTCTAAGGAAATGATACTTGACATTAGAAAAGCTTTAGCATACGAACTACACGATCTAGTGCTATGCTTAGGATTGGGTCTTGTCCATCACATCATTCTCATAATGATGTGATCCCGTTATCAACGACATCCAATGTCCATGGTCAGGAAACCGTAACCATCTATTGATCAACGAGCTAGTCAACTAGAGGCTTACTAGGGACATGGTGTTGTCTATGTATCCACACATGTATCTGAGTTTCCTATCAATACAATTATAGCATGGATAATAAACGATTATCATGAACAAGGAAATATAATAATAATCAATTTATTATTGCCTCTAGGGCATATTTCCAACACCTCCGCACCGCGGGCAGCACTCCTGTTCGCCGCCTTGCGCTCGGTGGCACGGGCGGCGCCCTCGTCCCTCGCCTCGAGCCCGGCGCCTCCGACGCCGGCCCCTCCTCCACGGCCGGCCTGCCGCCCTCCATCGCGCACTATTTCTCCTCCAAGCTGCAGCTTGAGTCCGGTAACTACTCTCGGCGGCGTCAGCTTTTCTATGTTATTGCCTGCAAACATGAAGTGCAGCACCACCTCGACGTCGCCACCGAGCCGCTCGCGCAGAGTGCCGTGCGGCGCAACGACGACCTCACCGTCGTGCTGTGGCTACACGGTGTGGTCGACGAGGACCTCATGGACGTCGTCGCGTTCCCCGACTGCTCCGCCTACGACATCTGGTCTCAGCTCTACGTCCTCTTCATGAAGAACCTTCCCGGGCGTGCGGTTGTCCTCGGCGCCGAGTTCCGCAATCTCGTCCAGGGGGATCTCACGATCGCTGAGTACAGCCGGCGTCTCAAAATGCTGGCCGACGCGCTCGGCGACGTGGGCGAACATATCTCCGATCAAACCCTAACCCTGCAGCTCATCCGCGACCTCAACCGTAAGTTTCACGTCATGGCGGCGTTGCTCCCGATGCAGTCGCCGTTCCCCAACTTCGTCCAGGCCTGCTCTCGGCTCCTCATGGAGGAGATCTCCCTCAACGAGCGGGCCCATCTGGATGGGCGTCCGGAGGCCACCGCCACCACCCTCACCATCAACACGGGCGCCAGCGGCGACTCTACTCCCACTGATCGCCCCTCCTCCGACAGGGGCAAGGCTCCCGCGACCCCCAACACCGGCGACAGGGGCGGGCGCGGGCGCGGGCGTGGGCGCGGCCGTGGTCGTGGCTCCAACACTGGCGGCTCTTCCTCCGGCCGCGGTGGACCACCGCCGATGGCCCCGGTGATCCAGGCGGGCTACTTCGCCCCCTACGACGCCATGATTCCTGCCCCGACGCTCCAACAACCACGGGCGCCCTGGGCCGCGCCGAACGCAGCTGGTGTCCTCGGGCCGCGACCGCCGCCAGCCCATCAGGCGTACCCCATCATCACCCCTTCACCACCAAGCGGCGGCCCCACCTGGGAGCAGTACAACCAGCTCTATGCCGCCCTCCAGAACCTGTCGACGCAGCAGCACAACCTCGGCGGCGGCCAGGACTGGTTCCTGGACACCGGCGCCTCTTCTCACGTGGCTGGTAAGACAGACCTCCTCACTAAGTTGTGTTCTCCGTCATGGCATCAATCTCAGGGCATAGTTGTTGGTGATGGTTCCCGTCTCCCTGTTACAGCCGTCGGTTCCACCTCTCTTTCTTCCTTCTCCCTTAATGATGTTCTTATCTCTCCCACCATCATCAAAAACTTAATATCCGTCTGTCGTTTTACTATCGATAATTCTTGTAGTATTGAATTTGACCCTTTTGGTTTCACTGTGAAGGACCTAGCCACTCGACGGATCATCATGAGGTCCAGTAGCCACGACGATCTGTACCCGTTCTTCCACGACTCCAAGATCCAAGCAGCACTTTCGGTGGTTGGCGACGTTTGGCATCAGCGTTTGGGACACCCCAGCTCCAAGACTACTTCCATTTTAGCTCGAGATTTCCTTCCATCATGTAATAAATGCACGGCCAAAACTCATGTTTGTTCCTCGTGCCAGTTAGGCAAGCAGCCCCGGCTGCCTTTTTCATCTTCGCATTCCAAAACTACTACGCCATTTCAATTAATACATTGTGATTTGTGGACTTCTCCTGTTAGTAGTTTTCGGGTTTCCAATACTATCTCGCCATACTTGACGACTACACCCATTACTCATGGACCTTCCCCCTACGCCACAAATCCGACACTGCGGACGTCTTACACCGTTTTCACACATAAGTTTCCACGCAGTTTCACGTCCACATACAATGCGTGCAATGTGACAACGGCGGTGAATTTCTTACCACCTCTCTCCGTGCTCTCTTTTCTAGATACGACGCCTCCTTTCGCCTGTCCTGCCCACATACATCTGCGCAAAACGGAAAGGCCGAGCGCCTAACTCGCACCACGAACGACATCCTTCGCGTTCTTCTTCTTCATGCCAATCTTCCACCACCATTCTGGGTCGAAGCCCTCCATACAGCCACCCACCTTCTTTACCGGCGTCCTTCCACGGCCATTAACTCTAACACTCCATACTTTCGTCTCCTCGGACACCCACTGTGACGCCCTCGATTCAATCGCACACTAATCATGCACGCAAATGTGTATGATCAAGATCAGGGACTCACGGGAAGATTGTTGGAAATATGCCCTAGAGGCAATAATAAAAGCATTATTATTATATTTCCTTATTCATGATAATTGTCTTTATTCGTGCTATAATTGTGTTAACCGGAAATCGTAATACATGTGTGAATAACAGACAACAACATGTCCCTAGTGAGCCTCTAGTTGACTAGCTCGTTGATCGACAGATAGTCATGGTTTCCTGACTATGGACATTGGATGTCATCGATAACGGGATCACATCATTAGGAGAATGATGTGATGGACAAGACCCAATCCTAAACATAGCATAAGATCGCATAGTTCGTTTGCTAGAGTTTTCCAATGTCAAGTATCCTTTCCTTAGACCATGAGATCGTGTAACTCCCGGATACCGTAGGAGTGCTTTGGGTGTGCCAAACGTCACAACGTAACTGGGTGACTATAAAGGTATGCTACGGGTATCTCTGAAAGTGTCTGTTGGGTTGACATGGATCGAGACTAGGATTTGTCACTCCGCTTGACGGAGAGGTATCACCGGGCCCTCTCGGTAATGCATCATCACAATGAGCTCAATGTGACCAAAGTGTTTGATCACGGGATCATGTATTACGGAACGAGAAAAGTGACTTGCCGGTAACGAGATTGAACGAGGTATTGGTATACCGACGATCGAATCTCGGGCAAGTAAAATACCGATTGACAAAGGGAATCCTATACGGGATTAATTGAATCCTTGACATCGTGGTTCATCCGATGAGATCATCGTGGAGCATGTGGGAGCAAACATGGGTATCCAGATCCCGCTGTTGGTTATTGCCCGAGAGCCATCTCGGTCATGTCTGCATGTCTCCCGAACCCGTAGGGTCTACACACTTAAGGTTCGGTGACGCTAGGGTTATAGGGATATGTATGTGCAGTAACCCGAATGTTGTTCGGAGTCCCGGATGAGATCCCGGACGTCACGAGGAGTTTCGGAATGGTCCGGAGGTAAAGATTTATATATGGAAAGTCATCATACGGACATCGGGACAAGTTTCGGGGTTATCGGTATTGTACCGGGACCACCGGAAGGTCCCGGGGGGTCCACCGGGTGGGGCCACCTATCCCGGAGGGCCCCATGGGCTGTATGAGGGAGGGAACCAGCCCATAGGGGCTGGTGCGCCTCCCCCCCCATGGGCCCATGCGCCTAGGGTTTGGGGGGAGGGAAACCCTAAAGGGGGCGCCCCCCTTGCTTGGGGGGCAAGCCCCCCTTCCCTGGCCGCCGCCCCCCCTAGGAGATCTCATCTCCTAGGGCAGGCGCCCCCCCTTGGGGGTTATATAAAGGGGGGGAGAGAGGGGGCTGACAACCTATTGCCCTGGTGCCTCCCTCTCCCTCTCCAACACCTCCTCCTCCTCCATTGAGCACGGCGAAGCCCTGCCGGAGTACTGCAGTTCCATCATCACCACGCCGTCGTGCTGTTGCTGGAGCCTTCATCCCCAACCTCTCCTTTGCCTTGCTGGATCAAGAAGGAGGAGACGTCACGCTTTCCGTACGTGTGTTGAACGCGGAGGTGCCGTCCGTTCGGCACTAGATCATCGGTGAATTGGATCACGGCAAGTACGACTACCTCATCCACGTTCACCCGAACGCTTCCGTTGCGATCTACAAAGTGGTATGTAGATGCTATCTAATCTGAATACTCGTTGCTAGATGAACTCATAGATGGATCTTGGTGAAACCGTAGGAAAAATTTTAATTTTCTGCAACGTTCTCCAACAGTGGCATCATGAGCTAGGTCTATGCGTAGTTCCTCTTGCACGAGTAGAACACAATTTGTTGTGGGCGTAGATGTTGTCAACTCTTCTTGCCGCTACTAGTCTTATCTTGCTTCAACGGTATTGTGGGATGAAGCGGCCCGGACCAACCTTACACGTACGCTTACGTGAGACCGGTTCCACCGACGAACATGCACTAGTTGCATAAGGTGGCTGGCGGGTGTCTGTCTCTCCTACTTTAGTTGGAGCGGATTCGATGAAAAGGGTCCTTATGAAGGGTAAATAGAAGTTGACAAATCACGTTGTGGTCTGAACGTAGGTAAGAAAACGTTCTTGCTAGAACCCTAATTCAGCCACGTAAAACTTGCAACAACAATTAGAGGACGTCTAACTTGTTTTTGCAGCAAGTGCTTTGTGATATGATATGGCCAAAGTTGTGATGTATGATGAATGATCTATATGTGATGTATGAGATGTTCATGCTATTGTAATAGGAATCACGACTTGCATGTCGATGAGTATGACAACCGGCAGGAGCCATAGGAGTTGTCTTTATTTTTGTATGACCTGCGTGTCATTGAGAATCGCCATGTAAATTACTTTACTTTATTGCTAAACGAGTTAGCCATAGTAGTAGAAGTAATAGTTGGCGAGCAACTTCATGGAGACACGATGATGAAGATCATGATGATGAAGATCATGGTGTCAAGCCGGTGACAAGATGATCATGGAGCCCCAAGATGGAGATCGAAGGAGCTATGTGATATTGGCCATATCATGTCACGTTTATTATTTGATTGCATGTGATGTTTATCATGTTTTGCATCTTGTTTACTTAGAACGACGGTAGTAAATAAGATGATCCCTCATAATAATTTCAAGAAAGTGTTCACCCTAACTGTGCACCGTTGCGACAGTTCGTTGTTTCGAAGCACCACGTGATGATCGGGTGTGATAGATTCTAACGTTCACATACAACGGGTGTAAGACAGATTTACACACGCAAAACACTTAGGTTGACTTGACGAGCCTAGCATGTACAGACATGGCCTCGGAACACGGAAGACCGAAAGGTCGAGCATGAGTCGTATAGAAGATACGATCAACATGAAGATGTTCACCGATGTTGACTAGTCCGTCTCACGTGATGATCGGACATGGCCTAGTTGACTCGGATCATGTAATACTTAGATGACTGGAAGAGGGATGTTTATCTAAGTGGGAGTTCATTAAATAATTTGATTGAATGAACTTTATTATCATGAACTTAGTCTAAATATTTACAATATGTCTTGTAGATCAAATGGCCAACGTAGTCCTCAACTTCAACGCGTTCCTAGAGAAAACCAAGCTGAAAGACGATGGTAGCAACTATACGGACTGGGTCCGGAACCTGAGGATCATCCTCATAGCTGCCAAGAAAGATTATGTCCTAAGAGCACCGCTGGGTGACGCACCTATTCTCCCTGCACAACAAGACGTTATGAACGCTTGGCAGTCGCGATGCGATGATTACTCCCTCGTTCAGTGCGGCATGCTTTACAGCTTAGAGCCGGGGCTTGAAAAGCGTTTTGAGAGACATGGAGCATATGAGATGTTCGAAGAGCTGAAAATGGTTTTCCAAGCTCATGCCCGGGTTGAGAGATATGAGATCTCCAACAAATTCTTTAGCTGTAAGATGGAGGAAAATAGCTCTGTCAGTGAGCACATACTCAGAATGTCTGGATTGCACAACCGCTTGACTCAACTGGAAGTTAATCTTCCGGAAGAAGTGGTCATTGACAGAATCCTCCAGTCGCTTCCACCTAGCTACAAGAGCTTTGTGATGAACTACAATATGCAGGGGATGGTAAAGACCATTCCTGAGGTGTATGCTATGCTGAAATCAGCAGAGGTAGAAATTAAGAAAGAGCATCAAGTGCTGATGGTGAATAAAACCACTAAGTTCAAAAGGAGCAAGGGTAAAAAGAACTTCAAGAAGGACGGCAAGGAAGTTGCCGCGCCCGGTAAGCAAGTTGCCGGGAAGAAGCCAAAGAATGGACCCAAGCCCGAAACTGAGTGCTTTTATTGCAAGGGAAGTGGTCACTGGAAGCGGAACTTCCCCAAATACTTAGCGGACAAGAAGGCCGGCAAAACCAAAGGTATATGTGATATACATGTAATTGATGTGTACCTTACCAGCACTCGTAGTAGCTCTTGGGTATTTGATACCGGTGCAGTTGCTCACATTTGTAACTCAAAGCAGGAGCTACGGAATAAACGGAGACTGGCGAAGGACGAGGTGACGATGCGCGTCGGGAATGGTTCCAAGGTCGATGTGATCGCCGTCGGCACGCTGCCTCTACATTTACCTACGGGATTAGTTTTAAACCTCAATAATTGTTATTTAGTACCAAGTTTGAGCATGAACATTGTATCCGGATCTCGCTTAATTCGAGATGGCTACTCATTTAAATCCGAGAATAATGGTTGTTCTATTTATATGAGAGATATGTTTTATGGTCATGCTCCGATGGTTAATGGTTTATTCTTGATGAATCTCGTACGTGATGATACACATATTCATAGTGTGAGTACCAAAAGAGTTAAAGTTGATAACAATAGTCCCACATATTTGTGGCACTGCCGCCTTGGTCACATAGGTGTCAAACGCATGAAGAAGC
Source organism: Aegilops umbellulata (assembly GCA_032464435.1). Lineage (NCBI taxonomy): Eukaryota > Viridiplantae > Streptophyta > Magnoliopsida > Poales > Poaceae > Aegilops > Aegilops umbellulata. Next base: position 472,399,569 of record CP136056.1, on the reverse strand, counting down.
TCCATGCAGATGGACTTTTAGAGTCTCTTGATTATGAATCATTTGACACGTGCGAACCATGCCTCATGGGTAAAATGACCAAGACTCCGTTCTCAGGAACAATGGAGCGAGCAACCAACTTATTGGAAATCATACATACCGATGTGTGTGGTCCAATGAGTGTTGAGGCTCGCGGTGGCTATCGTTATGTTCTCACCCTCACTGATGACTTGAGTAGATATGGGTATATCTACTTAATGAAACACAAGTCTGAAACCTTTGAAAAGTTCAAGGAATTTCAGAGTGAGGTTGAAAATCAACGTGATAGAAAGATCAAGTTTCTACGATCAGATCGTGGAGGAGAATACTTGAGTCACGAATTTGGCACACACTTAAGAAAATGTGGAATAGTTTCACAACTCACGCCACCTGGAACACCTCAGCGTAATGGTGTGTCCGAACGTCGTAATCACACTCTATTAGATATGGTGCGATCTATGATGTCTCTTACCGATTTACCGCTATCTTTTTGGGGCTATGCTTTAGAGACTGCCGCATTCACTTTAAATAGGGCTCCGTCGAAATCCGTTGAGACGACACCGTATGAATTATGGTTTGGGAAGAAACCTAAGCTGTCGTTTCTAAAAGTTTGGGGATGCGATGCTTATGTGAAGAAACTTCAACCTGAGAAGCTCGAACCCAAGTCAGAAAAATGCGTCTTCATAGGATACCCGAAAGAAACTGTTGGGTATACCTTCTACCTCAGATCCGAAGGCAAGATCTTTGTTGCCAAGAATGGATCCTTTCTAGAGAAAGAGTTTCTCTCGAAAGAAATAAGTGGGAGGAAAGTAGAACTTGATGAAGTGTTACCTCTTGAACCGGAAAATGGCGAAACTCAAGAAATCGTTCCTGAGGTGCCTGCACCGACTAGAGAGGAAATTAATGATTATGATCAAGATACTTCTGATCAAGCTCCTACTGAAATTCGAAGGTCCACAAGGACACGTTCCGCACCAGAGTGGTACGGCAACCCTGTCTTGGAAATCATGTTGTTAGACAACGGTGAACCTTCGAACTATGAGGAAGCAATGGCGGGCCCGGATTCCGACAAATGGCTGGAAGCCATGAAATCCGAGATAGGATCCATGTATGAAAACGAAGTATGGACTTTGACTGACTTGCCCGTCGAACGGCGAGCCATAGAAAATAAATGGATCTTCAAGAAGAAGACAGACGCGGATGGTAATGTGACCGTCTATAAAGCTCGGCTTGTCGCTAAGGGTTATCGACAAGTTCAAGGGGTTGACTACGATGAGACTTTCTCACCGGTAGCGAAGCTGAAGTCCGTCCGAATCATGTTAGCAATTGCCGCATACTATGATTATGAGATATGGCAAATGGACGTCAAAACGGCATTCCTTAATGGTTTCCTTAAGGAAGAATTGTATATGATGCAACCGGAAGGTTTTGTCGATCCTGAGAATGCTGACAAGGTATGCAAGCTCCAACGCTCGATTTATGGGCTGGTGCAAGCATCTCGGAGTTGGAAAATTCGCTTTGATGAGATGATCAAAGCGTTTGGGTTTACACAGACTTATGGAGAAGCCTGTGTTTACAAGAAAGTGAGTGGGAGCTCTGTAGCATTTCTCATATTATATGTAGACGACATACTTTTGATGGGAAATGATATAGAACTCTTGGACAGCATTAAGGCCTATTTGAATAAGAGTTTTTCAATGAAGGACCTTGGAGAAGCTGCTTATGTATTAGGCATCAAGATCTATAGAGATAGATCGAGACGCCTCATAGGTCTTTCACAAAGCACATACCTTGATAAGATATTGAAGAAATTCAATATGAATCAATCTAAGAAAGGGTTCTTACCTGTGTTACAAGGTGTGAAATTGAGCTCAGCTCAATGTCCGACCACGGCAGAAGATATAGAAGAGATGAGCGTCATCCCCTATGCCTCAGCCATAGGTTCTATTATGTATGCCATGCTGTGTACCAGACCTGATGTAAACCTTGCCGTAAGTTTGGTAGGTAGGTACCAAAGTAATCCCGACAAGGAACACTGGACAGCGGTCAAGAATATCCTGAAGTACCTGAAAAGGACGAAGGAAATGTTTCTCGTTTATGGAGGTGACGAAGAGCTCGTCGTAAAAGGTTACGTCGATGCTAGCTTCGACACAGATTTGGATGACTCTAAGTCACAAACCGGATACGTGTATATTTTGAATGGTGGGGCAGTAAGCTGGTGCAGTTGCAAGCAAAGCGTCGTGGAGGGATCTACATGTGAAGCGGAGTACATGGCAGCCTCGGAGGCAGCACATGAAGCAATTTGGGTGAAGGAGTTCATCACCGACCTCGGAGTCATACCCAATGCGTTGGGGCCAATCAAGCTCTTCTGTGACAACACTGGAGCTATTGCACTTGCAAAGGAGCCCAGGTTTCACAAGAAGACCAGGCACATCAAGCGTCGCTTCAACTCCATTCGTGAAAATGTTCAAGATGGAGACATAGAAATTTGTAAAGTGCACACGGATCTGAATGTCGCAGATCCGTTGACTAAACCTCTCCCTAAGGCAAAACATGATCAGCACCAGAACTCTATGGGTGTTCGATTCATCACAATGTAACTAGATTATTGACTCTAGTGCAAGTGGGAGACTGTTGGAAATATGCCCTAGAGGCAATAATAAAAGCATTATTATTATATTTCCTTATTCATGATAATTGTCTTTATTCGTGCTATAATTGTGTTAACCGGAAATCGTAATACATGTGTGAATAACAGACAACAAACATGTCCCTGGTGAGCCTCTAGTTGACTAGCTCGTTGATCGACAGATAGTCATGGTTTCCTGACTATGGACATTGGATGTCATCGATAACGGGATCACATCATTAGGAGAATGATGTGATGGACAAGACCCAATCCTAAACATAGCATGAGATCGCATAGTTCGTTTGCTAGAGATATCCAATGTCAAGTATCCTTTCCTTAGACCATGAGATCGTGTAACTCCCGGATACCGTAGGAGTGCTTTGGGTATGCCAAACGTCACAACGTAACTGGGTGACTATAAAGGTATGCTACGGGTATCTCTGAAAGTGTCTGTTGGGTTGACATGGATCGAGACTGGGATTTGTCACTCCGCTTGACGGAGAGGTATCACCGGGCCCTCTCGGTAATGCATCATCACAATGAGCTCAATGTGATCAAAGTGTTTGATCACGGGATCATGCATCACGGAACGAGAAAAGTGACTTGCCGATAACGAGATTGAACGAGGTATTGGGATACCGACGATCGAATCTCGGGCAAGTAAAATACCGATTGACAAAGGGAATCGTATACGGGATTAATTGAATCCTCGACATCGTGGTTCATCCGATGAGATCATCGTGGAGCATGTGGGAGCCAACATGGGTATCCAGATCCCGCTGTTGGTTATTGCCCGAGATCCGTCTCGGTCATGTCTGCATGTCTCCCGAACCCGTAGGGTCTACACACTTAAGGTTCGGTGACGCTAGGGTTGTGAAGATATGTATGTGCAGTAACCCGAATGTTGTTCGGAGTCCCGGATGAGATCCCGGACGTCACGAGGAGTTCCGGAATGGTCCGGAGGTAAAGAATTATATATAGGAAGTGCTATTTTGGCCATCGGGACAAGATTCGGTGTTATCGGTATTGTACCGGGACCACCGGAGGGGTCCCGGGGTCCACCAGGTGGGGCCACCTGCCTTGGTGGGCCACATGGGCCTTAGGGGTTGCGCCTTGGCCTGCTTGGGCCAAGGGGAACCAGCCCCAAGGGCCCATGCGCCAAGGATGCTTGGAGAGGGAGAGTCCAAAGGGGGGAAGGCACCTCCGAGGTGCCTTGGGGAGGATGGACTCCTCCCCCCCTCTTGGCCGCACCCCTTCCTTGGAGGAAGGGGCAAGGCTGCGCCCTCCCCCCCTCTAATGCACCTATATAAAGGGGGGCAGGGGTGGGGGGCAGCGCACCATATGCCCTGGCGCCCCCTCCTCCCTGCAACACCTCCTCCTCCTCCCGTAGTTGCTTAGCGAAGCCCTGCCGGAGTTCTGCTGCATCCACCACCACACCGTCGTGCTGGATCTTCCTCAACCTCTCCTTCCCCCTTGCTGGATCAAGAAGGAGGAGACGTCTCCCGTCCCGTACGTGTGTTGAACGCGGAGGTGCCGTCCGTTCGGTACTAGATCATCGGTGAATTGGATCACGGCAAGTACGACTACCTCATCCACGTTCACTCGAACGCTTCCGTTGCGATCTACAAAGTGGTATGTAGATGCTATCTAATCTGAATAATCGTTGCTAGATGAACTCATAGATGGATCTTGGTGAAACCGTAGGAAAAATTTTAATTTTCTGCAACGTTCCCCAACATGTTGGGTTGACATGGATCGAGACTGGGATTTGTCACTCCGCTTGACGGAGAGGTATCACCGGGCCCTCTCGGTAATGCATCATCACAATGAGCTCAATGTGACCAAAGTGTTTGATCATGGGATCATGTATTACGGAACGAGAAAAGTTACTTGCCGGTAACGAGATTGAACGAGGTATTGGTATACCGACGATCGAATCTCGGGCAAGTAAAATACCGATTGACAAAGGGAATCCTATACGGGATTAATTGAATCCTTGACATCGTGGTTCATCCGATGAGATCATCGTGGAGCATGTGGGAGCCAACATGGGTATCCAGATCCCGCTGTTGGTTATTGCCCGAGAGCCATCTCGGTCATGTCTGCATGTCTCCCGAACCCGTAGGGTCTACACACTTAAGGTTCGGTGACGCTAGGGTTATAGGGATATGTATGTGCAGTAACCCGAATGTTGTTCGGAGTCCCGGATGAGATCCCGGACGTCACGAGGAGTTTCGGAATGGTCCGGAGGTAAAGATTTATATATGGAAAGTCATCATACGGACATCGGGACAAGTTTCGGGGTTATCGGTATTGTACCGGGACCACCGGAAGGTCCCGGGGGGTCCACCGGGTGGGGCCACCTATCCCGGAGGGCCCCATGGGCTGTATGAGGGAGGGAACCAGCCCATAGGGGCTGGTGCGCCTCCCCCCCATGGGCCCATGCGCCTAGGGTTTGGGGGGAGGGAAACCCTAAAGGGGGCGCCCCCCTTGCTTGGGGGGCAAGCCCCCCTTCCCTGGCCGCCGCCCCCCTAGGAGATCTCATCTCCTAGGGCAGGCGCCCCCCCCTTGGGGGTTATATAAAGGGGGGGGAGAGAGGGGGCTGACAACCTATTGCCCTGGTGCCTCCCTCTCCCTCTCCAACACCTCCTCCTCCTCCATTGAGCACGGCGAAGCCCTGCCGGAGTACTGCAGTTCCATCATCACCACGCCGTCGTGCTGTTGCTGGAGCCTTCATCCCCAACCTCTCCTTTGCCTTGCTGGATCAAGAAGGAGGAGACGTCACGCTTTCCGTACGTGTGTTGAACGCGGAGGTGCCGTCCGTTCGGCACTAGATCATCGGTGAATTGGATCACGGCAAGTACGACTACCTCATCCACGTTCACCCGAACGCTTCCGTTGCGATCTACAAAGTGGTATGTAGATGCTATCTAATCTGAATACTCGTTGCTAGATGAACTCATAGATGGATCTTGGTGAAACCGTAGGAAAAATTTTAATTTTCTGCAACGTTCTCCAACAAAGATATCACAACACAACTCTACAAATAAAATAAGTCATACAAGCATCATAATACAAGCCAAGGGCCTCGAGGGCTCGAATACAAGTGCTCGATCATAGACGAGTCAGCGGAAGCAACAATATCTGAGTACAGACATAAGTTAAACAAGTTTGCCTTACGAAGGCTAGCACAAACTGGGATACAATCGAAAGAGGCGCATGCCTCCTGCCTGGGATCCTCCTAACTACTCCTGGTCGTCGTCAGCGGGCTGCACATAGTAGTAGGCACCTCCAGAGTAGTAGGAGTCGTCGTCGACGGTGGCGTATGGATCCTGGGCTCCATCGTCTGGTTGCAGCAATCGGGTAGAGAGATGGGGAAAAGGGGAAACAATGCAACCGTGAGTACTCATCCAAAGTACTCGCAAGCAAGGAGCTACACTACATATGCATGGATATATGTGTAAAGGGCCATATCAGTGGGCTGAACTGCAGAATGCCAGAATAAGAGGGGGATAGCTAATCCTGTCGAAGACTACGCTTCTGGCAGCCTCCGTCTTGCAGCATATAGAAGAGAGTAGACTGAAGTCCTCCAAGTAGCATCGCATAGCATAATCCTACCCGGCGATCCCCTCCTCGATGCCCTGTTAGAGAGCGATCACCGGGTTGTATCTGGCACTTGGAAGGGTGTGTTTTATTAAGTATCCGGTTCTAGTTGTCATAAGGTCAAGGTACAACTCCGGGTCGTCCTTTTACCGAGGGACATGGCTATTCGAATAGATTAACTTCCCTGCAGGGGTGCACCACATAACCCAACACGCTTGATCCCATTTGGCCGGACACACTTTCCTGGATCATGCCCGGCCTCGGAAGATCAACACGTCGCAGCCCCACCTAGGCACAACAGAGAGGTCAGCACGCCGGTCTAAACCTAAGCGCGCAAGGGTCTGGGCCCATCGACCTGAGCACACCTGCACGTTGCGAGGGCGCCCAGAAGCAGACCTAGCCTAGTGGCGTTCCAGTCCAATCCGGCGCGCGCCGCTCAGTCGCTGACGTCACGAAGTGCTTCGGCTGATACCACGACGTCGAGTGCCCATAACTGTCCCCGCGTAGTTAGTTAGTGCGTATAGGCCAGTAGCCAGACTCAGATCAAATACCCAGATCTCGTTAAGCGTGTTAAGTATCCGCGAATGCCGACAGGGCCAGGGCCACCTCTCTCCTAGGTGACCTCAACCTGCCATATCGCTCCGCCTCAAAGATCCACTCGCGGGTACTCCTACGAGCCGACCCGTCTTTGTTCACCACATGTACCATGTATATAGTATATACCCGTGATCACCTCCCGAGTGATCACAACCCGATAGTATAGCACAGCAGACGGACAAGAATGTAGGGCCACTGATGGTAAACTAGCATCCTATACTAAGCATGTAGGATTGCAGGTAAAGGTAACAACAGTAGTAACAAGGACAGGCTATGCATTAGGATAGGAATAACGGAAAGCAGTAACATGCTACATTATTCTAATGCAAGTAGTATAGATCAGAGTAGGCGATATCTGGTGATCAAGGGGGGCTTGCCTGGTTGCTCTGGTAAGAGAGAGGGGTCGTCAACTCCGTAGTCGTACTGGGTAGCAGCAGCGTCGGTCTCGGTGTCTAGCGAGAGAAGAGGGGGAAGAAACAATAAATATTTAAGCAAACAGATGCATAGCGATGCATGACATGACAAGTAACGGTGCTAGGGGTGCCCTAACGCGGTATGAGGTGATAGCGGTGAAGGGGGGAAACATCCGGGAAAGTATCCCCGGTGTTTCGCGTTTTCGGGCAAAGGAGCCGGAGGGGAAAGTTTGCGAGTTTGATACGTTAGGAATGTGTGGCGGACGAACAGGCTGCGTATCCGGGTTCGTCTTGTCGTTCTGAGCAACTTTCATGTATAAAGTTTTTTGATCCGAGCTATGGTTTATTTAATGTTATTTAGTTCAACATTATCCAGAATAGTGCATGCTGACGTCAGCATGACGTCAGCAGTCAATAGGGGTGTTGACTGGTCAAACTGACGTGTGGGTCCAGTGGGATCCACCTGTCATTCTCTGATTAGGTTAATTAGGGTTTAACTAACTAATTACTGTTTTGATTAAACTAACAGTTAATTAGGTTAATCTAATTATGATTAATTAACTTAACTAATTCTTTAATTAATTAATTAATTAATTTTTTAATTATTATATTTATTATTTATTTTTTCTTTCTTTTTTTTCTATAAACGTTCCGTGGCGGCCCCACATGTCAAAGGCCCAGAGGGTCACATCGGTTCGGGCAGTGGTTACGGGCGCGGGCGCCAGCCCGTTAGAGCGCTCGCCCAGGCCAGACGCGGGGCGGGACTGGCGAGACATGGCTTGGCCGCGGCGATGCGAGGGCAGCCGCCGGAGGCCTGTGTCAGGGGCGACGGCGGCACAGTTGTGGGGGGCGCTGCGGGAATGGCCGTGGTGCGCGATGGAAGGCGTCGGCGAGCGGGAGGCCTAGCGCGCGGACGCGGCCGGTGGAAGCAGCAGAAGGGGGAGTGGGGAGCGCGCGGCCGTTGCGGGCGTTGTGCAGCGAGCGCGGTCCGGTGGCGCGGGGTGTGGCGGGCGCAGCGTGGCAGCGAACGGCGCGGGCATGCACTAGGCGTAGGCGGCGAGCGGGACGAGGGGAGCAGGGGCGAACGGGGCGCATGCTGGCGGCTGTGGGTGCGGGGCGGGATGCACCCTGAGCGCGTGTGGGAATGGCGGTACTAGCGAGCCGCAGGCACAAAGCAGCAGCAGCTATAGCGGAAGTAGCGGCGGTGCGAGCGCCGGGTGCGCGACGCGGTGAGTAGGGGAGGGCGCACGGTGCGGCAGTAGCAGCCGCCGTTGCAGCCGCAACAGCAGCGCAGCGCGTGAGCAGCAACATGGGTAGGCAGGGGAGGCAGGCGCGTGCGCGCGCGATGGCGCGCCGTGTGGGACGAGTACGGCCCGGAGCGCGAGCGTGATCAGTGACGAGCAAGCAGAGAAGAGAGGAGAGGGTGGTTGCGGCTCACAGGGGGCCGTAGGGCACGCGGCAGTGTGCTCGGTGGAGGTCGGGGAGGACGACGGGGACGAGCGGCGGAGAGGAGCAGTCCGGCGAGGGGGGGTCCGGCGATGGGGAGGTCGAGGCGGAGGCGCGGTCCAGGCGGCGACGTGCGCGCGGGGGAAAGGGGCGAGGGGATCGGGATCTCCTCCCGATCCAGATCCAAACGAGGGGAGTGGGGGGAGCGAGTGGGGCGACGGGGTGGTTAGGGTTTCGGGGATGAGTGGATAAGGGGAGAGGGGTGGCCGGCCGGCTGGGCCGCGTGGGTGAATGGGCCGGCCCGATGGGTCTGCTGGCCCGGGGGGTGTCTTTCTCTTTCATTTTTTTGTTTTTTGTTTGTTTTTCCCCTTTGTATTTTCTATTATTATTTCTTTCTTTTCTGTTTAAATCATTTTAAACCACTTAGACATTTCATAAAAATGTGTTTGTTGCATCATAATTACCCGGGTAATATTCGGCATCCATCGAACATTTTTGTTTCAATTTTTGAAAACTTTTATTGTTGTCATTAATTTGAATTTGAATTTTGAATGGTTTCGAATTTGGCGAGGATAGCAACAGTAACCGAGGTGTCATGGCAAGTTAACGTGGGATTACTGTAGCAAGATTATCCGAGCGTTACACCCACCATCCTATGACCATCTATGAGTCTTTGGGTGTCTCTGTTTTTCCAATACCTTAGCCACCAGCCCTCACAAACTCTCCCCCCGATCATCCCGATGTGTCTTCCTCGGGTACCCTCTCGAGCACAAAGGCTACCGATGCCTTGACCTCATTTCTCGCAAGGTCGTTATTTCTCGGCACGTCACATTTGACGAGACGCAATTTCCTTACTTCCCAGCACCTGCCACAACCCGACCCTCACCCCTGCCCGCCACAGCGCATCCTGGCATCGAAATCTTCCCCGAACCCCGCGCCTTACCTACCTCGTACCCGTCCCACCCGCGATCCTCCGCGGGATCCGCGCGGATCGGCTCCCCTCCGCCGCCCTTCCCCACCTCGGGGCTATCGCCGCTGCGGCCCACCACTCTACCCCTGCCATGCACTCCCATGCACGTACCCCCCGCGCCTCCCACGCCAACAGCCAACCCCGCGCCCCCAACCCCGCGCATCCAGTCCCCCAACCCCGCGCCTTCTAGGCCACCCACCAGCAGCCCCACCAGTCACACTGCGCCTGCTGATCCTCCCGCCCGCCCCGTCCCTCTCCTTCCCCCACGCGATGTTGCCATCCAGCCACCAACTAACCTGCATGGCATGCGCACCCGTAGCAAGACCGGTTTCTCCCAACCAAAACAGATCGTCTCCCTACACGCCTCCTCTCCTACGATCAGCCCCATTCCCTCTTCCTACCGAGCGGCCCTCAAAGACCCTAACTAGTACAACGCTATGCTCGAAGAGTTTAATGCACTGACTCGGAATAAAACTTGGTGTCTAGTGTCTCGTCCTGCAGGTGCCAACGTTGTTACAGGCAAATGGATATTCCGGCACAATTTCAATCCTGATGGCTCCCTCTCGCGGTACAAAGCACGGTGGGTGCTACGCGGCTTCACTCAGCAAGCTGGCGTGGACTACGGCGAGACCTTCAGTCCGGTTGTCAAACCGTCCACCATCCGCACCGTCTTGAGCGTCGCTGCGGGGCAATCGTGGCCTATCCATCAGCTCGACGTGAAGAATGCCTTCCTCCACGGCCATCTCGCCGAAACCGTGTACAGTCACCAACCGTCCGGCTTCGTCGACTCTACATCGCCGTCCCATGTGTGCCGCTTGAACCGCTCCTTGTACGGTCTCAAACAAGCGCCGCGCGCATGGTTCGCCCGGTTCACCGCCCACCTCTGCACGCTCGGCTTCGTCGACTCACGGGCTGACTCCTCGCTCTTCATCCTTCGCCGCGGGGGTCAGCTCGCCTACCTGCTGTTGTACGTGGATGATATCATCCTCACCGCCAACTCGCGTGCTGCCCTCGACTCCATCATTCGGGCCTTGCACCGCGAGTTTACCATGACGGATCTCGGCGCTCTCCATCATTTCCTGGGGATTAACGTCACCACCACCGACCGCGGGTTGTTTCTCTCCCAGGAGCGGTATGCCCTCGAGATCCTTGATCGGGCCGGCGTGCTCAACTGCAAGCCGATCTCCACTCCGGTCGACACCCTCGCCAAGCTGTCCACTGCCACCGGGGTGCTCTTCCACGACCCATCGCTCTACCGCAGTCTGGCCGAGGCGCTTCAGTACCTTACATTGACCCGCCCTGACCTCTCCTACGCCGTAGAGCAGTGCTGCCTCTTCATGCATGCCCCTCGCGACTGCCACTTCCAGCTCGTGAAACGGATTCTTCGGTATCTTCGCGGCACAACGCACCTTGGTCTTCAGCTTCATCGTGCCCCCACTACCGAGCTGGTGGCCTACTCCGACGCTGACTGGGCCGGGTGTCCCGACACCCGCAAGTCCACCTCTGGCTACTGCGTGTTCCTCGGGCCCAACCTCGTCACCTGGTCGTCGAAGAGGCAACACACCGTCTCGCGCTCCAGCGTGGAGGCCAAGTACCGTGCGGTCGCTCACGCCATCGCCGAGTCTGTGTGGCTCCGTCAACTCCTCACCGAGCTTCATCACACTCCGTCTCGTGCCACGGTGGTCTATTGTGACAATGTGAGCGTGGTCTACATGTCCAGCAACCCATTGCAACACCAACACATGAAGCATATCGAGATCGATCTCCACTTCGTGCGTGAGCGCATGGCGCTCGGTGAGATACACATCCTGCACGTTCCGACAAGCTCGCAGTTCGCCGACATCTTCCCCAAGGGGCTGCCGACGACCGTCTTCCACGACTTCCGTTCCAGCCTCAACGTTCGCGAACCCCACGTTGTGGATGCGGGGGGGGGGGGAGGGGTGTTGGAACACGTCACCAGCCCCACCACGCACAGGAGGATAACTCTCCACGTCCTGGTCTCTAGGATCCCTAACTACATGAGCATGCTTGTCCCGCACGTATAGTTGATCGTGGGCCCCGTGCCGTTGTAATCTCTCTCCCTCCCTCTTGTACTCTCTCTCGTGCATGTATATAAGCACGCCCCTACAGTGAATACAATCAGAGTGAGAGTTGCCTAACCTAGCTTATATTACTCCCCATTATGACCAGCCTAAGGTATATTTGTGGCACATTGATATTTGGTAAGATATTAATTGCTTTCTTCACGGGAATGGTAAGCTATTAATTACATGACAGATTTCATGGGATAACGTTGAGTCTAAATGAGGATTGCTCGAACCGGAGAGAACAAGAGGGGCACGACACGTGACCTTCTCTGGCGCTCCCACGGGCGGTAGGGGAGGAAACCCTAGCCGCCGCCGAACCGCGACCTTCTCCCCATCCCTCCCCTCGCCGCCGCCAGGGCGTGCCAGCGGGCGAAGCCCGCCCGGCATGGGCGGCGGCGGGGCGCTTTCTCCTTCTCGCGAGGCGGGATCGTCGTGGGGCGATCTACCTTGGCCGGAACGCGGCGTTGTGCGGGGCGCGGCGACGCTGGGCCGCATGGTGGCGAGCGTGGAGGGCTGCACGAGGCGGGCTGCATGCTGGTGATGGTTACGGCGGCCGGTGGCCGATCTGCCGGATCTGGACGACGCGGGGGCGGTGGCACCTGTGCTAGGCAGAGTCGGGCGAGATCCCCTTCGGGCTGGCATTCGTGATGCATGCGGTTTTGCTGGTTGCTCGCCGGATTCGTCTTGCTACTTGCGCTCGGCCTTGGATCGGCGCCGAGGCAGGTCGGGGCGGCATCCCCGGGGTGCTCGAGATGTGCTATTGGTGGTTGTGCTAGATGTGCAGCTACTGACGGCAGTGGAGTCCGACGGCCCTTCTCCATGGAGGCGGGACATGGCGGTGGTGGTCATCTCCTCCGTCGGAGGTGGTCGGCCTGAGGCTGGGTGGTCGGATATCCAGATCCGTCATCTAGTCCCGGCTACGAGTCGGGGAAACATGGTTGCCGGTGAAAACCGAGCCGACGGCAGGCGATGGCGGCGTCCTCGCCGTTACCTTGATGGAGGCATCGTCGTGTAACTACTGTCGACCCACTCGTGCTGCTCCGGGGGAAACCCTAGGATCTGGTGTTCCAGATCGGACGGTGGCGACACTATTGTGTCGTTTCTCTCTTGGGAGCATCGTTTGTGGAGCAGCGCTGGTAGTCAGAGGCAGGAGGTGGAGCGGCTTCGTCTTGCACGGAGCTTCGGTGGAGATGTCAAGTCATGCCTGACCGACAGGTGCTACGCTTTGTCATGCCTGGTCGGCAGGTGCTACGCACGACAGATCTTCCAAGGACTTCAAGTTGTGTCGGCTGCTGGTACCTGGCAGCATGGCGCTGAGGTGTATCAGTGGTGACCGCGACGTGCTCAGCTGTTTGCGCGCAGGGAGGAGGTGCCGTTGGGCGCCGTGGTGGCGTCGACGATAGCTTGACCGAGCAAGGCTGATACATCAGTACAGTTCTGAAGATGGAGCGGTGGTAGTTGGCGGCGGCGGCCTCTGAGAGCACGCCGGACCATTGTGTGCCCCAGACCCGGCAAGTGGCTAGGTTGGGGTCTCCGGTCTTAGATGTTAGGCTTGGCTGCGATGTCTGTTTGGTATTAGGCCCAGGCTATCTGCGCCCCTTCATCAAATGGATAGGTGTAGCGACAGTTTGTTGCTTAGACGGCGGCTTTAGTCTTACTGTTGTATGACTATGTAAGGTCTTGTGAGAATAATTAATAAAGTGACCGTATGCATCGCCCAGATGCAGAGGCTGGGGGTCATCCTCCTTTTCTAAAAAAAAACGTTGAGTCTAAACATGTTTATGACCAATGGCAGTGGTGGATAATTAGAGCGTTAAACGTGTTTGGTGCTTAATATTGGAGCGATTTGAACCGCTAGATTACATGATTTGACGGTTGAGATAGTTTGGATCTGCCCCTTTGGATCATTTTATACTGGTATAGATAATGAAGAATAGAAGACCTCTCATGTAGAAATAGGAGCATGTAACTTGCTGTCCTCAGGCTTGTATGCCATCGTTGACAAGTTTAGTCGTTGTAGGCCAGCTCACAGAGGGCTTCAGGGCCCTATTAATAGTAGTAGGCTACGTTTTTCCAATCTTCAGGACGTTGTAATCACCTTTTTACAATGTGTTTAAGCTTGAATATATGGTGCCTTAGGCGCATCCTTAAGAAAAAGAACTGCTGTCCCTATTGTGATTAGACAGAGTCAGTCTCTGTCAGTATAGCCCCGTTCCAGTTTCCGCAACCTTCCATTATCTCTTTTCTCTCTTGCTTATAAAATACTCCCTTCATTTCAAAATAAGTGTCATGGTTTTAGTTAAAATTTAAACTAAAATCACGATACTTATTTTGAAATGGAGGGGGTACTTCAGATTTTATCTTCCACTCTTTATTTCGTCCAACCTCGATATGCACATTCTCTCAGCTTTGTTTTTTCTTCCCTTGCCATATCTTGATCTTTTCGCACCAGTTTACCCGCATGTCTTTTTTCTTTTTCTTCGGTAAGCAAATAAATGATTATATCTCCTACTAAAAAATATACACCATAAGGTAAAGAAGTCAATTACGACTTGGACTACGGTGTGAAATAGTAGAGTGAAAGCGAAATGTTTGTAGTCAATCATGACTCAGACAAGGGTGCAAACTCAAAGAGTCGCACGTTACGCTTTCCCTTATCTCCCAGAGGTATTTTATCAAAGAAAATGTGAAACTTTCTCATAATAACATTCAACCCCAAAGTATTTCGAAACATGGGCTTTGTCTCAAACTATACCATGAAAAAGCCCATGACAGGATTAATTGAGACTTTCTCAAGGAAATGTCAATATCCCGTTTTCTTGGTTGACTGGGTTTTTAGTATGCTCTATTGTGCCTCTATGTGTGACACTATCAATGAAGAGAAAAGTGCTTACTTTAGAGCTGGGAAGGGCATGAAGCAAGGTGACCCCCTTTCCATCATGTTATTCAACTTAGGTGTGGATGTTTTTACAAAGATTATGCACAAGGTTGCGGCCCAAGGATTGATCTCTGGCTTGTTGCGTGAAGCTATTCCTGGTGGTGTTGTCAGCCTCCAATATGACACCATCATGTTTCTTGAGGTTGAGGAGACAATTGCCATGAACCTTAAGTGTTTGCTATCTTGTTTTGAATTTCTATCTGGCACAAAGATTAAATTCTTTAAAAATGATCTGTGACTATTAACTTTAGCTCCGATTCATCCAATGTTTTTGCCCAAATTAATTTTCTGCTGCAAGCTAGGTTCTTTTACTTTAAAATATTTATATGTTCCTTTACATTTTGATAAGCTACGATAAGAAGACTTAAAACTAATAGTTGAAAATATTATGAAAATGGTTATTAAGGCTCCTTTCTTATGGAAAGAAACTTGTTCTTCTTCAAACTTGCATCTCCAGCAGGGATGTAAATGGCAGCGGCGTCCAACTGTCCCACATACGCCGCCCAAAAAAAGCCTTAAATGGCGTATGTGGACAACCACCAATCTTATGTGGCGTATGTAGACATGTCCTGATGTCCACCAAGACCAGCGGTTGCATGCAGTTGCTTCCTCTGCTGGCTGGTCACTAATTCGAGCGAAGGGTTACGGTGAGGGCGTCGAGCAAACTCGGCGCTACGGCCATGTCCTCGGGGAAGGCGGATGTTGACGGGCCGTAAGTCATGACAGGAGGAACACGGTGGCTACACTCCGCGGGCAGCCTACCAGGGTGACGTGCAAGAAAGATGTGTTATTTTTTTTCAAATTCCTCAAAAAAAGTAAAGATAATGGGTATTTAGGCGAACCGGCAATCAAATGTGTGTTATTTTGGCAAAGGAAAATAAATGTGTGCTTGTGAAGCAAAGGTAGAGGAAAGTTTTGATATTTTGTCAAATTCCTCAAAAAAGTAGAAAAAGGAGTATTTCGATTAAGTGTCAATCCAATGCATGTTATTTTGCCAAAGGAAAAGAAATATATACATGGCAACGATGGCAAGTGAAATGTCATGTTATTTTGTCAAATTCTTGGAAAAATATTAAATGAGTACTTTGGTTAAGTGTCAATCCAATGTGTATTATTTGGCAAGGAAAATAGATAAATATGTTTATGCAACAAAGACAGAGAATCCTACATACTTAAATAGTTGATCCAGACTACTGCGTTTATCTTAAGATGCAGACATGCTACCTTACCACACATGCCACTCATCAATCTCACTACTTTGATTTCTCTCAACATACATAATTCCACTACTATATTTCTCTCAACATGCACACTTGCCACCTCACCGCACATGCCACTTCATCAAATCCACTATTTATATTTCTCTCAAAATGTTAATGAGAAATGCTAGTTATATTCTGTGAAATAACTCAACAATATAATAATCAAATCAAATAAATCATATGTATATTCTTATTTCATTCTCATATTATAATTTCATACAATGAAAGTTTATCAAAATATAATGCAATCAATTCCGCAGCAACGCGTGGCGTACCATTTAGTATTCTAAAAAAAAGGCAGTCAAAAGTGGTGTGTTATTTTGGCAAAGGAAAAAATGTATTGGCAAAGGAAGAGAAATGTTTTGGAATAGGAAAAAAAATGTATTGGTAAAGGAAGTAAACTGTTTTGGCAAAGGAATACTAGAAGGCAGCACACCTCGCGGCAGTGGTGTGTTATTTTGGCAAAGGAAAAGGAATGCTTTTCTTATGAAGCAAACGTGGAGGAAAGCTATGTTATTTTGTCTTCCTCAAAAAAGTATAGAAAACGGCTATTTGGCTAAGTGGCAATTATTGGTGTGTTATTTTGGTGAAGGAAAAGAAATGTGTGCTTGTGAAGCAAAGGTAGAGGGAAGTTGTATTATTTTGTCAAAATCCTCGAACAAAGTAGAAAAAAAGAGAGATTATTTTGGTTAATTGTCAATCCAGTGTGCGCTATTTTGGCAAAGCTAGGAAGAAATACCTCAATATCTTGACGGCACGCCCACACAATGACACGATCTTTACATATCTGTCCCCTCCCCGTCTTCTTTAAATAGTGCCACTGCGTGTTGTCTAGTCTCATCACATTCACAAGCTCCAAGCACAACCCAGCACAACATGGCAGCCATGACAATCACCACCTCGAGCTTCCTCAAGACCTCATTCCCTGGCGTTTGCATTCCAGCAGCCGCTCGCACCCCCTCCCGTGCCGCCGCCCGGCGCACCGGGGCCATCTGCAACTCCATCTCCTCCTCCACCCCTCCCTATGATCTCAGCTCCTTCAAGTTCAGCCCCATGAAAGAATCCGTCGCCTCCCGCGAGATGATCCGTCGGTACATGACCGACATGATCGCCGATGTCAACACCGATGTCATCATCATCGGAACTGGCAGCGCGGGGCTGTCCTGCGCCTACGAGCTCTCCAAGGACCCGTCTGTTAACATCGCTATCATCGAACGGTCCGTCTCCCCCGGTGGCAGCGGCTGGCTCGGCAGCCAGCTCTTCTCCGCCATGGTCGTGCGCAAGCCGGCACACCTCTTCCTCGACGAGCTCAACATCGAGTACGACGAGCAGGAGGACTACGTGGTCATCAAGCATGCCGCGCTCTTCACCTCCACCGTGCTGAGCCGCCTCCTCGGGCGGCCCAACGTGAAGCTCTTTAACAGCGTGGTCGTGGAAGACCTGGTCGTCAAAGAGCACCGCGTCGCCGGCGTGGTCACCAACTGGGCGCTCGGGTCGACGAACCAGGACACACACTCACAGGCACAATTACACATGGACGCCAACGTCATGGAAGCCAAGATCGTCGTAAGCTCATGTGGCCACGAGGGGCTATTCAGTGCCAACGGCAAGGGAGTCAAACGGCTCGAGGACATCGGAATGATCAAGACGGTGCCCGGAACCGGAATGGAAGCGCTTGACACCAACATATCCGAGGATGCAATTATCGGCTTAACCCGCGAGGTCGTCCCCGGCATGATCGTCACAGGCATTGAGGTTGCCGAGATCGACGGGCCCCAGAGGATGGTAAGAAATATATATTGCGTTTCTTCACAGGAGTTCTTGGAATCGATCTCATTTCTCTCACCGCGTTTTGGTCTGTCTTGTCTTGTGGTGTTTTGCAGTGCCCAACGTTCGGCGCCACGATTATCTCCGGCCAGAAGGCAGCGCACCTGGCACTCAAGGCGCTCGGCCGTCCGAACGGCATCGACTCGGAGACGGTCCCAGCGTGAGGACCAGCGGCGACACCATGGACGCCTGAACGACGGAGGTGACACCAAAGCGTCCGCTGGTGTTTGATGGAACAGAGGAGACTTTGGACGAAGACTTTATATATGTCATCTGTCTACTTGTGTTTAATCCCTCTGTTCATCTCTACTAGTAGCAGCGTCTTGTTCATAGCACTGCCGCCGTGTGCCCTTCCGCGTGACGGCAACTCCGTGCATGGATCCTTCTAGAACAAGATGACAGAATAAAATGGTTGGGCTTCCTATACATGTGCGCGCGCGCGTTGAATTTCCAGTTCTTTATTGGTGTATGTGCACGTTATTTACTTCATGGATAAAGACTCCGACAAGCGGTAGTTTTTTTTTCACGCAAGATTTAGTTGTTCATTCATATGCCATAACAAAGAAGTTCCTAGCGGTTTTTGGTGCATGATTAATATTTTGTTGATCAAAATAATGGTCAAACTTAGAGTCAACACGCGAGGGGTTCTTGTAAATTAAAACCGACGATAGTACCAAAATTTGAGTGCTAAGCATAACATCTCTAGCAAATCCTGCAAATCAGTCTGTCCGCTAAAAGAACCGTTGTTTTGTGGGACCGAGACAAAAAGTCATCCCCGCAAGTCCCGTAAAACGGCCCGTCCCGAAAATATTTTTTTGGGGGGAGTGGTATATTTCGGCACACCCACCACATATGTCCGACGATGGCTACACTCTACAGGCGGCCGATGAGGGTACATGCCGTTATGGCCTCACAGCAACTATTCAAAGCTTACCCTCTGCGGGCTGCCGACGAGGGTGCGGGCCATTTGTGTGTTGAGGATGGACTTGCAAATGGAACAGGTCAGGCCTGGTTGCATATTGAGGGTAGATTTGCAACTGCGACAAAAAAGAGGTGGTCACCCCAATTACATGTTGGGGTGTAATTGCAATTGGGGATAAAATGGGTCACCCCACCAATTCTCTCTCTATTCCTTTACATCGGGGAAGGTGGACGTCGACGGGCCGTAAGTTATGGCACCAGGAACACGATGGCTACGCTCTCTGGGGGTCCGACAAGGGTGCATGCTGTTATCTGCTGTTATGGCCTCACAACCTTCCCGTCTTATCTTGCGTTGCATCCAGCTGGGGAGCAACTATTTAAAGCTTACTCTTGCTGGAGCCCTCCAAGGTCTTTGGTGGGCTGAGAGCGCGCCAAGTGGTACGTCCAGCCGTCGTCACGTGTCGCAAGTTGGGCGCTCCTTTGGGATTTATTTATTTATTTTTCTATACGTGTATCCTAGTGTTAGATGCTTTCCCCCCAGTTTTTTTAGCCTTTTTGGTTTTCCCTAGGTTTTGCAGGACAAAATTATATGATTTTTTTGGTGCTTTCACAAGAAGCACATATTTGATTCTCGTGGAGGCACAGATATGCTTCTGCGAGAAGCACATTGGTGTCTCTTTGAAACGGTGAAAAACACTTCTTTTCTCTTCCACGATAAGCACATATTTGCTTGACGTGGAGGCACATTTTTTTTCCGCGAGAAGCACAACTACGTCTCTCGAAAAGAAAAAAACATATTTTTTTGCTTGCACAAGAAGCACAAATTTACTTCTCGTGGAGGCACAAGTTTGCTTCCGTCAAAAGCTCAACTGTGCCTCTCAGAACATGGAAAAATACACGTTTTTCTGTTTCCACGATAGTGATTTGAAAGTTTAATTATCTTAATTACCTCAATCACAATCTAGATTCGTGTGGCAAATAATGATGATACTAGGGAAATAGAAATGCCCCCCGAAAAGGGGCATTGCTGAATCTAACTTCCGTGTTTAGGTTGCCTCTCGGAAAGGAAAAAACTTATTTTTTTTCTTCCACGAGAATCACATTTTTACTACTTATGGAGGCACATATTTGCTTCCGCTCCGCTAGAAGCATAACTGTGCCTCTTAGAAATAACCATGCTTTCGGCTCTTGTTTTTCCTTCTTCCAGTTTTTCTGGGGTTTTTGTGAAAAAAGTAGGTGCTCTGCCCACGAGGCACTGTAGATAAGAATGTCATCAAAGAAAACGAGCACAAACCAACGCAAGTAGGGTCGTAGGACATCATTCATCAAGCCCTGAAAAGTCGTTGGGGCGTTGGAGAGGCCAAAAGGCATCACCAAGAACTCAAAGTGGCCATGGTGAGTCCGAAACGCCGTCTTGGCGATGTCATCCGGGTGCATGCGCACCTGATGATACCCGGACCGGAGATCCAGCTTGGTGAAGAAGCGCGCCGCGGGGCAGCTCGTCGAGAAGCTCACCGACTACCGGAATAGGAAACTTGGCCTTCAATGTGAGAGCATTCAGGGCGCGGTAGTCGATGCAGAAACGCCACGTGCCATCCGACTTACGAACGAGGAGGACCGGCGCTGTGAATGGTGACGTGGAGATGCGGATGATGCCGGCGGCAAGCATGAGTGCACACTTTCACTCCAACTCGTCCTTCTGCAGCTGCGGATACCGGTAAGGCCGTACGGCCACAGGGGCCGATCCCAGAAGGAGGTGAATACGGTGGTCGTAGATCCGGGCCGGTGGCAGGTCCCGTGGCTCCTCAAAGAGATCCCGGTGCAGCTGCAGGAGGTCGTCCAAGAGCGGATGCTCGGCCTCGGCGGCCGTCGCGGCCAGCTAAAGAGGGGGTGCGGGTGCGGCCCCCCCAATGCCGTCCCACCGAATGCGACGACCCAAACGCCAGAAGGTCATCGTCAGCGCGTCGAAGTCCCAGAGAATGGGACCCAACATGCGCAAGAAGTCGACGCCGGGGATGAAATCGAAGCAACCCAAATCGATGCCGGCGCAGGTGATGGTGAAGTGCTCGTCGCCGATAGTGATGGGCACGTTGTGGGCGAGCCCGTGGCAGCGTAGACGGTCGCCATTAGAGACTGTGACCCGCAACTGCTCCCGTCCGGTCGGCTGTAGTGCAAGGCGCCGCATGGTGGACTCCGGCAGGAAATTATGCATGGAACATGTGTCCAGGAGGGACACTAGGTGCTCGCCATGGATCATGACCGGTACGAGCATCGTCCGTTCATCATGAATGCCGGCCAGCGCGTGAAGTGACACCACGAGGGCGGTAGCCAGGGCAGGTGCGGGTGCCGCTGTGGGCTTCGCAAGGGCTGGGGCGCCGAGGTCAACCTCCGGGGTGTCATCCTCGATCTCGTCCGTCGTCTCCAAGTAGAAGAGGCGCGGGCAGACATGGCCCGACGCATAGGGCGCGTCGCAGTTGAAGCACATGCCCAAGCGCCTGCGTTCCAGCTGCTTCGCCTGAGTAAGGCGCCTAAATGGGTGCGTCGGTGCCGGGGCGGCGGTAGAGGGCGTCGGTGCCGGGGCGGTGGTAGAGGGCGCCGGTGCTGTCGGAGGCGGCCGGGGGGTTGGCGGCCCCCACGTGGCGTGGATGGCCGTGTCAAAGCCTGGGCACGCTGCTCGAACGCCCGCGCATAGTACATGGCCGTCTGAAGGTCTTGTGGCCCCTTCATCTCGACGTCCACGCGGATTTGGTCGGGAAGGCCGCCGACGAAGAGCTCCGCCCGCTATAAAGCCGTCACACCAGGCGCGTGGCATGCCAGTGCCTGGAAGCGGATGGCGAAATCCTGCACCGTGGAGGTGAAAGGCAGGCGGCCTAACTCGGCCAAGTGGCTCCCGCATACCGGTGGTCCGAACAGAAGAAGACAGAGCTCGCGGAAGCGATCCCACGGTGGCATGCCACCCTCGTCCTACTCGAGGGCATAGTACCATGTCTGGGCGGCCCCACGGAGATGGTAGGAAGCCAGCCAAGTGCGCTCCGACGCGGGCGTGCGCTGCCCACAGAAGAACTGATCACACTGGTTGAGCCAGTTAAGCGGGTCGTCCGAACCTTCGTACGTGGCGAAGTCGATCTTTGCGAACCGGGGCGGCTGCTGGTGTGGCGCGCCCTGGCCCACTGCCTCGGCGGTATGGAGGGCTGATGACAGAGCTCGGTCCAGGGTGGAAGGGCCGGCGTAGTTCCCTGTGGCGCATGACGCCTCGGGCTGCAACTGGAACCCTGATGGCTGCCGGGCCTCCGTGGAAGCTGACGGCGGCCCATGGAGCCAAGCAGGAAGTGGCGACGGTGAAGAAGGGAAGCGGACCTCCTGGATCGGAAGGCCGCTCGGCGAGGACCCGCCCAGGCTAGGGTTGGGTGGGGGCGGTGGTGGAACCTGCACCGTGGCCACCGGGAGGGACGACATGGTGGGGGACGGCGCGGGCGGCGGGGCCCAGGTCGGCCACTGCGGTCCCTGGGTGGTGGCGGGCGGCGCGGTTGGCGCCGCGAACGGCGTCGGCCACTGCGGTCAAGGTGGCATCGAAACCGCCGGTGGGGGAAGCGCCGGGTAGCCGCCGATACTGAGTACCACGACAGCGCCTACTGGCCGCGGGCGCGGCCGGATGAAGCGGTGGAGGCGGCCCGTACGGGCTCGCCAAGTAGAGGCGGATGCCCTGGACCGCGACGACCAGGTCGTTGAGCACGCCGGCCATGGCCTCCGGTGTGAACTGCGGCGGCGCTAGGGGGGGGGGCGACGACGGTGGTTGCTGGATGGGGGTTTGCGGCTGGCCCTGGCCCGGCGTGGTGCCGGGTGCGGGGGTGATCGACGCCGATAGGGAGGCCGGCGCCCGGCGATGCAGCGGCGTCGGTGGTGGAATCGATGGCAGCGGCGGTGGGGGAGGCGTTGGGCAGCGGCGGCTGCGGTGGTGGCGGGTTTGGAGGCGGCGAAGACATGGTCGAAACCCGGGTATCTGGTACCAAGGTGTTAGAAGCTAGGGTTCTGCCCGGTCTTGGCCGGAGGCTGTAGGGGAAGGAGGGAGAGGGGCGAGGGCTCGAACGCGGCGGCCGGGGGCGAGGCGCCGTCCTTGCGCGTGGGGCGGCGGCGGAGACAGAAAGCGGCTAGGGTTTTAGGGTTCCGGCTCCTCTGGGAGCCGGTCAATAGAAATAGTCTTATTGCTTAATTTTAAAAATATTCTTACAAGTCATATATATAACCATGATATGAAATAAAATTAAGATAACTTGAGGGCTAAGTTTGCCCAGTGGGCCTCCTGCGGCCATAGAACAGGCCGGTCATAACAGAAACAATACCTTAGCAGGCAGCTGGTCATTTTTATTTGTTGGCCATCCTGAGCCCGGTAACACAATACAAGTACAGAACTCTACATTGTTAATCCAAAAGTTAATGCAAGTGAACGACCCGCACATGCTCATCTTAATTTTAAACGATTAATCTCTATCATTAGAGTTGGCAAAAGGATTAATCTCTATCATTAATCTCATGCAGTAAAATTTAAAATAAACTTAGGTGCTATTCCGTTAGTGGTGAACTTTGATTGTAAGTAAGATTGAGCTGGTGTCTCGTTATTAAATCGACTCATATGCTGATGTATAATATCTCCCGCTTTTATTAAATTTTCCATGACTAATCTGCCATATACTGATGTATAATATCTCCCTCTTTTATTAAATCTTCCTTTTTCTCATTTTACTCTGGGCCAAACCCGCCGATCTGTATTTACACTAGTAGAAAACGGGCCTATTGTCCCGGTTCGTAAGGGCCTTTTGTCCCGGTTCCTGAACCGGAACTAAAGGGTCGTCACTAATGCCCTGACCCTTTAGTCCCGGTTCTAACCAGAACCGGGACAGATGGGCCTCCACGTGGCCTGCACGCTGAGCACAGGCAGGAGAGCCTTTGGTCCCGGTTGGTGGTCCCAACTGGGACCAATAGACCTCCACGCGTCAGCATTTCTGTGGCTGGAGTTTTTGTTTTTTTAAAGGGGGGGGGGGTTGGGGATTTTGGGGGTTAATTTAGGTATTTCATATATTGTGTTAGATAGCTAATTAATAGAGATAAGTGTCCTCTCTTATGTCCGTGCTTGGTCGACGCTACGTACTATACATACGTATAGAGAGGCCTAGACACGCTAGCTAACTAGTAAGCAAATGAAGGAAACAGAAGATCGTCATGAACATATATGCATACAGAGAGAAGTGATATCGACCACCTCTCCTTCTCCGAGAGATTGGTCAAACAACAAGTTCTCTTATATCTATCCGACACTACCGGCTACATATATACAATAATTATCTCTTACAAATATAATCTCCTAAATTACGGACGCATGGTCCACATAGTATTCTCCGTCTTCAGCGATCACGTGGTCAAGAAAGAATGCCGCCAATTTCTCTTGAATTGCTCGCATGCGATCTGGTGCTAGGAGTTCATCCCGCATCCGGAACATCTAATTTGAAGAAGGGGGTCAATATATATATATATATATATATATATATATATATATATATATATATATATATATATATATATATATATATATATATATATATATATGAATAAACGAAACTCAACACAAATGATGGTAATAAACTAAAATTGTGAATATTATTTATTACGCACTTCATATTGTTCGTCAGAGTACCCGCCCCGCTCACAGGTCGTGTGGCGGATGGACTCGCAAATGTAGTACCACAGAAATCATTCCCTTGTTCCTGCCACAACCACTTTACAAGAAATAGAGGTCAATCAAACAGATAAGCAAGAATGCCAAATGGTATTGATGAAACTAGCGCTTGAATCAATAGCTAGGAGACGCGCGGAACATGCTACTATAGTACTTACTTTCGGGTATCTAAATTGCAGCATCTTCGGCAGTCCCGGAGATTTTTTGGTGAATTTTCTCCAAACCCTGCCAGACAAAAGAAAACAATTACTTGATATCAGGAAATGAACAAAGTTGCTGATATGGTGTATAATGATCGATTTAACTTACTTCTCGAGGATTTCAGTCATGTCCGCATACTCCTCGGGGTCTTTTCGTTTAGAGTCCAAGACAGTTACTACTCCCTGCTCAAGCCTAATCTCTAGGAGAATATAGTGGTACCTGCACACACATGCATAACTCATCAATTACATTACTATAACCTGGACTAATATATAAGGGAAACCGAATATGCACAAGACAGTAACACTCACTTGAAGTTGTAAGGAAAGAGTATTATATCTTTGTTTTCATTTATTTTGAATGATAGTAGCAAGTTGGCCCCGGTATCTGTGGCACGAAGTTCAACCTCAGTTGCATCTATGAGATATGTGTTAATGAACCCAATATCACCGACTTGTCTTTTCTTCAATTCGACGATCTTCAATCTGCATAATATAGTGAGGATAATTATAAATACATGCAATGAAAGAGTTGAGATATATAGAGAGACTTAATGACAGAAGTAGTAGTACTCACAGACAGTAGCAGGTGACCGTTGCTTTATCGAGGGCCAATTGATTGAAAAACTGATAGAACTCCTCAAATGGAATAGGCAACAGATCAATTCCAACGAGGTCATGCTCCTGTTTAACTCTCACATACAAAGTACTCCTCCCCTCAGACTCTCTGCAGATCTTCAAGTACCAATCATGCAATCTTCGCATCATCGTTGATAGAGATCTTTCATCTTTGACGAAAGGCTTCCCGTACTCGTATCTGTGTATCTTCACATCCATGAAATCATAATGTACATTGTCGGGCAGGTAATCTCCAAGATTGCTATAACCGGGCACCATCCTCGGATCGACGATGTCGCTAGGCACCTTGAGCGGGGGGCACGATTGATTCCCTTGTTAGCCGAGCTGGGCAATTTGTTTCCCAGCTGCTCGTCGTTCTTTCATCCTTTGATCACTGACTGTACTTCCCGACCGCTCCGCTTCGGCCCATGTCTTTCCAATAATGCGCTCATAGTTGCCTTTCGGCGGAGACTTGGGTGGTTTTGCCAGGACAGCCAGAGTGCGCTTCGCTTTCACCGGATCTACCTTCTCCTCCGGAGGTGGATGTCTCTGTGCTTTCAACCCTTCAAACCAGTCCTTCACTTCTGTCGTGGTTTTGTCACGGCAGTTGTCCTAGAGAAAGGACTTAGTCGTGGAGCCATCGCGATAGGTTAGCTTGAAGGGGTTAAAGCGGACACAGGGACGCAGAGAGTTTATACTAGTTCGGCCCCTTCGATGAAGGTAAAAGCCTACGTCTAGTTGTGATGGAATTGATGGGGTTTCGATGACTAGGGAGCCAACAAGCTTCGCCAAAGTCTCGAGTTGTTATTTTTTGTCCTGAACCGCCGCCGGGTCGTCCCCTTATATACACAGGTGACGCCCGTCGGTTCACAAAGTCCCAACACCGGTTCATATTCGTATCCGGGTTGGTCTCTCCTTATTCCTACCTTACAATACAAGTTTACACACAGACGCCGGTTTACGGCTACAAGTCTTAAACCGACTACGGGCCTCAGGCCCTCATCTATCTTCTTGGGATTTAATACTCTTGAGCTACTGATGAAGCTAACCCGGCCCAAATAGTCCGGTTTACTCCCAGTAGTAATATCCCCAACATTAGGCCCCAGATTGATTTGAACCGGTTCATGTCAATCCTTTGTAAAAAATCTCCATCTTCAACATCTTCTTGTAATTGTTGAACCGCCGTGATGTCATCTTCTCCAATCGCCGTGAACCGGAGTGACGTCATCCGTCCTAAAGAAAACATTCACAACAACCGAGGCGACAGCTTCGCTTCCAAAATTCGCGGTTCCTTGATTCACGCGCGTGACACATGTCTTTTTGTCTTATAAATAGGACCGAAGGGTCATTTCTTTTCTCCCCTTCGTGCCCTTCCTCTTCGTCTTCCTTGCGTCGCCAGTTCCAGAGCTCCGCCGCCGCCGTCGTCTTCTGCATCGACCTTGGCCGCTGCATCAACCTGAGCGCACCAGAAAACCGCGGCGCCCTTCCACGTCTTCCTCAGCTCTGGTAGGTCTTCTGCTCTTCTCAACATAGATCTGTTTTTAGGGTTTCGTGTTCTTGCTGTGTTCATCATCTGTTCATATTCATGTACTAGCTCCTGGATCCATCTGTTAACCCCTGCTCTGCGTAGTGGTAACTTTTAGTATCCACCTTTAGTTTGATGCCCAAAACCCTAGATCTCACATATATTTCTGCCCATTGTCTCAACACCGTTCTGCTTTGAGATTTTGAAAATTTCCCTTCTTTTCTGAACTTGCTTCAGATCCAATGCTGTAGAGAAATCTTGTGAAATCTGTTTCTGTATACTTATCCATCCGCAATCTCAACTGTTTCAATGTTTAGATCAGGCGGTTTAACTTGGTGTAAAAAATTAACAAACCGGTATATACCATTAGTCCCCTTGTTGAACCGCCAGAACTCTTTAGCCAGACGCTGTCGCTTCATAAAACTCCGGTTTAGGTATAGCTGTCCCCGGTTTAACATTGTCCATGCCAGTGTATATTTAATCAATACATTCTTGAACCGGAATCACTTATTTTGTAGATTTCACCATGGCCAAACAAGTATATGAGTGCAACTGGGCTCCTTCCCGTGTCACAGAAACTCAGCTGAATAATTTAGTCTTAACTGGTGCTTTAAGCAGCAAAAAAACTATCCATTGGAGGGTCCCCGGTACCGAATATCCTCCCACACCTCAAGAGGGAGAGGTCGTTGTTTTCGCAGGTCACTTAGCCCGGGGCTTTAATCCGCCCGGTTCAAAATTCTACCGGGATGTCTTGGCCAATTTTCAACTCCGTCCGCAAGATATTGGCCCCAATTCTGTTACCAACATATGCCATTTTCAAGTACTCTGTGAGATGTTCTTTCAAGAGGAACCCACAGTCGAGTTGTTCAAAGACTGCTTTCATCTAAACCGTCGCACAGAGTTTACTGATGGTTCCAATATGGAATTGGGTGGTGTGGCGATTCAGAAAAGAAAAGAGGTCACTTACCCTCACGCGAAACTGCACAGCCATCTGCAAGAGTGGAATCAATCATGGTTCTATTGCAAAGACACCTCCCCTGCTGATGAAAATCCCTTGCCTGGCTTTCGTCCGGAGCGGCTTAGCAATACACACCCTTTTCCACAAAGGTTGACTGCCAAGGAAAGAAGTAAATACGCTCCTCAACTGTCCAAGCTCAGAACCTTCATGGCCAACGGTTTAACAGGAGTTGATCTCGCTCGCTGTTGGATATCGTGGAGCATACTGCCCCTTAGTCAGCGCTCCGTTTTGATGTGCGAGTATACTGGCCGTGTTGATGACCCACTGCGACACATGAACATCCAGCTCACCGACGAAGAAGTCACGAAAGCTGTGAAGAAAATGTTGAATGAACCGGAACACATATGTACCTGAACCGGCTTGCTTCCCTTCTGCGCCACCAACAAACAGCCAGCCGTAAGCTTTTAACTTTACGTTTCACTGATCCTGTCATTGCTATATCTGCCCATTAGTTAACACCAATATCTGTTGAAACAGGGCAATGATCCGTTTTGGAGCAAGAAGCTTCCGCAGGAGAAACCAGAAAAACCAGACAAATTGGAAAGACCAATCCGGCCAAAGACTAGAGTCGTGAAGAAAACCGCCCACAGGAAGAAAACCACTGCATCTTCAGATCCAGCAGCTGATGATGATGTGGGTAATCCGGACTTTGAGGTAGAGCTTGATGCACTAGGCTTACTTTTCACACGCCTTATTGATGATGATATTTGTCAGGAGGATGCTGAAGCGAGCCACGCTGATGCCGCAGAGGTAATTATTCTCTCTTCCGATTCAGACCCTTTGCTTTTGCCAAAAATCCGTCAGGCAAACCGGAAGGTTAAAATTTCTCATCCTCTTGCTTACTTGGATCCCAAATTTCTTATGAAGACCCAACAGCACGAAACTCGCCGCACAACCCATCATAGCGGCCAGGTAGTTACCTCCACCGGTTTACCGAACAGTCCGGTTCGAAGCTTCGTTCAGAGGTCTCTAATTTGCTTGTCAGTGCTTGTCCTAAAGCGGGCCGTTTTCGTCAACCTCTTAATCCTTCTGACTCCGATTATCAGGTTACTTCCCATTCATCATCTGGCGAGTCATCAGCTACTCAGCTGCCACCGCTCAAAACCGTGCCTGGGTAAGCTATACTTATCATAATATTTCTAGTGTATTACTTTGTAACATATGCTGTTTTTGACTTTTATTACTCCTTTCAGGGCCAAGCCTAGACCGAGCAAGAAGGCCCGCCTAGATAAAGCGGCCGAGGAGGATGTCGTCCCTGAACCGGATAAAACGCCAGATCCTGAAGCGGCTATTCATGAAGATGCGCCAAATGACCCGCCACCACAAGATGATGACTGTATTGCTAAAGAGAGACATGTTGATACCTCCAGTCCTGTTGACCAGCCCAGAAGTCCCATTCGGATTGAGAAATCCACCAATCCATCCAAGTCCACTGATAAACCGACGGCCCCAATGCAAACCGATGATGAAGTTGTTATTACTGGAGTTGGCAATACAGAGCCAAGCAATCCTGTCGCTTTGTCTAAACATACTGCCAAGGAAGAATTTGCTGCAATTGGCAAGGGCAAATGGAATGCCGACTTGTCAACTTATACTGCTTTGTCTCCTCAAGACCTTCACTCCAGCTTTCTAAACCGGTTATATACCAACCGTGACTATGAAGCCGGCCTGGTTAATATGATGAAGGGTAAATATGAGGTAATTGCCATATGCTCTTGCTTGTAATTCATCCACTCCAATAGCCTCCAAGTGCCGGTTTAAGATATCATCTTAAACCGGGACTTGTCATTTAGACTTCAGTATGCCTGAATTTTGCCGATGTAGCCCCCAAGGGTAGGGTCAACTTAGTATAGTTAAACCGGGACTTTAAGTAATTGACATCACAGCTTCAGAATTTATTCGAGCAAATAGCCATTAGCCCCCAAGTGCCAAGTTGAATACTTGTATTGATCTTGGGACTTTTATAATCAATTGAAAGATGAAGATCAAATGTGCATTAGCCCCCAAGTGCCGAGTGCATAACTTGTTATGTGGTTGGCACTTCAATGTTTGCACTGCTTTCTGAATCATATAATTGTCTGTATGCAGGCTGAGCTGAAGACAAAAGAAAACCAAGTCACCGACCTCCAAGAAAATCTGAAGTCTCAACAAGCTGAAACCTCAAAAGCAAAAGAGGAGTTGACCAGCGCTTTAAGCGTCATGGAACGGCTTAAAGAGGACTTCAAAAAGGAGCGGGCGGACTGGGCCACCGAGAAGTCCGCTTTAATCAAGCGAGCAGAAGACGCCGAGGCTACGCTTAAACCGGTGGTGGACGAACTGACCGGCATAAAGCGACAAGTGCACTCCATGACCGCTGCTATCTTTGGTGAGCCGATTTAACTTCTGGAATTACTTAGTCTTCTTAAGTAACTTTCAATGTGCTGACTCTTTGTAACCCTTTAGGAACACACATTGGTCACTTGGGGTCAGATGTACGGATGAAATTGAAGCCGCCTATACATTGATCGAGCAGCTGTATTCTGGAGCACAGCGGATCATCTCTACTGCATCGCATAACAATCCGGCGCCCACTTTAATTCAAGATACTCTGAAGAGGTTGTCGATGCTTCCTGCCTGGGTTGAAGAGCTAAAGAGATCTGCCGCTCGAACCGGTGCCATCACTGCCTTAATCCGGGAAAAAGCATGGGTGCCGGATTTTGACCCTATTGAGGTAGCTCAGGCCTATCCCAGTTTGAAGGAAGACGGAATAGCATTTAGTGAAGCGGATCTACGAGCAATAAACCGGGAGGTGCGTCCTCTAGCTTGCCAATTGGCTGAAGAGGCAGACTTGTCGCATTATCAGGCATAGTACAATGATCAAAACCAACGAGTAGCCGCACCGATTCCTGAAGCGGAAAATCTTATCCCTCCAATCCGTAAGCACACTTATGCTCCTGACGTTGATCCATCACTGCTGATTCATGATGAAGCTGTCTTTCAAGCATTAATGGGAATCGACTGGACAACTGTTGACTTCCAGCTGCTGGGCAGAGAAGCAGAAGTGGAAGCGGCGCGGGATGACCCACAACCATCAAGCCATGCTGGTGACCAAGCTTGAACCGGAAATCGGTTTAAAACTGCTCCCCCTTTGAAAAATAATAATCTTATTTGGGCACCGTGTTGCCTTGTAATAGGCTAGCCGACACTCTTGATTTTGTTATGCCTTCGTGCATACATACTGCCACTTGTGCTTCCTTTGGGTAATAAAATTTCCAAAGTACTTTCTGCAATCAAAAAATCTTAAAATACCGCCGCGGCTATACTGTCAGGCGGATTGTTATGAAATCACAGTATCTGAAATTTGAAGTATATGATCGACTCTTTGTGATACATAATACCTGCCATCATTGGGCATGAAGCTGGCTTAGCCAATCTTGAAGCGGAGGTTTTATAAACCCTACACCGTTAGAGGAGATAACAACTCCTGTATATATGGAATGCCGGTTTGCCTTGTAAACCGTGCTGGGCTTTATTAGAAACACCGTGTTACTCCTTAATAGGATGTTTAACAAAGAAAATCAAACCGGGCAAATAAACTCCGGATTAAAAATGGACCGTGTTCTGTCCATTGACAGTTTGAACCGGTTTAAAACTTTGTCGGTTTAAAAACGCAACGATCATAAAGAAACATGTATAAAAGAAAATATTGAAGCAAAGGCAATGATAAAACCATTTGCAAAAAGAGGCTTTATTTGAGCCGATGAGATGGCGTTACCGTGGTCGGACACGACCAAGCTCCCAATAGGTGTAGCTACGGTTCAAGTTAGCCAGGTCCCCAAATGAAACCGTGGCATTTATGCCAATCAAGAGGTGTGGCAATGGTTCGGGTTCGACCAAGCCCCCAAGTGATTCTGCGGCCTTAGGCCGATCAAGAGGTGTAACGCCCCGGATCTGATGCGCCAGGTGTCCGTCAGTTATTCGTCGCCGTTGCCATGTCATGTGCTTGCGTGTCGCTCTTTGCCATGTCATCATATGCATTTCACATCATGTCATCATGTGCATCGCATTCGCATACGTGTTCGTTTCATGAATCCGAGCATTTTCCCCGTTGTCCGTTTTGCAATCCGGCGCTCCTATGTTCCCCGGCGTTCCCTTTTACCTTTTTCCGTGAGCGGGTATTAAATATTCTCGGAATGGACCGAGGCTTGACCTGTGGCCTTGGTATAGCACCGGTAGACCGCCTGTCAAGTTTCGGGTCAATTGGAGTCCGTTTGATACTCCAACGGTTAACCGGGTAACCGCAAAGGCCTCTTTTGGTGCAGCCCAACACCCTTTCTAAGTGGCCCAAAACCCACCTAAGTCACTTCCATCCTCTCGGTCGTTCGATCACGATCGCGTGGCCGAAAACCGCACTCCATTTGGAGCTTCCTAGCCCCCTCTACCTATAAATATGTGCTCCCCTCGGATTTTTCGCGCAGTCCAAACCCTAACCCGCTCCTCTCGCGCCGCCGGACATGTCCGCTCCCGCGCCGTACATGTCCGCCGCCTCCAGCCACGTCGCCCGACCAATGGCGTGGTGCCACGTTACCTCCGCCGCCTCCCGCGCCCACTCCGGAGCCGCCACCTGTCGCCGCCGCCTTCCACCACCGCGCGGCCCGCGGAGCACATCGCGGGCCCGCGCGAGCCCGTCCGCGCCGCCGCCCGCTCCCGCAGGCGCCCGAGCCCCGCAGGCGCCCGAGCCCCGCGTCCGCTCCGGCGCCGCCCGTCCGCCGCCCGCCGCCCGGCCTCGCCCCGCCGCGGCGCTGGCTCGCCGCCCGAGCCACGCCGGGCCGAGCGCCGTCGTCCTCCGCCGCCCCCGCAGCGCCGCCGCCCCCGCACGCCTCCCGCGCCGCCGTGCCGCCGCGCCCCGCGCGCTCTCCGGCCGCCGCCTGCCCCGCTGCTCCGGCCGGTGCTCCGGCGAGCTCGCGCCGCCACCTCGGACTGTGTGCAAACCCTAGATCTGAGATTCGGAGGGTATATTTTCATGCCATGTTTATCGCATCATATCTCTGCATCCGTAGCTCTGTTTTGAGCTTATAATATGTCAAATTGTTCACCTGGATGAGTACATCATTTCATCTCATTGCATCATTTTCGTTTGAGCTCATCTTGATGCCCGAAATGCTGTTGGAAGAGGGCTATGTGATGTTAGTTCCAGATTATTATCAGCATATGCACTTTTGTCGTTTTTGCCATGATTGATGTGTGCATCCTATGAAGTTGAGTCCTACATGTATTTTGTAATATGACATGCCATCTTTTCAGAGAATTATGCCATGTATTTTTCTGATCTTTGTGGTCACTAGCACAAGCATGCAAACTCGGGTACTTAATGTTGCTGATTTCAGAGACTTAGTAATTTCACTAAGTCCCTGCCTGCTGTTATTTTTATGCCATGTGTTCATGTTGTTTCAGAGAGATCTATGCCTCTTTTGAGCATGATCAGTAAGAGTGTTTTGAGCATATGGATTTGATCTATCCATCCATGCCTTTGTTGGTATTTATGGAGTGCCATAGCTTGAGTCAATCGAGCTCTACTTTTGCTATAAAATGTTACTGGCAGATTATTTACATGTTATTCAATTTTGCCAAGCTTGTTGTAGTTGATCCTTGCATGATATATTGTTGTTCTTGCCCTGTATAGATTCTATGCCATGTCTTCTTGATGTATGTATGCTTAGTTTATCATGCAATGCTCTGTAGTGAGTGCATCGAGCTCACGAACATGCCTACTTGTTATCTGTTTTTGACATGTCCAGTTTTCTGCTAAGTCGGAAACCTGTAACGAAACTTGCTTAATTGACATGGGTATTATTATATTTTCTAGTCCTTTTTGGCTTATGGTCATTAAGGGACTTTTGTTAAGTGCTTTGAGTAGATTCATGCCATATCTTGCCTTTCTATGTCCTGTTCCTGTAGCATGTTGTTTCATTGCTCTAAACATGTCATCCTGATGTTAGTTTCTGGCATGTTATTTTCACTAAGTCTGTGAACCTGTTATGTTTTGCACTTTTGCCATGCTTGTTTGAACCTGTTATGATGTGATTTAGCCGTAGCTCAGTGTTCATATTTTGTCAAAAATCTTGAGTAGATTACTGTCATGTGCTTTGTTGTTATGTTTGGGTGCAGTAGCTTAATTTCTTGTTGCTTGCTAAGTAGCATCATGCTGTTAATGGCAGATTCTTGTCATTCTTGTTTTGCTTGTCATTTGCAAACCGTGCATCCGATTCCGGTGATCTTTATATCGATTTCAACTGAAATCACCTCCCCTTTCCAGTGGCATACTTGGTTTGCCAAGATTATGCCTGGTTCATCTTTTTCCTTCCGAAGCATGCATATGCATTGCATACCACATCTCGCATATCATGCCATGTTTATGTGGTGGTTGTTTACTTTGTTGTTTGCTTCTTTCCGGTGTTGCTTCTTCGGGTTAGTTCCGATAACGTTGCGGTTGTGAGGATCTGTTCGTCTACGTCCGTTTGTCTTCTTCATGGACTCGTTCTTCTTCCTTGCGGGATCTCAGGCAAGATGACCATACCCTTGAAATCACTTCTATCTTTGCTTGCTAGTTGCTCGCTCTTTTGCTATGCCTATGTTGCGATACCTATCACTTGCTTATCATGCCTCCCATATTGTTGAACCAAGCCTCTAACCCACCTTGTCCTAGCAAATCGTTGATTGGCTATGTTACCGCTTTGCTCAGCCCCTCTTATAGCGTTGTTAGTTGCAGGTGAAGATGGAGTTTGTTCCTTGTTGGAACATGGAGATGTTGTTCCTTGTTGGAACATGTTTACTTGTTGGGATATCACAATATATCTTATTTAATTAATGCATCTATATACTTGGTAAAGGATGGAAGGCTCGGCCTTATGCCTGGTGTTTTGTTCCACTCTTGCCGCCCTAGTTTTCGTCATATCGGTGTTATGTTCCCGGATTTTGCGTCCCTAACGCGGTCGGGTGATTTATGAGACCCCCTTGACAGTTCGCTCTGAATAAGACTTTCCAGCAGGCCCAACATTGGTTTTACCATTTGCCTACCACCTACCCCTTTCTCTTGGGTCTGATCAACCCGAGGGTCATCTTTATTTAGCCCCCCGGGCCAATGCTTGTCTAAGTGTTGGTCCAAACCAGAACCACTTGCGGTGCCACCCCTAGGCAACTTGGGGTATCGTCGGTTGCCGTACGTAGTGTTCATCCGGTGTTGCCCTGAGAACGAGATATGTGCATCTCCTATCAGGATGTCGGCGCATCGGGCGGTTTTGCTGGACTTGTTTTATTGCTGTCGAAATGTCTTGTAGCCGGGATTCCGAGACTGATCGGGTCTTCCCGGGGAGAAGGAATATCCTTCGTTGATCGCGAGAGCTTATCATGGGCTAAGTTGGGACACCCCTGCAGGGTTTGAACTTTCGAAAGCCGTGCCCGCGGTTATGTGGCAGATGGGAATTTGTTAATGTCCGGTTGTAGAAAACCCGAAGTTGATCTTAACTAAAATACACCAACCGCGTGTGTAACCGTGATGGTCTCTTCTCGGCGGGGTCCGGGGAGTGAACACGGTTGTTGGAGTTATGCTTGGCGTAAGTAGTTCAGGATCACTTATTGATCATAGTTGTTCGACCGTGCTTTTGCCTTCTCTTCTCGCTCTCATTTGCGTATGTTAGCCACCATATATGCTAGTCGCTTGCTGCAGCTCCACTTCATACCTTTTACCCTACCTATCAGCTTAAATAGTCTTGATCTCGCGGGTGTGAGATTGCTGAGTCCTCGTGACTCACCAGATACTTCCAAAACCAGTTTGCAGGTGCCGCTGAGACCGTGCAAGTGACGCACCCGAGCTCAAGGAGGAGCTCGATGGAGATCTTGTCCTTTATGTTGTTTCGTTCTAGTCGATCAGTAGTGGAGCCCAGTTGGGGTCGATCGTGGACCTTTGTCACTTTTGGGGTTTCTTCTTTTATTTTGGCTCCATAGTCGGGCCCTGATTGTAACTGTATGATGTATTGTTTTATTCTTGTATTTGTGTGAAGTGGCGATTGTAAGCCAACTATGTATCTTTTCCCCCTTATGTATTACATGGGTTGTGTGAAGATTACCTCACTTGCCACATTGCTTTCAATGCGGTTATGCCTCTAAGTCGTGCTTCGACACGTGGGAGATATAGCCGCATCGAGGGCGTTATAAGAGGCGTGACTGGTTCAGACTTGACCATGTCCCCAAGTGATCTGGTGACTTTCGCCTATCAAAAGGTGTTGCATTGGTTCGGATGCGACCAAGCCCCCAAGTGATGTTATACAGCTTTTAAAGAGCAATTTCAAGGGGTAAACCGAAGGCCGCTCTAAGACAGAACCACCCCATGTAACCACGCATGATGTAAAAGAACAGATACCCTGCTTTAGCTGAGGTTCTGGTTTATTATATTAATCATAATATATACATAGTCATAATATGTACATAAGTAGAGCCAATAGCTCAGGTATAGTAAGGCCGAAGATGAGCTATGTTCCATGGCCTGTTGGTCTCCTCCTCTGATGTACGTGAGTCTTTATGTTCTCGAATATCGATCAGATAGTATGACCCGTTGTGCAGATTCTTGCTGACCACGAAAGGTCCCTCCCAAGGTGGGGATAACTTATGCATATCAGTCTGATCTTGGATGAGCCGAAGCACCAAATCTCCTTCTTGAAAGGTTCTGGTTCTAACTCGGCGACTGTGATAACGACGAAGATCCTGTTGGTAAATCGCTGAGCGGGCAGCTGCTATGTCACGCTCTTCATCCAACCGGTCCAAAGCGTCTTGTCATGTTGTCTCGTTGTCCGCTTCAACATAAGCCGCCACACGAGGTGAATCATGATGGATATCACTGGGGAGAACCGCCTCCGCTCCATAGACCATGAAGAACGGTGTGTATCCTGTTGATCTGTTGGGTGTGGTATTGATGCTCCATAGCACAGATGGTAACTCTTCTACCCAACAACCCGGTGTTCTCCGCAAAGGAACCAAAAGCCGGGGCTTGATGCCTCTCAAGATCTCCTGATTAGCTCTTTCTGCTTGACCATTGGACTGTGGGTGCGCCACTGATGAAACGTCAAGTCGGATGTGCTCATGTTCGCAGAACTCCTTCATGGCACCTTTGGACAAATTGGTACCATTATCTGTGATGATACTGTGTGGAAAGCCAAACCGGAAAATCACTTTTTTGATGAACTGAACCGCCGTGGCCGCATCACACTCGCTAACAGGTTCTGCCTCCACACACTTTGTAAACTTGTCAACCGCCACCAGGAGGTGGATCTTCTTGTCCTTGGACCTTTTGAAAGGCCCAACCATATCTAGCCCCCAAGTCGCAAACGGCCAAGTGATTGGAATCATTCTCAATTCTTGAGCCGGCACGTGAGCACGTCTTGAAAATGTTTGGCAACCGTCACATCGTCTGACCAGATCCTCCGCATCAGCATGAACAGTTAACCAATAGAAGCCATGGCGGAACGCTTTAGCCACCAATGATTTTGAACCGGCATGGTGACCACAATCTCCTTCGTGGATCTCATGCAAAATTTCACAGCCTTCTTCAGGAGACACACATCATTGAAACGCCCCTGACACACTGCAATGATGCAACTCGCCATTGACAATAGTCATGGATTTGGATCGCCGGATTATCTGTCGGGCCAGAGTCTCATCCTCTGGTAACTCGCCCCGGTTCATGTACGCAAGGTAAGGAAGCGTCCAATCCGGAATAACATGAAGATCAGCCACCAACTGAGCCTCCGGATCAGGAATAGCCAAATCCACTTCACCAGGGAGCTTGACCAACGGGTTGTGCAGCACATCGAGGAAAACATTGGGCGGGACCGGTTTGCGCTGAGAGCCCAACCGGCTTAAAGCATCCGCCGCTTCATTCTTCCGTCGGTCCACGTGGTCCACCTGATAGCCTTTAAAGTGACCTGCAACCGTATCCACCTCACGACAATATGCTGCCATGAGCGGATCCTTGGAATCCCAAGTGCCCGATACCTGTTGAGCCACGAGGTCCGAGTCACCGAAGCACTTAACTCGACTTAGGTTCATCTCCTTAGCCATCCGGAGACCATGGAGCAAGGCTTCATACTCAGCTGCATTGTTACTACAAGGGAACATTAAGCGGAGAACGTAACAAAACTTATCACCTCGTGGGGAAGTTAATACGACTCCAGCCCCCAAGCCCTCCAATTGCCTGGATCCGTCAAAATGGATGGTCCAATATGTGTGATCCGGCTTTTCCTCAGGTGCTTGCAGTTCCGTCCAATCATTGATGAAATCAACAAGTGCTTGAGACTTAACCGCCGTCCGAGGCACATACTTCAACCCGTGCGGCCCAAGCTCTATAGCCCACTTGGCAATCCGGCCAGTCGCTTCCCGGTTCTGGATGATATCGCCCAAGGGAGCAGAACTGACCACCGTAATGGGGTGCCCTTGGAAGTATTGTTTAAGCTTCCGGCTTGCCATAAAGAGTCCATATACCAGCTTCTGCCAATGCGGATACCTTTGCTTGGACTCAATAAGTACCTCGCTGATATAATAGACCGTACGTTGAACCGGATGCTCCTTGCCTGCCTCTTTTCGCTCCACCACAATAGCCACAGTGACCGCACGAGCATTAGCAGCAACATATAGCAGTAACGGCTCCTTGTCAATGGGAGCGGCGAGAACAGGCGGGTTGGCCAGTTGCCGCTTTAAATCCTCCAATGCCTTATCAGCAGCAGAACTCCAGATGAATTGATCCGTCTTCTTCAACATCTGATACAAAGGGATTGCCTTCTCACCAAGGCGGCTGATAAACCGGCTCAACACGGCAACCCGGCCTGCCAGGCGTTGAACATCATTGATACACTTTGGTTTAGCCAAGGAAGTGATGGCTGCGATCTTCTCCGGATTAGCCTCGATTCCCCTGTTGGACACCAGAAAACCCAATAACTTGCCTGCCGGTACACCAAAGACACACTTGGCTGGATTAAGCATCATCTTGTACGTCCTTAGGTTATCAAAGGTTTCCTTCAAATCGTCAACCAGAGTCTCCTTCTCCTTTGACTTAACCACGATATCATCCACATAAGCATGTACATTACGGCCAATCTACTTGTGAAGGCAATTTTGTACACACCGTTGATAAGTTGCCTCGGCACTCTTGAGCCCAAAGGGCATAGATACATAGCAGAAGGCTCCAAAGGGAGTTATGAACGCCGTCTTCTCCTGGTCCTTAACTGCCATTTTGATCTGATGATAGCCAGAATATGCATCCAAAAAACTCAAACGCTCACAACCCTCCGTAGCATCAATAATTTGATCAATACGGGGGAGGGAAAAAAGGTCTGCTGGACAAGCCTTATTAAGATCTGTGTAATCCACACACATGCGCCAGGTGCCATTTTTCTTAAGGACCAACACCGGATTAGCAAGCCACTCAGGGTGGAAAACCTCAATAATAAAGCCAGCTGCTAAGAGCCTGGCTACCTCTTCTCCAATAGCCTTGCGTCTTTCTTCGTTAAACCGGCGGAGGAACTGTTTCACCGGTTTGTATTTAGGATCCACATTAAGAGTGTGCTCAGCGAGTTGCCTCGGTACACCTGGCATGTCAAAGGGCTCCCATGCAAAAATGTCCCGATTCTCACGGATGAACTCGATGAGCGCGCTTTCCTATTTTGGATCCAAGTTGGCACTGATGCTGAACTGCTTGGACGAATCGCCAGGCACGAAGTCAACAAGCTTAGTTTCAGCTGCCGATTTGAACTTCAGGGCTGGATCATGCTCCGTAGTTGGCTTCTTCAACGGAGTCATGTCTGCCGGATCAACATTGTCCTTATAAAATTTCAGCTCCTCGGCGGCGCAAACCGACTCTGCGTAGGCCGCATCTCCTTCCTCGCACTCCAAAGCGACTTTACAGCTTCCGTGAACCGTTATTGTCCCCTTGTGACCCGGCATCTTGAGCTGCAAGTACACATAACAGGGCCGTGCCATAAACTTGGCGTAGGCCGGTCGCCCAAACAGGGCGTGATATGGACTTTGGATTTTTACCACTTCAAACGTCAATGTCTCCGACCTGGAATCATGATCATCTCCAAAGGCCACCTCCAGAGCTATCTTACCAACAGGATATGCTGACTTGCCAGGTACTACACCATGGAACACCGTATTGGACGGTTTGAGATTTTTATCTGTTAGCCCCATACGACGGAAGGTCTCATAGTACAAGATATTAATACTGCTCCCTCCATCCGTGAGTACCTTGGTGAACTTATAACCTCCCACCTGAGGCGCCACCACTAATGCTAGCTGACCCGGATTATCAACCCGGGGAGGGTGATCCTCTCTGCTCCACACGATCGGCTGTTCAGACCAGCGTAGATATTGGGGCACAGCCGGCTCAACAGAATTCACATCCCTCCTTTGAACCTTCCGGTCTCGCTTGTCCAAACTGGTAGTGAAGACATGATACTGCCCACTATTCAATTGCTTCGGGTGACTCTGGTAACCCGACTGCTGCTGTTGCTGCTGCTGCTGATTAGGCGCTCCACCGCGAGTTGGTGGTTTACCCTTGCGTCGCTGGCCCTTGTCCTATGCGTTGGTATTAGCCACGAAGTCCATATTGCCATCCGCTTTACGCTTGCCTCCGCCGCCATTACCTGCCGGATTATGCTGCTGTCCTCTGGAGTTGCTGTTCTTCTTTCCCTTCCCTGTCTTATCGTCATCAGACTCGGGATCCTTGGTACTATCAGAATCAACATACTTTACTAATGTAGCCATGAGAGTCCCCAT
This sequence comes from Aegilops umbellulata, assembly GCA_032464435.1. Taxonomy (NCBI): domain Eukaryota; kingdom Viridiplantae; phylum Streptophyta; class Magnoliopsida; order Poales; family Poaceae; genus Aegilops; species Aegilops umbellulata. The sequence goes on along the minus strand of CP136056.1, from coordinate 472,358,962 downwards.
ATCCGTGCAATGACGCTTCATCCGCCCCAACTTCAACTTTAGGGGCCCAAACCGGCAGTTGCCTTCCAGGGTGATAACAACGGTGTTAGTGTTGATGCGGTCCGATGAATGCAAAACTTGCGAGACCCGGCGCACCCAATGAGTCGTCGATTCTCCTTCCTCCTAGACACAGGCAGCTAAGTCTACAATCGACATAGGCTGCTTACATGTATCCTTGAAATTACTGATGAAGCGGGCTCGTAACTGGGCCCATGAACTGATAGAATTAGGCGGTAAGCTTTTTAACCAAGTACGAGCTGGTCCTTCGAGCATCATGGTGAAGTACTTCGCACACGCCGCATCACCCACATCAAGCATCTCCATGGCCATCTCGTAGCTTTCCATCCAAGTCTCTGGGGGTTGATCCGCCGTGTAATTTGGTACCTTGCGCGGGCCCTTGAAATCCTTGGGCAGGCGCACATTGCGTAAAGCAGGGACAAGGCAAGGCACTCCCAAAGCACTAGAAGTAACCCCAGGTTCGACCGAGATGGTTGGACGAACCGGCGTGAGCTGACGAGCCTGATACTGCGCTGCTAACTCGGCCTCCCTGCGTGCTCGGGCCCGGTCCACCACTTCCTGAGCGTTATCAGCACCATCCGCCGGGTTGTTGCCGCGGGGTGCTCCGCGTGGTTCATTACTTGATACGGCCGGTTCATCCAGGTGTCTGCTATAGCTCCGGCTTGGACGAGGGGTGGAGTGGATCCGGTCGCGGCTGTACGAGTATGCTTCCTGTTGGACCAAAGCTGTCCTAAGAAGCTCCTTAACCCGGCGCGTTTCTACCGCCTGTGGCGAGTCACCTTCAATTGGAATGGCCTCCAGTCGTGCAGCAGCTGCAACAAGATTGTCCATCGAGTTAGAGTAGTGACCCGGAGGTGTTGGAACAACCTGAGGTACAACAATGTTATGACGAGGCAGATCCATCAAACGGGGCTGAACCGGCACGCCTGTCCCAGGAGCTTCCGCCCGGTTTACCGCCGGCGGATTACTGGTTCCTGCTCCTGGGGTGTTGAAAAGGTCTCTAGCCTCGAAATCCAAAGGTAAACGGGATCGGTACTTCCTCTTTATGACTTCATGCGACGCGTTCTGGTCCAACATGAGCCTGTAGGCTTGTGCATCTAAAGCGGCCCGTTCCGCAGCCATCCTGGTATTTTCAGCTGCCAGGTCTGCCTTGGCCTGAGTGATCTGTTCCTTCACTTTTGCGATCTCCGCGTTGTGGACGTCCTGATCCGCTGGGTTAGCCTCTGCCATAAGCGTGGCCAACGCATCAAACAGATCCGATAAAACTTGAGCCGACGGGCGCACAGAGCCTCCTGCCCCGGCAGCCGTCGCCTCTACTGAACTGGAGGTCATTGCCACAGCGGTCGGAGAATGAAGCGCTGCTTGTGTATCGGCCATGAATATTCCAACCCGGTTGGGCAGATCGGTGGGGTCCGGAATACTGTCGCCATCGGAACAGCCCCCAATCCGGCCATCTTGTAGTTGATACAGAGATTCGATTTATCCGGTTGATGACTCGTCGCCAGAGTAAACGACGGTCTCGCCACCAGATTCCGATATGTCCTCATAACTTCCTCCATGGATGACTCCCACGAAGGCACGCTTCATGGCTGGTTTAACCTGGGCGGATCGCGCACGCTGAGCCGTCTCGACGAGGTCAGTGCAGATGTCCGGCTCAGGGCCCGGTACCCGTACTCAATTGAGCCGGCCTCGGGGCCCCAGCCTGCATCGTCGATGTAGAGCTTGCCGCGACGACTCTTAGTCATCCGGCCCACAGCGTAGCCCTCGAGTCCTTCGAAGCGGCCCTCCAAGAACTTGAAACCATCGTGCGATAGCCCCACGGTGGGCGCCAACTGTCATGGTTTTGTCACGGCAGATGCCCTAGAGAAAGGACTTAGTCGTGGAGCCATCGCGACGGGTTAGCTTGAAGGGGTTAAAGCGGACACAGGGACGCAGAGAGTTTATACTAGTTCGGCCCCTTCGATGAAGGTAAAATCCTACGTCTAGTTGTGATGGAATTGATGGGGTTTCGATGACTAGGGAGCCAACAAGCTTCGCCTAAGTCTCGAGTTGTTGTTTTTTGTCCTGAACCGCCGCCGGGTCGTCCCCTTATATACACGGGTGATGCCCGTCGGTTCACAGAGTCCCAACACAGGTTCATATTCGTATCCGGGTTGGTCTCTCCTTATTCCTACCTTACAATACAAGTTTACACACAGACGCCGGTTTACGGCTACAAGTCTTAAACCGACTACGAGCCTCAGGCCCTCATCTATCTTCTTGGGCTTTAATACTCTTGAGATACTGATGAAGCTAACCCGGCCTAAATAGTCCGGTTTACGCCCAGTAGTAATATCCCCAACAACTTCGGTTCACGCAATCTTTGCGTTCTCCTCCGGGCTCATCTCGTATGGTAACATCTCTGGAGTCTTCAGAGAAGGACCGAATCTGTATTTCCTCCCGCCTCTGGCTGTACTGCTAGACGCCGGCCGAGCAGACGGAGCGGCTGTCTTCTTTACTTGCTTACGAGGCGGAGAAGGACTACGACGCGCCGGGGCAGCTGCCGGAGCGGCGGCGGGTCTCTTCCGCCCTTGCTGACGAGGCGGAGAAGGAGGAGGCTGGTTGCTCGGGCGCGCCGGCGCAGGCGGAGAAGGAGGCGGAGTGCCGCCACGCGCCGGAGAAGGAGCCGGCCGAGTGCCCTGATCGTCACTCGCCAGAGGAGGAGGTAGTGGAGGAGGCGGAGTGCCCTGACCCGCCGGAGGAGGAGGAGGCGGATGCGTCCAGTTCGGAAGGTTGATGAGCTCCTTCCGCCATAGGCATGGAGTCTTCAGAGAAGAACCCAGCCGAGTCTCCCCTTCTCCGGTAGGGTGGTCAAGCGGGAGGTCCTCAAATCCCTCCGTTTTCAACCACCATCACCTTAGCATATCCTTCTGGAATCGGCCGGCAGTGAAAAGTTGCGTCGGGTTCAGTAGGAAAAACAGAGCCAACAGTCGCCTTGACCTTCATATTAATCCATTGTGTCATAAGGTGGCAATTCTGAGACTCCATGATAGCATCCACGGGATAGCTGTCAGGAGCCGTCAAGACATGCTCCGGCTAAAGCAGCTCGGTGGAAGCCACACTGCTTCTCCGCTGAGATGGCGGGGTAGTTTCAGGGGAAGCTTCGGCAAGTCGTTTGCTGCGATTTGCTTCCCGTTCCTCTATCGCTTGTACCCTTGCGTGCAGCGCCTGCATTTTGGTATGCTGCACTTTCTTCCTCCTCTCGTGGCATTTGTAACCGCCTGCGTCCGGAAACCCAGCCTTCCACGTAATGGAGCCTGGCGTGCCTCGTGTCCATCTAGGGTGCTCAGGATTTCCGAGGGCCTTTGTGAGCTCGTCGTTCTCTCTGTCTGGAAGGAACGTCCCTTTCTGCGCTGCATCGATATAGTACCGAAGGTTCTTGAAGGGTATGTCAAGTTGCTCGTTCGTCCAAACGCACTTCCTCGTTACAGGGTCCAAGGATCCGCCAGCCCCGAAGAACCAAGTCCGGCAACGGTCTGGCCAGTTCATTGTCTCTGGTTCGATCCCTTTATCAAGCAGATCAGTCTCAGCCTTTGCCCACTTAGGCCGGCCGTTGAGGTAGCCACCTGACCCCGTGCAATGGTGAAGCTTCTTCTTCGTAGCATTTTTCTTGTTCGTCTCCGACATCTTCTTACTCTTATCCGATATCTTGTGGGCCACAAATGTGGGCCATTGATCTCTGATCTTCTCATATTTGCCGATGAATTGTGGTGTCTCTTCTTTGTCGACAAACCTTTTTAGCTCATTCTTCCACCTCCTGAATAGCTCTGCCATCTTCTTAAGAGCAGCAGACTTAATTAATTGCTCTATAACCGGCTTCTCCGGATCGTCCTCTGGCGGTAGGGTGAAATTTGCCTTCAGCTCATTCCAAAGATCATCTTTCTGCATATCATTGACATAAGACACCTCAGGGTCTTCTTTAGCCAGCTTAAACCATTGGTGGATGCTGATCGGGATCTTGTCCCTAACAAGAACCCCGCACTAAGCAGTAAATGCATCCTTTGTCCAGATGGGTTCAATCGGTAGGCCGTCGCGCGCGATTGCTGTGATCTCAAACCTTTCATCATCGCGCAACTTTTTCTTCGGGCCTCGTCTCTTTATCAAAGTTGTGCTCGATCCGGAGGGCTAGAAAAAAGAAGAAAGACGAGATTTAATTAATATGTGTACATACCAAAACAATGAATGCATCAATTAGCTAGTCTTAGCACAGGCTTAACTAATATATTTACCTGGCCGGACTCTGTTCGGTCACAGGAGCCGTCACCCTGTTCTTCCGGACCTTCTTCACCCTGCTGTTCTTTCGGACCTGCTTCTTCACCCTGCTGTTCTTCCAGACCATCATTGTCGTTAATATAACACGACATGACATCACCTCCGTCTAAGATTATGTCCCGCAACGTCTCTTCTGCTTGCTCGTATCGTCCGTGCTCCATTGTTTCTGCAAATATATATTACAACTTGGCAATTATTACACAAGCATGACAACACGTGGATATATTAGTTTGGGTGTACTCCTCGAGAGTTTTCACTGTCGAAGTTATCCGGGAGGGGGTAGTATCGACAACGATGAGATACATACACGGGAAAATAATGTTATCGGGGAGCGGGTATATCGACCCCCCCACGTGTTGAAGTTATCGGGAGGGGTTTATATCGACAACGACGACATACGTACATGGGAAAATAATATTATCGGGGAGGGGGTATATCGACCCCCCCACGTGTTGAAGTTATCGGGAGGGGGTATATCGACCCCCCCTCGTGTTGAAGTTACCGGGAGGGGGTAATATCGACAACGATGAGATACATACACGGGAAAATAATGTTATCGGGGAGAGCGGGTATATCGAACCCCCACGTGTTGAAGTTATCGGGAGGGGTTTATATCGACAACGACGACATACGTACATGGGAGAATAATAATATTGGGGAGGGGGTATATCGACCCCCCCACGTGTTGAAGTTACCGGGAGGATTATATCGACGACGACAGACCCGATAAAACATAAGAAAACGAAGAAGAAATAAAAAGAGGAGAAGAAGAAAGGAATAGCTAGAGGAGAAGATTGAAGCAAAAAAGAAGAAAAAAAAGAGGAGAAGAAGAAAGGAATAGAGGAAAAGAAGAGAAAATAGAATATATTCTATTTTCTCTTCTTCTCCTCTATTCCTTTCTTCTTCTCCTCTTCTTTTTCTTCTTTTTTCTTCTTCTTATTTATTTCTCCTCTTCTTCCTCTCCCCTCTCCTTCTCCTTTCTTCCTCTTCTTATTTCCTTTTTCCTCTCATTCTTTTTCTTCTTCTTCCTTCTTAAAAATACCTGAAGTAGTATTGCCTAATTCATTGTTCATATGAATATACAAACATTTGCATATTTACAATAATTTATATCACCAAAAAAATCTATGAACAAAAAAAATTCTATTTTTTCTAAAAAACTATCTTTTGCATATATACATGAACATATATATACATAGATAACATATGTACATATATATAAAAAAACAAGCACATATATGAAAAAAAGCATGTAAATGAAAAAAATGATAGCTAGGGAGGGCGCCGGCCGGACCAGGAGGACTGCGGGGTCGGCGGCGAGGATGGCGACGGGGCAGTGGGCGCGCGCTCGGGGTAGGGGGCGCGGGCGACGGCGAGGGCGGGCCGGGGTGGCGCACGTCGGGAAAGGGGCCGGCGCAGGCGACGACGAGGGCGGGCCGGGGCGGCGCGTGTCGGGGCAGGGGCGCGGGCGGGCCGGGGCGGCGCGCGTCGGGCAGGGGCGCGGGCGACGGCGACGATGGGTGCGGGCCAGGGCGGGCGGCGTCGGGGCAGCCTGACGGTGTCGGCGTCGTCGGGGGCGGCAACTGCAAGATGAGAGTGAAAATTTCCTAAGTGTTAACTTCTATAGCAGAGCCTTTAGTACCGGTTCGTGCCAGCAACCGGGACTAAAGGTGGGCATTAGTCCCGGTTGGTGCCACCAACCGGTACCAAAGGCCACTTTTCAGCAGCCCAAAGGGCGGGAAGCGGCGGCCTTTGGTCCCGGTTGGTGCCACCAACCGGGACTAAAGGGGGGCATTGGTCCTGGTTGTTGCCACGAACCGGTACCAATGCCCCCCTTTAGTCCCGGTTGGTGCCACCAACCGGGACCAAAGGCCTTGTGTTGCTGCGCCCGCGTCGAAAGTTTAGTCCCACCTCGCTAGTTGAGAGGGGTGCGCAGTGGCTTATAAGCCCCACTGCCGCACCCCTCTCGAGCTTCTCTCCATTGCAGGCTTACGGGCCTAATTGTCACTGCTATGCCTGTGGGCCTACTAGGCCTCCTGTGGGCCTGAATCCTGGCCCATGGATGGGTTTCTAGTCGTATTCAGGCCGTGGGGGGCCCAGTAGGTGGCACTTTTTTTGTTTTTTTGTTGCTTTATTTATTTTATTTTCTCTTGTTTTTTGCTTTATTTTTTAATTCCTTATGCTTTTAGTTTTAGAAAAATTATAAACTTTTTGTTAATGCCATTACTTTTCAAATTTGAAAACACTTTTTTTGTTTTTTTGTTTTCTTTGTTGCTTTATTTATTTTATTTTGTTTCTACTTACAACAAAATACTTATTGTTGCTATTTTTATTTTTATTTCAGTTTTTTGTTTTGTTTTCTGCATTATTTTTTGGTTTTTGCTTTATTTTTTAATTCTTTTTGCTTTTAGTTTTAGAAAAATTATAAACTTTCTGTTAGTGTCATTAGTTTTCAAATTAGAATAGTTAAAATTTGAATTCTTTGAAATTTGTGTGAATCACAAGTTTGTTGCCCTCTTGAGAGTGTTCTTGGTGAGAACATTGTTGACAAGGAGCGAACCGGGATTAATGGTATTACGAGGGCCAAACCATAAGACATTAAAGCATTTGAAATGAACTCTAAAAAAGTTGGCATAGTATGTGCATGTACAAAACGGAGAATGGTATCATACTCGTCTGTTACAAAGTTGGCATAGTATCATCATAATAGTTGCGGGAGAAAGTCTTCACTTTTTCTTCGCTTGTGTCATTTGCTTATTGCGCCGTAACCATGGATAATCTTCATCATTTATCAGGATGCTTGGGTCATCCTTGACTTTGAAGGGAGGAATTTCATGAAACTTTTCATAATCTTCAGACATGTCTATCTTGCCCTCCACTCCCACGATGTCCCTTTTTCCTGAAAGAACTATGTGGCGCTTTGGCTCATAGTATGATGTATTCGCTTCCTTATCTTTTGTTTTTCTCGATCTGGTAGACATGTCCTTCACATAGATAACCTGTGCCACATCATTGGCTAGGACGAACGGTTCGTCAGTGTACCCAAGATTTTTCAGATCCACTGTTGTCATTCCGTACTGTGGGTCTACCTGTACCCCGCCTGACAGATTGACCCATTTGCACTTAAACAAAGGGACCTTAAAATCATGTCCGTAGTCAAGTTCCCATATGTCCACTATGTAACCATAATATGTGTCCTTTCCCTTCTCGGTTGTTGCATCAAAGCGGACACCGTTGTTTTGGTTGGTGCTCTTTTGATCTTGTTCAATCATGTAAAATGTATTCCCATTTATCTTGTATCCTTTGTAAATCAATACAGTCAAAGATGGTCCCCCGGACAACAAGTACAGCTCATCACAAACAGTGTTTCCAACCAACTGCTGAAAGTCCTGATGTGTTCACATGTAATCCAGTTGTCGCACTACTCCGGGTGTTCGGAGCGCAGACTATTCTTATGTTCATCGACATACGGGGTCACCAAGGTAGAGTTCTGTAAAACTGTGTAGTGTGCTTTAGACCAAGAATGCCCGTCCCTACATAATATTGAGTCCGCTCCTAGCGTGCCTTTTCCAGTCAGTCTCCCCTCATGCCGCGATTTATGGAGACCTATCTTCTTAAGGCCAGGAATGAAGTCAACACAAAACCCGATGACATCCTCTGTTTGATGGCCCATGGAGATGCTTCCTTCTGGCCTAGCGCGGTTACGGAAATATTTCTTTAGGACTCCTATGAACCTCTCAAAGGGGAACATATTATGTAGAAATACGGGCCCCAGAATGACAATCTCGTCGACTAGATGAACTAGGACGTGCGTCATGATATTGAAGAAGGATGGTGGGAACACCATGACAAGACATTGCGCCACATCATTCCTTAGCCTTGGTATGATTTCTGGATCGATCACCTTCTGAGAGATTGCATTGAGGAATGCACATAGCTTCACAATGGCTAATCGGACGTTTTCCGGTAGAAGCCCCCTCAATGCAACCGGAAGCAGTTGCGTCATAATCACGTGGCAGTCATGAGACTTTAGGTTCTGGAACTTTTTCTCTGGCATATTTATTATTCCCTTTATATTCGACGATAAGCCAGTCGGGACCTTCATACTGAGCAGGCATTCAAAGAAAATTTCTTTCTCTTCTTTCGTAAGAGCGTAGCTGGCAGGACCTTCATACTGCTTTGGAGGCATGCCGTCTTTTTCGTGCAAACGTTGCAGGTCCTCCCGTGCCTCAGGTGTATCTTTTGTCTTCCCATACATACCCAAGAAGCCTAACAGGTTCACACAAAAGTTCTTCGTCACGTGCATCACGTCGATTGAAGAGCGGACCTCTAGCTCTTTCCAGTAGGGTAGGTCGAAGAATATAGATTTCTTCTTCCACATGGGTGCGTGTCCCTCAGCATCATTCGGAACAGCTAGTCCGCCGGGACCCTTTCCAAAGATTACGTGTAAATCATTGACCATAGCAAGTACGTGATCACCGGTACGCATGGCGGGCTTCTTCCGGTGATCTGCCTCGCCTTTGAAATGCTTGCCTTTCTTTCGACATTGATGGTTGGTCGGGAGAAATCGACGATGGCCCACGTACACATTCTTCCTGCATCTGTCCAGGTATATACTTTCGGTGTCATCCAAACAGTGCATGCATGCGTGGTATCCCTTGTTTGTCTGTCCTGAAAGGTTACTGAGAGCGGGCCAATCGTTTATGGTCACGAACAACAACGCCTTTAGGTTAAATTCCTCTTGTTTGTGCTCATCCCACGTACGTAAACCGTTTCCATTCCACAGCTGTAAAAGTTCTTCAACTAATGGCCTTACGTACACATCAATGTCGTTGTCGGGTTGCTTAGGGCCTTGGATGAGAACTGGCATCATAATGAACTTCCACTTCATGCACATCCAAGGAGGAAGGTTATACATACATAGAGTCACGGGCCAGGTGTTGTGTTTGCTGCTCTGCTCCCCGAAAGGATTAATGCCATCCGCGCTTAAAGCAAACCATACGTTCCTTGGGTCCTTTGCAAACTCATCCCAGTACTTTCTCTCGATTTTTCTCCACTGCGACCCGTCAGCGGGTGCTCTCAACTTCCCGTCTTTCTTACGGTCCTTACTGTGCCATCGCATCAACTTGGCATGCTCTCCGTTTTTGAACAGTTGTTTCAACCGTGGTATTATAGGAGCATACTACACCACCTTCGCAGGAACCCTCTTCCTGGGGGGGCTCGCCGTGAACATCACCAGGGTCATCTCGTCTGATCTTATACCGCAATGCACCGCATACCGGGCATGCGTTCAGATCCTTGTATGCACCGCGGTAGAGGATGCAGTCATTAGGGCATGCATGTATCTTCTGCACCTCCAATCCTAGATGGCATACGACCTTCTTTGCTGCGTATGTACTGTCGGGCAATTTGTTATCCTTCGGAAGCTTCTTCTTCAATATTTTCAGTAGCTTCTCAAATCCTTTGTCAGGCACATCATTCTCTGCCTTCCACTGCAGCAATTCCAGTACGGTACCGAGATTTGTGTTGTCATCTTCGCAATTGGGGTACAACCATTTTTTGTGATCCTCTAACATGCGATAGAACTTCAGCTTTTCCTTTTGACTTTTGCATTGCGTCCTTGCATCGACAATGACCCGATGGAGATCATCATCATCGGGCACATCGTCTGGTTCCTCTTGATCTTCAGCAGCTTCACCCGTTGCAGCATCATTGGGCACATCGTATGGTTCCTCTTGATCTTTACCAGCTCCCCCCGTTGCAGCATCACCGTATTCAGGGGGCACATAGTTGTCATCGTACTCTTCTTCTTCGCGGTCTTCCATCATAACCCCTATTTCTCCGTGCCTTGTCCAAAAATTATAGTGTGGCATGAAACCCTTGTAAAGCAGGTGGGTGTGAAGGATTTTCCGGTCAGAGTAAGACTTTGTATTCCCACAATTAGGGCATGGACAACACATAAAACCATTCTGCTTGTTTGACTCAGCCGCTTCGAGAAATTCATGCACGCCCTTAATGTACTCGGAGGTGTGTCTGTCACCGTACATCCATTGCCGGTTCATCTGCGTGCGTTATATATAATTAAATGTGTCAAAAATCATTACAGAACATCATGAATAGATAATTAAGTGACCAAATTAATATAAGTTCATCATCACATTAAAACCAAAGTACATACATAGTTCTCATCTAACAACATATAGCTCTCCAGAGCATCTAATTAATTAAATCATACATTGAAACTATGTAAAACATTTCAATGCCAAAACAAACGCGATCATAATCGCAACCAAGGTAACAATTGATCCAACGGCATAATGATACCAAGCCTCGGTATGAACGACATATTTTCTAATCTTTCTAATCTTCAAGCGCATTGCATCCATCTTGATTTTGTGATCATCGACGACATCCGCAACATGCAACTCCAATATCATCTTCTCCTCCTCAATTTTTTTTATTTTTTCCTTCAAGAAATTGTTTTCTTCTTCAACTAAATTTAACCTCTCAACAATAGGGTCGGTTGGAATTTCCGGTTCACATACCTCCTAGATAAATAAAATCTATGTCACGTTGGTCGGCATAATTTTCATAAACAATAAATGAACCAATAGTTATAAAGATAATATATACCACATTCGAATCATAGACAGGGCGAGGGCCGACGGGGGCCGATACCAAAACCATCGCACTATATAAAATGCAATAATAAAAGTAAGAAAATGATACAAGTATCTATCTAAACATACAAGTAAGAATATTTTTCCTTTCAGAAAGAAGATAAGAACAAGAGGCTCACCACGGTGGTGCCGGTGATGAGATCGGCGCGGGTGATCGACGGCGGTGAAGACGGGGGCGGGGCATGACGGACCGCTAAACGTAGACAAATATTGAGGAAAATGGAGTTTGGTGGTCGAGCTTGGAGAGGAAAAATTTTAAGTAGTGTGGCTCGGGCATTCCATCAAACACCTTGTGTGCATAGGAGGTGAGCTAGAGCACCACCAAGCCCTCTCCCCCTCGGCCAGAAAAAACAGAGCAGTGTGCTCTGCTCTTGCGCGAGGGGGTATATATAGGCACCACCATTGGTCCCGGTTGGTGGCATGAACCGGGACTAAAGGGGGGCCTTTGGTCCCGGTTCATGCCTCCAACCGGGGCCAATGGTGGTGGGCCAGGAGTCAGGACCATTGGTCCCGATTCGTCCCACAAACCAGGACCAAAAGGTCCAGACGAACCGGGACCAATGGCCCACGTGGCCCAGCCGGCCCCCCGGGCTCACGAACCGGGTACAATGCACCCATTGGTCCCGGTTCTAGACTGAACCGGGACAAATGGGCTGACCCGGCCTGAACCTTTGCCCCCTTTTCTACTAGTGTTACTGCCCACCTGTCATAAACTCGCTTAACAGGGCCCAATCCACTGATCAGTGGTTTTTGCAAAACCATTACACAAGATGTGATGTTTTCTGTAGAGAAAATGTATCCTAGTGTTTTTCGTAAACCTAGTCTTCAAAGTGGTATTTTTTTGCAATTTACTCCATAATTCCACTACTCCCTCCGTCACAGTTTAGAAGGCACAGTTAAATTTGCGTGCGTTTCCACAATAGACAAGGTTTAGGGTGCATTGCATTTATTTCTAGCAGCTAATTAGTACTCCAATATACTATTTCTATATGCATGCGTAGTGTGAATGTAATTTTTTAGCCCATCTCACAACCAATGGATAACCACCTAGGTCCTAGAGAATTTTCAAGCGCGCCTTCTAAACCGTGATGGAGAGAGTACTTATATTTCTCTCAACATGCACATATCCCACCTCACCACACATGCCACCTCGTCAAATCCACTATTTATATTCCCCTCAAAATGTTAATGAGAAATCCTAGTTATATTCTGTGAAATAACTCAATAAAAAATAATCAAATAAAATAAATCTTATGTATATTCCGATTTCATTCTCATATAATTTCAAACAATTAATTTTTTATCAAAATATAATGCAATCAATTCTCGCAGGAACGCATGGGGTATCATCTAGTATTCTAAAAAAGGCAGTGTAAAGTGGTGTGTTATTTTGGCAAAGGAAAAAAAATGTTTGGCAAAGGAATAGAAGGCAGCGCACCTGGGGGCAGTGGTGTGTTATTTTGGCAAAGGAAAAGAAATATTTTCCTTATGAAGGAAACGTGGAGGAAAGCTATGTTATTTTGTCAAAATCCTCAAAAAGTATAGAAAACGGCTATTTGGCAAAGTGGCAATCATGAGTGTGTTATTTTGGTGTAGTAAAAGAAATGTGTGCTTGTGAAGCAAAAGGTAGAGGAAAGTTGTGTTATTTTGTCAAAATCCTCTAACAAAATGGGAAAAAGAAAGATTATTTTGGTTAAGTGCCAATCCTGTGTGCGCTATTTTGGCAAAGGTAGGAAGAAATACATGCTTACGAAGCAAAGGCAGAGAAACGGCAGAGAAAAGTCCTCAGTATCTGACGGCACACACACACAATGACACGATCCATACATATCTGTCCCCTCCCCGTCTTCTTTAAATCGTGTCACTGCGCGTTGTATAGTCTCATCACATTCACGGCTCGACCCATCTCCTATCCTAGCACAACCCAGCACAACATGGCAGCCATGACAATCACCACCTCGAGCTTCCTCAAGACCTCATTCCCTGGCGTTTGCATTCCGGCAGCCGCTCGCACCGCCTCCCGTGCCGCCACCCGGCGCACCGGGGCCATCTGCAACTCCATCTCCTCCTCCACCCCTCCCTATGATCTCAGTTCCTTCAAGTTCAGCCCCATGAAAGAATCCGTCGCCTCCCGCGAGATGATCAGTCGGTACATGACCGACATGATCGCCGATGTCAACACCGATGTCATCATCATCGGAACTGGCAGCGCGGGGCTGTCCTGCGCCTACGAGCTCTCCAAGGACCCGTCTGTTAACATCGCCATCATCCAACGGTCCGTTTCCCCTGGCGGCAGCGGCTGGCTCGGCAGCCAGCTCTTCTCGGCCATGGTTGTGCGCAAGCCGGCGCACCTCTTCCTCGACGAGCTCAACATCGAGTATGACGAGCAGGAGGACTACGTGGTCATCAAGCATGCCGCGCTCTTCACCTCCACCGTGCTGAGCCGCCTCCTCGCGCGGCCCAACGTGAAGCTCTTCAACGGCGTCATCGTGGAAGACCTGGTCGTCAAAGAGCATCGCGTCACCGGTGTGGTCACCAACTGGGCGCTCGTGTCGATGAACCAGGACACACACTCACAAACACAATCACACATGGACGCCAACGTCATGGAAGCCAAGATCGTCGTAAGCTCATGTGGCCATGAGGGGCTATTCAGTGCCAACGGAAAGGGAGTCAAACGGCTCGAGGACATCGGAATGATCAAGACGGTGCCCCGAACCGAAATGGAAGCGCTTGACACCAACATGTCCGAGGATGCAATTGTCAGCTTAACCCGCGAGGTCGTCCCCGGTATGATCGTCACTGGCATTGAGGTCGCCGAGATCGACGGGCCCCAGAGGATGGTGAGAAATACTATATACTACTGCGTTTCTTAACATGAGTTCTTGGAATCATTCTCATTTCTCTCGCCGACGTTTTGGTCTGTCTGTCTTGTGGTGGTTGCAGTGCCCAACGTTCGGCGCCACGATTATCTCCGGCCAGAAGGCAGCGCACCTGGCACTCAAGGCGCTCGGCCGTCCGAACGGCATCGACCCGGAGACGGCCCGAGCGTGAGGACCAGCGGCGACACCGTGGACGCCTGAACGACGGTGGTGACACCAAAGCGTCCGCTGGTGTCTGATGAAACAGAGGAGACTTTGGACGAATATATATACTTTTGTAGTAGCAGCGTCTTGTTCATCTCTACTACTAGTAGCAGCGTCTTGTTCATCTCTACTACTAGTAGCAGCGTCTTGTTCATAGCACTGCCGACGTGTGCCCTTCCGCGTGACGGCAACTCCGTGGATCCTTCTGGAACAAGATGACAGAATAAAATGGCTGGGCTTCCTATACATGTGCGCGCGCGTTGAATTTCCAGTTCTTTATTGGTGTATGCGCACGCTATTTACTCCATGGATAAAGCCTCCGACAAGCTGTAGTTTTTTTCGAAAAAAATCCGATCTATTCATCTTCCCGACAAGCGGCAGTTGATCTTGCGAAACGCCCTCCCTCCGTTCCGGTACACAAGACCTTCTAACCTTGATCGTAATTTTTCACGCAAGATTTAGTTGTTCATTCATATGCCATAACAAAGAAGTTCCTAGCGATTTTTGGTTCATGATTAATAATTTGTTGATCAAAATAATGGTCAAAATTAGAATCAACATGCGAGGGGTTTTTGTAAATTAAAACCGATGAAAGTACCAAAATTTGAGTGCCAAGCATAGCATCTCTAGCAAATCCCACAAATCAGCCTGTCCCATAAATAACTGTCGTTTGACTGAAACGAGACAAAAAGTCGTGACGTGCAAGTCCTGTAAAACGGCATGCCCCAAAAATAATTTTCAGGCGGTATCTATAATCTATAATCTATAATACATAAATAGATGATCCCCGCTACTTTGATTTCTCTTAACATGCAGCTATGCCACCTCAGCGTATGTGCCACATCAGATGCCATGTTCCCATCCCATCGGTGCCTCCGTTTTCAACTGTATGCATGCAGAGGCAGCTGAATTTAGTAATTGCATGTCCGGGCTGTGACTGCATGCCTTCTCCACAACACTTTTCTCTTTTGTCTTCTCAATTGCTCAGCCACCGAGTGATCTCCTTCTCTCTCTCTCTCTCCCTCCCTCTCCCTCCCTCTCTCTCTCTCTCTCTCTCTCTCTCTCTCTCTCTTCACCTTCTGCACTAAATCCCATCACCTTCATTAGACACTTTATTCTTCATCTCATGGGTTTGTCCACCAGCGCATCAATTCCACCTGCCTCAGCCCTGTTCTTCGATGGCTCCAACACCGCCTATGAGACACTCTTATCCATATGTGCACTTTTTCTGGCTGGCATTAGTGGACGAAGAAGCAGAGAAACGGCTCTCTCGCCGTGCTTTTCAACACACATCTTGGGTCAAAAGATGAAGGGTACGTCGATGTACATACATCTTCCTTCAAAGATTCATCTAATTATCCCTCAAGCAATCCGGCTTCCGTGTCAAGTGGGCTTGGATATCAAATGAAGATCACACGACTGGTAAGATATTTTCCTTGATTTTTGATTCCATGGGACGTGTGAAGTTTCTTGCTTACCTGGCCGTTGCTTCGTATGCATCGGAATTTGATATTTCCTGTAGATGTGTGCAAATCATGACTGCTGCGCTATTCACAGAAGAGGTTCAAGACTTAGTTCGTGTTGTATTTATTTGTCCCATGTTTTATTTCCCCACCTTGCTTATATTCCTTCTTCTCCGTAGCGCAGCTGTAGGCGTTGCATGGGTTCTTGCGAATTGCAACAAGGATTGCGCTGCGAATCAGAAAGATATTAATTTAGATTACAGGAGCAACGACCATTTCTTTTTAATTTTTGTATTAACAGTTCATTATTCTCTCAGTTACTTTTTACAATTTTGTGGCTGATATAATTGATGATTTTTTTCAGGAATTGCAATTAATGATTTGATGATTTAGCAAAAAAAAAAAACTTTAGGAGAAAATGAACAATTCATTGTCTTCTTAATTGTGTTATGTTTCAGGCATTAGTCGAACGTGGCGATGAAGAACAAGATACATATTGATCTCCTTTCTCATCCAAAAATTAATAGAAGAGTGAGGTAAAATTGTTTCCTTACCCTCTTACTATAGGTTGAAATGCATGCTGGGGTTAGTTGAGTTCGTACTTTAGATACTAACCTTCCATCAAATAATTTAATTGCCAAATTCAAAAAATTTCTGGTAAGATAAATACATTTTTACAACAACTTATAAGCTAAGGTCCCCGCCGCAACGCGCGGGGAATCATCTAGTATTCCCAATTTGCAGTATCCTCTATCACTTGCACGACTTGGTGGGAGGCACATTTTCACCCGCTTCCTTGCGCACTGTGCCATCACCTCGCCGCGCCTCCAATCAGTGGCATATGGAGTACCCGCAGCCAGTGGCGGAGCTAGCATTTTATAACAGGGTGGGCCGTTCCAAAAAAAAATTCAGTTCGTTTCGTCGGCGACATCTACGGTCCCTGCACATCTGGCTCGCACATACTAGTTTTCTGCCTTTCTTCCCTATCTTACTAGTTCTCTCAAAATTGGAAGCAAGGTTTCTGGTGCTCTTTATTCTTCAATAATTCTGCAGTAATATGGGTATGATTTCATTGGTTCATCTATTTATGTGCTGCATCTAATTAAATTCGTCTACAACTAGAAAGTAGAAGTATAAAACTCATTTATGTAATATATAACATTGCATCTCTCTTTCCATTCCCTGTCAAGAGTCAGACAAACAAAGAAATTTAACTGTAATCGGCCGAAGGGGATTTGAGGCCAGTACCTTTCCCTCAGTCTCCCAATCTGTGCGCCTGAGTGGAGTGGGCGCCGTGGACCGTGGGCGACTCGCCGGCTCCGGCAAGCAGTAGCAGGGCCAGGGCGGCTGCCGACTGGGCGCGCTGCTGCGCATGGCGGCCGGACGACGCGCAGAGCAGGCAGGGCCGATGCCCGCGGGCTTCTGGTGGCCGGCGAGGGGACGCCACAACGACGAAGTAAGGAAGCAGGCGGCCAATCTGAATCGAGCGAGACAAGGGTTGTGCGGCTGTCTCGTTTTTTCTTGAGTGTGTCTCGTGTGGTGCGTTGTGCGTGTTGTGCGTTCGGCCTTCTTTCTCCCCCGGCCGCTCTTTCTGGCAGCACTTGCTGGGCTTCTTTCCCCCTGGCACATGTCTTAATAATTCTATCCTATACAGGCTGGCTCAAAATCCCAGGGTGGGCCGCGGCCCACCCTGTCCATCCTGTGGCTCCGCCACTGCCCGCAGCCATCGGCCGTCGGATTTGGAGTAACGACTGTTTACAGATCTGGGCCGGATATTCCCTTTGTGGAACCAGTAGGTTCCGTTTCTAGTAGTGTATCAAACACAAGAATGAGGCCCAAGCACAGATCGGACCCATTCCATTTCACTTGGTGTCACATAACAAACACACAAATATCACCTCAATAATTAGGCAATTCTGGTGGGGTAGCAAGCAAGGAAGGAGGAAGCCAGCATGGGTAGCATGGGACGTCATGACTCAATCGAAATACATGGGAGGTATGGGATTCAGAGACATTGAAATTTTCAACCTTTCTTTGCTGGCCCGTCAAGCTTGGAGAATACTGGATGATCCGAATTTCTTAAGTGCAAAGATATTCAAAGCTGCATATTTCCCGACTTGCTGTTTCTTGGAAGCACAGTTAGGGAATCGCCCCTTGCAAATCTGGCGAGCTGTGATTGATGGAAGGGAAGTATTGAGGCAAAGGACTCATTCGGCGAGTCGGAGATGGAAGTACTATAAAGATTTGGGAGACAAACTGGCTACCTAGCTAGGGTAGGTCCTTTGCGTCCCATAACATCTATCTCAGCCACCTCTCCGGTGCTTGTTTCTGAACTGATTGACTCAACGACATCGACTTGGAGGGAAGAGCTAATAAGAGCAAACTTTATATCTTTTGATGCTGACGCTATTATGGCCATTCCGTTGTGTACCAGAGTTATTGATGATTTTTGGGCCTGGGAGGCCGAGAGAAGCGGAAGGTTTACAGTGAGATCAGCCTACCGGATGGTCATGAACAAGAAATATCATAGAGAGAATGGGATGGATGAAAACGCAGGAGCATCAGATCTGTGCGCAAGTGGCAAAGCATGGACAGATCTATGGCACACTAAAGTCCCAGCAAAATTGAGGGTTCTCCTGTGGAGACTAGCGCAACATTCCATGCCATCCATGGATGTCCTGCATCATCGCAACATGTCGAGCACTCATCTCTACGCGCTTTGCGGCTGTGCTGATTCGTGGAGGCATGCTCTTTTTGATTGCACCATGTCACGATGCATTTGGTCTTTGTTAGAGGCCTCTTTGGTTGAACAAGTGAGCATGAACACTGATACGTATGCGAGGAATTGGCTCTTTTCAATGCATGATCACCTGCCACAGAAGGAGTTCGTTCTTTTGGCTGTAACACTCCGGTCGGTATGGAAGGGGAGGCGTTAGGCAATATATGAAGGTATTTTCCAAAGTCCTCACTCTACACATCAGTTCATTCAAGCCTTTCTGAGGGATCTTGATACACTGGAGGAGATAGGAAGTAAACTACCAGAGCGGCGACAATGTAGACCCACTCATTGGATCAAGCCTCCTGATGCAATGTTTAAGTTTAATGTAGATGCTGCAGTACCACAGAGCCGGAGGCGCGGAGTAGTAGTAGCTATATGCCGTGATCATGATGGAACACTGGTAGAAAAAGAGGCTTCCATACGCCCCCATTAGTCCCCAAAACAATCGAACCGCGACCAAAGGGGTCTTTAGTCGCGGTTCGGGAGAAGACCCGCGACCAACTATCTGGGCCCAACGCGCTTGGTCGACAGCTGGCGGACGGGAGGGGCTTTAGTCCCGGTTGGCCTGGCCAACCGGGACTAAAGGTCCCCGAAGGCCTTTAGTCACGGTTGGCCAGGCCAACCGGGACTAAAGGCCCATCCAGCTGGCGGACGGGAGGGGCTTTAGTCCCGGTTGGCCTGGCCAACCGCGACTAAAGGCCCATCCCTATATATAGGACTCAGCTCACTTCACTTCACTCAGCTCACTTCACAATTTTCAGAAGGTGGTGGTGGGTTTGCTTTTGGTTTCTCCTATGCACACAAGGTGTTTGATGAAATGCCCGAGAGCCTGAAACGAACATGATATGAAGTGTCCAGCCACACTTGAGCTTTCTCATTTATTTTTCCTCCGCGATCGCGGTTAGCAACTTGAACCTTTCATGTGTCATTGATAAAATACGCATGTGTGTAGTTCATTGTTTAATTTGTATTATTTCTAGCTAGTTAGTTTAACAAATGCATGATGGTTAATTATATACTTTATATAATAATAATGCAGATGAATCGGCAATGGATGTACGGTCCCCGACTCTCCGGCGAGTTCACTACGGGTTTGAAAGATTTCCTCGTAGTGGCAAATGCGAACAAGCAGCAAGGTTTTATTATCTGTCCATGTGCTGTCTGTAAGAATCAGAAGAGTTACTCCTCCTCAAGAGACGTTCACATGCACCTGCTTCGGCATGGCTTCATGCCAAGCTATAATTGTTGGACCAAGCATGGAGAAAGAGGGGTTAGAATGGAAGAAGATGAAGAAGGGGATGATATCGATGACAACTATCATGATCATTTCGGTGATACTTTCATGGAGGATGATGCTGAAGGTGGGGAAGGGTTAGGTGAAGGTGAAGAAGAGGCACATGATGAGCCCGCCGATGATCTTGGTCGGACCATTGCTGATGCACGGAGACGCTGCGAAACTGACAAGGAGAGGGAGAATTTGGATCGCATGTTAGAGGATCACAAAAAGTCGTTGTATCCAGGATGCGATAATAGTCTGAAAAAGCTGGTCTGCACACTGGATTTGCTAAAATGGAAGGCACAGGAAGGTGTAGGTGACTCATCATTTGAAAATTTGCTGAAAATGTTGAAGAATATGTTCCCGAAGAATAACAAGTTGCCCGCCAGTACGTACGAAGCAAAGAAGGTTGTCTGCCCTCTAGGTTTAGAGGTTCTGAAGATACATGCATGCATTAATGACTACATCCTCTACCGCGGTGAATACGAGAATTTGAATGAATGCCCTGTATGCACTGCATTGCGTTATAAGATCAGAGGCGATGACCCTGGTGACGATGTTGAGGGCGAGAAACCCAGGAAGAGGGTTCCCGCCAAGGTGATGTGGTATGCTCCTATAATACCACGGTTGAAACGTCTGTTCATGAACAAAAAGCATGCCAAGTCGTTGCGATGGCACAAAGAGGACCGTAAGTCCGACGGGGAGTTGAGACACACCGCTGATGGAACGCAATGGAGAAAGATCGACAGAGTTTTCAAAGATTTTGCAGTTGACGCAAGGAACATAAGATTTGGTCTAAATACTGATGGCATTAATCCTTTTGGCGAGCAGAGCTCCAGCCATAGCACCTGGCCCGTGACTCTATGCATCTACAACCTTCCTCCTTGGTATTAATACTACACTTAGCAGTTTTGCCACTTCCCATTCTCCTCTCTCTCGACGCCGAAGCGCTGCCCCGACGCCGATCGACGCTGACGCCGACGCCGAAGCCCTGCCCCGACGCCGACGCCGAAGCCCTGCCCCGACGCCGAAGCCCTGCGCGCCGCCGCCCCCGTCCCCAGTGAGCGCCGCCTCCGCCCGTGCCTGCCCTTGCCCGTCGCCCGCCGCCCGCCGCCCGACGCCCTGCCGCCCGCCGCCCGCTGGCCCTGCCTGCCGTCCTCCGCGCGCCGGCAGAAGAAGAAGAAAGAAGAAGAAAAAGGAAGAAGAAGAAGAAAGAAAAAGGAAAAAGGAAGAAGAAGAAAGAAGGAAGAAGAAAACAAAAGAAAAACAGATGAAAAACAAGAAAAAGGAAGAAAAAAGGAAAAAGGAAGAAAAAAAAAGAAAAAGAAAGAAAACAACAGAAGAAAAACAAAGGAAGAAGAAAAAAAAAAGGAAAACACAAGAAAAACAAACAGAAGAAAAAAACAAAAGAAAACAAAAAAGAAGAAAAACAAAGGAAGAAGAAAAAAACAAAAGAAAACAAAAAAACAAACAGAAGAAAAAAACAAAAAAAAGGAGGAAGAAAAACAAAGGAAGAAGAAGAAAGAAAGAAAAAAGAAAAAGGAAGAAGAAGAAAGAAAGAAGAAAGGAAGAAGAAGAAAGGAAGAAGAAGAAAGGAAGAAGAAGAAAGAAAGAAGAAAGGAAGAAGAAGAAAGGAAAAAGGAAGAAGAAGAAAGGAAGAAGAAGAAAGAGGAAGAAGAAAGGAAGAAGAAAAAAAAAAGAATTTTTACTTAAAGAATCTTATTTTTTAATTCCTCCTCCTCTATGTCCCCTTAATCTTATTTTTTAATTCCTTTATACTTAAAGAATTTTTACTACATGCAGGAGTGACATATGGCGGACGATTGAACCGAGCTACTTAGGGATCCGGAGGCTGAACGTTATTTAAATGGGCATCATCAACAACGAGATTCCTTATGTGCCGGGCTCAGAATATGAGCAACAAGAGGATGTAGTCTCTTCTTAGCTGAACCTTGACGGTGGAACAGAGATTGTCGATGATCAAGAAGGTGAAGGAACGGACATTGTCGACGGAGGTCAACCGTCAACAACCGACGATCTCGAATTGCAAGTAGCAACCACCTCCGGCGAGGTATATATATACATTGAGAGCCTCTCATGATACAAACTTACTGAAATGTGAATACATATGTATTAACACGCGCGACTCTCTTTCTTTTTTTAGCCCTCCGGATCGAGTAGGACAAAGCGTGGCAAATCCAAGGCGATGAAAACAGGAGAAACATATGCTATTGAGTTTGTCAGTGAAACCGGCAAGCCCCTACAGCACACCTCAAAGTTTATCAACCAATGCGGAGTCGTTGTTAGAGACAACGTCCCGATCACCGTCCAGGAATGGAAGGAGCCAAAGAAGGCACGTCTTGGTTTCAGTTTTGTCGACAAGAGAACGAAAAAGGATTGCTAGAGAAAGCTTATGGAACATTTCATTCTACCTCCGGAATACAACAAAGTCGATGAATTCGGTAACGAGGTTCCGGGTGGACGTCAGAGGAGGAGGCTAGTTAAAGAGTTCGCTCTTCAGAAGATGGGCGAAGCATTCCGGAACTTCAAGAAAAACTTAACCCGTGACTATGCCAACAAGGTCAAGACTCCGGATTTCAATGGACAACATGAGAAACTGAAAGATGATTGGCCAGAATTTGTGAGGCAAAAGCAATCGGAGCATTTCAAAGAAATATCGAAAAAAATAAGGATAATGCGAGTAAGAAAAAGTTCCATCATATTATGGGGCCAGGAGGATACCGCCTTTCGGAGCCTAGGTGGCAGAAGATGGAGGAGGACCTGAGGGTGCGAGGAATCCCTCTAGGTACAGAGGGATGGGACCCAAGGGCCAAAAGCTGGTGGTACGGGCATGGGGGATCGCTAGACCCGGAGACAGGGGTGTGTGTTCACCGGCAGAGACAGTTTGCTCCCACCCAAGCCCTTATTGACGCAATGACCCAAGCTCAAGAGGTCTTGATCAAGTTCAACAGAGAGAAAGACGCACTGACAACAGCCCTCGGGAATGATGAACACGGAGGACGTGTACGAGGCAAAGGCAAAGTTCCGTGGAAAGTAGGGTTTTCCCAGGACAATGACCCGTACTGTTACAGAAGCCGTAAGAGAAAGACGGACCGGGATGCAGATTTTATGACGAAGTTTGCATCGGAACTCCATGAGTTGAAGCAGACCGTGCATGAACTAGTGAAAGAAAAATCGGCTGCAGGGCCGCATGAAGATCATGAAGCGGATCGCGGAAGCCAGCAGCGGATAAGCAGCGTGGCTTCCACGGATGCCCCGCCTGGTGCTAGTGCACCGATGATCGAGATTCGTGCACCGGAGCCTCACTACCCCGTGGATGATGTAAAGGAGATGAAAGAATGTGATCTGCATTATCCCGTGGGGAACGTTTCCACGAAGGTAGCTAGCGGCAGTGCTTTACCCTGTACACCTGGAGCACTCCACCACAACAACCCCATTGCATATGGCTATGCTCGTGTCACGGTGGAAGACATAGTCCAAGGGTTTGAGGACCTGGAGATTGACAAACCTACACCCGAAGGGGAGAGAAGACTTGGAGATGTCAAGCGCCAGTTCATTCTATGGAAAAAGAAGTACATAGTGTTTCCAGGCGAGGCGCCAAGGCTAGCAAGTCCACCCCCCTCCGATGGTGGTGGTGGTGGCGGTGGTGGTGGTCGTGGTGGTTCACCTACACCTCCTTCACGCCATTCGACGCCGTCCCCCGATCCACAACCTCCGGCGGGTACGACGCCGCCCAATCCTCCTCCGGCGGGTACGACGCCCCCCAATCCACCTCCGGCGAAGAAGCAGAAGCAGGCGGACAGCAAGGAAACCCGCTCCTGGACTATTAACCCGGACCCTTATGTACCTAAGACCACAAGGGTACCAGAGCCATCACTGAAGCCTCTCTTCCCAAGGCCTGGGGAACTTAGTGAAGCTGAAACCAAATTGGCCGCGTCTGCTGATTATGAGAAATGGAAGGCGGATATGAAGGCGAAAAAAGAGCCTGAGCCCAAGCAAGTATTCATTGATAAGCAAAAGAAGTGGGCTAAGGATTTTTGGACGACACCGTCCCAAGCCGAGCTGAATATGCCTGACGACTATGGACATGAACTTCGTAGGCAAGCAAAAATATTGAAGGAGGAGAAAGAAGAAAGTAAAAAAAGCGGGAAACAAGTTGACCAGCTCGGGATGCAGAAGAAACAATCGATCCCCCCGCTCATAGTGAAAGCCGGTCCGGAAGAGGACCCCGAGATCATAGCAGCTACGGCAGCACTTGGATTGACTGTAGCGGGTGCCATGAAACAAGCGTCCGAGATGGGTTTGACTCTTCGTGCCTTCTTAGGCCTTGAGGATGCGCCAGTATGTGAGATAGCATTACAATATGTGCGGAATGGGCCTCTCGTCGAGCCTGCGCAGGAAAAGAGTCTACCACCACAAATGCGAAATCTGCTACGTTGGTACAAGCAATTCATAACATGAGCCGACAAAGAATATGTTTATGCGGATGTTACAGATGAGCATCACACCAAACGGTACTCTGTAGAAGTTCATATGAGTGAATTGTTCCAGCTGTTCAATCTGCGCGACCTCGACAAATCTATGCTGAGTTGCTACGTTCTGTAAGTGATTTATTTCTACCTCATCTCGTTCTTCATTGCCTGCACTATATTGTCCTAACTATATTGTTGCGTACGCTATTATGCAGATTGAAGATTTGGGAATGCAAAATAAGAAACATCCATGATGTTGGGTTCATTGACCCACATATCGTTAATGGACATGTGTTACAACATCACCCCGAAGACGTGGAGAAAGACCTGTACAAGTTTCTTAGAAAGCATCAACTCAAAAGTCATATTCTATTTCCTTACCATTTTGGGTGAGTGTTTCTCTCTTGTGCCCATTCTCTTTTGTTTACTCCATGCATGGTATGTTTAATCGATGAGTTATGCATGACTGTGCATTTAACGTGTCCGCAGGTTCCACTGGATTCTGCTAAATATTAAACTTCACACCTCCAGAGTTCTAATCATGGACTCTATGGATTCGGATCCAAAGCGTTGGGCCGACATGAGAAAAATGCTGCAAAGTAATTATTTTCAATCATTTGAGCTCTATATCGATCGGTCTCTTTCGTTCATTTCCTAATATCAAGTAACTAATAACTCCCTTATTCATTTAATTTTTTTGCCCTGTAGGGTTTGGAGACGGTTCTCAGAAGAAATTGTCGGTGAATTCAAACATGAGCTAGATTTCAGAAGGTTAGTTAATGTGGATAAGCAGCCACCGGGGACCAATCTATGTAGATACTATGTTTGTGAGAACATCCGGAGACACACCACTGAGCGGAAGGCATCAGATAGCGTGCGGAACGCGACGGATAACTTGCGGAGGAGGCTTAGTCCAGAAGCTCGCTTCCGACCAATTCAAGAAGAATTAGCAGGATTTTTCATGAGGGAAGTCATCAATCCTAATGGAGAACACTATACCGAGGACGAAGAAATTTATATGCATACCCGAGATTGAAACTTGTCCGAAGTTGTATATGGTCATCCATCCTAATTGTGTATGAAAACTTGTTCGAAGTTGTATATGGTCACCCGAGATTGAATATATATTATATATTTCTCTTGAATTCTTCTTGTTTGAAATTTCATATGCATGTATATAGTAGCGTAGAATATGTGTACTGAAACTTCATCAAAAATAAAATAAAACACAAAATAAAATATAAAACAAATAAAACACTACAAATTAAAAAGAAACCAGATTTAGGGGGGCTGAAACCCTAAACCCGCGGAGGAGGCCTTTAGTCCCGGTTGGCCACGAGAACCGGGACTAAAGGTCCTCCGCCCCGACGGACCACGGGCGCCCACGTGGACGGGCCTTTAGTCCCGGTCAGCCACAAGAACCGGGACTAAAGCCTTTAGTCGCGGTCCGTAAGAGGCGCGACTAAAGGGGGGGTCTTTAGTCGCGCATATTTAGTCCCGGTTGCACAGCCGGGACTAAAGGCTGTTGCGAACCGGGACTAAAGGGCTTTTTTCTACCAGTGGAACTTTTCAGGGTGCATCAGCGATAGTGGTGAAAGGTGTTTATGACCCGCCGACTCTTGAGGCTCTTGCTATTCGGGAAGCGTTGGCACTTGCTGAAGACCTTAACATACAAAGTGTACATGTAGCTTCAGATTGCAGGACGGTGGTAGATGACATCAAGTAAAAGAACCCGGCAAGCTATGGGGCAATCTTACATGAAATAATAGATCTTACAAGACGTACGACGATTTGCTAAGATTTACAATCAGACAGATGACTAGTGTCTTATTAAAAAAATATTTTCCGTGAGAATAGTATTTCTGTTTAGTGCGGGATCATGGGAATGGAACGGGCCCGGAAAAATCGTCATCCGTTGAACAGGTTGGATGGATCCATCCTCCTCCCGAATGGATCGACGCACCTCGCTGCATCAGCAAATTAAAGCACCCTCGATCCATCACGAGTCACGACCACCGAGCCGATCGAGATGCGGTCGCCGCGTACAAGACGCTGCAGCCTCCGTCGCTCTGCGGCAGCCGCCTTGTCATACTGCAGGAACGGTCGCCGGAAGAAGAAAGGTCGTCGTCACCGCGAAGGCAGCGGCGGCATGACGGCGTCTCTCTCAGACGACTCGCTGGCCAGCATCTTCGCCCGGCTGCCGGACGCGGCGGCCGTGATCCGCTGCGCCGCCACGTGCCGGCGTTGGGCCCGCGTCGTGGCCACGAGGGCGGCCATCATCTCCCGCTCCCTGCCGCCTCTGGGCCACTTCCTGCCGGACCTCGCCGTCGGCGTCTTCCACCAGGAGAAAGACTGGCCCACCGCCCGCGGCCGTGACACCGTGCCGTCGCGGCCGTGCTTTGTCGCGAGGGCTCGCTTCCTCGGTGTCGGTGCTGGCCGGCAGCTTTGGGGACTAGATGACGACGGCAGGCTCTTGGATTACTCCCGTCCGGCCGCGTCCCGGAACGGGCGCCTCGTCCTTGAGCTCCGGCGCGAGGGCCGCGCCGTCGACGGCCTCAGGCTAGCTGTCTACAACCCAATGATGAGTGACAATAACATCGTCATCGTCCCACCCCTCATCGTCTCAGGAGCAGCAGGTGGCAAGAACAGCACGACGATACGGGACTACGGCTGCGCATTGCTCACCGGCCACGACCTGCGTCCACCGCGCTGCCAGAGCTTCTTCCGTCTGCTACTGATATACAACCGCAGACGCCGCCGCAGGGACTCCACCGTACTTCGGTGCTACTCCTCGCACACCGGTCGCTGGGACCAGAGGCCGAATCCGACGTCAGGATCCACGCCTCCAAGCTGCGCAGTATCGGCCAAGCGGTGGTGCGCCGTGGAGTGGCCTTCTGGGCTCTGGATCACGGCGTGCTCGGCGTGCGCCTCGATCATCATCATATTGATCAGGATGGAGCCGTGACAGATATGCACTTGTTGCCTTACAACATAAATCAGAACTGGCCAGAGAATAGGTTGCTGGGAATCTCAGCGGACAATAGACTCTTCATGATGCACGTTGGGGTCAGAAATGGCCAGAACAAGATTCTGATAGCAAGTTTTTCATACTTTGAGTTTCCCGAGGAAGACGACATTCGCACCGGTAGAAGAGAAACCATACGGGAGCACACATTCGTGCGGATGCACCAGATGAAGATGGAACACCATCACACCGGCATCAAGCTGCGGTGGTTCGGCGAGAAGAGTGGGCTCGTCTTGTTCACCATGGGAGCACGGAGCGGGCATGCCGGCACCTTCGTGTTGAACCTCTGGGAGGAATTGGTCTACAAGGTGGCTGATGATGGAGACTCATGGAGCAACTTGATCGGGTATGAGATGGACATGGCCGCGTACCTTGCCTCTATCGACCGACAGTCCTTTACTTGAAATGAATTTAATTGTACCCCGAGAATATTTATGTGCATCTATTATGCACATTGTCTAGACAGGTTAAATATTAATGTAGTAGCTTGTATTAGGACTATTAATTGGCCCCTTGCTTTCTCTTAGACCTCTTGGTCGTCATAGCATTTGTTTTCGTTATCGTAAAACAGGAGAGTAGGTTTATCGGTATCTATGATCTCGTAGTTATGCTACAATGCAAAGTTAGCACTTAGCAGAGGGTGTATATGATGATCTTATGACGAAGGTCGTCGCCGATAAGAATGCCACATCAATGTTTTTTAATAGGTATAGTCGCCTCAACCAAGCGCAACTTAGTCGTATTGTTAGGAGAAGCGTCGAGCGGGCTTGATCTACCATTTGGGTATTTCTACAAATATGCACACACAAAAACTCCGCGCTACCTTTCAAAAAATTTAAATGAAAATTTGAACTGTATGCACTTCTACCTTTTTTAACCAATGTTGCCAAAAGTATATCTGAACTTCTTTACAGTTCCTGAAATTTTTATGATGGCGTGGTAACCCTGAGCATAAAATAATGATAACCCTGAGCAGAATAATGATAAGCCTGAGTCATGCTTTGACGGTTCCTTCAGACATGCAACACATACCTCAGGGCAACGGTGCATTGGCATATGTTATAGAAACTCGCCTCTCTCTCCTTTTGCTCAGGTGTTTTGAGTCCATGTGACCAAAGAGTAAGGCCATTTAGAATGTTAACTATTACTCCCTTCATCCCAAAATAAATGTCTCAACTTAGTATTAACTTTAGTACAACTTTGTACTAAAGTTGAGACACTTATTTTTGAACGGAGGGAGTACATCATTTTGAGTGGAGCCTATGATGTCTGAACACCAATGCATTCCTAGCATCCCGAATTTTCTAAAGGACAAGGAGCATCGTGAGGCAGGTAGAGTAGCCGGAGGCATCGTTAACCAACTGTTGGTGATGGTTTGGGTGTCTAGCCTGGTGCCAACGACGTGCTAGACGGATTGTGCAGCCGGGCACCGGAGGAAGAGGTGCTCGCATGTTTCGGGAACCTAGAGACACACAGGGCAGGGCTCTGAGTCGAGGATTGTTTTCTTATGTAGATTTGGACAGGTGTTTAACCGATCATCGTGCAGCAGCCACATACGAAATGTTTACCTTGTTCGGCAGCCGAGAGGACCAGACCATAGAGAGCCAAGGTTCAGCATTGTTGTTTTAAATTGCGGCATAGCTGCATGCATCGTCCAGATGCAGAGGCCGGGGGTCATCCTCCATTTCTAATAAAATAGGTTGTTGGGATCGTGTCGAATATTTTATATAAGGTAGGTTACAGTTGCACTTGGAGTCGTACTATGTGTAGAGAAGATACGAGTTGTGTTCAAGTAGGACACTTGTATTCCGGACCACTTATATAATGTAGGGGTATACACACGCTGTAACATATGCCAATATAATAGCACATGCACGGAGGGGCAGCCGGCAGCATGTACCGACCCCCAGGTGGCTGGTGTGTGGTACTTGTAGTCAGACCATGGGGATGTAGCCACGTTCGGTGAACATCGTTAATAAATCTTGGTGTTGCGCCTTGTCTGATTGTTTATTCTCGGACGATCGACTATGTGCCTCGGATTATTCTAACAAGTGATATCAGAGCCCAGGGGCCAGGAATAAATCTCAGTTGACTCACGGATGGCCGATCATGCTTGATGGGCTGAAAATGCTGATGTTAGCGGGCCCATGGTGACCAATGTGTGATGGGAGATTTGTTGGGTTTAGTCCCACATCTGTTGTGGGAGAAGACGGAACATGACTTGTAAGGATAGGGAAATTCTCTTCTATCATGGTAGTCTTTTGGGGGAGAGGTCTTAAGGCCTCTCATAAGTTTGTGTTGCTCTCCCATTAGGTCCGGTTGACGCATGTGGGTCGAAAATGTTTGTATTAGTGGACATATGATTACATAACAATTGGTTTCCGAGCAAGGTTGCGAGACCCACTGGTGTTCCAATTTACCCATACGTTGTTGATCGTCACTTCATGCCAATCATTAAGCACACTAACATTGTATGTCGGCAGAGGGTGATCGACCACGACACTTTCCCTAAGATGCAAACTAGTCCAGGGAGTCATCCAGCTAAGTTGTACATGAATCTTCGATAGGAACCTAATTGTCATGAGGACAGCCCAAGCCCATCCCAACGAGATGATACTACGCTTGACATGTCATGCCACACCTAGGCAAGACTGCACCATAATCACAACTCTTTTGTTTTCTTTTTTTTTCATCTTAGACTGCAAATAGAAATCTTGAACTATGTGACTCCTGTACTGGTCTAAGGTAAGGTACTAGGACGAGGGGTGACCATATAACCCCCATGTGGTTAGCATGCTTATCATTGGATCAATATAACGAACTCATGTCCTAATAGCGGCTTAAGTGAGACAACCTACCATGTTCTCCAACACATCCCTCATCTTGGCCTTTAGTAACATTAACATAATTATCTCCATAAGCACAACACGATCCACTTATCATGTGGATCTGAAAACTGTGATTCACCCAGATGGATCAAGACTCACGCAACCCTAAGCATAGCTAAGAACGACAAGAGTGTAGAGCCAACGTGATGATAAAAAAATAAACTCCTCATCATGCTAGTATATAAGGTAAAGGTACATATGTTACAAAGGTAGACTATATATGCAAATGATAGGATTAGCTCTAACTACCATTTACATGTATAGTAGAGAACAAATGCAAATATAGATATGGGGGATATTGTTCTAAGCTATGAGAAAGTGGGATATCAACATGATCAAAGAAGGTTTTGCTTGTCTATCATTGCTCGTGACATCAGGGTCGTACATAAAAGCAGGCGACACCCTAGGGTTCCCCTTTTCTTTTCCCCTTGACCTCTCTCTTGGTCTCTCCCACACCCCGCGCCCCCCAAGCATGTCATCTCCATGGCCTTCATTCCACTATAGCCAAAAAGTCCTCCTCGTTGGCCAAAACTTGGTCATAGTACTTTGCCTCACTCTACTTCATCACCCACCGGAAGGAATCAACGGGAGGTGCCCACAAACCAATGCTTGATTGTGTCTACTTCGCCCCGTCTGTTCATCACTGTGCCCCATTCCTCCCTTCTACTATGAGCCCCAGCACTCCCTGCCCTTCACTAAGCTCCTTCCGATGTCGGCGAGCTTCCAAACACGTCGCCGATGAGCACCTCTTCCTCCAGTCACCTCCATGCGAGCCCACACTCCGACAACCACCATCGTGCTCCCTATCATCGCTTGGGTGCTCCCCGACCTCACTATCTGTGCAACGTGCTCGTGCTGAGTTGCACCTCCTTCTCCACCTCCCTTCTCTCATTCATATACCCCCTAGCTTTGTTGTCTCGTGCTGTTGTCTGTCGTTGTGGGAGTTCGCCATGTTGTGCCTCCCAGCCAAGCTTTGGCCACCCCATAGCCCCAATCCCTTCCTTGGGCGTGGAGCAAGCTTCTGCTCCCCCCCGACCTCATGGCCCCGATCTTCCACTACCCACGGCTTACGGTATGATCCCATGACGCGTCCTTCATGTTGTGTTTCCCTTGTTGTTTCAAATCGCTAGTTTTGATTGTTGTTGTGTCGTGGCAGACATCCGGCAACACGGTGCGCCGGATCGTACCGTGCACGAGGAAATGAGAGAGGATAGATAAAGGGAAACGGTGGGCCGGGTTGGGACAAGTTGGATCATGCTGGCACTAAGCTGCTAATGTGTTGTGTTGTGTTCGTGACTCGGCTGGCCCAAAGAAAAAAAAATCACCTTCCTTTTATATTTTGATTGTTACCATTAGCTCTTGTTTTGAATTAGTTTGAAAATTCAAAACATCACCAATTGACTTGAAACATTTTTTGTGGCACTAATGGACTAGTCCGAGTCAACATAGATAATTTTAGGATTTTTTGGAGCATATTTTAATTTCTAAAAAAATATACCCAATTTGATTAATGTTTAGGGTTCAACTATAAGTGTGTTATTTATGGTTCCAAAATTCTTGAAAATTAACACAAAGACTTAACATATATATGAAGCCATGATAAATATTTCAAGATTTTTCGAGGACAAAAACTAGTGCATTGATTTTCTATGTGAATTTAGAGCATCTTATGAGGGTGTTGATTTATCTCATTTTCACATTTAAACAAATGATGCTTATGATATGATTATGTTGCACAATCAATTCCTAATTACTAGTACTAATATGGGGTTGTTACAAGAACCCTGCCACCTATAGATAGCAGATTACCAATCCAACCAGTCATCCTTTTTCTATCTTATCTTCTACCAGATTCCACTGACCATTTATTAGTCTTTTGTCATCAATAAGCATCCCCGGGTATGGCATTTGCAGTTTCCAGCACCACAAGTGAAAATGTCCTTACCAGCATCATCCAAGCAATAGATACCACTTTTGTGAAAATTAAACTTCAAGCCTGGTAATTGTTCAAATAGGCACAAAATGTATTTTGAATTCTTGTCTTTGAGTAATTAAGTCATCCTCAATAATTAAGTCATCCTCAAAATCCCAACTTACATTATGTACTATTCAGTGCTGAATTTGTCATTTTTGTCTCTGAGCTATGTTCGAATTTTGACTTGGAATTTTGTTACAACCTACATTTATGTTGTGTCAATGTGAATTCGGTGCACCGGTAGCACCACAAGCACAGGTGCACCAGATATTCTCCCCATGGGATCTTGTCGGGGGGATGAACCCCGGGCAGGCAACGGAACCCGGATCCTTTTCAAAAACAACGGGGCCAGCATTGCCCCTCAAGCCGGCTCATGCTCGACCGGGTCGCTTGACCTAGCCGAACCCCTCAACCCGGTCGGACTTCTCAACTAGGCCCCGGCAACCGGCTCAAGACATCCGAGCCCGGCACGTCAAGACTTCTCCAACAAGCCAGCTCCACCCATGGCGCGTTCCTCAACCCGGCCACGGGTCAGCTCCTGTCCCATCCCAGCCGTACGATGGGACGAGTCTCCACCTACCGATGACCGAGGCAACAGTGCCCCGCCCATGCCTCTGGTCAGCTAGGGCGTGGCGACAGTGCCCCACCTACTCGCTGACCAGGGCCGGCATGGCAACAGTGCAACCATCGTCACCCATGACGCCAGCGAGCAGCGACCTAACGGAGCGCCACTGTAGCCGACTCAACCCGACCCCTCCCTGACGATCGACAAAACGACAAACAGAGCCCCCGTACGCGGCGGGCCCCATGCCCGGAGAACCCAGCGAGCCCTGACCTCCGGCGGGTCCCAGCGCCGGCTTCCCGGACAATGACAACCCGACCCACGGCCTTGTAGCATTACCGTTGTACCCCTGGGGGGTTGGCCTATAAAACCCCCCAAAGCCCTCATGCATACGTGCAACTCTCTCACTCGCACAGGCGATCAGATCGGTAGCAGCACACACACACACCACAAGGAGAAGCAGCCTGAGCCTTAGTTTGTCTTCCTCCTTCCTCCATACAGCTCAAGGAGCAACTCTGTACTAATACATATCAACCACACTCGGCAGGACTAGGGGTGTTATCTCTCCGGAGAGCCCCGAACCTGGGTATGTCTTGCGTCCCGCGCTCGCTCATGCCGACCTCGCCTCTGGAGCCCACCAGTGCCCTCGAGCCTCCTCCTATCTTTAGCCATCCCTTGGCATCTGCCGTGCGCCCACCACGACAGTTGGCGCCCACCATGGGGTAGCTCGAGGTCCTGGTCGGGAGCATGCTTCAGACGGGGCTCCTCTCCGACTCCGACGATCCCGTCATGCTGGCGGACGACGCCCTCGCCGCCTCCTTCGCCGCGCTATGCATCTCCGATGCACCCGCGGCCAACGAGTACCCCAGCGAGGTACTTGACTTTTCTGACTCCCCCCTTTCCCTCGGCGGCAACGCTCTTGCCGGGGCAATGGACCTCTGCGTGGAGGTCTTCATCACCGACACCGGCGCCTCTTCCTCGTCGAGCGCGGCGAGGAAGGCCGCCGAAGCCAAGACCGTAGCGGATCGGGCCGGCTCGCCCAACCCGCTGCGCGCCGCGGTGCAGAGCCTTCGCATCCCCATCGGCACCGACATCGACGCCTCCAACATCGCCGAGGCCCAGACTCGTCTTGACGAGGACCGCCAGCGCCTGCTGGACCTCACCGAGACGCTCGCCGCCATGCAGCGTCGCCTCAACTCCGCTCAGCTGGAGCGCAGCGCCGCCTACGGCTTCATGCCTACTGCGCCCGAGCCAAGCCGGGTCGCCGACGTGCGAGCCCGGGGCGGCACGATCGTCCGTGCCTTCGGCGCCATCCCTCCCCTCTACGAGACTCCTGTGAAGAACATGCGTGCCGCCCAAGCAGCAGTGGTCGGCCTGGATCAGCTCGAAGGCGACGAGCTGAAGGACCGCCTGAAGCGGGTGCACGACCTGCTCGACGTGGCCAACGCGTAGCAAGACCGCCTCAACCAACTCGCAAAGCCGGCGGGATCCGGCTCCGCCCGCATCGGCGGACCCGACGATCATCAGCACACGGAATCTTCGCCACCCGACGAGGCGCACTCCGGCCGCTCCCGGACCCGGCGCAACCCCGCTCCGATGACCGCTGGCGGCTTCACCGACGAACCGGGCCCGGAAGACCGGCGCAGACCCGACCAACCCGGCCGACGTCCGGCTTCTGTCGACCCGGCCCCGCGTGGCGCGATCGCCACACGGCTGGGCGCGCGCGCCATCGACAACACCGACGCCCGCCACCGCCTCAAACGCATCGCCCTTTCCCAGGAGGTGGAGGAGAGCGGCCCCGTCGGGCCGGCGTTTTTTGGACCACGCATCCGGGACGAGCCCTTTACCAAAGGGTTCACGCTCCCCCATGACACCCCCAAGTACAACGACACCGTCAAGCCAGAGGACTGGCTCACCGACTATACCACCGCCATCGGCATCGCCGGCGGCAACCACCGTCTCGCCGTGCGCTACGCACCACTCATGCTCCAGGGGTCGGCCCGCACGTGGTTGAACAGCTTGCCTGTGGGCAGCATCAACACGTGGGTCGACTTCGAGCAGGCCTTCGTCCGCAACTTCACCGGGACCTACCGGCGACCCGGCCATCCCAGCCAGCTCGCCATGTGCGTGCAGGGGCCGGCGGAAACCGGCCGAGAATACCTCGCACGCTGGACCGAACTCTGGAACAGCTGCGAGAGCGTCCATGAAATCCAAGCAATCCAGTACTTCGTCAACGGGTGCCGGGATGGCACCCTCCTCAAGCACAAGCTCCTACGCTCCAAGCCGGCCACCAAGGCCGCGCTCATGGTGACGGCGGACAAGTACGCCAACGCCGACTCCGCCATGAATATCCAGGTGGCGCTGGATGAAGCCGGCAAAGTGAAGCCGGTTCCCCCTCCGAAGCCGGCCGGCGAAGGAAGCCGGCAGCAGCACAACCAGCAGAACAACAAGCGCAAGGCCGACCAGCCGGCCCAGCGCTACGACAACCGGCTCGTCGTGGCCACCGAGCAGGCGCCTGCGACCGACCCGGCCGCCCAGCGCCGACAGACTGGCAAGATGGCGTGGCAACCCGCCATGAGTTTTGAGGAGATGCTCGACGCTCCCTGCAAGCACCACAGCCGTGCAAGGCCGTCCACGCACACACTTCTGTAGTGCGCCATCACAAAGCGCATCATGAGGGGCGATGTCCCGCCTCCTCCGGCTCCGTCACCGGGGGCGGGGCAGCCGCCTCCACCTCCCCCGCCACCCCCGGCTGGCGGCGCGATGCGCAACAACGCCTACCCGACCCAGAACGCGACTTACGTCGTCTTCACCAGCCTCGACGACAACAAGCGCAGCGAGCGCCTCCTTCAGCAGGACGTGAACACCGTCATCCCGGCCAACCCGGAATACATGCACTGGTTGGAGCGCCCGGTCACATGGACCCGGGAGGACCACCTGGCCGTCATGCCGAACCCGGGTGGCTACACCCTCGTCCTCGACCCCACCATCGTCGCACCTCGGCACACGTGCATGTTTTCCCGAGTCCTCATCGACGGTGGCAGCAGCATCAACATCCTCTACCACGACACCATGACCAAGCTCGGCCTCGAGGCCAAAGACCTGGAGCCGACCAGGACGATCTTCCACGACATCGTTCCTGGCCTCTCCTGGTCCTAATCGGTCGGGTCCGGCTCGACGTCCTGTTCGGCGACAGCAACCACTTCCGACGCGAGCTAATCTGGTTCGAGGTGGTGGACCTGTCCAGCGCGTATCACGCGCTGCTGGGCCGGCCTGCGCTCACCAAGTTCAAGGAGGTCCCCCACTACGCCTACCTGAAGATGAAGCTGCCGGGTTCGAAGGGCCTCATCACCATCACCGGTGACTACTCCAAGTCTCTGGAGTGCGCCCAAGACGGTGCCAAACTGGCCGAGTTGCTGGTCATAGCCGAGGAGCGGCGCCAGCTCGACCCGATCGTCGCCCTGGCCAACGAGACGTCGGCCGTGCCAATCCCGCCTGAGGAGCCGACCGACAAGGCCTCGTTCAAGCCCTCCAAGGAGACCAAGAAAGTTAAGCTGAACCCGGAGGACCCTTGCTGTAGCAAGTACGTTGTCGTGGGCACCCTCCTCGACAACAAATAGGAAGGCGAGCTCGTTGACTTCCACCGTGAGAATCGGGATATTTTTGCATGGACCCCAAAGGACATGCCGGGTATCCCGAGGAAGTATGCCGAGCACAAACTCCATGTTTGCAAGGACGCCAAGCCTGTCCGTCAACCCCTACGACGTTTCTCCAAAGAGAAGAGAAGAACCATCGGTGAAGAGGTCACCAAGCTTTTGGCGGTTGGCTTCATCATGGAAGTGTTTCACCACGAGTGGCTGGCCAACCCAGTCCTCGTCCTGAAGAAGAACAAGACCTGGCACATGTGTATCGACTACACCAGCCTGAACAAAGCTTGCCCCAAGGACCCATTCGCCCTCCCGCGGATCGACCAGGTCATCGACTCCACTGCCGGGTGTGAGCTCATGTCCTTCCTGGATGCCTACTCCGGCTATCATCAAATCAAGCTGGACTCGGCCGACGCCCTGAAGATGTCCTTCATCACGCCTTTTGGGGCGTATTGCTACATCACCATGTCGTTCGGCCTGAAGAACGCCGGTGCCACCTTCCAGCGCTGCATGCAGAAATGCTTGCTGCCGCAACTCGGCCGCAATATCCATGTCTACGTGGACGACATCGTGGTGAAGACCAAGCAACACCCCACGCTCCTCGACGACCTGAAGGAAACCTTTGCCAACCTGCGCGAGTACAAGATCAAGCTCAACCCGGAAAAGTGTGTTTTCGGCGTCCCGACCGCAAAGCTACTCGGCTTCCTCGCCTCGGAGCGCGGCATTGAGGCAAACCCGGAGAAGATCAAGGCCATCGAATGCATGCGCAAGCCGGCTTTGCTGCGCGATGTCCAAAAGTTCACCGGCTGCTTGGCCTCGGTCAGCCGGTTCCTCAGCCGGCTGGGCGAGAGGGCCTTGCCTCTGTATCAGCTGATGAAGAAGACGACGCCGTTTGAATGGAACGACCAAGCGGACGAGGCTTTTGGGGACCTCAAGCGCATGCTCTCCACCGCGCCCGTCCTGGCCGCACCGGCCGAGAAGGAACCGCTATTGCTCTACATCACCGCAACCTCGTGGTCGGTCAGCACGGTGATGGTAGTTGAGCGACCAAAGAAGGGCAAGATCCAAACCGTCCAACGTCCCGTCTACTACCTGAGCGAGGTGCTCTCCGCCTCTAAGCAGAACTACCCGCACTACCAGAAGATGCGTTACGACGTGTACTTCACCGCCAAGATATTGATGCAGTACTTCCAAGAGCATGTTGTTACCGTGGTCAGCACGGCCCCTCTCGGTGAAATCATCGGGTGCCGGGATGCCTCTGGCCGGGTCGCCAAGTGGGCGCTCGAGCTAGCCGGCCACACCATCCTCTACGAGCCCCGCACCATGATCAAGTCCCAAGCTTTGGACGACTTCCTCGTCAACTGGACCGAGACCCAGTACCTGCCGCCACCTCCAGACTCGATGCACTGGCGCCTGCACTTCGACGGCTCAAAGATGCGTCTTGGCCTAGGGGCCGACATCGTGCTGTCCTCCCCGAAGGGCGACCGACTCAAATACGCACTACAGATCCACTTCGCCGCCTCCAACTACGTCACCGAATACGAAGCCCTTGTGGATGGCCTCCGGCTTGCCAAGGAACTCGGCATCTAGCGCATCCTGTGCTACGGCAACTCGGATCTGGTGGTGCAGAAGTGCTCCGGAGAGTGGGACGCCCGTGACCCCAACATGGCAAGCTAACGCTTCCTCGTCCAGAAGCTGTCCGGATTCTTCATGGGCTACGAGTTCCTCCACGTCCCGCACGCAGAAAATGAGGCGGCCGACACGCTCGCCAAGATCGCCTCGTCCCGAATATCTATCCCGTCCGGCGTCTCCCTCGAGTACCTGCACAAGCCGTGCGTCAAGCCGTCTCTCGACTCCGAGTCCATATACGTCCCGGACGACCCAGCCGCACCTCAACCCGGCCCGGGGACTGCCGAACCTGTCCCGGGGGCTGTTGAACCCAGCCCGAGGACCGCCGAACCCGGCCCCGGGGCTGCTCAACCCGACCCGGGGGCTACAGCCATCGATCCAGTCGCCGCCGTTCCCAACCCGGGGGCTGCCGCCCAGAACCCGCCATGGTGGCCGTCTTCACCATGGTGACGGCGCCATCATGGGCCCTGCCCATCTCAGAGTTTCTGGAGAACTGAGTCCTCCCCATGGACGAGACCGAAGCCCGGCAAGAGCAGCACCGGGCGTCCGCCTACAGCATCATCAACAACGAGCTTGTCAAGCACAGCTCCGCCAGCATTTTTCAACACCGCGTCGAGCAAGACAAGGGCGTCGAAATCCTCCTCGACATACACCAAGGCGAGTGCGGGCACCACGCCACATCGCGGTCCCTGGTGGCCAAGGCTTTCCGCCATAGTTTCTACTGGCCCACGGCCCTCCAAGACGCCGAGTCACTCGTCCTCAAGTGCGAGGGATGCCAGCGCTTCAGCAAGCGCAACTACCAGCCACCCTCAGCACTCCGAACCATCCCGATCGCCTGGCCCTTCGCGGTCTGGGGACTCGACATGGTGGGGCCCTTCAAGACCACCCGAGGCGGCATGACACATTTGCTGGTGGCGGTGGATAAGTTCACCAAATGGATCGAAGCAAGGCCAATCAAGAAACTGGACGGGACGACGGCCGTCCGGTTCGTCAAAGACATCACGGTACGATACGGCATGCCGAACAGCATCATCACGGACAACGACACCAACTTCACCAAGGGCGCGCTCGCGCAATACTGCACCGTCTCCGGCATCCGCCTCGTTCTATCTTCCATTGCACACCCGCAGTCCAACCGCCAGGTCGAGCGGGCCAACGTTATCATTCTATCCGGCATCAAGCCACGGCTCATTGAGCCGCTCATCCCTTCACCCGGCAGCTGGCCCAACGAGCTGCCAGCCGTCCTTTGGAGTCTCCGCACCATGCCAAACCGGTCGACCGGGTTCACCCCGTTCTTCCATGTTTATGGAGCCGAAGCCGTCATCCCGACCGATGTCGAGTTCGACTCGCCGTGCGTCACGATGTACACTGAAGCCGAAGGCAGAGAAGCCCGTGAAGACAGCGTCGACCTCCTCGAAGAAGCACGCCTCTTGGCACTTAGCCGGTCAGCCATTTACCAGCAAGGCCCGAGGCACTACAACAGTAAGAAGATCAAGCCCCTCGCATTTCGCGAGGGGGACCTCGTCCTTCGACTCGTCCAAGAGCAGGCCGGTTAGCACAAGCTGTCCCCTCCATGGGAGGGCCCATTCATCGTCAGTAGGGCTTTGTGCGACCGCAACGCCTAGTACCTCATCGACGCCCGCAAGTCAAACGAACACAAGATAGACACCGCCGGCAAAGAAACAATCCGGCCATGGAACGCAGAGCTCCTCCACCCGTTTTACAGTTAGCTGTGTGCACGTATGTATCACTGCCTTTTGTAATCGCATGAAAACTATGGAGTCCCCGAACGACGCTCGGGGACTGCCCTTTCTGACCAAGCTATTGTGTCTCCTGCATTTATGCATTACTTACCTCTTTACAAACCCGGCCACCGGTCCGACTCGCTGGACCCGGGGGCTCGAGGGCTGGCCGGCTTGGTCACTACCCGCCGCCTTACTCAACGGTTCCTGATGCGTTGGGATCGCCGTGGCCTTCCACTTCTCCCTAAGCCACAGAACCGACTTTGGTTGTCGGCCGGCAAACGCACAAGACCAGAGCACCAGCATGCCACGAACACTAAGTCAAGGACCACCGGGTTACCCAACCCGGCCACGCCACTTTAAGTTGCCGCACGACCGGCTGCTCGCCAACTGGTTTCACCGGATTGCGGTCAGCCGGCCCAGGGGGTGTTTCGCTCGCGCTCAACGTCTCAAAGGCCTAAGTACTGCACAATCCTCTCGAAGGCCGAACCCCTTGTCACGGACCGGAGCCTCGGTCATCAGACTCGCGGGGGGAAGCCCAAGGGGGGAAAGCCGCAAGAAAACAGCTCAACAGACGAAAAGCAAAAACACATGGACCCGCGAAGTTCATACATACCGCCGGGTTGATCGACCTGGCCCCGTCACTTGTAACACTACCGCTCGCCAACCGGCTTCGCCGGATTGCCGCCAACCGACCCAGTGGGTGTTTCGCTCGTGCTCAACATTTTGACAGCACAAGTATTGCACGCTCCTCTCAAAGGCCGAACTCCTTGTCACGGACCGACCGGAGCCTCGGGCGTCAGACTTGCGGGGGGGGGGGGGGGGGAGTCCGAGAGAGGAAATTCACAAGAAGACGTCTCGAAACACAAAAAAGCAAGAGTGCAAACATTCATGAAATTCATACATCAGCAATTCAAATTTAAACAGGCCCAATGCCAGAATTCATTACACCCGGATACCCCCAGTGGGTGGTTGGACCTGCTACCTAACAGAAATTTTTACTAAGTTAAAACAGGCAGCCTCAGGCATCTCCCTCGGTGGCCTCCGGGTTCGCCGAGGTGCCGGTGTCCCTTTCCTCAGCGTTCGCGTCGCGGTAGACGTCCGTCTCCTCGGAGCTGCCCTCTGGGTTGTCCAGGAGCAGGCCGTAGTCGTCGGCAGGCACGATTCTGCCATCCTCCGACTGCTCAGGCCAGAACTCATCGTGGAAGGCGAATCTGACGATGTAGCTGGCCCGAGCAGCTATCCGGCCGGCCTCTTCCTGCAGCTGGCTCTGTGAGCCGGCTCGCTGGCCCATCAACGCGTCCAGCGACAAGTCCGGAGGATGCCAAGACATCGCAAACCTGAGCGCCATCTCGGCGCTAGCATGAGCGGCGGGAACATGCCAGTCATGGAGCCGGTACGGCCCCGCCTCCAACCACCGCGCCAGCCGCGTGAAGCTACTCGACGCAACAGAACCCGGCCAGAGGGCTGCCATCATCGCCGCGCCGGCCTCAGGAAGCCGCCCCATCTGATCGCCCAAGACCCGTAGACGATCCTCGGCGGTGGTCACGATCTCCGTGAAGGTCCAAGATACCTGCGGATCGGTCCCGGAGCCGACGACTCCCTGCGGGTCATGCTTAAAGCGGACGGCTTCCTCCGCCAGCTGGCGCGTCTCTAGGAAGGCTCATGCCATAGAGCAAAGTGAATCAGAAAAACTCACCAGAGACAAGAAGCCGGGTTCCCAACCCGGCAGAACCCAAGAAAAGCACTTACTGGAGATGGACTCTTCCAGGTGTTGTGCTTCGAGCAACGTACCGCGCCTCTCCCGGGCAATGGTGCGGTCATGCTCCTGCAGCACCTTCTCCAGGTCGGAGACTTTGGCAAGGGCCGCCTTCAGCTCGGCGTCCTTGGCCTCGGTCGTCTTCTCGGCCTCCTCGCAGCGACGGGTTTCCCCTGACGGGTCTCCTCCGTCGCGGCCACCAGCCCCTTCAGGTGCTCCACCTCGGCCTCGAGCTGGCCCTTATCGTCGGCCAGCTTGCTGCGTTGTTGGTCGGCCTCGGCAAGGGCCTGCTGCGCCTCCACAACCTTTCCGGCCTCCGCCTTGAGGTGTTCCACCTCGCCCTTGAGACGACTCTTGTCGCTCGCCAGCTGCTCCTGCAGCTGGCTGGCTTCGTCGAGCGTCTGTCGGGCTCCCGTCGCCTCCGCCCTCGCCTTCGCCGCCTCGGCCCCAACCCGACCCGCATTGGCAACAAGCCGGTCGTGATAGAAGCCGACTTGGATCAGCCTGGTTCTCCAAGACAGCACCTCGGCTGCCAAAGGAAGATTTAGAAACAAAGTACCAGTTTAATATTCGACCCAACTGCTATGAGTTGGCCCGAATCTCAGGGCCTACACCCAGTGGGTGCGCTAGCGCGCCCCCACTAAAAGAAAGAACACAAGAAAAGTACCCGCAGTGACGCGAAGCTCCTCCTCCTTGGCGGCTAGTTGCTCCTTGAGCCGCCGGTGAGTCTGCAGGAGCCGGTTGAAGACGCCGAACGGTAGGAGTCTAGTTGCTGCAAGAAGCAACGGTCAACACAAGACAACAGTTTAAGATCCGACCCAACTGCTACGCAGTTGGCCCGATGCTCGGGGGCTACACCCAGTGGGTGCATATATCGTACGATGGGACGAGGCTCCACCTACCGATGACCAAGGCAATAGTACCCCGCTGAAAGCACAAGTGCTCCCTGGGTGATTTTGGTAATTAATGTCAACATATCTCTTGTTGAAGTAATACTTCTACCTAGTATGTTTCAGATTAGTTCAGCAGTGGAGTGGCGTGGACTAGAGGATGTGGAACCCCTTCAAGATGCTAAGGACAAATGATTGGCTCAAGCTCAAAAGCTCAAGACTCTGCATTTTCATTTTAGTGATCCAAGATCACATTGAGTCCATATGAAAGCCAGTACTACTAAAAGGGGATGAGGTGTTGCTTAATGGCTTGCTTGCTCAAAGTGCTTAGTGATATGCTCCAAAGCCCTCAACCACTTTCTCATATCCACATATGTCCCAAACCAAAGTCAAATTTGGCCCCACCGAAACTTTCTATCCGGCGCCACCGAGTTCTCTTGACATAGCCACTGCCACAAACCCTAAACAATTCGGTCTCACTGATGGGATCTCGGTCTCACCGAGATGGGCTTGCAAACTCTCTGTTGCCTATTGCAATAATTTCGGTCTCACCGAGATATGCAATCGGTCCCACCGAGTTTGCTTGGCCAACTCTCTGTTTCGCTTATTACCCAAATCGGTCCCACCGAGTTTGTGTAATCGGTCAAACCGTGATGAGGTTTTACCCTAATCCTAGCACATCGGTCCCACCGAGTTGACCACGTCGGTCCCACCAAAATGCCTAACGGTCACATTATGAACTAAATCGGTCTGACCGAGTTTTCTGATTCGGTCCCACCGAGTTTGGTAAATTGTGTGTAACGGTTAGATTTTGTGTGGAGGCTATATATACCCCTCCACCTACTCTTCATTCGTGGAGAAAGCCATCAGAACATGCCTACACTTCCAGCATTCATTTTCTGAGAGAGAACCACCTACTCATGTGTTGAGACCAAGATATTCCATTCCAAACACATAAATCTTCATCTCTAGCCTTCCACAAGTTGCTTTCCACTCAAATCATCTTTCCACCAAATCCAAATCTGTGAGAGAGAGTTAAGTGTTGGGAAGACTATCATTTGGAGCACAAGAGCAAGGAGTTCATCATCAATACACCATCTATTACCTTTTGGAGAGTGGTGTCTCCTAGATTGGTTAGGTGTCACTTGGGAGCCTCCGTCAAGATTGTGGAGTTGAACCAAGGAGTTTGTACGGGCAAGGAGATCGCCTATTTCGTGAAGACCTACCCTAATGAGGCAAGTCCTTCGTGGGCGATGGCCATGGTGGGATAGACAAGGTTGCTTCTTCGTGGACCCTTCGTGGCTGGAGCCCTCCATGGACTCGCGCAACCATTACCCTTCGTGGGTTGAAGTCTCCATCAACGTAGATGTATGATAGCACCACCTATCGGAACCACGGATAAAAAATCTCTGTGTCTCCAATTGCGTTTGCACACTCCAATCCCTTCCCTTTACATTCTTGCAATTTGCATGCTTTACTTTCCGCTGCTCATATACTCTTGCCATGCTTGCTTGATATGCATTGTGAATGTTTAAACATGTGCTAAAACTCCACTTCAACTTGAAGAAATTAAAAGTTGCCACTTTTCTTGCTAAGAGTCTATTCACCCCCCTCTAGACACCTCTTCTCGATCCTTTCAATTGATATCAGAGCATTGGTCTCCATTGCTTTGGTTTAATCACCATTGGAGGAAGATGGA
Organism: Aegilops umbellulata; assembly: GCA_032464435.1. Classification (NCBI taxonomy): domain Eukaryota; kingdom Viridiplantae; phylum Streptophyta; class Magnoliopsida; order Poales; family Poaceae; genus Aegilops; species Aegilops umbellulata. Next base: position 472,315,001 of record CP136056.1, on the reverse strand, counting down.
TGAGTCTACGTTGGGGAGTCTTAGACATAGAGTGCCTATACTTGATGGAGAGTTTTTTCATGAGTGGAAAAATGAGATGCTTGAGATTTTCAATGAATATCATTTGAGCAAGTACATTACTACTCCTTGTGCTCGCCTTTTTGATCCTTTGCATCCCACTCCCGATGAGGATTGCCTAAAATTTTTATTGCTAGCTTGCCTGCTCTAGATTGTGCTTACACCATATGGAGATTTCTTGAGGAACGATTTCCAAATTATTCCTTGAAAAATCTAGATGAAATTCTCCATAAGTCCATTGCCTTGAATAGGATGAATACTAGTGATCCTAAGTTTCATCATCGCCTGTTTGAGCTTCGTGATCTTATGCGTGCCAAAGGAGATGCTGGAATTATTAGCAATATCATTTCTGAAGTCATTAGAATTCATAGAGATGAACATTGTTACGGTCATACTTCTAATGAATCACCTTCTCTAGGAATTGGTCCATCACATGATGATGTTGAACATGGATACTATGATGAGGACGATGATATTGACTTTGATCTTGATGAGTCTATGAGACACTTTGGAATTATGGCTAATCTTTGCGGCTACATGGCTGGAGGAAAGGAATGGGTCCTTGATAGTGGTTGTACCGATCACATGACCGGAGACAAGGATATGTTTCGTGAGCTTGCTGAAAATAACGGCCCTCGAAAGTATGTCACTTTTGGTGATAACTCAAAGGGTAAGGTGGTTGGCCTCGGCAAGGTTGGCATCTCACATGATAGCTCCATACAAACTTTCATGCTCGTTGAATCTCTTGGATATAATTTACTTTCAGTTTCTAGACTTGCTGATTTCTGTTTCAAAATTCCTATTTACTGAAGTAGATTGCCAAGCATTTCGAATAGACAATCATAAAATGGTCTTTACTGGTATACGTAGAGGTGATCTATATATTGTTGATTAAAAAGGCTCAACCTAGAACTTGCTTAATTGCTAAATCCTCAAAAGGCTGGTCGTGGCGTAGAAGGTTAGGTCATGTGGGCATGCGAAATATTGATAAGCTTATTAAAGGTGATCATATCCTTGGAGTAAAAGATGTTATATTTGACAAGGATAGACTTTGTAGTGCTTGTCAAGCAGGAAAACAGGTTGGAGGAAGCCACGCCGTGAAAAACATCATGCCCACGAGAAGACCACTCGAGCTACTTCATATGCATCTCTTTGGTCCCAACGCTTACAAGAGTCTCAGTGGTAACTCATTCGGTTTAGTCATAGTCGATGATTTTTCAAGATTTACGTGGGTGTTCTTTCTTGATGATAAATCGCAGGTCCAAAAGATCTGCAAGAACTTCGCTAGGAAGGCCCAAAATCAATTTGAAGTAAAGATCAAAAAGGTTCGCAGTGACAACGGAATAGAGTTCAAGAACGCAAATGTGGATACCTTTCTTGACGAACAAGGGATTTCACACGAGTTCTCGTCCATGTACACGCCTCAACAAAATGGAGTTGTTGAGAGGAAGAACCGGACTCTTATTGAGATGGCAATAACGATGTTGATGAGTACAAGACACCAAAACACTTTTGGGCGGAAGCGGTTGAGACAGCTTGTCATGCATAAAATCGCTCGTATCTTTACAAGCTACTCGGCAAGACGGCATATGAGCTCCTCACCGGTAACAAACCGAAAGTTGGATACTTTTGAGTATTCAGCTCAAAGTGCTACATTCTTGATAAGCATCCTCGTTCTAAATTTTCTCCTAAATCTCATGAAGGTTTTCTACTTGGTTATGGCTCAAACTCTCATACTTACCGTGTCTACCACAATTTCACCTGAAAGGTTTAAGAGACGGTAGATGTGAAGTTTGATGAATCTAATGGCTCGCAAGTAGAGCAACTACCAATTGATGTAGGAGACAAAGACCCATCAGAAGCAATCCAAGACTTGTCTATTGGCAAGATCCGTCCAACGGAGGTGAAGGAGAGTACCTCGTCTGTCCAAGTGGAAGCTTCTACCTCACGACAAGGTGAACCAAGAGTTGATACGGAAGCATACACAAGTGGGACACACAAAGATGAAGAAAACGAGGAAGTATGCCAAGATGAACCTCATCAACCTTCTTCTCCACCACGACAAGAGAACGACAACGTCAACAATGAAGAAGGCCAAGAAGAAGAACAAGATGATGAAGAAGATGTTCCACCCCGACCAAAACAAAAGCTCTCACGAGTTCAAGCAAGAGTCGGTAGAGACCATCCCGTCGAGCAAATCTACAATGACATCCAAACCGAGAGAATCACTCGCTCTAAAACTCGTTTGGCTAATTTTTGTGAACATTATTCATTCATCTCTAGCATTGAACCTATGAAGGTTGAAGAAGCATTGGAAGATCCGGATTGGATAAATTCCATGCACGAAGAGCTACACAACTTTGAGAGAAACCGAGTGTGGACATTGGTCGAGAAGCTCGACAACAACCACAACATCATCGGTACCAAATGGGTGTTTTGCAACAAGCAAGATGAAGATGGACAAGTAGTTCGCAACAAAGCACGTCTCGTCGCCCAAGGCTACACTCAAGTCGAAGGTATGGACTATGGTGAGACATATGCCCCCGTTGCTAGACTTGAGTCCATCCGCATCTTACTTGCCTATGCTAATCACCATGATATCACCTTGTACCAAATGGACATTAAAAGTGCTTTTCTAAATGGTGAAATTGAGGAGGAAGTTTATGTTAAACAACCTCCCGACTTTGTCAAACCTAAAAAACCCAATCATGTTTACAAACTTCACAAAGCTCTTTATGGTCTTAAACAAGCTCCTAGAGCGTGGTATAAATGCTTGACCAAGTTCCTTATTGAAAAAGGCTTTGAAATTGGAAAAATAGATTCTACTCCTTTTACTAAAAGGGTTAATGGTGAATTATTTGTGTGCCAAATTTATGTTGATGATATTATATTTGGTTCAACTAACCCTCAGTTTAGTGAGAAGTTTGGAAAGCTAATGTCGGAGAAGTTTGAGATGTCTATGATGAGTGAACTCAAATTATTTCTTGGTTTGCAAATCAAGCAAACTAAGGAAGGTACCTTTGTCTCTCAAACAAAGTACACCAAGGACTTATTCAAGAAGTTCAATATGCAAGAATGCAAAGGTATGAATACACCCATGCCTACTAGTGGACATCTTGATTTGACTAAACATGGTGAACCGGTTGATCAAAAAGTTTACCGCTCTATGATTGGTTCTTTGTTATATCTATGTGCATCCCGTCCCGATATTATGCTAAGTGTGTGCATGTGTTCACGATATCAAGCGACCCCTAAAGAATGTCAACTTAAGGCTGTGAAAAGGATAGTGAGATATTTAATACATACACCAAACTTTGGCATTTGGTATCCTAAGAGGTATTCTTTTGATCTTGTTGGCTACTCCGATTCAGACTACGCCAGAGACAAGGTTGATAGAAAGTCCACTTCGGGTACTTGTCAATTTCTTGGTAGATCTCTTGTGTCTTGGTCCTCCAAGAAACAAAACTCGGTATCCTTATCCACCGCCGAAGGGGAATACATTGTTGCTGGTCCAGGTTGTGCTCAATTACTTTGGATGACCCAAACTCTTAAAGATTATGGGATATATGTGAAACATATTCCATTGCTTTGTGACAATGAAAGTGCTATTAAGATTGCTCACAATCCCATCCAACACTCTCGAACTAAGCATATTGAAGTTCGTCATCATTTCATTCGAGATCACGTTGCTAAAGGTGATATTGATCTTAAGCATGTTCGTACTGATAAGCAATTGGCGGATATATTCACCAAACCGCATGATGAGAAAGTATTTTGCCGTTTGAGAGGACGATTGAACATCATTGATGCTTCAAAGTTGGAGTAGGAACTCCTTTTTGGATACATGCAAGGCATGAGCCTTTGACTAATCCTTGATATTTCTCTTATGATGATAATAATATGTCTTGGATATATTTGCACCCTTGCATGCTATCTAACCCTTGTAGGTACTTGGATGAATCTAAATCCTTGAGATTGTAACTCACTCATATCTTGAGCAATCTCTACATCACCAAGTCTCTACAATACGGTGGTTGAAGACAAGGAAGCATGATACTCTTCAAACATATCCTTTGACAATGTCTATAGATCAAACTTCATGATTGTCATTTTGGATACACAAGTGCTCTTCCTTGCAAAACTAACCCATGTAGGTAGATGAACTCCAATTACAAGTGGTGCTCCCAACTCTTGATGAGCTACATCAACCTTGAGCAACCCACACAAGTTCAACTACATGATCAAGATCAACACCCCCACCGAAGGTATGTTATTCCATCTTAGAGGAGCTTTACCCCTAGTCATGGGTCAAAGTAGCTCAACAAGATGTGAATACATCAAGATACTTAAACGAAAAATGGTAGCCCCATTTTGAGCTTAAACGATGAGTATGACCTATGATCAAGTGCCTTCAATTGACTCCTAAGTCAATATACTCTAACATAGGTGACTTTGTCGCCGACCAATTCTAGATGAAGTTCTCTACTATTTCTTTCTGCTCTTGCATTTGACTCATGCATATTTGTTTCCCCTTTCAAAAAAACTTCATCTAGACTTCTTTTCATTTCTTTCCTTTTTGTTCTACATTCCCTGCATCTAATTCATTGCAAATCGTTTAGTAAATTCCTTGCAAATCTTTGTGAGATCTTACTTGCCTAGTGAGCTGAGGTGACAAGTGTTCTCTCTGTGTTGAACTCGGTCACACCGGTGTGTTGTTTTTGGTCAAACCGAACCAATTCGGTGCCACCTAAGTATATAACTCGGCGTTACCGATTTCACTGCAAAGAAGACAATTTGTCACTTGCACCCTGCACTTTCGTTCCAGCTCCACTCGATGATTCCTGTCCTCTACCAACATCATATTCTATATATTTCTTTGCTCTGTGACTCAAGGACCAAACCTATTTGAATCACAATCCAGAAGAACTCTTCTTGGAAATTGATGTCAAAGGGGAAGAGAGAGATCACATCAAAGCTTAATCACTTCAATAGGGGGAGAGAGTACTGAAAGTTCATTATATCGACTATAGGGGGGGCGAATAGGCGATTTTTATGAAATTCTTCACTGAAGAATTTGCTAGTGAGGAAATTCCTTAGCGAAGAACTACTTGCAGCGGAATAAGTACTCAGAAGTAAACATAACAAAATACATGCATGGTCATCATGATGAAATGAAGACAAACATAGAGTACAGAAAGCGTTAACACAGGATAGTACAAGATGAAGACAAACATACTGAAGAAATTGAACTGAGGAAATTGAGAAAGTCTTCAGCCAAAGTCTTCAAACACAGATATGAACAATCACACAACACAGTAATGAGGAAATGAAAGTGTTGAGGAAATAGAACCAGTTGGCTTGGTGAAGACAATGATTTGGTAGACCAGTTCCAACTGCTGTCTCAGTTGTACATCTGGTTGGAGCGGCTAGGTATTTAAACCTGAGGACACACAGTCCTCACCGTATTCTCCTTGAGCTAAGGACACACAGTCCTCGCCCGATCACTCGTGGTAAGTCTTCAGGTGACTTCCGAACCTTCACAAACTCGTTCACTCGGCGATCCAAACTTCCTCTTAGATGCTCTAGACCATGACGCCTAACCGTCTGGAAGAAGCACAGTCTTCAAAGGTAACAAGCATTGGATCCACATAGGATCAATCTCTTCAGTGATGCTCAATCACTTTGGGTTTGTAGGAGTTTGGGTTTGGGTTTCAGATTTTCCTCACTTGATGATTATCTCTCAAAGTCCTCGGAGGATGGGATGCTCTCAAATGACAAGTGTCAGTTTCTCGCAGAGCAGCCAACCAGCTAGTGGTTGTACGAGGCGGCTATTTATAGCCTAGGGAGCAGTCCGACATGATAAGACATAAATGCCCTTCAATGATATGACCGTTGGATAGATAAGATATTTTGGGACAGCTGGCGCGTAACACATCAATGGTTGGAAATTTGAGGTACAACTTCCTTAGGGCTATCATGTTCCTCACTCTGTAGGCAATCCGCACTGGCGAGTTCCTAACTCCTTAGTCAGAACAAAGTCCTTAGTGACCAGAAGAACTGCGTCTCTGTCACTGAAGAAATTGACTGAACTGTATGAGATTTCCTATGGCTTCACTCGAAGGGATTAGTAGGTGTAGGATTTTGAGTTGAGCATCACATGAAATTTTTTCCTTAGTATTTCCTCGACCCCTTCTACAGTACGGTGTTTCCTATGACTCAAGAAAGAGAAAATGAAACTACGAAAACAAAAGTCTTCACGCTTCATGTTCCTCGAATGAATACCAAGTCTTCAAGGTCACACCAATTTCTTCACTTTCAAAGTCTTCAGAATACCAAAGTCTTCAGTCGAAGAACTTCATTTTTAGGGGTCGACTTTCTCTGTAAATATCAAACTCCTCATAGACTTAAAGACCTGTGTACACTCATAAACACATTAGTCACTTAACCTATAAGTCTTCAATACACCAAAATCACTAAGGGGCACTAGATGCACTTACAAGTACTTCAACAGGGGGAGAGATATATTCACTTAAAAGAAAGAAAGAGCCCCTGATGCTTTGTATTCAAAGAGGAGAGAAGTCATATGTTTTTAGAGGGGAAAGAGATGTTTGTTTGTTTGTTTGTTTGTTTGCGTTTGCTCTGATTTTCTGTTCCCTATCTTCTCCAAGTATCCCATATAAGATTCAGGGGGAGCAAGACATCTAAGGGAAGGAAATCTTTGAATTCATTGCATATCTTTACGTTTTGGGTACATGTCTACACTCAAATAGAGTACCTAGTACTCACTCACTACATGTCATCCCAATCTTGGTACTCTTGTGGTTTGTTGTTCTTGCACTGCTTAGTAGATGTTTCTGTGTTATCTAACCTTGTTTACTCAGGTTCATATCTTCTTAAGCCAGCTTAAGACCACAGGGTAAGTATATGCATCACACTCATGTGCATGAGGATCTCTTGCTGATGTACATATTGTTTGCAAGAAGGACTTATGAGCATGAAGGTACATTTCCTAAATTCACACCATTTGCTCTGATGCATATAGCCAAGATACATGTAACCCATTGCTTTCTCTATCATGATCATGCATTCACATGCTCTTATATTCATATTTAAATGTATGCATACATGTAGGGGGAGCCTATGCATGTTACATGTCCTTCCAAAGCTTTACCCATCTTTCTCTATATCTTTATCTAAAGCTTTGATGTATGTTGTCATCAATTACCAAAAAGGGGAAGATTGAAAGCACAAGTGCTCCCTGGGTGATTTTGGTAATTAATGTCAACATATCTCTTGTTGAAGTAATACTTCTACCTAGTATGTTTCAGATTAGTTCAGCAGTGGAGTGGCGTGGACTAGAGGATGTGGAACCCCTTCAAGATGCTAAGGACAAATGATTGGCTCAAGCTCAAAAGCTCAAGACTCTGCATTTTCATTTTAGTTATCCAAGATCACATTGAGTCCATACGAAAGCCAGTACTACTAAAAGGGGATGAGGTGTTGCTTAATGGCTTGCTTGCTCAAAGTGCTTAGTGATATGCTCCAAAGCCCTCAACCACTTTCTCATATCCACATATGTCCCAAACCAAAAGTCAAATTTGGCCCCACCGAAACTTTCTATTCGGCGCCACCGAGTTCTCTTGACATAGCCACTGCCACAAACCCTAAACAATTCGGTCTCACTGATGGGATCTCGGTCTCACCGAGATGGGCTTGCAAACTCTCTGTTGCCTATTGCAATAATTTTGGTCTCACCGAGATATGCAATCGGTCCCACCGAGTTTGCTTGGCCAACTCTCTGTTTCGCTTATTACCCAAATTGGTCCCACCGAGTTTGTGTAATCGATCAAACCGTGATGAGGTTTTACCCTAATCCTAGCACATCGGTCCCACCGAGTTGATCATGTCGGTCCCACCGAAATGCCTAACGGTCACATTATGAACTAAATCGGTCCGACTAAGTTTTCTGATTCGGTCCCACCGAGTTTGGTAAATTGTGTGTAACGGTTAGATTTTGTGTGGAGGCTATATATATATCCCTCCACCCACTCTTCATTCATGGAGAAATCCATCAGAACATGCCTACACTTCCAGCATTCATTTTCTGAGAGAGAACGACCTACTCATGTGTTGAGACCAAGATATTCCATTCCAACCACATAAATCTTGATCTCTAGCCTTCCCCAAGTTGCTTTCCACTCAAATCATCTTTCCACCAAATCCAAATATGTGTGAGAGAGTTGAGTGTTGGGGAGACTATCATTTGAAGCACAAGAGCAAGGAGTTCATCATCAACACACCATCTATTACCTTTTGGAGAGTGGAGTCTCCTAGATTGGTTAGATGTCACTTGGGAGCCTTAGTCAAGATTGTGGAGTTGAACCAAGGAGTTTGTACGGACAAGGAGATCGCCTACTTCGTGAAGATCTACCCTATTGACGCAAGTCCTTCGTGGGCGATGGCCATGGTGGGATAGACAAGGTTGCTTCTTCGTGGACCCTTCGTGGGTGGAGCCCTCCATGGACTCGCGCAACCGTTACCCTTCATTGGTTGAAGTCTCCATCAATGTGGATGTATGATAGCACCACCTATCGGAACCACGGATAAAAAATCTATGTGTCCCCAATTGCGTTTCCACACTCCAATCCCTTCCCTTTACATTCTTGCAATTTGCATGCTTTACTTTCCGCTGCTCATATACTCTTGTCATGCTTGCTTGATATGTATTGTGAATGTTTAAACATGTGCTAAAACTCCACTTCAACTTGAAGAAATTATAAGCTGCCACTTTTCTTGCTAAGATTCTATTGACCCCCCTCTAGACAGCTCTTCTCGATCCTTTCACCCGCCCATGCCTCCGGTCAGCCGGGGCATGGCGACAGTGCCCCACCTACCCGCTTACCAGGGCTGGCATGGCAACAATGCAACCATCGTAACCCATGACGCTAGCGAGCGGCGACCTGACGGAGCGCCACTGTAGCTGACTCAACCCGGCCACTCCCTGACGATCGACAAGACGGCCAACAGTGCCCCGTACCCGGTAGGCCCCGCACCCGGAGAACCCGGCGAGCCTTGACCCGCGGCGGGTCCCAGCGCCGGCTTCCCGGACAATGACAACCCTGCCCCATGGCCTTGTAGCATTACCTTTGTACCCATGGGGGTTGGCCTATAAAACCCCCAGAGCTCTCATGCATACGGGCAACTCTCTCACTCGCACAGGCGATCAGATCGGTAGCATCACACACACACACCACAAGGAGAAGCAGCCTGAGCCTTGGTCTGTCTTCCTCCTTCCTCCATACAGCTCAAGGAGCAACTCTGTACTGATACATATCAACCACACTTGGCATGACTAGGGGTGTTATCTCTCCGAAGAGCCCTGAACCTGGGTATGTCTTGCGTCCCGTGCTCGCTCATGCCGACCTCGCCTCTGGAGCCCACCAGTGCCCTCGAGCCTCCTCCTATCTTTAACCATCCCTTTGGCATCTACCATGCGCCCACCACGACAGATCTCCCTGTCTCACCCCTTTGAATGTGGGGAACTAAGGCCCAAAATTATCATTTACCTTAATGGCTACTCTCCCACCTCTAACTATCGTCATAATCCACCACTTGTCTCCAAAGCCTTTCATTTGCATAAGTTGATACAAGGACCACTTCACCTTTGTTGACACACAAACACATCACGTGTACCCTCTATTCTAGGGGTGATGCACCGTAGCTCACGTCGAAGGAGACCCGGTCGACAGCGCGATACGCAAGACAGTCGGCGGGTGCTTTTGTAAACCAAAAACCCTGCACGCCCAGGAGGGACCCCGTTAGGGAGTGCGGTGGCTATGGGCTGCCCTAGGTCGATTCTCTCGCACTAGATCGTTGGGATTCGCTGCTCTCAAACTCGAGGAACATCGAAGAACGAGAGAGAAAAACGGTGGAGAGATAAAATGTAGATGAAAAAATAGTATATTAATTTGTACGATTGTGTGTTGTTCAATCGGCCGTCACCCCCAACATATATAAGAGGCGGCTGGACTTCCCATACAAGAAATGGATTCTTATAGGCTTTCCTTACACGAGAAATTACATTAATTCGCATCCTAGAGTCCTAGTTCCAGTCTAACTCGGATTCAGTCTGAATCTGACCCAAACTTCTGTCTTCCTCCTTGGGCGGGCCGTCGAGTTTGCATATGACCTACGATCAAGATTGCCCAAACATCAAATTTGTTCGTCTCGATGAGATGACCATCTCTCATGTTGATCACTTCTCCAAACAAGGTCATCTTAAATACTCCATGGGACCATCTTTAACCTCTAGTCGGACTCGGCCATGTAGCTGACTGGACTGTCCGAGTCTTGTAGCGACTTTGGAGGCCGTGTACTATCTCATATGATAACGACCTCAAAACGAAAGTTGACCGTTTCGATGATACACACAACTTCCGTGTTGAACACTTTTTTATCCGAGCCAATTTAGATAATCTTTCGGACACATCTTCAGCTTCTGGTCGGAGCACTCGGATCTGAATCTCTCCACTCGGATATTAGAGTTTTTCACTCAGATCGTCCGACTGGACTTCTTCATTTGGATGGCAATATTTCACTTGGTCGGCAAACTTTTACCCTAACATCAAGCTTTCACTCGGATGGTAATCTTTTCACTTGGATTTCGTGACTGAAAACACAACATGATCTTGTTTTGCCTCCCCAGGTTGCATGCTAACTAGGATTGAGACAATTTATATATGAAAATCAATCGGCTTGACGAGACGAAAAACTTTAATGTTGAACACTTTTCAATCTGATGTCGTCTTGAATGGATAATTGCTCACGCATTGTAACAGACATCCATCAACATGTGTCTGATGACCAGCGTAATATTTGGATCCCTAGCCGGTCCGCACCATGTTGACTGTAACTTTTGCATAGGAACACGGATTAAGATGATTTATATATGAAAATCTATTTTCTTGACAAGACGAAGACAATCCATGCAGAGTGTTCCTTCATCCGAGGTCGTCTTGAAGGCGTAATCAGCCGTAAAGCACTTGGAACACTAAATTCTGCCACTCGGAGTACAGTTTGGGCCCCAAAGATGAGGTCGGATGTCGATGACCTAAATATCAAAGTTGTTCCACTCGATGACATGACACTTTTCTTGCTGAAAACCCTTTCACTCAAAGCCATCTTTTTTCCTTTTGTGTTGTGAAAAAAAGTGATATCAACATATGCCCCCTATTTTTCGACAAAGCTTGCATGCCGAAAAATAATATGCACAATGTTTGTTCTAAGGACGATGTCAACACTCCATCGGCCATTTATATCTCTTACGGCGATAGTTATGTATCGGACATTTTGTGCTAAGGGCGATAATCATATATCGGCCATTGCCTACTTAGGCTTCTTGCCACACACTCGGGTGGTACTTCTTCAAGTACTTGCCATTGAGAGCTCGAGGTAACAGTGCTCCTTGTACAGATTCCTCCAAATATGACTTTCTGGGAACTACTCTTGTTATCCTAAAAGGACCTTCCCAACTCGGAGACCACTTCCCGAATTTTCTATCTCTTGAACCAATCGGCAGAATCACCTTCCAGACGAGATTGCCAACTTGAAAATTCTTCAACTTAACTTTCTTATTGTAAGCTCTCGCCACCCTCAACTTGTCTCTCTCTATGGCCTTCAAAGCAGCCAAACGTAAATCGACAACCTCATCAATATTGTCCATCATCAAGTTATAAAAGTCTATTGCCGATAAATCATTTTGTTTGGCTATTCTCAAAGCATTCAAATTTACTTCCACTAGTAAAACGGCCTCTTGACCATATACTAGCACAAATGGACTTACCTTCGTAGCACCATGCCTTGAGATTCTATGTGCCCACAAAGCTTCAGGCAACAACTCACACCATCTCCTCGGATTATCCTCAATCTTCTTCTTGATAAGCTTGATTAAAAATTTATTGCTAGACTCGGCTTGTCAATTAGCTTGGGCATAAGATGGAGAGGAATTGAGCAACTTTATGTTATAAGATCCGACAAATTCTCTGACTTGATGTGACATGAAAGATGAACCTTGATCTGTAGTTAACGTTTGAGGAATGCCGAATCTATGAATAATGTGCTCACTTATGAATTGAATTACCTCCGTATGTATCATATTCTTAAGAGGTACTGCCCCAGACCATTTAGTGAAATAATCAGTTGCCACTGAGGGACTCCTGGATTAGGGGGTCCTCGGGCGTCCGGGCTGTACAGCATGGGCCGGACTAATGGGCCGTGAAGATGCAAGATAGAAAACTTTCCCTCATGTCCAGATGGGACTCCCCTTGGCGTGGAAGGCAAGCTTAGCGTTTGGATATGAAGATCCCTTTCTCTGTAAGCCGATTATGTACAACCCTAGCCCCCTCCGGTGTCTATATAAACTGGAGGGTTTAGTCGATAGAGGTAATCGTAATCATACAGGCTAGACATCTAGGGCTTAGCCATTACGATCTCGAGGTAGATCAACTCTTGTAACCCCTATACTCATCAAAGTCAATCAAGCAGGAAGTAGGGTATTACCTCCATTAAGAGGGCCCGAACCTGGCTAAACATCATGTTCCTGTCTCCTGTTACCTTCGATCCTAAGACGCATGGTTCGGGACCCCCTACCCGAGATATGCCGATTTTGACACCGACATTGGTGCTTTCATTGAGAGTTCCACTGTGCTGTCGTCGAAAGGCTCGATGGCTCCATCGATCATCTCCAACAACACTGTCATGAAGGAGATTTTTCTCCCCGGCCAGATGTTTGTATTCGGCGGCTTCGCACTGCCCGCCAACTCGGTTGGCCACCTAGAGCAGATCGACAGCTACGCTCCTGGTCACCAGATCAGTTTTGGAAATCTAAACTACGTCGCTGCTATCCGAGGAGACTTGATCTTCCAAGGGTTCGCGGCCCTAACCATCGCTCCGGCTTTAGATCCAGAACGCGTCACTAGTTCCGAAGACAGGAGTCTAGAGCCCGCCAGACTCCCTGCGGCCATAGAGCCCAACACTGGAGAGCCGTAGAGAATAGCGCCTCCGACAGTCATCACATAGTCGGACTCTTCTCCAGACACTAGCTCTGAACCATGCGAGCTCGACTAGGAAACTTTTGTCCCCGTCCAAACCTCGCTCTTAAATGAGGCCTTGGACTTAATGCGATCCCTCGCCATCACAGAGGAACCGCTTCCGAATTGTGCCCAGCTCGAACTAGGGGCTGAAAATAGGGAATTTTACTTCCCACCCACCACCCACTTCATAGCCACTGTCGAGGATCTAACCGACATGCTCGTTTATGCCTCCGAAGACGTCGACGGTATGGACGACGATGCAGGAGAGGAGCAGGCCCAAAACCCACCGTTCACCGGACGCTGGACCGCCACTGCCTGTCACGACCGCCTTTCCAATAAAACATTTATTGAAAAGCCGATCTTATCATTAACCAACACAGAAGAATTCTTCTTACTGGTAGACCAAACCTTGATACAGAAGTCCAGTAGTACTGAATAAAATACAGGGTTGAGCTAAGGTTGCTCAACAGTTTATTACAAGCACACCAATATTTTACATATGGGCGGATATGGCACAAGGGTAGGGTGGCATAACTACTGACTCGTAATAAAGGTGGTGGTGGATATGTCACAGTGAAGTGGGTGACATGACCCTGAAATCTTACAGCTCATCAAGCGACAGAGTGTGTCTTGATGATTTTATTTGGGTGGAGGAAGCGTGTATGATACAAGTGAACAACTCCAGGGTCGCACGTGACTGACTGGGACTCCTCTAGGCGTCGGACACACTATCGAACTCTTCATCCATAAGGTCGCCTTCGTCAACATCTGGCCAAATCAACAAGCCAGGTGAGTACTTTTAATGTATTCGCAAGACAGTTCAGACATAAGGTATAACAAATGTAAACATGATGCACATGAGTAGGTTAGTATGCACAATCAAATAATAGAATTGCACTGCATGGTAAATAAGGGGAAATCGGGCGGTAGTCCTCCCGAATCCCAGTAAAAATAGTAACTGAAGACCGATCGGATGTCTGAAGCGGCGCCTCGAAAGGTAAACAAAATAAATTTAACATGTCGCAGTCGGGCGTCGAGGCGACACCACATAAAGGGCTTATATTGAAAAGTAAATAACAGGACGTGCCACAGTCGGGCGTCTAGGCGACACCTCGGAAAGGGCTTATAATGGAAATAAATAACAATGATGCCACAGTCAGACGTCTGAGCGACGTCACATAAAGGGCTCATATCAAAATTAAATAACAGTGATGCCACAGTCGGACGTCTGAGCGACATCAAATAAAGAGCTTATATCAAGAGTAAATAACAATGATGCCACAGTCGGACGTCTGCGCGACATCACATAAAGGGCTTATATCGAAAGTAAATAACAATAATGCCACAGTCGGACGTCTGCGCGACATCACATAAAGGGCTTATAATTTATCATTCGAAATTAAGTAGCTCATGAATTCAAATCATCACAACGAAATACTCAGCATACGAATATAAACTGGCTAGTCCATTCACATGAATAACCTTTAACCGAGTTTACCACTCTCGGTTTTATGTTCATACACCGGAGGCTGTCACCGGGGTTGACACTGAGATTTGACTCTGAGACTGACCCTGACACTGAGATGATGTCCAAGTCCTTGACCGTGGACATGGATACTCGAATGATTTTGACTCTGCAGAGTTTGTACTCTTTAACCACAGCCAACGGATTTCAGTAGTCACAAGGACTAGTTCCGTTTACGGTGTTTTAGAAGAAACACGTCTAACCAGTACACACCCATTCCACCTTCCGTTGCCAGGAATCACCCTCGACAACATTCAAGAAAAATCTTAAGACGGGGAGGCCACAACCTCGAATAGCATGGGATCAAATTTATATCGCGCGCTCTAAGGGGTGCCCCCCTCTCGGTCCCAACCGGAAACACCCATGCCCCCTGGCCGGATGACTGGCTTTAATCCAGGGCCATGGAACCCTCATCGCGGTCCCTCTGTTTGGTGTGTACCAGGAAAGACGTTTGCAACTTACTAAACCGCACTCTTTGCAGAAAACATGTGGCAATACGAAGGAAAAAAATGAACGGGATCGAGACTTGACCCACGTTGAAACTAGAGTTCACGGTTGACATAGAACTGGCATGCTTCAACAATACCAGCCTGCAACCCATCATGTCACCACATGATCGTGTTATCTTATCATCATAAGAACACATCAACTTCGAAGCTCACCGGTAGCTTGCCTTGCATGCATATGACATTCACCAATGCGTATATAAACATGCCATGAGAAAACTACTCGAGCAAACATGCAAAACACTCATCATATCAAAGGTTCAAACATGCTTGCCCGAAGTCGGAGCCTAGCTCGGCGAAGTGCGCGTCTCCTTTACTCCTCCCGGTATCTACATGTTAGAGAAAAATACGTACTAACGTAAATACCATGTGTGCACAAAAAGTGTTCCAAATTTTTTTCAAATAAATATGATAAAAAACTAGACAGAAAAAGAATCAATCAAAAATCTTTTTCTGTTTAAAAGTTATTAGGGTTTTAGTCCAGGGACCTTTCTGCAATGAAACAGAAAGTTTCCAGGGTTCATTTTACAAAAACAGAAAACGATTCGTTTAAGAGTATGCCGGCCCAGAGAGGATACGTACTTTGGCAGAAGGCGTTTTCAGAAAACGTTTCGTTTAAAAGAAGTGAGAGGCTGACGGAGGGTCCCACCTGTCAGGTTTGAATGTTTGAAAAAGAAAAACAGGGCGCGCCGGTGCCCGAGGGCTGCGGTGGTCGCCGGCGGCGATCCATGGCGAGGCAGGGGGATCGGGAGGTACCTACGGGTTCAGCATGTTCTTCCGCGTCGGTGGGTGGTGGTGTTGGTTGCCGGCGAGCACCAGGTCGTTGGCAGCCTCAACTCCAGCGGACGGTGGCTCGGGTGGTGTTGGATCTCGTCGGGGAAGGCTGCAAGGGCCAAATTGAGGCGCGGGTTAGGCGTGTGGGTGCGCTAGGAGGGTGCTGACGTGGTTTGGGGAGCAGTGGTGGCCTCACCGGAGCGAATCGAGCTGGAGCCCGAGGCGGATCGGGGCGGCCGGAGACGGAGAAGAGGACCTCCTCGAGGCCCTCCTAGCGGCTCGGTGTAGCTCTGGGGAGGTGGAGTGAGCGGTGCTGGTCGAAGGCGAGCTCGGGGTGGCTATATATAGCCGGCCCGAGGCGGTGCCCGAGAACGGGATAACGCCGGTGTTGATTATGGCGAGGCGGCGGTCGGTCGGCGAGGTTAGGTGTTCGGGCAGCTACGTGGAGGTCTATTGGTTCCATTCGAACGCTAAACTTGGTTGGATTAGACTTGCTCTATGGTTTTGACAGAACGGTGCTCCGCGGGCCAGTCGGCGGCAGAGAGTGCGCCCTATGCACGCCAGGCCACGGCGACGGTGCTGCGGTGCGTGCAGGGGAGCAGATGGCCACGCGGATGCCTTGGGTGGTTTGGGCGGTGCCGTACGGCGCCGAAAGCTGCAGCCGAACCCTGCTGGCCGCCACGGGTGGCTCTGCCATCGCAGAAGCAGCCGGCGTCGGCGGGACACGTTGCCACCAACGCCCTCGCCCGGCCAAGCGAGTGTGCGGCACTCTGGATAAGGAGAGGGTGCAGTGCGCAAGCGGCCAGCGCGTGCACTGGTGAGATCGACGCCAAGTCTCTGAAGAAAACAACACTGACGGCCGACTGAACACTGAAGAAAACTGAATTTTTCTGAAACTGAACAGCAACAGTGCCTGCCAGGTGTTCGGTGGAATGATTTTGGCATGTGCAAAATTTTCCTTGAGCTTATCTTTGGTGGGATTGCCTCTCAGTACACCTGGGGGCTGCCTGATTTTTGGTAGAATTTTTGGGGAAAGAAAAATATGAATTTCACCAAAAATGATGAATCTGGTCCAAACTTGCAGGGAGAAAATTTTGAAATATTTGAACTGGGGCAGAGTGGATCAAGATGTATCTTGGTTAGGGGTGCTAAGGACTAGCCAGGGGAGTTGGTTTGGGGTCAAAACTCAAAAGAATTATGGTACTTCCTTTGAAAAGCACCTAGGTCCAAGATAAAAGGCAGAATTAGCTTTGGAGCAAAATAAATGGAATAAAAATTCAAAAATGGGTTGGATTTGTTGGGAATGAATACTAGACTTGTCCCAAAGTGGAGGGAGAGGTTATGGAGGGCAGATGTCAATATGAGACATTGTAAAAGAGTGTAAAATTTGAAATGAGAGGAGGATAAACCCAAAATCCTTAGGGTTTTCTTTTTAGTAGAAGAGATTTAAAAGTAAAAATAAAATTTTTGTAGAAACTAGATAAAGAGAAGAGCTCTCAAGACCAAAGATCCAAGTTGAGAGGAGCACCAAAGTTGGTTATGACAAAGGTTTTGAGAGGAAGAGTTTTTAAGAAAAGTTTTTGGGACACTCCCTTCCATATCAAATAAAGATCTTGATAAAACAAAAATCAAAATTTTCGGAGTGTCACACTGCCTCACACGACGTATACATGGTGGACACACCTAAAGAAGGCGACGACGATGATGAGAAGGATCCAGTCGAGGACGAACCTCCTGAGATGCCTCCAAAACATCGACGTCAGTGGCGCCGCTCTAAATCGCGTCACGGGAAGTACAACAATAACAGCACCGGAGACAATGATACTCCGAAGAACGCCGAAGACCAAGAAGACCCCATCAAACCAACATCCGAACAAGATGATCGGGAGGATGGGCAAGTTGACCCTGATGAGCAAGTAGTAAATGAAGACTCCGAGGATAGCAACTATCTACCAATCTCCGAGGACGACGCGAGCCTCGGCGACGAGGACTTTATCATGCTAGAGGAACCCCTCGAACAAGAGCACTTTAAGTGCCGGCTAATAGACACTTCAAGAAGCCTAAATAAGAAGCAACTACAGCTTCAAGCTGACCAAGATCTGCTCAACGACAGATGGACTAATGTCCTGGTATTCGAAAAATACAGCCTCAAACACCCAACAAAGAGTTACCCGAAGCGTAAGCTGCTACCCCAATTCAATGATGAGGCGTTGGAGCCCATACAACCCACGCGTAACACGGCTGGCGGACCTGACCGACCACCACGTGGCCGGGACAGAACGGCAACTCAAGCCGAACACCACCCCGCACCACCTCGCCGTAACAGTAGAGAAACAACAGCTCGGGGATACACTTATGACTTACGTCAGGACCTGAACAATAGAGCCGGTCAGACCAGATCAATCTACCGATCGCGGGGGCGTGCCCCGGCGCGAGAAGACGGCTATATCAAGCCTGGCGCGACAAAAATAACCACGCCCAAGCCGAAAACCGCATACAGACTTCATCCGAACTGTGCCATGACGTTGCCCGATATAGAGGGACCGCACACCCCCTATGCTTCACCGATGAGGTAATGGAACACCAATTCCCAGAAGGGTTTAAAACCTTGAACATCGAATCATACGATGGCACAACAGATCCCGCAGTATGGATCGAAGATTTTCTTCTCCACATTCACATGGCGCGCGGTGATGATCTACACGCCATCAAGTACCTCCCCCTAAAACTCAAGGGGCCAGCACGACACTTGCTGAACACCCTACCAGGGAACTCTATTGGTAGCTGGGAAGACTTGGAGGATGCATAGACAACTTCCAAGGTACCTATGTTCGGCCCCCAGACGCCGATGATATTAGTCACATAATCCAGCAACCCAGAGAATCAGCCCGGCAGCTCTGGACCAGGTTCTTAATCAAAAAGAACCAGATTGTGGATTATCCTGACGCAGAAGCCCTCACGGCCTTCAAACATAGCGTTCGAGATGAGTGGCTCACCCGACACCTTGGCCAGGAAAAGCCGAAGTCCATGGCAGCCCTTACATCACTTATGACCCGCTTCTCCGCGGGAGAGGATAGCTGGCTTGCTCGTAGAAGCAATACTACCACTGACCTTGGCACCTCCGAACCCCGGGACGGCAATGGCAAGCCACGATGCAACAAGCACAAGCGTCGAAACAATAACGAAGGAACCCAAGACACGGCGGTCAACGCCGGATTCAGTGGCTCCAAACCCGGTCAACGGAACAAGCCATTCAAGGAAAATAGAGATGGCCCATCCAGTTTAGACAGAATACTTGATCGGCCCTCCTAGATTCATGGCACCCCTGATAAACCCGCCAATCATACCAACAGAAATTGTTGGGTCTTTAAACAGGTCGGTAAACTTAACGCCGAACACAAGGGGAAAGGACCGCCTAGCGACGACGATGACCAAGAGCCTCGTCAACCGAACACTGGGGGATAGAAGCAGTTTCCCCCCAAGGTAAAAACAGTGAATATGACATATGCCACACATATCCCCAAGAGGGAGCGCAAGCGTGCATTACGAGACGTCTACGCCATAGAGCCGGTCGCCTCAAAATTCAACCCATGGTCGGCTTGCCCGATCACCTTCGATCATAAGGACCACCCAACTAGTATCCGTCATGGAGGTTTGACAGCTCTGGTCCTTGATCGAATCATCGACGGATTCTATCTCACGCGAGTCCTCATGGACGGCGGCAGCAGTCTCAATCTACTTTATCAAGACAGTGTCCGCAAAATGGGCATCGATCCGTCAAGAATCAAGCCCACTAAAACTACCTTTAAAGGAGTAATATCTGGTGTAGAGGCCTGCTGCACGGGCTCAATCACACTGGAAGTCATCTTCGGTTCACCGGACAACTTCTGAAGCAAAGACTTGAACTTCGATATCGTCCCGTTCCGCAGTGGCTATCACGCATTGCTCGGACGAATCGCTTTTTCGCCCGCTTTAAGGCGGTCTCGCACTACGCCTATCTAAAGCTTAAGATGCCCGGTCCACGTGGTGTCATTACAATCAATGGAAACATGGAATGCTCCCTCCGTATTGAGGAGCATACCGTGGCCATCGCGGCCGTAGTACAAAGCGGCCCCGTCAAGCCGCACACCTCATTGGCTATTAGGCCGTCGGGCTCTACTACACAAGGCCGGCCAATTCCACATACTAACGACTTGGCAATTCCAGAGCTGGATTAGTAGTTTCGCCTCCGTCGATCACCATGTGTATCCGCGAAATTCGTATCGCGCGTGCACAATTTTGCACTCAAAATACCCTGGGCATCAGCGGAGGCACAATACGGGCAGGCCTATAGTACGGTTCGACCCTATATGGCCTTCCCCTTCTTTAATTATTTTTTCTCTTTTACCACAGGGAATCAAAACTTAATCATCCTACGGATTCACAAGGACTCTCTCCGAGCCCGGTTTCGTGCAAATAGTCAAAGTCCATTCCTCTTGTCGGAGTAATGTGCCATGGGTAGCCTAACCCGAGTCCCAGAACCTTTCAAGACATCGGGGTAGGCTGCGCCCCTCAAGGCGTCAAGACGAAGCGCCGCCTGCTGGTGGTCGGCTGGCTGAACGGCCGACGGCCAGAAGACGACCATGCTAAGGAAGGCGGCCCTGACACGGGCTTACTCCTAGCAGGCGGCCTACAGAGAGGCCGGCTCCTAGTAGTCAGCCCACGGCGCCCTCAGAGTCTGCGCCCCCATTAAGAAGACAAGACATGGTGAGGCTACAGTGCAGCCCATCACCCCTGAATCCAGGGCCGGGCGTGGCCATAGTGCTCCGTACAGGCGGAGATCTCCGCCCGGGGCGACATTGTTGCCACTCCGCCCCTGACATCACCCCTGTCAGACGGAGCCCTGCTCCCACGACCGCCTGTCGGTACGGCCCGAAGACGGCGGGCCCTACCAGTAGTGAGAGCCCGGAAGGCGGCGGAAGCCTCACCAGCCGGCCCTGAGGAAGGCCGACTCCTAGCAGGTGGCCTGTTCCTTCCTTGGGGCCCGTGCAACATTAACCAGAAAAGACACGGAGTGGCTACAACGATCTCCCACCAGGCGGCGGGACTGTAGCCATGCCCCCCTGACCAAGTCTGCGTCATTAGCATCACGACTACAGTAATCAACAGCCGACAAGACCCGCGAGCGGCAGGGGCGGCCTGTCGGCGTCGTACCAGACCAGGCGGTGGGCCCCACCAGGCGGCGGGTCCCAGTAGCCGGCGGAGAAGCCGGCGGCCAGAGAGACTGATAGCCGGGTCCTACACCTGGCCGGATGACCATTGTACCCCTAGGGGTAGGCCTATATAAACCCCCCAGGGCACCCATGCAAAGGGTTGGAACATGTTAGAATTAGACCAGTACCTAGGGGGAGAGGAGACCAAGCCTTGCCTTCTTCTACCTCTAGCATACAGCTCAAGGAGCACCATTGTACTCACTAGTGCCTTAGTGATCATGCGGAGACCCCGTAGAGCAGGACTAGGGGTGTTATCTCCAAGAGAGCCCGAATCTGGGTAAAGTGCGCCGGCGTTCGTGTCTACGCCTCATCCCGCTTCCAGGCACCGGCGACGTTTTACTCGCTCCCACCATGATAAGCCATCCATTGACATATGTCACACCCGACCCCCGACACCTTTCAAGGAATCTTTCTTACTCAGGCGAAAACGGCGCAGACGTGCGGCAGGAAGGTGCAAAGGATTTTGTATACCACAACTTCACTCAGGAACCTATATAGAGCTTTTCCCCTTAGCCTTAGACCCCCGGCATGTAAAATGGCCTTGGTAATTATGGTACCTTCTGTAAGATTATGTTTTGACGTATCAATCGGATTTTAGTGAACCAAATTCTTATTCGGTACTGTCTTTACTTATAGACTTTATTCCGTCTATTCAATAGCCTCACGCACACACCTCGACACAAATTACCAGGGGCTCTATATGGCAACACAGGTGTTGCCAAACAAAAGTATGAACTACTTTATAGCACAATTCGGCGTCCCGAGCTCGGCACTGTATGCATCGGCTTTGGATCATGTCTTTGGTCAATAGTTGGGTTGCCCGGCTCCTGTGTTTGCTACCTTATGTTCTGTCTAATCGGATAGGGTAGTAAAGGGAGAACTACTGCGATTGTGTTTCTGGTTCGTCCGGTTAAGTACCTCAGTAGATAAAGCCGAAAACTGACTGTCATGATGTGGCGAGAGCTAGTCAGACACTTGGCGACTTATTAAAATCTTTAGTGATTTTTTCCATATTACACGAAGGATTGACTTCCGGTCACATATGTAGCGCATCCGTATCAGGATTGCCGTGTGCACACCAGAGGCTACTTCATAGACCCATCGTCAAACTCCTATGGCTAAGTGAGAGAAATAAAACCACATAGTCTGATTGCATGGTTCACCGCACTGACACCTCCTTCACGGACCAAGACGTTGGGTTAAGTGTAGTCATGTGCAATTCCGAACACCCCAGTATTATCTACATGGGGTTGAAGCCGACGACTGGGAACTCTCAGATATAAAAACAGCCGCACAGGAGGATAAAATTCTTCTTAAAGGCATGAATATATTACAAAAAGCCTTAGTTCATAATACAAACTTCCAGATAGTTCGAACTCGTTTAATCGAACACTACATCCTTAGAGCATTGGCCTTCTACTAGGTGGGCACCTTTTCGTACGTCCTCAAAATAGCGCTCCGGTGTGCGGTGGTACTTGCTTTCGGGCGGACCCTCCACTGCCACCTTTTCGGCCTTCATCTTCGCCCAATGCATCTTGACACGGGAAAAGGCCATTCGCGCTCCTTCTATCCAGGACCACCTCTTGACGGTGTCGATTCGGGGCAGGGCATCGACGAGATGCCGCACAAGGCCGAAGTAGCTGTACGAAATGGCTTCGGTCCACAACCGGACTATGACGTCCCTCATGTCCACGCTGGACATCTTATGCAGCTCCGCCCATTGTGCCATCTGGTCATTTAGCAGTGCGGGACGCTCCTGCCCCGTAAATTCTGACCAGAAGTGCTGCTCCGTCATGTACCCCTCCTGGGCCCGGAAGAATTGGGCGGCATCCACAGCACTCTTCGGTAGATCCACATACGTGTCTGGAGAACTCCACAGTCGGTTACGTAAGGCATACCTTTGATCCCCAAATTTAGCCTGTAAAAGAAAGGGCTTACCAGCCGGTATTTGTCCGGCTTGACGGATTTCCTCGCGTGCTGCACGGGATTCGGACCGTGCCTCCTGGGTGTCTTGAAGGGCCTTGGTGAGTTCGATCCCCTTCGCCTTATTTTCCTCTTATAAGGACTCGCACTTGCGGGCGGTGCCCTTGAGATTCTGTTCCACCTCGGTCACCTGTTCTTCAAAACGGCGCCAAGCGGCCCGTTCGGCCGTTAAATCCGAAGCCGCTTTATCAGCGTCCGCCTTGCTTACCCTTGCTTGCTCCTTGTCTTGGGCAAGCTCACCCCCAAGGGTCTCAACCGCGGCGACACCATCTGTACAAACACGCACATTGCAACTCTTGAACTTCCACAAAACACGGACATACACAGGCATAAAGTAAGATGTATTTTATACCTTGCGCCTGGTCGAGACGTGTGTTGACAAGGACTAAGTCCTCATCAGATCGCTCCAGTTTCCTTTTGAGTTTGGAAACCTCCGCGGTATGGGCAGTCACCGCTAACGGAGAGGCATGTTTTAGTCCAAATAAAATAATATGTTACCACCTGATAACTGATTATTGATCCTCTGCTCGCTTTTCTTTCAAAAAACCGAACAGAGTCTCAGGGGCTACTATCTATATATAGGCATATTTCTCATAAAAATAATAAAAAACATTACATTGCGTACCTCGAAGCCTGCTAGCAGGCTGGTGAAGGCTTCGTCCAGCCCACTCTTGGCGGACTGAATCTTCTCAGCCACCGTACCCATCAAGATGCGGTGCTCATCCAGGACGGATGCACTTTGCAATGGGTCCGTTGTGTTATTTGGGACTTCCAGATTAGCAGAGGTCACTGCTCACTTCTCTCCTACAGGGGGTCGCTCACTAGACCCCATGAGCCGCGTGGGGGACGGATTGACTGGGGCTCCCGTCACCGGTCTCCGAGGGGGCCGTACCCCCAGTCCTTGGGCAGCCGAGGTATTGCCCTCCGGCGCCATTAAGTCGCCCCCATGTCTCTTCAAGGCCCGGGGAGGGCCTATGGGATGACACCTCAGTGTCATCTGCCCTAGGCGGCGGGGAAGCTAGTGGAGGTGACTCGCTCTCCGTCATCTCCGGCGGCAGATCCCCCGAGGATGAGGATAGCTGGGGGAGATCGTGGGCCGGACTAAAAATAGAACTTAGAGTTATCATTACAGTTCATAGAGATTGTATGTATGTGAAAATCTCGGACTACTTACGAGTCAGCTTGGGGCTTGGTCCGGCAATGGTGCTTCGGGACGGCTTCGGCATCCAACTCCGAGTCGCCGGAGAGTATAATCTTGTCCCTCTTGGATACTTCGACCTCCAGGTCTTCGGAGGCCGCCCTCTTCTTGCCCTTATGGGGAGGGTCTTATTATTCCTCCTCCTCCTCGCCTTCGTCATCACCCTCGTGAGAGGACTGGGCATCAGCTTCTCCGGACACTGCATCCGAAGTGCCCTCCTCTCTCTTCTTCTTCTTGCTCTTCTTTACCGGTGCCTGGTATGGCGCCGGGACCAACTGTCGGTGTCAAAACTGGCGGATCTCGGGTAGGGGGTCCCGAACTGTGCGTCTAAGGCGGATGGTAATAGGAGGCGGGGGACACGATGTTTACCCAGGTTCGGGCCCTCTCGATGGAGGTAATACCCTACTTCCTGCTTGATTGATCTTGATGATATGAGTATTACAAGAGTTGATCTACCACGA
Organism: Aegilops umbellulata; assembly: GCA_032464435.1. Taxonomy (NCBI): domain Eukaryota; kingdom Viridiplantae; phylum Streptophyta; class Magnoliopsida; order Poales; family Poaceae; genus Aegilops; species Aegilops umbellulata. Next base: position 472,290,154 of record CP136056.1, on the reverse strand, counting down.
GATCGTAGAGGCTAAACCCTAGAAGCTAGCCTATGGTATGATTGTTGTTGTTGTGCTACGGACTAAACCCTCCGGTTTATATAGACACTGGAGGGGGCTAGGGTTACACAGAGTAGGTTACAAAGGAGGATGTCGGTGTCAAAACCGGCGAATCTCGGGTAGGGGTCCCGATCTGTGCGTCAAGGTCGGATGGTAACAGGAGACAAGGGACACTTTATTTTATCCAGGTTCGGGCCCTCTCGATGGAGGTAAAACCCTACTCCTGCAAGATTAATATTGATGATATGGGTAGTACAAGAGTAGATCTACCACGAGATCAAGGAGGCTAAACCCTAGAAGCTAGCCTATGGGTATGATGATGGTTATGATGCGTTCGTCCTACGGACTACAACCCTCCGGTTTATGTAGGCACCGGATAGGGTTAGGGTTACACAGAGTCGGTTACATCGGTAGGAGATCTTGAATATCCGCACGCCTAGCTTGCCTTTCACGCCAAAGAAAGAACCTTCCGGACACGGGACGAAGTCTTGAATCTTGTATCTTCATAGTCCTGGAGTCCGGCTGAAGATATAGTTCGGCTATCCTAACACCCCCTAATCCAGGACTCCCTCAGTAGCCCCCGAACCAGGCTTCAATGACGTCGAGTCCAGCGTGCAAATTTGTCTTCGGCATTGCAAGGCGGGTTCCCCCTCCGAATCTTGTGTACCTGTATGAATAATGTCCGTAGCGCTCCTCGGTCTCGGTGCCCAATAATTGCCGTCTTCCACGTGTTGAACGAATGCGAAAAGCCCGGGGGTGTTTTTATATTCACACCCTTGGTCATATAAACAAGCCGCCTATTTAACGGGATGGGGATATAGATCCAAACCACATCTTCTTCTCCCCGCGAGTTATCATCACAGCGTCTCCAGCAAAGGTCCATTCCAACATGGCCAGCCGTCGTAGCTCCTCCCCTTGCCCCTCCAGCCCCAAATCCGGAGACTGGGAGAGTTGCACCATCCCACACAGCGAGCTAGTGTCACTGCAGGCCAAAGGATTCCTTCCCCAAGCATATATGGTCCTGGTCCGAGCCGGACTCGCCACCTACAACGGCGGCAAGCAAGCGGAGAGCACCCCCAATCCTTCTAAAGGAGAGCGGGTGTGCCTCGTCCCTTATTTATTAAGGGGTCTGGGATTTCCAATTCATCCATTCCTCCGCGGGCTTCTGGAGTTCTAGGGCCTCCAGCTACACAACCTCACGCCTGGCTCCGTGCTACATATTGCAGGCTTCGTTGCCCTTTGCGAGCTATTTTTAGGCGTCGAGGCTCATTTTGCGCTGTGGAAGAGGTTGTTCTGCTTGGTGCCCCGTTCTTAGAAGGGGTCTATATACCAAGTGGGCGGAGCCGAAATATGGCGCATCACCGGGACCGGATACCTATCCGGAACCCCAAAGAAGGCGTCTGAGGACTGGCCTTCAGAATGGTTCTACATAGACGACGTCCCGCTGCCAGACCCTGTCCGGGTCGGCCTCCCTGAGTTCAGCATGGCTCCCTTAAAGAAATGCTTAAGTTGGCGTCCGCGGAGCTCTCAGAGAGAAAGCAACAGAGACGTTCTTTACCTGATGGGCCGGATAAGACTGTTGGCTCATTTCGGACTAACCATGATTGGAGTCATGGCCGCATGTATTATGCGGGGGGTGCAGCTGCTTCAATATAGGAGTCACCCCATGTGGGATTTCAACGGGGAGGATGACGCCACCCGTTACGGCCGCAAGGGGCCAGACACAGCTGCCTCTCTAGTAAAGATTCTAACATCTTTGTACAAGGGAGAAAAGGAGGACTTCCTCCGCGTCAACCCGCGGGCCGGATTCACTATGTATGAACCTCCAAGTTGGGTAAGTGAACAATTGCAATTGCCCGCTTATTTAATGCTCCCATGACTAGATACGTAATCTGGTGATTTCAATGCAGGAGCTTCGACAGGAGGTAAAGGATATCAACAGCTGCCCTCCACAGCCTGAGGACCCAGAACGGTCCCTCGATCCAGACTCCGAAGAGGATCCGGACATATCGGTGGAGCTCATCGACGGGGTGTTCCACCAGTTAAGCAAAGATAATACCTTGGTGGCCATTGCGGCTGATTATCCCGGGTTAATCCCGGCCTCCCAGGTGACAGAAACTGGAGTGTTTATTCCCGCAAGAGAGATTCCGTCCTTACATATTCCGGTGTTTCTGACGACAACCGTATTTTACAAGGGAGATTTCCGAGGAGGGAGGTCGAACCTGCGGCAGCTAGCCAACGAGGAGCCGCCGGGCCCCGTGGGGTAAAAAGGGATGAAGTCCGGACTGAGAGTTCGGCACAAAGGTATACCGCGCCCTCTGTCTTCCTGGCGTTATTCTGTCAGGGCATGTTAACATCAGTACTGTTTCCAGGACGAAGAGGCCTCGCCGGACTATATCCGGAGGGGCCGCCAACCGCGCCTCTACCAGCCAGGCCCCAACGTCTGGTCCGAAGACGGGGACAAACACCAGGCTTGCGCCGGACGCTCCTCCAACAGAGGACGCGGACCGGCTATCTGCCACAAATTCAGAAGTGGAGAGCGCCATGAACCATAGGCGTCGCTGGACAGTTCTACGCGATGCTTGTTTCTCCAGCGAGGCCTTAGACGCCTTCAATTCGGGAGATGCGTACCTTCGTGCTGCTCAAGATGGTTTAGCCAGAGCCACGGGGCAGTATGTGAAAGACATACGGGTAAGAAAATTTAAATATATATATACCAGTAGCCCCCGAGACTTGAAACAGTTAAACTAACTGATTTAAGGATCATATAATATGTAGGTTCTTACTGAGAAGAACACCGTACTATCCCAGGAGCTGGAAAAGTGCAAGGCCCAGCTAGAGGCCGCACTAGCCGCAACAGGGGAGCCCAAAGGGACCCCCTCAGGTATGATATACTTTGAGAGATTAGTATTGTGCGGCTTATGTGCGAATCTGACAATTAATGTTACAGATGGTGCCGGACTAGATCCGGAGAGGCAACAACTCTTACGCCAGTTAAAGGCTGGCGAGAGTACGTTGACAAGGGTGAGGCGAGAGAAGAATGATCTTCAGGATGCCAACACCAAGCTGGATGTTGAACTGAAAGACGTTCGTGGACAGCTATCTGACTCCACGAAGGAGAATCAGCGTCTTCGACGCGGCATATTTAGTAAGTGCTTGAGCGAACCCTTTGAAAAAAAAGGAGTTCGGCGAGGAAGATGAATAACAGAATTATGTCTGTAGGTACGCTCACAGGTCGTCCTGCAGAGGAGATGCCCGGTTCTACGGGTGACCTTCTCCTCGAACTCCTGCAACTTCACGAACGAATTCGGCAGGCAATGCAAGGGGTTGCCCGGGCCTTATGGCCTGCCCACTCCACACCCGAGGGCCTTGGAGAGCTTGCGGAGAAGCTGGCGGGAGCTCGGCGGCGCATCCGGTTGTGGAAGATATCAGCCTGCCAACAAGGCGCAAGGGAGGCCTGGGCCATGGTGAAGAACCGCTTTACGAAGTCTGACCCCAATCACATGGCCGAGGTCGGACCAGTGGGGCCTGACGGGAAGGAGATCCCTGTGAGCTTGGTGTATGGCCAGGTAGAGCTGGCCGCAAAGTATTCCCAGCAGGACTGTAAATTAGACAGCCTGTTAGATGGTATAGAGGAGGAATATGATCAGTCAAGATGACTATGTAATTTATAATTGACATGTGTAATGCCTTCTAGCCGGATTGTAGACCGTTTGTCGTTGCCGACCTTTTCGCTTCGACCTCGGGACCTGACGGTCCGGAGTGTGTCCGAATACCATAACGGCTGTATAAAAAGCCGGGGTATGCATGGAGACCAGGCGTAGGGGTCATTAGTGCTTTATCAGACAAGTGCCCAACTAGTTATGTTATATTACATGGTTAGTAAGAAACATCTTCCAGAGAGAATAGTTCCGTTAAGGGTTCCTTTCGCTAGGGTGGCGTGCCCTAAAGTGCACGTCCGGACTGCAAATGCAGAAGATCATCTGGGGGCATGTATAAAATAAAAAGGTTCATCTTTAGTTCACCGACCGAATATTCCCTTAAGAACGCTAGCTTTCGGCTTCACCCAGTCTGAGGTACACATCCGGCTTATCCGGCAGTAACAATCGCAGAGGTGCTCCCTTTACCGCCTAGCCAAACAATCGGGAACGTAGGGGTAAGCACAGGAGCCAGGCAACCCAGCTTGGCCAAAACTTAAGTCATATCGATGCATATAATGGCGAAGAAAAGGTGCATGCGGAAGTCTGACGCATGCGTTGGGTGTGAAACCCATATAGATAAGCTTCTGTTAAAGAAGCCCCCAGGTTTAAGGAGCGCGGATAGCGCATCATATAATGAGCCTTTTACGGGCTAGAAAAGAAAAGAGTAGTAGACAAAGTAAAAAAAGGTATAAATGTAAATAATGGACAGAGGAAGGAGACAAACACAGAGTCCGGCGCTAGGCATAGAATCTTCGGAGACGTGTGGCGTTCCATGGGTTCGGCTCAAGTCGGTTGTCCGACGCATCTCGCAGGCGGTACGCTCCACCAGTTAGGACTTGGTCAATTATGAATGGACCTTCCCATTTGGGCTTGAGTTTGTTCTTTTGCTTATCCGGCAGGCGCAGAACTAGTTCACCAACGTTGTAATTTTTGGCCCGTACTTCTCTGCTTTGATATCTTCGAGCTTGCTGTTGATAGAATGCGGAACGGGCCTTAGCCACGTCACGCTCTTCCTCTAAGGCGTCCAGGTTGTCCTGCCGATCAAGCTCGGCTTCTCTTTCTTCGTACATGCGCACTCGAGGTGAGTCATAAATTATGTCGCGGGGCAGAATCGCCTCAGCGCCGTACACCATAAAGAATGGCGTGAATCCGGTGGTACGATTTGGCGTGGTTCGCAGCCCCCAGAGTACGGAGTCGAGCTCCTCTACCCAGTGCATATCAGATTCCTTGAGGGACCGCACTAGTCTGGGTTTGATGCCGCTCATGATGAGACCATTTGCACGTTCGACCTGGCCATTAGTTTGTGGGTGATAGACAGAAGCGTAGTCGAGCTTAATGCCCATGTTTTTGCACCACAGCTTTACTTCATCAGAGGTGAAGTTTGTGCCGTTATCGGTGATAATGCTGTGCGGGACACCATAACAGTGTACGACCCCGGATACGAAGTCTATCACAGGTCCGGATTCAGCCGTCTTGACAGGCTTGGCTTCTATCCATTTGGTGAATCTATCCACCATGACCAATAACTATTTTTTCTTGTGGGTTCCGCCTTTAAGGGGTCCCACCATATCGAGCCCCCAGACCGCGAAAGGCCAAGTGATGGGGATAGTTCGGAGGGCGTTGGGTGGCATATGGCTTTGGTTGGCAAATAGCTGGCAACCGACGCACCGTTTGACTAGGTCCTGAGCGTCTTCTCTAGCCGTCGGCCAATAGAAGCCAGTACGGACAGCCTTGCTTAGAAGGGACCGAGCCGCGGCGTGATGGCCACCGAGTCCGGCATGAATTTCAGCCAACAGACTCCGCCCTTCCTCTTCAGAGATACACCTTTGAAGGACTCCTGTAGTGCTTTTCTTATATAGCTCTCCCTCGTGGACTTTATAGGATTTAGATCGCCGCACTATGCAGCGTGCCTCGTTTTGGTCCTCGGGGAGTTCCTGCCTAGTAAGGTAGGCTAGGAATGGTTCCGTCCACGGGGCGATGACCACCATTAATGCGTGGGCTGAGGGTGTAATTTCGGTGGCGGGGCCGCCGATTATGTCTGATTGTTCGGCATTGGGTTGTGCGGTTATGCCTGGGCTATTATCCGAGGGTTCCCCCTCCCATGTTATGGATGGTTTGAATAATATTTCTAAGAAGATGTTGGGGGGACTGCATCTCGTTTTGCTCCAATGCGTGCCAAGACGTCCGCTGCCTGATTATTTTCTCGGGCTGTGATGGAACTCCAGTCCCTCGAACCGAGCTGACATTTTTAGTACGGCATTGCGATAAGCTGCCATTTTTGGGTCTTTGGTGTCGAAGTCGCTATTTATTTGGGATATCGCGAGGTTTCAGTCCCCGCGTACTTCCAGGCGTTGAATGCCCATGGATACCGCCATCCGGAGGCCATGTAGAAGGGCCTCGTATTCGGCTGCATTGTTGGAGTCCGTGTACATAATTTGGAGTACATATTGGACTGTATCTCCTGTAGGGGACGTCAAAACGATGCCAGCCCCCAGTCCGGCCAGCATTTTGGAGCCGTCGAAATGCATGATCCAGTTTGAGTACGTGCCGTACTCTTTAGGGAGTTCGGCCTCTGTCCATTCGGCGACGAAGTCGGCTAGGACTTGCGATTTAATTGCTCGCCGTGGCTTGTAGGTTATATCGAACGGGAGGAGCTCTATGACCCATTTGCTATCCGGCCTGTTGCATCGCGGTTGTTGATAATATCGTTGAGTGGTACTTCTGAGGCTACTATAATAGAACACTCTTGAAAGTAGTGTCGTAGCTTCCGGGATGCCATGAATACCGCGTATGCGATTTTTTGATAATGCGGGTACCGTGATTTGCTTGGTGTGAGGACATTGGACACGTAGTAAACCGGCCTTTGAAGGCGTAATTTATGTCCGTCCGTTATCCGTTCGACGACGAGTACTGCGCTAACAACTTGATGGGTTGCGGCAATGTACAATAGCATGGGTTCGCCGGTATTCGGCGCGGCTAGGATGGGGTTTGTTGCCAAGATGGCCTTTATTTCCTCGAGTCCGGCCGTGGCAGCGTCCGTCCACTCGAAGTGTTCGGTGCGCCTAAGGAGGCGGTAAAGGGGTAGTGCCTTTTCTCCCAAGCGGGAGATGAAGCGGCTTAAGGCCGCCACGCATCCGGTAAGTTTCTGAATTTGCTTGAGATCTTTTGGGACATCCAATTGTGCCAGAGCTCGGATTTTAGCTGGATTTGCTTCAATTCCTCTGCCGGATACAATGAAGCCCAGGAGCTTTCCGGCTGGGACGCCGAAAACACATTTTTCCGGATTGAGCTTGATGTCGTATTTTTGCAGGTTGTTGAATGTAAGTCTCAAGTCGTCTACTAGAGATTCGACGTGTCTTGATTTAACGACCACATCATCTACGTACGCCTCCACTGTTTTGCCGATCTGGTTTGCCAAACATGTTTGAATCATGCGCTGATATGTCGCGCCGGCGTTTTTGAGCCCAAAGGGCATTGTGTTGAAGCAGAATGGGCCGTATGGCGTGATGAATGCTGTTGCAGCTTGGTCGGATTCTGCCATCTTTATTTGATGGTAACCGGAGTATGCGTCGAGGAAACACAGGGAGTCGTGTCCTGCGGTGGCATTGATGATTTGATCAATTCGAGGGAGGGGAAAGGGATCCTTTGGGAAGGCCTTATTAAGGTCTTTGAAGTCGACACACAGGCGCCAGGATTTGTCCTTCTTTGGTACCATTACCAGGTTTGCTAGCCAGTCCGGGTGTTTGATATCTCTAATGAATCTGGCCTCCAATAATTTGGCTAGCTCCTCTCCCATGGCCTGTCTCTTTGGTTCGGAGAAACGCCGAAGGGTTTGTTTGACAGGTTTGAATCCTTTCTGGATATTTAAGCTGTGCTCGGCCAGCCTGCGTGGGATTCCTGGCATATCTGAGGGGTGCCAAGCGAAAATATCCCAGTTCTCTCGTAGGAACTCGCGCAGTGCGGCGTTTACATCAGGGCTCAATTGTGCCCCAATGGAGGCTGTTTTATTCGGGTCCGTTGGGTGGACCTGGAATTTGACTATTTCGTCCGCTGGTTTGAAGGATGTGGATTTGGATCTCTTATCGAGTATCACATCATCCCTGCTAACCGTGGATCGCAGCGCCGTCAGCTCTTCGGCCGCTAGGGCTTCAGATAGTGCCTCGAGGGCCAATGCGGCTGTCTTGTTTTCGGCGTGGAGTGCTATGTCCGGATCACTAGCGAGAGTGATAATTCCGTTTGCCCAGGCATCTTAAGCTTCCTGTACCCGTAATGGGGTATGGCTTGGAAAACTGTAAATGCCTCTCGTCCTAATATAGCGTGATATCCGCTTCTGAATGGGGCCACCTGGAACGTGATTTGTTCGGACCTGTAATTATCCGGCGTGCCGAATACAACATCTAGTGTGATCTTTCCGGTGCAGCGCGCCTCCTGACTGGGGATTATTCCTCTAAAGGTTGTGCTGCTTCGCTCAATGCGGTTCCAGTCTATTTCCATCTTTTGGAGGGTTTCCTCGTAGATGAGGTTCAATCTGCTGCCTCCGTCCATAAGTACCTTTACGAGGCGACAGCCGTCCACTATGGGACTGAGAACCAATGCGGCTGGCGCTCTGGCTGTTCGGAATTTAGGTTCGTCGCTCGCATTGAAGGTGATGGCAGTATTGCTCCATGGATTTATGGTCGCTACTTGGTAGACTTCGGCGAGGCTGCGAAGTGTTCTTTTTCGCATGTTATTTGATGCGAAAGTCTCGGAGATTGTGAGAACGGTACGAAAATTCTCGGGCTGGTTTCCTTCGACCTCTGGATTTAGGAGGTCCTCGCCAATTTTGGCCACCTGCCGGAGTATCCAACATGCCCTGAGGCTGTGAGTTGGGGTGGCATCCTCTGTACTATGAATCTTGCAGGGTCCATCGATCTACCTTTCTAGCACGGTTCCGTGCCCCCTAGAGGGTTTTGATTTTTTATTTAATCGGGGCGCTTTGCTGTAGTGCGCCCTTTTGATTCGGACGAGATTGCTATTCAAGGCCGGATTATCCCAAAATTTAATTTCGGTTTTCCGAGCACTTTCCATCGCACAGTATTTTTGTACTATGGATGCCAAGTCAGCAAAGCGCGTAATATTACGATGACTTATGGCGTTGAGTATCCCCTTGTCCATGCAGTTACTGCAGAAGATTGAAATCGCGTCTCCCTCGTGGCAGTCCTTTATCATGTTCATAAGCAGGAGCAATCTGGCCCAGTAATGATGTACTGGTTCTTCGGGCATCTGCTTGATTTGGGAGAGATCGCTTAAGATCGGACGGGCGGAATTCATTTGATCTGATACTTCGCCCGGTTTGCTGTTCGGAGGCCGAACGACCTCCGGATTCCGAGATCCGGAGTCCTGTATGTTTTCCGGTTTGCCTGGTTCCAAGCCCAGGTCTTGGGTTGTATCCTCCCCTCCGTGGATATCCGGCATGGAGGGTTCCGGAATTCGGACGTAACTGGTCCTTAAGATTGATGAAGGGTCACCGCATTGTGTTTCCACCACAGCAACATTATGGGTGGCTTGGGGAGAGTTGATTTCCCTTAGATCGGGTTTAGGCCCAACCTGGTCGTAGTTTGTAGCGACCCCCAAGGTGGCGATGCGATCTAGGAGCTCGTTTATGGAGGAGAGATCCACCGGATCTAGCTGCTCGGCCAATTCCGAGCTGACGCGGAGATTGTTTTCGATGACCCGAGAGGTCACCGTCAGCGTAATGGCCGAACGGGCGGTCATGAGAAAACCACCCAGCCGGAGGGGTTGGCCGATAGCCAAAGCTCTATCAGTGACGGCGCCGTCTTTAAAGACGGGAAAAGGCATCCTTCCTGATCGCGACGGCACAGAGGAACTCTCAATGAAAGCACCAATGTCGGTGTCAAAACCGGCGGATCTCGGGTAGGGGGTCCCGATCTGTGCGTCAAGGTCGGATGGTAACAGGAGACAAGGGACACTTTATTTTACCCAGGTTCGGGCCCTCTCGATGGAGGTAAAACCCTACTCCTGCTAGATTAATATTGATGATATGGGTAGTACAAGAGTAGATCTACCACGAGATCAAGGAGGCTAAACCCTAGAAGCTAGCCTATGGGTATGATGATGGTTATGATGTGTTCGTCCTACGGACTACAACCCTCCGGTTTATATAGGCACCGGATAGGGTTAATGTTACACAGAGTCGGTTACATTGGTAGGAGATCTTGAATATCCGCACGCCTAGCTTGCCTTCCACGCCAAAGAAAGAACCTTCCGGACACGGGACGAAGTCTTCAATCTTGTATCTTCATAGTTCTGGAGTCCGGCTGAAGATATAGTTCGGCTATCCGAACACCCCCTAATCCAGGACTCCCTCAGAGGAGATCTACATATCCGTATTGCCAAGCTTGCCTTCCACGCCAAGGAGAGTCCCATCCGGACACGGGACGGAGTCTTCAATCTTGTGTCTTCATAGTCCAATAGTCCAGCCAAAGGATATAGTCCGGCTATCCGAGGACCCCCTAATCCAGGACTTCCTCAGTAGCCCTGAACCAGGCTTCAATGACGACGACTTCGGCGCGCAGATTGTCTTCGGCATTGCAAGGCGGGTTCTTCCTCCGAACACTCCATAGAGGATTTTGAACACAAGGATAGTGTCCGGCTCTTCAAAACAAATTCCACATACCACTGTAGAGAGAATAATATTTCCAAAAATCTAATCTGTTGTCAGCTTTTCATAACGTGACGTTCTGCCGTGGTCTGGTCATGACGAACCATTTTTTCCGAGCCTGCCACTGCACGTGTTGCGAGGCGGTTTTATTGGCACGTCTTGTCGAAGCAGAGATCGTGTCCCTCTTTTCACCGGATTCTCATCAATACGGGTGTGGGTAACCCAATCGTGCCTGCGGGTATGACCCCTCGATTTTAGGCAAGTTCCAAACGGTCACGCAGGGGACGCTTGATATTCACCCTCTTTATAAAGGGGCCGAGGTCTGCCCTTTTCTTATCGCGTTCGATCCTTCCCTTCCCCCCACCTTGAGTTCCAACACTTAAGGCTCGGGCTAAGCGCTTCGGACCTTCAATCATGTCCGGATCCAACCTTCAAGGCCAATGGATGGCCTCCTCTGTCACAGAGGAGGACATAAAGAAGCTGAGAGAAGCCAAGTATCTGACCGCCAAAATCTCGCACAGGCTGCCTGCTCAAGGACAGGTCATCCCCACTCCCGAACCCAACGAGAGTGTCGTATTTATTTCCCACTTCCTCCCAGGGCTAGGCTTCAGCCTTGATCCCTTTGTTAGAGGGCTTATGTTCTAATACGGGCTCGATTTCCATGACCTGGCTCGGGATTCCATCCTTCACATCTCGTCATTCATCGTTGTGTGTGAAGCCTTCCTCCGCATCACCCCACACTTCGGCTTATGGATCAAGACCTTCAATGTGAAGCCGAGGATGATTGAGGGGCGACACGCAGAGTGCGGAGGCGCCATAATAAACAAAGGCGTCGATGCCTCATGGCCAAAGGGTTCCTTCCCGGAGACATCCAAGTTATGGCAGCGGGAGTGGTTTTACATCACTGCTCCCCAAAGCGCTAAGTGGGTAGCTGCCCCTGCTTTCCGTCCGGGCCCTCCGCCACAATTGGCGTCATGGCTCAACAAGGGGTTGTACTGGGCGCCAGCTAATGATGTGCCGATATTGCAGAGCCGCATCTGAGATCTCTTCAAGGGAGATGTCAGCCTTGTCAAGGTAATGCAAGTCATGCTAGTTCGGCGGGTCCTGTCGTGCCAACGTCGATCTCTTCGGATGTGGGAGTTCAACCCGGAAGGACCACGAACTATTCAGCAATTCTTCGGCGCGGCGCTCGAAGAGATGTATGGATTGTTCTTCGGATCACGAACAAAGTGTCCGGACACCACCGAGGATGCGGGTCTGAACTGCAATCGTCCAGACACCCAAGTAAGTAATTCCGCGGCCGAACACATCGTCTCTTTATTTATCAAAACATTATTCTGAAAAGTCGGTCTTTGAGCAGGACTGGATAAAAAAGGCGAAGATGATCAGGTGTTCGGCCCCCCTTCCCGAAGGCTCACCGGATCCTGTACTAACCGGGATGCTCGAGCTTGCGCCTTATCAAGCACCATCAGGGGAATATGAAGGGAGGAACAAAGAAGCCGAAAGCGAGCCTCACTCATTATTCATTCAAACCGGGGGAATTAGTGCCTCGATGAACGAGGATAACCGGGGAGAAGAATCTAAAATTCCCTCTCCCCAAGGAAGGAAGAGGGCCGCCTTTGAAGACTTGGAAACAATGGTTTTCAAACGAGGGAAGAAACCTTTGTCAGGTGGCCCTACCTCGGAGGGCATCCTTACTACACGGTGCCCGCAAGGGGACCAGCTCTCCATCGAGCTGTAAGTAAACAAAAGTAATTTATAGTAAATATACCCTACTTCATTTTTGAGAACAATAACCGAGACGTATGTCTCATAGTTCGGATCATAGCCCTTCTCGCCAGAGTTCGTCTTCGGGGGATCTTCTTCGAGAGATGATGGAGAGAAAAACGCCTCCCCGTGCCTCCCCGCCTCGTGAGGCGGACGACCCTGAGGTGTCGTCACAGAGGATTTCTCCTGATCCGCCAAGGCCAGAAGGTGACCCTTCGGCCACCCGAAGTCCGGAGTATTCGGCTCCTAAGGAGAGCCACAAAAGAATCTTGGATTGTGTCGCGACCGGTTTTCTGGGCATTAATTTCCAGAAAATGGCCGTTGTGCTCACCAGCCCCAGGATTATTGTTAGCTGATGAGGCACCAACTTGATACAGAAATTCCAAGCAAAAGTACAAAATATGTAGTACAAGACCATTCGGGCCTGTGAGTACAACAATTGGTTTCTAGTGGTCGATGGCGGAAGCGGTTTGTGAGTCATCAGTGTCTATGGGACTCCATTTCCCACAGGAACAGCTGACCAGGTCAACTCCTATCTTCGCGAGGCTGCTATCACCGTTGCTTAGTTTCCGGGGCTGTCATCGCAACGCTCCTCTCCATGCAGAAATCTGGCCAAGACAATAGCCAGGGATAAGCCAGTGAGTACTTTGAATGTACTCGCAAACATTATGAGCACTGGGGTAATATAATTGATAATCATGCACTGAAATATTCTATGATCACATCGTCAGTCATAAATAAAACATCGTTTATGCATGCAAGAAGGTTGTTTATATGCAACATGAATAAGCAACAATGGATAAATAACAAGCAATGCCACAGTTGAGCGTCTCAGCGACACCACGTAAAGGGCTTATAAAGTAGATAAATAGCAAGCAATGCCACAGTCGGGCGTCTCAGCAACACCACGAAAAGGGCTTATAAAGTAAATAAATAACAAGCAATGCCACAGTCGGGCGTCTGTGGGACACCACATAAAGGGCTTATAAAGTAAATAAATGGCAAGCAATGCCACAGTCGGGCGTCTGTGCGACACCACATAAAGGGCTTATAAAGTAAATAAATAGCAAGCAATGCCACAGTCGGGCGTCTCAGCGACACCACATAAAGGGCTTATAAAATAAATAATCACAATGAATATCCAGGAGGCAGAGTCGTCCCGGGGTTACTCAATGATATAATGGGTTAGTCCATAATAATAATAATCATAATCTTCACAAGTCACGAGTCACAATCCAAGTTCTGGTTTAACAATTCCTCCTCCGAAGACCGACACTAAGACCAACCCTTGACCCATCCTAGACTGTAATCTTTAACCATGGACACGGCTATTCGAATGGGTTTAATCTCTGCAGAGGGTGTACTCTTTACCCACGAGTAACGGATTCCTTTAGTCCATCGGGACTAATTCCGTCTATGGTCTTTTAATTGAAAACACACCTGACTTGCACACACCAGCTTAACTCACCGGTGTCTGGAATCACCCACGACACCTGTCAAGCAAAACTCTAAGTGGGGAGGCTACAACCTCGCGTAGCATGGGATCAAATTTCTATCGCGCGCTCTAAGGGGTGCCCCCCTCTCGGTCCCAACCGGAAACACCCATGCCCCCGGACCAGGTGGCCTGCCTACCGGCTACAACCGGTATCTTCCACCATGGCCTCTCTGTACGGTGTGTGCTTGAAAGGGGTTGACGACTTACTGAACCGTACCCTACCTGCGGCAGGGACAAGTGGTAGTACGAGGCAAGTATGGGGGTTACTGGAACAAGACTCGATCTACGGTTGACTCAGGAGGTTTATAAATTCCTTGCATGACATGTATAACAAATATATTTCAACCAACAAAATCACCACCCATTATACCTTACTATGCCATACCGGACATAACCGTCCCGACGGAGACCGGCGACAAGCTCACGCCTACCCAAGGCAGAGGCTTTCCCTGATTCCTTTCCGGCATGCATGCAAGGCACATGAGGATGATTACCATCACCAGTATATTCATTCCCAACAGCAAGGAAATCACTAATATGCATCCATGCAAATGATCATATCACATGAAATAACAAGTTCTCCGAAATAAGGTGGTGTTATAAACTAGTCAACTAACACACCAAAAATATTATGACGCGGTTCAGAATGCTTGCCTTCAAGGTGTGGAAAGGCAGGGTGCACTCCAAAACTTTTTGAAAGCTTTCTCCTCTCTCCAAAAATCCTATTCAAAATATTTTTGAATCAATATGTAGTTTCAAAAATAGTACCAAAAGTTGTCTGAATTTTTTTTCAAATAAATCTTAAAATAAACTAGACAAAATTTGAGAGAGGTAGGAAAAAGAATCAACTCATTTGGAGTTGTATTTAAAAAGTTAAGCTCAGTTAAAGTTTTGGTCAAAATCTGTTATTTAAAAATAAAATAGAAAAAAGAAAACGATTCGAATAGATACATACACGTCGAAAGCGTATTCTGGAAATACGTTTCCACTTATCCAGCATGGACCACGCGGGGAGTCACTGACAGTGGGTCCAGGTGGCCCACTAGTCAGGTTTGACTAGTCCACCTTTCCTCCTCTTCCTCTGCCCGAGAGGGGGCGGAACTCCGGCGAATGCCGACGGCGAACGACGGGTCCTTGCGGGAAGCTGAGGGCGGGGATGGATCCGTGGATCTAGTGAGATCCTTCCGGTGGTTGTAGGGTCGTTGGGGGTGGAGGGAATCGCCGTCGACGAGCTTCGCGGCGGCCGGTGGCTTCGGGAGCAAAGTGAACTTGTGGCTACGGTGGCTCTCCGTCGTAGTTGGGGGTCTGGGCGGCTCCGCAAGACGAAGTGGAGTCTGTTGGTGGTGTTAGGAGGGCCGGGGAGGCTCTGGTTGTGAAGAACGGAGCCGGGAGGCGGCGGTGGCTGAACTGGCCGGAGTCGGGGAAGACGGCCTTCCCGGTTCGATTGTTGGCCAAGGGGGGTCCTAGGGAGATGGCTTGAGACTGCCTGCGTGCGGGGACGAGCTCGGGGCTTCTTAAATAGGTGATCGGGGTCGGTTCCGACGGTGGCCGCGGATAAGGTCGCCGGCGACCGCCATTCTGTAGCTAGGGCGTCGTGGCGGCGACGAGCGCTAGGGGCCACACTTGTGGATGAGTTCGCGCTGCTCCAGGGGGCAGGTGGCGAGCGGGAGAGGCTCGGGCGGCGCCGACCTGAGCAGGGGCTATCGGGCGGTCGTGGCGGCTAGCTCCTGGCTTGCCGGGGACGTGGCGAGAGGATGTTTGGCGTGATGCGGTGAGAAGGGCAGTGTGTGGCGTGACTCTGCAGTGAGGGCAAAACCAGGGGAGCGACGTGGCGGCTCGGGCGTGGCACGTGCAAAACGCGCGCTCTGCTCGCGCTCCGGGCGTGCACGACACTCGTTCGACGAAATGCCAGGGCGACCAAAATTGCTAGAGAGCTAATACAAATCCACAGGCCTGGGTTAGAGACATATTGAAGGCTACTAGACAACTTTGTTTGGACAAGGGGCAAGTTCACAACACAAAACTTTCAACCATGCCAAATCTGTCTATGCACACAGGGTGTTTGACAAAATGCCAGAGGCATTTAGGAAGTTCTTGGAGTGGCCAAAACTTCCAGAGTGGGGTCTCTTTAGATGCATAAGAAAGTGGTGAGGTTAGTTTGTCCAAAGCACAAACTTGCTAGTGCAAGTTTCGCAAAGCTCCAGTTCTGGACAGATGGTAAAAGGCATTATTTCATGAATCAAAAATATTCAAATGGGTGCATGCTCCTGGACTTAGGGGTTTTGTAGGGTGGTCTACAAGTAGGGGAAAGAATCAAGGGCCAGAGGGCAAGCAAAAATATGGTTGTTGTACAAACTATCAAGTTGGACCAGAATAGAAAAGAGGTTGCTTCACTCATATTTTTCAAATAACATCACTGGGTTTTTGCATAAAGTTGAATCATATGCTACCACCATCATCCCAAAATTTTGGTGGAGGCTAGAAAGAAATATTTAAATGGGTTGTAGTGCAAAATTTCCCACTAGACCAGATAAGAAAATTGGTTGTAGAGCTCAAAATATTTCAAGAATAAAAGATATTTTTGTATAAAAGTGGTTTAAAAACGTCACATGACATCTCCAAATCTTGGTTGGAATTTTAAGTGAATTTATCAAATGGTTGTAGTTCAGAAATGGCCATATAACCTTGGAAAACTATTTTTCAAGAAAATAAAGATCAAGCAAATTAATTATGTAATTAGTTCTACTAATAAAATAAGAGTTTTTCTTGAGAGGTTAAACAAGTCCAATAACATATTTGAAATGTCTTCTTTTTGGGGAAAAACTTCATTATAACAAGGGAGGAAATGGTTTAAACTCAAAAGGGAGTCCAGAAAATAAAAGTTTTAATTTCCTGGCAAAATTTTAATTAATAAAATAAGGTCAAAAATATGGGGTGTCACAGATTGTCCGGCGCATGACCGTACGCACTGATGAGTCTTCTGAAGCAAGCGGCTATCTCAGAGGCGCATCGTACTCTAATGGGTACGGTGTTTGAGAGAATTTCATCCGCCGAAAGTGGGTTGCATGAAGCTTTTATTAGCCTGCTAAGAGGCTTTGAGGTACGCAAAGTAATATATATTTTTTGACGGTACGGCACACGCTAGGTGTGCCCTATGCAGATAGTAGCCCCTGAGACTCTGGTTGCTATCGGAAGGTGGCAAACAGAGGATCATAGTCCCAGGTAATGATCATGTTGCTTTCATGTGTAGGAGGCTGAGGGTTCGGTGGCTAGCCGGACTGGTGAGTTTGCCGAACTGAAGCGGCAACTTGATGCGGCAGATGCCGACATCGTGTTTGTAAACAAGCGGCTTGACGAGGCACAGGGTATGTATTCCTCAGTGATCAACATATATTAAGAGGATCATGATGCTAGTATCTGTAATATGTTGTGACTGCAAATGGAGCTGCCGCCGTGGAGACCCTTCGGGCGGAACTTGCCCGAGCCAAGGAACAAGCCCGGAAGAGTGATGCGGCCGCCCTAAAGGCGGTCGAAGAGCTAAGAGCCGAACAAGCCGCCCATTGCCAGAGTAAGGAGAAAATAGCCAAGATGGCTGTTGAGTTGAAAGATGCCGCCGACCGTTATGAGCTTCTTGAAAAGGAAAGCCAAGTGAAGGCGGCGGACCTGGAGAAAGCCATGGTAGCAGCAAAGGAAGCTTGCTCGAAAATCAGAGCGGCGAAGGAGGAGCTACGTCAAGCCGGAGATATCGCGGCTAGGAAGCCCTTTTTGTTGCGGACGAAGTTCGGGGATCCTAAGTATGCCCTTCTGGATCAATTATGGAGTTCTACAGACGCGTACTTGGATTTGGCAGCGAGTGCTGATGATGCGACCGAGTATTTCAAAGATCAAAAAGATGGCGAAGTGGAAAAGTTGTTCTAGTCACAGTTCAATGCTCCAGTGCGTCCGTTGCTGTTAAATGAGCAAATGGTCGAATGGGCCGAGCTCCATAGGTTGTCCGGGCTTGCCATGAGGTTTGTTGTGGATCATCTTTGGCCGGAGGGACCAAGGCCGAATAGTTACTTTAGCTTGGTGCAACGATTCCTTGGCGCTGTGCCGCATATCGACGCTGTGAAGAGATTGACATGCATAGAGGGTGCACGGATGGCTCTTGCCCGTGTCAAGACATACTGGGCAGAGATGGAGGCCACCGCTATTGCAACCTAGAGTTCGGCCATGGGCCGGATATCAGCCGAGCACTATTTTGAAGAAGTCCTAGAAGGCGCTCGTTTAATGGAGGCTCAGTGCTTGAAGGGTATCATGTTCTAGTGACATGTATCCCAAATTGTAAGAACAATGCTATTTGAATTATACAGGCTGTGTTTATACTTTTGCCTGAAAGTATTATTATGCCTCCTGTGCGGTCGTTTATCTATATGTATGTATAACCTGAAAGTTTGCAGTCGTCGGCTTCAGCCCCCACGCATATAATGCAGGGGTGTTCGTGAAAGCGTGTGTTCACACTTGATCCAACGTCTTGGTCCATTAAGGAGGTGGTAGCACGGCGAATGAGGCAATCAGACTATATTGCTTTAACACTTTCACTTAACCATAGGAGTTTGATAGTGGGGCTACTATATAGCCCCTGGTACTTCCGCGTCTATCCGAATACGGTGTGCGTATGTACATGACCGGGAAAACCGGTCCTTCATTAATGCGGAGGAATCTCGAAGATTCCGATGAGTCATCGAGTGGTTGACCAGTCTCGCGCTTTATCATGACAGTCAGTTTTCGGCTTTCTCTACTGAGGTGCTCATCCAGATGAACCAGGGCACAATCGCAGTAGTTCTCCCGGTGCCACCTTAGCCGATAGAGCGGAACGTAAGTTAGCAAAATGCGGGATCCGAGCAAACCCAACATTTGACCAAAGACATGATTCAGAGCTGATGCATATAAGGCCAAACTCGCAATGCCGGGCACTCCCTAAGGTATTCGGACTTTACAACATATACTGGGCTGAGTAACGCCCTCGATAATGAACCCTGAATTTCCAGGTACGTGCATTAATCTGACGTGGCGAAATGCCAATAACGCCAGAATTCCTCTCAGTTGTGTTAAGTATCCGGAGGGTGTGAAGCAACAAGAGACAGTAAGAAAGGTTTACGCAGGGTCTTAATCTAAAAAGTAACCTTTGAGCGGGGCCCTGCTGCACGTCTGCGCCTGTGTCTCTATTGTGCCGTATCCTGGAAGGGTGTAGCACGATTATCATCTGTAAAAGAGAAAAATCCAGCCCAAAGTCTGCGTGTGAGAAAAAAAATGGTTATTCTTAATAAACCGTTAAAATGTGATATATATATATATATATATATATATATATTACGGTGAAGCCGAACTGTGGCCTTTTTACATTCGGGAAGCCCCTAGTACCACCTATGGGGGTATATCCCTCGACCTAATCTCGGGTTTATCTGAGCTGCTACGCCTAGTGGTGTGCCGGACTCGTCTAACCGTATCTGCAGTCTTGAGACCGACCGTTTATTCTAGTTCGAGAGGCCTTTTAGTGTTCGGCTGCTAAAGCCGCCGCACATTCTTTCGCGCGTAAGGAACGCTCAGTGTTTCCGCTAACTATGATGATGCCGCTAGACGGGGCATCTTGAGCTTAAGATAAGCATAATGCGGTACTATGTTAAAACGAGCGAAGGTCGTTCTTCCGAGTAGTGCTTGATAGCCGCTTCAAAATGGAGCGATGTCGAAGGTTAACTTTTCACTTCGGAAGTTGTCGGGGGAACCGAATACAACCTCTAGTACGAGAGAGCCCGTGCAGCGGGCCTCTGGGCCTGGTATTACTCCTTTAAAGGTAGTATTGCTTTGTCTAATTCTCGTTGGGTCTATCCCCATTTTGCGGACTGTGTCCTGATATATCAGATTAATACTACTGCCGCCGTCCATGAGGACTCGGGTGAGATGGTATCCGTTGATTACTGGGTTGAGCACCAAGGCAACCGATCTTCCATGTCGGACATTAGATGGGCTATCCCTATGATCAAAAGTGATTGGGCAGGTCGACCAAGGGTTAAACTTGGGGGTGACGGGCTCTTCGGCGCCTACGTCTCGGAGTGCATGTTTGCTCCGCCTCTTCGTCACATGAATCATGTTCACTGTTTTGACCTCTGGTGGGAACTTTTTCTGTCCCCCAGTGTTTTGTTGGCGAGGCTCATCCTCATCTTCACTTGGTGTCTCCCTCCCCTTGTGTTCGGCGTTTAGCTTATCGGCCTGCTTGAAGACCCAACATTCTCCGTGGGTGTGATTTGCAGGTTTATCGGGGGTGCCATGAATCTGACATAATTTGTCTAGAATCTTGTTTAGGCTGGACGGTCCATCTCTGTTGCCTTTGAAAGGCTTTTTCTGTTGACCGGGCCGAGAGCCCCTGAATTCGGCGTTTACCGTTTTGTTGTCTGGGCTGTCTTCGTTATTTCGACGCTTGCTTTTACTGCGTCGTGGTTTTCCATTGCCATCCCTGGCTTCAGATGTGCCTGGGTCGCTGGTGCTACTACGGGCCAGCCAGCTATCTTCGCCCGCACAAAAGCGGTTCATAAGGCTTGTTAGGGCTGCCATTGTCCTCGGTTTTTCCTGGCCGAGGTGTCGGGCAAGCCATTTGTCCTGGACACTATGTTTGGAAGCTGCTAAGGCTTCGGCGTCCGGGCAATCGACAATTTGGTTCTTCTTGGTAAGAAATCTGTTCCAAAGCTTTCGGGCTGACTCTCCAGGTTGTTGAATTATATGACTTAAATCGTCTGCATCCGGAGGTCGGACATAGGTCCCTTGAAAGTTTGCCCTAAAAGCATCCTCAAGTTCCTCCCAACTTCCAATTGAATTTTCGGGGAGGCTCTTCGGCCAGTGCCGAGCTGGTCCTTTCAGCTTGAGGGGCAAGTACTTGATGGCGTGGATATCATCTCCGCGAGCCATATGGATATGGAGGATGAAGTCCTCAATCCAGACCCCAGGGTCTGTCGTTCCGTCATACGCCTCTATGTTCACGGGTTTGAATCCCTCCGGTGTCAGGTCCCCGATCCTAAGCCACATCGATCCAGCATGTAACACATCATATCACTTTGCGGCCTCACGCACGGTACTCCCACGGGTGCCACCTTACCTGGCCCGAGACCGTTTGTGCCTCTTGGCTCACGTATATGATAGTGTCGCTAGCATCCATATGACAGAGAACCCGGGCCGACATGGCTAGTCGTGAACCCAAGGCGTCACTAACCCATGAGGACAGGCATACATGAATCACATCGAGCATGTCCGTCAACAACGTATAAATCTGGGCTGTAGCACTAGGCTAACAGGACTCCGGATAACACCGCGTGACATTTCCTCGAAGGGACAGACACAGGAACGAAGTGAAACACATGCCGGCCAGTCATGTGTTCCGAGCAGTAGTGCTGGGCTAGCAGGACTCCGGCGAACCGGGCTGTAGCGGACTACTATCGCTCAGAAGCACTAGACTACATTTCCTCATATGATAGGCTGCCAAGGATAAACAACTAGATAGTCGGATCCCACTCATACCAAGCATTTCAATCATACACACAATATGCCCGATATGAGTAAATACAACATTGCATCACAACAAAACTCTACAACTCAAGTACTTTATTTAAGAGGCTCCGAAGAGCCAAACATATCATCCATACAGGTAGGGGTCACATGACCCGACACTCAAGTCATACAATCATACAAGCACATGCGGAAGCAAAGTAGTCTGAGTACAGACACTAGAAAGAAAGAAGGCTTGACGAAGCCTGTCTATCTACATCGACCCTTCACAAGTCTTGGATCACCACCTGGGTGATAAGTCACTCGTCAACGTCGAGGTCTACGTAGAACCCATCAGAGGGGTTGGCGTAGTCGTCTGAAAACATTAATTAAAGCAACATGAGTACGAAGGTACTCAGCAAGTCTTACAACATAATCCTACTATACATGCACATTCTCAAGAAGGTAGTGGAGTTATTGCAGCAAGCCAGCTTTGACTCTTGGCTAAGCTATCCTACGATAGACACAACTTGTAAAGCATTTCTCGCACACGAGTCCACTATCACCAACACAATACTCCACCGTGGATCCTCTCTCGCCAACCTACGAGAGGGCCATCCGCGGTACTCACACTTATCTTGAGATTCTTAGTAGTATCCATTTAATTGTCTATGAACTGTATAGGTGACCAAGAAGTCCTTTACCGTGGACGCGGCTATTCGAATAGTTTTATACCCTGCAGGGGTGTACTTCTTCACACATGTTTCCACCACTTAGCGTCTGCACACGTCATGTGCTCGGCAGACTTCAAGAGAAAGCCGACGTGGGTGTAGACCACGACCTAACCAACCGCACTAATCCCTAGTCCAGGTTTATCACCTATTCGGGTTCCATCCGCAAGGAGATCCGGCCGGGGTGTCCTCAACGTCCCCAAACGATGTGTGCAGGGTTCCCGAGACACCAAACGGGTGAATCGGTACACCGTGCCACGTGCCTACCGCAACACAGCCCACCCCTATGGTCAGCACTGCGTGCGGCCCCCAGCAACTACAAACACAAGAAACTACTTGCAA
This sequence comes from Aegilops umbellulata, assembly GCA_032464435.1. Taxonomy (NCBI): domain Eukaryota; kingdom Viridiplantae; phylum Streptophyta; class Magnoliopsida; order Poales; family Poaceae; genus Aegilops; species Aegilops umbellulata. The sequence goes on along the minus strand of CP136056.1, from coordinate 472,267,903 downwards.
CTCCTGGACAGAGGACGAGAGGGGTCGGTAAGTCGAGCGGGGTCATATTTCAGGGCCCAATGTGTGGTAGTAGCTGAGCCTTAAATCACACACAGATCTCAGTTCTTAAGGACGGCCTCAATGAAACAACCCACCATGTACTCCTACATGGCCTTCCATCGATTCCTTTACCAAACCGTGTTCAACACTTTCACACTCTCGACAACGTCACAACCTTTCACTCTAGTTCATCATCCCGATGAGCCAGACCTGACACAACTCTAAGCATAGCAAGCATAACATGGTAGGAAATACACACAGATGGCTCAATCAACTCCTACACATGCTAGTGGGTTTCATCTAGTTACTGTGGCAATGACAGGTCATGCAAAGGAAGTGGGTTCAACTACCGCAACACACAGCAGTTTGAATCGCGTTGTCTTAATGCAGTAAACGAGAGCAGAAGCGAGAACATGGGTTTGTATCGGAATGATCAATGGGTAGCTTGCCTGATGGAGTGGTAGTGGGATACTGCCCTTTAGTTGGATACTCTTGAATATCCTCGGAGGCAGGACCTACCACGAAGAACACATCGAAACACAATCAACACATGATGATATGCAACATTATGATGCATGCTATGACATGGCAATATGAATGTGTCCTGGCCTAATGCAAGCTAAAATAGAATAGGATGAACTCATTTGAATCAAAAATTCAAATATTAGCTCATTAGACATGGCCTTAATAGTGCATTTCCTTATTCTGCTTAAACAGCAACGTAAACTTGTTTTGTCATGCATGAAACCATTACATATGGGTAGATTGAATTCTTCTGATAATTTTTGATATATAAATTATTTCATTTGGAGTTACAGATTAATTTCTATGATTTTTTGAAGTTTGAAACATTTTCTGGATTTTCCTGAATAAGATTAAATCCAGAAAATCAATTACAGCGTCAGCATTGCGTCATGCCGACCTCAGCAGGTCAACAGACCCGGTCCAGGTCAAACCTGACGCGTGGGTCCCGCGTGTCAGTGTGGTTTAGTTTAACTAAATTTGATTAGTACTAACCCTAACTAATTAACAGGCTGGCCCCACCTGTCATTGACCCAGGGGGTCAAACTGGGCCCACCCATGGTCAAACGGGGACAGCGGGGGTCAACTCGCCGGCTTTAAACCGCCGGCGACGACTAGACGCGGCGGGGCAGCGCGGGATTCGCGCTCCGTGGACCAAAACGGCGGCCAAGGCCATCTACGGGAAGCTGGGGCTCGTGCGCATCCAGCGCGGCATGCGGCGACAGCGAGGACGGCCGGAACTCGCCGGAAACGAGCTCGGGGCGGTGCCGGAGTTCGGGTGACGGCGGGGTTGGTGCTAGGGTGCGCGGTAGAGCGAGTGAGTGTGTGGGTTAGGCTCCTGGGGGCCTCCTGAGCACGGTGACGTGCTCAGGCGCGGGCTGCGGTGGCCCTGGCCACGGCGGCGAGGAACCACGGCGGCGGTGAGCTTTTGGCTCCGATGGACCGCGGGGCTAGAGGAGGAGAACGACAGCGGGGAGCGAGGGGTTAGGTAGAGGAGCTCACGGCGGGGTCGTCGGTGATCTCAGAGGGCTCGGGGACGAACGGAGCGAGGCGAATCGATGAACGGCGTCCGGCGGGCACCGAGGTCAAAGACGATCTGATGGTCGGCGATGCAGGGCCTCCGGCGAGGCATGGCTCGGTGGGGAGGGCGAGGGCGTCGCGGCGGAGCTTCTGGACAGGTCAGAGAGGCGAGGGGGTGATGGAGGGCGCGGCTATGGCGGTGAGGCGTCGACGGGTGCGTCAGCCATCACGGGAGAGGGGGAGGGAGACGAGGGGGAGAGTGAGAGAGGACGAGAGGGGGACGTGGGGGTCACGTGGCATTCCCAGGACGTCTCCTGGCGTCGGCGGAAGCAGGAGGTGGCCGGCGTGTGGCCGCGGGCGCAGGCCACGCGCTCCGCATCCTTTTGGCGCGAGGAGGACGACGACTGGCAGGGCCAGTAGGCTGGGCCGAGCCAGGTGGGCTGGCCAGCACAGGTAAGGCCCAGGTGGGCTTCTCCCTCTCTTTTTTTTAATTTGTTTCTGTTTTCTAATTAGCTATAACTGTTGGGCTTTATTTAAAATACTAAAAGATTTCCAAAAATCCTGAAAATGATTGTGGGCTCTGTTTGGATTATTTCCAACAGCAAACATTTATTTCCATAATTATTTGAGCATTTAAATTATTTAGTAGCATTTAAATGCCCAAATTCAAATACTTATGATTTAAGTCAATGACCTTCTGTTGACCTAGAAAATTGTGCACCTATTTTGTCAGAGGTTCTATCCCAAGACAAAGAGGGTGAACATTTTAGAAGGGCATTTCAGGTTCATTGAAAATGCTTTTAGTAAACCCTAGTTGATTTCAAAAGGGGTGCTGGGGGTTCTGCCTTCCCCATTTCAAGTTTCTGATGAAAAGTAAACATGATGCAACACTCTAATGCATGACTAGCTAGGGTGTGACAACTCACGCCCACTCGAAAGAATCTCGTCCCGAGATTTAGGATCCGTCGGAAAGAAGGTGGGGTACTCGAGTCGAAGATTATCCTCCCTTTCCCAAGTAGCTTCTTGTTCGGAATGGTGTGACCATTGAAGTTTGAGAAACTTGATATTCTGGCGTCGAGTGGTACGCTCGGCTTGATCAAGGATACGAACGGGGTGTTCTCGATAGGTGAGGTTATCTTGGAGATCAAGCGTTTCGTGGTCCACTCCACGGATAGGATCCGAGAAGCAACACCTGAGTTGAGAAACGTGGAAGAAATCATGAACTCTGGAGAGATGCGAAGGTAGTTCCAGTTGGTAGGCAACTTCCCCTCGTTTGGCAAGAATGCGAAAGGGTCCAATGTAACGAGGAGCCAATTTGCCTTTGATACCGAATTGATGGGTTCCCTTTAAGGGTGTAACCTAAAGGTAAGCCATCTCGCCAACTTCGTAAGCCATCGGCTTATGCTTGTGATCATACTGACTCTTTTGTCGAGATTGGGCTGTTTTCAACTTCTCACGAATAATGCGAACCTGCTCTTCTGCTTCTTGGATCATATCCGGGCCAAAGAGTTGTCTCTCGCCGGTTTCTAACCAGTTAAGAGGCGTTCGACATCTTCGTCTATAGAGAACTTCGAAAGGAGCTTTGCCCAAGCTAGCTTGATAACTGTTGTTATAAGCGAACTCGGCGAATGGAAGGCACTTCTCCCAATTCATACCGAAAGAGATGAGAGAAGCTTGGAGCATATCCTCCAGAATTTGATTGACTCGTTCTACTTGACCACTTGATTGAGGATGGAAGGCGGTGCTAAAGGAGAGACGAGTTCCCATAGCATTTTGGAAACTTTCCCAAAATCGCGAGGTGAAAAGACTTCCACGGTCTGAATTAATTTCCAAAGGAACACCATGGAGAGACACTATTCGAGAGATGTACAAATCAGCTAGCTGTCTAGCGGTTATACTCTCACGAACAGGTAAGAAGTGGGCTACTTTGGAAAGACAATCGACAACAACGAAGATAGCATTATTCCCTCTTTTGGTTCTGGGAAACCCGGTAATGAAATCCATATCGATTTTATCCCATTTCCATTCAGGAATTTCCAATGGTTGAAGGGTGCCAGCAGGCCGTTGATGCTCTGCTTTAACACGACGACAGACATCACAATTAGCAATGTATTGAGCGATTTCTCTCTTTATCCTAGTCCACCAAAACCTCTGGCGTAGGTCTTGATACATTTTAGTACTACCGGGATGAATAGTGAGAGGGGATTCATGAGCTTCCTTAAGGATCAGTTGCCGTAGATGTTGTTTCTTGGGGACCACCAAACGATTCTCGAAGAAGACAACACCTCGCTCGTCCATGGAAAAACATTTAGCAACTCCGCTAGAAATGTTTTCCTTGATACAGGATATGCCCTTATCGCGCTTCTCGGCAGCTATGATTTGATCCGTAAGGTTAGGTTTCGCCACCAGGGTGGAAAGGAATCCTCGAGGAACAATGTGAAGGTTAAGCTTACGAAATTCCTCGTGGAGAAGTGGTTGACTTTGTTGTAACATTAGATTGTTACAATAAGACTTACGACTTAGTGCATCAGCCATGACATTGGCCTTGCCTGGGGTGTAAGTTATTCCTAAGTCGTAATCTGTGATCAAATCGACCCAACGTCTTTGCCTGAGATTCAAATCCGGTTGGGTGAAGATGTATTTCAAACTTTGGTGATCTGTGTAGATTTCGCAACGATTACCAAGAAGGTAATGTCACCAGGTTTTGAGTGCATGGACTACAGCTTCAAGCTCTAGATCATGTGTGGGATAGTTATCCTCATGTGGACGCAACTGTCGAGAAGCGTAAGCAATCACATGACGATCTTGCATGAGTATGCAACCTAGTCCTTGTCGCGAGGCGTCGCAAAAGATAACAAAATCCTTGGAAAAATCTGGTGGTACCAGTACGGGAGCAGATGTCAGGCGTCTTTTCAGTTCCTGAAAGCTGAACTCGCACTATGGGGTCCACTCGAACTTTTTATCTTTCTTGAGGAGTTCAGTTAGAGGCTTAGCAACTTTGGAGAAGTTCTCAACGAAGCGGCGGCAATAGCTCGCTAAACCAAGAAAACTCCGAACTTGCTTGACCGTTTCAGGTGGAGTCCAGTCAAGGACGGCTTGAAATCGCTCGGATTGACAGCAATGCCCTTACCAGAGATCACATGGCCCAGATAGGTCACTTCTGGCAACCAGAATTCACACTTGGAGAATTTGGCATAAAGGCGATGCTCTCGAAGTTTCATCAATACTAGCCTTAGATGTTCGGCATGTTCCTCCTCATTCTTGGAGTAGATGAGTATATCATCGAGGTAAACCACGACGAATTTATCCAAATACTCCATGAAGATCGAGTTCATTAACCGAGAGAAGGTGGCTGGAGCATTGGTTAAACCGAAGGACATGACGGTGTACTCGTATTGGCCATAACGAGTAACAAAGGCCGTTTTGGGAATGTCCCCGTTCTTGATTTTGATTTGATGGTAGCCCAACCTCAAATCCATCTTGGAAAAGACTGAGGATCCAGCGAGCTGGTCATACAGGTCGTTGATCCTGGGGAGCGGATACTTGTTCTTGATGGTGACCAAATTGACAGGTCGGTAATCTACAACCATCCGATCCGTTCCATCCTTCTTCTTGACGAAGAGGACAGGGCAAGCCCATGGAGAAGAACTAGGACGGATGAAACCCTTTTGCAAGGACTCATCGAGTTGTTTCTTGAGCTCGGTTAGTTCTAGGGGTGCCATCTTATAAGGTCTTCTAGAGATTGGGACGGTCCCTGGAACAAGGTCTATTACGAACTCGACATCCCTGTCAGGTGGAACACCTGGCAGTTCCTCTGAAAAGACATCCGGGAAGTCACGAACTACCGGAATATCTTCAAGGTCTGGAAGGGGGTTGGCATTTAGAGAGTAGAGCTGACGCTCCGACACTCGAGTCAAAACATGGACTGCCTTGCCCGATGGATGGGTGATTTGAACGGTTCTAGTAGAGCAATCAATCTTAGCGTAATGGGCTGACATCCAGTCCATACCCAAGATGATGTTTATGTCCGAGGACTTGAGAGCTATTTGTGACGCGAGGAAGACCAATCGGTCGACAAGAATTTCATTTCCATGGCTGATTCTAGAGGTTTGCCACTTAGAACCAGGGGTTTGAATTACCATGGAGGTGGGCATGTCACAAAATGTGGTGTTGTGCAAAGGAGCATAGCTCTCAGAAATAAATGAATGAGATGCTCCAGTATCAAAGAGAACAGTTGCCGAATGGCAATTAACAAGGAGCGTACCGAGAACAACGTTGGGGTCCTCCTGAGTCTCCTCAGCTGAGACGTAGTTGACATGGCCACGAGCAGTGGTGGCCGGCTTGGCGATGAGCACTTCTGCTGTTGGCTTACCACGGCCAACAGACTTTCCGAACTGGTTGGGGTTGTTCTGGGGACACTCGCGGATGTAGTGACCCGGATCTCCACACTTAAAGCAAGTTATCATATTGGGGCGTGGAGCAGCATTAGCAGCGGGACCACCATAAGTCTTGGGCGGTACATACTGCTAGTTGGGGCGAGGCGCCTCAAAGGATGGCCTCGGGGTGAACCTGGATGGCACAGCAGTGTTTGGGATCCAGACCCGGCGCTTCTGAGATCCAGAGCCGGATGAAGATCCAAAGTCACGGGAGTGTTTGCGTGAAGCTTCAAAGTCAGCCTGTCCTGTCTCGGCACTGATGGCCTTGTTGACCAACTTCGGAAAAGAGGTGCATTCGTGCAGACGAAGATCACGGCGAAGCTCGGGGCTAAGTCCCTTGCGGAACCTTGCCTGCTTCTTGGCGTCGGTAGATACCTCTTCGGGAGCATAACGTGCTAACTTTCCAAACTCGCGACTGTATGCATCCACAGTCAGCCTACCCCGGGTGAAGTTGCAGAACTCCTCCCTCTTGCGATCCATGAGGCCTTCCGGAATGTGATGCTCACGGAAAGCAGCACTGAAATCAGCCCAAGTAGTGATTTGGCCGACTGGGCGCATAGCCTCATAATTTTCCCACCAAAGGCTAGCAGGGCCTTCGAGGTGATAAGCAGCAAAGGTAACTTTATCATCTTTGGCTACGTTGGCAGAACGTAGCTTGTGGGCGATGCTGCGAAGCCAGTCATCCGCATCGAGAGGTTCGATGGAATGGTTAAACTTTGGTGGATACAGCTTGACAAAGTCATTGATGGACACTGGATTGTTTCTCTGCTGGCGTGCAGTATTCTGCTCAATCCGCTCCAGCAAGCGGTTAGTCTCACGCTTGTTTCGTTCTGCCTCCAGCATCACTTCGGCCAGGGATGGCGGTTGAGGCAAATTTTCATCCCTAGCTACGCTAGCTTCACCCTGCTCTGGAGCAGCAGGGTTGCTGCGGGTGTTGACCATCCTAGGAAAAACAAAACAACGATTTAGACCAGGATGGCAAAATCTGGGCAAGGAAGTGCAGAATGTAATGGATAACAAGGAATGCAGAGATGTTCATCCGTACGACATGGTAATACAGAAACTGCCATACATTAACCAACAGTCATACACACCATACATAGTTTAGTACAAGCCCAAGCTAAGGTACAACTATGATGAAAGACGTTACATCTCATCGGAGGCATTCCAAACTCCTATACATTATTTTTCTACACCTCCGGAATGGATACACACTAAGTCATATTCCACAAGTCACGCAGGACGGTGGACATACAAGTGTTACAATACTAGCGAAAACTACTACTAGCTCAGACAGCTCCGTAGTAATCCTCATAGAAGTCACCACCCAAGCCTGGAAGCGGAACATGATCATCCGAGAACAGACGGTCCTGAGGAGCTTGCGGGCCATAGGGACTTGGGTGTGGCCTTGGTCCAACAAACGGCGGCAGACGAGGTCCACGAGGAGGAGTGATGCCTCCCACCTCACGCCACTCCATGAAATCTGGCAGACTGGCATGCACAGGATACAAGTCCCTCATGTCCATGTATCCGGCTTGCACTGCAGGGGCAAACCGAGTCAAAGTGGACCAGTGATCAGAACAAGCATTAAAGAGTTCCGTACGCAAGGCCCGATTTTCACGGTCCTTGTCTTCCAGCATCTCAGTAGTGGTGCGGAGGAGTGAGTTCTCATGGGATGCATCGCTATACATACCCTGAAGGTAGCCATGCGCCCCAGGGAGGGATGCTGGCATGTAGCAGAATCAGTGTTGCTCAGCAAGGCAGTTCTGGCTCGAATAATAGTCATCATCGAGTAGGCTGCATCCTGCACGGACATCCCAATAGTGATCCCAAGTCCATAAGAATAGTGGAGCGGTTCAGTAGCTCCGGGATAAGATGGATATATCCTGACCGTGCACAGATGTTGGTTTTGATTAAAGTCTCTAAACTGCTCCTCGACGGTATATTCAGGATACCATCGGTAACCTGCCTTGACCATCACTCGGACCAACATGGTTGTGTGTCCACATATATCAATGTAACGGGTCAGACGAACCACTTGGTTCTGGGAACGGGTGGCCATCTGAAAGCACAAATAATGCAAAGGCATTAGAATTTTCTAGGAGAATTTGGACAACATAACGGCTGTAAATGCTCAGAAAGAGATGAGACATCCACAACAGTTTGCAAAACCACTCAACAACATCATATCAAGATTCTGGTTCAACTGGCAACATACTAAAATTTAGTAGAAACTGAACTGGGGTGTATCCAACAATCCTATAAGTTACTACGGATTAGTAACACGTGAACCTGATAGAGAGAAGAGAGCCTAGTCCTTAACCCATGTAGAATGAGAAGAGAATGACTCAGAACAGAGGGCATAAGGTAAAGGAGTAAAAGAGCCTTACGGTCCCTCCCACAATCAATTCCCCTACATATAACTAAAGCATTTCTAGACTCGATATCGACCAGTTTGGCTTAGCGAACCTACAGGCAGTTCGGCTCTGATGCCAACGCTGTCAGGACCCTGATCCTAAGCCACATCGATCCAGCATGTAACACATCATATCACTTTCAGCCTCACGCACGGTACTCCCACGGGTGCCACCTTACCTGGCCCGGGACCGTTTGCGCCTTTTGGCTCACGTATATGATAGTGTCGCTAGCATCCATATGACAGAGAACCCGGGCCGACATGGCTAGTCGTGAACCCAAGGCGGCACTAACCCATAAGGACAGGCATACATGAATCACATCGAGCATGTCGGTCAACAACGTATAAATCTGGGCTGTAGCACTGGGCTCACAGGACTCCGGATAACACCGCGTGACATTTCCCCGAAGGGACAGACACGGGAACGAAGTGAAACACATGTCGGCCAGTCATGTGTTCCGAGCAGTAGTGCTGGGCTAGCAGGACTCCGGTGAACCGGGCTGTAGTGGACTACTATCGCTCAGAAGCACTAGACTACATTTCCTCATATGATAGGCTGCCAAGGATAAACAACTAGATAGTCGGATCCCACTCATACCAAGCATTTCAATCATACACACAATATGCCCGATATGAGTAAATACAACATTGCATCACAACAAAACTCTACAACTCAAGTACTTTATTTAAGAGGCTCCGAAGAGCCATACATATCATCCATATAGGTAGGGGTCACATGACCCGACACTCAAGTCATACAATCATACAAGCACATGCGGAAGCAAAGTAGTCTGAGTACAGACACTAGAAAGAAAGAAGGCTTGACGAAGCATGTCTATCTACATCGACCCTTCACAAGTCTTGGATCACCACCTGGGTGATAAGTCACTCGTCAACGTCGAGGTCTACGTAGAACCCATCAGAGGGGTTGGCGTAGTCGTCTGAAAACCTTAATTAAAGCAACATGAGTGCGAAGGTACTCAGCAAGTCTTACAACAGAATCCTACTATACATGCACATTCTCAAGAAGGTAGTGGAGTTATTGCAGCAAGCTAGCTTTGACTCTTGGCTAAGCTATCCTACGACAGACACAACTTGTAAAGCATTTGTCGTTCACGAGTCCACTATCACCAACACAATACTCCACCGTGGATCCTCTCTCGCCAACCTACGAGAGGGCCATCCGCGGTACTCACACTTATCTTGAGATTTTTAGTAGTATCCATTTAATTGTCTATGAACTGTATAGGTGACCAAGTAGTCCTTTACCGTGGACGCGGCTATTCGAATAGTTTTATACCCTGCAGGGGTGTACTTCTTCACACACGTTTCCACCACTTAGCGTCTGCACACGTCATGTGCTCGGCAGACTTCAAGAGAAAGCCGACGTGGGTGTAGACCACGACCTAACCAACCACACTAATCCCTAGTCCAGGTTTATCGCCTATTCGGGTTCCATCCGCAAGGAGATCCGGCCGGGGTGTCCTCAACGGCCCCAAACGATGTGTGCAGGGTTCCCGAGACACCAAACGGGTGAATCGGTACACCGTGCCACGTGCTTACCGCAACACAGCCCACCCCTATAGTCAGCACTGCGTGCGGCCCCCAGCAACTACAAACACCGGGAACTACTTGCAACTCCTGGACAGAGGACGAGAGGGGTCGGTAAGTCGAGCGGGGTCATATTTCAGGGCCCAATGTGTGGTAGTAGCTGAGCCTTAAATCACACACAGATCTCAGTTCTTAAGGACGGTCTCAATGAAACAACCCACCATGTACTCCTACATGGCCTTCTATCGATTCCTTTACCAAACCGTGTTCAACACTTTCACACTCTCGACAACGTCACAACCTTTCACTCTAGTTCATCATCCCGATGAGCCAGACCTGACACAACTCTAAGCATAGCAAGCATAGCACGGTAGGAAACACACACAGATGGCTCAATCAACTCCTACACATGCTAGTGGGTTTCATCTAGTTACTGTGGCAATGACAGGTCATGCAAAGGAAGTGGGTTCAACTACCGCAACACACAGCAGTTTGAATCGCGTTGTCTTAATGCAGTAAACGAGAGCAGAAGCGAGAACATGGGTTTGTATCGGAATGATCAATGGGTAGCTTGCCTGATGGAGTGGTAGTGGGATACTGCCCTTTAGTTGGATACTCTTGAATATCCTCGGAGGCAGGACCTACCACGAAGAACACATCGAAACACAATCAACACATGATGATATGCAACATTATGATGCATGCTATGACATGGCAATATGAATGTGTCCTGGCCTAATGCAAGCTAAAATAGAATAGGATGAACTCATTTGAATCAAAAATTCAAATATTAGCTCATTAGACATGGCCTTAATAGTGCATTTCCTTATTCTGCTTAAACAGCAACGTAAACTTGTTTTGTCATGCATGAAACCATTACATATGGGTAGATTGAATTCTTCTGATAATTTTTGATATATAAATTATTTCATTTGGAGTTACAGATTAATTTCTATGATTTTTTGAAGTTTGAAACATTTTCTGGATTTTCCTGAATAAGATTAAATCCAGAAAATCAATTACAGCATCAGCATTGCGTCATGCCGACCTCAGCAGGTCAACAGACCCGGTCCAGGTCAAACCTGACGCGTGGGTCCCGCGTGTCAGTGTGGTTTAGTTTAACTAAATTTGATTAGTACTAATCCTAAATAATTAACAGGCTGGCCCCACCTGTCATTGACCCAGGAGGTCAAACTGGGCCCACCCATGGTCAAACGGGGTTAGCGGGTGTCAACTCGCCGGCTTTAAGCCGCCGGTGACGACTAGACGCGGCGGGGCAGCGCGGGATTCACGCTCCGTGGACCAAAACGGCGGCCGAGGCCATCTACGGGAAGCTGGGGCTCGTGCGCATCTAGCGCGGCATGCGGCGGCAGCGGGGATGGCCGAAACTCGCCGGAAACGAGCTCGGGGCGGCACCGGAGTTCGGGTGACGGCGGGGTTGGTCCTAGGGTGCGCGGTAGAGCGAGTGAGTGTGTGGGTTAGGCTCCTGGGGGCCTCCTGAGCACGGTGACATGCTCAGGCGCGGGCTGCGGTGGCCTTGGCCACGGCGGCGAGGAACCACGGCGGCGGTGAGCTTTCGGCTCCGATGGACCGCGGGGCTAGAGGAGGAGAACGACAGCGGGGAGCGAGGGGTTAGGTAGAGGAGCTCACTACGGGGTCGATGGTGATCTAAGAGGGCTCGGGGATGAACGGAGCGAGGCGAATCGACGAACGGCGTCCGGTGGGCACCGAGGTCGAAGACGATCTGATGGCGGCGATGCAGGGCCTCCGGCGAGGCGTGGCTCGGTGGGGAGGGCGAGGGCATCACGGCGGAGCTTCTGGACAGGTCAGAGAGGCGAGGGGGTGACGGAGGGCGCGGCTATGGCGGTGAGGCGGCGACGGGTGCGTCGGCCATCGTGGGAGAGGGGGAGGAAGACGAGGGGGAGAGTGAGAGAGGACGAGAGGGGGACGTGGGGGTCACGTGGCATTCCCAGGACGTCTCCTGGCGTCGGCGGAAGCAGGAGGTGGCCGGCATGTGGCCGCGGGCACCAGCCACGCGCTCCACGTCCTTCTGGCGCGAGGAGGACGACGACTGGCAGCGCCAGTAGGCTGGGCCGAGCCAGGTGGGCTGGCCAGCACAGGTAAGGCCCAGGTGGGCTTCTCCCTCTCTTTTTTTAATTTGTTTCTATTTTCTAATTAGCTGTAACTCTTGGGCTTTATTTAAAATACTAAAACATTTCCAAAAATCCTGAAAATAATTGTGGGCTCTGTTTGGATTATTTCCAACAGCAAACATTTATTTCCAGAATTATTTGAGCATTTAAATTATTGAATAGCATTTAAATGCCCAAATTCAAATACTTATGATTTAAGTCAATGACCTTCTGTTGACCTAGAAAATTGTGCACCTATTTTGTCAGAGGCTCTATCCCAAGACAAAGAGGGTGAACATTTTAGAAGGGCATTTCAGGTTCATTGAAAATGCTTTTAGTAAACCCTAGTTGATTTCAGAAGGGGTGCTGGGGGTTCTGCCTTCCCCATTTCAAGTTTCTGATGAAAAGTAAACATGATGCAACAGTCTAATGCATGACTAGCTAGGGTGTGACATCCGGAAATTCATGATCCAGCACCTCATCGGTGAAACATAGGGGGTGCGCGGCACCCCTATATTTGGATGTGTCATGGTGTTCTGATGGTTGTAGTGTTTGGTTTTGATTATGTGCTGGAGCACGCTTCCTAGATCCGTAGATGGATCTGGTCACGCCGGCCTTTTGATGCAAGTCCTCGCGTGGGTCATGTGCTGACTTATGTGCGGCCTCGTTAGCCGCCCTATTGCGGCCACGAGGTTGTCGATCCGACCGGTCGGCCATTTTATTTTTTGGCTGTGTAGGCTCTAAGGCCTCATCATCGAATTCAGCAACAGCTTGCGTTTTGGATAGCTCTTTGTGTGGCAACTACCACCATACTTTTCTTCAGTGTCGAGCACTTTGTTCCATCTACTGTTGAGCGTATTCTGTGCGGCCTTAAGCCTTTGCTTCTGCTTCTTCAGATTCCTCGCGGTGGCAATAAGCCTTCTTTGGAGGTTCTCTTGTTCCAAGTGCCTTTCTGGGATGATGTGTGTGTCGTCGCCCGGACTGTTTTCCTCTTTGGAGAGAGGTTGATAAGCTTTATCCTCGGCATCGCCTTGATCAGACAGCGGTTCTGTAATATGTTCGTCGTCCGCTGGCTCATCCTGCTCTATCGCTGGGTCCATGCGGTCGTCGTTTCCTTTGGAGTCGACCGAGGTATTATTCTTTATTGCGCTGTTATCGCTGTTGAGGCAGGATTTAGAGCGGCGCCCACGTCGTTGCTTTGGTTGCTTCTCGAGGGAATTGTCCTTCGCTGCATACTTCCGTTCCTCATCGTTGTTTTTGTTGGGTGTATCCACCATGTATACATCGTATGATGAGGTGGTTGTCCAGCGCCGTGTGGGCGTTGGTTCCTGTTCCTCTCCTGCATTGTCGTCCATACCGTCGATGTCTTCAGAGTCAAAATCGAGCATGTCGGTTAAATCGTCGACAGTGGCTACTAAGTGGGTGGTGGGTGGGGAGCGAATTTCTCCGTCGTCCGCATCCCATTCTAGGCGAACATAGTTCGGCCAAGGGTCCCCTGACAAGGAGAAAGACCTCAATGAGTTTAGCACGTCGCCCAGTGGTGAGTGTTGAAACATATCCGCGGAGGAGAACTCCATGATTGGTGCCCAATCAGATTCGATGGGCACGGACGCAGGCGGTTCGGAGCCCGTGGCCGGGGACGAATCCAGGTGTCCGGCAACACAGGTCTCCTGGGAGGTGAAGTCAGTGTTTGGCTCTATCGCCACTGACTGTGTGGCCTCCGAGGCGGGGTCCATCCACCGGTCCTCAGACGGCACAATCGACTCCGGATCTAGGGCCGGAGTAGGCATAGGTGTGGTCTCCCGAACACCGTTCGGCGGCAGAGCTAAGTCGTGCTCATCCTGACAGTGCGGCGCACCTGGCATGGGCTTGAATCCTTCAAAGATCAAGTCTCCGCGGATGTCGGTAGTGTAGTTTAAATTTCCAAACCTGACCTGACGGCCAGGGGCGTAGCTCTCGATCTGCTCCAGATGGCCAAGCGAGTTGGCCCACGGTACGAAGCCGCCGAATACGAAGATTTGTCCGGGGAGGAAAACCTCGCCCCGGATCGCATTGTTGTCGATGATCGAAAGAGCCATCAAGCCTTTATCGTGATGACACAGTGGAACTCTCAATGAAAGCACCAATGTCGGTGTCAAAACCGGCGGATCTCGGGTAGGGGGTCCCTAACTGTGCGTCTAAGGCGGATGGTAACAGGAGGCGGGGGCCACGATGTTTACCCAGGTTCGGGCCCTCTCAATGGAGGTAATACCCTACTTCCCGCTTGATTGATCTTGATTATATGATTATTACAAGAGTTGATCTACCACAAGATCGTAGAGGCTAAACCCTAGAAGCTAGCCTATGGTATGATTGTTGTTGTTGTCCTACGGACTAAACCCTCCGGTTTATATAGACACCGGAGGGGGCTGGTGTTACACAGAGTCGGTTACAAAGGAGGAGATCTACATATCCGTATTGCCAAGCTTGCCTTCCACGCCAAGGAGAGTCCCATCCGGACACGGGACGGAGTCTTCAATCTTGTATCTTCATAGTCCAACAGTCCGGCCAAAGGATATAGTCCGGCTGTCGGAGGACCCCCTAATCCAGGACTCCCTCACCAGCATCCTCATTAGTAGAGGATTGGCTGGGTTTCGGGGAGCGAAGCCGGACACTAGATCTTCTCCGTCTTCTTGATCTAGACCTGTTTGGGGATGGACTACTCAATACTTCTCCTTTGGATGGACGAACCAATTGATGTTCGGAGGTTTAAGAATTTACCTCGGAGGCCGGATGGTTGCAGTCATGGCCGGTGTCGTCTGATGACTGCCATGACTTCTGCTTCTTGAAAATAAGCTTCTAGATCCCCTTATGTGTTGTGCCGTAGAACCGTTGTAGGGTCCGCGGCCCTTCCGGATTGAACTCCCACATCTTGAGGGGCCGCCACTGGCAGGGAAGTGCTCGGCGGATTAGCATCACTTAAATCATGTCAGTGAGGGTAATGTCCTTCGCTATCATGCCTTGGACATGCTTCTGCAGCAGCGGAACCTCATTGACCGACCCCCAATCCAGACCCTTGTCGGTCCAGGATGTGAGCCTCAGCGGGGGTCTGGATCTGAAGGCTAGAGCGGCTGCCCACTTAGGGCCGCGGGGTTCTGTCATATAGAACCATTCTTGTTGCCATATCTTGACGGTGTCCACAAAGACTCCCTTTGGCCAGTTGACTTTGGGGAGCTTGCTCACCATGGCGCCACCGCAGTCCACGTGTTGCCCATCAACCACCTTCGGCTTCACATTGGAAATCTTGAGCCATAAGCCGAAGTGTGGAGGGACACGGAGGAAGGCCTCACATACGACGATGAAGGCCGAGATGTGGAGGAATGAATTTGGGGCCAGATCGTGAAAATCCAGCCCATAGTAGAACATGAGACCCCTCACGAAGGGGTGGAGGGCGAATCTGAGTCCGCGGAGGAAGTGGGGGATGAACACCACCCTCTCGCCGGGCCCTGGGTGGGGATAACATGCGCCGAATCGGGAAGCCTGTGTTTGATTTCCGTGGTTAAATACCGCACCTCCCGTAGCTCCTTGATGTTCTCCTCCGTGACGGAAGAGGCCATCCACTTGCCTTGAGAACCGGCCATGGTTGGGAGAGTTGCGGAGGGGAGATAAGCTTGGAACTTGGGCGCTGGAGCTCGAGGATGGGCTGAGGACGCAGAAGGCGTGGGGTGAAAAGGTAGATTCTTATCTCCTTATAAAGGCAGTAAATATAGAACGTCCCCCCACGAGCCTTAAAACTCGCCTATTCCCAAGGGGTCGTGCGAACGACATGGTTGGATTATCCAAACCCGTATTGATGAGAATCCCGTGATAATAGGACATGATCTCTGTTTTGACAAGACGTGTCACTGGAAGCTACGTCTCAAAATGCGAAACGGGGGATTGAAAAGCGATTCAAAATAATAAAGAGGCCAGACGTAACGACTCGCCAGCAAAACTATCAGTGAAGACATATCGTGTTTTTTGTTTAAGTGTTTTGCCCTTGTGGTTGAGGGTTGTAACTATTGTACGGAGCCGGATATAGTTCTGGTGATCAACTACTTTGAAGTGTTCGGAGGAGGAATTCGCCTTGCAATGCCGAAGACAATCTACGCGCCGGACATATCGTCATTGAAGCCTGGTTCAGGGGCTACTGAGGGAGTGCTGGATTAGGGGGTCCTCGGGCATCTGGGCTGTACAGCATGGGCCGGACTAATGGGTCGCGAAGATGCAAGATAGAAGACTTTCCCTCATGTCCGGATGGGACTCCCCTTGGCGTGGAAGGCAAGCTTAGCGTTCGGATATGAAGATTCCTTTCTCTGTAAACCGACTTTGTACAACCCTAGCCCCCTCAGGTGTCTATATAAACCGGAGGGATTAGTCTGTAGAGGCAATCATAATCATACAAGCTAGACATCTAGGGTTTAGCCATTATGATCTCGAGGTAGATCAACTCTTGTAACCCCTATACTCATCAAAGTCAATCAAGCAGGAAGTAGGGTATTACCTCCATTAAGAGGGCCCGAACCTGGGTAAACATCGTGTCCCTGTCTTCTGTTACCTTTGATTCTAAGACGCACAGTTCGGGACCCCCTACCCGAGATCTGCCGGTTTTGACACCGACAACCACCAACACGAACCGATGCCCCTTTCAGGAAGACGGGTGAATTTCTCCAATAAAGTCTAAACCCCATCCTCTGAAAAGCCACGACTTGATAATAGGATGTAACATAGCAGCAGGAGCCAATTGAATATCACCAAATTTTTGACAAGCTTCACACCCTTTGTAATATCTGAAGCAGTCATTAATCATAGTCGGCCAATAAAACCCAGCACATCGCAATAACCACTTCATATTTGGAGCCGAACTGATGAGTGCCACAAATGCCTTCATGTACCTCTCCCATAGCAATTCTTGCTTGGTCCTCGTCCAAGCACTTTAAAAGAACATCATCAACTGTTTAGCGATAAAGGCCATCATCTCTCATCGTATATTTAAAAGCCATACGCCGAATAGCCCCGTCCACCCTTTCACTCAAATTGCGGAAGTAATCAATAATGGGCTTCCTCCAGTCGGGATTGTCATCTGCACTAGGATTTTTGTTAATGGACAAAACAGTGGGCTCTGGTTCGGCCTCTACATTGACAAGGGAGACATCGGCCTTTGATAAATATGAAACATGCAATGATCAACATGATAGATGGATGCTTGCTGTGCCAACTCATTTGCTTTCCCGTTGTCCTGTCTAGATATATGAGCAATGCTAAAACAATCCAAAGTAGAAATTATATCTAGACATTTATCAAGATAAACATTAAGTGATTCATTCAAACACTGAAAAACTTTGGATATCTGTTCTACTACTAGTAATGAATCACCAAAAGCCTCAATATGTGTAGCACCTATAACAACCAACATCTCTAGGCCGAATAACAATGCTTCGTATTCGGCTTGATTATTTGTGCAAAAATATTCTAAGCGGCATGAGGCTTCAAAAACAGCACCATGAGGAGAGGGATATGTAAACAATACCAACACCTTGGTCATTTCTACAAACTGAACCACCAAAATATAATCTCCACGGTACTAATGTGACAAGGTTTATATCAACATCATGCTTGTCATCAATCTGATGTTCAACAATAAAATTAGCAATGATTTGACCTTTCATGGACTTTAGAGATTCATAGGCCAAATCATATTCAATTAAAGCATAAGCCCACTTGCCAATTCTACCACTAAGAATTGGTCTATGCAACATGTACTTAATGACATTGGTCTGACAAGGCACTATACAAGCACTTGGCACTAGGTAATGTCTCAATTTTGTGCAAGCATGATATAAGCATAGACATAACTTTTCAATAAATGTATACCTTGTCTCGGCGTCCAATAAGCGCCTACTCAAATAGGTAATAGCATGCTCTTTTCCTTCGGTTTCTTGAGTCAAAACAACACCAATAACACCTTCCTCTGTTGCAATGTAAAGCTTGAAAGGCTCCCTATGCTTGGGTGCTTTCATCACCGGAGTAGTGCACAAATAATTCTTGATCATATCAAATGCTTCTTGTTGTTTTGCTCCCCAAGTAAAATCATCATCATTCTTTAACTGAAGGATAGGAGTAAACGCATCAACATTCCCTGACAGATTAGCTATGAACCTTCTCAAATGATTAACCTTGCCAAGGAACTTTTGCATATCTCCCTTGCATGTTGGAGCCTCCACTTTCTGTATGTCCTCTATCTTTTTGGGATCAATCTCTATGCCATCTTCATGAATAATGAAACCCAAAAACCTTCCAGCCGACACACCGAATGCACACTTCAAAGGATTCATCTTGAGTCCATACTTTTCATTCTTTCAAAAGCTAAACGCAAATCGGCCAAGTGACATTCAAAAGCGTCTGATTCGACAAAATATCATCAATATAGACATCAAGTATGATGCCGAGTAAATCATGAAAAATCAAATTCATAGCCCTTTAATATGTGGCTCCAGCATTTTTTAATCTGGATGTCAACACTGTCCACTCGAATAAACCAAGGAAACCAGGGCATCGAAAAGCCGTTTTGGACATGTCCTCTTCGACCATAAAAATTTGGTTATACCCGGCATTACCATCAAGAAAGCTAATAACTTTATGTCTAGAGGCATCATTAATAAGCATATCGGCTATTAGCATAGGATACTCATCTTTGGGTGTAGCCCTATTCAAATCTCTGAAATCAATGCACACCCTCAACTTGTCGGATCCTTTCTTCTCCACTGGGACAATGTTAGAAATCCACTTGGCATACCTGCAGGGTCTAATAAAATTAGCTTTAAGCAAGCGACCGATCTCTTCCTTGATCCGGTCATATGTTTTTGGATTAAATTTTCTGGCCGATTGTTTGTAAGGTCTAAAACCGGCCTTTATAGGTAACCGATGTTCTACTAGATCTCGTCTTAAACCTGCATCTCATGATATTCCCATGCAAAGCAGCAAACATATTATTTCAATAGCTCGATTAACTTAGCTATACAATCGGCTTTCAAATTTTTGTTTACAAACGTTGCCCGAGTGACAGAACCATCTCCAATATCTATTTCTTCTAATGGATTGGCCAATGTAAAACCTTGTCCAAGTTTATCCATGTCATCCAACTCCTCTATAGACTCAAACATATCATTCTCACTAGACCGATATTTTACGAGACGTTTTCGTAACCACTCGGAATTAGAATCCATTTAAACATATCATACCTTAGAGCCGATTGCACTCAGTCGGCTGTAAAGAGACGGGCACGAAACCATTCTTGGTCGCACTGAGAAAATCAAACTCTAACAAGTCGCACCCTGTCAAGCAAGTAGTGTTAGAGTGTTGCCAATCCACCGATGCATCGACCAAAAGCAACACAGGCCGAGTTATCCGCATGATTGACTTCCACTTCATCATCAACCCACTGGATAAAAAACTGGTGCATAGTGGATGGCACGCACTAGTTTGCATGAACCCAATCACGGCCTAGTATGACGTTGTAGTTACCTTGCACCTCGGCGACAAAGAACGCAGTAGCCAAAGTTTTGCTTCCGACTATAAGTTCCACATATACCACACCTTTGGCTTCAGTTTTTTCTTTGCCTTCAAATCCATTAAGCACCATATTTGTCTTTATCAACTCTTCATCGGGCAAACCCAATTTCTTGAAGACCGAATAAGGCATAAGATTTACCACCACACCAACATCAGCAAGCATCCGAGTGAGCGGCGACCCATTAATATGTCCTCTGAGATACAATGGTTTCAGATGTGTTACTGGTTCTTTTGGCTTCTCGAATATTGCATTTTTAGGGCCAAAATCCAGCTGAGCCACTTCCCCTTCTTCATCTATAGCGCGAAATTCAGCGGGTAAGTAATACACCATATTTATATCCATACCTTCATGAACCGGTGTAGACTCGCAGTCCAACATATCATCCTCTTCCCCTAGTATATCCACCGATTCTGAAACCTGTCCAAGTGAGGAGGAAGCAATAGGTAACGTAGGCGATGCAATGATTGCATCATCCTCTTTTGGTGGTGTAGGTGATGTTGTGATAGGTCTAGAAGCCACTGCATCTTGTATCTGTTTAGGCCTCCACACTTGTTTTGTAGGTACCATGGGCCGAGTGTCATTGAATAACTTGTCCCTTTGCTTCTCGGCCTCTAGCTCTACCATCTCTTCACTCCTTAACCTCTGAAGTTTCCTCTTCTGTGTTTTTGTTAGCCCTGGAGAACACCACTTTGGCTGAGTGTATTTAGGGTCTCTCAGCTTCACTTGGCTGGTGCTTGCTTCATGGTCATTAGCCGAGTGCTTTGGCGCGATAGCAAGTATCGGCTCAGTCGGGTTGTTATGAACAATCGGTTGTTGTATGGTGAATGTTTCGGTGCCCAAGATGAGTAAGTTGGCATCGATGTTTTCTTTGCCTTTGCTTGCACTACAAGAAATATGTCAACTTGCGACCATCACTATTGGTCCCTGAATGGTCGTTGTTTTTCATTTGTGACCTTTATATTACCAAAAACAATTGGTCAAAAGCTGACCATCTTTAATGAAACTTAACGACCTTCTCTGTGATATGGTCATAGAAGGCAACGACCAAAATAAAAGGTCATTTGTTCAATGACCTTTTGTTTTGGTCGCTGGTTGTCTGATCAGGCCACGTCGGATCTGACGTGTCAAGCTGGCGTGGCAAAATTGCGACCAATTGAATTGGTCATTGATAAGAATCAGCCCGGTCCAATTCGGTGTTTTACATGGGCCGAGCCCATTAATTCAGCCTTTTTAATATATACTTTTATTGTTAATTTTCGCTAGCTACATGGGCTTGGGCCATTAATTCGGCCTTTTTTGCTTTCTGAGATGCAGCCTTTTCACATTCTATATAATTTCTATTTTTGGCTTTTTTTATTACATTCAATTTTCTGATTATTGTAGTCAACTGGGTGCACATTGTCAGATTCTTCTAGGCACTAGGTCCCAGTCATCAGGTTTTAATTATTCACAGCTTGTGACTCAATGATATACCAATCAGAGAACACATTTAAAATATATTTAAATAATAGCCAAATCACCGATATACCAATCAAGTTCACTACAATATTCCACCTATCACAATATAACCATACAATATTCCACCAATCACAATATAACCATACAATATTCCACCAATCACAATATAGCACCCTACAGATAAAACGCTCAACAAGTACAGGCACGTCTCCAATACCTTAGCGCCTTCAACCTACAAAACATCACATCCAACCACATATTAACGATCAGATCAATTCACCCCTTGACGGCAATAAGAAATTGTGCTCATGTATGAACGAAAATAAAATAAACAAACTTTGAGGCCATAGCATGTGCTACAAAAATCTTAACAAATGCATAGATATCCACATGGAGCAGATCCTACATGCAGCAAGCATCAGGCATATGTTCAAGAAGATAAGTAGATACCTGAATTCCGTGTCAATGTTGTGGATGGGGTTGTAGTTGAAGAAGATCTGGCCCACATGTCTTTAACATTGATGTAATCAAAGTACGGGAGGACCTGGGATACCAAATTGATCTTAGAGATGAAAATTGTACTATATGTATATGGCTATACATAAACCAGTAGTACTACTACTACTAGATGAAAAGATGTTACATGGTAAGTCTCCAAAGTATACAACCAAGAATATAAGAATAAACCTAGTACTGCTATGTAATTAGAAGCCAAATACTATTAACTGATAATTAGTAGACAGACATGATTCAACTACGTAATGGCTACCACAAGCAGTAAGGAGAAGCAATCCACAATGAAGAAATTATGTAAATAACACATTGAAAATGGAAACAGAAGAAGATTGCCTATCTGTGTGTGTGTGTTGTACATAGCTTGTTTCTTTAGTCAACAGAATTTATTAAGAAGATTTTTTTGCAATACAATTATGTTATACATATGAATGACACCCAAGTAATTTGAGATGGAAACAAGTACAACTAACAATCTAACATGTGTAGTAGCACCAGCAAAAGAGCAAGAGATGGAAGAATTTACAAGAACAACACCCTGGGAGTCCAGTTACATGTACATGAGGTACTGCTGCTAGTGTATATAGAACCAATCAAGCTGTTGGTGTACACGGGGTGCTTGAGCTCCTGTTCCTTAGTACGTATACATGGTAGACTCCTGCTGCTAGTGTTCTAAACCAATAGAGCATGCTATAGGAGCAGAAAAGAGGGAGCTAGGGGTAGGAGATGGAGCCAACTCACCGAAGAACTTGTGGTCGCCATCGTACACAGCTGCCATAACGATGGTCACCTTGTTGATCTTGTCCTTGAAGTTCTCTAACTCCAAGTTGTTCCACTTTAGCTCGGTATTTTCTCAACCGTATGTGTACATGCATCAGGGCATACATAAAATATTCAAGTCAATATTCTTAGCTAATTGTGATGTAATGAAAACAATTACTTAAGGACTTGGGGTAAAAATTGATTTTAGACATCAAAATTTGTAGCGCTCATTTCAACCTTGTTCAGATAAACTTGAGGTAAATTAGCAGTAAGGATATTAGTTACAAACTAGGTGAAACACAAACAAAATCCTATTGTATTTATGGATCTCGACTTGTTTAAACTAGAGCAGATCGTTCAACTTGTCCAATCTAGCAGTCTAAAAAGAGAGAAATATGTTCTCAGTTACACATTAATTAGGACAGGAATGAAAGACAATAATGTAAGCAAGAACTTTAAATGTATTGTAGCATCTCTAGCACTGTTGTTGTTTGCATATTAAAACCAATGGTTGACAGCTATGGATCATCACTGATAAATATGCATCTGATGCTACCACTTAATTTCAGCACATGACAAGACCAAAAGTGTATCAACAGCAGCATCAGCAACATACTAACATCGGCATCAGAATAAAGCCATAAATAGATATAGATCAAACCCAGCCGGCCAGGACCAAGTACCCAAGCAATTAGCCACCCAACAGCTTACAAGATAGGCATCAAGGAGAGCTTGACAACAGCAAGCAGTTGCTGTCAACGCCACCACCACCAGAGACACACAAAAGACAGCACTAGCAGCACACACACAACAAGCACACATCTAAGTCACCCATCTAGAGCACTATAAATAGAGCAACCCAACCATGGAAATAGTTTGATAGCTACTAGTACAACTGTACCAAATAGGAGTTGGACCAAGCCCAAACCTAAGAATTAGTGTGAAGCAGCAAGGAGGTGCAGGCTCGCTGTCGGTGTCAAAACCGGCGGATCTCGGGTAGGGGGTCCCAAACTTTGCGTCTAAGGCGGATGGTAACAGGAGGCGGGGGACACGATGTTTACCCAGGTTCGGGCCCTCTCGATGGAGGTAATACCCTACTTCCTGCTTGATTGATCTTGATGATATGAGTGTTACAAGAGTTGATCTACCACGAGATCGTAGAGGCTAAACCCTAGAAGCTAGCCTATGGTATGATTGTTGTTGTCCTACAGACTAAACCCTCCGATTTATATAGACACTGGAGGGGCTAGGGTTTCACAGAGTCGGTTACAAGGGAGGAGATCTACATATCCGTACTGCCAAGCTTGCCTTCCACGCCAAGGGGAGTCCCATCCGGACACGGGACGAAGTCTTCAATCTTGTATCTTCATAGTCCAACAGTCCGGCCAAAGGATATAGTCCGGCTGTCCGAGGACCCCCTAATCCAGGACTCCCTCAGTAGCCCCCAAACCAGGCTTCAATGGCGATGAGTCCGGCGCGCAGATTGTCTTCGACATTGCAAGGCGGGTTCTTCTCCAAATTCTAAGTACCTGTTGAGTAGTGTCCGACTTCCCATAAATGTTGCACTCCTTGGCTTCCGCGCCTAATAATGGCTATCTTCCATGTGTCGAGCGAATGCGAGAAGCCAGGGCATTTTTACATTTGCCACCCTAGCCATGTGAGTAAATCGTCCATTAAAGAGACGGGGATTCTTAGATCTAGATCACACCATCTTCCCACAGCGAGTATCCATCGGAGCGCGCCCAAAAAAAATCCATTCCAACATGGTCGGCCATTGCAGCTCCTCTCGCTCTCGTAGCCCTAAGCCCGACAATTGGAAGAAGTGTTCCGTCCCCCACAGCCAATTAGTAGAGTTACAGACCCAGGGATTTCTCCCTCCAGCGTATATGGTCCCCGTTCGAGCCAGGCTCGCCACCTACAATGGCGGGGAGCAAGAGGAGAGCTTTTCCAACCCATCCATGGGGGAGCGGGTAAGCCTTGTCCCTTACTTATTAAGAGGGCTTGGATTTCCAATCCATCCGTTCCTCCGCGGGCTCCTGGAGTTCTATGGCCTCCAGCTGCATAATTTTACTCCCGCCTCCATATTACACATCGCTGGTTATGTCGCCCTTTGCGAGCTGTTTCTGGGCTGCGAAGCTCATTTCGAGTTATGGAAGAGGCTATTCTGCCTCGTACCCCGTACACAGGAGGGGTCAATATACCAAGTGGGCGGAGCCGAAATATGGCGCATCGCCGGGACCGGATACCTGTCCGGTACTCCGAAGAAGACATCCGAGGACTGGCCTTCGGAGTGGTTTTACATGGAGGACGTCCCCCTTTCAGACCCTATTCGGATGGGCCTTCCTGAGTTTAATAACGCCCCTTTGAAGAAACGCCGCAGCTGGCACCCTCGGAGCCCCCAGGAGGAAGATAACAGATAGGTCCTTTACATGATGGGCCGGATACAAACACTGGCCAAATCAGGATTGACACTAATCGAGGTTATGTCCATATGTATAATGCGGGGGGTGCAGCCACTTCAATTTCGGGGACATCCCATGTGGAACTTCAATGGAGAAGACGATGCCACCCGCTGCGGTCGTAAAGGTCCGGACTCCGTCACTGCTCTGGCGAAAATTCTATCCGATTTGTACAAAGGAGAGGAAGAGGTGTTCATCTGCATTAAGCCACGGGATGGATTCTCCATGTACAACCCTCCCAGCTGGGTGAGCTGCCACTTTATACTCCCAACCTTCCCGCACTTTTTGTCATAAATATTTACCTTGCTATTTCATAGCAGGAATTGCGAAAAGCTGTGAGGAAGGTCCACAGCCCGCCTCCACAACCAGAGGACCCTGACTGGGCCCTCTACCCCGGACTCAAAGAAGATCCGGACACATTTGTGGATCTTGTTGACAGGACGTTCTATCAATTGAGCTGCAATGATGCCATGGTGGCCATCATAGCCGTTTATCCTGGACTGCTCCCTGCATCGCATGTAAGTAAGACCAGAGTCCTGACTTCTGAGATGAATCCCTTTTTCTGCACTTCACCTACCGCACACATATGGTGTCTTACAGGGAAGGCCCTCGGGACGCCATGCCGAACCCGCGGTGACTCACCAACAAGGGGCACCGAAGCCGGATAGGCTTAAAAGGAAGGCGGTCAGGACTGAGACGCCGTCGCAGAGGTATGAAACAGAACCCCTGCTCCGTGGTTGTCTTCTTTTAAAACATAATAACGCCCATGTTTCCTAGTAGGAAAAACGCTCGCCGGACTATACCTGGAGAGGTTGTCGGTCACGCCTCCACCAGTCGGGCTCCAGAGCCGGACATGGAGGCGGACGCTAACATGGGGCGAACGCCGGATGTTCCTCCTATAGAGGATGCAGACAGGCTATCCGCTACAAATTCCGAAGTGGAGAGCGCCATGAATCACATGCGTCGCCGGGCCATACTCCGTGACGCTTGTTTCTCCCAAGAGTCATTCGACGCCTTTAACTCAGGAGATTCGTACATCCGAGCTACCCAAAATGGTCTTTCCAAAGCCACGGACCAGTATGTAAAGGATATACAGGTAAGAAAATCTAATAATTATGTGTATCAGTAGCCCCTGAGACTTGAAACAGTTGGCACAATTGATTTAAGGATCATTGTGTGCATAGGTTCTTACGGAGAAGAATACCCGGTTGTCTCAAGAGCTGGAGGAGTGCAAAGCCCAACTTCAGGCCGCAATTGCCGCAGTAAAGGAGTCAGAGAAGGCCCCGTCAGGTAATACTTGTTTTCATTGCAAAGAATGATAGGTACCAGGTAGTATGCGGCACACATGCAGATCTAACAATAGATTCTGCAGATGGCTCCGGAGTGAATCCGGAGGTCGTGATAGGGGATGAGCCGCTTGCTCAACGACAGCTAAAGGCTGGCGAGCGCGTGCTTACACGGGTTAGGCGGGAGAAAAATGATATCCAAGATGCCAATATCCAGCTGGGCGTGGAACTGAAAGATGTTCGAGCCCAGCTTGTTGACTCCGTAAAGGAGAATAAGAGGCTTCGACGTGGCATTTTCAGTAAGTGCTTGAACAAACTTTTAAACAGTTCGGCGAAGAAACTGGCTAACAGAGTTATGTCTGCAGGTATGCTGACGGGTCGTCCCGCGGAGGAAATGCCCGGGTCGCGGGTGATCTTCTGCCTGAGCACTTCCAACTGCACGAACGAGTTCAGCGGGTGATGCAGGGCATTGCCCAAGCCTTGTGGCCATCCGCCTCCTTGCCCGAAGGCATGGGGGAGCTTGTAGAGAAGCTCAAGGGGGCACGGCGGCGCTTCCGATTATGGAAGATATCAGTCTGCCGACAAGGTGCGAGGGAAGCCTGGGCCATGGTGAAGACGCGGTATACCAAGGCTGACCCGAACCACATGGCCGAGGTCGGACCTGTCGGGTCCGATGGGAAAGAGATCCCCGTCAGTTTGGTGTATGACCAAGTAGAATTAGCCGCAAAGTATTCCCAACAGGATTGCAGGCTAGAAAGCCTGTTGGATGGTATAGAAGAAGAATTTAGTGTGTCTAAGTGACTATGTACTTCAAGTGACATGTATTGTCCCTAGCCGGATTGTAAATCATTTGTCATGGCAGACCTTTTCGCTTTGACCTCTGGACCCGACAGTCCGGAGTGTATCCGAATACCCGCTCAGTTATGAAAAAATCGGGGTACGCGTGGAAACCAGGCATAGGGGTTATAAGTGCTTGAACAGACAAGTACCCAACTAGCTATGTTATATTACATGGATAGTAAGAAACATCTTCCAGGGAGAATAGCTCCGTTAAGGGTTCCTTTCCCTGGGTACGCATGCCCTAATGTGCATGTCTGAACTGCGAAAAGAGATGCAGGATATAAACTTCTGGGGGCATGTAGTAAAATAAATAGAAATCATATTTTGTTCGCCGACCGAGTATTCCCTTAAGTACGCTAGCTTTCGGCTTCATCCAGTCTGACGTACACATCCAGCTGACCCGGCAGTAACAATCACAGAGGTGTTCCCCTTATGCCCTAGCCGAATTAACGGGAACGTAAACACAAGAGCCAGGCAACCCAGCTTGGCCAAAACTTAAGTCATATCGATGCATATAATGGCGAAAAAAGGTACATGTGGAAGAATAACACATGTGTGGGGCATAGAGCCCGGAAAATAGTTATATTAAGCTTCTGTATAAGAAGCCCCCATGTATAATGAGCGCGGCTAGCGCATTAAGATTGTGTAGTCGAGACACATTTTAGCCTTTGAAGGCCTTGAAGAAAAATGGTGAAGAAAGAGAGAAAGAAAGAAAAGACAGATAACGAATATATAAAAAATTGACAGAGGTAAGGAGACGAACACCGGGGTCCAGCACTACGCGTAGAACCTTCAGAGTCTGGCTGTGTTCCATGGGTTTGGCTCGAGTCGATTGTCCGATGCATCCCGCAGACGGTACGCTCCACCGGTCAGAACTTGGTCAATAACGAAGGGACCTTCCCATTTGGGCTTGAGCTTGTTCCTTTTCTTCTCCGGTAGGCGTAGAACGATTTCACCAATGTTATAAGTTTTGGCCCGTACTTCTCTGCTTTGATACCTTCGAGCCTGTTGCTGCTAGAATGCGGAACGGGCTTTTGCCACGTCACACTCCTCCTCCAGGGCGTCCAAACTGTCCTGCCGACCAAGCTCGGCTTCTTTCTCTTCATACATGTGCACTCGAGGTGAGTCATGTATTATGCCGCAGGGCAGTACCGCCTCTGCGCCATACACCATAAAAAACGGTGTGTATCCGGTAGTGCGATTCGACGTGGTCTGCAGCCCCCATAGTACGGAGTCGAGCTCCTCTACCCAGTGCGTATCAGATTCCTTCAAGGATCGCACTAATCTGGGTTTAATGCCGCTCATGATAAGACCATTTTCTCGCTCGACTTGACCGTTAGTTTGTGGGTGATAGACAGAATCATAGTCGAGCTTAATGCCCATGTTGCTGCACCATAGTTTTACCTCGTTGGCTGTAAAGTTCGAGATGTTATCGGTGATGATGCTGTGGGGGATGCCATAACGGTGTACAACCCCGGATATGAAGTCTATCACTGGTACAGATTCGGCCGTTTTAACTGGTTTGGCTTCTATCCATTTGGTGAATTTGTCCACCATGACCAATAGGTATTTTTTCTTATGGCTTCCCCCTTTAAGGGGTCCGACCATATCGAGCCCCCAGACCGCAAAGGGCCAAGTGATGGGGATTGTTTAGAGAGCGGTAGGTGGCATATGGCTTTGGTTTGCGAGAAGCTGGCAACCGAGGCAACGTTGGACGAGGTCCTGTGCGTCTGCTCGGGCCATCGGCCAGTAGAAACCTGTACGGAAGACCTTGCTTACAAGGGCCCGGGCCGCGGCGTGGTGGCCGCCGTGTCCAGCATGAATTTCTGCCAAAAGTTCCCGTCCTTCCTCTTCGGAGATGCACCTTTGAAGGACTCCGGTAGCGCTTTTCTTATAAAGCTCTCCCTCGTGGACCTTTTAGGCTTTAGACAGCTGCACAATGCAGCGTGCCTCGTTTGGGTCCTCGGGTAGTTCCTGTCAAGTTAGGTAGGCCAGGAATGGTTCTGTCCATGGGGCGATGACAGCCATTATCACGTGGGCGGAAGGTGTTGTTTTGGTGGCAGAGCCTCCGGTTATGTCAGAGTGTTCGGTATCTGGTGTTGTGGCCGGGTCCGGACTATTGTTACCGGTCTCTCCTTCCCATACTACAGATGGCTTAAACAGCCTTTCCAAGAAGATATTAGGTGGGACAGGGTCGCGCTTAGCACCGATGCGGGCGAGGATATCCGCTGCCTGATTGTTTTCCCAGGCCACGTGGTGGAATTCAAGCCCCTCGAACCGAGCTGGCATTTTGAGTACGGCGTTGCGATAAGCCGCCATTTTTGGATCCTTGGCATCGAAGTCTCCATTTATTTGAGATATTGCGAGGTTCGAGTCCCCACGCACCTCCAGGCATTGGATGCCCATGGAGACTGCCATCCGGATACCATGTAACAGGGCCTCATATTCTGCTGCGTTGTTGGGGTCTGTGTATAGTATTTGGAGTACGTATTGGACTGTATCTCCGGTGGGGGATGTCAGGACGACGCCAGCCCCCAGACCAACCAACATTTTGGAGCCGTCAAAGTGCATAACCCAATTGGAGTACGCGTCGTACTCTTTAGGGAGTTCGGCTTCTGTCCATTAGGCGACGAAATCAGCCAGTACTTGTGACTTAATGGCTCGTCGTGGTTTGTATATTATGTCGAACGGGAGGAGCTCAATAGCCCATTTGTCAATCCGGCCCATGGCCTCGCGGTTGTTTATTATGTCGTTGAGTGGTACTTCAGAGGCCACCGTGATTGAACACTCTTGAAAGTAGTGTCGTAGTTTCCGGGATGCCATGAAGACCGCGTATGCTATCTTTTGATAATGCGGGTACCGTTATTTGCATGGAGTGAGGACGGTGGATACATAGTATACCGGCTTTTGAAGCGGGAACTTATGTTCGTCCGTCTCTCGTTCGACGACGAGCACTGCGCTTACAACTTGATGTGATGCCGCTATATATAACAACATTGGTTCGCCGACATTTGGCGCGGCCAAGATTGGGTTGGTGGCCAAGATGGCTTTTATTTCTTCCAATCCGGCCGTGGTCGCATCCGTCCACTCGAAGTGTTCGGTGCGCCGAAGAAGGCGATAAAGAGGTAGTGCCTTTTCTCCTAATCGGGAGATAAAGTGGCTTAAGGCAGCCACGCATCCAGTTAATTTCTGGATTTGCTTGAGGTCTGTTGGGATAGCCAACTGTGAAAGAGCCCGGATTTTAGCCGGATTTGCTTCAATTCCTCTATTGGAGACGATGAAGCCCAAGAGCTTTCCGGCGGGCACGCCGAAAACGCATTTTTCCGAATTGAGCTTGATGTCATATGTTCAGAGATTGTCGAACGTGAGCCTCAAGTCGTCTATTAAGGATTCGACGTGTCTGGTTTTAATGACCACGTCGTCCACGTATGCCTCCACTGTTTTGCCGATTTGTGTTTCCCGGCATGTCTGAATCATGCGTTGATAGGTTGCACCAGCGTTTTTGAGCCCGAAAGGCATGGTGTTGAAACAGAAGGGGCCGTATGGAGTGATAAATGTTGTTGCGGCTTGGTCGGACTCCGCCATCTTAATTTGATGGTATCCGGAGTATGCGTCGAGGAAACACAATGAGTCGTGTCCTGCGGTAGCGTCGATAATTTGATCGATGCGAGGGAGGGGGAAGGGATCCTTAGGGCAAGCCTTGTTAAGGTCCTTGAAGTCGACACATAGGCGCCAGGATTTGTCCTTCTTTGGTACCATCACCAGGTTTGCTAGCCAGTCCGGATGTTTTATTTCTTGGATGAATCCGGCATCCAATAACTTGGCTAGCTCTTCTCCCATGGCTTGTCGCTTAGGCTCAGAGAAATGCTGGAGAGTCTGCTTGACTGGCTTGAACCCCTTTAGAATGTTAAGGCTGTGTTCGGCCAGCCTGCATGGGATTCCTGGCATGTCTGAAGGATGCCAGGCGAATATATCCCAATTCTCGCGAAAGAACTCCCGTAGTGCGGCATCTGTTGCGGGGTTCAGCTGTGCCCCGATGGATGCTGTTTTTGTAGGGTCCATTGGGTGGACCTGGAATTTGACTATTTCGTCCGCTGGTTTAAAAGAGGTGGACTTGGGTCTTTTGTCGAGTATCAAGTCGTCCCTGTCCACCATGGAGCGCAGCGCAACGCAGTAAGTTCTTCGGCCGCAAGGGCATCGGATAACGCCTCGAGGGCCAGTGCGGCGGTTTTATTTTCTGCGCGGAGTGCTATGTCCGGATCACTAGCTAGAGTGATGATTCCATTGGGCTCGGGCATTTTGAGCTTCATGTACCCGTAATGGGGTATAGCTTGGAAGATCGTGAATGCCTCCTGTTGGGGACGTCAAAACGACGCCAGCCCCCAGACCAGCCAACATTTTGGAGCCGTCGAAGTGCATGATCCAGTTGGAATATGTGTCGTACTCTTTAGGGAGTTCGGCTTCCGTCCATTCGGCGACGAAGTCGGCCAATACTTGCGACTTGATAGCTCGCTGTGGCTTGTAAGTTATGTCGAATGGGAGGAGCTCAATGGCCCATTTGGCAATCCGGCCCGTCGCGTCGCGATTGTTTATAATATCATTAAGTGGCACTTCCGAGGCTACCGTTATCGAACACTCTTGAAAGTAGTGTCACAGTTTCCGGGATGCATGAATACCGCGTAAACTATCTTTTGATAATGCGGCTACCGTGACTTGCATGGAGTAAGGACAGTGGATACATAGTAAACCGGCTTTTGAAGGGGGAATTTATGTCCGTCCGTTTCTCGTTCGACGACGAGCACTGCGCTCACAACTTGATGAGTTGTCGCAATGTATAATAGCATTGGCTCGCCAATGTTTGGCGCGGCCAGGACTGGGTTGGTTGCCAATATGGCTTTTATTTCTTCCAGTCCGGCTGTGGCGGCATCCGTCCACTCGAAGTGTTCGGTGCGCCGAAGGAGGCGATAAAGGGGTAATGCCTTTTCTCCCAGTCGGGAGATAAAGCGGCTTAGAGCCGCCACGCATCCAGTCAATTTTTGTATTTGTTTGAGGTCCTTTGGGATATCCAATTGTGACAGAGCTCGGATCTTGGCCGGATATGCTTCAATTCCTCTATCGGATACAATGAAGCCCAAGAGCTTTCCGGCTGGTGCGCCGAAAACGCATTTTTCCGGGTTGAGCTTGATGTCATATGTTCGGAGGTTATCGAATGTGAGCCTCAAGTCGTCTACTAAAGATTCGACGTGTTTTGTTTTAACAACCACGTCATCTACGTACGCCTCCACTGTTTTGCCGATCTGGTTTGCCAAACATGTCTGAATCATGCGCTGATATGTTGCGCCGGTGTTTTTGAGCCCGAAGGGCATTGTGTTGAAGCAGAAGGGGCCGTATGGTGTGATGAATGTCGTTGCGGCTTGGTCTGGCTCTGCCATCTTAATTTGATGGTAGCCGGAGTATCCGTCGAGGAAACACAATGAATCGTGTCCTGCGGTAGCGTCGATAATTTGATTGATGCGGGGGAGGGGGAAGGGGTCCTTTGGGCAAGCCTTGTTGAGGTCCTTAAAATCGACGCATAGGCGCCAGGATTTGTCCTTCTTTGGTACCATCACCAGGTTTGCTAGTCAGTCCGGATGTTTTATTTCTCTGATGAATCTGGCTTCCAATAACTTGGCTAGTTCCTCTCCCATGGCTTGTCTCTTAGGTTCGGAGAAACGCCAAAGAGCCTGCTTGACTGGCTTGAATCCTTTTAGAATATTTAGGCTATGCTCGGCCAGCCTGCGTGGGATTCCTAGCATGTCTGAGGGGTGCCAGGAAAAAATGTCCCAGTTCTCGCGTAGGAACTCTCGTAGTGCGGCGGCGACATCAGGGTTTAATTGTGCCCCGATGGAAGCTGTTTTTGTAGGGTCCGTTGGATGGACTTGGAATTTGACTATTTCGTCAGCCGGTTTAAAGGAGGTGGACTTGGATCTTTTATCAAGTATCACATCGTCCATGTTCACCGTGAAGCGCAGCGCAGTCAGTTCCTCCGCCGCTAGGGCTTCGGATAGTGCCTCGAGGGCCAATGCGGCTGTCTTGTTTTCGGCGTGGAGTGCTATGTCCAGATCACTAGCAAGAGTGATGATTCCGTTAGGCCCGGGCATTTTAAGCTTCATGTAGATGACTTGGAAGATTGTAAACGCCTCCCGCCCTAACAGAGCGTGGTATCCGCTACTGAACAGGGCCACTTGGAACATAACCTCTTCGGACCTGTAATTATCCGGCATGCCGAACACTACATCTAGTGTGATTTTTCCTGTGCAGCGTACTTCCCGACTAGGGATTATTCCTCTAAAGGTTGTGCTGCTTTGCTCAATGCGGTTCCAGTCTATTTCCATTTTTTGAAGGGTTTCCTCATAAATGAGGTTCAATCCGCTGCCGCCGTCCATGAGTACCTTGGTGAGTCGAAAGCCATCCACTATTGGACTGAGGACCAATGCGGCTGGTGCTCGGGTTGTTGGGAATTTAGGTTCGTCACTGGCATTAAATGTAATAGCCCTGTCACTCCATGTGTTTATTGTTGCCACATGGTAGACTTCGGGAAGGCTGCAGAGTGTTCTTTTTCGCATATTATTTGATGCAAAAGTCTCAAAGACTGTTAATACCGTACTGGTATCCCTGGGATGGTGCTCTCTGTCTTCTGAAATTAGAAGATCTTCGCCACTTTTGGCCACCTGCCGGAGTATCCAACATGCTCTAAGGCTATTAGTTGGTATGGCGCCCTCTGTACTGTGAATTTTACAGGGTCCATTGAGCCATCCCTCCAATATGGTTCCGTGCCCTGTAGAGGGTTTTTGCTTTGGTGCTTAACCTGGGTGTCTGGCAAAAATGCAACCTTTAATTTCGGACTGGGTTTGTATTCAGGGCCGGATTGTCCCAAAATTTGATTTCGGTTTTCCACGCGCTTTCCATCGCACAGTACTTTCGTACTATGGATGCCAAGTCGGCGAAGCGTGTAATTTCACGGCGACTTATGGCGTTGAGGATCCCCTTGTCCGTACAATTATTGCATAAGAATGAGATTGTGTATTCCTCGCGGCAGTCCTTGACCTTGTTCATTACCAGGAGGAATCTGGCCTAGTAATGGTGTATTGTTTCTTCGGGCTCTTGCATAATATGGGATAGATCGCTTGTGTTTGGGTGGGTGGGTGTAAATGAATCCGAGACCTCACCCATCTGGGACTCAGGGGGCAGGGAGTTTCCAGACTCG
Source organism: Aegilops umbellulata (assembly GCA_032464435.1). Classification (NCBI taxonomy): domain Eukaryota; kingdom Viridiplantae; phylum Streptophyta; class Magnoliopsida; order Poales; family Poaceae; genus Aegilops; species Aegilops umbellulata. The sequence continues at coordinate 472,233,632 of CP136056.1, read as the reverse complement.
GAAGTTTGGATTCTTGGATGTTGTCCAATGAATCTAGCCCACTGCCTGACTCTAGGGTCAGGGCTTGAGTGACGTCCTCCCCTCCGCGGGTATCCGGCTTGGAGGGATCGGGAATTTGGACATAACTAGTCCTTCAGATAGATGAAGGGTCGCCGCATTGTTCCTCCACCACTGCGACGTGATGGGTGACCTGGGGAGAGTTAATCTCTCTCAGATCGGGATTAGGCCCAATCTGATCGTAGTCTGTAGCGACTCCTAGGGCGGCAATGCGATCCAAGAGCTCGTTTAGGGAAGAGAGCTCCATCGGATCTAACTGCTCGGCGAGTTCCGAGTTGACGTGAAGATTGCTTTCGATGACCCGAGAAGTCATCGTCGGCGCAGCGGCCGAACGGGCGGTCACAAGAAAACCACCTAGCCGGAGAGTTTGGCCGATAGCCAAAGCTCCTTTAGCAACAGTGCCGTCTTTAAAGACGGGATGAGGCATCCTTCCTGATGGCGGTGGCACAGCGAAACTCTCAATGAAAGCACCAATGTTGGTGTCAAAACCGGCGGATCTCGGGTAGGGGGTCCCGAACTGTGTGTCTAGGCGGATGGTAACAGGAGACAAGGGACACGATGTTTTTACCCAGGTTCACGCCCTCTCGATGGAGGTAAAACCCTACTCCTGCTTGATTAATATTGATGATATGGGTAGTACAAGAGTAGATCTACCACGCGATCAGAGAGGCTAAACCCTAGAAGCTAGCCTATGGTATGATTGTTGTTGTCCTACGGACTAAAACCCTCCGGTCTATATAGACACCGGAGAGGGCTAGGGTTACACAGAGTCGGTTACAATGGGAGGAGATCTACATATCCGTATTACCAAGCTTGCCTTCCACGCCAAGGAAAGTCCCATTTGGACACGGGATGAAGTCTTCAATCTTGTATCTTTATAGTCCAACAGTCCGGCCAAAGGATATAGTCCGGCTGTCCGGACACCCCCTAATCCAGGACTCCCTCACCTCCCATCCTAAAAGGGCGTGATATCCACTGCTGAACGGGGCCACTTGGAATGTGATTTCTTCAGACCTGTAGTTCTCCGGTGTGCCGAATACCACATCTAGTGTGATTTTTCCCGCACATCGTGCCTCCCGACTAGGGATAATTCCTCTGAAGGTCGTGCTGCTTTGCTCAATGCGGTTTTTGTCTATTTCCATTTTGTTAAGAGTCTCCTCGTAGATGAGGTTTAATCCGCTGCCGCCGTCCATGAGCACTTTAGTAAGCCGGAAGCTGTCCACGATTGGACTAAGGACCAAAGCGGCTGGTGCTCGGGCTGTTCGGAATTGAGGTTCGTCACTGGCATTGAAGGTTATGGCCGTGTCGTTCCATGGATTAATTGCTGCAACATGCATGGCAGACTTCGGCAAGGTTGCAGAGTGCTCGCTTGCGCCTATTATTTGAGGTGAAGGTCTCGAAGACTGTAAGTACTGTATTGTTGTTTTCCATGGGATGGCGCTCTGCGGTATTGTTGATGAGGAGATCCTCACCGCTCTTGGCCACCTGCCGGAGTACCCTACATGCTCTAAGGCTATGTATTAGCGTGGTATCTGTTGTACCATGAATTTTGCATGGCCCATTAAGCCATTCCTCTAATACGGTTCCACGCCCTGTAGTGGGCTTTTGTTTCTTTATAATTGGATCAGGTGACTTACGAGAGTACACCCTTTTAGTTCGGGCGGGGGGTTTAGTGAGAGCCGAAGGATCCCAAAATTTTGTTTGGGTTTTCCAAGCGCTTTCCATCGCACAATACTTTCGTACTATGGCCGCCAAGTCAGCGAAGTGCGCTATGTCACGGCGACTTATGGCGTTGAGGATTCCCCTGTCCGTGCAATTTTTGCAAAAGAATGAAATTGTGTCTTCCTCGCGACAGTCCTTAACCTTGGTCATTACTAGGAGGAATCTGGCCCAATAGTGGTGTACTGTCTCTTGGGGCTCTTGTCTAATGTGGGAAAGATCAATTATATCTGGGTGGGTGGGTAGATTTAGGTCCGAACCCTGACCCGATCTGAGACCCAGGGGCGGAGGAGTTTCCGAGTTTGGCAGTTCGGGCTCCGGGATGTTGCCCAATAGCTCTGGCCCGCTGCCTGATTCTAGGTTCAAGGTTTGGGCCATGTCCTCCCGTAAACAGGTATCCGGCTCGGAGAGCTCGGGAATCCGGACATAGTTTGTCCTCAAGATAGAGGAAGAATCGCTGCATTGCTCCTCCACCACCGCTATCTGATGGGTGACCGGAGGGGAGTTGATCTCCCTTTGGTCGGGTTTAAGCCCGATCTGATCATAGTCCGTAGCGACTCCCAAGGCGGCGATGCGATCCAAGAGCTTGTTCAAGGAAGAGAGCTCCATTGGATCCAACTGCTCGGCGAATTCCGAGCCGACGTGGAGGCTGTTTTCAATAACCCAAGAAGTAATCGTCGGCGCAGCGGCCGAACAGGCGGTCAAGACGAAACCGCCTAGCCGGAGAGTTTGGCCTACAGCCAGGGCTCCCCCAGAGGTGATGTTGTCCTTGACAATGAGACGAGCCATCCATCCTTATGATGGCGGCACAGTGGAACTCTCAATGAAAGCACCAATGTCGGTGTCAAAACCGGCGGATCTCGGGTAGGGGTCCCGAACTGTGTGTCTAAGGCGGATGGTAACAGTAGGCGGGGGCCATGATGTTTACCCAGGTTCGGGCCCTCTCAATGGAGGTAATACCCTACTTCCTGCTTTATTGATCTTGATGATATGATTATTACAAGAGTTGATCTACCACAAGATCGTAGAGGCTAAACCCTAGAAGCTAGCCTATGGTATGATTGTTGTTGTTGTCCTACGGACTAAACCCTCCGGTTTATATAGACACCGAGGGGGCTAGGGTTTCATAGAGTCAGTTACAAGGGAGGAGATCTACATATCCGTACGGCCAAGCTTGCCTTCCATGCCAAGGAGAGTCCCATCCGGACACGGGATGAAGTATTCAATCTTGTATCTTCATAGTCCAACAGTCCAGCCAAAGGATATAGTCCGGCTATCGGAGGACCCCCTAATCCAGGACTCCCTCACTCGCCACAAGAATAAGGATAACCAGAGCTTCAATACCAAGCTACTCAGCACTAGACGTAGGACTGGAGGGATGGAATCCTCGGGCGTGCACAGAAATGTTGTGTCATGCATCACAGGATTTGTCGGAATTCTTGGAGCCACAAAAATAACTTTAGAACCCACAGAGGCCTCAGGCTAGCGCCATAGGCAATAAGATCAGGCAACATCTATTCTTATCAGTTTAATAGAAGAGAGAGGAATAGAAAAATAGATAAGAAAGTAGGATATAGCTAAGACAAGTAGTATCTGTTCTTAAGCAGACTCAAGTTAGCATAGAAGAAATAATCAGGGTAGCACCCAACTGAACATCTGCATCTACAGAATACTGCACTCCACTTACACATGGTATTTTTCTGCAAATAGGACACAACACCCACAAGCACATGGACGGATAGCTTCAGCAAGTGTTACTGCAACTATACATCAATAATAGTAGTTACAGCAAGAGAGGTTAAACAGACCTATGGTAAGGAAAATACCATGAACAACATCTATAATGAAGATAACAGTAGAGGCAGTTAACTGAATCCACTAACAAATAGTGTTGTAATTGACAATAACAATAGTTATAGTAAGGAATTCCAGCTAACCAGAATTACAAGCACTACTAACTGAATCAAGAAGAACACTTTAACAACCATAACAACTGAAGTACTACACCAACAGCAGTTAACCTAATAACTAAAGAACTCTTCAGTTAATAGGAACAGCAGAGCCACTTAGGAGCAAACAACAGATTAAGCACTGCTGCTAACCAACTTAGCAAATCCAGAGCAACCCCATATCACCAGAGCATCACATGAGCACATATATAAAGCAAGTACACATGGGCAGTTACTGACGGACCATAGAACCGCATGAGTTTATCACCAGAGAGCTCCAGTAGGAGTTGATGCTTGGTTGCAGCATCTAGCAGCAACTAGTAGAGCCCCACATCCAACCCAAATCATGGCCAAGGCCATGCAGGAGCTAGACCAGAGAAGAGGAACGGGGAGGAGCTCACAAGAAGGAGGTTGTAGCCATAGCAGAGGCTCAGCCACACCACGGCTGTGGTGTGACCATCACCACATCCAAGAGAGGGTCTGGAAGCCGCCGAAGCACCACCATGGCGACCAGGGAGAGCGCCGGGCACGGTGGCGCCACCCCAAGGACATCACCACACGAAGACGCCACCCGAGGGGAACCAACACACCACGGTGAGCCACTGGAGGCGCCGGATGAAACCCCATGATGACCAGGGGCGGAAGGCCGCCAGAAGCTTCCTAGTGCGACACCCGCGGTGGTGGGCGTGCCCCTGCCGGCGCGGACCGTGAGGCTCGGGTCCCCGGCGCGGACCGTGAGCCGCTCGCCCGAGGCCGCCACCACGAGGCACGCGAGCGCCCATAGGAAGGCGGCCGTGGCAGAGGAGGACGCACGGGCCATCGCGTCAGCGTGGGAGGGAAGGGGAGGGGGACGCGGCAGAGATCGAGATCAGAGGGGGGGCGACACAACAACCAAAACCCTAGCCATGTGAGGGGACGTGGGTGAGCAGTAGAAGCCGAGAGAGGCGGATCTCCCTGTAGGAAAGGGAGCTCAGATCGGGGCGGTGAGGGATAGTGGAACTCGCCCGAATCAGGGCGGGAGAGAGCTGGGATGGCGGATAGGGGTGTGAGGGGTAGGGCGGCGGTGTCGATCTGAATCGGGGGAGAAGATGAGAGGAGGTCGATGGGAGTTAGGGTTTGGGGTAGGTGGGCTACGGGTGGGATTTTCTTTTTCTTTTTTACTCCTTTTTTATTTAGATAAATGGGATGAATGGCTGGATGTGTTCCATGTCATCGATCCATGGCACAAATGTTTCAACCAATGAGAACAAAGCTTATGTACTTGTGTTTTTTCTTTTTGCTTCTCTTATATTTTTTGCATGAGGGTGCATCTTGGAATGCATAGTTTGTTCAAATGGTATCATTTTTTCCACAAAGGTGCATCTTGGAATGGCGAACAATGTTGGCTAAGAAAGTTTTCATTTTCTTTGCACGGAAATTTCATTTTCCATTTTTCGAGTGACCAAAATGAGTTTTTTTGTGAAGAACCTACCAAATAATTGTTTCAAAATTGGACCAAATAAATTTTCTAAAATACTAGGCCATATTTAATGTACAATTTACCAAATGGTTGGGTGCCAAAATTTTTGATCCACCTCTCATGAAAAATACAAATTTATGTCTATTTAGCTGGAAGCGGGTCAAATTTGAACTGCAGCTGCCTCATAGTTTGCTCATGATTTTTCCAACAATCATTTTTTGGTACAAAAGTATCTATTTAATCAGAGATACACCAAAAACTCCAAGATTCAGCCACTAGCTAGAGAAAGGTCATGCCCGCCGTTTTGACCGCATTTTGAAAGAGCATAAAAAATTCAAAAAAAATTCAAAAAATTGGAAAACCTTCGCGTATGAGCTATCATGTATGAAGATTAATGGCTTTAAAGCCAAATGATCAATCTTATGGCCACACTCATGGCATAGTTTGTTCAGATGATCTCATATTGTGCACAAGGGTGCATCTTGGAATGGCAAACAATTTTCCTAAGGAAGTTTTCATTTTCTTTGAACGAAAAAAATCAATTTCCATTTTTTGAGTGCCCAAAATGAGTTTTTTTTGTGAAGGACCTACCATATATTTGTTGCAAAATTGGACCAAATCAATTTTAAAAAATACTAGGCCATAGTTAATGCACAATTGACCAAATGTTTAGATGTCAAAAGCTTTGATTCACCTCTCTAAAAAAGACAAATTTCCATCGATTCGGTAGGAAGCGGGTCAAATTTGAACTACAGCTGCCTCATAGTTTGCTCATGATTTTTTCCAAAAATCATTTCTAGGTACAAAAGTATCTATTTAATTAGAGATACACCAAAAAAATTCTAAGATTCAACCACTAGCTAGGAACGGTCATGCCCGCCGTTTTGACCTCATTTTGAAACGGGCATACAAAATTCAAAAAATCAAAAAATTGGAAAACCTTTGCATTGTGTCACTATGTGTGACCAAGTTACCAGAAAAAATAATAAACTTGTAATATGGTAATTATTTTTAAAAAGTTTTCTTAGAAACAAGCTATCATGTATGAAGATCAATGGCTTTCAAGCCAAATGATCAATCTTATGGCCACATTCATGGCATAGTGTGTTCAAATGATCTCATATTGTGCACAATAATGCATCTTGGAATGTCAAACAATGTTGGCTAAGAAATTTTTCATTTTCTTTGCACGAAAATTTCATTTTCCATTTTTCGAGTGCCCAAAATGAGTTTTTTTGTGAAGGACCTGCCATATATTTATTGCAAAATTGGACCAAATAAATTTTATAAAATACTAGGACATATTTAATGCACAATTGACCAAATGGTTAGGTGTCAAAAGATTTGATCCACCTCTCATGAAAAAGACAAATTTTCGTCAATTCAGTAGGAAGCGGGTAAAATTTGAACTGCAGCTGCCTCATAGTTTGCTCTTTATTTTTTTCCAAAAATCATTTCTAGGTACACAAGTATCTACTTGATTAGAGAAACACCAAAAAAATTCCAAGATCAAACCACTAGCTAGGAACGGTCATGCCCGCCGTTTTGACCGCATTTTGAAACGGGCATAAAAAATTCAAAAACAATCAAAAAATTGGAAAACCTTCACATTGTGTCATTATATGTGACCAACTTACCAGAAAAAATAATAAACTTGTAATACGGCAATTCTTTAAAAAGTGTTCTTAGAAATGAGTTATCATGTGTGAAGATTCATGGCTTTCAAGCCAAATGATCAATCTTATGGCCACATTCATGTTATAGTTTGTTCAAATGATCTAATATTGTGCACAAGGGTGCATCTTGGAATGGCAAACAATGTTGGCTAAGGAAGTTTTTATTTTCTTTGGACAAAAATTTCATTTTCCATTTTTCGAGTGCCCAAAATGAGTTTTTTTTGTGAAGGACCTACAATATATTTGTTGCAAATTTGTACCAAATCAATTTTCTAAAATACTAGGACATATTTAATGCACAATTGACCAAATGGTTGGGTGTCAAAAGTTTTGATCCACCTCTTGTGAAAAAGACAAATTTCTGTCGATTCAGCAGGAAGCGGGTCAAATTTGAACTGCACCTGCCTTATAGTTTGCTCTTTATTTTTCCCAAAATCATTTATAGGTACATAAGTATCTATTTATTCATAAATAAATGGTTTGGTGGCGATACGTCGAGGTTTGGATGGTGGCCGAGGGCCCCAACTCTAGAGCGTGTAAACTCGCATGCCCGCCGCGTGGTCACCGCATGACCGTGGCGTTGCCACGCATTCTGGGCGGCCTAGGCATGTCTAGTTGGTTGGGCACTCCCCCGGTAGGTGTCATGAAGAAGGAGGCAATAGAAGAATCTCACGAGGAGACTGAACTGAGCTCAAACATGAATTACCAGCCAAGTGTTTGATTAGTGGTGGCGAAAATGCACATGGCCAATGGGCCTGAGTTTTGGCCGAGGATGATCATCTACTAAGGACACTGTCTTGGAAAATTTGCAGCTCAAATAGAGGAGCCTAGGTGTCACTTGATTTGCAAAGTACCACACTGGACAGAAATATGAATGTTGAAGCTGGACTCAAATGAATGAATGGATTGATCTGAAATTTGGAGGAGGAGGATAACTTGGGCATATGAAGGCACTTTATAAATTTCATACCATTTGGATAAAAAAATGGTACTTCCTTTACAGTGCTCTCCACTGAACAGAAATTCGGGAAAGATGTTGAGGGAAATTGGCTAGAATAAATGAGCTAAAATTTGGTGGAGGGAGGTTCTATGGGCAGGGTCATGCCGTTGTAAATTTTTAGCAATTATAAATTAACATAAAATGCAGTTGCTTCACAAACTGAAAATATTACCAGAAACAAAGATTGGATGGTGAGCTCACACGGATTGTTATATGGGGCTCAAATTTTGTGGAGAGCTATGATTTTGGAATGTAGAAGATGTGGCAAAAATTCAGCTCATTAGGATATGCCTAGCTAGTACTTCCTTCACAACAGTTCTAGCTGAACAGAAACTTTGGAAATTTATCGAGTTAGATTTACCAGGAAAATGGAGCTAAATATTGTCATGAGGCAATGATTTGGATAGTCAAGAATGCCATTTTTTTGGGAATTTTGGGAATGACAGAAATATATGCTGCTTCACAACCTAGGGAAAAAATTGACACATAGGCAAAATTGATGAGGTGGCACCTAGTCATAGCAATGAACCACAATTTACAAGGCTATGACCATCTATATTGGTCGTTATCAGCTAGAAATAAGGCAGCGGACCAGTGTTCTTTGCTTTACAACCTTTTTTTGTAAGGAAATTACAACCTTTCTGACGAAAATGGTCATTATGGTTTAGGGTTTGGAGCCCCCCGAACGGATTTTGACCAATTGGTCTCAAAATGGTCGTAGATTTATGACCAATTCTTCCAGGGTCACTGTCGTGGGAACCACGGCCACCTATGGGGCCATGAGCCCCTTTCTGGTTCGGCGAGGGGATGGCACATTGCACAAAGAGCGGAGGAGTGTGAGACAGCACGACAGAGATCACACGAGCAGTTTTTACCCAGGTTCGGGCCACCGCGAGGCGTAAAACCCTACTCCTGCTTTGGTGGATTGATGGTGGATTGTGGTGGAAAACGCAGCGATCTTGCCCGGCAGGGTTGCCTTGGACGAGAATGGCTACGCGCATATGGGTGTACAAGGGTCCGAATCAGCCAACCCCTTCTATCATCGCTGTGGGCCTCCTTTTATAGATCAAGGGGTCACCACAGTGGGAAATCAGTCATTATGCACTGATTAGATAGCAAATAGTGATACCATACCTAACTCTGCAGGCTGACAAAGCGCATTAAATGTGTCGCTCAATGTCACATCATAGCTTGCCCGGCAGGCCCTGCCGGGCTATTTCGCCAGCTTTGCACCCGCTCGCTTGACACGTCGCAGGACGGGTGTCGTTTGCAGGTATTTTCTGTAGGAAGTGGCCGCCATGTGGCATATAGCAGTCACTTTGGAGCTTGACACCGCACTGATCAACGACGTGCATCGTGGCGAGGTGGTGTGGTGGAGCCTTGACGGGATGTTGTACTTCTGCAGGCCCCGGCAGGCCTGCTGGGGTGGTCTTGGGGATCGCTGTCGGGACGATCCTCGTCCTTGCCAGGCTCGCCTGCACGGCAACAGAGTCTTTTCCCTTTGTGGAATCTTGTCTCTCTGGCTTCGACTTGGCCTTCTTGACCTGCACTTTGGTGCTGGTCATGGTGTTGTAATCTTGTCTTCGGGCCTGTGCACAGTTCGGGCAACGGACCCAGGGTTCGTTGTACCGACAGGAGCCCCCGGGCCTAGCACGAACACGCCACTGCGTGTCATCGGGATAGGCCCTAATCAGTGCATAGGCTAGAGCGCAGATGTGGCTCCGCCCTTTGAGATCTTCTTTGCTTCTCCATTAACTTGAGCCTGGGCCAGTTTCCGGTTTTACCGCGCATTGTGCTGAATGTTACGGAGAAAACCATATCATGGCCCGCGGGCTGCCCACGTCCCACGATCACGAGGCAAAAACTGCCATCCCACTTACTTCCTGCCCGTTGGGCCATCCGCCACGTGTCCTGCATGCATTGCATAGGGTAGGTGGCGGATGCGGAGGGTGCCGAAATGGGTGCCATGGCAGAAAAAATGGGCGCCGCTGATTGGCGCAGAAGGTCGGCTCCGATTCCCTAGGTAGGGCGGTGGCCTCCTGGGCAAGAGGCCAGCCCCCCGCACCGTCCCTTTATAAAAGAGGGAAGGAACAGTGCATTTGCTCACACACTTCTTTTCTCCTTCTTCCCACCTTCCCTGTTCGCCATGCTGAGAAGGCGTGGTCGTGGCGGTGCTCCAGTGACGGTGATGACAGCTTCTGCTCGACAGCATGCCCCCCCCCCCTCCGGACAACGTGGCGGTGGAATCCACAGCGAGAGGAGGAGGGAGGGGCGAGGTCGCGGTCATCGTGGCGCTCGAGGAGGAGGAGGACGGGGAGGCGCTCCAGGTGTGCCACCGTCGGACGCTCCCCCTCTGCTGGAGGGCCATGTCGAGGCCCAACCTAGGGAGTTCTTCATCAGGTTGTACAAGCCTATGCGCGGTCGCCTCCGCCTTCCTACTCCATTCGCAAGGGAGATGGAGCTCGAACAACCGCGAGCGTTGAGGCTGCACATGAGGGGTTGTGGGAATGGTAGCTTCCGGGTAGATGTAGACTTTCCCGCCCCCCATGTCATGTACTTCTGCCGAGGCTGGAAGACATTGCTCGTGCCCATAGCTTGTCGATAGGACACGTCCTCCATTTTAAGTTAGTGGAGGATGATTTCCTGTTCGTCAAAGTTTTTGGGAGCTCGGGTGCTCGCTTAGGGCGCTGCACAGAGAGCTCGACCGACGATGAAAGCTCCTTCTCGAGCGATAGCGACACGGAGGACAGTGACGGTGATGACGATGATGCCGCCCGGGAGGGCGATGACTCTGACTCCGGCTAAACATCAGCCGGACCGTCACCGTCAAGTGGGGGCAGCACCATCATCTGCACCTGCACCCCTTTCCTGGCAAAGCGATTTGCCGGGGAGTTGGGAGCAGGGCGGTGGTGCTCCTCCAGCAGCCTTCCAGCTGGACCCCGGCAGTCTTCCTCTCGGGTTGCAGCTCCATTAGCCCTGCCATGTCCTACTTGCCTTGGTGGTGGCGGTTGGCGGGTCGCCTCCACCATGCTCTCCATCGTCGCCTCCATCGCTACCCTCCTGCTCTTGCTAGGCTACCTCTCCTCAAGCCCAGCAAGGTCAGGTCGGGCTTCTACCCAGGCACTCCTTTTTCCCTCCTCGACTTCTACTGCCATGCCTAGAAGGAGAGGGACAAGAACGGACATTACGGGGCACTTATCTTTTTTCAATCTTAAATCTGTAGGCACTTGCCAAATTTTAGTTCAAATAATGTAATCTCTTGAATCCATGTTTGTGTCATGTAAGGTTTATACTTGTTTGAAGCATATCAGTGAAAAAGATAAACCTTGTCGGGGACTCATGCATGTTTATGGCCATGCAGAGGTGGAATGCCTCTATACTTTTAAATAAACGAGTTTCCCTGGTAGGCTATCTTGTCAGTACCCTGTATTTGGCTGCCGGGGAGCTAAGCTTGCCGGGCACAAATTGTAATGAGGGACCAGCCCCCCGCCAATATTTCTTCATCAAAGGTCACTGCGACCATTCTGACCGAAACAACATTCGAGTCAAAGGATGGGATCACCTAAGTTTCAAAAGGCGGCGAGTTTTTATTATGCACAAGTTTTTACTTACAGAACACGCATGGAAAAGAGATAGAACTTATCTACTTGGCTTGTCGGAGATCGCAGTGTAGGCTCCTCTTCTCATCTCCTCTTGGGGACTGAATCCACGGCAGGAGCCTGTGGATCATGCAGATGAAAATGATGCCAGATGCAATCTTATCTATATGCAGATGTGATGCTCATGATATGCTTATGCATGCGTGCAACTTGTCGGGGGGGCCCAGCGCTTCGTTTATTTCTCTATTGCTTAGGGTATGCACCTGGCTTTGTACAAGGGGTTACATGCAACTGAGGCAAGGCCTGTACAAAAGGGTAGCTGACGGGCAGGGCCCGACAGCCACGCCTTATGGGTAGAACTTGCGGAGATGATCAATATTCCATGAGTTTTGCAATTGAATGCCATCTGCGGTCTCTAGACGGACTGCGCCAGGTCTGGTGACTCGTACTACCCGGTAATGGCCTTCCCACTTCGGCGTCAACTTGTTTGCACCCTTGGCGGACTAAACACGCCTAAGGACAAGGTCGCCTTCCTCAAAACACTAGGCATGAACCCTACAGCTGTGATAGCGACGCAGGGCTTGCTGATAGCGTGCAGCATGCATAGCAGCCCGGAGACGGTTCTCCTCGAGTAGCACAGCGTCGTCACGCCGGTGTTGATCTTGCGCTACTTCATCATAGGCAAGCACTCGAGAGGACCCATAAATGAGTTCCGTGGGGATAATTGCTTCTACCCCATAGACTAGGGAGAAGGGAGTCTGCCCGGTAGCTCGATTTGGTGTCGTTCTGAGGGACCAGAGAACTACCGGCAGCTCATCGATCCATCGCCTGCCGCACTTCTGCAGCTTATCAAATGTTCAGGTATTGAGTCCGCGTAGCACTTCAGCGTTCGCCCTCTTAGCTTGTCCATTGCTTCTGGGATGTGCAGTAGAGGAAAATGAGATCTTGCTTCCGAGGGCATGAACATATTGCATGAAGGCGCGGCTCGTGAACTGGGTGCCATTGTCGATGATGATCCGGGCAAGGACCCCAAAACGGCACACCAATCCTTTCAAGAACTTGATAGCTGACTGAGCAGTCACCTTTCTCATGGCATCTACTTCCGGCCACTTTGTAAACTTGTCGATGGAAACAAACAAGAATTCAAAGCCCCCGGCAGCTCGGGGGAAAGGGACGAGGATATAGAGCCCCCGGACCGAAAACGGCCATAACAAAGGGATTGTCTAAAGAGCTTGTGCAGGCAGATGGATGTTCTTGGAATGGAACTGGTAGGCTACACATTTGGTGACTAGCTCGATCGCATCTTGGAGGGCTGTGGGCCAATAGAATCCTTGCCGGAATGCTTTCCCAACTAATGCCCTTGATCCAATGTGGGAGCTGCACATGCCTTTGTGTATTTCCGCCAGCAGTTCCTTTCCTTCTTCCCGGCAGATGCACTTCAATTTCACACCATTAGGCCTCCTTCTGTACAGACTGTCATCGACAAACTGATACATACTGGCCCTCCGGGCTACTCTTCTAGCTTCATCTTGCTCATTGGGAAGTTCGTCGGTTTGGAGGAAGTGGACTATGTGCCTTGCCCAAGTTGGAGCCTAGGCTCGGCAACAAGGACTAATGGCACTTCCCTGCTTGTGGGGGTGCGTTCCTCGACCCCGGGGACCAGTGGCCCGGCAGAAGGGTGCAGCCCGGCAAGTGATGGGGAGTTGTTTCCGGCAGGGTTCCTTCCAGGAGCCCCGGGAGGCTCTACCGGGAGAGGCTTACCGGAGTACAATTTCCTCCTCTTTCGGGCCATTGTTGCCGGGGATACGGAGGGCTGAGTAAGATGGAGAGCAAAAGTTCCTGGTTCCACAGGAAGCTTTTGCGCAGCACACTTTGACAGATGATCAGGTATGCTGTTTTCCGCACGAGGTACGTGCTCCGTTTTTAATCCGTCAAAGCACTCCTTGATGTCTACTACGCAACCTTCTTCTTGTAGACGTTGTTGGGCCTCCAAGTGCAGAGGTTTGTAGGACAATAGCAAATTTCCCTCAAGTGGATGACCTAGGTTTATCAATCCATGGGAGGCATAGGATGAAGATGGTCCCTCTCAAACAACCCTGCAACCAAATAGCAAAGAGTCTCTTGTGTCCCCAACACACCCAATGCAATGGTAAATTGTATAGGTGCACTAGTTCGGTGAAGAGATGGTGATACAATTGCAATATGGATGGTAGATATAGGTTTTTTGTAATCTGAAAATATAAAAACATCAAGGTAACTAATGATAAAAGTGAGCGTAAACGGTATTGCAATGCTAGGAAACAAGGCCTAAGGTTCATACTTTCACTAGTGCAAGTTCTCTCAACAATAATAACATAATTGGAGCATATAACTATCCCTCAACATGCAACAAAGAGTCACTCCAAAGTCACTAATAGTGGAGAACAAATGAAGAGATTATGGTAGGGTACGAAACCACCTCAAAGTTATCCTTTCTGATCAATCTACTCAAGAGTCTGTAGTAAAATAACACGAAGCTATTCTTTCCGTTCGATCTATCATAGAGTTCGTACTAGAATAACACCTTAAGACACACATCAACCAAAACCCTAATGTCACCTAGATACTCCAATATTACCTCAAGTATCCGTGGGTATGATTATATGATATGCATCACACAATCTTAGATTCATCTATTCAAACCAACACAAAGTACTTCAAAGAGTGCCCCAAAGTTTCTACCGGAGAGTCAAGACGAAAACGTGTGCCAACCCCTATGCATAGGTTCATGGGCGGAACCCGCAAGTTGATCACCAAAACATACATCAAGTAGTTCACGTGAATATCCCATTGTCACCACAGATAAGCACGACAAGACATACATCAAGTGTTCTCAAATCCTTAAAGACTCAATCCGATAAGATAACTTCAAAGGGAAAAATCAATCCATTACAAGAGAGTAGAGGGGGAGAAACATCATAAGATCCAACTACAATAGCAAAGCTCGTGATACATCAAGATCGTACCACCTCAAGAACACGAGATAGAGAGATCAAACACATAGCTACTGGTACATACCCTCAGCCCTTAGGGTGAACTACTCCCTCCTCGTCATGGAGAGCGCCGGGATGATGAACATGGCCACCGGTGAGGGTTCCCCCCTCCGGCAGGTTGCGGGAACAGGGTCCCGATTGGTTTTTGGTGACTACAGAGGCTTGCGGCAGCGGAACTCCCGATCTATTCTGCTCCCCGAAGTTTTTAGGGTATATGGATTTAGATAGGCGAAAGAAGTCGGTCAGGGGAGCCACGAGGGGCCCACGAGGGTGGAGGGCGCGCCTGGGGGGGTAGGCGCGCCCCCTGCCTTGTGCTCTCCTTGTTGATTCCCTGACGTGTACTCCAAGTCCCCTGGATTGCTTCCGTTCCAAAAATAACTCTCCTGAAGGTTTCATTCCGTTTGGACTCCGTTTGATATTCCTTTTCTGCGAAACACTGAAACAAGGGAAAAAACAGAAACTGGCACTGGGCTCTGGGTTAATAGGTTAGTCCCAAAAATAATATAAAAGTGTTTAATAAAGCCCATTAATCATCCAAAACAGAATATAATATAGCATGAAGCAATCAAAAATTATAGATACATTAGAGACGTATCACTCCTCCAATCTTCTCACTTCCTCAACGTATGCCTCCATCAATAGACTTTGGTAATCCTTGTTGACTTGTCTCACCACAAGCTATGAATCTCCTCGAATGATCAGCTTCTTGATTCCCAATTCTATGGCAATCCTGAGACCGGCAAGGAGCCCTTCATACTTTGTTGTATTGTTGGTCACTTCCTCTCGAGGAAAATGCATTTGGACGATGTACTTCAGGTGCTCTCTAGTGGGAGCAACGAGAAGCACGCCAGCCCCTGCACCTTGCTGGGAGAAAGCACCATCAAAATACATGATCCATTCTTGGGGCGCTTCTAGCCGGGAATAATTGTTTCCATCACTTCTTCGTTAGGGGTTGGCGTCCATTATGTAATAAACTCTGCAAATGCCCTGCTCTAAATTGTGGATGTGCTCTCAAATTCTAGGTCAAAGCTGGATAACTCGAAGGCTCACTCCACTATTCTGCCGATAGCCTCACGGTTCCAGAGTATCCCTTGCAACGAAAAGCGGGTGACAAGCGTAATCTCGTGGGCTTGGAAGTAGTGGCGCAGTTTCCTTGAGGCCATGATGAGGCAAAAAATCAACTTTTGCACACCAGAGTACCTCGATCTAGCTCCTTATAACAAAGAGCTGACGAAGTACACTGGCTGCTGCACCCCTTTCTCCCTTGTCGCGTCCTTGGGGTTGTCCCTGCTGTCGTGCTCTTCCCTGTCCTGATCCTTATCCGGCCCTGCCGGGCTTTGCTCACTCTCTGTTTCCTCTACTTCCTGCTGTGCCACTAAGGCTGCGCTAACCACTTGATTAGTTGCCGCCAAGTATAGCAGCAACGGCTCTTGTGGTCTAGGAGCAACCAAAGTGGGCACAGAGGACAAGTAGGTCTTCAGATCCTGCAGTGCTGCATCTACCTCTAGAGTCTACTTCATGGGTCCTGCCTTCTTCAAAATTTTGAAGAACGGCAAGGCACGCTCGACAGACTTGGAGATGAACCTGCTAAGCGTGGCAACACATCCTGTCAGACGCCTCACATCTTTGACTGTCCTGGGTGCTGGGATCTGCTCGATAGCCTTGATCTTATCTGGATTGGCATCGATCCCGTGATGGGACAGAAAGAAACCAAGTAGCTTGCCGGAGGGAACGCCAAATACACACTTCTCTGGATTCAGCTTCAAGTTGATCTTGCGTAGATTAGCAAATATCTCTTCCAAATCCTGGATGAGGGTTGATTTATCCTTGGTCTTGACCACAATATCATCCATATATATTCCTCAATATTTCTTGTGCAATTATGGTTCAAAACCAATTTGGACTGCCCTTGCAGAAGTGGACCCGAGACTCTTTAAACCAAAAGGCATGCTCAGAAAGCAATACGTACCACATGGGGTGATGAATGAGGTCTTCTCTTCGTCCTCCTTGGACATGAAGATCTGATGATATCCAGAGTATGCATCCAGAAAAGAGAGCAAATCACAACCTGAAGTGGAATTCACAATCTGGTAGACGCGCGGCAAAGGGAAACGGATCCTTTGGGCAAGCCTTGTTAAGATCTGTAAAATCCATGCAAAGCCTCCATTTTCCGTTGGCCTTGTGCACAACCACTAGGTTTGCCAACCATGTTGGGTGCAGTACTCCTCTGACCAAACCAGCTGCCTCTAGCTTCTTGATCCCCTCGGCAATGAATTGCTGCTGCTCCAAGGCTTGCTTCCGGACTTTCTGCTTGACGGGTCGGGCATGTGGGCAGACAGCAAGGTGGTGCTCAATTACCTCCTTGGGAACACTGGGGATATCATATGGTTGCCAGGCAAACACATCGATATCACCCGCAGGAAGGCAACGAGCGCGCTTTCCTATTTGTCGTCAAGGGTGGCGCTGATAGTGAAGGTACCATCAACGCCAGCCAGCCCTGTCGGGACCTTCTTAACTTGGGGTGCAGCAACCTTGGATCTCTTACTGCTGGAACTCTCCAGCAAGTCATCAACAGGTGCAGCGCACTCCAAAGAGGTACACTTCCCGGATTCCTTGCTGGTGTCCCTACTATCCTTCTTCTTTCCTTTGTTCTCCTTGGCGGGAACTGCTGTTGTCGTGGCCTCTGCAGCGACTGCATCCCGGTACATCTTATCCACGCAAATGATCGTGTCTTTCATATCTTCGGAATGGAAATGACTCCCATCGGCCCTGGCATGTTCAAGGTGTTGTAGGCATAGTGGGATGCCGCCATGAACTTTGCCAAAGCTGGGCATCCAAGGATCCCATTGTACGGCACGGGGGAGGTCGACCACATCAAACACAGCCTTCTTAGTTCGATAGTTCAATTCTCCCCAAATGTCACTGGCAGCGTGATCTTTCCCTTAGGATGACTCCTGCCGGGATTGACTCCTTGAAACGTGCCCGTGACCTTTAGTTCTTCCTCTGCTATCTGAAGCTTGCTCATAACCTTTGGGGAAATCAGATTCAACCCAGCCCGCCGTCAACCAGCATCTTTATGACTTTGAGGTTGCGAATTGTTGGAGAGACCAATAACGGCAAACATCCTACCGCAGTGGTGCGGTCAGGATGGTCCTCTTTCTCAAAGATGATAGGCGTGCATGACCATTTGATCGGCTTCCGAGACTCTGCCGCTGGCTCTGCGGCATTAACTTCACGTGCCCACCGTTTAAGTTGGCAGTGAGAGGAGTGCAAGGATGCACCCCCGTCAATCCACAGGGCGTCGGCGGCCTTCTGGAATTCCTACTCACTGGTTTCTTCTTCTTCCCCTCCATCACTCTCATCATTGCAAACTTCCTTGTCTTGGCCCCTGGCGGGCTTCCCTTGGTTCCAAAAAGCCTTGCCGGGGCGATTTGCTTCACCGCCTCGGCCCTTCCTACCAATGCCATTCTGACCCTTTTCCTTATCACGCTTCTTATATTCAGCCCTCTGCCTCTCGACAAGCTGCTCAACCTGATGACACAATTGGAGATCGTGGCCTTTGGTCCGATGGATATTGCAGTACGGCCCATCGCCTTTCCCAGCCTTCCCGGTAGCCGCGGCCTCCCGACAGTCAGTGCACGCGGCAGCTTCCTTGTCGGGGGCCTCGGCCTTTGCCTTCTTGCCGGTACTTGGTGTGCTCGATCCCTCAACGGTGAACACTGCCTTATCCTTGTGCCTCTTGTTGCGCTTCTTATTCTTCTTCTTCTGACTGGTGGACTCATCATCATCCTCTGAGTCGATTTCGATGCAATCTTCCTCCCCGGGAAGTTTTCTTCCCTCCTCTATCCGAGCGCACTTGTCCACCAAAGTGTAAAGCTCCTTCATAGTCTTGGGAAACCGCACATTCATCTTGGAACGCATCCTGCGGTTGCGCACATTGGACTGGAAGGCAGCTATCACAGCTGTCGGGTGGATATCTGGGATGTTTTTGTGGACTCTGCTGAATCTCTACAAGTACTTCCGCAGAGTCTCTCCTTCCTTCTGCTGGAGAAGCTGCAAGTCACTGGGTCGCCCTGGCTCTTGATGGCCGGCTGTGAAGGCGCCAATGAACTCATGGCATAGGTCAACCATGACGAAATAGAGTTCTCTAGTAGGTGCATCAGCCTAGACCTCACATTGGACTTGAGTGCCAAATGGAAGTAGTTGGCAAATACCTTCTCATCTCCTCCCCTGGAAGCTTGAACTGCGATGGTGTAGATCCTCAATAACTCTGCCGGGTTTAGCCTCCCATCATACTTCTCGGGTATCTCTGGCTTGAACGTGCGAGCGGATAGCCAACGGACTTTCCGTGTCTCGTGAGTAAAGGCAGGGCACCCAGCCTCGAAAGGCAGGTACCCATCATCCTCAAGCGCAGGCTCGTCGACGTCGGGACCATCGCACCCACCTGTCCGACGGTGGTCATCGTGGCGTTGCTCGATGACAACGCGCGCACCTCCCCTCCGCCTGTCCTCCAGGGCTCGCCGTTGGCTTGGTAGTGCTCGAGGGTCGGAAGAGGCCATCAAGACGTTGTCGAGTTCTTGATTTTACAGCGCCCACACTGGCTGTCGTGGTGGGGACTGCACAGTGGGGGTATCCCCCTCCGTACGGCTAGCAGCGCGAGGCGCCATCGCCGCTTGGGGAGGTCGCGGTGCGCTAGCTTGCTGTGAGCCCCCAGCCTCGGCAAAGCCAATCAGACTCTGAATGGTGGCTCTCCATTCATCCATCTGACCGGCTGCCGACGGGAACCTCAACAGCAGCTGGGCCCGTGAAATGGCTTCCGTAGCGGTGCTTAGCATTGAGGATGATGACGTAGATCGCACCGTCGCCCGGCTTCTGACGATGCCGGTGGCGGCGGCGTCATGCCCCCATTGTTGCGAGCTAGCCATTTGGATGGCGTGGTGACGTGGTGAAGGTGCTTGAGGGTCAGTGGCTCCGTTGGGCACAGTGGGCGGATCAGCCCACTCCGGGGGTGGTTGCGCCCGTGGCGGGAGTGGCCGGAGGGCGGCGGTTCGCCCCAGAGCGGGTGCCACCACTGCGGCTGCGCCCTTCGGCGAGGGGCAGAGGTATAGATGGGATAAGCCCTCCGTCTGTACCTCATGGAGCATGACCACTGGGATGCTGCTGATGCTGCTCTCCTCCGGGGCCTCCCGTTCCTGCTTCGGCCACGGGGGAGGTGGTGCCAACACCGCCTGCGCCGACCACGTCCCCCGCCGCGCCCGCATCCTCTTGTGCTTCCGTATTCTGTGCGACGTCAGCAGCCGCGGGTGGTGGAGCCCTTGAGGTAGACGGGTGAGCTACGACGCCGGACTTCTTCTTGGGCGCCATAATCGATGGAGCCGTAGACGATGAAAATGGCGATGAAGATGACGCGCTGCTCATGCTTTCGGGTTCGCGCAAGTGATCCCCCAACTTGGCGCGACAAAGATGTCGTGGGAAACCACGGCCACCTATGGGGCCATGAGCCCCTTTCTGGTTCGGCGGGGGGATGGCACGCTGCACAAAGAGCGAAGGAGTGTGAGACAGCACGATAGAGATCACATGGGCAGTTTTTACCCAGGTTCGGGCCGCCGCAAGGCGTAAAACCCTACTCTTGCTTTGGTGGATTGATGGTGGATTGTGGTGGAAAACGCAGCGTTCTTGCCCGGCAGGGTTGCCTTGGGACGAGAACGGCTACGCGCGTATGGGTGTACAAGGGTCCGAATCGGCCAACCCCTTCTATCGTCTCCATGGGCCTCCTTTTATAGATCAAGGGGCCACCACAGTGGAAAATCAGTAGAAAATAGTGCTACCATACCTAACTCTGCAGGCTGACAGAGCGCATTAAATGCGCCGCTCAATGTCACATCATAGCTTGCCCGGTAGGCCCTGCCGGGCTATTTCGCCAGCTTTGCGCCCGCTCGCTTGACACGTCGCAGGACGAGTGTCGTTTGCAGGTATTTTCCGTAGGAAGTGACCGCCATGTGGCATATAGCATCCACTTAGTCACTTTGGAGCTTGACACCCCACTGATTGACGACGTGCGTCGTGGTGAGGTGGTGCGGTGGAGTCTTGAAGGGGTGTTGTACTTCCGCAGTGTTGGGAAACACAGTATTTCAAAAAATTTACCTACGATCACGCAAGATATATCTATGTGATGCATAGCAACGAGCGGGAGAGTGTGTCCACGTACCCTCGTAGACCGAAAGCGGAAGCGTTAAGTAACGCGGTTGATGTAGTCGAACGTCTTCGCGATCCAACCGATCAAGTACCGAACGCACGGCACCTCTGTGATCTGCACACCTTCAGCTCGGTGACGTCCCTCGAACTCTTGATCCAGCTGAGGTCGAAGGAGATTTTCGTCAGCACGACAGCGTGATGACGGTGTTGATGAAGTTACCGACGCAGTGCTTCGCCTAAGCACTACAACGATATGACCGAGGTGGAAATTTGTGGAGGGGGGGCACCGCACACAGCTAAACAATCAACTTGTGTGTCTATGGGGTGCCCCCTCCCGTGTATATAAAGGAGGGGAGGAGGGGGCCGGCCGGCCGGCCTCATGATGCGCCCCCAAGGGGGGGAATCCTACTCCTACTAGGAGTAGGTTCCCTCCTTTCCTAGTCCTAATAGGAGGGGGAAGGAAGGGGAAGAGGAGAAGAAGGAAAGGGGGGCCGACCCCCCTCCCAATTCGGATTGGGCTTGGGGGGCGCGTCCCTCCTCTTGGCCGCCTCCTCTCTCTCCCACTAAAGCCCATGTAGGTCCATTAAGCCCCCGGGGGTTCCGGTAACCCCCCGGTACTCCGGAAAATGCCCGAACTCATCTGAAACCTTTCCGGTGTCCAAACATAGCCTTCCAATATATCAACCTTTATGTCTCGACCATTTTGAGACTCCTCTTCATGTCCATGATCACATCCGGGACTCCGAACAACCTTCGGTACATCAAATCGCATAAACTCATAATACCGATCATCATCGAATGTTAAGCGTGCGGACCCTATGGGTTCGAGAACTATGTAGACATGACCGAGACTCATTTCCGGTCAATAACCAATAGCAGAACCTGGATGCTCATATTGGCTCCCACATGTTCTACGAAGATCTTTATCGGTCAAACCGCATAACAACATACGTTGTTCCCTTTGTCATCGGTATGTTACTTGCCCGAGATTCGATTGTCGGCATCTCATATCTCACCATTTCTTATCATAAGAGCATGTAGCCATGTCGACGCGGCCGCTGGCGAGGCAAGGCATACAATGGGATTTTGGTGGAGTAGCAGGGGTAGAAGGGCTCCACCACCTATGCGAGACGTGCATGTCCAGGGCTCCATGCATGTGAGCAGCCTGGCGGCAGGCAGCCCGTGTGCGTCTGTGTTTAAGAGCAGCCCTGCGGCCAGCCGTCTATATATGTGTGTACCTCCCTTCCCTGAGAGTAGTTGTGCCCTTATATGGGCAGGAGCTAGGGCAGCAGATGGTTTAGATTTTCTTCGTACGCCGTCGCGGGCTGTTGGCAACCGGGCGATCCTCCCATGGGCGTTTGCCATATCTTGCTGCATGGATTGGGTTAGTACGGACTTGCAACTCACCTAGTGTGATTAGTTATCGGACATTTGATTTGTGTAACAGGAGAAAGATTTCCCACTCCTTAGCCATAAAGATATGTGGCCACGAAAAAGGGAGGGGATTCAGTGGAACAGGATTGGCTGGGCGGTAGAGTCGTGGAAACACTTGTTGATTCCTATTTTGTACCCTAGCTTCATAGAACAATATGCTACTGCGGAAACATGGAAGAATTGCAATCTTAGTTCAAAACACTATGTGTGGAAATCATGATAAGGGTCAGTTACTTGTACATTTGATTAGTATGAGCCACTCACATCGTTCTTTAAGGATAGGTGGGAGTTGGACCCTACAATAAAGAGCAGATAGCCCACATGAATCATGGGAATAACAATACGAGGCCTTTGACGAGTAAAGGAGAAATGCAAGATTTGGATCCGCGATTTCAACAAGCAATTCGTGCTTGGTTGGCAGGGGATACAATAGGCCATGAAAACCCACCCCTGGTATCTCCACCTATGGACTGAGAGTCAAAAAGTGTGAATTTCGTACGT
This sequence comes from Aegilops umbellulata, assembly GCA_032464435.1. Taxonomy (NCBI): domain Eukaryota; kingdom Viridiplantae; phylum Streptophyta; class Magnoliopsida; order Poales; family Poaceae; genus Aegilops; species Aegilops umbellulata. The sequence continues at coordinate 472,211,011 of CP136056.1, read as the reverse complement.
CCCACTGGCACACGATTTCGATTACTTTTCTTGTTTCCCGTTTCAGAGATCCGATAATGGAATGCTAAATCGATATCTGGGGTTGAGCCAGGGTACTTATCCTCCCATCTATAAACCAATGACCAATAAAAGACCAAAGCGGTGATAAATAAAGGGGCGGACAGGAGCAACATCGTAGCTAGGAACATGTGCTGCACCGTAGCTAGTAGGAAGAAGTACAACATAGCTACATTGCCCATAGAATTGGCGCCCCTCTTCTCCAATACAAATTGAATCATAGAAAGGGCTAAGCTATCTTGAAACCTACAATCAATCTGTTTATAGAACTCAATACTACTATCCATGAGATCATCATAACAAAAACTAGAATTGCCCAACAAAATAGGAATAGAAAGAAATCCAGGGTAACTTGTATCATGAGATGGGTCCATTCCAATTGGAATTCCGTACGGCTACAACTCTTTTTAAACGAGTCGAAGTCCAGTCTTGTCACTTTCCCATCACCCCTTTCCGCATCGTCCTTCTCTATTGAGGGCTCCCAACACCTCAGCCACACATCTTTTTCGTTTGCTCCCCATTTTATTCTCTAAGGAACCCTCTCCTTAATGAGCGTAGATTGATGGAGATGGCTTTTGTACCGGTCAATCTTTATATCCTTTCTGGCATAGTTTTGTAAAAGATCGGCAGGTGACCCGTCCTTTATCCTCTGTTGTGGTTCATGCATTCTTCCTTTTTGGAAAGCAGATAGGGATCGGGTGAATTAGAGAATAGACATACATCCGTTGGCATTTCAGCCTTTCTTCTCCTTTCAGGGCCTATCCAAAAGAGAATCCAGTACCTCTTGGCCCTAAATATCAGAATAGGATGCGCAACATCGGAACAACAAAAGCAAGGCCGCTCCAAACTAAATCACAGTAGAAGTTATGGCCACTCAGGCTGGACCAAAACAACAAGCGGAAGGTCTCCGAAAGTCCTACATTAGCACCAAGCCATCCCCCAAGGGAGGGTGTAACGGAGTGTGGTAAAATCCAGTTGCTAACGCTCCCCGCTGTGGGTTCTTCATAATTAGCAGGGCTTCTATTCTAGTATAGAGATCACCACTTGTTATGCCATGGTCTCCTTTTTTGAGTTGGTTACTGTCTTGTTGAGCAACGTTCTCCCGGCAATCTCCGCTTATTAGGGTGGCCTCTAACAGGTCAGGAGAGTACTAAAAATCTGGCTCATACGCCTCACAAGATTGAACATCTGCGAAAGTCGTCTCGAAGCTCTGACTCTCAAGAGAAAGTCTTGCCTACCAGTGACTTATTTTACTGAATAAGAATGCCTACTATACTTATTGACTCCATTAACTCAGTTTATAGAAAGGAATCCGTCCAGTCCAGTAAGAAGGAATAGAGAAGAAGAAAGTCACTCATCAACTCCTACTTTGGTTATTGAGACTTGTCCGCGTATCTGACCTATGTGTACCTATTCCCTAGCCTAAGTAGCTTACCCACTACCCTAATTATTGTCTGTCAATCCGGCAGCTTGCCCTACTGCCTATCGACGCTATTGTCCTAAGTCTCCTACTCATATACCCAAGGTCAAAGACTTTGCAGGGCAACAAACTGATTTCGAAATTGCTTAACTGCTGAGAGCTAATATCGGGGAGTAGTAAGCCAGCCCACCACAAGATGAATGAGTGCTCCTCTCCTATGCCAACTTACTAGCCAGGTTGAGCCTTTGATCCATAAGAGGAGGGAGAATCTGCTTGATTTTCCAGGGAATGATTATATGGATTTCAAGGAGGATATTGTTACCCTCATCAGATTGATTGATAACTAGTCATCGATTGACAACTACTGCTTTTTCCAGTGAGAAAGGAAGGAGGAAGGGGATATCAACAAGCCATGGATATATAGCCTACAACCGAGTCCACAAAGAAGATGGTTTCAAAGCTCGAAGAGCATATTTGTGAGGCTGATCCCTAAGTGTAGAGTTCCATGTGACGAACAACGAAACTCCATTTCTTCACACACAACCCTGTGCCATCGACAAACGTTTGACTTTGACTGTGTTTTTTTGGGCTATGAAGATTCTACTTATACACAATGATGGGACATTTTGAAAATATGTTCAACAGGGTCTTAAGAAAGGCAAATTTCAGGCCTGTAGTTTTTAAGATCATCTCGCTAATCGAAAGATGAAGGATAGAGAACACTAGATGGCTAGTGGCCTTATGCAAACAAAGAAGAGGGATGCCTAACCAATTGATCCTCAAAGATCTTATTTGAGATAGGTCAGATTGGACTTAGTGGCCAACGTTAGGGGTGGTAGAGTCAATATCGGATGTGGAATTCCAGCAAACGTTCTTATCCGCGCTCACTGATAGTGTGAACCTGGTCCTTAGTTTCCTCCAACTGGTTCCTTTTTTTAGCTTTTTCAGTAAGTCCTTAATAGCTAAAAATTCTTTGACTCTAAGGGTTACCTTGGTACCTTTATTCGGATATGCTTCTTTTTGGACAGGAGGGGCAGATTGACATTCAGGCAATTGCACATGGATTCTATTGAGAAGGGTTGGCTGCTCTCGACGACAGGGTCGGGGAATGAGATGCTGGGAGATGGGAGTTATTGGTGGATTGAGAGAGGAGCATATGCATGGGCTAGTTCAATCTTTTTGCTCTTGCCTTCCTAGCCTTATGGACAGGAGTCCTATGGCCTAGTCCTGAAACTCTTCCCGCAGCCTTCCTTGCCCTTAATTGCCCGGCATACCCTGGAACCAATTCATTCATGCCCTCTTCGCGATAAAGCTTTGCCTTACTTTGCTTGCTGGCTCTAAGCCCACCTCCTTTACTACACTACACCCTCTCACCGCCCCTATTCAGCCCGGAAGGCTTCTAACTTCCCCGAAACCTTACTTATTCAGGGCAAGATTCGAAACTTAGGGTCACTGCCTTTCATCCGCCTTTCTCTCATATGCTTAGAACCTATCCATAGAAATGGAATTCCAAACTTTGGAATAGTTTCGAGGAGAGCCGAGAGGACACATCCAAGGAGTAGTGTAAAGTAGTAGACAGAGGGGCGCTCCCGCTTAGGCATTAGGCACGAGAAAGGACATTGTTCTCAGGCGTCCCTTCCTTCCAAAAAAAGGCTCTCTTGCATCTTTTGCTTCCCCACCCGGCCTCTATTCTAGATTCACCACCTTCGGATGCATCAGTTTATTATGCTTATGCCTAATCTTAATACTGGCTAGTTACTTTAATTACCTTACCCCACCACCCCTCCTTTTAAGGAGGTTTCAGAGCACCCAGTCACAACTCGTCACAAGAAAGGATTGATGGTCGAGTCCCCGTGCATGAAGTAAGTCGATTCGAGTGAACTGACTGTACTACAAATCGACATACTTGAGGAAGCTTCTTACTAAACCAAAGAAAGGGCAACTCCAGTTGTGTCGTCGATTCCCTTCTTCCGAGAGCTTTCACACTCTGGGATGAGAGTCCCTTCCAAGACTTGACCAAAAGCTCCCCACAATTTCTTGATTTGAAGCAGTTCGGAGGCTTTCTTCTAGTTACGATTCACCCTCGTTTGTCACTATAGATGTTCTAGCTTTAGTCTTTAGTGTCATTTCGAGTTATGCAATTGGAATGCTCCCCTTCCAAGAAAACTGAACTAACCTTGCTAAGTGCTAGCCAAGTGAAAGTGCTTTTTGCTAGTAGTTTTGGTGTTCTCTTCCCTTTAATCCAATTGAATCAATCGATCAGAAGAACAAGAACAAGAAGGCACTGTACTTTTAATAGGCCCTACTTCCGATACCTCTATCTCTATTTATTTTCATTCTTCCCTTTGGTCAGATACTAGAATATAGTACTTTTATCGGACATCCTCCTCACTATTGAAATTAGGGAAAACCAGATCAGTAAACTATTGGATCTAAGGGAACAAAGCAGCAGATTTCGGGATAAGAAAGATACATAAATATGGAACTTCACTGCCTTACTTGGAAAGCTAAGCAGGTTATTGACCCACTAATCTTACCTTCCCTCAAACCTTCCACTGAAAAGAGCGGATCCCGGAAAAAAGGATAGCGAATGATCGATTCACCATTGATAGCATTAACCCTAAAAGGAGGGATGAAGCACATGCCACCACATCCACTAAAGAGAAGGAAAGGAGAAAAGAGAGGCGCCATGTCCAAGAAGGTATGGAAAAGGCATTAGAGGTTTGATAAACCACCAGTTAATACCAACCACAATTGACTTGATTTTCGATAGATTGAAATGCTTTCAAATTCAGCATGGTTGTGAGATTAATCGTACCCACCCGGCTAGGTCACCTGCGAGACTCGCTAATATACTACTTTCTTTCAGGCAATGGAAAAAAATATGGTTTCTAGTACCTCACTAACCACTGCTCGCGAGAAGCATGGGGGGTCTAGAAGCACGGCGGGAGTCTAGATAGAAGGGTTTTCAATAATGGTGGTTCGTTGCCTCACCGTATTAAGTGCCTTAGTACTTTCGAGTCTAAGGGGCGTGAGTTAGAGGCACAATATTCTTTCTATACATTAAACTAGCAGCCCTAGCTAATTGAGCATCAATCACTATTTCTCTAAGTCATAACTAGTACCTCCCTTGTGGTGAAACCAATGGTTCACTTGATTTCTAAAGAACATCTTACGTTGTAGGGCAGGGCCCAGGATATATATGCCCTTCTCTTCATTGCTTTCCCAAAATGCGTAAGTAATCACCTTTGAAATGGTACCAAAAGGCCAGCTCAAATCATCTATTACAGCCTGGTGGAACCTATTCTTCGACTACTTCTTCCTTCGACTAGCATGCTTAGATAAAATACAACGGTACCTATATCGCTCACTGTTGAAATTGTAGTTTAGGTGGACTGTATGTCTTTACATCTTCTCTGGTCGACTGGGGTCTCCAAAGTAATAAAAAAATGAGTATTGACAGCCATCTTATGTTGTTTGTCGGGATTCATTCTAACCAGAGTGAGCTCACGGACCACCTTCGAACGAAAGTGAACTTTCTTCCTCCGATCTCTATAATGGGTCTAGTAACTGCTTTAGCTGCTCGTCTCACAATTAAGTTGCTGGGAGATTGGTCCATCTTCTTATTCCAAAGCTCCGAGATGAATTCAATCTTATCTTACTGGGGCTCTCCCCTTCGGTTTGAAGAAGACCGCGCATGCTTATTCTCAAACTGGTACACACTTTGGTATTCTACCTACCCCGCATCAAAGAATAGGCCTCAACACTTTGAGTGTGAAATCCAGCTACTCTGCTATCGCCTCCTGCGTGAACAACTTTCTAGTAAGAAAGTTCAAATGCATTTTTACACCTATTGAAGGAATTGAATGGAATAGAAAAAAAAGTGTGGTATGGAGACTTGATATTGTACCAATACTTTAAAGTAGTAAAGAGGATACTTCATATTGTACCAATACAAATTCAAATCACTATCACAAATTTCTTACATGATTCAGCCTTTAATCAATAAAAGCACGTACTATTTATTACCACCAGGAATGGAAAAAGAGTATGTGGATCTGGTGCAACTACGAAAAATGGAGCATTGGTACAACTGATCTTCACAAGAGAGTGGTATGCTTAAAGCCAAGAGTGCGGCTTAAGAACCACCTTACCTTAAGAGCAGTCAAAGATATAAGCTGGTATATCACCCTACAACAATTTTTAAGCTGGTTTGCCTCCACCATTGGATTTGGTTGCAGCTCGCACCGACACCTCGCAATTTGTGTACAAGGTTGGTAGTAACACTACTTACCTCCTATTATATGTCGATGACATCATCCTTACAGCCTCTAGTGATGCTTTCCTTGGCCACATTATCGGTCTTCTTCATGAAGCTCGACAAGAACCTATTTCTGTTTTCTTCTGTATCGGGCCAAAGGGAATGACTCTGACATGACTCTCAATGGCGCTATTCCGTCATCAAATAGCTCAGTTGCAGCTCCGGTTCCAGGTTCCGATTCCATTCGTTTCATAATTTCTTATAAATGATGCAAAAAAATATTTCGCACATACATGGCATTCATTCGAAGTCATTTAGTTGACCCCTCTTACAAACACATCGGGTTGCAAGGCTATGCCTCAACTCTTTGCCTTACCGAATTACTCACATATGGCGATCGGATCGCATGACGTAGTCATTGAAGAATACACCAAGATGAAAATTTTATTGATAATATGTCTTACAATAGTTGCTGGATGTGATACACGATTACAAGTATGGCTAACTTGGAGGTTGGTTGTTGCGGTGGTGAAGATGGTAGCGGCTATGGAGATGACATGGGAAATGGCGGCGGCTAGGGTTTGTGAATGGCTTCTGGTACAGAGGTGGAGGTTTTTGGCAATGCTCTTTCGTGGTATATGGCCATTTATAAAAATTGGAGGATTGGACTCCACGGTGCAGCTGGCATTGGTACGAGCACGTGCGCTTGGACCAAACGTTGTCTTGCCCTCTATTTTCTTCTGGTGCACCTCCCAATTGATCTCTTATTTCTCCAATTTGCTTCTTTCCATATATATGATGATTTTTATCCATGTATGTGCCCGCGGAAACAAAATAAAGAGAGGATTTTGCAATATGTTGCATTCATTAGGTATTATTAGCAATATCAGAGGAAATATCTCAGATTTTACAAGATAAACCGGTTTAAAAAATGATGTGACAAGCGTAAAAAAATACACTCATCGTGCTTATGTCCCTACCTTCCCGGATCATTGCAATAGGGAGTACAGAGAACCCTAAAACTTTATGTCGTGTTCACGGAGAAACCCTTAACCATCGTCGTGGAAACCGGAGAGGGGACAGACCGTTGGTGGCACACGTGATACATGACTGACGAGGATTTGCACGCATCTTTATTTGGCTCCGCCCACGCGTAATCATATCAAGTGGATTAGTGATACGAACGTAGAGCTATGCTTTCGCAAGTGTTGTTAGGATCATACCGTGGTGATGACTCTAGATCCTTCGAGAACCCTTACTACTCAAACACCACTCCACTTAGTTTAGCCTCCTTTTTAATCTTTTCATTTGTAGTTTAGTAAAACCTCCTCTTATTCATTTTCCCTAGCAATGTATTAGAGTAGATTATTTCGAAACTCCGGCTTAGGTGCATACGAAACTACGGATGATGTAGTTACATGATTTGTGGTGACTTCTATTCATTTATGTGGGATCAACAAACATTACTTACCACAAAATTGCTACAAAGCCCCGTGCACTTGCATGGCATCACCCAACTCCTCCAATACCAAAAAAATAGTGGGAAAAGGAGATATGCAGGAGATGCTCTAAGCGACATACTTGGAGGCGACGCCTGAAGGAAAAGTTTAGTGGGTCGGCTAATGGCGTCGCCCTTTAACATGTAAATATATTTTTTTGCCATTTTAAAATCCCAAATTTATAATTTTTAATTCAGTCTAAAAATAGAAAAAGGCACTTGCTAGTAATGAGAAAATGTTTATGTATACCAAAATAAAAATTTTATGTGAATTTAAATGTTCATGTATTATAAAAAAAAGTGTTCCTATGTGTGAAAATGAATGCTAAGTTGCTAAAATATATAAAAAAATCTTTTCATGTATGGGATTGTGACATGATGTAATGCTCATTTATATAAAGAAATATGTTCATGCGTATTATTATTTTTCCTGTATTTAATGAATAATTCCAGGTATTAATATAAAAAAAATGTAAAGTAAAATAAACCATAAAACTGAAACAGAAACAGAAAAAAGAAAAAAAAAGTGAAAAGTAAAACAAACAGAAAACGAGACAAAAAAAAAGAAGAAACAGCAGCACCCAGGCTATCTATCCTATTGAGCCCAGCCCACACTTCGGGCGAGAACACCACCCAAAAGCCCGTCTTCTTCCTACTAGCCGTAGGGGGCTTTAAAACCGGCCTCGCCTGTCATCCTTTTCCCCCCGTCTTCTTCCGTCGTCCGGCTTCTTCCTCTTCCTCCGGCTTGCCCAAGATTCGTCCTGGTGTTGCTTCCTGCTGCACCCGCACCATGGCTGCTCTCCCTCCTGCACCCCCCCTACTTGAGGGACTTCCTCACCTACGGCTACGATGCTTTCTGCACGCCCAATAGATTTTGCATGAACTACATGACCCCCATCTGCTCCCACTGCTGTCCCAACCATGCAGCGGCGCATCACGGGGCGCAGTACCGAGATCCACGGTGTCCAGAGATGCGTTTGGGAACCCCCCCCCCCCCCCCTCCCACTGTGAAACTTACTAAGGTCTGCATCATAAATTGCTCAAATCGATCAAAATTCATTAGGTGCGTTTCATGGACGGGGGTTTCGGGCATTGTGTCGAGTATTTCGATGCAAATAGATGCGGCTACAAGTGGGAGCAGATCCACAGGGTTAGGTACGGGCAGGAACTTCTTGTCCCGCTCCACCGACGAGCTGGTGCGCAGCAACGCCCAGGGCGAGTCCGCAGTTATTGCAACAAGTGCAATGATCCTATGGCTTCGACAGAAGCGTCGTGCTCCACCGAGTGCAAGGTTGATTTCTCTTTTCTTTAGGTTCTTTACTTTCTTGCCAAGGTCCTTTGAATTCTTGCATTGCGCCAAGGCACCATACTCATCTTTCTTGTTTCAATTCGGTTCTTTACGGTTCTTGATCTTGCCCCATCCACTTTTGGCAGCTCGCGGTGGTGGACGAAGGGAGGCCTGCAGGTAGGGCGAAGGCACAGGCCATGGTGAATGCTAACTTCGACCAGCAGTTCTTCCCCGATAGGTTTTGTACGCTGTGCAGGAGATTTTACGCCTCGGCTTTCTGCGGTACGCATGCCCACTCGCACCATCCCGGGCAGGGCGGCGAGATTATCAGATTTGTGCGAGCCCAGGGGATGGTGCTGACGCCGGTGGCGGGAGTACTGCCCGCCCATGTCGTTGACGGCGTACAGGTAAAAGAGTCAAATTTTCTGTGCAATTTCGTCAATTCCGGATTGACTATGCTGAGATACAAACTACTTGATCAGGTCATCTACGTTGATGGTATCCCGATGGTCCCGATTCTCAGCCCTGAGGTGCCTGCCGACCTCGAGTCCGACAACATGTGCATCTGCTTCCAAGTAATCGGACCCGGCAACTTCTGTTCTTTGCATTGCAAGGTAAGTCAGTGGCTTACTTGATCAATGGAGGACAGTGAATGCCAATGGCAGGATAGATTAGTCACCGTGGTTCCTTTTCTTAATTTACAGGCCACTGCTAGCGGCTGGCTTCCGTTAGTATGATCGAGCGAAGAAGTTCAGACAGGGTGCCCTGAGTGCTGACAGAGTGCCAAGGGTGCTGACAGAGTGAGGATGATCGGTCAGGCGACTGACGGAGCGACTGACGGAGCGAAGAGCTTGAGACAGAGCGCTCTCCCCGAAGTTCAGAGTAGCAGGAAGGAAGCTGCTGACCGTTTAGTGTAGTACAGAGTTCTGTGGGAAAAGTTCGATGATGCGCGCGCGCGCGCGTTGAAACACTGTCGCGAGTGTCTTGGATGATCGTTCCCTTTTATTTTTCTTTTGGACTTGATTACAATTTCGTGCTGAAGTTGGAGGTTTATTGCAATTTGTGAGCTGATTACAATTTGTGTGCTGCGAGCCTGCGAGTAGGGCCCTAGTTGCCTGTGAGACAGAGAGGGGTGGGTGAGATTCGGGAGGGAGATTCCCCTGTGACCGGCCGCCATCGCCGGAATCGGTAGGAACGCCGGAATCTGCCACCACTTTCTCCTCCTCTTCTTATGTTTTTCCGGCCGCGGACGCTGTGCCAATTTGTTTGAATCCTCGAATTTGCAGTCTCGCATCCTCGCCTCGCCGCGCCGCGATTGGGGGAGGGGGTTGGGCGAATCTCGCATACGCGCCTCGCGTCGCCGCGACTGGGTGGGTGGGGGGTTTGCTTTGGAGTTCGTTGATTCAAAAGTTTTGCTCGCCCATGATTCGATATTTGCGGGAACCTGTATTGTGTTTTGCGAGGGTTTGCTGGTAACTGTGTTCTGCCGGAGGAAATTGACTATTTATTATTAAGTTCATCGGACTTTGATTATAACTACAAAGTTGATTTTTTCTTGACAAAAAATGGCTAGGGACTAGATTGTAAGAGATGAATAGTGCTAGTGAAAAAGAAGAAGACCCTGCGTACACATGTCGTATACATGTACAGGTATAAAGATGACGATCGGCACATAACTATCTACTCGTACATCGCTCCACGCCTCCATCTATACCTAGCCGTCGCAACTCATCAGGCAGCGCCGCCGCCTCCTCAACCCTAGGCGACGAATTCATCATTTGGTGCCCCGGCCGCCAGCCGCCGGCAAGTCAGATCCCCAGCAGTTCCTAATGTTCAGGCGAACATCCGGCTAGCCGCTCACAATTCTTCGACGATGTTTCTAATCTCTCCATTGTCAAAAGTAATAAAACAATGAGCATCGTTGCACCTAAGAAAGGATCGTAGCAAATCCTACAGAAAAATAGGATCGCTGCATCTAGCACTAGGACCACGCATTTTTTTTTCTGCCGTATTTGTTCTGTGTGTAGCAATCGATCTGTATACGACATGTGTACGTACACGTGGGATCTTTTTCATTTTCCCCTGGCACTAATCATCTCTTACGCTCCAGCCCCTGGTTAACGTTTTATCAAGAAGAAATGAACTTTGTAGTAATAATCAAATTCCAACGAACTTAATTATAAATAGTCAATTTCCTCGTTCTGCCGTGGTTGCTGGGCAGCCCTTTTACATCCGGGCGTTGCTGATAGAATTCAGAGTCACAGGCCTTTTGTCGTGTAATTTCAGTCATTGACAGTTAGGTCTGTCCATGTGTTCATTAGTTCAGTCCAGTGATTTCATTTACCATGCCATGTTATTGAGATTGTCACTAATAATTAGATAATGACAGCATCCATATTGCACAGTCCAGTGCCGCAGTTTGCTATTAGCTAGAATCTGCATAATGTGCAGGAAGAGGGAAAATGACGACATCGGCAGTGGCGGGAATGGAGTGGTGCCATGGTTCGATCATGTCCGTCTGTAGATGGCCGTGCTTTAGTACTAGAAGAACTTCCTGCTTCTTTGATTTAATCCTTGTCTGTGAGATGCAGTTTGTGGACTGAAATATTGTTGACAGGTTAGTACTTGATTCTAGCACTAGTAAATTGCATTCGAAACCGGGTGGGTTGGCACCTGAAGCAATGCTTGTAAATTATACACAAGCAACTCTTGAAGACCTGGGCGATTTTATGCAACAATGATTAGCCAATGAATTTCCTTGGCATGTCGTCTTTGGTGATAAAAGCCCGTGGCCAGATAAAATTAAGTGGTTCTATGGCTTAGGCATTATCTAGATTAACTGAATCAGCCGATCAAAGAACTCTGTGGTGATTGTAGATTTTCTTCGTATTTGCGCATTGACAAATGATTCTGTCACCAACCAGCAGGTATGGGTGTATGTAGAGGGTCACCAATGTATTGTTTTCTCCTTTTCTGTCTCCCTGCTAGAAGTAAAATTCAGGGATGGACCATCTTTGTTGTAACCAACATTAGATCTCTGTATCTTCCTTCGATGTGCCTTTTCCCACTGCAGTTTCCTAAAAAAAAAATTAGTTAGTTGGTCATATGAGATTCATTCAGAATGTCCATTATTTTGTTTAGCCTATTAGATTCAGTTTGGTTTAGTAGCTTTTTCACTGGGTAATGCCTGTTGTAGTCCCCTGTCTGGGTTGATTGATCATTGAAAAGTCACGTTCACGCATTTGAACTGGTATCTTGTCAATACTTGTAATTATTAGTTTTAAATTCTTTTCCGAGTACTATTTTCTTTGTCATTTTTCAGTTATATTTCTTTCCTAATTGCTCTCTTTTCCTGTGATTCTTAAGTTTCAGTTCTTCTTTGTCTTGTCATTATTCAGTTTTAGTTCTTCAGTTTGTCAGTGTTAAAGAGGAATTCTTTCCTGGGTATGTTTGTCTTTCTCTTAGTTTTAATTCTTTGTTTTGTCATCCAACGTGCATGTCCATCTCTTTCATTTTCATTCACTGTAAGTTTGTGCTCTTATTTAAGGTATTTGTTTTGGATGCAGTTGATAATGGTCACCTGCAGGTATAAGTGGATGATGTCGATGAAAAAGCAAAATAATCAAGGCGACTAATTTCTGCAGGTATAGTCTTTGTCATTTTTATGTCTTTTTTTTTCCACTCATGTTCTCATGATTAATTTCTGTACGGCTGCTGTCTGAAACATATTCCTGTTTCACTTTTCAGAATGTAGTATTCCCCCCACAATTTTAGTAATTTTAAAAGCCGCAGAACTTGTTATATGGTTTCTTCAGCATTCAGAAATACAGTAACAACTAAAACAAAGCTCGTATTTGCTTGTTTGTATGCCATCACAGATATCACAGCTATGTTGCTTCATTATTTTTCGTTTTAGCATTTTTCTCGTAAAGAATGAACATTTTCGTGTACTGTTGATATCTTCATTGTTTGTTTATATATCAAATTATACCAATCAATCTGCTGGTCTAACTCAACTATTTATGGACAGCTGAACATTCCATTGGTGGAGTAATAGGGGCTAGATATTCCTTCTACCGAGGTACAGATTTGGAAGGCCATCAAGGCCTCGCCTGCCGAGAAGGCTCCCAGCCAGGATGGCTCCGGTTGGGTGTTTTTTAGAGCTTGCTTGGGAATTATCAAGGAGGATATGATGGCATTTCTCAGTCAGGTGTATAATCTGGTAGGCGGTGATTTCAGTTCGCTTAATTCTGCCCTGGAGGCGCTACTGCCTAAGAAGACGATGCCGCAGAAGGTTTTGGATTGCAGGACTATCAGTCTAATCCACTCCATCGCAAAGCTCTCGTCCAAAGTTCTCTCCATCAGGCTGGCCACACAGATTGACAACATTGTTTTGCCAGCCCATAGTGCTTTCCTGAAGATGAGATGCATCCACCACAGCTTTTTGTACGTCCACAATATTTTCAAGTGTCTTCACCGATGCAGGAAGCCGTCACTGCTCTTCAAGATTGACATTGCTAGAGCCTTTGATTCCATCTCTTGGGAATACTTGCTTGAGTTAATGAATAGGATGGACTTCAGTGCACGATGGTGAGACTGGATTTCCTTGCTTCTTGCTTCTTCGTCACCGGCCTTCCTGCTCAATGGTGTCTCGGGTCCGCCAATTAACCACCAGTGTGGGCTATGCAAGGCAATCCGCTATATCCTTTCTTATTCATCTTGGCGATGGGTCCTCTGCAAACAAATCCTCAATGTGGCAGCCAAGTCTGGCGTGCTAGCGCTGCTGCCAGGAAGGGAGGCGAAGCTGCAGGTTAGCTTCTGCACGGATGATGCTGTGATCTTTGCCAATACTATCCGGGATGAAATTGATTTTCTACTGAACTTTCTCAACTCCTTTGGTGACGCACTGGGGCTGTGCGTCAACCCAAGCAAATCTTCGGTGGCCCATATTCTCTGTGATGCCATTGAGGTGCTCCGGAACTCCCATGGGCAGAGAGATGTCTTCCTTTTAAATTATCAAAGGAATTCAGCATGTGCACTTGCAATTCATCCTGTATCGTATATTATAGCTCGCCTGGCTGGCTGGAGAGGAAGGATGATGGTGCAGGGTCCTTGTCAGAAACGGTGCTTAGCGAAATGCCTACCTTTGCCCTAACTGTTCTTGGGCGCCTAAGAAAATGTCGAAAGTATTGAAGAGGTCAGAGGAGCTCATGAGGTAATGCAAGATTAAATGGAGCACCATGTGCTCTCCCCTGTCGAAATTGGCGGCCTTGAGGTCCATGACCTTGAGCACTTCAGGTTTCAGCCATGCTCTGCGGTTGTGGTGGCTCTGGTCCTCCTGGCGTCATCTGGACAGACCTTGGGTGTAAACTGAGCCCCCTTGTGATCAGCATGACAAGGACCTGGTTGCTGCCGCCGCCACCGTTCACGTTGGCAAACGGTAGATGGGCTTTGTTTTGGGAGTCAACTTGGCTCTTTCCCACGCTGTTTCGCTTAACTACACGGACGTTCTACAAACATTTGCGGAGGAAAAACATGTGTGGTGGTGGCGCTTTTTGAGAACACCTGGACAAAAGACTTGAGACATAATCTCAACAACGGCCTGATCAGAGAGTTCCTTGTGGTCTGGAGGAGACTTGGAAGTGTGCGGATTTAGTTGAGGGAGAATGTGCAGGACACTATCACTTGGAAGATGAATGCATGTGGAAGCTATTCTGCCGGCTCAGCCTTGGATGGCTCAGTCAGATTTCAGAGCCTTTTTCCGGTCCGCTTGGGTGCCGGCAAGATGCAAGTTCTTTGCCTAGCCCCTTCACCTCAATCGCATTTGGGCACCGACAGGACATACTGCTGCGTAGAGAATGGTCAAATGAATATTTCTGGCCACTTTTCATGCGTGAGCTGAAAACCTCGACTCATCGCTTCTGCTTGTGTCTGGCGGCCAAGCTAACCCGGCCACTCAAGCCGGCTATTCACCATCCTCCTTGAGCACAAACTCTCTCGGGGGAGAGCTACCAAATACAGAAAAGGTATCAAGTTCATCCTCGTCATGATAACCTGGGATATCTGGCAAGAGAAAAATGTGGGCGTATTTTCCGTGAAGGATGTCGTTGCAGCAATTAGGAGAGCTATTGACCATTGACGCCTTGCTGGTGTGCAAAGTGATTTTCCACCTGTCTTGCTTTTCTTTTTCCTCTGCTTGCTTTCTTTTCCTGTTAACTCTTCACTGTTTCATATGATATGTACACATTGCTATCTCGTAAATAAATATATAAAAAAAGCCGACCCTTGCTGGATCGTCCAACTTTTATTTATTGATGGACATGAGAGTTCTTCAGATGAATTTTACCTCTATCCGACTTCTACTTCTATGACATTCAAGATGGGCGGATGTGGTTATCCTGTTAACAAAACTAAGACACGTCTTTTGCTGGACTCCTATTTCCTTTATGGTTTTATTTATCATGCTTGGTTGTCACTCTTGTGTTCTCAACTTTTTCTTGGCAGCATTTTGCTCCTACAGGAAGGTCAGAAGGTCTACGGTTGGGGGCTGATGCTGAGATGTTTGATTTGATTCTACATGAACTAGCTGATCACTTTGTGAGGATGCATCTTATGGATAAAAAGACCAGAAGTGAATGGTAGCTGGTGGTTTGCTATGGGCCTGCTTAGCATGATGGCAAGGATAATTTTCTTGTTGAGTTTGCTACCTATGCAGCAAGGTAAAAGGTGATGTTATCATTGGTGGTGATTTTAGTATCATCAGAAAGACAAGTGCAAAAAAAAAAAACCTTGTGTGCTACCTAAATGGAGCCATGCTTTTAATTCTATCACTGAAATAAACAGTTTGAAAGAAATTCAACTGCAAGGCAGAAAATACACTTGTGCTAAAAATCTAGATAGTCCCACATTTGAGAAGCCTGACAGGGTGTTAGTTTGTCCTGATTGCGATGCTGCATTTTCTTTAGCTATAGTTATTGGCTTGAATAGGGAACTATCAGATCATGTGCCAGTGCCACTACAGTGTTGCTCCACCACATAGTAATCTGTTTAGATACAAGACCCGTTGGAACAAGAGTTTCATACCTTGGTGAGGAAAAGTTGGCATGGTGCCACTTTTTGCAAGCATGATATATATAAATGGCAAGAAAAGGCCAGAAGACTAAGAAGAAACTTGAAAGGGTGGCATATTAATTTGGCAGGGGTTTACATGAATCAGAAAAAACAGGTACCGGCTAAGTTGGATAAGCTGGACAAGAAAAGTGAGGATTGTCTTCTATCATTGGAAGAAAGAGACTGTAAGATGGTTTTAGATACCATGTTGAAGAAGCTACTTAGAGATGAAGAAACAAAATGGAGGGAAAGGGCAAAGGAGAAATATATGAAAGAAGGGCAAGGCAACACTAGATACTTCCATCTAAAAGCTAGTGCAAGGAAAAAGAAGAACTTTATTCCAGGACTGAAAAAGATGAGATTGAGATTGTAGGAGATGCTGAATTAATTCAGCATATTACTGATTTCTACAAGGACTTGTTTGGAGAGTCTGAGGTTTCTAATATTAGACTTGAAGCGATAGAATGTAATAAGCTTGATGAGGATGATAGGGCTCCACGATTAGAGATTTCTCTCTTGATGAGATAAAAGAGGCAGTCTTTGGAATAAAACATAAAAAGGCAGCAGGCCGGATGGCCTCCCAGCTGAATTCTATCAAAGATTCTGGGATGATGTTAAATATGATTTGGTTGAATTTTTCAATGCTTTTCACTGAGGAGAGTTGGAGTTTGAGAGGCTTATTAATCATGGGATTATCTCTCTTATACCTAAAGTTCCAAATGATGATATAATTCAAAAGTTTAGGCATGTCTTGCTTGTTGAATGTTTGCTGCAAAATACTCCCTCCGTCTGAAAATACTTGTCATCAAGATGAATAAAAGGGGATGTATTTAGATGTATTTTAGTTCAAGATACATTCATTTTTATCCAATTTGATGACAAGTATTTTCGGACGGAGAGAGTACTAACTAAAGGGCTAGCAAATAGAATGGGGTTGGTGATTGACAGAGTGGGTGGGAATACTGAAGCTGCATTTATCAAAGAAAGATACATTAAGGAGAGGTTGTGCATGAGACCAGACGTACACATACATATGTTGCTTCTAAGATAGACTTTGAGAAATCATATATCAAGGTTGTTGACATCACTTTTTGGCACAGCATAAAAGGAAAAAAAGATGGCTTCGAGTGAAAGAGTTTTCAGCATTAAAAGTTTCACGTCACCGAGTGGAACAACTTTGATGTTTAGGTCATCGACATCCGACCTCATCTTAGAGGCCGAAACTGTACTTCGAGTGGCAGAATTTAGTGTCCCAAGTGCTTTTCGGCCGATTACGCCTTCAAGACGACCTCGAATGAAGGAACACTCTACATGGATTGTCTTCGTCTCGTCGAGGCAATCGATTTTCATATATAAATCATCTTAATCCGAGTTCGTATGCAAAAGTTATGGTCAACATGGTGCGGACCGGCTAGGGATCCAAATATTACGCTGGTCATCAGACACATGTTGATGGATGTATGATACAATGCGTGAGCAATTATCCATTCGGGACGACCTCAGATCGAAAAGTGTTCAACATGACAGTTTTTCGTCTCGTCAAGCCGATTGATTTTCATATATAAATTGTCTCAACCCAAGTTAGCATGCAACCTGGGGAGGCAAAACAAGACCAGGATGTGTTTTCAGTCGGGAAATCCAAGTGAAAAGATTACCATTCGAATGAAAATATTACAAATCCGAATGAAACATTGTGATCCGAGTAAAAGCTTGATGTTCGGGTAAAAGTTTGACGTCCAAGTGAAATATTGCCATCCAAGTGAAGAAGTCCAGTCGGGCGATCTGAGTGAAAGACTCTAATATCCGAGTGGAGAGATTCAGATCTGAGTGCTCCCACCAGAAGTTGAAGATGTGCCCGAAAGGTTGTCTAGATCGGCTCGGATGAAAAAGTGTTCAAAACGGAAGTTATGCGTATCATCAAAACGGACAACTTAGGTTTTGGGGTCGTCATCATCTGAGATAGTATACGGCCTCCAACGTCGCTACAAGACTCGGACAGTCCAATCAGCTACATGGCCGAGTCCGACTGGAGGTTAAAGATGGTCACGTGGATCATTTAATATGGCCTTGTTTGAAAAAATGATCAACATGAGAGTTGTTCGTCTCGTCGAGACGCAGAAATTTGATGTTTGGGCCATCTTGATCGGAGGTCATATGCAAACTCGACGGCCCGCGCAAGGAGGAAAACAGAAGTTTGGGCCACATTCAGACTGAATCCGAGTTGGACTGGAACTAGGACTCTAGGACGTGAATTAATATAATTTCTCGTGTAAGGAAAGCCTAGGTGAATCCTTTACTTGTACGGGAAGTCAAGCCGCCTCTTATATATGTTGGGGGTGAAGGCCGATTGAACAACACACAATCAAACAAATCAAAATACTACTTTTTCATCTATGTTTTATCTCTCCGCCGTTTTTTCTCTCTCGTTCTTCGCTGTTCCTCGAGTTTGAGATCTGCAAATTCTGAGGCTCTAGGGCGAGCAAATCGACCTAGGGCAGCCCATAGCCGCGGCACTCCCTGACGGGGTCCCTCCCGGGCGTGTGGGGTTTCGAATCTGCAAAGTGCCCGCCGACTGTCTTGTGTATCACGCTGTAGGTCGGGTCTCCTTCGATGTGAGCGGCGGTGCATCACCCCCGGCGTCGAGGGTACACGTGACATGTTCGTGTGTCAACACACTTTTTGGCGACTCCGCTGGGGACTGAAGATCAATCGTCATCATCCACCATGTCCGATCTTCCCAAGCCATCTGAGGTAGACGTCGATAACATCATTAAGCCCTGTCTTGATGAGATATCGGCTAATCATGGCCAAATCTATGAGGAGTACAAGAAGGCAGAATTCCTTGCGAAATTCAAGAAGGATCGCCAAGGCAACATCACTCCGATTAAAGAAATCAAATTCCCTCCTCTTCAAGCCGAGTAGGTTAAACCCTCTGTGAGTACTACCTTTTCTCCTGACCAATGGGATGAGATTGAGAGTCGTATTGCTGATGGTAACAATCTGGTCTATCAAACTTTCATAGAAAATACTAATGCTCAGAAGAATATATCTCAATCATCTAGTGGTAATGATGGTGCAGTTGCTAGTGTGCAAAACCCTAATCTGGCTTTACCTATTTCATCGGCGCCTCCCATGTCGATGACTTATTATCATACTCAAACAAATCAGATTGTGGTTGCACCCATTAATCCTATTATGAGCATGCCAAGATCGGTGGCAACGCCGAACCAAACCCTACCTACAGGTACAACCACTCGGCCACTACCGAACTATGGCTCGACATACATGCCACGGTTCCCACCTACAGCTAGTAGTCCTACTCCTATGCCACTGCAACAAGCTTCATCGTCTACTACAGACGATGCCCTAGCTAATTTTAGAGAGGAGATGGCTAAAATGCCTCGAGAGAATGTTGGAGTTGAGTTACCTCGGAATCGGATTTACCAAAAACTGCATCTCGAGTACTTTGATGTCATCCAGTGCCCTCCGGGATATAAAATTCCAGATTTTGTTAAGTTTAATGGAGAAGGCACAAAAACCACATGAGAGCATGTGTCGGAGTAATGGGCCATGGGTAGGCTAACCCGAAGCCCAGAACCTTTCAAGACATCGGGGCTTCCAGCGCCCCTCAAGACTCCAGGATGAAGAGCCGCTTTCTGGAAGCCGGCTGGAGGAACAGCCGACTGCCCACTCGCGGCCGAGTCCTGGAGGCGAGGTCGAGACAAGCCGACTCCTACCTGGCAGCTTCCAGAGAAGCCGGCCACAGGGAGTCGGCCCACGGCACCAACAACCCCATGCCCTCGTCAAGGGGGATGGGACGGGGAGTGGCTACAGTGAAGCCCACTCCCTCCCCTTTCTAGAGGCTGGCGTGGCCACAGTGCGCTGTACCCACGGAGATCTCCGTCCGGCGCGGCACTATTGCCATGCCATCCGTGACATCAGCACCAGTGGGCAGAGTCCTGCACCCATGACGGCTTGTCTGTACGACCTAGGGATGACGGGTCCCACCAGTCAGCGAGAGTCCAGAAGACGGCGAGAGCGCCGCCAGTCGGACCCGTTAGGAGTCGGCCCCTGGGAGTCGGCATGCCCCTCCCACGGGACCCACGCGCCATTAACCAGGCGAGACGGGGAGTCGCTACAGTAATCGCCCGCCAGGCGGTGGAGCTGTAGCCACGACCCCATGACCAAGCCCGCGTCATTAGAAGCATGGCTACAGTAATCAGCAGCCGGCAAGACCCACAAGCGGCGGACACAGCATGTCAGCTCCGTACCGGACCAGTCGGCGGGACCCATCAGTCGGCGGGCCCCAGCAGTCGGCGGAGAAGCCGGCGACCGAAGAGACTGACGGCTGGGCCCTGCGCCCAGCCGGATTACCATTGTACCCATGGGGGGTAGGCCTATATAAACCCCCCCCCCTAGGGCACCCATGCAAAGGGTTCGAATCCATTAGCACTAGACCGGATCATATAGGAAGGAGAGAGCTAGCCTTGCCTTCTCCTACCTCCAGTATACAGCTCAAGGAGCAACCTTGTACTCACTTTGCCTTAGTGATCATGCGGAGACCCCACAGAGCAGGACTAGGGGTGTTATCTCCTAGGAGAGCCCCGAACCTGGGTAAAGTACGCCGACGTTCGTGTCTACGCCTTATCCCACTTCCAGGCACCGGCGACGTTCTACTCGCTCCCACCATGATAAGCCATCCTTTGGCATATGTCGCACCCAACCCTCGACATTTGGCGCCCACCGTGGGGCGAGGTGCACAGTCGTCCGGAGACCTGTTCTGGACGGGAACCCTTTTCCTCCCTGGCGAGCGCAGCCAGCTCGGCACGCCAGACGGAGTCTGCGCCGACGCGCTGCATGGCGCTGAAATCGCCTGCGCGGCCAGTTTCCTCGCCGATCTTGTCGGTGAGGTTCGCCTCTCCGATGATCCCGCATCCGACGCGGGCACAGGCGGCCCCGAGAGCCTCCTCGCGGGCCTCCTCGACCAACTCCACGTCGCCCGCGAGCCAGCCGTGGACCTGGAGTCCGTAGGCTCCAGCGATCCGATGTTGGTCAACTCTGGCACCGCGTCGCTCGACGCGTTCCCCACCAACGTGGTGGTCTACGACGAGCCGCTCCCTCGCGCGGAGAGCGACGAAAGTACCGTCACAGAGGTGCTTGTCATTGGTCATGGCGAGCACTCCGGCGGAGGAGCTCATGACCCACTTGACGCGGCGCTGCAAGACCTGACCGCGCCCATTCCCGAAGACGCCGACGCCGAGACGCTGGAGGCGTGCCGCCTTCATCTCGTCGAAGGCGCCAAGAAGCTGGCCAGCATGAGACACCTATCAGAAGCCTACCAACGCGAGATGGACCACACTGTGGGTGGCACGCCGGCTCCAACTGGGCCTAGCTGCCTTGGCACGATCCAGCAGCGCGGCATGGCCATCGCCAACCTGTTCGGGGCGAACCACCCCGTTTACGCCACGCCTACGGAGAACATCCGAGCCGCCCAGGCAGCGGCGGACGAGCTGGACAATTTCGAGGGCGAAGAACGTCGCCTGATGACGGAGCGCGTCCAGCGGCTCCTCGACGCAGCCGCCGAGCAGAACGAGGCAGGCTGCCGTACCGAGGCGCCGCAGCAGCCAAACGACGATCCGCCTCCGCGTCGAGACCAAGGCGCGACGTCTTGGACGCCGACTGGTGGCGTCCGTGGAAGAAAAGACAAGGAGCCGGCTGCCAGCCGCAGTCAGACTCGCATCACCATAGAGCGCGACCAAGACGGCCGCCCAAGAGCAGTGGAACGACGGGACGACTGTACGCCTCCCCCCTTGCAGGGAAAGTCGAGTCTCCCTGCCGCCTGTTGATCACCCGACACTCAGCGACCGCCTTGGCCGCCGAGAGGGAGTCAGAGAGAATGACGCCCGCCACTGGATCGACCGTCTCCACCGATCCCTGGCGCTTGAAGAAGAAGATGAGTTGGGTCCGCCATGTTTCGGCCCCCGCATTCGAGACGATCCCTTTCCCAAAGGGTTCACGCTCCCGAGAGATACACCCAAGTACACCGGCTTCGTGAAGCCGGAAGACTGGCTAGTTGACTACTCCACAGTCGTCAACATAGCAAATGGCAACAAGCGCGTTGCCGTGAAGTATGTTCCGCTCATGCTCCAGGGCACGGCCCGGACATGGCTGAACAGCTTGAAGCCCCGCAGCATCAACAGTTGGGTCGACTTCATCGACGCCTTTTTCCGTAACTTCACCAGCACGTACAAGCGACCTCCCAAACCTCGTCAGCTTTCCTTGTGCGTGCAAGGCCCCAACGAGTCAACTCGCGACTACCTCACGCGCTGGGCCGAGCTCCATAACTCATGCGAGGGCGTGCACGAGGTGCAGGCTATCGAGTACTTCACTGCAGGGTGCCGAGAGGGCACCCTCCTCAAGCACAAGCTTCTCTGCGACGAGCCAGAGACCCTCGATGAGCTATTGATCATAGCAGACAAATATGCCACGGCCGACTCCTCCATGAAGGCGGAAATTCAAGTTAGTGCAACTAGCAAGGTGGCTCCGCAAGCTCCTCGAACCCCAGCTAGAGACACCAGTCGACGTCAACAGCAGAACGACCACAAGCGCAAAGCCCCGCAGCTGGCTTCCACCAGCCGACAGTTGGCAATAGTCGAAGACCAGCAGCCAGAAGGGCAGCCTCCGCCCAAGCGTCAGAAGGGCGGCAAGCCCAACTGGTTGCCGGCTTTCTCATATGAGCAGACTTTGGATGGTCCCTGCAAATTCCATAGTGGCGTGAAGCCGTCCAACCACACCACTCGGAAATGCCACTGCCTCACCAAGATCACCAAGGGAGACGGCCTCTTGCCTCCCCCGCCTGCTGGGCAGCCGCCTCCTCCTCCGCCCCAGCAGTCGGCGGTCAGACCAGTCGGCGCAGTACAAGACGAGTATCCAGAAGAGCACGGAGCCTACATGGTGTTCACCAGCGTAGCCGATGATTGACGCAGCAGACGGCTGCAGCAGCAAGAAGTGAATGCAGTAGCATCAGAGACACCAAAGTTCATGCACTGGTCTGAGAAGCCTATCAGCTGGAGCAGAGCTGACCACCCAAAGGTGATGCCCAATCCCGGCTCCTACGCCTTGGTTTTGGATGCCACCTTTGCCACGGACAGGCGAGCTGCTCGCTTCTCCCGAGTTCTGATAGACGGCGGCAGCAGCATCAACATCCTGTACAAGGACACCATGGAGAAGTTAGGAATCAAGCAAAGACAGCTTCAGAACAGCCGGACTGTATTCCATGGCATAGTTCCTGGCCTTTCCTGCTCACCAATCAACAAGGTCCTGATAGATGTCCTCTTCGGAGACAAAGATCACTTCCGCCGAGAGTCAGTTTGGTTTGAGGTGGTGGACCTTGAGAGCCCATACCATGCGTTACTTGGCCGGCCTGCCTTGGCCAAGTTCATGGCCGTCCCCCACTATGCCTGCCTCAAGATGAAGATGCCGAGTTCCAAGGGGATTCTGACCACAGCCGGCGACTACAGGAAGTTGTCCGCATGTGCGGCAGAGAGCAGTCGGCTAGCCGAGTCCCTCGTGATCGCAGCTGAGAAGCGGCTCCTTGACCGGGTTGTGGCGATGGCAGGAAAGAAGTCGGAAATGTCGCCTGATCCCAGGGAGTCGGAAGCTGAGGGCCCGTTCAAGCCGGCCAAAGAAACAAAGAAGATACCCTTGGACCCAGAGCACCCAGAGAGGTACGCTGTCGTAGGTACAAACCTCGACAGCAAATAGGAAGGCGAGCTCGTCGATTTCCTTCGTGAGAATCGGGACATCTTCCCATGGTCCCCCAAAGACATGCCAGGTGTTCCGACGGATTTCGCCGAGCACAAATTACATGTCCGATCTGATGCCAAGCCTGTTAGGTAGCCCTTGCGCCGCCTGTCAGAAGAGAAGAGAAGAGTTGTTGGAGAAGAGATAGCCCGGCTTCTAGCAGCCGACTTCATCATGGAAGTGTTCTTTCCAGAGTGGCTAGCCAACCAAGTCATGGTGCTGAAGAAGAACAAGCAGTGGAGAATGTGTATTGACTACACTAGCCTCAACAAAGCATGCCCCAAGGACCCGTTCGCTTTGCTAAGGATCGACCAAGTGATAGACTCCACAGCCGGATGCGAGCTATTGAGTTTCTTAGATGCATATTTAGGATATCACCAGATCAAGTTGAATCCGGCCGACAGACTGAAGACCGCCTTCATCACGCCGTTTGGAGCCTTCTGCTACTTGACCATGACGTTCGGCTTGAGGAATGCCGGCGCCACCTTTCAACGTTGCATGCAGAAGTGCCTCCTCAAGCAACTCGGCAGAAACGCCCACGTTTACGTGGACGACGTGGTGGTGAAGACGAAGAAGAATGGAGCATTGCTGGAAGACCTCAAGGAGACCTTTGAGAACCTGCGCCGGTTTCAAATCAAGCTCAACCCAGAGAAATGCGTCTTCGGAGTACCAGCCGGCCAGCTTCTTGGTTTTCTGGTCTCCGAACGTGGCATAGAGTGCAACCCCATGAAGATCAAGGCCATCGAGAGGATGGAAGTGCCCACCCAACTGCTGGACGTGCAAAAATTCACTGACTGTTTGGCATCCATCAGCCGCTTCATCAGTCGGCTGGGAGAGAAGGCTCTTCCCCTATACCAACTCATGAAGAAAACCACCTTTTTTGAGTGGAACGACAAGGCGGACGAAGCTTTTCTCCAGCTTAAGAAGATGCTGACTACTCCACCTGTCCTGGCGGCTCCGACTCCTAAGGAGCCCATGCTCCTATACATCGCCGCCACCAGCCGAGTGGTCAGCACAGTCATCGTGGTAGAGCACAAGGAGGAAGGCAAGGTGTGGGATCTTGAGAAGATGTGTCTAGAGGGCGGGTGATTAGACACTTAGTGCTAAAGTTGCAGTTTTTAAACTTTTTCGGTTTAAGTGGAGTTTGGGCACAATTTCAACATATACAATACATATCAAGCAAGCATGCAAAGAGTATATGAGCAGCGGAAAGTAAAGCATGCAACTTGCAAGAATGTAAGGGGAAGGGTTTGGAGAATTCAAACGCAATTGGAGACAAGGATGTTTTTGGCGTGGTTCGGATAGGTGGTGCTATCCTACATCCACGTTGATGGAGACTTCAACCCACGAAGGGTAACGGTTGCGCGAGTCCACGGAGGGCTGCACCCACGAAGGGTCCACGAAGAAGCAACCTTGTCTATCCCATCATGGCCATCGCCCACGAAAGACTTGCCTCACTAGCGGTAGATCTTCACGAAGTAGGCGATCTCCTTGCCCTTACAAACTCCTTGGTTCAACTCCACAATCTTGTCGGAGGCTCCCAAGTGACACCTAGCCAATCTAGGAGACACCACTCTCCAAGAAGTAACAAATGGTGTGTTGATGATGAACTCCTTGCTCTTGTGCTTCAAATGATAGTCTCCCCAACACTCAACTCTCTCTCTCAGGATTTGGATTTGGTGGAAAGAAGATTTGAGTGGAAAGCAACTTGGGGAAGGCTAGAGATCAAGATTCATATGGTAGGAATGGAATATCTTGGCCTCGACACAAGGGTAGGAAGTTCTCTCTCAGAACATATGAGTTGGAAGTGTAGATGTGTTCTGATGGCTCTCTCCACGAATGAAGAGGAGGTGGAGGGGTATATATAGCCTCCACACAAAATCCAACCGTTACACACAATTTACCAATCTTGGTGGGACCGAATCAACAAACTCGGTCGGACCGATTTAGTAAACCTAGTGACCATTAGAGATTTTCGGTGGGACCGACATGCAACTCGGTAGGACCGATATGGTTAGGGTTAGGGCATAACGTAATCTCGGTGAGACCGATTACACAAACTCGGTGAGACCGATTTGGTAATAAGCTAACCAGAGAGTTGGTCAGGCAAACTCGGTGGGACCGATTACTAAACTCAGTTGGACCGATTTTGGTAATAAGTTAACCAGAGAGTTTGCATTGTAATATCGGTAGTACCGATTGCCTAAACTCGGTGAGACCGATTTTGGTAATGGACATACACAGAGAGATTACAATCCCATCTCGGTGAGACCGAGATCCCTATCGGTGAAACCGATTTGCTAGTGTTTGGCAGTGGCTATGACAAGTGAAACTCGGTGGCGCCGGATAGAAAGAATCGGTAGGGCCGAGTTTGACTTTAGGTTTAGGTCAAATGTGGATATGTGAAAGTAGTTGAGGGGTTTTGGAGAATATCACTAAGCACATGAAGCAAGAGGCTCATTAAGCAACACCTCATCCCTCCTTGATAGTATTGGCTTTTCCTATAGACTCAATGTGATCTTGGATCACTAAAATGTAAAATGAAGAGTCTTGAGCTTGAAGCTTTAGCCAATCCTTTGTCCTTAGCATCTTGAAGGAGTTCCCACAACCTTTAGTCCATGCCACTCCATTGTTGAACTTATCTGAAACATACTAGATAAAAGTGTTAGTCCAACAAGAGATATGTTGACATTAATTACCAAAACCACCTAGGGAGCACTTGTGCTTTCAATCTCCCCCTTTTTGGTAATTGATGGCAACATACATCAAAGCTTTAGATTAAGATATAAGGAATAGCAAGTAAAGATTTGGAAAGACATGTAACAAACATAGGCTCCCCCTACATGTATGCAATCATGTGAATATGAGGCATAGAAGCATGTGAGAGCATAACCATGACAGAGTAGGCAATGTGTTACATGTATCTTGGCCATATGCATCAGAGCAAAAGATTATTAAGAAAAGTACCTTCATGCTCATGAGTCCTTCTTGCAAACAGTATGTACATAAGCAAGAATTCCTCATTCTCATGATTCTGATGCATACACTTACCTTGTAGTCTTGAGTTGGCTTAGGATGGAATGAACCTGCACAAACAAGGTTAGATAACACAGATACATCCACTAGCCAGAGCAAACAAAAGAAACCACAAGAATACCAAGACTGGGATGACATGTAAAGAGTGAGTACAAGGTACCACATTGGTTTAGACATGTCCCCAAGAGTAAAGATATGCAATGAATTTGAATGATTTCTTTCCCTTAGATGTCTTGCTCCCCCTGAATCTGACATGGGATATTGGGAGAAGATAGGGAACAGAAAAACAGAGCTGAAAGATATGAATGAGTAGAGCTTAATGCAAGTAAGCACATATGAACATGTCTTTCCCCCAAAAAGACATGTGGCATCTCTCCTCTTGAACATCAAGCATCTGGGATCCTTGAGTATTCTCTCCCCCTGGAGATCTCTTTCTCCCCCTTAATATTCTCTCTTATAGGTGATAAGCTTTGATGTTATCTCTCTCTCCCCCTTTGACATCAATTTCCAAGAAGGGCTTTCTGGAATCTGTCGAATGGGTTTGGTCCCTGAGACTCAGCACAAAGTAATGGATAAAACTATGATGCTTGTAGAGGACAAGATTCATTGAGTGGAGCTGGATCAGAAGAAATATAGAACAAGTGGCAAACTGTTTTTTTCTGTTGTGAATTCGGTGGCACCGAGTGGCATGTTTAGGTGGTACCGAAAGGATTCGGTTGGACCGAAAACTACAAGTCGGTGAAACCAAGTTCATCACAGAGAAAAACACTTGTCACCTCAGCTCACTAGACAAGTAATATTTCACAAAGATTTGCAATGAATTATCTGAAAGATTTGCAATGAATTGGATGCAGAAAATGCAGAATAATAACAAAAAGAAAAGAATGAAAGTTCTAGATGAAGTTTTTTTAAAGGAAAGCAAATATGCAAGGGACAAATGCAATAACACAGAAAAGAACACAAGAGAACTTCATCTAGAGTTGGGCGGTGGCATAGTCACCTATGTTAGAGTATATTGACTTAGGAGTCAAGTGAGATCACTTGATCATAGGTTATACTCATCGTTTAAGCTCAAAATGGGGTTACCATTTTTCGTTTAAGCATCTTGATGTATTCACATCTTGTTGAGTTGCTTTGACTCATGACTTGGAGTAAAGCTTCTCTAAGATGGAATAACATACCTTGGGTGGTGGTGTGGATCTTGCTCATGTAGTTGAACTTGTGTGGGTGCTCAAGGTTGATGTAGCTCATCAAGAATTGGAAGCACCACTTGGAATTTTAGTCCATCTACCTACATGGGTTAGTTCTTGCAAGGAAGAGCACTTGTGTATCCAAAATGACAATCATGAAGCTCAACATAGAATTTGTCAAAGGATATATTTGAATGGTTTTGTGCTTCCTTGTCTTCAACCACCATTGTGTAGAGACTTGGTGATGTAGAGATTGCTTAAGATGTGAGTGAGTTGCAATCTCATAGAATTTGATTCAACCAAGTACCTACATGGGTTAGATAACATGCAAGATGCAAATTTTTCCAAGACATAAGATAATCATCATTAGAGATATATCATGGATTAGTCATATGTTCATGTCTTGCATGTCTCCAATGGAGTTCCTACTCCAAGTTCGAAGCATCAATAATGTTCAATTCACCTCTCAACCTGCAAAACACTTTCTCATCAAGTGGTTTAGTGAATATATCTGCTAATTGCTTATCGGTGCGAACATGCTTAAGATCAATGTCACCCTTAGCAACATGATCTCGAATGAAATGATGACGAACTTCAATATGCTTAGTTCAAGAATGTTGTACAGGATTATGACCAATTTTGATAGCACTTTCATTGTCACAAAGCAATGGAACATGTTTCACATAGATCCCATAATCTTTAAGAGTTTGGGTCATCCAAAGTAATTGAGCACAACATGAACCAGCGGCAATGTATTCCGCTTCGGCGATGGATAAGGATACCGAGTTTTGTTTCTTGGAGGACCAAGACAAAAGAGATCTACCAAGGAATTGACAAGTACCCGAAGTGGACTTTCTATCAACCTTGTCTCCGGCATAATCCGAGTCGGAATAACCAACAAGATCAAAAGTGGACCTCTTAGGATACCAGATGCCAAAATTTGGTGTATGAATTAAGTATCTCACTATCCTTTTCACGGCCTTAAGATGACATTCTTTAGGAGCAGCTTGATATCGTGCACACATGCACACACTTAGCATAATATCGGGACGTGAAGCACATAGGTATAACAATGAACCAATCATAGAGCGATAAACCTTTTGATCAACCGGTTCACCATCTTTGGTCAAATCATTATGTCCACTAGTAGGCATGGGTGTAGGCATACCTTTGCATTCTTGCATATTGAACTTCTTGAATAATTGTTTGGTGTACTTCATTTGAGAGACAAATGTACCTTCCTTAGTTTTCTTGATTTGCAAACCGAGAAAGAATTTGAGTTCACTCATCACAGACATCTCAAAATTCTTCGACATTAGCTTTCCAAATTTTTCACTAAAAAGAGGGTTAGTTGAACCAAATATGATATCATCAACATAAATTTGGCATACAAATAGTTCTCCATTAACTCTCTTAGTAAAAAGTGTGGAATCAATTTTTCCAATTTCAAAACCACTTGCAATAAGGAACTTGGTCAAGCATTTATACCATGCTCTAGGAGCTTGTTTTAGACCATAAAGGGCTTTGTGAAGTTTGTAAACATGATTTGGTTTCTTAGGATTGACAAAGCCGGGAGGTTGTTTGACATAAACTTCCTCCTCTATTTCACCATTTAGAAAAGCACTTTTAATGTCCATTTGGTACAAGGTGATATTATGGTGATTAGCATAGGCAAGTAAGATGCGAATGGACTCAAGTCTAGCAACGGGAGCATATGTCTCACCATAGTCCATACCTTTGACTTGTGTGTACCCTTGGGCGACGAGACGTGCTTTGTTGCGAACCACTTGTCCATCTTCATCTTGCTTATTGCGAAACACCCATTTGGTACCAATGATGTTGTGGTTGTCGTCAGGCTTCTCAACCAATGTCCAAACTTGGTTTCTCTCAAAGTTGTGTAGCTCTCATGCATAGCGTTTATCCAGTCCGGATCTTCCAATGCTTCTTCAACCTTCATAGGTTCAATGCTAGAGACGAAATAATAGTTTTCACAAAAGTTAGCTAAACGAGTTTTTGAGCGAGTGATTCTCCCGGTTTGAATATCTTTGTAGATTTGCTCGACGGGATGATCTTTGGCAATTCTTGCTCGAACTCGTGTAAGCTTTTGCTTGGGTCGGGGTGGAACATCCTCTTCATCTTGTTCTTCTTCTTCTTGGCCTTCTTCATTGTTGATGTTGTTGTTCTCTTGTCGTGGTGGAGAAGGAGGTTGTTGATGTTCATCTTGGTGTACTTCGTCGTTTTCTTCATCTTGACGTGTCCCACTTGTGGATGCTTCCGTATTAACTCTTGGTTCACGTTGACGTGATGTAGAAGCTTCCGCTCGGACGGACGAGGTACTCTCCTTTATTTCCATTGGACGAATCTTGCCAATGGACAAGTCTTGGATTGCTTCTGAAGGGTCTTTGTCGCCTACATCAATTGGCAATTGCTCTACTTGCGAGCCATTAGATTCATCAAACTTCACATCTACCGTCTCTTCAACCTTTCGGGTGAAATTGTTGTAGACACGATAAGTGTGAGAGTTTGAGCCATAACCAAGTAGGAAACCTTCATGAGATTTAGGAGCAAACTTTGAACGACGATGCTTATCAAGAATGTAGCACTTTGAGCCGAATACTCAAAAGTATCCAACTTGGGGTTTGTTACCGGTGAGAATCTCGTATGCCGTCTTGCCGAGTAGCTTGTGAAGATACAAACGATTTGTTGCATGACAAGCTGTCTCAACCGCTTCTGCCCAAAAGTGCTTCGGCGTCTTGTACTCATCAAGCATCGTTCTCGCCATTTTGATGAGCGTCCGGTTCTTCCTCTCAACAACTCCATTTTGTTGAGGTGTGTACGTAGCCGAGAACTCGTGTGAAATCCCTTCTTCGTCAAGAAAGGTGTCCACATTTGCGTTCTTGAACTCCGTTCCGTTGGCACTCCGAACCTTCTTGATCTTCACTTCAAATTGATTTTGGGCCTTCCTAGCGAAGTTTTTGAAGATCTTTTGGACCTGCGATTTGTCATCAAGAAAGAACACCCACGTAAATCTTGAAAAATCATCAATTATAACTAGACCAAAAGAATTTCCACCGAGACTCTTGTAAGCGTTGGGACCAAAAAGATCCATATGAAGTAGCTCGAGTGGCCTCCTTGTGGTCATGATGTTCTTCATGGGATGCCTTCCTCCAACCTATTTACCTGCTTGACAAGCACTGCAAAGTCTATCCTTATCAAATATAACATCGTTAACTCCAAGGATATGATTTCCTTTAATAAGCTTGTCAAGGTTTCTCATGCCAACGTGACCTAGTCGTCTATGCCACAACCAACCTTTTGAGGATTTAGCGATAAAGCAAGTTTTAGGTTGTGCCTTTTTAGAGAAATTGACAATGTAAAGATCACCTCTACGTATACCGGTAAATACCATTTTATGATTGTCTCGACGAAACACTTGGCAATCTACCTTAGTAAATAGGACATTCAAACCGAAATCAGCAAGTCTAGATACTGAAAGTAAGTTGTATCCAAGAGATTCAACGAACATGACATTTTGTATGGAGCTATCGTGTGAGATGGCCACCTTACCAAGGCTAACCACCTTACCCTTTGAATTATCACCAAAGGTGACATATTTTCGAGGGCCGTCATTTTCAGCGAGCTCACGGAACATCTCTTCATCTCCGGTCATATGATCAGTACATCCACTGTAAGAACCCATTCCTTTCCTCCTGACGCATATCCCCGAAGATTTGCCATAAGACCAAAATGTCTCATTGCATCATTAAGATCGAAGTCACTATCATCATCTTCATCATAGTATCCATGTTCAACATCATCTTGTGATTGATCATATCCTAGAGAGGGTAATTCATTAGGTACATGATCATCAAAGTGGTTACCTTTATGAATTCTAATAGCTTCGGATATGATATCACTAATGATTCCAACATTTCCTCTAGCATTCATGAGATTGGTAAGCTCAAATAGACAATTACCAAAACTAGGATCACTAGAGTTCATCTTACTCAAGGCAATAGATTTATGGAGAATTTCATCTAAATTTTTCAAGGAATAATCGGGAAATCGTTCCTCAAGAAATTTCCATATAGTATAAGCACACTCAAGAGTAGGCAAACATCTGATCAAGTTTCTAGGCAATCCTCTAATGATGAGCTCAACAGTTCTAAGATTGCGATTCATGTCAATATCTTCATCTAGGGTAGGGTGCATAGGATCCACATAAGGCGCGCAAGGACTAGCAATGTACTTGTTCAAATGATATTGATTGAAAATTGCAAGCATCTCATTTTTCCACTCATGAAAATACTCTTCATCAAGAATAGGCACTCTATGTCTAAGACTCCCCAAAGTAGACTCATCCATCTTTCTCCAATGGTGATTAAACCAAGGCAATGGAGACAAAGGCTCTGATACCACTTGTGGGATCTTGAGAAGATGTGTCTAGAGGGGGGTGATTAGACACTTAGTGCTAAAGTTGCAGTTTTTAAAGTTTTTCGGTTTAAGTGGAGTTTGGGCACAATTTCAACATACACAATACATATCAAGCAAGCATGCAAAGAGTATATGAGCAGCGGAAAGTAAAGCATGCAACTTGCAAGAATGTAAGGGGAAGGGTTTGGAGAATTCAAACGCAATTGGAGACAAGGATGTTTTTGGCGTGGTTCGGATAGGTGGTGCTATCCTACATCCACGTTGATGGAGACTTCAACCCACGAAGGGTAACGGTTGCGCGAGTCCACGGAGGGCTGCACCCACGAAGGGTCCACGAAGAAGCAACCTTGTCTATACCATCATGGCCATCGCCCACGAAGGACTTGCCTCACTAGCGGTAGATCTTCACGAAGTAGGCGATCTCCTTGCCCTTACAAACTCCTTGGTTCAACTCCACAATCTTGTCGGAGGCTCCCAAGTGACACCTAACCAATCTAGGAGACACCACTCTCCAAGAAGTAACAAATGGTGTGTTGATGATGAACTCCTTGCTCTTGTGCTTCAAATGATAGTCTCCCCAACACTCAACTCTCTCTCACAGGATTTGGATTTGGCGGAAAGAAGATTTGAGTGGAAAGCAACTTGGGGAAGGCTAGAGATCAAGATTCATATGGTAGGAATGGAATATCTTGGCCTCGACACAAGGGTAGGAAGTTCTCTCTCAGAACATATGAGTTGGAAGTGTAGATGTGTTCTGATGGCTCTCTCCACGAATGAAGAGGAGGTGGATGGGTATATATAGCCTCCACACAAAATCCAACCGTTACACACAATTTACCAATCTTGGTGGGACCGAATCAACAAACTCGGTCGGACCGATTTAGTAAACCTAGTGACCGTTAGAGATTTTCGGTGGGACCGACATGCAACTCGGTAGGACCGATATGGTTAGGATTAGGGCATAACGTAATCTCGGTGAGACCGATTACACAAACTCGGTGAGACCGATTTGGTAATAAGCTAACCAGAGAGTTGGTCAGGCAAACTCGGTGGGACCGATTACTAAACTCGGTTGGACCGATTTTGGTAATAAGTTAACCAGAGAGTTTGCATTGTAATCTCGGTAGTACCGATTGCCTAAACTCGGTGAGACCGATTTTGGTAATGGACATACACAGAGAGATTACAATCCCATCTCGGTGAGACCGAGATCCCTATCGGTGAAACTGATTTGCTAGGGTTTGGCAGTGGCTATGACAAGTGAAACTCGGTGGCGCCGGATAGAAAGAATCGGTAGGGCCGAGTTTGACTTTAGGTTTAGGTCAAATGTGGATATGGGAAAGTAGTTGAGGGTTTTTGGAGCATATCACTAAGCACATGAAGCAAGAGGCTCATTAAGCAACACCTCATCCCTCCGTGATAGTATTGGCTTTTCCTATAGACTCAATGTGATCTTGGATCACTAAAATGTAAAATGAAGAGTCTTGAGCTTGAAGCTTTAGCCAATCCTTTGTCCTTAGCATCTTGAAGGAGTTCCCACAACCTTTAGTCCATGCCACTCCGTTGTTGAACTTATCTGAAACATACTAGATAAAAGTGTTAGTCCAACAAGAGATATGTTGACATTAATTACCAAAACCACCTAGGGAGCACTTGTGCTTTCATAAGGCACTGCCAGTCCAGAGACCGGTATATTATTTGAGTGAAGTACTATCGACCTCCAAGCAAAACTACCCCCACTACCAGACGATGTGCTACGGCGTGCACTTTGCCGCCAAGAAATTGAAGCCTTACTTTCAAGAGCATCCAATCACTGTGGTCTGCATAGCTCCGCTAACCGAGATCATCGGAAGCCGAGATGCTTCAGGCCGAGTGGCCAAATGGGCCATACAGTTGGCCCCCTGCACCATCTACTACCAGCCTCGCACCGCCATCAAGTCGCAAGCATTGGCCGACTTCCTTGTCGACTGGGCCGAGACCTAGTACCTACTGGCAGCGCCCGACTCCACCCATTGGTGGATGCATTTTGATGGCTCCAAGATGCGCACCGGCTTGGGAGCCGGCATCATCCTTACCTCTCCCAAAGGCGACAAGCTCAAATACGTGCTGCAAATCCATTTTTCCGCCTCCAACAACGTCGCCGAATACGAGGCACTCATTCACGGGCTCCGGCTTGCCAAAGAACTCGGCATTCGCCGAATCCTGTGCTATGGTGACTCCGACTTGGTGGTCCAGCAGTCGTCCGGCGACTGGGACACCAAAGATGCAAATATGGCGAGCTACCACTTCCTCGTGCAGCAACTCAGTGGATATTTCAAGGGGTGCGAGTTTCTCCACGTGCCAAGAAACGACAACGAGCAAGCAGATGCCTTGGCACGAATCGGCTCTACCCGTCAAGCAATACCGTCCGGCATCGCCCTTCAGCGCCTCCTCAAGCCGTCTGTCAAGCCTTCACCAAAATCAGACTCTATCTTTGTGCAGGCTCCTCCTGAAGCAGTCGGATCCGACTCAAGAGCCCCTGCAGACGGCACGAGAATTCTGGCAGGCGGCTCCGGGATCGCGGCAGTCGAAGCCGGCCCGGGGACTTCAGAGCCCGGCTCGGGGACTGTGGCGGTCAGCCCGGAGACTTAAGGACTCGGCCCGGGGACTGCGCCAATCGGCCCAGGGACTTCATCGATCCAGCAAGCGGCTGCCGACTCCAACCCGCCGCCTCCCGGCCTAGCCGCCCTCGTCCAAATCGCAGTTCTGATAGTCGAAGAAATGGCAGCACCTTCATGGGCCCAGCCCATCCTCAAATTCCTGGTGAGCAAAGAGCTGCCAACTGATGAGATACTAGCTCGGCAAGTGCAACACCGGGCAGCAGCCTACACCATAGTCAGCAGAGAGCTTGTAAGGCGCAGTGTCACTGGCGTCTACCAGCGCTGCGTGGAGCCGGAGCAAGGCCAAGCAATTCTCAAAGACATCCATCAAGGCGAGTGTGGCCACCACGCGGCTTCAAGATAACTCGTCGCCAAAGCCTTCCGCCATGGTTTCTTCTGGCCGACTGCTTTGGAAGACGCCAAGGACTTGGTCCAAAAATGCAAAGGGTGCCAGAAGTTCCGCTCCAAGCCGCATCAGCGGGCTTCTGCACTCAAGACTATTCCCATTGCCTGGCCCTTTGCTGTTTGGGGCCTGGACATGGTGGGACCATTCAAGACGGCACGAGGCGGCCTGACTCACTTAGTTGTCGCGGTGGACAAGTTCACCAAGTGGATAGAAGCAAAGCCGATCAAGAAGCTGAATGGTCCGACTGTTGTGACTTTCATTTCCGACATCACAATTCGGTACATACCGCACAGCATCATCACCGACAACGACACTAATTTCACCAAAGGCGCCTTGGCCCGTTTCTGCGCGACCCAGGGCATCCGGCTGGACTTAGCGTCCGTTGCCCATCCGTAGTCAAACGGCCAGGTAGAGCGAGCAAACGACCTCATCCTGTCCGGCATCAAGCCTCGACTGGTCGAGCCTCGGGAGCGTTCGGCCGGCTGCTAGCTTGACGAGTTGCCAGCCGTCCTCTGGAGCCTGCGCACAACTCCAAACAAGTCAACCAGCTTCACGCCTTTCTTCCTCGTCTACGGTGCCGAAGCCGTCATCCCAACGGGCATAGAGTTCGACTCCCCATGAGTCACCATGTACACCGAGGAGGAAGCAGAAGAAGCACGTCAAGACGGCGTCGATCTGCTAGAAGAGGGCCGGCTGTTGGCACTCAGCCGGTCTAGCATCTACCAGCAGAGCCTACGCCGATACTACAACCGGAAGGTCAAGCCAAGATCTTTCCAAGAAGGAGACCTTGTGCTCCGGCTGATCCAGCGAACAGTCGGCCAGCACAAGCTCTCAGCACCTTGGGAAGGCCCTTTCATCATCAGCAAAGTGTTGGGCAATGACTCCTACTACCTGATCGACACTCAGAAGCCCTGAGCACGCAAGAGGGACGACTCCGGCAAAGAGACGGAGCGGCCATGGAATGCAAATCTCCTTCGAAGATTTTACAGTTGATGCAGTATGTACCACGCTACCTTTTGTATTAAAGTACGAAGACTTCGGGCCCCCCGAGAAGAGCTCGGGGACTGCCCTCTTTTATCTATATGATAAGAATTATGCCTACGAGTATGTTATTCTTTCTTATGCCACTTGGCACCGGGTTTGACTAGTCGGCCCGGGGACATGCCGTCTTGCACTATGAAATGCTTCCTGCAGTCGGACAAGTAGTGTGTGGCACTTAAGCCGTCTCCTGTCAGAAGCCGCAGCTCGCAGAACGACTGTCTGGTGGGCAGGAGTGAGGTAGAATGGGCGTCCACATGAAAAATGGCTAAGGACTCAAAGCATGTACATAGTTTAAGCCGGCTTCCAGCCTTTTACAACTGACTCTTGAGCAGCCGGCTTGCCGTCTTCTACTCAACTTGCTAAAAGAACTCTAAACGGCTTAGTACTTGCCTTCCCAAAGTAACCAAGTACTTGACCCAGCAGCAGTCTGCAGAGCGGCTATCCGACTGGCAAGACGGCAACCAAGGGAAGGACGCAAAGGAAAAAAGGCAAAGGAGCAATAAGCAAGAAGAGATAGAACTCGGAGAAATATTTACATAGCAAAGGCCCTTGGCCGAATCTTCAAACAGAAGTTCAAGATACACCCCGCGGGTGGAATTGTGCAAATTAACAAGTTCTTCGAGACTATTAAACTGTCGGATTTCGGGTTCCGGCAGACCCTTAAGGTTCGAACTCTGGGGTGCATGCAGAGATTACGCCCTCTACCTCTCCGTCTCGCAAAGATCTAAGCTACTGAAATAACAACACAAGAGACACAGGGTTTATACTAGTTCGGGCCACCATTGTGGTGTAATACCCTACTCTAGTTTGTGGTGGGTGGATTGCCTCTTGGGCTGATGATGATGAATAGTACAACGAAGAACAGCCTCGCGAGGGCCTGTTCCTCGCTGGGAGGATGAACTGCTAGGAGGAGTTCAGCCGCCCTTCTTTCTCTCTGCATCTCCCTCTCTCTCGATGTTCCGATCCTCTCCTACCCTGGGAGGGCTAGTCCTATTTATAGGCAAAGGCCCTGGGCCTCTCCCCAAAATATTGAGCGGGAAGGGCGCCAACAGTTGGCCATTTTGAAGGGGAACATCCGGTACACTTATCCTGACTAAAGTCGGTCCTCGCCTGCCAAAGGCTCCGTGGTGACGCCGTCCTGGGCTCCATGGTGACCTCCTTCCCGCCGTTGGACTGGTCTTGGTCTCGTTGCACCAAAATGGATGCCTTTGCTTGATCTTCTCGCCTGCGCTTGCCCCTTTACACCAAAGAGGAAAGGAGGACACTGCGCGGGCTGGCGCCCGCCTGGCGCCCTTGGTCATCATGGCTTACGTCATGGGCACCTCGTGAGGTACCCCGCCTTGATCTCTCCGCCTCCTTGTGAGCCAGCCTGATGAGGCCGCGCCTGAGGAAGCACTGGGTCGTCCGCCCCGCGAGGCTTGGCCCCTCGCGAGGGTCTTGGGTCTTGTGTTGATGAAGATGGGCCGTGTTGGGCCTCCTTTGAGCCACGCCGCGGGCCTCAGGCAGGCAAGTCTGGGGACCCCCGTTCCCAGAATGCCGACAGTAGCCCCCGGGCCCAAGGCGCGCTCGGACTTGGCCGTGCTGAGAGGCGAAAGGGCAAGGGCGAAGCGCCGCGGGCCCTAACAACCTGCGGCCTTGGGCGCCGCGTGGCGGTTGATGGGACGTGGGCGTCTCCGCTTCCCCATGATGCCTCGGTGATCGCGTGGATTGGACAAGTCCCTGCATGCAAATCGTGTCATGATTACCTGTGATCGTGGAGGTCGACGGTTGGCCTCCGCTGGCCATAAGTACGGAACCGCGCATGCCCTTCCAGTCCATTCCTCTTTGCTTTTCCTTCTTCCCGATCCTTGCTCCGTCTTGCTGCAATGGCTCTGATCCACCGGTTCTCTGCAGCGGAAAAGGGAAAGGCCCCTCGAGAGGAACCAGACCCGCTCCCGCCGAAGAAACGGCTCGCCCTTCGCGGCCGGGACGAAGAGGACCGTCTGGTGGTGTTGAGGCCTTGGTGCGAGCTGCCTCCGCCGGGGTTCCCGCTTCCCCTGTATGCCCATGTCGAGGGCCCTGAAGGAGTTGATGCCGACCACCGCGGTCAGCGCTGTCGTCGACGCCGACGGGTCATGAAGGTATGGGTTGTTCCTCCTAGGGTCCACGTCGAGGGCTCCTCCCGCGAGTTCGTACTCCACGCCGTCGTGCCCCCTCGATCTTGGATTCGCCTTCCTCCCTTCTTCGCCTCCGTCATCCCGCAGGGAAGGCTCCTGGAGCTATGGCTGCAGCACGCCGGCTGCAGCACCCCCGCGACCGAGGCAGAGGTCGCGGTCGTTGCCTCGGTCGAGGTCTTCATGACTCGAGGCTGGGGCGAGATCGCCCGGGGTTGCAGAGCAAGGGGCGCCCTCACGGTCCACTTGGAGTATGATGGTGCTTCGGTGATGTTCTTCAAGGTCTTCGACGCGAACGGGCGCCGGCTGGAGTGTTGCCCCGGGAGGGGTGGCCAGGACCTCGCCATGGTGAGGGCTAGGCCCGTCGACCGCTCCCTTGGCGGCTCCAGAAGCGACGGGGGCGCCGGATGATCCAACGACTCCAGTGAGATCCTCGCGACTCTGGAGACGAGCGACGACAGCTACGAGCCTATGAGCCGGCGCCGCTCCTGGAGCAGGGCGGGCTCGTCTGGCCGTCACCGACTCTGATCTGGATGGGGTTGGTGCCGGCGCTTGACGGCCCACTGTTGATGATGGCGTCTTTTGCGGGGGCATACGTAGTTAGCGTTCCTTAGGATCCGTTCCCTGCGAGGAATCAAAATGCGCCCCATGGAGGCTTGTAAGGTGACTGTGATCCTATTTGTTAATATATAACCCTTGCTGTAGAGCTGTGTGAGTTGCTGATTCCGTCTTAACTTAGTTCTCCCTTTCGAACCTCGCGAGGACCTGGTGCTCTGCACCGACAGGTCCCAGTCCCAAGGCGGCGTCAGCCGTCGCTGGTATGCCAGGTCGCGGTGTCGTGGTCAAGGCCAGGAGGTGAGCGACCCGGGGTCCGGTAAGAGCCCCTGAGTCACGATGCTCAGGAGGTCCCCTTTGGCGCCCAAGCAGCCGCCGTTCGGTGAGAAAGGAGAGCGGCGTTGCTAACACGGATATGCATTAGGTGCAGAGGTAGTGCCACGGTAGCAGGTGCTTTCGGGCGACGACTTATCTCGAGGATCGGGGGTTATTCCTGGTGCGTCGTCGGGTCCGCGCGTCGGTAGGAGCGGAGTCGCTTGACGAGGTCCTCGCGTGCCCCTTCTCCCTCGTCTTTGCTCCCCTTTCTGCTCTACGTCCTCGGGTCCCGGCCCTTGAGCGAGTCTCAGCCGTCGCTGGTATGCCAGGTCGCGATGCTGTGGTCAAGGCCAGAGGGTGAGGGCTAGAGAGCCAGTAGGAGCCCTGAGTCGCGATGCTCAGGCACCCCCCATTTAACGTGCAAGCGGTTCGCGTGGACGAGAGTGAAAGGAACGCCGCGAGGGCCTTGCCTGGCGCAACTCCCTTTGGAGATCCTGTAAACTCATCATAGAAGGAAGAAGGGGTTGCCATGATAATTATCAGTCAGTCGTTAGTTGCTTCCGAGGGGAGGGGAGGCACTGAAGGCTTGACGAGGGGCGCCATGCGGGGCTTCCGTGGCCAGAGCTCGGCCATTCAGGTTTGTCGGCGTTGCAGGGACGGACCCATGCGCAAGCGTCGTGCCGTTGTGGGAGCAATTCCGTCAGTTGGCGTCAGTTGAACAGGCAACTAGATCAAACACATTAGCCGAGAAGGAATGAACCCCTTCAAATAGATGATGGGAAGGTAGACATCGTTGGGTCAGGCCCGAGCGACTTGGGGATGGTGCAGCCCGAGGGGCGCCCCCAACAAAGCAAGCTAATCAACGTGAAATAAAAAGGGATACATGCCGCAGGGACGGACCCACGCGGCCTGGGAATGATGCAGCCCTGGAAGGGCGCTCCCAGCTGGAAATGAAACTTGAAAGATGTCACCTGAAGATGTCGAGGATGAAGGGGTGTTGGTGCAGCAGACTCGGTGGGCTGCGGGAGCTGGTCCTCACGAGCCCCCAGGCCCAGGGGCCTCGGGAGGCTCCGGAGGCGCTGGTGGCTCCTTGCGAATCATCTCCATCTCCGCCAAGGCTGCGGAACGCCTTTCTTCTTGAGCCATGCCCCTCATGAGGCGCTGGTACGTATCAGCCGCGCTCGGCAAGCCGTAAGGCATGCGAACGTAGCTGTGGGGCGGACCTCCGCAGCGCCCCACTTGCGAGGGCCAGAGGCGCTCCATCGTAGCGACTTGGTTGAGCCCTGGTACGTCGATGCAGACAAGCAGCCCACCATCCTCGCCTGGATGGGGAGCCACAGCCGGTAGACGGCGGCAACCTTTCATGATTCTCGATTCCTGTAGTTCTTGAATGGCCTTGCTGACGAACTCCTGCTGGTCTGACCTTCCTTGCCTCGCTCCTTCTTGAGGTAGACGTGCTTCAAAACACACCTCCACGTGATGCCCTAGCGCCTCCCTCGTGACCTTGGCGAGGTCGGTGGCCCTCCAGGGGAGAGCCCCCGAGCCCTGCCTGAGGAGGGCGCCGGGCGCGCTTTCCTATGCGATGGAAGGAGGGTCCCCTTGGGTCGCGGGCCCTAAGGGGCCTGCCTCCTGAGGAGCCGGTCCTGACGATGTCTTCTTCTTCTTGAGGGCGGTCTCGGGAAACCTCCTGCTCCCGCGATCCCGGTCTTCCAGTGACGCGGCCTGAAAGGCTCGCTCCGGGGAACACACTGCATCCTTCTCTTCGCAGGGTACCATGATGACTCCGCCACTTCCTGGCATCTTGAGGACGTTGTAGCCATGGTGAGTTACGGCCATGAACTTGGCCAGCGCTGCGTACCCGAGGATGGCGTTGTACGGCAGGCGGATGTGAGCGACGTCGAAGTCGATGAGCTCGATGCGGTAGTTGTTGCGTGCCCCGAAGGTGACAGGGAGGCGGACCTGCCCAATTGGGACCGTGGAGCCGTCGGTGACTCCGGAGAAAGGCTTGGTTGGCTGAAGATGGTCATAGGGTACTTGGAGATTGTTGAATGTTTCCACGGACAGGACATTGAGCCCTGCCCCACCATCAATGAGGGTCCTGGTGACCAGTACATTGCTGATGACTGGGGAGCAAAGCATCGGGAGGACTCCAGCTGTGGCCACACACTTGAGCTGATCCGCTGAGCTGAACGTGATGGCGCATGCCGACCACCTGAGAGGGCGCGTTGCTTCAAGCTTGGGTAGGATTGCATTCACTTCGCGAGCAAACTGCTTGAAGATGCATTGGGAGGCTGGGGCTTGAGCTCCGCCCAGGATGCAAGCAATTGCGCGTGGCTCCTGGAAGCCCCCAGCCCCTTCGTCTTGATGGCGGTCCTCGTTCCTCCTTGGCTGAGGCGGCAGTGGAGGGAGGCCTACGTTGCCTTGTGGGCGATCCTCCCGAGGCTGATCCCGCCAGTCTCCCTCACGAGGCAGGTCTCGCCAGCGATCCTCACGAGGTTGATCACGCCATCCTTGGCGCGGGCCGCGGTCTTCCCAGCGTCCTGCGTTTCTTCCTCCTCCTCGGCCGTAGCCCCGGTCAGCATGGTCGGGACGACGGACGATCCTTCCTTCTCGCACGGCGCGTAGTTCTTGGCATTTGTTGGTGTTGTGGGTGTGGAGGTCGTGGTACACACAGTACCGGCTGCCCCTGGAGGATTCAGGCAGATCTTTGCCCCTTTTGGTGTTTGGTTCTGCCGCGAGCATGGCAGCCCCCTTGCGCTTCACGTCCTTTGCCTTGGGCTTCTTCTCTTCTGGGTCTACGGCAGGCAGCTCGAGGAGGGAGAGGCGGCCTTCCTCAGCCCTGGCGCACTTGGTCGCCAAGTTGAACAGCTCCAGGGAGGTGCACAGGTCTTCATGCATCGCCAGCTCCTCCTTCATTTTGACGTTGCGCACACCATCGGAGAAGGCTGAGATGATGGCCTCCTCGGACACCTTGGGGATCTTGAGGCGCGCACTGTTGAAGCGCTGGATGTACTTTTGCAGGGTCTCACTGGGTTGTTGCTTGATGCGGCGCATGTCGCTCACGGCGGGCGGCCGGTCGCGAGTACCTTGGAAGTTGGCGATCAAGCGGGTGCACATCTAGGCCCAGGAAGAGATCGTGCCTGGAGCCAGATTCAGGAGCCAGGTGCGAGCTCCTTCCTTGAGCGCCATGGGGAACCAGTTCGCCACGACCTTCTCGTCCCCACTGGCAGCTTCGATGCCCGGCTCATAGAGCTGGAGGAACTCTACAGGGTCGGTCGTGCCGTCGTAACGAGGAGGCAGGTCTGGCTTGAACTTGCCGGTCCATGCGACGCTGCGCAGCTCGGTGGTGTAGGCACGGCAGCCTGCGGTGGTCACGGGAGGCTTTGGGCGAGGGAGAGCTTGGTCTTGCGGGTCCCCATGCACTGCAGCTGGGAGCAGCGCGGGGTCTTGACGCGCGGGAGCAGGAGCAGGGTCGCGACGTGCCGGAGCAGGGAGCGCCCGGGCAGCTTCTTGTGGGCGAGGGACTTCTTGGCAGCTCTGCTCTTGTCGCGCCGGCGCCGGACGGAGCAGGTTCCTGCCAGGGGCCGCGCGCCTTGGAGCCATGGCGTCTTCTTGAAGGGGGGGGCGGCTGGTACGCCCCCGGAGCTTCATTGCCCGCGCGGGACGGGGTGCAGCGCAGCGGAACAGACGGCGCGGGAGAGCCCCCTGCGGCGTGGACGAGCTCGGTGACGCGGTCGAGCCACTCTTCGTAGACGTCGTCGACGGGACGGTAGCGCAGGAGCTCGTTTGCCGCGATGAGCGCAGCTCGAGCCTCCAAGGGTGCGCGGAGCGCGCGGGACGAAGAACCAGCGGGTGTGAGCGACGGAGTAGCGGTACGGCCGTCTTGCCGCACGGACGGGTGTTGAGACGACGCTTGCTGCTCGTTCCCCGCCGAGCCGGTGGCGGCGTTGATGGCGGGCGATGGGGAACGACGAGGACGCCCGCCGACGGGAGCCGTCTGGGCGACGCGGGAAGCGATGGCGGCCCGGCGCTCGGCGCGGACCCGGCGAGCGTCGGACATGGACGCGACGGTCGGAGGAGAGCGGAGCGGTGGAAGACAAATTCCGGCACACCCCTACCAGGCGCGCCAAATGTCGGATTTCGGGTTCCGGCAGACCCTTAAGGTTCGAACTCTGGGGTGCACGCAGAGATTACGCCCTCTACCTCTCTGTCTCGCAAAGATCTAAGCTACTGAAAGAACAACACAAGAGACACAGGGTTTATACTAGTTCGGGCCACCATTGTGGTGTAATACCCTACTCTAGTTTGTGGTGGGTGTATTGCCTCTTGGGCTGATGATGATGAACAGTACAAGGAAGAACAGCCTCGCGAGGGCCTGTTCTTGGCTGGGAGGACGAACTGCTAGGAGGAGTTCAGCCGCTCTTCTTTCTCTCTGTCTCTCCCTCTCTCTCGATGTTCCGATCCTCTCCTACCCTGGGGGTGGCTAGTCCTATTTATAGGCAAAGGCCCTGGGCCTCTCCCCCAAATATTGAGCGGGAAGGGCGCCAACAGTTGACCATTTTGAAGGGGAACATCTGGTACACTTATCCTGACTAAAGTCGGTCCTCGCCTGCCAAAGGCTCCGTGGTGACGCCGTCCTGGGCTCCACGGTGACCTCCTTCCCGCCGTTGGACTGGTCTTGGTCTCGTTGCACCGAAATGGATGCCTTTGCTTGATCCTCTCGCCTGCGCTTGCCCCTTTATACCAAAGAGGAAAGGAGGACACTGCGCGGACTGGCGCCCGCCCGGCGCCCTTGGTCGTCATGGCTTACGTCATGGGCACCTTGTGAGGTACCCCGCCTCCTCGTGAGCCAGCCTGATGAGGCCGCGCCTGAGGAAGCTCTGGGTCGTCCGCCCCGCGAGGCTTGGCCCCTCGCGAGGGTCTTGGGTCTTGTGTTGATGAAGATGGGCCGTGCTGGGCCTCCTTTGAGCCACGCCGCGGGCCGCAGGCAGGCAAGTCTGGGGACCCCCGTTCCCAGAACGCCGACATAAGCAGATAAAAACAAAGATAAAGTGGCAGCCTAGGAAGCGGTAGACGGGTTCGGAGGATCGGAGGAGTCGGTCGTGCCAGTTGTTGGGGCGGGCGGCTGGTCGGTCTTGGCTTGATCCCCTCCAG
Source organism: Aegilops umbellulata (assembly GCA_032464435.1). Classification (NCBI taxonomy): domain Eukaryota; kingdom Viridiplantae; phylum Streptophyta; class Magnoliopsida; order Poales; family Poaceae; genus Aegilops; species Aegilops umbellulata. Next base: position 472,166,651 of record CP136056.1, on the reverse strand, counting down.
CGGCAGCCGGCTCGATCGGGCACGGCTCGTTGCTGGAGGCGCGGTCGAGCTTAGGCTGGCTGTCCGCTCCGTCTTCGGGTGCCTCCTCTTCGCCTCCCTCCTCCGCCTCGCCTTCCTCCTCAACACTGGAGCCGATCACCTCCGTCGAGTTCTCGCCGTAGTCCGGATTCATCCCGAACCACTCCGGCGGCGCCTCATCGCCGTTCTCAACCCGCTCTGGGACGAAGATGCTGGTGTCGGTGTACTCGGCGATCGACGCCACGCGCTTGACAAGAGCGTCTTCCACGACTGCCAACTCCGCCTGGGCCTCTAGCCGGAACGTGGCTAGCTGGTCTAGACTCAGCCCAGGATACCACGCCTTGACGAACTCCAAGGCCCGGCGCGCTTCGGCCCGGGCCGAGGAGACCTTCCAGGCCTCAAGACGGCCAGCCGCGACCTCCAGCCAGTTGGCAGTCCGACTGGGGTGTGCGGTGCCTGCATATCTGGCCACAGGGCGGCGATCGCCTGGGCGCCGACACGCTGAAGCCGGCGCAGCATCCGGTGGGCCGGCCGAAGGCGGGCCTCAATGCTCAGGATCTGCTCATCGAGAGTTCGGAGGGCGTCGGCAGCAATCGTTGTGCCACCCGCCCTCCGCCCTTTGCGATCAGCCTCGATGGCTTGGTTGGCAGCCTGCGAGTGGCCAGGGAAGAAGTCTGCCAAGACAGAAGAACGAAGAAAGAAGTCAAAAACCAGAAGTCGGCTCGACCAACAGCCGGCAACTCAAAAAAGGAAAATGAGGATTGGCTCACCGTCGACAAGATTCTCGATCTCATGAAAGCCGGAAGCCAGCATCGCTTCCTTGTCAGTCCAGGAGGAGCGCTCGCTCACGAACTCAGCAAGGAGGGCGGTCTCCTTTTCTTCTGCCTCCTTCTGGGTCTTCTTGAGCAGCTCCCTCTGCTCTGCCAGTTGCGCGGCCAGCAGATCGCGCTCTGCGGCCAGCTTGTTGCACTCCTCCCCCTTTGCATGCAGCGCGGTGTTGGCCTCGCCCAGCTGGTACTACAGGGTGGCGTTGGCCTCTGAATAAGAAGAAGGAAAAAGGCGTTAGTCGTCAACAAGGAAGAAGGTCACCGGGGAGATCCGGCCCGACTGCTCAGCAGTCGGCCCAAATCTCGGGGACTACAGCCTGTGGGTGCGCCAGCGCGCCCCCGCAGAGAGGGAAGAGGACTCACTCTGGCTGTCCGACAAGTCGGCGGTCAGCTTGGCCAGTTCTTTGACATTACGGTTGAAGGCACTCATGCGAAGATTATGGTAGTCCTGTGACAAAAATCTCAGACATGTGTTAGTACTTGGAACTCGCCGATTAGAGTTCAGAGCCACCTGCTCAGCAGCCGGCCCGAAACTCGGGGACTACACCCAGTGGGTGCGCTGGCGTGCCCCCATAGAGAAGAACAAGAAACAGAAACAAAGAAGGAGGAAACGTACCCGGATGGCTGCTCGCGACGCCAGATGCGCCTTGGTGCAGTTCTGGATGGCGTCGCCCTCGGCTCGGATCTTGGCCTGGACGTCCAGAAGCGCCTGTTTCAACGAGCCTGTCCCGCCTCCCCGCACCCACCCAGTGGGCGCGGCGCTCGTCGCCTCGGCGTCCGAGATTGTGGAGCTCGCGGCACCGGTTTCCAAAGGGCGCGGCACCGAGGCCGCCTTCGCAAGGCGACGATGCGTCGGCGTGCCGACTTGGAGAATTAGGCCTGCCACGACCTCGTCTTCAGTCGGCGGCACCAGTGGGTCCGCCGGCTGCTCGCCTTGAGCGCTTCCGGACGGCGGCGGTGGTGGCATGACAACTTCTGGCACGAAGGCGTAGTCGCCATCCTCCTCCATGGCCGGATTCTCAGCGCCGGCTTCCCCAGTCTGCCCCGTGAACTCCGGAGGCGGCGGCGCGGAGTTCAGCGGGGTGACGAAAACCGCCGATTGGCGGTGCACGGCTTCTTCGGCCTGCTTCCCCACCGCGACGGCAGCCTCGGCCTCTGCCAGCTTCTTCTTGGCGGCGGCCTCCGCCTTCTCCAGGCGGGCGGCCTCTTGCTCTTCGCGCTTCTCTCGCGCGTTCCGTTCTGTCGCCTCCCGGAGGTCGGCGGCGGGGTCAACCCGCCGAGTGGTGGCGGAAGTCTCTGCCGACCCCATGACGGAGGCGGCAGCGACCCTCTCAAGAGAGAGGGGAGCCCTAGACCAAGGGAAAACAAGCAAAGACTCAGACAAGATCAACAAAGAAAAAATAAAAGCGAAAGGAAGGAGAACTCACGCGGAGACCAGCGACGGCTTCTTCACCTCCTTGCGGAAGCGGTTGGCCTTCGCGGCCGCCTCTTCCCGCTTGGTCGCTGCGGCCGAGCCCCTGGGCTTCTTCGGCCGGTTGCCGAACAAGTTCGGCGCAGCCCTGCGCTTCTTCGCGCTGCCTTGAGCGTCCAGCGCGACAGAAGAGCTCGCGCCGGGCTGGCCGACTCCCGGCTGATGGCGGGGGGCGACCTCCTCATCATCGTCAGGCCAGTCCTTGAGACTGGCCCCGAGCGGTGGGCCGCCTCCTCCCTCGGCGTCGTCTTCCAAGGCCGCCGCCCCCAGATCGGGGTCGCTGACATTGCTCTCCGCCCGATCGGCGTCGCGGGCCGGCCACGCGGTGCCGGCTGCTGGATGGAGGGGGGGTTCTGACCAAAGCCGACTGGTCAGATTGGGCAAGACGAACTCGGCAAGGAAGAAGACAAGAAAGTTAAAGAAAAAGAGAAAAAGAGGCAACTCATTATGGGCGGTGGGTTGGCTCGTGAATACGGCTCCTTGCCGAACTGCCACTCTTCCAAGAGCTTGCAGTCCGCAAGGTAGTTCACCATATAGGCCACCTCCTCGTGAGGCATGTCCTTGGTGCACATCCGACTCGGGTCCCGGTGCCCGCTCATCTGGCATATCATGTGGGGGCGACCTTGGAGCGGGAGAACTCGGCGCGCCGCAAAGGCGGCCAGCAGATCTGGACTAGTCAGGCCCTCTGACTGTGTCAGCACTCGGAGTCGCGTGATGGCACCGGCTCCTGCGGGCGTCAGCGACCTGGCCCGATACGACCAGTTGGGCTGCCTCCCAGCCGGCAGGCCGGCCACGTAAGCCGGCAGATTGACCCAGTCGCCCTCCGCGAAGACGCTCTTCACGTAGAAGTATGACCGCTGCCACATCTTCACCGACTTTATCAGCTTGATGGAGGGGAAAGGGTTGTCGGCCCCCGACCTCCACACGGGGATGAACGCGCCGCACTGAGCCGGCACGCCTGTGGCTTGGGTGCCGAGCTTGGAGTAGAAGAATTCCCCCCAGAGCTTGATGGTGGGTAGAACGCCAAGGAAGCCTTCGCATAGGGCGACAAAGGCGGACAGCAGCACCACCGTGTTGGGGGTGAGGTGGTGTGGCTGGAGGCCGTAGAACTCGAGGAAGGCACGGAAGAAGCTGCTAGCCGGCAGGCCTAGGCCGCGCAGGCAGTGCGAGCGGAAGATGACCCGCTCGCCCTCCTGCGGCGCCGGCGAGATTTCTCCCCTCGGCGCGAGGCGGACCCGCACGAAGTCCTTGCCGAGGAGCCGACGCGTCTTGCGGAGGAACTCGACGTGATCGTCGTGGACCTCCGAGCTATCCCAGGTGCCGGAGTGCACCGAGGGGGGCGCGGCGGCGGAAGAAGATCTCATCGCGAACGGGTCACCGCAGCGCTCGACAAAGCTTGGGGTGCGGTGGTGTGAGGAAGGAGAAGAAGATGGAGCAGTGTGGATGAGGGACGCGCGTGCTCTACCACTCCCCCTCCTCCCCCTACTTATAAACCTGGGTTGCGAAGCCGAGGGGGCGGTCGTGGGATTTACTGCGCCCACGACCCCAGGACCCCCACGTTTTATCGCGCGAAGTTACTGCTCCGCGGGAACCCCAACCGTCCGCCACAGCCGCAGCAGGTCCGCTCGCGTGCCAAGGTGCGGTGGTGGCGGGCCCCGCCTGTAGGCCTGTCCCGTCGTGCGCGTGGGTGGGCAGACTGGCCTGGCTGCTTGTTGCCACGTGACGGGCCCGAAACGGGCGGCGTCCTGGAAGCTTAGCTAGCACGCCACTTGGATCCCGCCGGGGTGTTTGAAAACTTTGGACAAGTCAAATTGAGCAAGACTGACTCCTAGCAGTCGGCCCGGCAGAAGTCAAACGAGGTTTTCACCTCAGGCACTCGGAGAGGGAAACTGCTGAGGCTCCTCGGCTGATCATCCGTGGCGCCTCACCAGTTTCAGGGACTACTGTCGGAGTAATGGGCCACGAGTAGGCTAACCCGAAGCCCAGAACCTTTCAAGACATCGGGGCTACCAGCGCCCCTCAAGACTCCAGGATGAAGAGCCGCTTTCTGGGAGCCGGCTGGAGGAACAGCCGACTGCCCACTCGCGACCGAGTCCTGGAGGCGAGGTCAAGACAAGCCGACTCCTACCTGGCGGCTTCCAGAGAAGCCGGCCACAGGGAGTCGGCCCACGGCACCAACAACCCCATGCCCTCGTCAAGGGGGATGGGACGGGGAGTGGCTACAGTGAAGCCCACTCCCTCCCCTTTCCAGAGGCTGGCGTGGCCATAGTGCGTTGTACCCACGGAGATCTCCGTCCGGCGCGGCACTGTTGCCATGCCATCCCTGACATCAGCACCAGTGGGCAGAGTCCTGCACCCACGACGGCCTGTCTGTACGACCTAGGGACGACGGGTCCCACCAGTCAGCGAGAGTCCAGAAGACGGCGAGAGAGCCGCCGGTAGGACCCGTTAGGAGTCGGCCCCCGGGAGTCGGCCTGCCCCTCCCACGGGACCCACGCGCCATTAACTAGACGAGACGGGGAGTGGCTACAGTAATCGCCCGCCAGGCGGTGGAGTTGTAACCACGACCCCATGACCAAGCCCGCGTCATTAGAAGCACGGCTACAGTAATCAACAGCCGGCAAGACCCGCAAGTGGCGGACACGGCCTGTCGGCTCCGTGCCGGACCAGTCGGCGGGCCCCAGCAGTCGGCGGAGAAGCCATCCTTTGGCATATGTCGCACCCAACCCCCGACAGCATGTTAGTCGATACTTGGCACAATTAGGTGAAGCAATCTCACTAAATGAATTGAAAGTGTGTTTATTTCCTTTATCATTAACTGGTACCGCATTTTCATAGTTTTCTTCTTTACCACTTGGTTCCATTCGGGTTTGGTCGCAGCTAGAGCAGAAATTTCATGATCATTTTTATAGCGGCGACAATGAACTCAAGTTGTCACATCTAACATCGGTTAAACAGAAGCATGATGAATCGGACTCTGATTATGTCAAGAGATTCAGAGAAACAAAAAACCGGTGTTATAGGTTGGTGATAACCGAGAGAGACTTGGCAGACCTAGTGTTGAGTGGTTTGAGAACTCCCATTAGAGAAAAGCTAGAAGGCTATGAGTTCTTAAATATCAACCAAGTCTTACAAAGGGCTTTGGCTCAGGAAAGCCGAAGCAAAGATCTCAAAGAAGTGCATAGATATAAAATTGATCGTCCTAAGATGAACATGGTTGAATATGATAGTGATCACTCGGACGATGAGGGTGATATTTATGCTACTGAATTTGTTTGGCCGTCTAAGGCCAAACCATTTACTTGCAATGATCTAAAACCGATTCATAAGAATCATGATGAAGAGATGAAGTTTACTTTGATGAAGAGATGAAGTTTACTTTCAACATTGCCAAGTGTGATAAAATATTTGATGCTTTGCTGCAAGCTAAAATTATTAGAATATCTCATAATTTACCGCCGTTTGAAGAGCTGAAACGGCGCGCTTATTGCAAGTATCATAATTATTTTTCTCATGCTACTAACAATTGCAATGTTTCCCGACAACATATACAATCGGCCATTTATGATAGACGATTGAACTTTTTTGAGATGCAAGTTGATAAACAGCCCTTTCCAATGAACACCATGGACTTGGAGGGGAAACGGATGCTCATTCGGCTGGAGGTAGCCGAATCTGCTAATAAAACTAATGTCATTGTTGGTGAGCCCAAGAAAGACAAGGAGGGCGACAAGGTCTTGGGAGACAGGTCGTACTTGGTAAGCAACCCAATGGCAAGGAAGTGATCAAAATCACCATCAAGAATCCTACAATCGGGGGGCAACCGCAAGTGCAAGAAAATACTCGTGTTAAATTTGTCAAGCCCAAGAGTCCAGAAGTTGGCAAGTGGAAGAGGAACGAAACTAAAGTACAACGCAAGCGGATCAAGCCAACTTTTGATATGTCACTGTCCAAGTATGCCAACCAGTCAGTCGGTTCTAGCTCTAACCGGCCATTAGACTTGAAGCGACCAAGGTCACCATTAGCTGATATGTTCAGTCGGTATATGAAACCGAATGGACCAAGGGCGCCGTTTCCAAAAGAGCAAAGGCAGTCTGTTTGGGATCGACTTGACTACTCATATAATGGCCGAATGAACATCGGTGACTATCAGTCAGCTGGTCAAAATATGAGACCGAGTGGAAATTATCCGAGTGTAAGAATACACCCAGGTGGAAGCCATCCGAGTGAATTCCATGCGAGTGAGTTCCATCCGATTTGATTCCATCCGAGTGACATCCATCCGAGTGGATTCCATCCGAGTAAAAAGATGCACCCGAGTGGAAATTTCATGCATCGGGGAAGTCAGAAAGAATGGCGTGTTAAGTCGCCAAGTGCTGCCAAGGTGGAGTCAACACTACAAGAAATATGTCAACTTGTGACCTTCTGTCAGTGACTGTCGGTACAACGAACCCTAGGTCCGTTGCCCGAACTGTGCACAGGCCCGAAGACAATATTACAACACCATGACCAGCACCAATGCACACGTAAAGAAGGCCAAGTCGAAGCCAGAGAGACAAGATGACACAAAGGGAAAAGACTCCCTTGCCGGGTAGGCGAGCCTGGCAAGGACGAGGATCGTCCCGACAGCGGTCCCCAAGACCACCCCGGCGGGCCTGCCGGGGCCTGCGTGACGGAAATATGCCCTAGAGGCAATAATAAAGTTGTTATTTATATTTCCTTATCATGATAAATATTTATTATTCATGCTAGAATTGTATTAACCGGTAACTTAATAATGTGTGAATACATAGACAAACAGAGTGTCACTAGTATGCCTCTACTTGACTAGCTCGTTAATCAAAGATGGTTAAGTTTCCTAGCCATAGACATGAGTTGTCATTTGATTAATGGGATCACATCATTAGAGAATGATGTGATTGACAAGACCCATCTGTTAGCTTAGCACGATGATCGTTTAGTTTGTTGCTATTGCTTTCTTCATGACTTATACATGTTCCTATGACTATGAGATTATGCAACTCCTGAATACCGGAGGAACACTTAGTGTGCTATCAAACGTCACAACATAACTGGGTGATTATAAAGATGCTCTACAGGTGTATCCGATGGTGTTTGTTGAGTTGGCATGGATCGAGATTAGGATTTGTCACTCCGATTGTCGAACAGGTATCTCTGGGCCCTCTCGGTAATGCACATCACTATAAGCCTTGCAAGCAATGTGACTAATGAGTTAGTTGCGGCATGATGCATTACGGAACGAGTAAAGAGACTTGTCGGTAACGAGATTGAACTAGGTATTGAGATGCCGACGATCGAATCTCGGCCAAGTAACATGCCGATGACAAAGGGAACAACGTATGTTGTTATGCGGTTTGACCAGTAAAGATCTTCATAGAATATGTGGGAGACAATATGAGCATCCAGGTTCTGCTATTGGTTATTGACCGGAAATGAGTCTCGGTCATGTCTACATAGTTCTCGAACCCGTAGGGTCCGCACGCTTAACATTCGATGACGATCGGTATTATGAGTTTATGTGTTTTGATGTACCGAAGGTTGTTCAGAGTCCCAGATGTGATCACGAACATGACGAGGAGTCTTGAAATGGTCAATACATAAAGATTGATATATTGGAAGGCTATGTTTGGACACCGGAAAGGTTTCAGATTAGTTCGGGCTTTTTCCGGAGTATCGGGGGGTTACCGGAACCCCCCGGCGGCTTAATGGGCCTACATGGGCTTTAGTGGGAGAGAGAGAGGAGGCGGCCAAGAGGAGGGGTGCCCCCCCAAGCCCAATCCGAATTGGGAGGGGGGTCGGCCCCCCTTTCCTTCTTCTCCTCTTCCCCTTCCTTCCCCCTCCTATTAGGACTAGGAAAGGGGGGAACCTACTCCTAGTAGGAGTAGGATTCCCCCCCTTGGGGGCGCACCATGAGGCCGGCCGGCCCCCTCCTCCCCTCCTTTATATACGGGGGAGGGGGCACCCCTAGACACACAAGTTGATTGTTTAGCCGTGTGCGGTGCCCCCCTCCACAGATTTCCACCTCGGTCATATCGTTGTAGTGCTTAGGCGAAGCCCTGCGTCGGTAACTTCATCAACATCGTCATCACGTCGTCATGCTGACGAAACTCTCCTTCGACCTTAGATGGATCAAGAGTTCGAGGGACGTCATCGAGCTGAACGTGTGCAGATCATGGAGGTGTCGTGCGTTCGGTACTTGATCGGTTGGATCGCGAAGACGTTCGACTACATCAACCGCGTTACTTAACGCTTCCGCTTTCGGTCTACGAGGGTACGTGGACACACTCTCCCGCTTGTTTCTATGCATCACATAGATAGATCTTGCGTGATCGTAGGTAAAATTTTTTAAATACTGTGTTTCCCAACAGTGGCATCCGAGCCAGGTCCATGCGTGGATGTTATATGCACGAGTAGAACACAAAGAGTTGTGGGCGATAATAGTCATACTGCTTACCAGCATGTCATACTTTGATTCGGCGGTATTGTTGGATGAAGCGGCCCAGACTGACATTACATGACCGCGTTCATGAGACTCGTTCTACCGTCGTGCTTCGCACACAGGTGGCTATAGTGGGTGTATGTTTCTCCAACTTTAGTTGAATCGAGTGTGACTACGCCCGGTCTTTGTTGAAGGTTAAAATAGCATACTTGACGAAAAATCGTTGTGGTTTTGATGCGTAGGTAAGAACGGTTCTTGCTAAGCCCATAGCAGCCACGTAAAACTTGCAACAACAAAGTAGAGGACGTCTAACTTGTTTTTGCGGGCATGTTGTGATGTGATATGGTCAAGATGTGATGTGATATAAATTGTTGTATGAGATGATCATGTTTTGTAACAGTTATCGGCAACTGGCAGGAGCCATATGGTTGTCGCTTTATTGTATGAAATGCAATCGCCATGTAATTGCTTTACTTTATCACTAAGCGGTAGCGATAGTCGTAAAAGCAATAGTTGGCGAGACGATAACGATGCTACGATGGAGATCAAGGTGTCAAGCCGGCGATGATGGTGATCATGACGGTGCTTTGGAGATGGAGATCAAAGGCACAAGATGATGATGGCCATATCATATCACTTATATTGATTGCATGTGATGTTTATCCTTTATGCGTCTTATTTTGCTTAGTTCGACGATAGCATTATAAGATGATCTCTCACCAAATTTCAAGGTATAAGTATTCTCCCTGAGTATGCACCGTTGCGGCAGTTCGTCGTGCCGAGACACCACGTGATGATCGGGTGTGATAAGCTCTACGTTCACATACAACGGGTGCAAGCCAGTTTTGCGCACGCAGAATACTCGGGTTAAACTTGATGAGCCTAGCATATGCAGATATGGCCTCGGAACACTGAGACCTAAAGGTCGAGCGTGAATCATATAGTATATATGATCGACATAGTGATGTTCACCATTAAAAACTACTCCATCTCACGAGATGATCGGACATGGTTTAGTTGATTTGGATCACGTGATCACTTAGATGATTAGAGGGATGTCTATCTAAGTAGGATTTCCTAAGTAATATGATTAATTGAACTTTAATTTATCATGAACTTAGTACCTGATAGTATTTTGCATGTCTATGTTGTTGTAGATCAATGGCCCGTGCTACTGTTCCTTTGAATTTTAATGCGTTCCTAAAGAAAGCTAAGTTGAAAGATGATGGTAGCAACTACATGGACTAGGTCCGTAACTTGAGGATTATCCTCATTGCTGCACAGAAGAATTACGTCCTGGAGGCACTGCTAGGTGCAAGACCCGTTGCAGGAGCAACGCCGGACGTTGTGAATGCCTGGCAGAGCAAAGCTGATGACTACTCGATAGTTCAGTGTGCCATGCTTTACGGCTTAGAACCGGGACTTCAACGACGTTTTGAACGTCATGGAGCATATGAGATGTTCCAGGAGTTGAAGTTAATATTTCAAGCAAATGCCCGGATTGAGAGATATGAAGTATCCAATAAGTTCTACAGCTATAAAATGGAGGAGAATAGTTCTGTCAGTGAACATATACTCAAAATGTCTGGGTATCATAATCACTTGACACAGCTGGGAGTTAATCTTCCGGTTGATAGTGTGATTGACAGAGTTCTTCAATCATTGCCACCATGCTACAAAATTTTCGTCATGAAATATAATATGCAAGGGATGGATAAGACAATTCCCGAGCTCTTCGCGATGCTAAAGGCTGCGGAGGTAGAAATCAAGAAGTAGCATCAAGTGTTGATGGTCAACAAGACCACCAGTTTCAAGAAAAATGGTAAAAGGGAGAAGGAGAACTTCAAGAAGAACGGCAAGCAAGTTGTTGCTCAAGTGAAGAAGCCCAAATCTGGACCTAAGCCTGAGACTGAGTGCTTCTACTGCAAAGGGACTGGTCACTGGAAGCGGAACTGCCCCAAGTATTTGGCAGATAAGAAGGATGGCAAAGTGAACAAAGGTATATGTGATATACATGTTACTGATGTGTACCTTACTAATGCTCGCAGTAGTACCTGGGTATTTGATACTGGTTCTATTGCTAATATTTGCAACTCGAAACAGGGACTACGGATGCGAAGATTGGCTAAGGATGAGGTGACGATGCACGTGGGAAATGGTTCCAAAGTCGATGTGATCGCCGTTGGCACGCTACCTCTACATCTACCATCGGGATTAGTTTTAGACCTGAATAATTGTTATTTGGTGCCAGCATTAAGCATGAACATTATATCTGGATCTTGTTTGATGCGAGACGGTTATTCATTTAAATCTGAGAATAATTGTTGTTCTATTTATATGAGTAATATCTTTTATGGTCATGCACCCTTGAAGAGTGGTCTATTTTTGTTGAATCTCGATAGTAGTGATACACATATTCATAATATTGAAGCCAAAAGATGCAGAGTTGATAATGATAGTGCAACTTATTTGTAGCACTATTGTTTGGGTCATATTGGTGTAAAGAGCATGAAGAAACTCCATACTGATGGACTTTTGGAATCACTTGGTACTTGCGAACCATGCCTCATGGGCAAGATGACTAAACTCTGTTCTCCGGAACAATGGAGCGAGCAACATATTTATTGGAAATAATACATACTCATGTATGCGGACCGATGAATATTGAGGCTCGCGGCGGGTATCGTTATTTTCTGACCTTCACAGATGATTTAAGCAGATATGGGTATGTCTACTTGATGAAACATAAGTCTGAAACATTTGAAAAGTTCAAAGAATTTCAGAGTGAAGTGGAAAATCATCGTAACAAGAAAATAAAGTTTCTGCGATCTGATCATGGAGGAGAATATTTGAGTTACGAGTTTGGTCTTCATTTGAAACAATGCGGAATAGTTTCGCAACTCACGCCACCCGGAACACCACAGCATAATGGTGTGTCCGAACGTCGTAACCGCACTTTATTAGATATGGTGCGATCTATGATGTCTCCTACTGATTTACCGCTATCATTTTGGGGTTATGCTTTAGAGACGGCTGCATTCACGTTAAATAGGGCACCATCTAAATCCGTCATCTAAATCCGTTGAAACGACACCTTATGAACTGTGGTTTGGCAAGAAACCCAAGTTGTCGTTTATTAAAGTTTGGGGTTGCGATGCTTATGTGAAAAAGTTTCAACCTGACAAGCTCGAACCCAAATCGGAGAAATGTGTCTTCATAGGATAACCAAAAGAGATTGTTGGGTACACCTTCTATCACAGTTCCGAAGGCAAGATATTCGTTGCTAAGAATGGATCCTTTCTAGAGAAGGAGTTTCTCTCGAAAGAAGTGAGTGGGAGGAAAGTAGAACTTGATGAGGTAACTGTACCTGCTCCCTTATTGGAAAGTAGGTTATCACAGAAATCAGTTCCTGTGACTCCTACACCAATTAGTGAGGAAGCTAATGATGATGATCATGTAACTTCAGATCAAGTTACTACCAAACCTCGTAGGTCAACTAGAGTAAGATCCACACCAGAGTGGTACGATAATCCTGTTCTGGAGGTCATGTTACTTGACCATGACGAACCTACGACCTATGAGGAAGCGATGATGAGCCCAGATTCAGCAAAATGGCTTGAGGCCATGAAATCTGAGATGGGGTCCATGTATGAGAACAAAGTGTGGACTTCGGTTGACTTGCCCGATGATCGGCAAGCCATAGAGAATAAATGGATGTTCACGAAGAAGACTGAGGCTGATGGTAATGTTACTGTCTACAAAGCTCGACTTGTTGTGAAAGGTTTTCGACAAGTTCAAGGATTTGACTACGATGAGATCTTCTCACCCGTAGCGATGCTTAAGTCCGTCTGAATCATGTTAGCAATTGCCGCATTTTATGATTATGAAATTTGGCAAATGGATGTAAAACTGCATTCCTGAATGGATTGCTGGAAGAAGAGTTGTATATGGTGCAACCAGAATGTTTTATCGATCCAAAGAATGCTAGAAAAGTGTGCAAGCTCCAGCGATCCATTTATGGACTGGTGCAAGCATCTCGGAGTTGGAATATACGTTTTGATAGTGTGATCAAGGCATATGGTTTTATACAGATTTTTGGAGAAGCCTGTACTTACAAGAAAGTGAGTGGGAGCTCTGTAGCATTTCTAATATTATATGTGGATGACATATTGTCGATTGGAAATGATATAGAATTTCTGGATAGCATAAAAGGATACTTGAACAAGAGTTTTTCAATGAAAGACCTCGGTGAAGCTGCTTATATATTGGGCATCAAGATCTATAGAGATAGATCAAGACGCTTAATTGGACTTTCACAAAGCACATACCTTGATAAAGTTTTGAAGAAGTTCAAAATGGATCAAGCAAAGAAAGGGTTCTAGCCTGTGTTACAAGGTGTGAAGTTGAGTTAGACTCAATGCCCGACCACTGCAGAAGATAGAGAGAAAATGAAAGTAATTCCCTATGCTTTAGCCGTAGGTTCTATCATGTATGCAATGTTGTGTACCAGACGTGATGTGTGCCTTGCTATTAGTTTAGCAGGGAGGTACCAAAGTAATCCAGGAGTGGATCACTGGACAGTGGTCAAGAACATCCTAAAATACCTGAAAAGGACTAAGGATATGTTTCTCGTTTATGGAGGTGACAAAGAGATCGTCGTAAATGGTTACGTCGATGCAAGCTTTAACACTGATCCGGATGACCCTAAGTCACAAACCGGATACGTATTTATATTGAACGGTGGAGCTGACAGTTGGTGCAGTTCTAAGCAAAGCGTCGTGGCGGGATCTACGTGTGAAGCGGAGTACATAGCTGCTTCGGAAGCATCAAATGAAGGAGTCTGGATGAAGGAGTTCATATCCAATCTAGGTGTCATACCTAGTGCATCGGTTCCAATGAAATCTTTTGTGACAATACTGGTGCAATTGACTTGGCAAAGAAATCTGGATTTCACAAGAGAACCAAGCACATCAAGAGATGCTTCAATTCCATCCGCGATCAAGTCAAGGAGGGAGACATAGAGATTTGCAAGATACATACGGATCTGAATGTTGCAGACCCATTGACTAAGCCTCTCTCACGAGCAAAACATGATCAACACCAAGACTCCATGGGTGTTAGAATCATTACTGTGTAATCTAGATTATTGACTCTAGTGCAAGTGGGAGACTGAAGGAAATATGCCCTAGAGGCGATAATAAAGTTGTTATTATATTTCCTTATATCATGATAAATGTTTATTATTCATGCTAGAATTGTATTAACCGGGAACTTAATACATGTGTGAATACATAGACAAACAGAGTGTCACTAGTATGCCTCTACTTGACTAGCTCGTTAATCAAAGATGGTTAAGTTTCCTAGCCATAGACATGAGTTGTCATTTGATTAATGGGATCACATCATTAGAGAATGATGTGATTGACAAGACCCATTGTTAGCTTAGCACCATGATGTCCTCTTTTCTCACAGCTGGTTGCCTCAGATTAAAAGATCGGTTTACAATGAGTCCATTTGTTGCCTCAGAACCAATCTAGTCATGGCATGTAGTAAATGTTTGATAGGCAGATCATCCAGTGCATGGTTTGGATTCGGACCGCTCCCAGGGTAGATAGTCTATGTATAAAATATTTGAGTATGAGCTTAAATGGTGCTTGACTTGGAATCGGATCACTACTTTAGCCGATCGTTTCCACGTAGAAGTATTTGAAGAGACTGTTAATTTGGCAGCTTGAGTCGGATTCGGATCACCATTGCATAAAATCATGATGTTTGACTCGGATTCAGATTACTCAAGAAGCAGATCGATTCTGCAATTATAAAACTCCCTCGGCCTAATCAGGAAGGGTTTGGGCTTGCAAATATTCAGAGGGGTGGCCGATCTGCTCATAAGTCTTGTGTATAAAGTTCAGATTGACTGGAATAGTAGGGGCAAGCTAAATAAGTTGTATGGTTAGTGAGTGGTGCAATACATTACAGTATCAGCAGCGCCAGCTAGTTAATTTAGCCCGCACATGAGGTTAAACTTTCTGTGATGTGTGAACAGTGTGGCTTATCTTTTTTTTTAGGGAATGCCATCATGGCTTGCTTTATTGTTAATCAAATAAGCACACTTACATCATTCACGAGATATTAGGTAAGAAAAGAAGGGTGGTCATCTACCCAATTACAAGATAAATGATTTTCGTAACTATGTTTTGCTATCTCATGTGCGACACCATTGGCCTCCCGGAGACAGTGCGAGTACTGAACTGTTCATATTTCCGTCACCAGATCAATACAATCCGCATAAACTGCAGCTTCCTTATTCCACCATATTTGTCCTCCTTTGCAAGCTTCAATCACCTCTAAACAATCAGATTCAGCAACGACTTGGTGATAGCCCAAAGATGACACCAGTTCAAGGCCTTTTTTCATTGCCAGTGCTTCCACCATCATGGATGATGACGAGTGTGGAACATAAGAACATGCACCTGCAAGGAAATTGCCTATCTTGTCACGGATAACCGCGCCCGTCGCCCCTTCTCCCTCTTCAAAATGAAACGAGTCACCTACATTTAATTTAACTTGACATGAATCTGGTTTCATCCATTTAACTACTTCTCTTGTGTTATTACTCTGAGCTGTTTTGGTGAAGTTTGTGCATAGGGACAGAACAGATAACTTTCAATTTGTTGCTGGGGGTGTCCTCTCTAACAATGTGGCTTCTCAATGCCATGACATGGCTAGTATCTAGATACATCTCATCCACTGCCTTCACAGCTTGGTGCCCGTTCCAAAGTTTCATGACACCATTCTGGTCCCGTGGCCGACAAGGCCGGAACCACTCATTAGTCTAGCCCGACAAGGCTACACATTTCTCTCCTTGACAGACGAGGCTAGGAGATGTTACGTTTTTTTGGTGGCCGACGAGGCCTGAAATATTCGTAAGTCCTGACCGACGAGGCTGGAAGAACACTCTCCTTGACCGATGAGGACAGGAGGTCGTTTCCCTTTTCCGCGACCGACGAGCCGGAAATCGCTCATGTCCTGACCAACGAGGCTGGACGCATTATCTCCTTGACCGATGAGGCTAGGAGGCATTTCCTCTTTCTGCGATTGACGAGGCCGGAAATATTCGTAAGTCCCGACCAGCGAGGCTGGACACATTATCTCCTTTACCGACGAGGCTGGGAGACATTACCCCTTTCCTTGGCCGACGAGGCTGGAACCCTTTTGTCATGGCCGACGAGGACGGACTCACTTTGTTCGTGACCGACGAGGCCGAACACGTTTTTGAGACTTTACTATGAACCCGGTGTCGATGAGGCCGGATATGTTAGTCTAGGACAAGGCTTTGGCATGTCACTGCATGGTGTAGCGACCCGACCTCAGACGGTCAAGTCTCTGTGCTTAAGTGTCATCCCTGGAACAGTATGCTGACACACACAGTACTCGAGGATTTATAACAGAGGTAAATCACATGTATAAAATAACGTAAATACTATTACCTCAATCCAAATAGCGGAAGTAACAACAAGGTTGTGGATTCCCATCAACACCAATGGCAAAGTTGAGTGTAGAAATCGTAACCCTAACGTATCACTTACTCGTCATAAGAATCCTGCAACATGAGACGTTGCATCCACAAAGGGTCAGTACATTGAATGTACTGGCAAATTCACACTGTAGAGCAATGCTGAAATATGGCTATCACTACATGCATATTTGGCTGGTGGAAAAGCTCTATGGTTATAATGTTTTTGCAAAAGCCAGTTTTTTCCTACTGCAAAGGAATATATTTTATTTTAACTACAAAGTTTGTTGAAAACATTGAGAAGGTAAACCCCCTCTCAATCCCAATTAACAAGTTAACAACCCAACAAATTATTTAAGTAACGTGATGAGATCAATATGATAATCCAAGAACCAGATACTCAAGATGTCCATAACCGGGGACACGGCTAACCATGATTAGTTTGTACACTCTGCGGAGGTTTGTGCACTTTACCCCACAAGACTCGATCTCCTCCGTTGGATTTCTCGCACTATATGGTGTTTGAGAAACGGATGACCGAGACATAGTCTTTCAGAAGCGTTAGCACCATACGATGGGTAGACCGGTACACCTACATCCCCTACATCTGCTAGTCTACCACTGTAAGAGTTCACACAAGTTAATCAACTATGCTAGAGCCCATAATAGCTTGTGGCTGCACACGGAAGTTTCCAGTATGAATAATCTTATGATCCCTTTGAGCCTGGGTGGCGGTCCATAGGAGAATCACACGGTACCCCGGGATTTCCAAAAATACAGGCAATCACCGGAAAACCCAGGTGCCTCAATCCACCCAGATGTGTATTTAAGTTGCCACCTTAGGTTAACCATTAATTAACAATCTCACATCTGTCATGAAATACACTCAAACCCGATCCACGTCTACGAGCATAGCATAGCAGTATAAGCATAACGTAGAAGTAACTCCCAACGTCTGAATGCAGGGCAATATGTTCCTGCCTCATCAACTACTTCCCAATACCCACATGTTATCAATCCTACTCATGCAATGTTTGAGGGTGAAACTAATGCATAAAAACTGGGTACGAAAGGGATATGATCAAAGTGTGAACTTGCGCGCAATGTTGATGAAGATGATTTGCACTCATAACTCTTGATAGATCTACTCGTCTCACTCTGATCAATCTATCGTAAGCAAGCAATAGTACCAACACATAAGCAATCACTCAAAAGATCGGAAAGAACGAAGAAGACGATTCGGAAAACATCAAAACCAAGCAAATAACTCTTGCAACATAAAAAAATTACTAACAGTACCAAAATTATATGAGTTTGGCCTTATCAGAAAGTTTAGGTCAAGAGCTTCGATTAGCAAAAAGAATCAACTCAAAAGGAGCTATGGAACTCAAGTTACGATCAAACAAAGTTTGAATTAAAATCTGGTCTAATTCAAAATTTTAAAATTTCAAAAACATGTTTGAGTTGGATTACTGGATAGAGGAGATCATAACGAAGAAGTGGGTGTTGGTTTCGTTGGATTTGGATAAACGAGTGAGAAGTAATGATCGTTCGAAAACTGGGGGCTAATCTGTAAAATAAAACCTAGTGAATAGGTCCCTGGCAGAAAACTAAAATAAAAGAAAAAGACTAAATAGTGAACGTTCGTTACCGATCGCTAATGAACGAAAATCGTTCGCTACCGAACCCTAGGTAATGAACGCTCGCAAAATAACTAACCTAAAATCTAAAAACCGATCTAAAAGAAAAACCGATCTATATATATATAAAACCGAAAAAACCGGGGCAGGTTAATTCAATTTATACCGGTTCGAGGGTAAAGTCCGGCGGCAGTGGCGGTTAACTCCGGCGGGACGGCGCGGGGCTCCAGCGAGGGCGGCGCGCTCCGGCGCGACGGTGGCAGAGCAAGCGGCGGCGCCGGGCGATGCGGCACGGCAGAGTGCGGCGCGGGCAGCAGCAGCGGGCGGCGGCGCGGCGGCGATGCGCTACTGCGGCGGCGGCGGATCTGGCGACGGCGGCGGCGCAACGCGGCGAGGTGCGGGAGGGGTGGCGGCGCGAGCAGAGGGAGGGCGGCGCTATTTAAGGGCATCGTGGCGGCTCGGGAGGCGTGGGCGAGGGGCAGAGGAGGCGTCGGCGCAACGGACTCCGGGGAGGAGTCCTCGTCGAAGACGGAGGCGGAGGCGGCGGGGCGCTGGGCTGCGGCCTGGCCCGGTTGGCTGGGCCGGCCCAGTCGGAAAGTTTTTTTTTAACATCTATCTAGACAAACTAAAGTAAATAAAACAAAATAAACAAAAATATTATATAGGCATATAATATATCCAAAATTTTAGAAAAAGATTTCCTACAAGCTGAACATTTTTACTAACGTCAAATAAAATCCTCAAAATTTCAAATAAAGCAAACAGTGCTTTTGGTGCAATCAAACCCACTAAAAATCATTTTAAAAATACCAAAATGATTTCAAATTAATTTGTCTCCAATTTTCTATTGTAGGGAATCATTTTACCCTAATTTCCATGTATTTTATTTTTGGAGAAAAATAATTTGAATAAAACTCAAATAACCCAAATTGAAAAATAATTTCAAATGGATTTTGAATTTGAGTTTCTTTGAAACTCGCAACTCATATTTCATATGTTTTTAAGAAGTCATTGTATCTTCTCTCATGAAAATCATTGAGTTGCATAAAGTTTCTGAGTTGGAAAAATATTTCCAAATGGAATTCAAATATTTTCAAACACCCTTTTCATTTATTTAAATGGAAGAAGCCATGTCATCTTCTCTCTAGGGTTTTGTATTTGAAAAGAATTTGAATTCACGAAGATCATAAATGCAAAATGAAAGTTTGGGAAAGTCCTTTTATTCCCCCTCATTTAACTTTCAAAAAGTTTCGGATTTCACTCAATTTCACACAATCAATCAAGCAATCAATCAAATCTATCTATTTAATATAACATTCCAAAATTTAGAATTTTGGGATGTTACAAACCTACCACCCTTAAAATGAATCTCGTCCTCGAGATTCGGAGGGGCTAGCAAGAAATAGGTTAGGTTTCGGGGTCTTCTCAAATCCATCTATCATCACCGGGGTCTGGGGTGCTACCACCCTTAGAAGCATGGTTACAGTTCCATCAAAACTCATATACTCCATCCTTTATTCTTGACAGTGTCGGTCTTCTCAAATCGTAAGGCTAATTCCTTCTCCGGCTTTTCCGGTAGCGGCATAACCTTTTCCTCAATTCTTCAGTACTTTCATCCTGGTAAGGTTATTCCGAGACTGGGTCTTCTTAGCTGACGGGTCTGGCGCCAATGCTAAACAACTTTCGATATCTCATGGTGGTCAACAATTTATGGTTTCTCCTGCAGGAAATAGGTCTGGGTTGAACCTCACCGTATATCCTACGATTGGCACAACTGCCTTGTACAAGGGAAAAAATACTTATACCATTCTAAGGTTTAAACAAGGTTTAATATCGTCGTTTCTCTACTATAGGTAAGTCATTCAGATTTACCATCCCATATAGCAAGGCGAATAATAAGAGTAAGTCGGTATGGTGATCAATCCATCCCGCACCCAAGTCATTACCTTGTATATAGTTTAGCGAATCTCACATTCTAACACTCGGTCATCCTCACAAGCATTGCAGAATTTCTCTTGTCGACGAACTAGGTTCGGATAAATCCCTTGATTCTGCAAGCCCAACAAACATCTATCGTTCCTTCACAACTCTCAGGTTTTGCGTTACTCCTATAAAATCGTCGGTGGGTAAGGTCGTAATCTCTTCCAGGGTTTTTCCTTCAGCAAGAATGTGCTTGCTTCTTGGCAGGTCCTGGGGCCTGCGGGTTATGGGCTATCTCATCACTTGTAAACCTTGAACTCATCCTCAGGGCAACTGATCATTATTCCAACATCCAGCTTCCTAGCATTCTTAAATCCATCCAATTGTATTGTCCCCCTTCCTTCTATTGGCACCAAACTAGGACATGATTACTCAAACTCATCATGGAATTTCCATTGATCCATATTTCCAACATCATACCTCCTTTATATCCAATAGTAATTCATCTCTTCATCCTCGTGGGATATCCCACACATACCGAGACAAAAACTTATACTTATGAAGTCCATACTCCACTTCGTGGAACATCATTATCCTTTCCAGGGTTAAGCATCCTTACAGGGAAATATTGGCCATCTCCGCATGGCACTTCTTCAACTGGGAAACGTGAAACACATCATGAGCTCCTGACAGTCCTTCGGGTGACTCCAACTTGTTGGCCACTTCTCCCTTACGCTCCAAAACTCGGTATGGTCCTACAAATCTCGGGGCTAACTTTCCCTTAACTCCAAATCTTTTAACTCCTCATAGAGGGGACACACGAAGACATGCTCTATCTCCAATTTCATAGACTAGCTCCTTGCGTTTTTGAGTCTGCATAACTGTTCTGCCTGGACTGAGCTACCTTCAGTCTATCTCGAATCAACTTAACATTCTCTTCTGACTCCTTGATCACATTTGGTCTAAACAACTGACGGTCTCCAACTTCATCCCACATCAACGGTGCCTGGCTCCTTCTCCCATACAAAGCTTCAAAAAGGGGCCATCTTCAAATTGGCTTGGTAACTGTTGTTGTATGAGAACTCCGCGTAAGGTAGATTATCATCCCTACTAGATCCATAATCTAGCATACACGCTCTCAACATGTCCTCCAGAATCTTATTGACTCTCTCGGTCTATCCATCTGTCTGCGGATGAAAGGCTGTACTGAACTCTTGCCTAGTACCCAAAGTCTGGTGCAGCTGATTCCAAAACTTTGAGGTAAACTGTGTTCCTCTATATGATACGATGGTCCTCGGAACTCCATGAAGACATACGATCATGGTCATATATATCTTGGCCAACTTCGCACTTGTATAGGTGGTTTTCACTGGGATAAAGTGAGCCACTTTGATCAAGCGAATCAACTACTACCCACATAGAATCATACCCCGATCGGGTTCTGAGAAATCCAGTAATGAAATCCATGCCAAGCTTATCCCACTTCCATTCGGGTATTGGCATAGGCTGTAGTAATCCTGCTGGCTTCTGATGCTCTGCCTTTACTCTCTGGCATACATCACCTACGACTACATACTCCACAATATCCTTCTTCATACCAGTCCACCAGAAACACTCCTTCAAATCCAAATACATCTTGTTGTTTCCGGGGCGGATCGAGTATGGTGAGTCATGAGCCTCCTGAAGTATTTACTTCCTGATCTTTGCATTATTGGGCACATATACACGGTCCTCGAACCATAAGGTGTCATGCTCATCCTTACGAAAACCTTTGGCCTTTCCTTTGCTCATCCTCTCTTTTACCTCAGCAATCTCTTTGTCATCCTTCTGAGCTTCACGGATCTTTCCCAACAATGTAGACTGAACTTCCATTGCTGCAACAAAACCTTTGGGAACAATCTCCAACCAAAGTTCCCTGAGATCCTTGGCTAACTACTTTGGTAGTCCTCCGATTATGAGGGTATTCGTCCTTGTTTTCTTTATGGTTGTGTCCTATTTCTCCACAAAGCTTGTATGCACAAGGTTTCTTCATATCCTTTCCATAAGGCCTCAACTCTTGGGACACAAGACGAGATCTTTGCAGAGTCAACTTAAAGTCTTCCCAAGTGGTTACTCTTTGCCATCCATTGATGGTTTGGTACATCCTCCACCAAGTAGAAGCAACTCTTACAAAGCACTGAATAGCATGTTGGGTCATATCCTTTCCGGCTATAGGGTTATTCTCCATGTGATCCCCCATGTTTTGAATCCATCGGTCCGTCTCCAATTGACTTATCGGTCCAGAAAATACAAGCTCATCTCCATTCATCCTCTAATGGGTCCATGGGTTTTGGGGTGGGATAAGAGAGATAGAGAGGGATACACACAATACAAACAAAAGTTTTGTAAAGACAGATTTTATTTCTGGCTGTCGGAAAAACATCAAACAAATGACAGCTCACAAACATCGCATCTAACGTAAGTGTATAACAGGGGTTTGGTCTTCTAAAGGTCAATAAATATTCAAAATCATCAAACTCTTCAAGTCTTGTTCATGCCTCCAATGGCTTCTTCCAATCATGCTTGTCTTTCTCCAGTTCTTTTGCCAGATCATCTCTATTGACGTGAAGTCTCTCGTGACCTCCTTTAATTATTTTTGGAGTTGCGTTCCAAACTTCCCGGTTTCAACATCCTTGACATGAACCATGGCACTACGGTCCTTCAGTTCCTGACAAATCTCTGGTACCTCAAGGTTTAGTTCCTCCAGTTTGGCTACTTCAGCTTCTGGGTCCTAAGTTCTTCACGAAATGCTTCCTTATCAAATTTAGCTTCCTGCAGGTCCATCTTAAACTTCTTGATGTAATTCTCCAGATCCTAGTGATACACCAGCTAAGACTAAAACTTCATCTCTTGTCGATAGGTGCTCCATTAGCCCTTTCGTCATCAAATCCTCCCGAAGAAATGCATGCTTAACTCAGCATGGTGATAATAGCATAGGTGGGTGATAACATCATGGATAGTCGTGTTTCTGCTCTTGTCATTTCCATGAGCTATCTCTCCATAGTTGATATCTCCTGCCTTAGGGTTTTCCTTGACAGAACTTTGAGTTTTTAACTCTCCATGCTCCGGTCTTTCTCCGATACACCTTGATCTCGGGTATTGACAACTTCCATAGTCTGCCAAGTTCCATAAGGGTAGCCTTCCTAGGTCATAATAATCTGGAAATTCTTCAGAGCCTTCAAATTCTCCTAGTCTTCGGAGTCTTCAACTGTTGTAGTTTCCATTACGTAGTGGTCGTGGTTGTCCGATATCTTGTACTTCTTGGAGTGGTCTCATCCGTCGAATCCTCGTATGGTCAAATGGGGGAAGGGGTATAGTCTCACTAAAAGGGAATTTTTTTTGAATAAGCTCAGAAGAGAAGAGAGGTAAAAGATCTTTTGAAAAGAAAGTTGTAGAGAAAAATCTTTCCTATGGGCTTGCCAGTTTTTAGGGTCACGTCCTACAGTCAACATGTGCTCTGATACCATCTTGTAGCGACCCGACTTCAGACGGTCAAGTCTCTATGCTTAAGTGTCATCCCTGGATTGATATGCTGACACACACAGTACTCGAAGATTTATAACAGAGGTAAATCACATGTATAAAATAACATAAATATTATTACCTCAATCCAAATAGCGGAAGTAACAACAAGGTTGTGGATTCCCATCAACACCAACGGCAAAGTTGAATGTAGAAATCGTAACCCTAACGTATCACTTACTTGTCGTAAGAATCCTGCAACATGAGACGTTGCAGCCACAAAGGGTCAGTACATTGAATGTACTGGCAAATTCACACTTTCACTACTAGAAACTACGATTTTACCTAGGGCCATATACTATAGGTGAGATGCAAAAAACCATAGGTAAAGGCTTCACCTAGAGCTTGCCCTAGGGAAAGAACCTTAGGTAAAGTATAGTCGGTAAAGAGCTCTTTCCCTAGAGTGCACCTTCCAAACCCTAGGGAAACCATTTGTTTACCTAGGGCTGCAGGCCCTAGGGAAAGATTTGATCCTGGCTGCATGTCCAACGTGGCAAGGTGGTTTACCTACAAACAAGTTTGGCTCTAGGGAAAGATCATGAAGCCATTTTGAATCATTTACCTCAATATATAAATTTGCAATTCAAATTTTAATTCATAGCAGCCATAATTCAAATAATTAAATTCTGAGCTATAATTCAAATTTATAAATTATAGCCGTAATTCAATGTACACATCAGATTCATGTTCAAATAGCACATACATCAGACTCAAGGTCAGTTTGGAACCAGATTCAAGGTCAGTTTAGAACCAGATTCAAGGTCACCAAAATTAAAAAAAAAACAATATCTATGCTACAGCTAGCAGAATGCCTAAATCAGCATGTACAAGTGCTGTTGGTCAGGCCAAGTATCTGCTACTGCAAAATAACAACTTGTAACAGTATGTTATCTATGCAACGACCCAAGAGTTGGTCTTCAAAAGGACTTCATGTTCTACATGTTGCTGAGCACAAAGTTGGTGGTTCTGTGCTTGTCTCCAAAATCCGCAAGCAACCGAACAAACAGGAGTGGTGGACTTCTGTTGATAGACACTCCTTTAGCTGCCAAAGTCTGCACATGAATAGGGATAAACCAACTGGTTAGTTCCAAAGGCTGCCAAGTACGTTGATAAGCTCAAACTACATAGCATCACCTCAAGAATTTTCTTTGTGCAAGAGCCTGAATTACATGATAGTATCATCGACCATCAGACCATGACACCCGTAAGAACATGTTCTTGCACATAAAAAAGATAACTAAATGATAAATAAAGAGTGTGAACAACTAATGGTTTCCTTTGTGCAAACAAACCAAACATATAGTCATCATAGTATGATTTAAGTGCCTGATGGTACAAATGATTTGTGCTAACCTGGTCTCAGTTTTTCAGAGATGTCTCATCTGCATATGTAGCAAACCATGCTTGACACACCATTGCTGGACTAGTCATGTAGCCCTTCTGGCCAATAAATCAACAACAATATTAGCCATGGCAGTAACTACATAACGAGCTAAACTATTTCTAGTTCTTCGTTCAATTATTCATTAGCGTTGATGGTTCAAGCCTAGCTCAATTCAATCGACACTACAAAAGTTAGGATACAACTAGAGATCGAAATCAAATCGACATAATAGTAGATACTAGATGGACATGGTGGTCAGTTCGGCATATTCTTCAGTGAAAAAGTTCACCGACTGCATTTATTAGGGGGAAAATGCCTAGATAGTAGAAAAATACCATTTATCAGGCCTCCTGATACGACAATGTGCTTAAGACCACAGCCTCACTAAACTGTAGTCCATATTAAAATCTCTAAAATGGATTATATTTTAGAATGCATGAGAGAAAATATTTTATCTTGATGTACTCGTACACAATCTGAGACGAAGGATTTACTTGCTCTGCAGCATATTGTAAACCAAAATATCAAGATAGCCATTAAGATGAAAAGAACAATGAAGACACTAAGGTTACCAGCTAAAAAAAGACACAAAGGTTACTACCAAAATAATTATGAAGACCTCTATAAGCGAAGTGGTCATCAGCCTTCTCTTTCCTATACAGATGTCAAACTAAATCATTGATGGAACGATAACCTTTCAATCTCCACAACTTGGCATGAAGTTCATTAGCAATTCAGAACACATAAATTCTAGCCAAAGCCACATACGAAAAGTATAGTATGAACAAAATCACTAGGGCGGGCTTCACTGTAACACCCATGAGCAAACCATGGATATTGAGGAACCGAAAAACAACAAACAAAAACATACATACAGAGAAAACAAATCAGGAGAAGAGTGCAGGTAAATATATTGTTGTATCATAAAGAATAGTGGGAATGGATGACCCAATTGATCAAAGGTGTGGCATGTAAATCCCTGGACAAAATGCTCAACCCCTAAAGGAAGTGCCACTATAGAAATCCTAACGGTAGTCATACCGAATTAAACGGACACTATAGGAATTGGCCTAAGGATTGGGTCTGATTCCTTGGCATCGTCAGAGTCTGCCTCCTTGACATGGGCACCAACGCCTCAGGAGTAAATCATGCAGACATGTAAATCTAGCTTTCGGGAGTAGCTACAGCAGATATGTTCAACTTTTATTTGTTGCCAAAAACAGATTTGCTCTTCTAAAAAGGTGTGATTCTACATTACATACTTAGACCTTCCGTCAACAGCAGATATCTCCAAAGATAGGCAAAGATCTTTTCTTAATCTAGTGGGTGTAACACATGGTTTTTGTCTAAATAGGGATCGAACTGGCAGCAGATTGCATCTATAACCAGTATACTGACCCCAACCTTGGGCGTACAAAGCCAGTCAACAAAGCCGGCGCCCTAACAGCAATAACATTGCAGAGAGAGCCTTGGCTCAGTGGTTGGGCATGCGGTTGTGCAGCCTAACGACCCGAGTTCAATTCCTAGAATTGACAGGTGATGCATAGGGGTTTTCCTCCATTTATTGAGGATCAAGTTTGGTGTGTGGTGGAACCACTCATCAAAAAATATCTTGATACTCATTTAAAAAATTCTGAGGACCATGTTTATCTTGGTACTCATACTAAAATGGCCGTATGCATCCCTAGTTGGTGCAGAGGCCGGGGAAGTGAAATTCTCCCCCATTTTTTAAGAGAACCGTTTCGCCCAGCCCGCTCCCGCGAGCGGGGGGGCGATCTCACGCGCCGCCGCCTCTAACCCTTCCCCGTCCCCTCCCCCTCCCCGCCGCCGCCGGCTCGCGCCGCCGGGCAAAGCCCGGCCGGTGTCGGCGGCGGCAGGCCCTCCCCCCTTCGATGCGATGTGGTGCTAGCGCGGGACAGCGCCCTCGCGCGGATGCGCGCAGCCATGCAGGGCGGCGCGGCGCGGATGCGTCCGGGGCGGCCGGATGACGGCTCTCTGACGTGGAGGCGCGGGTGGCTGCAGATTCGCGGCCAGGAGGGGCGTGCCGGCGCGGGGCGGCCGTGGTGAGCTCCTCGGTCCAGATCTGGATCGGGGGCTCCTTCGGCCTGCTGCGTGTGGGCGGCGCGTCCTGTCGGCGGCGGCTGGATCCCGGGGCGGCGGCCCTGGAAGGTGGCGGTTGGTGAAGCTCAGGCTTCCCGCGGCGGCATGGCGTGGTGCAGTCCATATCCAAGGCGGATCTGCATCGGCGATCTCGTGGTTTGGCCACGGATTGTTTCAGATCAGAGACGGTGATGAGTGTGCGGGATCCATCCCGGCGGCTCTCGCGGTTTGACGAGGTGGGGTGGGAGCCCTCCTCCCAGGCTCCAGTGGTGGCGCATTCAGGCAGTGGCTGGTGCGCCAGGACTCCTACGGTGGCACTGCTGTTGCGGTTGGTCGCCGGATCTAGGCGGCTAGATCTGGGGCTTTGAAGGCGGTCGAGACAGTGCACAGGTTGTCGGGTGGATTTCTTGGAGCGGATCCGGGTGAAAACTTGGTCTTCGGTCATTGGCCGGAGCCGGTGATGACGATGCTCTTATCATCGTTTCCTTCATGAAGGCATCATCGAGGTGAAGTTCCCAACCCCACCCAATACCTCCAGGGGAAACCCTTGATCAGTTGATCGGATGACGGCGACATTCATGTGTCGTTACCCCCTTGGGGGCGGCATTCTTGGAGATGCACTCGGGCTCGAGGGACCAGTGGATGGCATCTGCGGTGGAGCGGTGTTTCTTTCTACATATTCATGGCGGCGGTTCTCGACGGCATGGAGCAGTGGAGGCTTGGCGTCAGATGTGTGGCGAGGGACACGCGCAGGAGGTCGACATTGTCTGGCGTCGTGGTGGCGTCGATGGCAGAGTGGCCTCACAAGGTCGATGCGTCAGTACATGCTTTGAGGATGGATCGAGGGAAGACGGAGGTGACAGCCCTTTGCAGCGTGTGCGTGTGGTACTCACTGAGAGTGCGCCGGACCGGAGTGTTACCCAGTCCCGCCTATGTGGCTTGGATGGGGCATCCGGCGTTAGATGTTAGGCTTTCGTGCGATGTCTGTTTGGTATTTGGCCCGGACATTCAGCACACCTTCATCAAAGGGATAGGAGTAGCGACAGGTGTCGTCTAGATGGTGGCCTCGGGCTTACTGTTGTATTACCTTGTAAGGTCTTTGTGAATAATAAATAATATGGCCGCATGCATCACCCAGATGCAGAGGCCGGGGGTGATTCCTCCTTTTCTAAAAAAAAAGAAAACTATGAAATTTGAATTTAATGTAAAGATCAAAGCAGACTAAAGCAGATTGACACGAACATGTAACACACCTGTGATCCTCTGTAGCAAGTTGAAGGTGAGCATCCTAATGAAGCGCAAATCGTCGTGGTCTCTCCCCAGGAAGAGCGGGGTGCGGTTGATGAGCTCGGGAGCCGAATCGCCCTGTCTCTCAAAGTGGTCGTTTTATAACAAGAGAAGGTTACTATACTTGCTGTGTTTTCCATAGATACATTCTTCATAACTTGAGATTCAACACAACTTCTAATGAGTATCTCTTGTTGCTGCGTTCATGTCAAACAATTTCTAAACTACCCTTTTTTACCGATTAGAATGTCTATGATTGCTAGGTAGATTATGCAACTGTGTCAAATTTATAATAACTATGTACTTGATAGTTCAGAAATAATGTCACATGATTATCCCCGGGTAGTCTATTGATCTACTGAATATGCAGATTTACAGTGAAAGAAACAATTTTCTCTACAATGATCAGGCATTGCCAATATAATGAGTTCCAGCACACAAGTAAAACTATGGTGGGAGATATAGTTATACAGAGGTAACATGTTGGAGAGGAGGGGGTACAACGTCGGGCAGATCCGATAGTCCTCCAAGTAGCAGGCGCGACAACGTCGCCATGGACGGCGCTGCGCCGTCATCCCAGCCGGACTGGCCATGGTCATCATGCCCGTCAGTCACGCCATGGTTCTGCTAGAGCACTGGAACTAGAGAAGGGGAAGAAGAGGGGACACGGTAGGGCAGTGCAGTGGTGGACACGGCAGTGCGAGGGCGCGGCGGGGCACGGGAGAGCGGAGGGGAGGCGGGGTGGCGGGGGGTAAAGCTGGGCGTGGGTGCGGCAAGGAACAGGGCGGGTCGTCGGGAGGGGGCCGGCGGTGGTATACGACGAGACGGCACGGGACACGGCAAGGAGGCGGGGAAGCGGGCGGCGGCGGGGGATGGCAGGGCGGCAGGAAGGCGGGCGGCGGTGGGGCAAGGCAGGGCGGCAGGAAGGCGGGCGGCGGTGGAGCACGGCAGGGCAGCAGGAAGGCGGGCGGCGGTCGGGCACGGCGGTGAGAGCATCTGGATCTTGGATGGGGTTGGATGCTGTTTGGCTTCTGGCGGCGCAGGGCTTCGAGCGAGGGAAGGAGAAACTAATCAGCCGAAATATTGCCACATGCGCGCCCTCTCTCAGCTCACATGTGCCATCTTTTTTTTTTCCGGGTCAAACGAGATTATATTGATCAAATCAAAGAGATACACTCGTTTTGACAGAGGTTACACAGATCCTCAGGGCCATTGCCCAGCCATACAGCAGTTCATTCAGAAGTGCGGCCATACTGAGCCATATAGTGAGCTGCACCATTTGCTCCTCTTTGAACATGAACTATGCGATGCTCATGTCCTTCATGCAGACGACGCTTCGTCTCGCCCACCAACGTTGCCATTGAGGATCGATTAGGCCCATCATCCTGAAGGAGATGGACAGCTTGCAAACTGTCTGACTCAATGATCACCGGCTTGTCCGTCCAGTCCAATGCGAGGTTCACACCTTCCATGCATGCCGCTAGTTCCGCCTCCAGCGCGGACGAGCAAGATCGAAGAAAGCGGCAAGACAAAAAAATGATAGCTCCAGCTTCATCTCGTAAGACCATGCCTGCACCGCCACTGCTTTGTCCCGGGATGTAGGATCCATCCACGTTCAGTTTAACCCAGCCCGGAGATGGCAGCTGCCAACGTACTACAGTAGCAGGTGTAGCTGACCTTGTTACCTTGGGCGTATTATTGCCAACACTGACCACCATCTTCCCCTTTGCAAAATCACCAGCAGGGTGTTGTTTTATGCATAGAAGTGATTCGATGTAACTGTTTAAGAAGCGTCGCGAGCTCTTCACAGATGGTGCCGGCTCCGAATGTGTCACTTCATTTCTGCAGTGCCACACCCGCCAAAATATCATTAGGATCACCATCCTTTCTGTCTCTGTACACTGATCAAGGAGATGCAAAAGCCATTCCGACCCAGAATTCTGGATGTTATGAAGGTCCGGTATTGCCCATGACTCCTGCATAGCCCCCCACAGCGCTCGGGCCATCGTACACCTGCACATGGCATGGAAGGAATCCTCCCGTTCAACACCACAAATGGTACATATATCAGTTATCTCAATATTTCGTTTAAACTTGTTCTCCATCGTTGCCAAAGAATTTGTAGCCAGCCTCCAACCAAAGACGCGTACCTTCGGAGAGGCAGGGCACCCCCACAATGTCGTCCAGACGGCACGATTACCGTCCGGTGCCCTGCTCGCGGCGCACAGAGACGTGCGATATTTCTTCTCAAGGGTGAGGTTGTACGCGCTCTTCACCGTAAAGACGCCCTTCGGGTCTGGCGCCCATGCAAGCACGTCGTCGAGACGCGGAGACGGCCGAAGCTTGAGGATCTCGTCGACATCCGGCTGCATGAAATGTTGATGGAGTAGCTGAATATCCCAGCCACCATGCTCATTTAGAAGCTCAGCAACACGCCGAATCCGGCATCTCCCCTGCAATGATATAGGCCTATAGGATGGAGGCCGTGACATCCAAGGATCGCGCCATATACGAACACTCCGCCCATTGCCTATCACATGTGCCATCTCTCACTGAACAATGGGCCCAACTATACGAAAAGGAAGAAAAAGGCGCGGGGCATCAAAATAAGTGGCGCGAAGTCGACCAAATTTGCGACAGAGTCCATCCACGTGCCACAGTGGGTCCAGGCTTGATGCCATTTAAGTAGGGCTGACTCTAGGGCAAGTATATTTCGAATTATTTTTGCCCAAAAATCCATCTTCCCCTAGGGTGAACTGTTCACTGCTTTACTATCCCTTGGGGAAGCCAATGAACTCTAGGTAAAGGACTTGGCCCTACGTAAAATGGGAGTTTCTAGTAGTGTTTAGAGCAATGTTGAAATATGGCTATCACTACATGCATATTTGGCTGGTGGAAAAGCTCTATGGTTATAATGTTTTTGCGAAAAGCCAATTTTTTCCTACTGCAAAGGAATATATTTTATTTTAAGTACAAAGTTTGTTGAAAACATTGAGAAGGTAAACCCCCTCTCAATCCCAATTAACAAGTTAACAACCCAACAAATTATTTAAGTAACGTGATGAGATCAATATGATAATCCAAGAACCAGATACTCAAGATGTCCATAACCGGGGACACGGCTAACCATGATTAGTTTGTACACTCTGCGGAGGTTTGTGCACTTTACCCCACAAGACTCGATCTCCTCCG
This sequence comes from Aegilops umbellulata, assembly GCA_032464435.1. Taxonomy (NCBI): domain Eukaryota; kingdom Viridiplantae; phylum Streptophyta; class Magnoliopsida; order Poales; family Poaceae; genus Aegilops; species Aegilops umbellulata. Next base: position 472,135,275 of record CP136056.1, on the reverse strand, counting down.
TTGGATTTCTCGCACTATATGGTGTTTGAGAAACGGATGACCGAGACATAGTCTTTCAGAAGCGTTAGCACCATACGATGGGTAGACCGGTACACCTACATCCCCTACATCTGCTAGTCTACCACTGTAAGAGTTCACACAAGTTAATCAACTATGCTAGAGCCCATAATAGCTTGTGGCTGCACACGGAAGTTTCCAGTATGAATAATCTTATGATCCCTTTGAGCCTGGGTGGCGGTCCATAGGAGAATCACACGGTACCCCGGGATTTCCAAAAATACAGGCAATCACCGGAAAACCCAGGTGCCTCAATCCACCCAGATGTGTATTTAAGTTGCCACCTTAGGTTAACCATTAATTAACAATCTCACATCTGTCATGAAATACACTCAAACCCGATCCACGTCTACGAGCATAGCATAGCAGTATAAGCATAACGTAGAAGTAACTCCCAACGTCTGAATGCAGGGCAATATGTTCCTGCCTCATCAACTACTTCCCAATACCCACATGTTATCAATCTTACTCATGCAATGTTTGAGGGTGAAACTAATGCATAAAAACTGGGTACGAAAGGGATATGATCAAAGTGTGAACTTGCGCGCAATGTTGATGAAGATGATTTGCACTCATAACTCTTGATAGATCTACTCGTCTCACTCTGATCAATCTATCGTAAGCAAGCAATAGTACCAACACATAAGCAATCACTCAAAAGATCGGAAAGAACGAAGAAGACGATTCGGAAAACATCAAAACCAAGCAAATAACTCTTGCAACATAAAACAATTACTAACAGTACCAAAATTATATGAGTTTGGCCTTATCAGAAAGTTTAGGTCAAGAGCTTCGATTAGCAAAAAGAATCAACTCAAAAGGAGCTACGAAACTCAAGTTACGATCAAACAAAGTTTGAATTAAAATCTGGTCTAATTCAAAATTTTAAAATTTCAAAAACATGTTTGAGTTGGATTACTGGATAGAGGAGATCATAACGAAGAAGTGGGCGTTGGTTTAGTTGGATTTGGATAAACGAGCGAGAAGTAATGATCGTTTCAAAACCAAGGGCTAATCTGTAAAATAAAACCTAGCGAATAGGTACCTGGCAGAAAACTAAAATAAAAGAAAAAGACTAAATAGTGAATGTTCGTTACTGATCGCTAACGAACGAAAATCGTTCGCTACCGAACCCTAGCTAATGAACGCTCGCAAAATAACTAACCTAAAATCTAAAAACCAATCTAAAAGAAAAACCGAAAACGGGCAGGTTAATTCGGTTTATACCGGTTCGAGGGAAAAGTCCGGCGACGGTGGCGGTTAACTCCGGCGGGATGGCGCGGGGCTCCGGTGAGGGCGGCGCGCTCCGACGCGGCGGCGGCAGGAGAGCAAGCGGCGGCGCGGGGCGGTGGGGCGGAGTGCGACGCGGGCAGCAACAGCGGACGGCGGCGCGTCGACGATGCGCTGCTGCAGCGGCGGCGGATCTGGCGGCGGCGGCGCAACGCAGCGAGGTGCAGGAGGGGTGGCGGCACGAGCAGAGGGAGGGCGGCGCTATTTAAGGGCGTCGGGGCAGCTCGAGAGGCGTGGGCGAGGGGCAGAGGAGGCGGCGGCGCAACGGCCTCCGGGGAGGAGTCCCCGTCGAAGACGGAGGCGGAGGCGGTGGGGCGCTGGGCTGCGGCCTGGCCCGGTTGGCGGGGCGCCCTATCGGAAAGTTTTTTTTAAACATTTATCTAGACAAACTAAAGTAAATAAAACAAAATAAAAAATAAAGCATATAATATATCAAAAGTTTCAGAAAGGGATTTCCTACAAGTTCAACATTTTACTAACATCAAATAAAATCTTCAAAATTTCAAATAAAGCAAAGAGTGCTTCTGGTGCAATAAAACCCACTAAAAATCATTTTAAAAATACCAAAATGATTTCAATTTAATTTTTCTCCAATTTTCTATTGTAGGGAATCATTTTACCCTAATTTACATGTATTTTATTTTTGGAGAAAAATAATTTTAATAAAACTCAAATAACCCAAATTGAAAAATAATTTCAAATGGATTTTGAATTTGAGTTTCTTTGAAACTCCCTACTCATATTTCATATGTTTTGAAGAGTTCATTTTATCTTCTCTCGTGAAAATCATTGAGTTGTATAAAGTTTCTGAGTTGGAAAAATATTTCCAAATGGAATTCAAATATTTTCAAACACCCTTTTCATTTATTTAAATGGAAGAAGCCATGTCATCTTCTCTCTAGGGTTTTGTATTTGAAAATAATTTGAATTCACGAAGATCATAAATGCAAAATGAAAGTTTGGGAAAGTCATTTTATTCCCCCTCATTTAACTTTCAAAAAAATTCGAATTTCACACAATCAATCAAATCTATCTATTTAATATAACATTCCAGAATTTTGAATTTTGGGATGTTACACATGGCCACATCGACCACATATATTTTGAGAATATTTCAGGTTCAAGACGACGATCATCAGTGCAGCTTAATCGGAAGTGTTTCGCGGATTGCCGTGCGGATGTAATTAACCGGATTGTCTTACGAGGCTCCGGGAACCTGCAACTATGAAGTCGCTGATCCAAGTCAGATTTCATTGAAGGCACAATATTTGTAATCAGTGGGAAATTGTACTTTGTAATTCGATAAAGAATTAATAAAGCAACGTTTCCCTATGTTTGTCTCTTTTACTTGTTTATGTATACCATTGTATACTGGCACGCCCGCAGCCTTTACCTTATTGCCGTTACGCACTAGGAAATACCCCTGCCCGGAGGATGTTTCTTTTTTGCGAAACACAATCATACCATTTCTGTATATTTTGGCACCAATTTTTATTAATTTTTGTCTAACCTATTGATTCATTGTCCAATGAAATTTTAGTTTTTTGTTGGTTTTGAACTTTCCAAAAAACAACTTTCATGAGACCAAAATATCAGAAGAAGAAAATGTCGGTAATTTTCAAGTCCAAAAGGTTCCAGGAAGCACCGGAGGCAGTGACGGAGACATGGGGGGGACCAGTAGGGGCCCTGCCCCCCTAACATCAAGGATTTGTAGCTAATTTACTAATGAACATTGCAGAATTCATGGTTATATGCTGCTAAAAGCCTATTTTTATATGATTTGGCCCTCCCTAAGCTGCTTTAACAGCCCTCGGCCCTCCCGATTCATTTTTTCTGGCTCCGCCACTGACCGGATGGCTAGAAGGTGATGCCCGTGAGCGCCACGCGCCCCTAGCTCGCGAATAGGGGCACGAGCCAGGGCTGCATGGCCCCATAAGCACCCCTCCACCACCTATCGACGCCCCTAGCTTTATACTGGCCCAAAACACTGTCTCGTATTTATCAAGGAATTTTTCTGTCACCGCACCTCTCTTTTCTGCAGGCTCTAGTCGATCTATAAATGAGGAAAAAAGGAAGTACCATTTTTTCTCAATACGAAATTCTTGCTTGCAATCCAATTTGGATGTCTTTTCTACACTCTGTTGGAGGGGGAATTCATCACAATGACCATCTACATCAACGTTGCTGCCACTATGTACATGTGTGAGTAGTCCTCTTTAGACTATGAGTTTATATAGGAGTAACTAGATGACAATGTCTCCCTTGTTTTTCAATACAATGATCACATGAGTCGTCCTACATTGATTTTTATATATCTGATGTAATCTTAATGATGTGTTCTTTGTGGTGTGATGAATTATCATTTTATGATCAGATTTAATGAGTATATGTTATTCATGGATTCATATGAGCCATTTGCTGCATAATTGATGGACTTATATACTCTGTGATTTATTAGTTTTGCACTCGCCATGTTTAAATGAACAATCTTCAAGAGGGAGTTGTGTATGTTAGTTGGGTTCAATCTTGCAAGTAATCTACCATAGTGGCAAAAAATGGTAAAGGCTTGTATTGTGTTGTTGCTACTGAGGAAAAAAAGATAGATGTATAGTTGTCCTTTAAACGCATGGCGAAAACACTATCTATCAGCATCATGTCATCAGGCTTAATCCAATCTTTATTTTCCTTAATACTTTGATGTATGCTTGATATCCATCTCATTGTAGAATATTCGATATATACGTTATTGGATTATTGGTATTACCCTTAAAGAAGAAAGAAAATAGAACAAAAAACTAACATAATATCAAAATATTGAAGTTTTCTAAGGAAGAATGAATTAGTACCATTGGTATTAACCTTTAAAGAAAACGGTGGGGAAAAAAATCTAAAGCAAACAATGACAAAATTTTCACACAATGTACACGAAAATTATGTTTTTTTTAATATTCAAGAATAAACATATGATAGTATAATTTTCAAAAAAAATAAGTTTCCTACGAAAAAATAAATTAGTGACATTGGTATTATCCTTAACGAAGAAAGAAAACATAAAAAAAATAAAGTTTTATAGAAAAGAATAAATTCGTAACAATAGTATCATCCTTAAGAACAGACAAAATAAAAAATAGTTAAAAAAACTTGCATACAACTTTGCACTAAAATTGTACTTTTTTATTATGTAAATTCTAATCTTATAACAATGCATTTTTGGCTATACAGTATTTGTGCATATATATTTACACTCACCCAACAATTCATAAATACCTTGAAAATAAATATAAAAATAAATTAGTAAAATAAATTTTAAGAATAAAAATGAAATCAGATAAAAGCCAAAAAAACAGAAGAAGACGAAGAAGAAGAAGAAGAAGAAGAAACCAAGGCAGAAATGGGAAGGTTGGGTCTCACCTAGTAATGGGCTTTGGCCCATTAATAAATCAACTGACCCAAATATGGGGCCAGTCCAAACATCTAAGAGAACAAACCAGAAAAAAATTAACATTACAATCGCAAAGTAAGATCAACGACACACATAATCGACTGGCCCAAAATTAAATTTCACGTGACTTACATGTAGCTAAATTGTTTATTTAGAGCACATACATGATTTTATATAACTAATTAAGGAACATACGATTGACATAACTATGGTAGAAATCATACGGATTTATTTACAGAGCATATTTACTTAGACAGACTAATGTGTGCAGATTGAACATGAAAATGATGAGGAGAGGAAAACTGCTTGGTGGTGAAATAACAAGGATCGTCGGTTCCGACAGATGTGTGTCTCCGCCTACTGCATGCAGGTTGAGTGGCGCATTAAAGCCGCCTTGCCTACTGCATGCTGGTTGATTTGGGAGGGCACCTCACACATGTTTAGTTATGTAGTGTCTTACTCAGTTCTTTGGTTGTCCATGGCTTTGGCTTTGGAGGTGGCAATGGTGGCATCAAATAGCTCCCTCCTGATTTGTCATCGAAGCAATGGTTTTCTTAGCTATTGCCGTCGGATCTGGGAGGCGATGTCTACATCGTCAGTGGTCCTTGGGATCTAAGCGGGTGCTTTGTGTGTCTTCGTGTTGGTATCGAGGTAATTGTCTTCTTCTTCAGACTCTTTGTGGTGCTAGTGTTGCGGGCAGCCAGCGACTTCGACGAAGGAAGGCCGACCCTCGGGGATGTGGGTGATGTTCCCCTGGTTGTTTTTGCGGCAGTAGTGAGGCCTATGCCTCTTTTCTCTCATTGGATGTCTGCTTTATGCGACAGGCGACTTATATATAGCTAAAGTGCTTATAATGAGAACAATAGTTAAAACTATAGCGGGGACATATAGCAACAGTCAACCAGATAATGATGGCGACCGGCGAGACTGGCTAGTTGTGAAATCAATCAAAAAGACAACAAAATGAAGCAAAAAGCACGAGGTCTTTGGATATTTTTCCTGTATGTTGTTCCAGGTAGCCCGTGCCGCGTCCGGGTAGGGTACGTAACCTGTGCGTCGCGCTCCGCCGTTGATGCCCACTGGCGCTAAGCTGGCCTCATGTGACAGTGACACCGACCGGAACACGCGCGCGTCCACTGCCCACTCTTTACTGCCCGGGCCGGCCGGACCGCGGCCGCCACCACTACCAGGCACCAGCGCCAAGGCTCCCCTCCTGTGCGGCGGTCAATGCGACACCGACTCCCCTTGCATTTGCGTGGTTTGGTGGCGGTGAAGCGTCGCCGTTTGCATGTTGACGGACGATGCCCGTGTCCTGCCGAGTGAGTTAACACTTGATTACTACACAGACCACTCCCACTAGCCACTTGGCTCGAGCAGTGCATGGCCCAGCTGCCTGCGACCGATACCCTCGGTCCGTCCATGTCCATGCAGCTGCTGTGCAACTGTATCCCTTTCCAGCTAGTGGCTGCTTCCTGCATCGTGATAACTCATAACCGGTCGGTCGAGGTATATCGAGCAAACGAAGAACAGTGTGCCACTGTGTACGTGCACTTGCACCCAAAAGTTCACCGGAGGTCCACCGATCACGCTGCGTCCCGTCCATGTGCAGCGTCGCAGCACCATTATAGCACCACGACTGGCTGGCAAAACAGCACGCGGCCTCCCCCGCTGCTGCACGGCCCGGCCCCGCGCCCGCCCAGGAACGACGGCGAGATGAGATGAACCGAAGTGTTAATTCTCTCGTACGACGCCTTCAATGCCGCATTTAAGCCGGGCGTGACCGCTCGGTCGCGGACCACCTTTCCTCTGTTCATCACCTGTGAACGATCGGCCAATCCGAGGCGTGGCTCGCTCGATCCCCTCTCCTTTTGCAAAAAATATTAGATATACAAAGACTTATACGTTTTTACACGCTCCTTCCATCTAACAACCCATCACAAATTTTTCCTTCCCTGATTTTCAGGGGGGTGAGCCGCCCCGCTCACTTATTGACCAATTAAGATTAATCATCCTGTAAAAACATGTAAATCGTTTGTACGTGTAGCATTGCCTTTTCGCCCTCCATTCGTGTCTTCACTGTCAGTAATTCAGTATCTGTTGTCTTGTTGCCGGCCACCACCTCCTCTGCCGCGCGCTTGGAGGCTGCAGCAATGGCGACGCGCTTCTCCGCCGCCGTGCTGCCTTTGCTCCTAGGCTTTCTGCTCCTGCGAGGAGCCCCGTCGCGCGCCGCCGATACAGACACCGTCGCCGTCGGCCGGCCGCTGTCAAGCCGACAGAGGCTGGTGTCCAGGCGCGGCAAGTTCGCGCTCGGCTTCTTCCAGCCTGGTAAACTCAGCTGTTCTTTAATTTGGTCTTGTGGATGATACAGATTCCAAATGGTTCTGTATGATTGTCGTGTGACATTCATTTCGCATGCGCAACAGAATCATCGCAGAACTGGTACCTCGGCATTTGGTACAACCAAATCTCCAAGCACACCACGGTGTGGGTCGCCAACCGGGACGCGCCGCTCTCCGACCCGGCTTCGTCGCAGCTCTCCATATCGAGCGACGGCAACATGGTCCTCCTCCACAACGACCGTGCCAAGTCCCCGGCACTCTGGTCGACCGGCGTGGCCTCCGGCGGCTCCACGGTCGGCGTCCTGCTCGACACGGGCAACCTCGTCCTGGCGGACGCGTCCAACACCTCCGTCGTGCTCTGGCAGAGCTTCGACCACTTCGGCGACACTTGGCTGCCCGGCGGCAGGCTCGGCCGGAACAAGCGCACCGGCGAGGTCACGCGCCTGTTCTCGTGGAAGGGCTACGACGACCCGACGCCGGGCGTGTTCGCCCTGGAGCTGGACCCGAACGGCACGAGCCAGTACCTGCTCAACTGGAACGGCAGCATGGAGTACTGGACCAGCGGCAACTGGACCGGCGACGGGTTCACCGGCGTGCCGGAGTTGACGGCCTATAGCAAGTACCCGAATTCCAAGTACAAATTCGGCTACGTCGACGGCAAGGACGAGAGCTACTTCTTCTACGACGTCAAGGACGAGGCCGTCGTGACGCGGTTCCTGGTGGACGTGACGGGTCAGATCAAGTTCCTGACGTGGGTGGAGTCAGCCGGCGAGTGGATCCTCTTCTGGACGCAGCCCAAGGCGCAGTGCGACGTCTACGCGCTCTGCGGGGCCTTCGCCGCGTGCGTCGAGAACGAGCTGCCGTCGTGCCGCTGCCTCCGCGGCTTCCGGGAGAGGCGCCCGCTGGCATGGCTACAGGGCGACCATGCTGAGGGCTGCGTCCGGGACACCGCGCTGCAGCAGTGCGGCACGCCGGAGGCGAAGAACGACGACGGTTTCTATGCCATGCCCGACGTGAGGCTGCCGAGCGACGCGCGGGGTGTGGTGGCCGCGGCGAGCGCTCGTGACTGCGAGCTCGCGTGTCTCGGGGAGTGCTCCTGCACCGCCTACTCCTACAACGGTAGCTGCTGGCTCTGGCACGGAGGCCTCATCAACCTCCAAGACACGAGCACGAGCAGCACTGGCACCGGAGGTAACAGTGGCACCATCATGGTCCGGCTGGCTGCGTCCGAGTTCACTAGCCAAGGGCGCACCAAGACACTGATCATTGCACTCGTCATCGTCGCGGCGGCCGTGGCCGCAGTCACCATTGCCATTCTCGTGTCAGTCTTCGTTCTGAGGAGGAGAAGGCTGAAGGCCCAAAGGACCGTCGTGGAAGGTTCCCTGATGGCGTTCACGTACCGCGACATGCAGTCCGTGACCAACAACTTCTCGGACAAGCTCGGCGGCGGCTCCTTCGGGTCGGTGTTCAAAGGGTCGCTCCCCGACGCGACGGCGACGGCGACGCTGGTCGCGGTGAAGAAGCTGGAGGGCGTGCGTCAGGGGGAGAAGCAGTTCCGCGCGGAGGTGAGCACGATCGGCACCATCCAGCACGTCAACCTCATCCGGCTGCTCGGGTTCTGCTCCGAGGGGACACGGAGGCTGCTCGTCTACGAGCACATGCCCAACGGCTCCCTGGACAGGCACCTCTTCGGGTCCAGCCCCAGCCCCGGCCATGGCGTCCTGAGCTGGGAGATGCGGTACCAGATCGCTCTGGGGATCGCGAGGGGACTGGACTATCTGCACGACAAATGCAGGGACTGCATCATACACTGCGACATCAAGCCGGAGAACATCCTCCTGGACGACGCGTTCGCCGTCAAGGTGGCCGACTTCGGGCTGGCGAAGCTCATGGGCCGGGACATCAGCCGCGTGCTGACGACCATGAGGGGCACGGTCGGGTACCTCGCGCCGGAGTGGATAACCGGCACGGCCATCACGGCCAAGGCCGACGTGTTCAGCTACGGCATGCTGCTGTTCGAGATCGTGTCCGGCAGGAGGAACGTGGAGCAGCGGCCGGACGGCACGGTGGACTTCTTCCCGTCGACGGCCGCGAGCCGGCTCCTGGATGGCGACGTGAAGAGCACGGTGGACCGGCGGCTCGACGGCGACGCCGACATTGGCGAGGTGGAGCGGGCGTGCAAGGTGGCGTGCTGGTGCGTGCAGGACGAGGAGGGCGCGCGGCCGAGCATGGGGACGGTGGTACAGGCGCTCGAGGGGCTCGTCGATGTCGGCATGCCGCCTGTCCCGAGAATGCTCAAAGTGCTCGGGGATCCAGCCAACTACGTCAAGTTCTTTTCAGGGTTGCCGTCGACGTGAAATCGCTCACGCAGCAAAACGTACTTAGCTTAGCCTTGTCATCAGCGACATGACCTACTCTTGTCATGCCTAATTGTGTAGAAGTATATAGGGTGGTCTTCTTCAAGTGTAGTGGTGTCTCCTAGACTCCTAGTCGCCTATGTGTTGTACTGAACTAGCAAGAATTAGTGTATGCAGTCTTACAGATATAGTAAATTCACGGGGTTTTTCATAGGACATAATTAGGAAACAAAAAAAATTGACAAAACTACCCCGCTAATTTTTTTCGAACATCAGTACAAATGCAAGCGCTCATACATACAAACATACAATCATCCCTATAAACGCACACACACACCCTACCCCTACGAGCACCTCCGAAGACTGAGCCGGCATATCATGTTGAGATTTGCGAAGTCACCGTAGGCACCTCGTCATCGACGAAAACGTCTCCTCTCACTAAAAGCGCATCGCCGAAAATCCTGAAATAAATCCAGGAATAATGCGAGCACCAGGACTTGAATCCTGGTGGGCTGGGGAGGAATTCCGGCTGGGATACCACTATCCCTTTAACCATCCAACCACAGGTTGGTTCGCAACTGCCCCGCTAATTGACGGCCGAGATGATTCAATACTACTTGGTTCTGAAGGTAGTATGATGTATCGTAAAAAATCGCTAAAAAAAGTGAATGACCCAAATTACATATTGAGACCACTGCCAGTCAGTCCCATACAAGACATAAAAACACACAAGGAAATTAGAGCCATGTACCCCAAAAGCCAAAGAAACTCAATATTCATCACCGAAGCCAACTTGATATTATATCCTGCAGCAGGAAAGCCGTCATGCTAAGGTCCAGTTGGAGCCATTGTCGCTTCATCGTCGAAGCCGGTCTAACGTTGTATCCTGCAGTAGGGAAGTCGTCATGCTAAGGTCCAGTTGGAACCGTTGTCGCTTCATCGTCGAAGCCGGTCTAACATTGTATCCTGCAGTCGGGGTGTCATCGTGCTAAGATCAAGTTGGGCCAATGGCCCAGAGAAAAAGTCGCCATCATAGAAGCCTTGTGTAGATAAAATATCCCAGAGCAAAACCATGTCTGAAACAAACCTTTCGTCAAATTCACAAGGACGACGGAGGGAGCGTCGCCACGACTGAGAGGAAGTACGAACCACAAGAGAACATTCTCTTGCATAAAGCATACATCCAAGGACAGAAAAGGAGGCATAAGCCTCACTGCTGCCGCAAAAACAACCAGGGGAACATCACTCACAATGCCGCAACACTAGCACCACGAAGAGTCTGAAGAAGAAGATCATTACCTCAATACCAACACGAAGACACAAGAAGTGCCCGCTTGGATCCCAAGGACTGCAGACGACGTAGACACTGCCTCCCGGATCCGACAGCAATAGCTAAGAAACCCACCGCTTCGATGACAGATCAGGAGGGAACTTTATTTGATGCCGCCATTGCCACCGCCAAAGGCAAAGCCATGGACACCCAAAGAACTGATGAAGACACTACATAACTAAACATGTGTGAGGTGCCCTCCCAGATCAACCTGCATGCAGTAGGCGAGGCGGCTTTAATGCGCCACTCAACCTGCACACGGTAGGCTGAGACACACATATGTTGGAACGGACGATCCTTGTTATTTCACCATGGAGCAGCTTTCCTCTCCTCATTATTTTCATGTTCAATCTGCACACAGTAGTCTGTCTAAGTAAATATGCTCCGTAAATAAATCCGTATGATTTCTACCAGTAGTTATGTCGATCGTATCGAAGCTGTGTTCCTCAATTAGTTACGGCAATCATGTATGCGCTCTAAATTAAAATTTTAGCTACATGTAAGTGGCCTGGAATTTAATTTTGGGTCAGTCGATTTTGTATGTCGTTTATCTTGCTTTGCGATTGTAATGTTAATTTTCTTCCGGTTTGTTCTCTTAGGTGTTTGGACTGACCACATATTTGGGTAGTTGATTTATTAATGTGCCAAAGCCCATTACTAGTTGCCATCCAACCTTCCCATTTCTCCCTTTGTTTCTTCTTCTTCTTCTTTTTTTTTGGCTTTTATCAGATTTCTTTTTTATTTTTAAAATTTATTTTATTAATTTGTTTTTATATTTATTTTCAAGGTATTTATGAAAAGTTGGGTGAGTGTAAATATATACACACAAATACTGTACAGCCAAAAATGCATTGTTATAAGATTAGAATTTTCATATTGAAAAAGTACAATCTTAGTGCAAAGTTGTATGCAAGTTGTTTTTTACTTTTTTGTCTTTTCTTAAAGGATGATACTATTGCTACGAATTCATTCATTTTTACAAAATTCATTATTAATTCTTTGTTTTTTGTTTCTTCTTTAAGGATAATACCAATGTCACTAATTCATTTTTTCGCAGGAAACTTTTTTTTTGAAAATTCCACTATCATATCTTTATTCTTGCATATTTTAAAAAACACAATTTTTGTGAATATTGTGTGAAAAATTTATCATTATTTGCTTTAAAAAGATTCTTCCATTTTCTTTAAAGGTTAGTACCAATGGCACTAATTCATTCTTCCTTAGAAAACTTCAATATTTTGATTTTATTTTAGTTTTTCAATTCTATTTTCTTTCATAATTAAGGCTAATACCAATAATCCAAGTATATAGCGAATATTCCACAATGAGATGGATATCAAGCATGCATCAAAGGATTAAGGAAAATAAAGATTGCATTAAGCCTGATGACATGATGTAGATAGATATTGTTTTTGACATGCGTTTAAAGGACAAGTACACATATATCTTTTTATCCTCAGTGACAACAAGACAATACAAGCCTTTAACATTTTTTGCCACTTCGGTAGATTATATGCAAGATTGAACCCAATTAACATACACAACTCCCTCTTGAAGACCGTTCATTTAAACATGGCGAGTGCAAACCTAATAAATTACAGAGTATATGAGTCCTTCAATCATGCACCAAATTACTCATGTGAATCCATGAATAACATATACTCATTAAATTTGATCATAAAATGATAATTTATCACACCACAAAGAACACATCATTAAGATTGCATCATAGAAAAGCAATGTAGGACGACTCATGTGATCATTGTATTGAAAAAAAGGAGAGATTGTCATCTAGTTACTCCTATGAACTCATAGTCTAAAGAGGGCTACTCACACATGTATACAGTGGCAACAACGTTGATGTAGATGGTCGCCGTGGTGAATTCCCCTTCCGAGAGAGTGCAGAAAAGACCTCCGGATTGGATTGCCAGCAAGGATTCTGTATTGAGAAAAAATGGTACTTCCTCAATAAAGACGAGACAGGGTTTTGGGCCAGTATAAAGCCAGGGGCATCAATACGTGGTGGAGGGGTGCTTATGGGGCCCACGCAGCCCTGGCTCGCGCCCCTAGTCATGAGCTAGGGGCGCGTGGCACTCCCGGGCATCACCTTCTAGCCCTCCGGTGCTTCCTAGAACCTTTTGGACTTGAAAATGACCGATGTTTTTTTCCTGATATTTGGTCTCCTGAAAATTATTTTTTGAAAAGTTCAAAAATAACAAAAAAAACTAAAACTTCATTGGACACTGAATCAATAGGCTAGATAAAAAATAATAAATATTGATGCCAAAATATACAGAAATCTTATGATTATAACATGAAACAAACAAAAATAATAGATACATGTAGAACGTATCAGCATCCCTGTTCTTAATGTTCTGTCATCTCCGAGCATGTAGATGATTATAAAATATATTTTTATTTTGAATGTTACCTTAACATGAACATGATCAGTCTAAGAATGCGGCTATTCTGCACCCGGGCTCATATGAGCACGGATGTGAACAGTAAAATCATTTTAAATATTACATCCGGCCCAAAATTCTTATCTTATATTTGTTTTGATACGGAAGCATCTAACACTAAAACGTTACTAGATACATCCGTATTTAGCCAAATCTAAGACAAGAGTTTTGGGAGACGGGAGTAGTACACAAATTCCAAAATGAAAAAAATAATCTTTTTTTTTTGGTGCAAGATGCTCATGTGCTTGATGCCGGTGAAAAAATTGATGAAGTTTGGACATTCGAGAAGCTCATGGCAAAAATCAGAAGGCAAGTTCACTACTACTGTAGTTTATCCTTTTCCCTGTACCCTTTCTGATTACTTTTTTCTTTTGAGAAATCCCTTTCTGATTACATAGGCATCAGTCTTTTCATGGACGCATTCAGCTTCCTTTTTTTTTGAGAAAATGGACGCACGCGGACTGCACACGTTGCTAATTGGACTGGACTGGGCGATGTGAACCGTGAACGTGACAGGACGATGCTTACACTGTCTGGGGTTATCGTGTTGTCCTCTGCGTTCTGCGAGGTAGTACTAGGTACTAGTGCCAGTGTGTGCTTGTGGCGTGCGTGCAGTAGGCAAATACGACTGGACACTCTGCTCTACTCGTGGAGCATGCGTCTCGGCCAGACAGCCACAGTGCCACACACACACACGGTCTATTTTACGGGTGGAGCGAGGGCACTCTCCCTGCGTACGGGCCTTGTCTTATATCAGGATATCTCGACGCTCCACGAGTATGAGAACACGTGCACACGCGCATAGAGTGATCTAGCCTAAGAGATAGAGATGGCGGCCGGCGGCACGAGCAGGGAGGAGAGGTGGAGCCTGGCCGGCGCGACGGCGCTCGTCACCGGCGGCAGCAAGGGGATCGGGTACGCAATTTTATAATCTTCTTACGTACGAACATGCTATGTACAGTACTATGTATGTATACTCATGTGCTTGTCTGTATTGGAGTTGTGTTGAATATAGTGTACGAGGTAGGTTACAGTTGAACTTGTAGTTGTATTGTGTTTAGATAGGATATTGAGTTGTGTCCTAATAGGACACTTGTATCCTAGGCCTCTCATATATAGCGGGGTAGACACACGATGTAACCTATGCCAACATAATAGCACAGGAACGCAGGGGAAGCCGGCGGCATGTGCCGGTGTCCAGGGCGACCGGGTGCGGTATTGTAGCGGTATCATGGGGAGGAGCGCCCATAGTCAGGCCCCGGGGATATAGCCATATTGGTGAACCTCGTTAACAAATCTCAGTGTCGTGCTCGTGTGATTGCTTGGTCTTCGGATGATCAACGATATGCCTCAGATTTATTCTAACAAGTGGTATCATGAGCTAGGTTATTTGGAGGTCGTTGTGTTGATCAAGAGGTGGCCGAACCGTGTTGATTTCGTTCGTTGTGAACGGCGTTCGTGGATATCGGCGTAATCGGACAGCGGCGGAAAAGAAGCAATGGGAAGCTAGCGGAGTTCTCCACGAGATCAGAAAGCAGCAACAAGGGACGTGCGGCGATCGATCTGGATCGATCGGGCGAGCGTACAGGCGCGCGTGCGCATGGCAGCCGGGAGGCTGCGGCCAGGCGAGGCGATACGGCCAAAGGCCCAGTTGCGCGGCTGGACACGGCCGTTTGCTGGCCCATGGTTGACTGGTACGCGCTGGGCTACCTTGATGGTTGAGATAGCTGGCTTGTTCGCTGGTGGCACGGCGGCAGAGACTTGAGGGATTTGTTTGGACCAAAACGGAGACCGAGTCTCCACGTGACACGGAGATAGGTAGGCAAATCAATCGGCGGAAGGAGAAAATCCATCAGCGAAACAAGGGCTTGGCAAAAAGCAATAACTAGCTTCAGGAGTTGAGCCAGGAGCCATCACGTGAAGACCAAAGCAATTTATTGGTTAAATTTGCTAGTACTAGTATACGTGCTTGAAGTACTTGGGTATTGCGTGTAGAAGCTTGGTTATTTTTCAAGGTCAGCCATACGAAGAATCGTGACGCCATTGGGCATCGGGTTTGAGGTGAAGAAGTTCAACGGAACTGAAACCTTGGGTTATGGCAGATAGGGTTGAAAGATTGTGGGCACAAAATGGATGCTTGAAGGCGTTGCGGGAAGTCATGTGAGCTAAGATGGAATTATCATGTGATGGATGGAGATTCACGGAAGACGATTTGAGAGCCTTGAGCGTGTCGTGCAGCCGAATAGTTCGGCTGGGTCGGACTGGACAGTCTGACGGGATCGACGCAAGTCGGTTGATACAGAAGATGGTGGTGGGATCGGCGACGACGACATAGAGCGTGATGCTGATGGTGACCGACTTCTGGGCGTGGAAACACGTGGCGCAGGCCCGAGTGCTTGTGTGGCTTCGACAAGACTATGGCGCGGGGTTGATTCAAGGTGTTGTCTACACGGAGCTTGAAGTCGATGAGGCGCGAGGGTGGACTAATCATCTACCATGGAGTCATGTTGAAGGTGGAGCTGGATTGAGGGGCTACGGTGTAAGGATCCAGAGAATCGGAGCCTATTCAGCGGGGAAAAGCGAGGGACACGTAATTCGGACTGGAGCCCAGTGGTTTGATGGAAGCGTGAAACTCGTCATCGGTTGGTGATGATCGGTGGTACTCTGTAGTGGGGGTTGAGTGGTGTGAGTTCGCGACCCTTGAGACTCGACCGGGACAGTGGAGGCTCGACGCGGTAGTAGCGGCGAGGCGTGCGGTACGCACGGGGCATGGAGACGGGCCAGGGCTCTGGTGGTCATACATGTGGTGAGACAACTGCGAATTTGACTCGGAGGACTACAAGCAATGGTGAAATTCCTTCATGTTTCAGACAAGCGGTCAAGAAAGGAGCGGTAATGTTGAGTTCAGGTAACTCTTATGTGTGACACCCAATATGTGAGTTGTTCATTTTCACGCAGGTTAGTGATCAGTGTGTGATGGCGTTGGACTGATACTTTGGAAGTTGAGAGCACAAACTAGAGTAATAAGGAACTTAATTTTGCTCGAGTGTTGACTGTGGTCAAGAAAAGAATGGACTACAAGTTGCAGGTGGAGTCATATGGAGTCTTTCGAGTAGCAGCGGTACTCATGGGATAAGCTCAAGTCCAATGTACATGGAAGTTTGACACATGAACGAACTCAAGGTGGTGGAGAATATTCGCCAAGGTGGAGTTTGTTGGAGTTGTGTCGAATATAGTGTACGAGGTAGGTTATAGTTGGACTTGTAGTTGTATTGTGTTTAGATAGGATATGGAGTCGTGTCCTAATAGGACACTTGTATCCTAAGCCTCTCATATATAGCGGGGTAGACACACGATGTAACCTATGCCAACATAATAGCACCGGAACGCAGGGGAAGCCGGCGGCATGTGCCGGTGTCCAGGGCGACCGGGTGCGGTATTGTAGCGGTATTATGGGGAGGAGTGCCCATAGTCAGTGTTGGGGAACGTTGCAGAAAACAAAAATTTTCCTACGGTTTCACCAAGATTCATCTATGAGTTCATCTAGCAACGAGTAATCAGATTGCATCTACATACCTTTGTAGATCGCGAGCGGAAGCGTTCACTAGAACGTGGATGATGGAGTCGTACTCGCCATGATCCAAATCACCGATGACCGAGTGCCGAACGGACGGCACCTCCGCGTTCAACACACGTACGGAGCGGATGACGTCTCCTCCTTCTTGATCCAGCAAGGGGGAAGGAGAGGTTGAGGAAGATGTCTCCAGCAGCAACACGACGGCGTGGTGTTGGTGGAGAAGCAGTACTCCGGCAGGGCTTCGCCAAGCGCGTGACAGAGGAGGAGAGGTGTAGCAGGGGAGAGGGAGGCGCCAAGATGCAAGGGTGCGGCTGCCCCCTCCCTCCCCCCTTTATATAGGCCCCTGGGGGGGCGCCGACCCTTGGAGATTGGATCTCCCAAGAGGGGCGGCGGCCAAGGGGGTGGAGTACCCCCCAAGGCAAGTGGGGCGCCCCCCCACCCTAGGGTTTCAACCCTAGGTGCAGGGGGTGGGCCTAGGGGGGCGCACCAGCCCACTATGGGCTGGTTCCCCCTCCCACTTGAGCCCATGGGGCCCTCCGGGATGGGTGGCCCCACCCGGTGGACCCCCGGGACCCATCCGGTGGTCCCGGTACAATACCGGTGACCCCGAATCTTTCCGATGGCCGAAACTGCACTTCCTATATATAATTCTTTACCTCCGGACCATTCCGGAACTCCTCGTGACGTCCGAGATCTCATCCGGGACTCCAAACAACTTTCGGATAACTGCATATTCATATCTTTACAACCCTAGCGTCACCGAACCTTAAGTGTGTAGACCCTACGGGTTCGGGAGACATGCAGACATGACCGAGACACCTCTCCGGCCAATAACCAACAGCGGGATCTGGATACCCATGTTGGCTCCCACATACTCCTCGATGATCTCATCGGATGAACCACGATGTCGAGGATTCAATTAATCCCGTATTCAATTCCCTTTGTCAATCGGTATTTTACTTGCCCGAGATTCGATCGTCGGTATCCCAATACCTCGTTCAATCTCGTTACCGGCAAGTCACTTTACTCGTACCGTAATGCATGATCCCGTGATCAAATACTTTGATCACACTGAGCTCATTATTATGATGCATTACCGAGTGGGCCCGATGATACCTCTCCGTCATACGGAGTGACAAATCCCAGTCTCGATCCGTGTCAACCCCACAGACACTTTCGGAGATACCCGTAGTATACCTTTATAGTCACCCAGTTACGTTGTGACGTTTGGCACACCCAAAGCACTCCTACGGTATCCGGGAGTTACACGATCTCATGGTCTAAGGAAAAGATACTTGACATTGAAAAAGCTCTAGCAAACGAATTATACGATCTTGTGCTTATGCTTAGGATTGGGTCTTGTCCATCACATCATTCTCCTAATGATGTGATCTTGCTATCAATGACATCCAATGTCCATAGTCAGGAAACCATGGCTATCAGTTGATCAACGAGCTAGTCAACTAGAGGCTTTCTAGGGACATATTGGTGTCTATGTATTCACACATGTATTACGATTTCCGGATAACACAATTATAGCATGAATAAAAGACAATTATCATGAACAAGGAAATATAATAATAATAATGCTTTTATTATTGCCTCTAGGGCATATTTCCAATAGTCTCCCACTTGCACTAGAGTCAATAATCTAGTTACATTGTGATGAATCGAACACCCATAGAGTTATGGTGTTGATCATGTTTTGCTCTAGGGAGAGGTTTAGTCAACGGATCTGCGACATTCAGATCCATATGCACTTTACAAATTTCTATGTCTCCATCTTGAACATTTTCACGAATGGAGTTGAAGCAACGCTTGATGTGCCTGGTCTTCTTGTGAAATCTGGGCTCCTTGGCAAGTGCAATAGCTCCAGTGTTGTCACAGAAGAGTTTGATCGGCCCCGACGCATTGGGTATGACTCCTAGGTCGGTGATGAACTCCTTCACCCAAATTGCTTCATGCGCTGCCTCCGAGGCTGCCATGTACTCCGCTTCACACATAGATCCGGCCACGATGCTCTGCTTGCAGCTGCACCAGCTTACTGCTCCACCATTCAACATATACACGTATCTGGTTTGTGACTTAGAGTCATCCAGATTTGTGTCGAAGCTAGCGTCGACGTAACCCTTTACGACGAGCTCTTCGTCACCTCCATAAACGAGAAACATGTCCTTAGTCCTTTTCAGGTACTTCAGGATATTCTTGACCGCTGTCCAGGGTTCCTTGTCGGGATTACTTTGGTACCTTCCTACCAAACTTACGGCAAGGTTTACATCAGGTCTGGTACACAGCATGGCATACATAATAGACCCTATGGCCGAGGCATAGGGGATGACACTCATCTCTTCTATATCTTCTGCCGTGGTCGGGCATTGAGCTGAGCTCAATTTCACACCTTGCAACACAGGCAAGAACCCCTTCTTGGACTGATCCATATTGAACTTCTTCAATATCTTTTCAAGGTATGTGCTTTGTGAAAGACCTATGAGGCGTCTTGATCTATCTCTATAGATCTTGATGCCTAATATATAAGCAGCTTCTCCAAGGTCCTTCATTGAAAAACTCTTATTCAAGTAGGCCTTAATGCTGTCCAAAAGTTCTATATCATTTCCCATCAAAAGTATGTCATCTACATATAATATGAGAAATGCTACAGAGCTCCCACTCACTTTCTTGTAAACGCAGGCTTCTCCGTAAGTCTGCACAAACCGAAACGCCTTGATCATCTCATCAAAGCGAATGTTCCAACTCCGAGATGCTTGCACCAGCCCATAAATGGATCGCTGGAGCTTGCATACCTTGTTAGCATTCTTAGGGTCGACAAAACCTTCCGGCTGCATCATATACAGTTCTTCCTTAAGATAACCGTTAAGGAATGTCGTTTTGACGTCCATTTGCCATATCTCATAATCATAGTATGCGGCAATTGCTAACATGATTCGGACGGACTTCAGCTTCGCTACGGGAGAGAAAGTCTCATCGTAGTCAACCCCTTGAACTTGTTGATAACCCTTAGCGACAAGTCGAGCTTTATATATGGTAACATTACCATCCGCGTCCGCCTTCTTCTTAAAGATCCATTTGTTTTCTATCGCTCGCCGATCATCGGGCAAGTCTGTCAAAGTCCATACTTTGTTTTCATACATGGATCCTATCTCGGATTGCATGGCCTCTAGCCATTTGTTGGAATCTGGGCCCGCCATCGCTTCTTCATAGTTCGAAGGTTCACCGTTGTCTAACAACATGATTTCCAGGACAGGGTTGCCGTACCACTCTGGTGCGGAACGTGTCCTTGTGGACCTATGAAGTTCAGTAGTAACTTGATCTGAAGTTTCATGATCATCATCGTTAACCTCCTCTCTAACCGGTGGAGGCACCACAAAAACATTTTCTTGAGCTGCGCTACTCTCCGGTTCAAGAGGTAATACTTCATCAAGTTCCACTTTCCTCCCACTTACTTCTTTCGAGAGAAACTCTTTCTCCAGAAAGGATCCGTCCTTGGCAACAAAGATCTTGCCTTCGGATCTTAGGTAGAAGGTATACCCAATGGTTTCCTTAGGGTATCCTATGAAGATGCATTTTTCCGACTTGGGTTCGAGCTTTTCAGGTTGAAGTTTCTTGACATAAGCATCGCATCCCCAAACTTTTAGAAACGACAGCTTAGGTTTCTTCCCAAACCATAATTCATATGGTGTCGTCTCAACAGATTTAGACGGTGCCCTATTTAAAGTGAATGCAGCTGTCTCTAGAGCGTATCCCCAAAATGATAGCGGTAAATCAGTAAGAGACATCATAGATCGCACCATATCCAATAGAGTGCGATTACGACGTTCGGACACACCGTTACGTTGAGGTGTTCCAGGCGGCGTGAGTTGTGAAACGATTCCACATTTCCTTAAGTGTGTGCCAAATTCGTGACTTAAATATTCTCCCCCACGATCTGATCGTAAGAACTTTATTTTTCGGTCACGTTGATTCTCTACCTCATTCTGAAATTCCTTGAACTTTTCAAAGGTCTCACACTTGTGTTACATCAAGTAGACATACCCATATCTACTCAAGTCATTCGTGAGAGTGAGAACATAACGATATCCTCCGCGAGCCTCAACACTCATTGGACCGCACACATCAGTATGTATGATTTCCAATAAGTTGGTCGCTCGCTCCATTGTTCCGGAGAACGGAGTCTTGGTCATTTTGCCCATGAGGCATGGTTCGCATGTGTCAAATGATTCATAATCGAGAGACTCTAAAAGTCCATCAGCATGGAGCTTCTTCATGCGCTTGACACCAATGTGACCAAGGCGGCAGTGTCACAAGTATGTGGGACTATCGTTATCAACTTTACATCTTTTGGTATTCACACTATGAATAGTGTGTATCATCACGTACGAGATTCATTAAGAATAAACCATTAACCATTGGAGCATGACCATAATACATATCACTCATATAAATAGAACAACCATTATTCTCGGATTTAAATGAGTAGCCATCTCATATTAAACGAGATCCAGATACAATGTTCATGCTCAAACTTGGCACCAAATAACAATTATTGAGGTTTAAAACTAATCCCGTAGGTAAATGTAGAGGTAGCGTGCCGACGGCGATCACATCGACCTTGGAACCATTCCCGACGCGCATCGTCACCTCGTCCTTCGCCAGTCTCCTCTTATTCCGCAGCTCCTGCTTTGAGTTACAAATATGAGCAACGGCACGGGTATCAAATACCCAGGAGCTACTACGAGCACTGGTAAGGTACACATCAGTTACATGTATATCACATATACCTTTAGTGTTGCCGGCCTTCTTGTCCGCTAAGTATTTGGGGCAGTTCCGCTTCCAGTGACCCTTCCCTTTGCAATAAAAGCACTCAGTCTCAGGCTTGGGTCCATGCTTTGACTTCTTCCCGGCAACTGGCTTACCGAGCACGGCAACATCCTTGCCGTCCTTCTTGAAGTTCTTCTTACCCTTGCCTTTCTTGAACTTAGTGGTTTTATTGACCATCAACACTTGATGTTCCTTTTTGATTTCAACCTCTGCTGATTTCAGCATAGCAAATACCTCAAGAATGGTCTTTTTACCATCCCCTGCATATTGTAGTTCATCACAAAGCTCTTGTATCTAGGTGGGAGCGACTGAAGGATTCTGTCAATGACCGCCTCGTCTGGGAGGTTAATCTCCAATTGAGTCAAGCGGTTGTGCAACCCAGACATCTTGAGTATGTGTTCACTGACAGAACTATTTTCCTCCATCTTACAACTGTAGAACTTGTCGGAGACTTCATATCTCTCGATCCGGGCATGAGCTTGGAAAACTAGTTTCAGCTCCTCGAACATCTCATATGCTCCGTGATGCTCAAAACGCTTTTGGAGCCCCGGTTCTAAGCTGTAAAGCATGCCGCGCTGAACGAGGGAGTAATCATCAGCACGAGACTGCCAAGCATTCATAATGTCTTGGTTCTCTGGGATGGGTGCTTCACCTAGCGGTGCTTCTAGGACATATTGTTTCCTGGCAGCTATGAGGATGATCCTCAGGTTCTGGACCCAGTCCGTATAGCTGCTGCCATCGTCTTTCAGCTTGGTTTTATCTAGGAACGTGTTGAAGTTCATGTTGACATTGGCTTGGGCCATTTGATCTACAAGACATATTGCAAAGTTTATTTAGACTAAGTTCATGATAATTAAGTTCATCGAATCAAATTATTTAATGAACTCCCACTCAGATTATACATCCCTCTAGTCATCTAAGTGTAACATGATCCGACTCGACTAGGCCGTGTCCGATCATCACGTGAGACGGACTAGTCATCATCGGTGAACATCTCTATGTTGATCGTATCTTCCATACGACTCATGTTCGACCTTTCGGTCTCTTGTGTTCCGAGGCCATGTCTGTACATGCTAGGCTCGTCAAGTCAACCTAAGTGTTTGCATGTGTAAATCTGTCTTACACCCGTTGTATGTGAACGTTGGAATCTATCACACCCGATCATCACGTGGTGCTTCGAAACAACGAACTGTCGCAACGGCGCACAGTTAGGGGGAACACTTTCTTGAAATTGTTATGAGGGATCATCTTATTTACTACCGTCGTTCTAAGTAAACAAGATGCAAAAACATGATAAACATCACATGCAATCAAATAATAATAGTGACATGATATGGCCAATATCATATAGCTCCTTTGATCTCCATCTTGGGGCTCCATGATCATCTTGTCACCGGCATGACACCATGATCTCCATCATCATGATCTCCATCATCGTGTCTCCATGAAGTTGCTCGCGAACTATTACTTCTCCTACTATGGCTAACACGTTTAGCAATAAAGTAAAGTAATTTACATGGCGTTTCCATTGACACGCAGGTCATAAAAAATAATGACAACCCCTATGGCTCCTGCCGGTTGTCATACTCATCGACATGCAAGTCGTGATTCCTATTACATGAACATGATCTCATACATCACATATATATCATTCATCATTCATCACAACTTTGGCCATATCATATCACAAAGCACTTGCTGCAAAAACAAGTTAGACGTCCTCTAATTGTTGTTGCAAGTTTTACGTGGCTGCAATAGGGTTCTAGCAAGAACGTTTTCTTACCTACATAAAAGCCACAACGTGATTTGTCAACTTCTATTTACCCTTCATAAGGACCCTTTTCGTCGAATCTGCTCCAACTAAAGTGGGAGAGACAGACACCCGCCAGCCACCTTATGCAACTAGTGCATGTCAGTCGGTGGAACCGGTCTCACGTAAGCGTACGTGTAAGGTTGGTCCGGGCCGGTTCATCCCACAATACCGCTGAAGCAAAATAAGACTAGTAGCGGCAAGAAATTTGACAACATCTACGCCCACAACAATTGTGTTCTACTCGTGCAAAGAAAATTACGCATAGACCTAGCTCTGATACCACTGTTGGGAAACGTTGCAGAAAACAAAAATTTTCCTACGGTTTCACCAAGATCCATCTATGAGTTCATCTAACAACGAGTAATCAGATTTCATCTACATACCTTTGTAGATCGCGAGCGGAAGCGTTCACTAGAACGTGGATGATGGAGTCGTACTCGCCGTGATCCAAATCACCGATGACCGAGTGCCGAACGGACGGCACCTCCGCGTTCAACACACGTACGAAGCGGATGACGTCTCCTCCTTCTTGATCCAGCAAGGGGGAAGGAGAGGTTGACGAAGATGGCTCCAGCAGCAGCACGACGGCGTGGTGTTGGTGGAGAAGCAGTACTCCGACAGGGCTTCGCCAAGCGCGTGACGGAGGAGGAGAGGTGTAGCAGGGGAGAGGGAGGCGCCAAGATGCAAGGGTGCGGCTGCCCCCTCCCTCCCCCCTTTAAATAGGCCCCTGGGGGGCGCCGGCCCTTGGAGATTGGATCTCCCAAGGGGGGCAGCGGCCAAGGGGGTGGAGTACCCCCCAAGGCAAGTGGGGCGCCCCCCACCCTAGGGTTTCAACCCTAGGCGCAGGGGGTGGGCCTAGGGGGTGCACCATCCCACTATGGTCTGGTTCCCCATCCCACTTCGGCCCATGGGGCCCTCCGGGATGGGTGGACCCACCCGGTGGACCCCCGGGACCCATCCGGTGGTCCTGGTACAATACCGGTGACCCCGAATCTTCCCGATGGCCGAAACTGCACTTCCTATATATAATTCTTTACCTCCAGACCATTCCGGAACTCCTCGCGACGTCCGAGATCTCATCCGGGACTCCAAACAACTTTCGGATTACTGCATATTCATTTCTTTACAACCCTAGCGTCACCGAACCTTAAGTGTGTAGACCCTACGGGTTCGGGAGACATGCAGACATGACCGAGACACCTCTCCGGCCAATAACCAACAGCGGGATCTGGATACCCATGTTGGCTCCCACATACTCCTCGATGATCTCATCGGATGAACTACGATGTCGAGGACTCAATTAATCCTGTATTCTATTCCCTTTGTCAATCGGTATTTTACTTGCCCGAGATTCGATCGTCGGTATCCCAATACCTCGTTCAATCTCGTTACCGGCAAGTCACTTTACTCGTACCGTAATGCTTGATCCCGTGATCAAACACTTTGATCACATTGAGCTCATTATGATGATGCATTACCGAGTGGGCCCGGTGATACCTCTCCGTCATACGGAGTGACAAATCCCAGTCTCGATCCGTGTCAACCCCACAGGCACTTTCGGAGATACCCGTAGTATACCTTTATAGTCACCCAGTTACATTGTGACGTTTGGCACACCCAAAGCACTCCTACGGTATCCGGGAGTTACACGATCTCATGGTCTAAGGAAAAGATACTTGACATTGGAAAAGCTCTAGCAAACGAATTATACGATCTTGTGCTTATGCTTAGGATTGGGTCTTGTCCATCACATCATTCTCCTAATGATGTGATCTCATTATCAATGACATCCAATGTCCATAGTCAGGAAACCATGACTATCAGTTGATCAACGAGCTAGTCAACTAGAGGCTTACTAGGGACATATTGGTGTCTATGTATTCACACATGTATTACGATTTCCGGATAACACAATTATAGCATGAATAAAATACAATTATCATGAACAAGGAAATATGATAATAATGCTTTTATTATTGCCTCTAGGTCATATTTCCAACAGTCAGGCCTCGGGGATGTAGCCATATCGGTGAACCTCGTTAACAAATCTCGGTGTCGTGCTCGTGTGATTGCTTGGTCCTCGGATGATCAACGATATGCCTCGGATTTATTTTAACAGTCTGCATGACGGTGTCGATGGGTGGAGAACAGCCACGCGATCGTGGAGGAGCTGGCGAGGCACGGGCCGCGGGTGCACACGTGCGCCAGGAGCGCGGCGGAGCTGGAGGAGTGCCGCCGCCGGTGGGAGGCCAGGGGCCTCCCGGTCACCGTCTCCGTCTGCGACGTTTCCCTGCGCACCAGCAGGGAGCAGCTCGTGGAGACGGTCAAGCAAGTCTTCGACGCCAAGCTCGACATACTGGTAACTAATAACTTCGAGGACTTGGGCTTATCGTCTTTCTGAAATCTTCAGAGTTCATCGGTTCAATCTGATTAAGTTCGGAGTGAGAGTATCTCTAGCAAACCCCGTAAAAAGGCCGAATACGTATAATTAACAAAAAAAGGGTTTATTCGCTTTAGATTATAAAGCAACCGCACCAACAACATCCGACAATAAACAGCGATCTCAAGGTTCAAGTCGAAAGAGAGGCAAAGCAAAATAAAGTTAGAAGAGGTCAAATAGGATCAGCTGGGGGCACAGCAAAACAAACCCTTAAAGGAAAGTAGCAAGCTAGCTAATCTGGCTCTGGCGGTGGAGGGGGTAGCGGCGGCGCCATGGATCCGGTAGTGGCGCGTAGACTTGCAGTGATCCTGTCGATGTTGCTCCGATTGAGCCACTTGCTAAGCAGTCTCCAGAGCTGTAAGAAACTACACACTTTGTAAATCGAGTCAGTTGCACGAGATGGAATTACATGCTCAATCACTGATTTATTGCGCACAGTCCATAGCGTCCAGGCCATCGCGCCCACCACAACCCAAAGGGTGGGGCACATCCTGGCCTCCCACTTAGGACCGCCTGGAACAAGTCAGGGAGATTGTCATGGCACCAGGCGCCCCCAACCGTATCCCCAGAGACAACTCCAAAGGAAGATCGTCGTCGGGCATCGGAAGAAAATATGGTTGGAGTCTTCCGGCAGTCCACACAACCTGGGCCATTCCGCTTACAGACCACACACCCATTACCAAAGAAAAATGTGGATCTTCAAATGGAGCTTAATCTCCCAGAGGAGAGTCATCTCAGTCGGTCCCAGGGTAGCCACTAGCTGTAGGATCGGAAGTATGTCTAGAGGGGGGGGTGATTAGACTACTTGACCAAATAAAAACTTAACCTTTTCCCAATTTTAGTTCTTGGCAGATTTTAGCTACTTTAGGACAAGTCAAGCAATCGTCACACAATTCAAGCAAGCATGCAAAGAGTATATAGGCAGCAGAAAGTAAAGCATGTAACTTGCAAGAATGTAAAGGGAAGGGTTTGGAGAATTCAAACGCTATTGGAGACACGGATGTTTTTCCCGTGGTTCCGATAGGTGGTGCTATGCTACATCCATGTTGATGGAGACTTCAACCCACGAAGGGTAACGGTTGCGCGAGTCCACGAAGGGCTCCACCCGCGAAGGGTCCACGAAGAAGCAACCTTGTCTATCCCACCATGGCCATCGCCCACGAAGGACTTGCCTCACTAGCGGTAGATCTTCACGAAGTAGGCGATCTCCTTGCCCTTACAAACTCCTTGGTTCAACTCCACAATCTTGTCGGAGGCTCCCAAGTGACACCTAGCCAATCTAGGAGACACCACTCTCCAAGAAGTAACAAATGGTGTGTTGATGATGAACTCCTTGCTCTTGTGCTTCAAATGATAGTCTCCCCAACACTCAACTCTCTCTCATAGGATTTGGATTTGGTGGAAAGAAGATTTGAGTGGAAAGCAACTTGGGAAAGGCTAGAGATCAAGATTCATATGGTAGGAATGGAATATCTTGGTCTCAACACATGAGTAGGTGGTTCTCTCTCAGAACCTATGAGTTGGAAGTGTAGTTGTGTTCTGATGGCTCTCTCTCCGAGTGAAGAGGAGGTGGAGGGGTATATATAGCCTCCACACAAAATCCAACTGTTACACACAATTTACCAATCTTGGTGGGACCGAATCAACAAACTCGGTCGGACCGAAATAGTAAACCTAGTGACCGTTAGAGATTTTCGGTGGGACTGACATGCAACTCGGTAGGACCGATATGGTTAGGGTTAGGGCATAACGTAATCTCGGTGAGACCGATTTGGTAATTAGCTAACCAGAGAGTTGGTCAGGTAAACTCGGTGGGACTGATTTGCTCTTTCGGTGAGACCGAAATGTTACAAAAGGGAAACAGAGAGTTTACATTGCAATCTCGGTGGGACCGATCCGCTCTTTCGGTGAGACCGAAAAGTTACGAAAAGGAAACAAAGAAATTGCAATCCCATCTCGGTGAGACCGAGATCCCTATCGGTAGAACCGATTTGCTAGGGTTTGGCAGTGGCTTATGACATGTGAAACTCGGTGGCGCCGGATAGAAAGAATCGGTAGGTTCGAGTTTGGCTTTGGGTTTAGGTCAAAAGTGGATATGAGAAAGTGAAAGTGCTTGTTAACGTCATTGGCTTCATTGGTGGTGGTGGTGGCAGCCTGAAGATTTTCAACCTCCACTTGACGAGCTGGAGGGTCGGGCACAGGCAGGTTCACTTCAGGAACCACTTTTTCTTCAACGGGGGGAGTTGGGACACGTTCATCTTCTGGTCGTTCATCGGCTGATGCAGCCGGAATGTCTTCAGCACCTTTGGCGTCAGACTCTGAGACGTTCACAGTGGGAGTAGTATCTGGAAACACTTGACGTGCAACAGATTGTTGGGGCACTTCTCCTTCTGGAACGCTCTGGGTGGTGACTTGATGCCTTTGTCCTTTGCGAAGCCTACGTAATGCTGGCGACACCTTTGGAGATGGAGTTGGCTGGGCCTCAAAGTCTTCCTCTTCTTCTTGTTGTTGGGGAGTAATTGGGGTTTCTTGTGGTTGTGGGTGATCAGCCCACGAATCATCCTGTGCAATTGGCGTCAGAGGACGACCAATGCTGATGAGTTCGCTGTTCGTGAGAACAGGCGATGATACCAGGTTGTGTTTGATCTGAGGAAGGACTTCATCATCTTCAACATTGTCATGGTGACCAATGTCTTCAGCAGCGGTGGGGTCAACTGCTGGAATGTCTTCAGCTTCATGAGCCTATGTGGGAGCAGGCTCATGAACTATCATCCGTCGTTCTTGGTGTTCAGAGGCAGGGCGAACCATTGATATGGGTTCAACAACCAAGGGCTCTGAGGGAGCATCCCTATCCTTCTTGGTTCTGCGCTTCTTCTTGGAGGGAGCAGCATCAGAGGCTTCAGTATTTTTCCTTTTCTTAGCTTCAGCCTCAGCAGTTCTCGTCTTCTTTAGCTCAGAAGCGGTTGATCTGACCTTTGGATTCGAGCCGGTCATGCTAGTTGGGAAGACAATGTGCGGCTCTTCCTGCCTTGAAGGAGCAGTTTGGTCAGTCGATGGCTTTTTCTTCTTTGCAGCCATTCTTGGGTCAATACCAGGATGACCAAGTGCCTTGCGCTTCTCAGCCTCATTGTAGGCTTGCACACATTTGTCAGCCAGGTTCTTCATGCGCTCACGAGAACCTTTAGCTTCTTCACGCTTCTTGACAAAGGCTTCTTTGAGCTCGTGCATCATAACTTTGAAGTTTTTGACATCTTGCACGCTGAGCTTTTCCATATGCTTCTTGAACTGAGCTTTCTCATAGTCGATCTTGTGTTTCAGCTCAACAATGCGCTGAGCAAGAGCAAGCTCTGAAGCAATGGCTCCATTGAAGGAAACACTAAGCCCAATGGGAAGTTGCAGATCGTCAAAGCTGAGATTTGGTGAGGCAAACCACTCATCAATGAAGTTGTGAATGATTGCCACATCGAAGAGAGGCAAATCATTGAAGATTTCTGCTTCTTCCTTGCTCTTGATCAGTTGCTCAAGGGCATCATCTGCAAGATCTTCATCACTGGACAAATCAATGTGCTCTTCACGCAGAATGGCAGCAGGGGTCAGTGCCTGATCAGTATGCTTGACAAGTTTCTTCTTCGTCTCTGTCTTCTTGGAGATGCGTGACAAATCTTCAGACTGCACACTGTCTTTAGGAGGTGCAGTGGCCAGTGGCTTCGCATGTGAAGCTTTTGGTGGAACAGCTGGTCTTGAAGCCTTAGCCTTCTTTGGCTTCTGCAGCTTTGGGGCAGGAGGTGCTTCATCTGTGTCAGCCTCTTCAGAAGCGTCCCCAACAGCAGCTCCTTGGACTGCAATGTAGGTGAGGAGACCTTGAAAATCATAGAAGGGGCCAATCTCGTTTTGATCAGCTTCACGAGTGCCATCCTCCCTTGGAGCAGATGGGCCAGGGTTGAAGTTCAAACCCAGTGACTTCTTGTTCTCTTTTGCTGATGCCTTAGCAAATTGAAAGTTGCGTTTGAAAAGGTTGTCATCGCGACACCACAAGAGAGAAGTGGGGTCGGCATTTGCAGGATGTGGTCCTCTGACCATGCACGGGTAGAACCCTTGTTCAATAGCTTCAGCTTTGCTCTTGGGTTGAAGACCTCTGTAAGTGATATCTCCCAAGGACACTTTATCGCATTCTTCTCAGCGTATTCCTTGGTCACGAAGCGGCACTTGAACCATTCCTCAGCCCAATATCTTCGAATCCATTGGATTCGTGTCTTACGCTGATTGTAATCCTCCTCAGGATCTATCTTGTAAAGCTCTGAGAGGTCATTAGGCAAATCTCTTGATGTTCCTCCTCGACGCTGTCTGCCACCCTTTCTGACGGATTTCTCTGCAGCCATGCACTTCAAACTGAAAGGTTTCAATACGTTCAAAGGCTTCAAAAGCTTCCGCTTGCTGGACAAACAGGAACTGGCTTCGGGAGAATTTATGTGATGCTGTAAAAATTTTGCAAACGAATGCAGACTATGAGAACCAAGGGATTCTCCCACGGACATGTACCTGTGACAGCATTAGAGATGCGAGGGAAGGGGAAGAGGTCATATGCATTCTCAGAAGATTTTGAAGATAAACTAGTTTGAAGACATTGACCTCATGATGCGAAGACATTCACTTATATGTTGAGAGTTGGTTCCAGATTTGTACGAATCCGCGAATAGGTACAAGTGAGGAATCTAACTTGTTATGAAGCTTAAGTGAATATGCTAGGCAGTATGAGATGCAGACAGAATGGATCTAACTTGTATAGGCAGAAACCTATTTTGGTAGACAGGATGAATCTTTGAAGATCAAAAAGATGGTAAAAAGAGAGTTTTATTTACCACACGAAGAACTGCTAGATGAGAAGAGTAGGAGACCGAGCAGTTCAATCCACCGTGCCCTAACTTGGCGACGGAGGACACCTACGGCGGCGGCGGAGAGGACGATGTCCGCGGCTGGCGTGAGGACGACGTCGGAGAAGTTGCGGCAGCTAAGCGCTTCGTCGCCGGCGTCGTCGAGAGCTAGCGGTGGCGCTAGGGTTTTGACGAGGTGGAGTGGTGGAAGAAGTTTCTTTTACCGCAGGGGACAAGTATTTATAAGGAAGTGGGCGGCACAGCGCAATTACGCAGGTGCCCCTGGCGGTTCACATCTGACGGGCACGTGGCAAGCATGCAACATACATAGAGTTATCCCACGTTCCCACGCCCGCCAGGTTTGTCGGATAGACGTTCCGGCTTCTCTGGATTTCAGGCAATGACACATTTAACATAGATTTAATGTTTGTCTCTGTATCTTCTGCTGGCAAGGACGCAGAGAAGACATTCGACAGTTTCAATAGAATGCATATGATTTGGACAGATAGAGTTTGAGATTGGAAGCATAGACAGATTAGGGTCCGATCACATTCACTTAGTTCAAAAGATTCAACAAGAAAACATAGCTATAAGTGAATGCTGTAGAGGACAGAACACTAGTAAATATATATCAAACAGCAGTCGAATCAACGTAGTGAAGATAATCACGAAGATAAAGTAAATTTGAAGACAAATCAAATACGAAGACATTCAAATGCAACGTCATGAGTGAAACACTTCAAACAGAAAAGTTTGGTGGTGGCGTTACCCACCGTATAGGAAGTATTAGACCCAGACACGACGCACAATTGTCGTGGCGCTCCGAAGTCAAATTCCATGTTAATGTATTCACACTCAGAATGTAAGTCTTCATTGATTGAAGATATACGTTACTTCGTGTGTTGCACATCTAAGTCATCAACATGCATAAGTGTTAGGACGTGTGCCTGATCACAGGACATTTGAGGATTCCAAGATATTTAGCTCACACCGTAACTTGCAAAACCTTTTCTCGTCCAAGGGCTTTGTGAAGATATCTGCCAATTGCTCTTCAGTGTTGACGTGAATGATATCAATATCTTTCTTCATGACATGATCTTTGAGAAAGTGATGACGAATTTCAATGTGCTTTGTCTTCGAGTGCTGGACTGGGTTGTTGGCAATCTTGATGGCGCTTTCATTGTCGCAGAAGAGAGGTACTTGTTTCAGATTGATGCCACAGTCCTTGAGAGTTTGCTTCATCCATAGAAGCTGAGCACAGCAAGATCCAGCAGGAATGTATTCAGATTCAGCAGTTGAGAGTGACACGCAGTTCTGCTTCTTTGAAGACTAACAGACAAGTGACCGTCCCAGAAAGTGACATGTGCCTGATGTAGACTTGCGATCCACCTTGTCACCAGCATAATCAACATCCGAAAATCCAACCAGATCAAACTCTGAGCCCTTTGGATACCATAATCCTAGTGTTGGGGTGTGAGCAAATATCGAAGAATTCGCTTCACAGCTAGGTGATGCGATTCCTTTGGTGCCGCTTGGAATCGAGCGGACATGCAAACACTAAGCATAATATCTGGCCTAGATGCACATAGGTAAAGTAAAGAAACAATCATGGAGCGGTATACCTGTTGATCGAACTCTTTACAATTTTCATCGGGACCCAGATGATGTTTGGCTGGCATTGGCGTCGTGTAACCTTTACAATCTTGCATTCCAAACTTCTTCAGGCAATCTTTGAGGTATTTCTCTTGAGATATGAAGATGCCATTCCTTTGCTGACGAATTTGAAGACCAAGGAAGAACTTCAGCTCACCCATCATGGACATCTGATATTGCTCTTGCATCATGTATCCAAACTCATCACTGTACTTCTGGTTGGTGCAGCCGAAGATAATGTCATCCACATAGATTTGGCACACAAACAGTTCACCATCATATGTCTTCGTGAAGAGTGTAGGATCGAGGGATCCAGGTTTGAAGCCTTTGCTCTTCAGGAAGTCTTTGATTGTATCGTACCAAGCGTGAGGAGCTTGTTTGAGGCCATACAGTGCTTTGTTTAGTTTGTACACCATATCAGGATGTTTTGGATCTTCAAAGCCGGGTGGTTGTGCAAGGTATACTTCCTCTTCAATCTTGCCATTGAGAAATGCACTCTTCACATCCATTTGATATAGCAGGATATTGTCGTGGTTAGCATAGGCCAGCAATATGCGGATAGCTTCAAGTCTAGCCACAGGAGCAAATGTTTCATCGAAGTCAATCCCCTCAACTTGAGTATATCCTTGTGCAACGAGACGTGCTTTGTTTCTGATGACTTGGCCATGCTCATCTTGCTTGTTTTGATATATCCATTTTGTTCCAATGATGTTATGCTTGCGAGGGTCAGGACGCTTGACAAGTTCTCAAACATTGTTCAGCTTGAACTGATGAAGCTCTTCTTGCATTGCTTGAATCCATTCAGGTTCCATAAAGGCTTCAGCAACTTTCTTGGGTTCTGATATTGACACAAAAGAAAAGTGCCCACAGAAATTTGCTAACTGCGTTGCTCTTGAACGAGTAAGTGGACCAGGTGCATTGATGCTATCAATTATCTTCTCAATTTGCACTTCACTTGCAACACGAGGATGAGCTGGGCGAAGAATTTGTTCTTGCTGATCATTGTCATCATTGGGAGGATTGTTTTCAGGCTGAGCATTGTCTTCAGATTGGTTGGGTGCAGAAATGATAAGTTCCTCTTCAGGCTGTGCTTCAGCAGGCATGATTTCACCAGTTCCCATTAGCTTGATAGACTCGCTGGGTGAAGCTTCTTCAAGATTACTTGGCAGGAGCTCTCTTTGTGACCCATTGGTTTCATCAAACCACACATCTACAGTTTCGACGATTTTGTAGAGATAGAGCTTGAAGACTCTGTAAGAGTGTGAATCCTTTCCATAACCGAGCATGAAGCCTTCGTGAGCTTTTGGTGCAAATTTTGACTTGTGATGGGGATCCTTGATCCAGCACCATGCTCCAAATACTTTGAAGTAGCTTACATTTGGCTTCTTGCCAGTGAGGAGCTCATAGGATGTTTTGTTCAGAAGCTTATGGATATAAACACGGTTGATGACGTGGCATGCAGTATCAATAGCTTCAGGCCAGAACTTTCTTGGTGTTTTGTATTCGTCCAGCATCGTCCGAGCCATCTCAATGAGGTTTCTGTTCTTGCGCTCTACGATGCCATTTTGCTGAGGTGTGTAAGGAGCAGAAAACTCATGAGTGATTCCCATTGTATCCAGATAAAGATCAAGTCCAGTGTTCTTGAACTCAGTGCCGTTGTCACTTCTGATATGCTTGATCTTGACTCCATAATTGTTCATGGCTCGATTGGCAAAACGTCTAAAAACATCTTGCACTTCGGTCTTGTAGAGAATTATGTGCACCCATGTGTATCTTGAGTAATCATCAACAATGACGAAGCCATGGAGACAGGCAGTCGTAGTGAGGGTAGAGTAGTGAGTAGGGCCAAATAAGTTCATGTGTAGCAGCTCGAAGGGTTGAGACGTAGTCATGATTGTCTTCGCAGGATGCTGGGCCCGAGTCATCTTTCCAGCTTCGCAGGCACCGCACAAATGATCTTTCTTGAACTTGACATCTTCAATGCCAATGACATGCTTCTTCTTGACGAGCGTATGTAAGTTCCTCATCCCAGCATGCCCCAGCCTCCGATGCCATAGCCAACATTCTGAAGCTTTTGTAAGAAGACATCTTGCAAGCTGTGGACCTGCTGAGAAATCTACCATGTACAGATCATCTTTCCTGTACCCTTCAAAGACTAGAGATTTGTCAGATTTCGTTAGTACAAGGCAACGATATTTTCCAAATATTACAACCATGTTCAGGTCGCAAAGCATTGAGACAGACATTAAGTTGAAGCCAAGGGATTCAACAAGCATCACTTTATCCATGTGCTGATCCCTTGAGATTGCAACTCTACCTAGACCCAATACCTTGCTTTTACCAGTGTCAGCAAATGTGATGTGACTCTTATCAGATGGACGTAAGGTTGAGTCCATGAGAAGACTTTGATCACCAGTCATATGATTAGTGCATCCGCTGTCCATAATCCACTCTGAAGCACGAGGTGTCATACTCTTGGCACCACATGCCATGAAGCAGTAGGTGGGAGTAGGGTCATCCTTATCATCATCTTCAGCGTTGGCGTGGAAGTCATTGTCTTCAGTGTTGAAGATGGACTTGGCAACATAAGCAGTGGCTAGAGCCAGACTTGCAACACCAGGGTCGGACTCCTCCTCAGACTCCACCTTCGCCTCCTCAGAAGCAGACTCCTCCTCTGAATCCATTTCCTTTCCAACAAAAGCACGAGCCTTTCCAGAAGAGCTCTTCTTGTGAGATGAAGACTTTGATGAGGACTTGGAAGAAGACTTTGAAGATTTCTTCTTTTTCTTGTCATCAGAATCATATTCCTTGCTCTTCTTCTTCTTCTTCTTCTCGTTGTCCCGCAGTGGACACTCAGAGATGTAGTGTCCAGGTTTCTTGCACTTGTGACATGTTCTATTCTTGTAGTCATGAGTAGAAGCTTCATCATTTCTTGAGCTGGATCGTGAAGACTTTATGAAGCCTTTCTTCTTAGTGAACTTCTTCACAAGCATAGCAAGTTCCTTTCCAATGTCTTCAGGATCATCAGAACTGCAGTCAGATTCTTCTACAGATGAGGAAACAACTTTTGCCTTCAAAGCGCGAGTTCGGCCATAGTTGGGACCATAGATTTCTCTTTTCTCAGATAGCTGGTACTCATGTGTGTTGAGCCTCTCAAGTATATCAGACGGATCGAGTGTCTTGAAGTCAGGACGTTCTTGTATCATGAGGGCAAGGGTGTCAAAGGAGCTGTCAAGTGATCTCAGTAGCGTCTTGATGATTTCATGCTTGGTAATCTCAGTGGCGCCGAGAGCACGAAGCTCATTTGTGATGTCAGTGAGGCGATCAAACGTGAGCTGGACATTCTCATTGTCGTTTCTCTTGAAGCGGTTGAAGAGGTTGCGAAGAACACTGATCCTTTGATCTCTCTGGGTTGAGACGCCTTCGTTGACCTTGGATAGCCAGTCCCAGACTAGCTTTGACGTCTCCAGAGCACTCACACGGCCATACTGTCCTTTGGTCAGATGACCATAGATGATGTTCTTGGCAGTAGAGTCCAGTTGAATGAACTTCTTGACATCAGCAGGGGTGACACCATCATCAGTATTGGGAACGCCGTTCTTGACGACATACCAGAGGTCGACATCAATGGCTTCAAGATGCATGCACATCTTATTCTTCCAGTAGGGATATTCAGTTCCATCGAACACGGGGCAAGCAGCGGAGACTTTGATTATCCCTGCAGTCGATATAGCTAAAATTCCAGGTGGTTAAACCGAATCACACAGAACAAGGGAGTACCTTGCTCTGATAGCAATTGAAAGTGCTTGTTATCGACTAGAGGGGGGTGAATAGGCGATTTTTATGAAAGTCTTCAAAACATAAAGATTTGAAAGATAAACATTAGAAATGAACCTATTGATATGCAGCGAAAGATAAACTACACAAGGCAAGCCATAGTCAAGTATGTAATAATGTGTGTGTACGACGACTAATGGCAACTAGGTAGTAAGGATCAGGGTGGAAGATAGTATGAAGCCAAACAACAATGGTAGTCAAGCAATGAAGTCAAACATGTATGGCAGGCAGGCAATGACTTCACGAAGACAAACAGTAAGTAAAGGGAAGATAGAATAGAACCAGTCACTCGATGAAGACACAAGATTTGTTTGACCAGTTCCAGTTGCTGTGACAACTATACATCTGGTTAGGGAGGCTGAGATTCAACTCAGAAGACCGCGTCTTCACCTTATTCCCCTTGAGCTAATAACACACAGTCCTCGCCCAATCACTCTGGTAAGTCTTCAAGGTAGACTCCCGAACCTTCACAAACTTCGTTCACCGGCAATCCACAATGGCTCTTGGATGCTCAGAACGCGACGCCTAACCGGCTGGAGGATTCACAGTCCTCAAGTGTAATAAGTCTTCAGGTCACACAGACAGAAAGACTTCAGTGATGCCTAACACTCTTTGGCTCTGGGTGTTTTGGGCTTTGTCCTCGCAAGGATTTATCTCTCTTAAAGGCTTCGAGGTGGGTTGCTCTCAAACGACAGAAGTCGTGTACTAACTCTGAGCAGCCACCAATTTATGGTGTAGGGGGTGGGCTATTTATAGCCACTAGGCAACCCGACCTGATATGTCCGAAATGACCCTGGGTCACTAAGGAACTGACACGTGTTCCAACGGTCAGATTTCAAACACACGCGGCAACTTTACTTGGGCTACAAGCAAAGCTGACTTATCCAGCTCTGGATAAGATTTGCTCTCATTGTCTTCGCTCGAAGACATAGGATTTGGGTTGAGCATCACTTCAGTCACTCTGACTGTATTCACTTGGACCCCACTTAACAGTACGGTGGTTCCTATGACTCAACAAAGAAGAAAAGGAAACAACGAAACAACTAAGTCTTCGCGCTCCATAGTCTTCACAGAATGTCTTCTCACGTCATAGTCTTCAATATGAATATCTTCATGTACCACCATTGTCTTCAATGTCTTCGTACATTTTTAGGGGTCATCTCCGGTAGGTAAACCGAATCAATGAGGGACACTACCTGTGTTATCCTGCAATTCTCACAAACACATTAGTCCCTCAACCAAATTTGTCATCAATACTCCAAAACCAACTAGGGGTGGCACTAGATGCACTTACAGAAAGTAGCTGAGGATTTTGGAGCATATCATTAAGCACATGAAGCAAAAGGCTCATTAAGCAACACCTCATCCCTCCTTGATAGTATTGGCTTTTCCTATGGACTCAATGTGATCTTGGATCACTAAAATGTAAATGAAGAGTCTTGAGCTTTTGAGCTTGAGCCAATCCTTTCTCCTTAGCATTTTGAGGGTTCCACTTTCACCATCCATGCCATGCCAATCATTGAGCTTTCCTGAAATAATTGTCTTGGAATAGCATTAGCTCAATGAGCTATATGTTGTTATGAATTACCAAAACCACCTAGGGATAGTTGCACTTTCAATCTCCCCCTTTTTGGTAATTGATGACAACATATAGATCAAAGCTTCGACAAATGATAATAAGAATGAATTATATCGTCGCTTTGAGAAGTATGTGATAAGTAAGAGCTCCCCCTAAATTTGTGCATATTTTAAAATTTTCTTTGGACTGCAAATGCACAAAGAGTTAGAATCATGGGTTACTCTTCCATGTCACATACATCTTGGTGGAGCGCTCAAAATGATAAGAATGAAATACATGCACTCATCACGAAGAAAAGTGAATGATCACATAAGATAGATAGGATATATCATGCATGCATAAGTGTAGCTTATGATCAAACACATGATCATCAATGTCTCACAAGCATATCAAAGTATCTCGACCAAAAGCAAACAATGTTTGAAAAACCACCAAATAAAGCAAGAGAGAATAAAAGCAATACTCTCTCTCGAAGCCTATGATCTAGATCTATACAGTTTTCTCCCCCTTTGGCAACAAGTTACCAAAAAGTTCCTAGAAAATGCATAGTACTAGATCGACACTCAGGCTTGATCTTCTGGTGGGGGTGGAGTCTGGATCACTCCAAGGACGAAGGCTTCTGTAGACGTGGTTGGAGCTGGAGCTGAAGTAGATGCTGGAGCTGGTTGGGCTGGTGCTGTGGCTGGAGCTGAGGTGGTGGCTCTTGTGTCAGGAACTGGCACTGCAGACGACCTCTGGGCTCGTGGCACTCTGGCAAATGCATCAGTGGTAGTCTTCCCTTTCCTCTCCTGCATGTCATCTTGAAGTTGCTCCACTGCAGACTGAATTTCTGTCACTTTGACATCCAAGTCATAGAACTTTTGTTCTACTATCCTCTCTAAGCTCTCCTGATTCTGAGTGAGGATGGCCAGTCCTTTCTCTATCCTCAGGGTGGATGCAATCAAGTAACTGAGCTGCTCTTGCTTGGTTTTCAAGAAATATTCAGATGCCTCCTCTTGAGTTGGCATCTTTGCAGCTTTCTCCTTCCTTGCCTTCTCCTTCTGCAGCAACTGACTCTTTGGGTGCAGGCTTCTCAGGAATCTTGGTTGAGACTCTGGCCTTTGGCATAGGCTGCCTGCCTGCTGACCTTTTGATTTTCATCCCTGGCTGGATGGCTGCAGCTGAGCCATACTCCTTCTTGAGCACAACTTTCTTGGAAGTGGCTTCCTCTTCTGCCACATAGTCCTCATCCTCTGATTCTGAGGTTCTTTTCTTCTTTTGTCTGGTGGCAGCTTTTGGCAAATTACTGGGAGTGCTCCTGCTGCCTTCATCTGAAGAACTGGAGGGACTAGTGCCCTCACTCATGTGCACTGGCTGTTCAGACATGTTCTAGCTATCACTCTGGTCTGACATGATGAACAAGCTGACTGCTGACCCTGTGAACAGTTTATAGATGAGGTAGAGTGGATGAGCATCACAAAATGCAAAGATTTTTGCAAAATAATGATTCAAAGTCTTAGTTTTAGTTTCCCACAGAAATCATTTCGGATCTACCGATTTTTAAACTCGGTGATACCGAAGCAGTTTTGGAACCTAAACTAGTGAACTCGGTCAGACCGAGTCACAGTTCGGTGGCACCGAGACTGCTGGGGTTTCACAAAGTTCCAAAATCGGTCACACCGATTAGCAATTCTCGGTCAGACCGAGTCTTACTTGTGCAATGGCATGAGCCAAATCGGTGGGACCGAGTTTTTCAACTCGGTG
Source organism: Aegilops umbellulata (assembly GCA_032464435.1). Classification (NCBI taxonomy): domain Eukaryota; kingdom Viridiplantae; phylum Streptophyta; class Magnoliopsida; order Poales; family Poaceae; genus Aegilops; species Aegilops umbellulata. The sequence goes on along the minus strand of CP136056.1, from coordinate 472,095,649 downwards.
GGTCCGAGATGGTTTCGGCGGAAACCTAACCCTAAAAATTCCGAATCAACCCTATTCTACGAACGCATTGATTGGATAGGAGTGTTTCAAACGTGGCTAGAATCAATATGATCACAATGTGCTAGGAATCAGATTGGGGAATAGCACAAAGATCGAGTCCATACCCTAGTTCGGCGGAGACTCGCTACGGCGGCAACGGCGGGCTTGAATTCCGTTGACGACGACGGAGACCAACGACTGGAGGCGGCTGGCGGCGAGGAGACGATCCGGAGACCACGTTGGCAGAGCGAGCTATCGCGCGGGTCAAGGGGTTCGGAGAAATTTCCAAATTTTTGCCCGTGTCTATATATATAGCCCGACCCTGTCGGTGTGACCGAGTGGAACAACTCGGTGGCACCGAGATGCAAAACTGTATACAGTTATTGCAACTCGATGTGACCGAATGGTTCAAATCGGTTGCACCGAGATCGAAAATTTAGATCAACTTAGTGATCTCGGTAGGACCGAAAGTGGGGTATCGGTCAGACCGAGAATCACAAAGAGGTTTTGGAAGTTTAAGTCTATGACGAATCGGGGACTCCGATTGCTCCTCACACAGAGTGGTTCGAATCTGACTTGATCAATTTTGTGATGTAGCATGAATAGAGTTTGAGACGAGAAAAGCGTAGATAGCTAGAGGAGGTTCTTAGGCATTATTGTCCATCCACTTGGCAAAAGAAAAATAAAGCCAAACAATCAAAACAACAAGTGGATGTCCTTGAATGAGTAAAATATGCAACCAACGTGCTCACACAATAAAATGGCAATTTAAATATGTGACAAAGCATGCAAAACCAATTCTAGCATCTGTCAAGCAATTGGCGATGACTAGGTCATCTATATATGAGTATGTTGACTTAGGAGTCAAATGAGAACACTTGATCATAGGTCATACTCATCGTTTAAGCTCAAGTGGGGTTACCACTTTTACGTAAAGCATTGTTGTGTTCACATCATTAGAGTTGCTTTAGCTCAAGTCTTAAGAGTAAAGCTCCCCCTAGATGTGATATCCCCCGTAAGAGGGATGAACTAACCTTGGGTTTTGTCAATGATGACTTCATGTAGATGTTGAAGATGTGGATGCTCAATGTTGATGTAGATCACTTGGAGCTATCCTTTTGAGTGAATTGCACTTTCAATACCTACATGGGTTAGTCCCACAAGGAACAAACGAGGATATCCATAGACATAGAGTGATGCACACACAAGATGATGTCCATGAAAACTTTTAGGTTACCATGTCCCTTGACTTACCAACAAGAGGGTTTGTGACTCCTTGAACTAGTGCAAGATGTGGAAGTTGATTGCACTTGTTCTTGCCAAAATGATAAGAGTGAAGTATGTTGGTTGAGTCACCCTCAAGAACTCTCTAGTTCTTCTTCTTTTGGATCCACACCATCTTGATGGGAATCCTTGGAGTTGTAGTCGTACTTGATGAAGTGGAACTTGAAGTAGTCTTGGGAATCCACTTGACTAAGGTCTTAGGAGCTTCTTCAAATGCATCAATTTCCTCTTGAAGCTTGTCCTTGCCTTTTTGCTTGTAGTCTTGTGGTGGAGGATCATCTTGAGCTTGTGTCCCCTTGAAAGAAGTAGGATCATACTTCTCTTGTTGAGGAACAAACTTTGTCTTGGGGTATTGATCTTCTTCCCACTCAACTCCATTGGCATTGAAATTTCGTTCAAAACCAACACCTTGATTTTTCCGGTGCCTTCCTTGCTTGCGTACAATTTCCTCGAATTGCTTACTCCCGGCAAGGCTTTTGTACACTCCTTTCTCTATGATTCCCTTCAATAAGCTATTTTCTTGCTCAAGTGTAACTTGGCTAAGAGAATCATTAGTGGAATCAAGAGAAATACTAGAAGCAACAATATTTGATTTAACATGATCATTGTTACTACTAGAGGAAGAATCTTTCTTGCTCTTGTTACTAGATTTGACTTGGGGCATGTAAGTGGATAAGAGTAAACGCTTGGCAATGTAAGAAGAACTTTTCTTGCGGAGATCATCATTGATTGCCTTTAAAAACTCATGCTCTTGCTCAAGATTGAGCTTTTCAAAGCGTAACTTCTCATGAGCTCTTAAAAGTTCTCGATGATCTTCGAAGATAGTTTCATGAGCTAACTTAAGAGTGTTTAGTTCTTTAGTTAGAGCCTCAATTTTCTCCTTATCATTGTCATTCGTTTTATCTTGATTAGCATGATTAATTGACGTTTAATCATAGTATTCATCACTAGAGTTGTCAACAAGTAAATCATCATCACCTAACAAGTCATCTTCATCACTATTAAAATCAACATACTCGGGGTGTGTTACCTTAGGACCTTTGACCATGAAGCATCTTCCAATCCCTTCATTTGGTGAGTCAAATATGTCGTAGGAGTTGGTTGACACAAGTGCTAGACCGGCAACACCTTCATCTTGAGTATATTCGGAGTCGGAGTGATAACTTCTCTCGGAGTGGTTGTCGGAGTCGGAGCCGGATACGCATTCACCAACATGAGCTTGATGTCTTCATTTTGTATATCTCCTTGATGATTTTTCTTTCTTTCTGAATCCTTGCTTCTCCGTGAGTGTCTTCGTTCATAACAATCATCTCTAATCCTTCTCTCTCTTGGTGGTGATTCTTCTCTTTTGCTTCTTCTTTTTGGAGAATCTTCTCTTCTTTTGTAGGGAGCCGTACACTCATTGGAATAGTGTCCGGGTCTTCCACAATTGTAGCAGTTTCGCTCTCGACTAGAAGATCTTTTGTCATTGTAGGACCTTGACTTGGAGCTTCTATCTTTGCTTCTACTTTTGTAGAACTTGTTGAAGTTCTTCACCATTAAGCTCAATTCTTCATTGAAGTTTTGTTTCTCACTTGATGATGTGGGGGCTTCACATGAGGCTTTGTAGGCACCACTTGATTTGTTGTGAAGTTCCTCTTTATCTTTGAGTGACATCTCATGAGCAACAATTCTTCCAATGACCTCCATTGGCTTGAGATCTTTGTAATTAGGCATCATTTGGATCAATGTGCACATGGTATCATATTTTCCATCCAAGGCTCTTAGGATCTTCTTGATGATGAATCTATCGGTCATCTCTTCACTCCCTAAGCCGGCAATCTCGTTTGTGATGAGAGCAAGCCTAGAGTACATTTCAGCGACGCCTTCACCATCCTTCATTTTGAACTTGTCAAGTTGACTTTGAAGCACATCCAATTTGGATTCCTTGACGGAGTCGGTACCTTCGTGCATATCAATCAAAGTATCCCAAATTTCCTTTGCATTCTCAAGACGGCTGATTTTGTTGAATTCTTCGGGGCACAATCCGTTGAAGAGAATATCAAAAGCTTGAGCGTTGTATTGCAGCATCTTCAACTCATCCGCGGTAGCTTCACGGTTTGGTTCTTTCCCGTCGAAGAAGTCACCTTGCAAGTCAACACACACAATAGCCCAAACGGCGGGGTTATGTCCGAGAATATGCATTTTCATTTTATGCTTCCAACTAGCAAAATTAGTGCCATCAAAGTAAGGACCTCTATGGTGATATTTTCCCTCACTAGACGCCATACTCTCCTAGGTTGCGAAACCAAGGCTATGACCACCAAAAGCTATGGAAATCAAACAAAATGGAGATCAAGGCTCTGATACCACTTGTAGGATCGGAAGTATGTCTAGAGGGGGGTGATTAGACTACTTGACCAAATAAAAACTTAACCTTTTCCCAATTTTAGTTCTTGGCAGATTTTAGCTACTTTAGGACAAGTCAAGCAATCGTCACACAATTCAAGCAAGCATGCAAAGAGTATATAGGCAGCGGAAAGTAAAGCATGCAACTTGCAAGAATGTAAAGGGAAGGGTTTGGAGAATTCAAACGCTATTGGAGACACAGATGTTTTTCCCGTGGTTCGGATAGGTGGTGCTATCCTACATCCACGTTGATGGAGACTTCAACCCACGAAGGGTAACGTTTGCGCGAGTCCACGGAGGGCTCCACCCACGAAGGGTCCACGAAGAAGCAACCTTGTCTATCCCATCATGGCCATCGCCCACGAAGGACTTGCCTCACTAGCGGTAGATCTTCACGAAGTAGGCGATCTCCTTGCCCTTAAAAACTCCTTGGTTCAACTCCATAATCTTTTCGGAGGCTCCCAAGTGACACCTAGCCAATCTAGGAGACACCACTCTCCAAGAAGTAACAAATGGTGTGTTGATGATGAACTCCTTGCTCTTGTGCTTCAAATGATAGTCTCCCCAACACTCAACTCTCTCTCACAGGATTTGGATTTGGTGGAAAGAATATTTGAGTGGAAAGCAACTTGGGAAAGGCTAGAGATCAAGATTCATATGGTAGGAATGGAATATCTTGGTCTCAACACATGAGTAGGTGGTTCTCTCTCAGAACATATGAGTTGGAAGTGTAGTTGTGTTCTGATGGCTCTCTCTCCGAGTGAAGAGGAGGTGGAGGGGTATATATAGCCTCCACACAAAATCCAACCGTTACACACAATTTACCAATCTCGGTGGGACCGAATCAACAAACTCGGTCGGACCGAAATAGTAAACCTAGTGACCGTTAGATATTTTCGGTGGGACTGACATGCAACTCGGTAGGACCGATATGGTTAGGGTTAGGGCATAATGTAATCTCGGTGAGACCGATTACACAAACTCGGTGAGACCGATTTGGTAATTAGCTAACCAGAGAGCTGGTCAGGTAAACTCGGTGGGACCGATTTGCTCTTTCGGTGAGACCGAAATGTTACAAAAGGGAAACATAGAGTTTACATTGCAATCTCGGTGGGACCGATCCGCTCTTTTGGTGAGACCGAAAAGTTACGAAAAGGAAACAGAGAAATTGCAATCCCATCTCGGTGAGACCGAGATCCCTATCGGTAGAACAGATTTGCTAGGGTTTGGCAGTGGCTTATGACATGCGATACTCGGTGGCGCCGGATAGAAAGAATTGGTAGGTCCGAGTTTGGCTTTGGGTTTAGGTCAAGAGTGGATATGAGAAAGTAGCTGAGGATTTTGGAGCATATCATTAAGCACATGAAGCAAAAGGCTCATTAAGCAACACCTCATCCCTCCTTGATAGTATTGGCTTTTCCTATGGACTCAATGTGATCTTGGATCACTAAAATGTAAATGAAGAGTCTTGAGCTTTTGAGCTTGAGCCAATCCTTTCTCCTTAGCATTTTGAGGGTTCCACTTTCACCATCCATGCCATGCCAATCATTGAGCTTTCCTGAAATAATTGTCTTGGAATAGCATTAGCTCAATGAGCTATATGTTGTTATGAATTACCAAAACCACCTAGGGATAGTTGCACTTTCACTAGCGCATGGTATAGGGATTTGGCAGGAAAAAATCCCACCTGGTTCGAGATACCAGGAAATCGAATCCTCCTCAAGGGAGGGAGAGTGGAGGGCAATGCATTGAAGCAGTTCCTCCCATTGGTCCCGCGCTAACGGGCCGAAGGTGCGGCGGTAGACTATGCCCCCCAGGTCCGCCAGGGCCGCACACACGGTGAGTTGTGGGCGGGCGAAAATACTAAATAACGCGTAGAACCGTTCGGCGAACGGTCTACAGACTGACCACCGGTCTAACCAAAACAAGGTATTAGTACTCGTCCCCACCGTGATTGAAGATCCTATCCAAAGAACCGGCAGTAGCTGAATGATTGAGGACCCGTAGGACCCATATAATTCCGGCGAGTATACGGGTTTGGCCCCTTTTTCTGTCCAGAATAGACACCGTATCCGCGGCCCGGCCCGTAAAAAATTTACCGTGGCCCGCAAACACTCTCTCCCCACCACTATATATGCGGTTTCACCGCTCGGATACGGGTCAAACCCACTCCGCCTCCGCCGCGATTCCCCTCCTCCGCTGACCAATTTCTCGCTGTCAGCGAGCCTGAAAAAGCCATGGATGGCTACGGGAGCTCTGGGGATGACGCAGAGCGCTGCCGCCGCGCCAGATCCGATATGAAACGCAAGTGGGGTGCGTGGAGGTGGCTCAACCGTGGGATCCAGCCGCCGCCGGCAACCACGCCTCCTCTGGCTCCTCTGTCGCGGGGAGCTCGTCAGCAGGTTCCTCGAGCTCGCGGCTCACTCCGGTGAAGAGGGAGCCGGAGGAGCTCGAGCCGCTCGCCGTGAAGCTCGAGGCCGACGCGCCGCCGCATCGAGGAGTGAACGGCCCCGAGGACTACCTTCCCCGGGGCAGGAGGAGCACCTATAGCGCATTGTCATGGAACGTTCGGCGAGGGAGCAAGAGGAGGCCGAAGCGCGCCGCCGCCGCGAGCTCGAGTATGAGTAGATGTTCCTCCAGACGGGCGTCGCGTCGTCGCAGGCGCACGCGTCCAAGGAGGCGGACTTGCGCATCATGAAGGTGGAGCGGGCCAAGTTCTTCATCGACCTCGACTCCTCTGACGAGGGCTGAGCTCCACTGGCTCCTCCGCCACGTCGTTGCCTCCGTGAGCTCGTCGATTTTGGTAGCTAGGCTCGGGCCCGCAAATTCCCCCACTAGTATAATCAATGTAGATGAACTATGTATGACCAATGTAGTATGTAGATGAACGAATGTATGATCAATGTAGATGAACTATGTATGACCAATGTAGTATGGAGATGAACGAATGTATGATCAATGTCGTTGTAAGTTTCTCCCGCGAATGTTTTTTTTTAAATTTTACAGTTTCATATACGGAGTATGATCAGTAGCGCATGAATTCGACCCGCAAATCTCATCTGCAACTAACTGTAGACGCATTTTGTGGGTTGACATTATGCAGGGTCTGCTAGAGATGCTGTGAGATCACACCCGCTGTCCAGAGACTGCAAATTGGCTCTAAAATTCCACCCAATCCAAAGAGGTACACATGGGTTTACAAGGCTGACCATTCCTACTGTATATATGCAGGTGAACAACGCGGCGCAGGCTCTTGCCAAGGCGGCCGTGGAGTGCACATCGGAGGAGTACACGCACCTCATGGCGACCAACCTAGAGTCGTGCTTCCTCCTCAGCCAGCTCACGCACCCATTGCTCCTCAGGGCCTCCATCGCCGGAGGAGGTAGCATCGTCAACATATCCTCCCTTGGAGGCACGCTTGGGTTCCCCGGCCACGCACTTTACGGTATCACAAAAGGTAACATGCGCGGAAGCCTTTTTCGATAATATGCGCTATTCCCTCCAGTGGTATACTTCAAAATTACACCGTCCATGTTAAAAATAAAACTTTGAAATAATGACAGTTTAAAAAATTAGTGGTTTAATTCGTACTTTAAAGATCATTTCGATGTCCAAAACACCGATCATATTTTCATTTAATATATTTGTAAGGTCCAAAAAATGAATGTTGTACATTTTGATAAAAATTCACACGCATGATTGTAGGTGTTCAATCTCAATATTTCTAGATATCAATAGTCAAGTGATTATTTTGAAAATTTGACTCTTTCCATGCGTCAAACGACGATGTTTTTTCGAGACGATCGCACTACGGCATTTGAACTATCCAACTAACTATTTGTGAAAATACTCAAAGATGTTCTAATTTAAGGTATTCATGGCCATAACCAGAACTCGATCCAAATTTCAACTTACGCATAAAACTGACATGTCTTTTGTGCCTCTAATTTACCGCCTGATATGCAGGAGGAATCAACCAGCTTACAAGAAGCCTCGCTACTGAGTGGGCCCAGAACAAGATTTGGGTGAATTGTGTCGCCCCGGGCGTGACCAAGAGTGACATGTTAAACAGCGTAGGCACCGACCATGTCTTTATTTAAATTACATTAAAGAAAATACACAGGTAGAACTAGTTAACCTAATTAGTTATGACTCTTTTGCGTGTATAGTGCTGGAGATTAGAGACAACGAGTTGGCAGAATCCTACTACACAACTCTTTAGTATCGGGTTTTCTAAGAAACAAATCATTTGGATAACTGATCATTTGTGAGTGGAACAGCTCGCACCGGACATTTTAGAGAAGGAGGTGGCAAGGATTCCGATGCGGCGGGCAGGCGAGCCAGAGGACGTGGCTGCAGTGGTGTCATTCCTCTGCATGCTAGCAGCATCCTTCGTCACTGGCCAGGTCATCACCGTCGATGGTGGTCGAGCAATTAGTGCTTAGTTAATTAACGGTACCTCACCGATAAACTCGTGTGCATGTTGATCAATTTGTAAAGTAGCAGGTTTTTCGAAAAGGGGGATTCCCCGGCCTCTGCATCAGATTGATGCATACGGCCATCTTATTAATCAAATAAAGTAGTGTCAACAAAGTCTCAAAGGTCCCAAAAAGTAATAAAAAGCACATAAAGCTCACACAGAGCCAAAGAGGGCTAGAAACATCAACTAGCCTGAAAAAGATGCCACAACCGGCTGGCTAAAACTAGATAGGGATACTAAATGTCTATCCTATTACATGACCGCCATCCAAATCGGTTGAAGATATCCCGAGCTACCATCTCCCAGCGGAAAGACCCAGTAACCAAATGCTCCCTCGCCTCCCTCTGGGTGAGTAGCGACCACGAACGGATCAGTGCCGTAGTTCGTAATAAGACCTGCAAAAAATGTATACATGATATTCTGTTAAAGACCAAATCATTTCTGCAGTTCCAGATAGTCCATAGCAAAGCACAGACTCCAACCCGAATATGTCTCGCTAAGTCAGGCTCAATCCCATTAAGCCATGTCCCAAATAACGCATTAACAGAATTCGGTGGGTTGATATTAAAAGCAATATGGACCGTCTGCCAAAGAACCTTGGCCAGCGGGCAATCAAAAAAGAGGTGTTTGACGGTCTCATCCCGATCGCAGAAACTACACCTAGTAGGTCCTACCCAATTACGCTTTATCAAGTTGTCCTTAGTTAAAATAAGTTGTTTATGGACAAACCACATAAACACTTTTATTTTCAAAGGAATTTTGACATCCCAAACATGCTTGGACGTAGGAATGGAGTGCGAATTAATAGCATCAATATACATTGATTTTACCGTAAATACTCCAGACTTAGTCAACTTCCAGCGTAATTCATCGGGTTGTTGAGAAAGCTGGACTTCCATCAGTCTCCTAACTAGACGGAGCCATTCTTCCCAACGATTGCCCACTAGCGTTCGTCGGAACTTAATATTAAGGGGGTTAGATTGAAAGACCGATGCAACGAACACCTCACGTCGTTGAACAATGCGGTACAAAGATGGGTATTGGATGGCTAAGGGTGTCTCACCGAGCCAAGTATCCTCCCAGAAACGTGTACTCGTGCCGTTTCCAATAACAAATTTCGTCCTATTAAACAATGCCTGTTTGACTTTCATAAGGCCTTTCCAGAAGGGCGAGTCGGTCGGCCGGACTGTAACCTGGGACAAAGTTTTTGTCGAGGTACTTGCTGCGAAGGATTTGAGCCCACATAGCATCATTCTCCGAAGAGAGCTTCCACAGCCACTTGCTAAGAAGACATTTATTCTTAACTTCGAGATTCTCAATCCCGAGACCCCCTTGGTCTTTCGGTCTACAAATGATATCCCATTTAGCAAGTCGATATTTTCTTTTAAGCTCATCACCCTGCCAAAAGAAGCGCGATCGATAGAAGTCCAGTCTCTTCCTTACTCCAACTGGCACCTCAAAGAACGATAGAAGAAACATTGGCATACTCGTGAGCACCGAATTAATTAGAATTAATCGGCCTCCGTATGACATGAGCTTACCCTTCCAGCAGGTCATTTTCTTCTCAAATCTGTCCTCGATGCACTTCCACTCTCTGTTTGTCAGCCTACGATGGTGGATAGGAATCCCCAAGTAAGAGAAGGGTAACTCTCCCAACTCACAACCAAACAATTGCCTATAAGCATCCTGTTCATCTTTGGCCCTACCAAAACAGAACAACTCGCTCTTATGAAAGTTGATCTTTAACCCGGTCAATTGTTCAAATAGGCATAACACCAGCTTCATATTTCTCGCCTTGGCCAAGTCATGCTCCATAAAGATGATTGTATCATCAGCGTACTGAAGGATGGAAACACCTCCATCAATAAGATGAGGTACCAATCCACCGACTTGACCATTTTCCTTAGCCCTTCCTATCAAAATTGCCAACATATCCACCACAATGTTAAACAAGATAGGGGACATCGGATCTCCTTGTCTTAGGCCTTTATGTGTCTGGAAATAGTGACCTATGTCATCATTAACTCTAATTCCCACACTACCTTTTTGCGTAAATGATTCAACCTGTCGACGCCAGGCTTCATCAAAACCTTTCATACGCAATGACTGTTGGAGAAATGGCCATTTGACTTTATCATACGCTTTCTCGAAATCCACCTTAAAAATCACTCCATCCAATTTTCTGGAATGGATTTCATGGAGCGTTTCATGCAGGACTACCACCCCTTCAAGGATATTTCTGTCCGGCATGAAAGCGGTTTGGGACTGTTGCACCACAGAATGCGCAATCTGTGTGAGTCTGTTAGTCCCGACCTTGGTGAAAATTTTGAAACTAACATTGAGGAGACAGATCGGCCTGAATTGCTCAATTCTCACCGCATCTGTCTTCTTAGGAAGCAATGTGATAGTCCCAAAATTCAAGTGAAATAATTGAAGCTGTCCAGAGAACAGATCATGGAACATAGGTAGTAAATCCCCCTTAATAATGTGCCAGCACTTTTTATAGAACTCTGCTGGGAATCCATCCGTTCCAGGAGCCTTATTGTTTTTCATTTGTGTAATGGCCTCAAACACCTCCTTCTCCGAAAACGGGGCAACCAGAATATCATTATCGGCAGCCGTTAGCTGAGGTACATCCTCAGTCCTGGACTCATCGAGGGACACACTATTATCCTCCGGAGGTCCAAATAACTTCTTATAATAATCGGTAATATATGTTTTTAGGTTATCCTGACCTAAAATAATGCCCTCGTCTTGCTCAAGCTGAAAGATACGCTTCTTTCTGTGTTTGCCATTAGCAACCAAATGGAAGAACTGAGTATTCGCATCCCCCTGGACCACTTTTCGGACTTTAGCACGCAAAGCCCACTTCAGTTCTTCTTCGCGGAGCAATTCTTTTAACCTCTTCTTTGCGTCATTCTTAACCTGAAGCTCAGCTGGTGATAAAATATGGGATTCGGCCTGTATGTCTAGGTCCTGTATAAGAATAAGGAGTCTATCCTTTTCAATCTTATACTCACCACTGAGGTGCTTAGCCCAGCCCCGTAAGAAGCTTCTCAAATGCCTAATCTTATTCTGCCAACGCTCAATCGCAGTTTTGCCTCCTACATCTTTGACCCATTCCCTGGCAATCAAGTACAAGAACCCCTCGCGTTCAAACCATGCTATCTCGAAGGAGAAGGTGTTCTTGTTACCCACGTGGTTCGGCTCCCCTGAGTCTACGAACAGTGGGGTATGATCAGATATTCCCCTCGAAAGAGCTTGCACCGTAACCAGAGGGAACTTTTGTTCCCACTCCACGCTCGCAAGAACTCGATCAAGTTTTTCATAGGTTGGGTTTGGCAGAGAATTAGCCCAGGTAAACTTTCGACCAGAAAGCTCTATCTCTCTGAGATCTAAGCTTTCAATAATGGTGTTGAACATAAAGGACCATATGCCATCAAAGTTATCATTGTTCTTCTCCTCTCTCCTCCTGATGATATTGAAATCACCTCCAACTAAAATTGGCAATTGTTCTGACCCACAAATTCGAACAAGGTCCGCTAGAAATTCCGCTTTAAGCTCGGGCTGTGCGGCACCATAAACCGCCACCAAAGCCCAGTTAAAACCATCTATCCTAGACCTAACTCGAAATTTCACCGCGAAGTCCCCCATCACTACACTTCGGACTTCAAGCGAATCGCATCTCACACCTAGTAAGATACCACCCGATCTTCCTCGCGGAGGTAGGCAATGCCAATCGAAATCAATACCACCCACAAGAGAGGAGAGAAACTGTGGTGCAAAGTTATCTCTACCCGTCTCCGATAGAGCAATAAAATCTAACCTCTGCTCTAAAGCTGCCTCAGCCAGGAATCTTCTTTTAGCCAAGTCCTTCAGACCTCTGCTATTCCAAAAAATTCCTCTCATATTTCATCATGGAATTTTTTAGTGATTCGAATCCTTGCACTCCTACGAACTGCGGAATCGGGATAAATCTTCCGTTTCCTCTTACGCTTAGGTTTACTAAGCTCAGTCTCCCGGTCCTCCTGGCTGGGTTCACAAATATGACTATCATCATTCTCTAGGGGTGCCTCATCTTCCTCAGCGTCATGAATGGGGGGTACTAGATCTGCACACAGATCATCGAGCACTCTAACCCCTAACGCATTAATCTCAACATCATCCATTGGCTTAACTGCTGCAAGATTACGAATAGTCTCTATAGCACGTTCCGCCTCCAAATCTAATAAATCATTCACCGAATTGGTAATCTCACTATGCGTGGCACCTAGTGGAACTCCTAATTGGTTTGCATTATTTATAATGTCCTCATTAGAAAAATGCAATAAAGAATTAGATAGGTTGACGAACATACCAGAAGATGAAGCAGCATCCTGAATCTTGGCCGCCCTCATAGCGCACCGCTGCTGCATATCGTCCACCTCAGGGATGTCGAGGAGGCGAGCACTCATCCGTCGCCCCTTGGAGATAGGATCCGGGATCCCACCAAACGCGACAACCTCCTCCCTAGTAAAACCTGGCACCGAAGCCCTGAACGGTGTTGTCGAAGTTACCAGAGATGGCGTCTGCGGGTTCCCGATCCCCTGAGACGGGTGTCCCACACCCGGGACCCCGACCATAGGTAGTGCCGAGGCGGGTAAAGTGGGGGCCGCCTGCCCGCACCCTCCTCCCACCCCGGTCGCCGGCTCAGACGAAAGAGCCAACAGCGAGGTGGTTCTCCTGATCGTCGGTGGAGATGGAGGAGACAGGGCCTCCTGCCCCGGCGTCCTCCCTAACGTAGCAGCACCCTCAGTGGTCACCACCGCCGGAGTAGCAGTAGCCGAGGCCTCCTGCCTCGGGCTCCCTCTCTCAGCACCGGCCGACCCCCTCGGGGCCGGCGACACCGGGCTCGTTATGGGGACGGGAGAATACGGGGCCACCTGCCCCGATCCCCCTCCCCCACAACCCAACGCGACCGCAGTCGCCGACATCGAGGTCGCGTCCGCGTGAGGCACCAGAACAAGAGAAGCACCCTCCTGCCTCCTCTCCGTAGCGCCGACCAAAGTCCTCGCCTGTCGTCCAGCAGACAAACTAGCCTCCCCCTCAAACTCCAATGGAGGGAGCGTGTTCTCAAGACAATCAACAGACTCAACCCGGTCACTCCAGAGTCTGGGAGGTGCCGAGGCTGGCTCAAAAGACCCAAACCGCACAGTAGTCATGGGCACCGCTGGTGAAACTGCGGGCTCAACCCCAGTCCCCTCCTGGGCGACTGAGAAGCTGGATGAGAACCGTTAGACCCCTCTCGCGCGGGCCCATCTGACGGTGGCCCCTTGGCCCCATCATCACCATCCATGTCGTGCATGTCAACATCATTACCATTAACAGCATCAGCAAATAAGTCGGTGTCCTCAAACTCGATCTCTAGTGGGAACACCTCTCCCCTATAGGTCCAGTTGACCTTATCAGGCACAAACTCAATATCCAGCACGCTGACTAAAAGCCGTGCAACCCCATGGGCACGCGTGAAAGCCATATCTACTTTTTCAGTCTTTCCAACCATGATGCCTAAACTGGCCACCACTCGAGCATCCTGCAGAGGCTTAGAAGGAGCCCCTAGAAACCGCAACCAGACCTGCGTAAGCGGCTTTCCTTTAGGCTCAACCTGCTTCCACTCGTAGAACTCTAGGATACACTTAGTCCCTGGAACTTTACACAAGCCAAAGCTCAATAATCTCTGCAGGTCATCAACAGATGGGAAATCCACTTTAAAAACCCTGTCCTCGATGAGCACTAGATCCCATCTAAAATCCCCGGGAACCAGCTCCTGAAGCCTCCTCACAATCTGCGCCTCAGTCACCTCGCCCTGGGTCGCTCTCACAATCCCTGTAGTCAAACTCAGGGTATCCTCCGGGACCTCTCTCGCCGCCGGGGACTCAAAAAACATAAGCTCGGCACAGTAAACTCCATAGATATTCAGCGTCAGAGGCAGGTCACGCAATAAGGGGCACTCCCCCGAGTCATGTGCAAGCTTGCCACATGACTCACACAGCTGGGCCACACACTCAGCAATGAAGTGGCCCTTCTCGCCACACCGGTAACAAATCATTCGTTCCTTCTTACGAGCATATTTGGATGCCCTCTCGGCATCAGACCTGTCGGTAGCCTCATCCATCGTCCCAGCCTCAGGAACCTGCGCATTGACCACCTCCATCGCCTGTGAAGGAAGCTCAGAAGAAGTATGCTCAGACTCTTCTGCCCCAGCTGTAGGAATGACCGCTCTAGGCGGGGGCGGGCGGCGGAATCTCCCGCGGCTCCCACCCCGACCACCACGATGGCCACGAAAGCCTCCTCTCTGACGGTGATCCGGGCCGGAAGCCCCCTCAACAAAACCACCTGCCGGGCCAAGAAACGGTCTCTCAGCCGACCCGTCGCTCTGCCATGCATATCCACGCCCTCCTCCCATAGAGGAGGATCCTCGGTGCTGTCCTTCACCATACGCATCATACCCATCATCCCCCCACTGGCCTCGGGGCGGATCGTTGGGCTCATTGTTGTTCGTCTGAATCTGACCGGACCTGTTCTGCACCGGCTTAGCAACGTAATGGGGCGGTGGTTTGCCTGTGGTCGCCGGCACGACTCCAACAGGCCGAGGTCCTCCACCGCGAGCCGCCGGGACCTCGCCAGAAGCCCCCGGCGCGGGGGGTCGAGGGCCCCCATGACCCTTAGCCTGGAGAACAGAGGGTGCCGCACCTGGTGCCGGTGGTCTCACCCCACCCCGTCCGGCAGCATGAGCAGAGGGCATCGTCCCCGGCGCTGGCGGCCTCATACCTCCCCTCCCCGAGGGCGGCTGCAAGGGAGCATGTCCCGTAGGCCGCGCACCCACGGGGCCCGCGCCTCGGCCTGAGTAACCAGTCGCGACGGACCCACCCGCCGGCGGCCTTTGGCCAGGCTGCGCCAGGGCGCCACGTCCGGCACCCGCCGCCGGCGGAGGAGCCGCCCCACCCCGACCCGCAGCGCCAGAAGAGGGCCGCTTGGCTGGCGGCGGAGCATCCCCACGGCCTGCCATGCCTGACAGCGGCCGGATCCTCTGCGCCCGACGATCACCACAGGAAGGGAAGCCTCTTGTCCCAGCCTTTCGAACCCTAGAGCACGGCGGCGCTCGAGCGAGAGGGATACTTTTTTCCTCGTACGTGCATGAGATGACGTCGGGCAGAGAGGGCACGACTTGGCTCTCCTGGGCCTCATACCCAGTTGAGTCCGGTCGACCCAGGCCCTCATCAACACCCCCATGATGGGCCTCATACCCAAGCATAGTCTGACAGCCGGCCCACTCCTGAACGGCCCCTTCGTGGCCCAGGAGGCGATTCAAATGATCGATCCTGGCCGCCCTGATCTCAGCCGCCGCCCGGATCGCCGGTTCCGGCGGCGCTTTCTCTGGTCTCCCTCTCCTCTTCTTCTTCTTACGCTCTACGAGACTCCAATCATCTTGCGGGAACAAATCTGACAAAGTAATTGGTTGAATACATACCTTTGGTAGAGGCCCTTTCCAGGGCCGGATCGCCGTGGCCGCCGTCCTCCGGTGGATCCGGCGAACCACCTCCACCCTATCCTCAGATGGCAGTCCGATCTGCGTCGAATCGTCGCCCGACACAATCTCATTGACCAACGCGGCGTCTTCTTCCTCCGAGTGACCAGTCCCCATCATCTGAGGCGAGATGACATGCGAAGTTGATGCCGGCTTCGCCGGGCACTCCTCCTTCACTTCGGGCTCGTCCACGAGCGTCACCTCATCATCCTCATCAGCCAATACCCAAAAGCGCCCCCCGAACCGCGGCTTCGAGGGCTTTGGATCCTCCGTAAGATCGATCAAGTCAACGTGATCAAGAATCTCCGGTTCCTCCTGCACACGCGAATGAACGGTAACATCAAAAACATCAATGAGCAACCGCGTACCTTCGTTAATCTCCTCATCAGCTTTGAGGTACTCCCCTCCGAGGATGTCACCTTCCAGATCGCGCACCACCGTCCACCTCGACGGGTAGTACGAGTAGAGAACTCCCTCTGATCTACGGCCGCCATCCCGGACATCTTGGAAGAAAATTTTCCATTTGGCCGGATGGAGAAACCCCCCGATCTCCGCCGCAGTCTGCGGATCCGGCGATCCGCCGGCCTCTGGTGACCTCCCCGACAGCGGCGACTCCTCCCGAGCAGGCCGCGGCGGCGCCGTTCGCCCCACCGGCGGCGGATCAGGAGGGGGCGGTAAGAGCGGGGGGATTGCAGCCCCGTCTCCCGTCATCGCGTCGAGAGCAGAAATCAAGTCACCGGGCTTTTTTTTGGTGAGTACTCCCTGCATCCCATTAGCTTGAAAAACGTTCTTATATTAAGGCACTGAGGGAGGAGTTAGCAAGGACCTGAGTGTTGTCCGCTAGTATAAGTATTTTGCTACATGTTGATTTGTTGTTAGTCTTTATTGTATTTCTAAAGTAGATTTGCCTATTTAACTAGCCAAGCAAGCGTGGCCGTATCCATGATGCATGATCTTGGATGTTGGCTTTGCCGTTATTGTGCTTTGTGTAATTTTGTTGTACAAGTTATAAAGATGTGTACATTTTGGAACCGAACCGATATAGAGCACCCTATAGTGGTGATATTCATCCCTTGGAGTGAAGCCTCTCAACTATTGATCTTCGGTATAATACATATAATTAATTTTTCCCTAAACTTAAAAGGTAATTATCCATGGCACAATCGAACACAACTATTGGATCTTAACAAGGGTATTCGATTTTGCCCCTGATACGCACCTACATATATATGGTTCACATAATATACTATTAAACCATAAAGAGGCATATAATCAAGGGCAAATCTTTGAATTGTCATGCCAAAAATAAATTCTCCATGGAGAAAGCTTAAACGTTGTAGAAGGATGAACTACGTTCCTTGCCACAAGACCATCCAATGCAGAAAAGCTTCCTATGCCCTTACTGTAGGAGCACCCAGTGGCCCAAAATGTATATTTAAATTATTACTACCACAATGCTAAAGAATTACGCGCAACAATTCCCTAAAAAAGAATTTTGCGCAACAACAGAAATAAAGTATCTAATGATTCCGTCTGATTTAAAGCCCCCAACCCCAATGCCCAAACCAACAACCGGATCCGAACAAACAGGAGGTCGCGAGCATCCCAGGCCGGCAGGGAAGACCGAGGAATGAGGGAGAAGACTGCCATCTTCAGATCAAATCGAAGGGCCAACCCAGGATCGAGCTCCACGCTGTCCATCATCATGCCGCCCAGCGGCCATAAATGGCGCACACCAGCATTCCATGCGAGCTGAGGCGCGTGCCCAATATGACCGTTGCCACAGATCCAAGCGCTCCACGTGCCGACCACCACCACCAGGTGGCCATCACAACTCCATCGTGTCGTTCTCCTGGGCATGCGCGCAGCTGCCAAGGCACCTCGCGCGAGCACCGCAACCCAACTGGTCATCGCATCCGGCGCTACTCGCCACCGACCAAGGAGGACGCTGCCCCCCCCCCCCCCCGGCCACCGAACACCGCAAGGGGCTTTGCCTAGGTGACCCCGACAGGCGGTGGCGGGAGAGAAGAGGAAATGAGGGGAGAAGAGGCGAAGTGACTGAGCTGCCACCTGAGTCGCCCACGGGGGACGACGCGGGGGCCTAGGGTTTCCCTTGTGTATGACGTGACGTACTACCCTAGAATCCTAGATCAAGGTACATAAAAGATTGAATATATCAGGTTAGCATGCAAATAAAGTACATGTTGCTATTATGTGCAAAAGTTGTCTACCTACTTACTTACATGCCTCAATTTCTACCCATGGAAGACAACTACAATGACAAACTCAGAGAGTAAGCATGTGTTGCACCTAGTTTGTATACTTATCTAGAAGGCAAAAGGACAACATCGGCTAGAGCTCATCTTCCATGTAGCAACATCCTTAAGATGATCGTTCAACCCACTCGATGTTGGGCGGGGGGGGGGGGGGGATAACATATGTGAATAATGAAACTAATATTAATTCACAACTTAATTTATTGCAGATGGATTTGAATTCTCTTGCGTGATGACCATGCAAAATTTCTAGCCGCTAGCAATTGCCCAATTCCAAATATCAATTCAACAACTATGACGGAGCCGATAGCATTGAGAAACGGTCTAATCCTAGTAGGGCAAGTGGGATGCAACAAGCTTTTGGTACACTCTAACTGTATGGATGTTATTGACACCATGAAGAACTATGGGGACTCAATCGGTGTCGCTGCTGCAGTTTATGAAGAATGATCCTTCCTTTGTAGAGGTTTTGCTATTGTCAAGATCGATCACTCACCTAGAGAAGCCAATCAA
Source organism: Aegilops umbellulata (assembly GCA_032464435.1). Lineage (NCBI taxonomy): Eukaryota > Viridiplantae > Streptophyta > Magnoliopsida > Poales > Poaceae > Aegilops > Aegilops umbellulata. Next base: position 472,077,102 of record CP136056.1, on the reverse strand, counting down.
GTTAGCGCATTTTCTACCTCGTAATTCTAAGAGTTCTAGTGGTATTTTGTGGCAACAACATGAACCACCGGATGTAATATTCGCACACCTAACAAATGATGTAACTTTTACGCCATTTTGAATAAAGTCGCCATAATCGATTTTCCTAATTAAAAAGCACGCCAAGAGAGTTAGGGAGAGATAACAAATTGAATAAAGATTCTAACCAACTCATGCACACATTACCCTCTATACATTACAACGACGCAATGATTCAAACTCCGCCAAAAGCTCCGACAAGTACATCTAACAATAAACTTTGGATTTATATACAAATTTGCAAGGATAAGTCATCAGTGGTCAAAGCTGTAATAACGGAATCGACATCCAAAACGGCAGCTATTCTTGAGAAAACGCCACCCGCGTCCGTATGCATGCATCGTCAATCGCCAGTCTATCTCCCATTCACCGTGAACCAGTGATCAATCGGTCTACAAATTGGAGTGTGGCTTGACTGTCTGAGTAGGCAAATACGACTGGACACTATGATGCTCGGTGCTCGTGGAACATGTGTTTCTGCCACGCACTGCCTACGCTACGTGTGAAGCGAGGTGACTCTCCCTACCTACGCGGCTTGTCTTACATATATCTTGCCACTCCACAGCACAGAGTATCAGAACACGCGCACACACGCACATAGAGAGAGAGAGAGAGAGAGAGAGAGAGAGAGAGAGAGAGATGGCGGCCGGTAGCATGAGCAGGGAGGAGAGGTGGAGCCTGGCCGGCGCGACGGCGCTCGTAACCGGCGGCAGCAAAGGGATCGGGTACGTGATCATACTGTAATCTGATCAGCTAGCTTAGGTACGAAGATGCAATTTACGATAGTCGTTGATGGACCGATCGATGCATATATTCATGTACACGTATACTCGTGTGCTTAACTGCATGACGGTATCGATTGATGGAACGCAGCCACGCGATCGTGGAGGAGCTGGCGGGGCACGGGGCGCGGGTGCACACGTGCGCCAGGAGTGCGGCGGAGCTGGAGGAGTGCCGCCGCCGGTGGGAGGCCAGGGGCCTCCAGGTCACCGTCTCCGTCTGCGACGTCTCCCTGCGCGCCCACAGGGAGCAGCTCGTGGAGACGGTCAAGCAAGTCTTCGACGGCAAGCTCGACATACTGGTAAGTCGTCTTCCTGAAATCTCCAGAGTTTGTCGTTTCAATCTGATTAACTTCAGATTGAGATTGCAAATGGGCTCTGAAATTCCACCGAATCCAAAGAGGTTGGTCTGGAATTAAAGGGCTAAGTGTTTTCTCTGGACCATTTCTAATCTGTGCAGGTGAACAACGCGGCGCAGATTCTTGCCAAGGCGGCTGTGGAGTGGACATCGGAGGAGTACTCGCACCTCATGGCGACCAACTTAGAGTCGTGTTTCCACCTGAGCCAGCTCGCGCACCCCTTGCTCCTCAGGGCCTCCATCGCTGGAGGAGGTAGCATCGTCAACATATCCTCCCTTGGGGGCACGCTTGGGTTCCCGGGCCTCGCAATTTACAGTATGACAAAAGGTAATTCCCTCCAGTTTTCCTACTTTTGAAATTCGAGTATTATTATAGCGTACATGTCAAAATTGGAACTTTCAAATAATGACGGTTTCAGAAAATAGTGATTTAGTTTGTACTTTGAAAATCAGGTAACTGCTGAAACAACAACCATGCTTTCATTTAATATATGTTTGTAAAGTCCAAAAAAAATGAATGGGGTACTTTCCGATGCAAATTCACACACATGATTTTAGGTACTGTTCAATCTCAATATTTCTTGATACCAATAGTCAAGTGACTAATTTTAAATTTTGACTCTTTCCTTTTCTCAAACGGACAATGTTTTTCGAGACGAAATCGCACTATAACTTTTTAGCTATCCAATCTAACTACTTGTAGAAAAAAACTCAAAGAAGCTCTAACTGAAGGTATTCATAACCACGACTCGATCCAACTTTCAAGTGAGGCATAAGACTGACATCTCTTTTTTGTCTCTAATATACCAGGAGGAATTAACCAGCTTACAAGGAGCCTTGCTACCGAATGGGCCCAGAACAAGATCCGGGTGAATTGCGTCGCCCCGGGCGCGACCAAGAGTGACATGTTAAACAGTGTAGGCACCGACCGAGTCTTCATTAAAATTACATTCAAAAAATACACAAACAAAACTATTTAGCCTAATTAGTTATGACTTTTTATGTATATAGTAGGATTCTCTTATACTGTCATTTTCTAAGAAACAAATCATTTGGAGAACTGATCATTTGTGCGTGGAACAGCTTCCACCGGAAATTAAAGAGACCGAGTTGGCGAGGACTCCGATGCGGCGGGCAGGCGAGCCAGAGGAGATGGCTGCAGTGGTGTCGTTCCTCAGCATGCCAGCGGCATCCTTCGTCACCGGCCAAGTCATCACCGTCGACGGTGGTCGAACAATTAGTGCATAGTTAATTATTAAGAGGGCCTCATTGATTAAACTCTTCTGCATGCAGATTCAGTAATAAAGTAGCAAGTAGTTAGCAAGGACCTGTGTGTTGTCCCCTAGTATAATTATTTTGCTACATTGTTGTTAGTTTTTAATGTATTTCTAAAGTAGATTTGTCTATTTTACTAGCTAAGCAAGCGTGGGCGCACACATGATGCATTATTTTGGATGTTGTGAAAATTCGCAGGGGCATGCACATGCGGAAACGCCTGCGTGGTCTATCTTTGTTGTGATCCGTGCACGTGTATTCTGCGGAAATTCACTGGGAAATGGATGAAAATTCTTACGTACCTCCTTCTCTCAGCTCTCTTCATCTAGGCGACGTGCACCATGGTCCCTTATAACATAGATGTTATGTTAGGAAGTGAATGTCGTTTTTTGTGTGTTTGACCACTATATTGTGAAAGAAGAGGCATATTCATTGCACAAATTTAAATAGCTCCAAAGTCCATTTTTTATCTGTTATTTGTGCAATGTTGCAATTCATATGTTTCAGTTAGGTTTCTCACCACTCTAGTATTCCATCTTTTTTTTATTTACTTTGCATTTTAGTTTTGTCCTAAGTGAAACTTTACTTTTATAAGTTTGGAAGTTTATAAAAAAATAATATTAAAATTTATAATAACAAATATATATATATATATATATATATATATAATGTGAATATATATTCAGTGATGAATCTAGTGGTATTGATTCTGTATTGTAAATGCTCATAAATTTTTAATATATACTTGGTCAAACTTTATTATATTGTAAAGTAGTAGTATGAATTAGGACAAAAAGCAAATATGCAGAGTAAATAAAATCTAGGGGGTATGTTAAATAATCCAGGGAAGCTATTGAGGTGTAAGCCTTTATATAACACTGTAAGAACTTATCAACGTAATTATTTGGTTTATCGGTTTAAGCATGCAAAAGCCGTGTACATCAGTTGGTAATATAGCAGCACCTGGCTAGAAAAATCAACTAGTCTGGGTGGTGTAGTTGGTTATCACCTTAGTCTCACACATTAAAGGTCCCCAGTTCGAACCTGGGCTTAGACAACTTTTATCTATTTCAAGTTTATGTATGAAATTGTACCCACCATGCAAGTTTATGTACCGTGAGTGTAATTAACTCAAATAACTAGTACAAGTTATGAAAAATGTGAGGATGATCAGAGCATAATTATAGTTTGTTAGCAACTAATCATCAATCATAAATGCAGCTAAAGGTGGCAATTAGAGCAAGTATAATAGGATGACGTAGGCGGGCCGTAAGCCTTTAAATATTATATTTTGGATGAGTTGGAGGAGAGAGAGGAGGAAAGAGAAGGGAAGCGAGCTACTGATTAACAGCCGGCTGCAACACGTGCTCCTGGGCATTTTGTGAGAGATGAAGGTGGGCAATGTATCAAAAAAGTAGTACATATTTGCATGTAACTACTGTACTTGCCGGTTATAAACTTGGCTATAAATGACGTGGCAAGACCATATAGCCAGCAACTGGCTATACTATTAACCATGCTCTTAACTACAACCCACCAGCTTGGAAACTCGGTCATAACATTCAGTTTTCAGGCAGCAGTAAGTCGGGTACACTAAGTAAAATATTAGCAATAACTGACCATTAGAGCATTACTGTAGAAATCTCAACTTTAAAAGTTTGCTCCTCAGTTATGGTATGGAATATTATATTCAGTTGTGAAACCAACTATTAAGAATTTAAGATCCTAAATAAATAGTGAGCGAGCAGCTAAAGGTGGCATTTGACTACTACCCACCAGATTGGAAATTGAGTCCTAACTGGTAAAATCCATCTCTGCACCCGAGCTCATCTACACCCACGCTGACGAAAAAAATCAAAACAAATACTAGAAAAATTCAAAAATTCCAAACTTTTTTGGGCGGTAGACAATTTGATGCATGAGGTTCGCTTCAAATTTTCAAATCATTTGGACATCTGATGAGCTCTCAGCAAAAAAGACAAATTGGGGGTCTATAAAAATGTTTACTGTTCATGTATTGTTTTTGTCCGATTTATCTTTTTTGCTGATAGCTGCTTAGATGTCTAAATGACTTGAAATTTGGAGCGGGCCTCACGCGTCAAATTGTCTACCGCATGAATTTTGTTTTGTAATTTTTTTATGTTTTTTGAATTTTTTACGATTTTTTTTCTAACAGGGTGCAAATGAGTCTGGGCACCAAAACGCCCTACTCGTCCTAACTGCTACATGTTCAGTTTTCAAGCACCAACCATCGGAGTCCTAAAAGGTGCTGTTTTGTTATCGCGGCAAGAGGGGCAGGAGCTAAACATGTAAATTTTAAAAAAAGGTCAAAAAGCCTAGTTCCAAGGGTAGGAGATGATCATCCTAGCTGGAAGGCTTCAATGTGGGACTGGTCCAAACAGTAGGATCTCCCCTGAATTGCCCATTGCAATAGAGTCACCCCTGCTATAGAACTAGGACGTGTTCGGATGCTCTCTACTCCTCAGCTCGGCTTCCGGAGTTGGTGGAGCAACACCGAACAGGTAAACTCCTTGGAGTAGAAAACGGGGAGCGGAGCTGGTTACAGGCAGAAAATGTGGAGCTACTATTTTTGAGATCTGAGATCCTTAAATCAAGGAGTTGATAAGATTTACGAGGAAACTGCCACGTCAAGTGAAAACGGTTCGCGCGCCCACGCCCAACTCGCTTGTTCCTGTTTCCCCGCCCAGCTCCACGTGAATAGGGAGCAGAGCTGCCTGCCGAACATCTCGTACTAGCGCTATTTTCTACAAGGAGTGGCATTTCTGGTGGAGAAGCGGGAGTTGAGGATTCGGCGGAGCTAGAGCATCTCCGAACATGCACTAAGCATTTCCATTACCTACTATTACATGGAATAGTCAGAATCTGCCAGTATCAAACCCTGAGCAGAATACAATCAGCATCAACCATACATACAGTGAACCGCCTAGTAATTAAGGGTGAGAAGAATTAGTATTTGCAAGGGACACAAATATTCCATCTCTTCAAATTGAAAAAGGAAAAGAAAGATGGGGCGAATACACCCGTTTATTATTTTGAGCTAAAAGGAACTCAGAACAACCTTGGACCAAACACATCATAAGTTTAAGTCACAACATCAAATCTTACAGAGAATAGTCTTTGCTATTGCACAGTTGTCTAGAGCTATCTAAGCCCGCGGACGGTAGCCTTGCACAATTTAATGAACATATATTGGAATCCTATACGACAATAAACTCAATCACACATATGTGAATATGAATCTAGGCAAGCGACTACGGTGATATGCTACAACACTGGCTAGATCTTTCCGATGCCTGTAATTCCAAGAAATAAAATGACAGCCTACACATCCATACATCTATCTTTGTACACACCACCTAACACACGTTTCTTCTCTATCATTTCAAGTGAATATTCAACAACATACTGTACATAGTAGTTTGGTTGTATATATAGTGCTTTGATACGGTATGTGCCTAGAGTCAGGCTAAATTTAGTGATGATATAAGGTCTAGTGGTTGATGTCTAAATCAATGCTCCAGGATTTCTCACAGTATAATTTTTTAAAGTAGAATGAATGTTAGGGAGACGGTTCATTAGCTTTTTTCTGCTCCATTTGCGGCCAACACAACCAATACAACCAACTTATGGTCTAAAAAATTCAACATGAAGGATGTACAAACAACTAGGTCAGCCACAAAATCACGAGATAGATGAAGTGCCATATAGCCCCTATGTTCCAAAATAAGTGATGCTTTAGACTTTCCCATTTTTCTGCAATTGAACTGAACACAAAATCAGCAGGGATATACCTAATTATGAATCAGACCGCACAAGCAAATTAAATCGCCAAGCAAGGCATACCTGGATTCCTGGAGCAGGAGATTAATTAAAGACACCTCATGCTTCATAGGTGGATGGAAACCGACCAAAATTCTTCGTTGGTGGAGACAATGAACCTCTAGCTGCAATATCATCTTCAGATCTGTTCTGAAAGAGATGATCAGACTATATCTGTTCTAGAGAGAAACAAAGTATCAAGCTGAAGAGACCTACACAATAACCGGCCAAGTTGGTTTGTAAACTTATCATTTCTTTTCTGTAGCAACGAAATACTTTTGCTGTTTACATGCTGAAAACATATTTGAATTCTGCCATCCACATTTAGCTGTTTACATGCTGTACGCAACTGGTTCGACAAGATTGCCACGAAGTAATTTTTTTATTGATGCAAATCATAATATACATCCAGAAACTCGAAACAGACATAGTACCCATTGCGTACAGCTAAGCCAGCAAGCTAGTTCCTACATCCAGAATGCTACAGGAGAAAACCCAGTGATATGCTTCGACAACACATAGGAGTTGGTGGTGCGATTGATGGTCTGCAACTCTCCATTATGAGAGTACTTGAGGCCAAACTTGGTCATAAGGAGCATGCAACCATCACAATCACCTAAGGCATCCTCATACTCCACTTCCTCACGCACCACACACTCCACAAGGCAAAATCTGGCATTGCCCATGTATGTTAGAGTGGCATATGAGGCCGCTCGTTTCCTCTCCGGGACCTTGTGGAACAACTTCCCCTTGACAACCTTCCACTCGGGCTGTATGGTACTTGCGCGGCTGCGGGGGGCGACTTGGCAGGCGCAGATGTAGCCATCCTCGTGAAGGCCAACCCATCCGTCCAGCGTGTTGTCATAGTAGCCCTGGCCTTGGAAAGGCAAGGCCCATTCCCCATGAAACCTCCACTCACAGTACTTGGTGTCAAAAGAGAAGGTCCGATGTTTGAGATTGTACTTGTTGACCCCAGACATGAAGATGGTGTGTCCATCAGGGTGCACGGCGTAGGAGGTGATCCATTCATCCTCCTCGAACGGGGGTGGTGAGGGCACACTTGTCCATGAGCAGCTCATGGTACAAGGATTTGGAGATTCTTCCCAAGACATCACCTCAAAGGAGTGCTGCTGATTCCTATGATGAAAACTCAGCGCATACAGCATATCCGCAGTGGCCACGGAGGTGTGGAAGTCACCCACCAGTGGACCGGGGAGCGGAGGGCCGACGGCGAGTCCTGTTCTTTTCGTATCATAGAAAAGTGTGGGAGCCTGACCACAGCGTGGGTTGGTGACGATGACGATGTTGCTGCCCACGACCGCAAAGCGCATTGGAAAGCCAGGCGCCGGCGACACCAACCGGAGGACCGGTGGCTGGCCAAGGTCCGCGTCATCGTCGTCGGCGTCAATCTTGTGAATGCTGAACCCATCTTTCCAGTCATCCAGCACCAGATAGAGGTGCTTCTGATCAGAAGGTCGTGACCTTTTGCGGGCGCAGTTTGCCTGTATCTCCTCTCCCTGGAGCCGCTTAGACATCCTGGTTTTTTTCGATCTGCTGCTCCCTCTGTCTGCAAGCAGTATATATAGAGGCCTAAAGACTGGATCTTTTGTTGTGCTTGGGGCTTGAGCCCAATTGTAGTCGAATTCGGAGGCAAGATTGCGTACCTGACCCGGATTCCGTGTCGGACGCGATCGAATCAGATCTACCTGACATTGAATAGGAGCCGGACGCGGCCGAATCAGAACCAGATGGTCGCCGGGCGCCGCCGCCACCACCGCAGGTACCTCCCTTCCTCCCTCTGCCGGTCGGTTCATACCGTCGCCTCACTTCGTCGGGCGAGATCGAGCCACGGCGAGCTCGGGTACGGTTAGGCGGGGAGGATCCGGCCATGACTGGCCACGGCGAGGTCGGGGACGGCTAATACGGCGAGGGTCCAGCCAGATCGGCGTTGGGGACGATTGCGGCGGCGGTCACGCACGGCGGATGAGAGGACAGAGAAGAGAATATAGGGTATGGTATAAGTTTATTTACAACCAATTTCTTGGCGGGCCCGCCGGTAGCGAAGCCTCTCTTAGGCCATCTTGGGCTTTCCCTAAAAAAAAGGCCATCTTGGGCTCAGTTTGCCAGGCCAACTCCAGCGCACGATTACAAACCGACGTCCGTTTTATCCGGATTCTGTCCATTTGGATAGGGCAATAGGATCGTCTGTGGGGTTGTCCTGAGATCGGTGGACGTGTACCCAACGAGCGGATGCATCCTTTGGCTCCATCCTGTCCGTCACGGCCAAAAATGCCCATTTATTCATATTTCAATGTTCAAGACTAGTTTGCATGTTCAAATATTAATTGTCAGAAAATAAAAATAGTTTTACAACCCAATCAAAATTGTCTCTAATAAAATACTTTTACAACCAAATCGAAAGTGTCTTGAATGAACATATAATGAACCAATACGTCTATTGGTTGCCAATATGATTCCACATGTGCTCAACCAAGTCATTTTGAATATCTAAATGAGTGTGCCAATCACGCAGTTTATGATGAAATTGGGCAAACTGTTCAAACGTGATCGGTTCTTGGTGTAAGGGCTCAACATTTTCACCTAGAAAATCAAATCCTTGGTCAAAGATGTTGTTATCACGCTCGTCCTCGACGATCATGTTGTGCATGATCACACAAGCAGTCATTACCTCCCAAAGTTTTCCTTCATCCCATGTCAGTGCAGGGTTTCGAATTATACCCCATCGGGATTGAAGCACACTAAAAGCACGTTCCACATCCTTTCTAGCACTCCCTTGCATTTGGACAAATTTCTTTCTCTTCTCACCTTGGGGGTTCGAGATTGTCTTCACAAAAGTTGACCACTAATTGGTTCTGTGATGAACTACTTTCCAATTCGGGAGAAGGTACAATTACCTCTTCAAGTTCTACTTTCCTCCCACTCACTTCTTTCGAGAGAAACTCCTTCTCTAGAAAGGATCCATTCTAAGCAATAAATAACTTGCCTTCAGATCTGTGATAGAAGGTGTACCCAACAGTTTCCTTTGGGTATCCTATAAAGACATATTTCTCCGATTTGGGTTCGAGCAGGTTGAAACTTTTTCATATAAGCACCGCAACCCCAAACTTTAAGAAACGACAGCTTAGGTTTCTTGCCAAACCATAGTTCATATGGTGTCGTCTCAACGGATTTAGATGGTGCCCTATTTAACGTGAATGCAGCTGTCTCTAATGCATAACCCCAAAACGATAGTGATAAATCGGTAAGAGACATCATAGATCGCACCATATCTAATAAAGTACGGTTATGACGTTCGGACACACCATTATGCTGTGGTGTTCCAGGTGGCGTGAGTTGCGAAACTATTTCACATTGTTTCAAATGAAGACCAAACTCGTAATTCAAATATTCGTCTCTGCGATTAGATCGTAGAAATTTTATTTTCTTGTTACAATGATTTTCCACTTCACTCTGAATTTTTTTGAACTTTTCAAATGTTTCAGACTTATGCATCAAGTAGATATACCCATATCTGCTCAAATCATCCCTGAAGGTCAGAAAATAACGATACCCACCGCGAGCCTCAATACTCATTGGATCGCATACATCGGTATGTATTATTTTCAATAAGTCAGTTGCTCGCTCCATTGTTCCGAAGAACGGAGTCTTAGTCATCTTGCCCATGAGGCATGGTTCGCAAGCATCAAGTGATTCATAATCAAGTGATTCCAAGGCTTCTCCAGGAACAGCGGGCTCGGCTTTCCGCTTCTGCTTCCGACTGGAGTTCCCTCCTCCGGTTTCATGGGCGACTGACTTGTGCTTGCCACTCCGGAGCCGATCCTCTTCTTCACCATTGGCATACTTGGTGGCAATCTCCATCATTCGACTCAGAGACATGTCTCCGGTTCGACCGAATTTCAGGTTTAGCTCTCTGTACTTAATGCCTTCCTTGAAGGCACAGACTGCCTGGTGATCAGATACATTCTCTACCATGTCATGCAACATGATCCATCTCTGGATGTAATCTCTCAAAGTTTCATTCGACTTCTGCACACAAGATTGCAGCTCTGTCAACCTTGCTGGTCGCTTGCAAGTTCCTTCAAATGTTCTGACAAACACTCGGGCAAGATCTTCCCAAGTGTAAATGCTGCTGGGTGCTAACTGATTCAACCATGCTCTGGCCGAGCCCTCCAACATAAGAGGCAGGTGTTTCATGGCCACTTCATCATTGCCGCCACCAATCTGAACAGCCACTCGGTAGTCTTCAAGCCAATTATCAGGCTTAGACTCATCAGTGAACTTACTGACTCCAGTCGCCAACCTGAAGTTGGGAGGAATCATCGCGGCCCTGATGGCTCTACTGAAACACTCTGATCCTGAGACGTGTACTCTGCTGCCGGTGGGCACATCTCTGTCATGACCTTCTCTGTGAGCTCTGTTCCTGTCGACCAAACCTTGAACGATAATGGATCTCGCATAAGCACCGCAGCCCCAAACTTTAAGAAACGACAGTTTAGGTTTCTTGCCAAACCACAGTTCATATGGTGTCGTCTCAACGGATTTAGACGGTGCCCTATTTAACGTGAATGCAGCTGTCTCTAATGCATAACCCCAAAACGATTGTGATAAATCGGTAAGAGCATCATAGATCGCACCATATCTAATAAAGTACGGTTATGACGTTCGGACACACCATTATGCTGTGGTGTTCTAGGTGGCGTGAGTTGCGAAACTATTCCACATTGTTTCAAATGAAGACCAAACTCGTAATTCAAATATTCGTCTCTGCGATTAGATCGTAGAAACTTTATTTTCTTGTTATGATGATTTTCCACTTCACTCTGAAATTCTTTGAACTTTTCAAATGTTTCAGACTTATGCATCAAGTAGATATACCCATATCTGCTCAAATCATCCCTGAAGGTCAGAAAATAACGATACCCGCCGCGAGCCTCAATACTCATTGGATCGCATACATTGGTATGTATTATTTCCAATAAGTCAGTTGCTCGCTCCATTGTTTCGGAGAACGGAGTCTTAGTCATCTTGCCCATGAGGCATGGTTCGCAAGCATCAAGTGATTCATAATCAAGTGATTCCAAAAGGCCATCGGCATGGAGTTCTTTCATGCGCTTTATACCAATATGACCTAAACGGTAGTGCCACAAATAAGTTGCACTATCATTATTAACTTTGCATCTTTTGGCTTCAATATTATGAATATGTGTATCACTACGATCGAGATTCAGTAAACCATTTATATTGAGTGTATGACCATAGAAGCTTTTATTCATGTAAATAGAACAACAATTATTCTTTGATTTAAATGAATAACTGTATTGCAATAAACATGATCCAATCATATTCATGCTCAATGCAAACACCAAATAATATTTATTTTAGGTTCAACACTAATCCCGAAGGTAAAGGGAGTGTGCGATGGTGATCTTATCAACCTTGGAATCACTTCCAACATACATCATCACCTCGCCCTTAACTAGTCTCTGTTTATTTTGCAACTCCCGTTTTGAGTTATTACTCTTAGCAACTGAATCAGTATCAAATACCGAGGGGTTGCTATAAACACTAGTAAAGTACACATCAATAACATGTATATCCAATATACATTTTGTTCACTTTGCCATCCTTCTTATCCGCCAAGTACCTAGGGCAGCTCCACTTCGAGTGACCATTTCCTTTGCAGTAGAAGCACTCAATTTCAGGCTTGGGTCTAGCTTTGGGCTTCTTCATGGGAGTGGAAACTTTCTTGTCATTCCTTTTTGAAGTTTCCCTTTCTTTCCCTTGTCCTTTTACTTGAAACAAGTGGTCTTGTCAACCATCAACACTTGATGTTTTTTGTTGATTTCTACCTTCGCCGATTTCAGCATCGCGAAGAGCTTGGAATCGTTTCCGTTATCCCTTGCATGTTATAGTTCATCACGAAGTTCTAGTAACTTAGTGATAGTGACTAGAGAACTCTGTCAATCACTATCTTATCTGAAAGATTAACTCCCACTTGATTCAAGTGATTGTAGTACTCAGACATTCTGAGCACATGCTCACTAGTTGAGCTATTCTCCTCCATCTTGTAGGCAAAGTACGTTGTCAGAGGTCTCATACCTCCTAACACGGGCATGAGTCTGAAATACCAATTTCAACTCTTTGGAACATCTCATATGCTCCGTGGTGTTCAAAACATTTTTGAAATCCTGGTTCTAAGCCGTAAAGCATGGTGCACTAAACTATCAAGTAGTCATCATACCGAGCTTTGTCAAACGTTCATAATGTATGTATCTGCTCTTGCAATAGGTCTGTCACCTAGCGGTGCATCAAGGACATAATTCTTCTGTGCAGTTAATGAGGATAATCCTCTGATCACGGACCAAGTCTACATCATTGCTACTATCATCTTTTAACTTTATTTTGTTGGAAATATGCCCTAGAGGCAATAATAAAAGCATTATTATTATATTTCCTTATTCATGATAATTGTCTTTATTCGTGCTATAATTGTGTTAACCGGAAATCGTAACACATGTGTGAATAACAGACAACAACATGTCCCTAGTGAGCCTCTAGTTGACTAGCTCGTTGATCGACAGATAGTCATGGTTTCCTGACTATGGACATTGGATGTCATCGATGACGGGATCACATCATTAGGAGAATGATGTGATGGACAAGACCCAATCCTAAACATAGCATAAGATCGCATAGTTCGTTTGCTAGAGTTTTCCAATGTCAAGTATCCTTTCCTTAGACCATGAGATCGTGTAACTCCCGGATACCGTAGGAGTGCTTTGGGTGTGCCAAACGTCACAGCGTAACTGGGTGACTATAAAGGTATGCTACGGGTATCTCTGAAAGTGTCTGTTGGGTTGACATGGATCGAGACTGGGATTTGTCACTCCGCTTGACGGGGAGGTATCACCGGGCCCTCTCGGTAATGCATCATCACAATGAGCTCAATGTGACCAAAGTGTTTGATCACGGGATCATGTATTACGGAACGAGAAAAGTGACTTGCCGGTAACGAGATTGAACGAGGTATTGGTATACCGACGATCGAATCTCGGGCAAGTAAAATACCGATTGACAAAGGGAATCGTATACGGGATTAATTGAATCCTTGACATCGTGGTTCATCCGATGAGATCATCGTGGAGCATGTGGGAGCCAACATGGGTATCCAGATCCCGCTGTTGGTTATTGCCCGAGAGCCATCTCGGTCATGTCTGCATGTCTCCCGAACCCGTAGGGTCTACACACTTAAGGTTCGGTGACGCTAGGGTTATAGGGATATGTATGTGCAGTAACCCGAATGTTGTTCGGAGTCCCGGATGAGATCCCGGACATCACGAGGAGTTTCGGAATGGTCCGGAGGTAAAGATTTATATATGGAAAGTCATCATACGGACATCGGGACAAGTTTCGGGGTTATCGGTATTGTACCGGGACCACCGGAAGGTCCCGGGGGGTCCACCGGGTGGGGCCACCTATCCCGGAGGGCCCCATGGGCTGTATGAGGGAAGGGAACCAGCCCATAGGGGCTGGTGCGCCTCCCCCCCCATGGGCCCATGCGCCTAGGGTTTGGGGGGGGAGGGAAACCCTAAAGGGGGCGCCCCCCTTGCTTGGGGGGCAAGCCCCCCTTCCCTGGCCGCCGCCCCCCCTAGGAGATCTCATCTCCTAGGGCAGGCGCCCCCCCTTGGGGGTTATATAAAGGGGGGGAGAGAGAGGGGGCTGACCACCCATTGCCCTGGCGCCTCCCTCTCCCTCTCCAACACCTCCTCCTCCTCCATTGAGCACGGCGAAGCCCTCCCGGAGTACTGCAGTTCCATCATCACCACGCCGTCGTGCTGTTGCTGGAGCCTTCATCCCCAACCTCTCCTTTGCCTTGCTGGATCAAGAAGGAGGAGACGTCACGCTTTCCGTACGTGTGTTGAACGCGGAGGTGCCGTCCGTTCGGCACTAGATCATCGGTGAATTGGATCACGGCAAGTACGACTACCTCATCCACGTTCACTCGAACGCTTCCGTTGCGATCTACAAAGTGGTATGTAGATGCTATCTAATCTGAATACTCGTTGCTAGATGAACTCATAGATGGATCTTGGTGAAACCGTAGGAAAAATTTTAATTTTCTGCAACGTTCCCCAACAGTGGCATCATGAGCTAGGTCTATGCGTAGTTCTTCTTGCACGAGTAGAACACAATTTGTTGTGGGCGTAGATGTTGTCAACTCTTCTTGCCGCTACTAGTCTTATCTTGCTTCAACGGTATTGTGGGATGAAGCGGCCCGGACCAACCTTACACGTACGCTTACGTGAGACCGGTTCCACCGACGAACATGCACTAGTTGCATAAGGTGGCTGGCGGGTGTCTGTCTCTCCTACTTTAGTTGGAGCGGATTCGATGAAAAGGGTCCTTATGAAGGGTAAATAGAAGTTGACAAATCACGTTGTGGTCTGAACGTAGGTAAGAAAACGTTCTTGCTAGAACCCTAATTCAGCCACGTAAAACTTGCAACAACAATTAGAGGACGTCTAACTTGTTTTTGCAGCAAGTGCTTTGTGATATGATATGGCCAAAGTTGTGATGAATGATGAATGATCTATATGTGATGTATGAGATGTTCATGCTATTGTAATAGGAATCACGACTTGCATGTCGATGAGTATGACAACCGGCAGGAGCCATAGGAGTTGTCTTTATTTTTTGTATGACCTGCGTGTCATTGAGAATCGCCATGTAAATTACTTTACTTTATTGCTAAACGCGTTAGCCATAGTAGTAGAAGTAATAGTTGGCGAGCAACTTCATGGAGACACGATGATGAAGATCATGATGACGAAGATCATGGTGTCAAGCCGGTGACAAGATGATCATGGAGCCCCAAGATGGAGATCGAAGGAGCTATGTGATATTGGCCATATCATGTCACGTTTATTATTTGATTGCATGTGATGTTTATCATGTTTTGCATCTTATTTACTTAGAACGACGGTAGTAAATAAGATGATCCCTCATAATAATTTCAAGAAAGTGTTCACCCTAACTGTGCACCGTTGCGACAGTTCGTTGTTTCGAAGCACCACGTGATGATCGGGTGTGATAGATTCTAACGTTCACATACAACGGGTGTAAGACAGATTTACACACGCAAAACACTTAGGTTGACTTGACGAGCCTAGCATGTACAGACATGTCCTCGGAACACAGAAGACCGAAAGGTCGAGCATGAGTCGTATAGAAGATACGATCAACATGAAGATGTTCACCGATGTTGACTAGTCCGTCTCACGTGATGATCGGACACGGCCTAGTTGACTCGGATCATGTAATACTTAGATGACTAGTAGAGGGATGTCTATCTAAGTGGGAGTTCATTAAATAATTTGATTGAATGAACTTTATTATCATGAACTTAGTCTAAATATTTACAATATGTCTTGTAGATCAAATGGCCAACGTAGTCCTCAACTTCAACGCGTTCCTAGAGAAAACCAAGCTGAAAGACGATGGTAGCAACTATACGGACTGGGTCCGGAACCTGAGGATCATCCTCATAGCTGCCAAGAAAGATTATGTCCTAAGAGCACCGCTGGGTGACGCACCTATTCTCCCTGCACAACAAGACGTTATGAACGCTTGGCAGTCGCGATGCGATGATTACTCCCTCGTTCAGTGCGGCATGCTTTACAGCTTAGAGCCGGGGCTCCAAAAGCGTTTTGAGAGACATGGAGCATATGAGATGTTCGAAGAGCTGAAAATGGTTTTCCAAGCTCATGCCCGGGTTGAGAGATATGAGATCTCCAACAAATTCTTTAACTGTAAGATGGAGGAAAATAGCTCTGTCAGTGAGCACATACTCAGAATGTCTGGATTGCACAACCACTTGACTCAACTGGAAGTTAATCTTCCGGAAGAAGTGGTCATTGACAGAATCCTCCAGTCGCTTCCACCTAGCTACAAGAGCTTTGTGATGAACTACAATATGCAGGGGATGGTAAAGACCATTCCTGAAGTATATGCTATGCTGAAATCAGCAGAGGTAGAAATCAAGAAGGAGCATCAAGTGTTGATGGTGAATAAAACCACTAAGTTCAAGAAGGGCAAGGGTAAAAAGAACTTCAAGAAGGACGGCAAGGAAGTTGCCGCGCCCGGTAAGCAAGTTGCCGGGAAGAAGCCAAAGAATGGACCCAAGCCCGAAACTGAGTGCTTTTATTTCAAGGGAAGTGGTCACTGGAAGCGGAACTGCCCCAAATACTTAGCGGATAAGAAGGCCGGCAAAACCAAAGGTATATGTGATATACATGTAATTGATGTGTACCTTACCAGCACTCGTAGTAGCTCTTGGGTATTTGATACCGGTGCAGTTGCTCACATTTGTAACTCAAAGCAGGAGCTACGGAATAAACGGAGACTGGCGAAGGACGAGGTGACGATGCGCGTCGGGAATGGTTCCAAGGTCGATGTGATCGCCGTCGGCACGTTGCCTCTACATTTACCTACGGGATTAGTTTTAAACCTCAATAATTGTTATTTAGTACCAAGTTTGAGCATGAACATTGTATCCGGATCTCGCTTAATTCGAGATGGCTACTCATTTAAATCCGAGAATAATGGTTGTTCTATTTATATGAGAGATATGTTTTATGGTCATGCTCCGATGGTTAATGGTTTATTCTTGATGAATCTCGTACGTGATGATACACATATTCATAGTGTGAGTACCAAAAGAGTTAAAGTTGATAACAGTAGTCCCACATATTTGTGGCACTGCCGCCTTGGTCACATAGGTGTCAAACGCATGAAGAAGCTCCATGCAGATGGACTTTTAGAGTCTCTTGATTATGAATCATTTGACACGTGCGAACCATGCCTCATGGGTAAAATGACCAAGACTCCGTTCTCAGGAACAATGGAGCGAGCAACCAACTTATTGGAAATCATACATACCGATGTGTGTGGTCCAATGAGTGTTGAGGCTCGCGGTGGCTATCGTTATGTTCTCACCCTCACTGATGACTTGAGTAGATATGGATATATCTACTTAATGAAACACAAGTCTGAAACCTTTGAAAAGTTCAAGGAATTTCAGAGTGAGGTTGAAAATCAACGTGATAGAAAGATCAAGTTTCTACGATCAGATCGTGGAGGAGAATACTTGAGTCACGAATTTGGCACACACTTAAGAAAATGTGGAATAGTTTCACAACTGACGCCGCCTGGAACACCTCAGCGTAATGGTGTGTCCGAACGTCGTAACCGCACTCTATTAGATATGGTGCGATCTATGATGTCTCTTACCGATTTACCGCTATCTTTTTGGGGCTATGCTTTAGAGACTGCCGCATTCACTTTAAATAGGGCTCCGTCGAAATCCGTTGAGACGACACCGTATGAATTATGGTTTGGGAAGAAACCTAAGATGTCGTTTCTAAAAGTTTGGGGATGCGATGCTTATGTGAAGAAACTTCAACCTGAGAAGCTCGAACCCAAGTCGGAAAAATGCGTCTTCATAGGATACCCGAAAGAAACTGTTGGGTATACCTTCTACCTCAGATCCGAAGGCAAGATCTTTGTTGCCAAGAATGGATCCTTTCTAGAGAAAGAGTTTCTCTCGAAAGAAGTAAGTGGGAGGAAAGTAGAACTTGATGAAGTGTTACCTCTTGAACCGGAAAATGGCGAAACTCAAGAAATCGTTCCTGAGGTGCCTGCACCGACTAGAGAGGAAATTAATGATTATGATCAAGATACTTCTGATCAAGCTCCTACTGAAATTCGAAGGTCCACAAGGACACGTTCCGCACCAGAGTGGTACGGCAACCCTGTCTTGGAAATCATGTTGTTAGACAACGGTGAACCTTCGAACTATGAGGAAGCAATGGCGGGCCCGGATTCCGACAAATGGCTGGAAGCCATGAAATCCGAGATAGGATCCATGTATGAAAACGAAGTATGGACTTTGACTGACTTGCCCGTTGAACGGCGAGCCATAGAAAACAAATGGATCTTTAAGAAGAAGACAGACGCGGATGGTAATGTGACCATCTATAAAGCTCGGCTTGTCGCTAAGGGTTATCGACAAGTTCAAGGAATTTACTACGATGAGACTTTCTCACCGGTAGCGAAGCTGAAGTCCGTCCGAATCATGTTAGCAATTGCCGCATACTATGATTATGAGATATGGCAAATGGACGTCAAAACGGCATTCCTTAATGGTTTCCTTAAGGAAGAATTGTATATGATGCAGCCGGAAGGTTTTGTCGATCCTAAGAATGCTGACAAGGTGTGCAAGCTCCAACGCTCGATTTATGGGCTGGTGCAAGCATCTCGGAGTTGGAACATTCGCTTTGATGAGATGATCAAAGCGTTTGGGTTTACACAGACTTATGGAGAAGCCTGTGTTTACAAGAAAGTGAGTGGGAGCTCTGTAGCATTACTCATATTATATGTAGACGACATACTTTTGATGGGAAATGATATAGAACTCTTGGACAGCATTAAGGCCTATTTGAATAAGAGTTTTTCAATGAAGGACCTTGGAGAAGCTGCTTATATATTAGGCATCAAGATCTATAGAGATAGATCGAGACGCCTCATAGGTCTTTCACAAAGCACATACCTTGATAAGATATTGAAGAAGTTCAATATGGATCAATCTAAGAAAGGGTTCTTACCTGTGTTACAAGGTGTGAAATTGAGCTCAGCTCAATGTCCGACCACGGCAGAAGATATAGAAGAGATGAGCGTCATCCCCTATGCCTCAGCCATAGGTTCTATTATGTATGCCATGCTGTGTACCAGACCTGATGTAAACCTTGCCGTAAGTTTGGTAGGTAGGTACCAAAGTAATCCCGGCAAGGAACACTGGACAGCGGTCAAGAATATCCTGAAGTACCTGAAAAGGACTAAGGAAATGTTTCTCATTTATGGAGGTGACGAAGAGCTCGTCGTAAAAGGTTACGTCGACGCTAGCTTCGACACAGATCTGGATGACTCTAAGTCACAAACCGGATACGTGTATATTTTGAATGGTGGGGCAGTAAGCTGGTGCAGTTGCAAGCAAAGCGTCGTGGCGGGATCTACATGTGAAGCGGAGTACATGGCAGCCTCGGAGGCAGCACATGAAGCAATTTGGGTGAAGGAGTTCATCACCGACCTCGGAGTCATACCCAATGCGTCGGGGCCAATCAAGCTCTTCTGTGACAACACTGGAGCTATTGCACTTGCAAAGGAGCCCAGGTTTCACAAGAAGACCAGGCACATCAAGCGTCGCTTCAACTCCATTCATGAAAATGTTCAAGATGGAGACATAGAGATTTGTAAAGTGCACACGGATCTGAATGTTGCAGATCCGTTGACTAAACCTCTCCCTAGGGCAAAACGTGATCAGCACCAGAACTCTATGGGTGTTCGATTCATCACAATGTAACTAGATTATTGACTCTAGTGCAAGTGGGAGACTGTTGGAAATATGCCCTAGAGGCAATAATAAAAGCATTATTATTATATTTCCTTATTCATGATAATTGTCTTTATTCGTGCTATAATTGTGTTAACCGGAAATCGTAACACATGTGTGAATAACAGACAACAACATGTCCCTAGTGAGCCTCTAGTTGACTAGCTTGTTGATCGACAGATAGTCATGGTTTCCTGACTATGGACATTGGATGTCATCGATGACGGGATCACATCATTAGGAGAATGATGTGATGGACAAGACCCAATCCTAAACATAGCATAAGATCGCATAGTTCGTTTGCTAGAGTTTTCCAATGTCAAGTATCCTTTCCTTAGACCATGAGATCGTGTAACTCCCGGATACCGTAGGAGTGCTTTGGGTGTGCCAAACGTCACAGCGTAACTGGGTGACTATAAAGGTATGCTACGGGTATCTCTGAAAGTGTCTGTTGGGTTGACATGGATCGAGACTGGGATTTGTCACTCCGCTTGACGGGGAGGTATCACCGGGCCCTCTCGGTAATGCATCATCACAATGAGCTCAATGTGACCAAAGTGTTTGATCACGGGATCATGTATTACGGAACTAGAAAAGTGACTTGCCGGTAACGAGATTGAACGAGGTATTGGTATACCGACGATCGAATCTCGGGCAAGTAAAATACCGATTGACAAAGGGAATCGTATACGGGATTAATTGAATCCTTGACATCGTGGTTCATCCGATGAGATCATCGTGGAGCATGTGGGAGCCAACATGGGTATCCAGATCCCGCTGTTGGTTATTGCCCGAGAGCCATCTCGGTCATGTCTGCATGTCTCCCGAACCCGTAGGGTCTACACACTTAAGGTTCGGTGACGCTAGGGTTATAGGGATATGTATGTGCAGTAACCCGAATGTTGTTCGGAGTCCCGGATGAGATCCCGGACGTCACGAGGAGTTTCGGAATGGTCCGGAGGTAAAGATTTATATATGGAAAGTCATCATACGGACATCGGGACAAGTTTCGGGGTTATCGGTATTGTACCGGGACCACCGGAAGGTCCCGGGGGGTCCACCGGGTGGGGCCACCTATCCCGGAGGGCCCCATGGGCTGTATGAGGGAAGGGAACCAGCCCATAGGGGCTGGTGCGCCTCCCCCCCCATGGGCCCATGCGCCTAGGGTTTGGGGGGGAGGGAAACCCTAAAGGGGGCGCCCCCCTTGCTTGGGGGGCAAGCCCCCCTTCCCTGGCCGCCGCCCCCCCTAGGAGATCTCATCTCCTAGGGCAGGCGCCCCCCCTTGGGGGTTATATAAAGGGGGGGAGAGAGAGGGGGCTGACCACCCATTGCCCTGGCGCCTCCCTCTCCCTCTCCAACACCTCCTCCTCCTCCATTGAGCACGGCGAAGCCCTGCCGGAGTACTGCAGTTCCATCATCACCACGCCGTCGTGCTGTTGCTGGAGCCTTCATCCCCAACCTCTCCTTTGCCTTGCTGGATCAAGAAGGAGGAGACGTCACGCTTTCCGTATGTGTGTTGAACGCGGAGGTGCCGTCCGTTCGGCACTAGATCATCGGTGAATTGGATCACGGCAAGTACGACTACCTCATCCACGTTCACTCGAACGCTTCCGTTGCGATCTACAAAGTGGTATGTAGATGCTATCTAATCTGAATACTCGTTGCTAGATGAACTCATAGATGGATCTTGGTGAAACCGTAGGAAAAATTTTAATTTTCTGCAACGTTCCCCAACATATTTTTCTCTAGGAACATATCAAAAATAAACGGGGAGCTACATCGCGAGCTATTGATCTACAACATAGTTATGCAAATACTATCAGGACTAAGTTCATGATAAATTAAAGTTCAATTAATCATATTACTTAAGAACTCCCACTTAGATAGACATCCCTCGAGTCATCTAAATGATCATGTGATCCATTTCAACTAAACCATGTCCGATCATCACGTGAGATGGAGTAGTTTTCAATGGTGAACATCACTATGTTGATCATCTCTACTATATGATTCACGTTCGACCTTTCGGACTCCAGTGTTCCGAGGCCATATCTGCATATGCTAGGCTTGTCAAGTTTAACTCGAGTATTCTTCATGTGCAAAATTGGCTTGCACCCGTTGTATGTGAACGTATAGCTTATCACACCCGATCATCATGTGGTGTCTTAGCACGAAGAACTGTCGCAATGGTGCATACTCAGGGAGAACACTTATACATTGAAATTTAAGTAAGGGATCATCTTGTAAAGCTACCGCCGAACTAAGCAAAATAAGATGTATAAAAGATAAACATCACATGCAATCAAAATATGTGACATGATATGGCCATAATCATCTTGTACCTTTGATCTCCATCTCCAAAGTACCTTCATGATTTCTATCGTCATCGGCATGACAACATGATCTCTATCAACGTGTCATCATATGGTTGTCTTGCCAACTATTGCTTTTGCAATTATTGCTATTGCATAACGATTAAGTAAAGTAATTGCATGGCGCTTGCATCTTATGCAATAAAGAGACAACCATAAGGCTCCTGCCAGTTGCCGATAACTTCAACAAAACATGATCATCTCATACAACAATTTATATATCATCACGTCTTGACCATATCACATCACAGCAAGCCCTGCAAAAACAAGTTAGACGTCCTCTACTTTGTTGTTGCAAGTTTTACGTGGCTGCGACGGGCTTAGCAAGAACCGTTCTTACCTACGCATCAAAACCACAATGATTTTTTGTCAAGTGTGCTGTTTTAACCTTCAACAAGGATCGGGCGTAGTCACACTCGATTCAACTAAAGTTGGAGAAACATACACCCACTAGCCACCTGTGTGTGAAGCACGTCGGTAGAACCAGTCTCGCGTAAGCGTACGCGTAATATCGGTCTGGGCCGCTTCATCCAACAATACCGCTGAATCAAAGTATGACATGCTGGTAAACAGTATGACTATTATCGCCCACAACTCTTGTGTTCTACTCGTGCATATAACATCTACGCATAGACCTGCACTAGTGCAGAACCGGGCTTTAGTGCCGGTTCGTAACGGCCTTTAGCGCCGGTTTGCCAACCGGCACTAAAGAGTGGGGACTAAAGCCCCCCCTTAGTACCGGTTCGTCACGAACCGGCGCTAAAGTGCCACCACATGGCACGAGCCAGGCCCGGGGTGCGCGTAGGGCATTAGTACCGGTTGGTAACACCAACCGGTACTAAATATTTGGGGGGGGGGTTTGATTTATTTTCCATTCAATTTTTTTGTTTGCTGGTATTTCACGATACTACAAATTGTTTGCTGATATATATATCATCGAATGTCTCACAAACCAACACCATTAATTATTCACACATACACATGTATATACATATACAATTTCTCCTACATATGTTGCCTTTGGTGCCTCCGGAGCACGATGACAAGTGGTTCATGGGGGCGGTAGCGGGTAATAGTATTCTCCTTTGGGATCTATGACCTGGTCGAGCAAAAATCGGCTATTTCCTCTTGAAGTGCTAGTATGCGGTCCGATGGTAGGAGCTTATCCCGCACCGATCTGAACTGTTAAGAAGGAGATCATTATGCATGTGTGTTAGTTGTGTGACTAGATATCGATAATGGTGTGAATAGTGTTCTGACAAACGTACCCAGTCATGTCTATCAGATCTTCTCCTTTCGCACGTGATCATGCGAATGTTCTCGCAAACGTAGTATGCACACAGATTATTCCCCGGCGCCTGCTTCAGGGCCTTTACGAGAATGGAATTTTATCAGATAATGATTAATCAAGCATGATAATTAATTAATGATATTGAAACAAGAATTAAAGAGATGGTATCTAGCTAGTACTACTTAATTACTTACCAAGGGTTGATGCCAAAACAACTTTTTTGGCCACGTGCTTGGGGTCACCTTGATGAACTTTGCCCATGCCCTGCCCGCCGGCAAAGAAAATTAATAAAGGGGTTATTAAATAGTTCATATCAGGAAATGACGAACTAATAATTAATAGGCCGAGATATAGTTAATAATGATTGAAATTACCTGTTGACTATCCCCTTCACGATGGTGTAGTCTTTATCTTCTTTAGTTAGTGAGTCCAGTAATTCAACTTTTCCTTCCTCAACTTTAATGTCTAACAAGACCCAGTGCCACTGCATACGCACACGTTTGCATGTCTTAATTAAGCGGGCATGTGCATAAAATTAATCAAGTACCGTAAACCGTATACACTTAATTATTAACATCTAGCTAGCTAGTAAGCAAAAACAGAATTTGTAGTACAAGACAGTGTGACTCACGGGAAGTTGTAAGGAAGTAGTATATCTTCATTGCTATTGAGGCGCTTCAAGAACTCTAGCATGCTTTCCTCTAAAGCAGCTTGACAATGTTCAATCTGCCATATGTCCTGATTAATGGTATTTGGGTCAATGAACCCAATGCCATAGCGTCTAGCTTTTTTCATTTCATACATCTTCATCCTGCATATAATACCACAGAAAAAGAATATAGTGAGGATAATTACATGTAATGATTGATCAAAATTATCACTACATAACTAGCTTGAGACTTAAATTACAGAAAGAAGTCACTTACAGACAATAGCAACTGACGATAGACTTGTCGAGTGCGTCTTGATTGTATAACTGAAATAGTTCTGGATACTCAATGGCCAGAGCTTTCTCATGGTAATAATGCTCATGCTTGACATTCACCATGAGGGACTCTCGATTGGAAATCTTGGTGATGTTCATGTACCATTGATGCAATTGATACATTCTCGTTGGGAGGTCCTTGACCTTGTCTGGATGGACCAAAGGTTTGCCCCGGACATATTTCCATGCTATTTCCGATTCTTTAAGCGTAGGCATGGGCTCGATTTCGAGGAGTTGTCCAACAGAGATATTGAGCATTTGAGCCTGCATTATATGATCCTCTGTTATTACCACATCGCCATGCTGGGGAACACTAACGGTTTGCCCACAATAATATTTGGCGCGCGTAGTACTCCTCTCATGTGTTGTTGGCACAACAAGCGGGGGGATCGCTTGCGCCGCCTGTTCTCCCAACTGGGGAACAGTTTTCCCGCATTTTTTGCCAGCTGCTTGTTGGCTCGAGCTTGAGCTTGCTTCCTTCTGTAGTCGTGCTCGATGTGCCTTCCTGATTTGGCGCTCATAGTCCGAGTCAATAGGCTTGGGAGCTGGTTCTCTAGCCATACGAATGAAGTGGTCAATTACTTTCTCAGGCACTTTCTCCTTTGGTGGCGGTGCCGGTTTCGGTCCAAAATGGGCGTCCACTTGGGCTTGCACTATGGCTGTGTTTTGCTCCTTAGTCATGTCGTAAGGCCTCTGAGGAAGAGGAGCGAGGCTTGGACCATATTTATATTGCTTGTCTCCGCTTGTACTTCCTGAACTACCTCGAATCATACCGCTACACACCAAAGCTGCGACATGTCTCTTCTGCAATTGCTGAGACGGCGGAGACGGCTGATGTGGAGTTGGACCAGGAGAAGTGGCCTGACGATGTGCCGGACTTGAAGCAGGAGGTGTGGCCTGACACGGTGCCGAACTTGAAACTGGAGAAGTGGCATGACGCTTTGCCGGACTTGAAACCGGAGGAGTCAGCTCACGCGTTTAGGGACTTGGAGGAGGTGGCGGACTTCAAGGAGGAGTCATCTCACGCGTTTGTGGACTTGGAGGAGCGGGAGTCTGCTGACTCGGTGGCGGACTTCGAGGAGGAGTCGACAGACGATGCGGTGTCGGTGGACTTCGAAAGATGATGCAATCCTTTCTCCATAGGATGATACGATGTATGGCCTCTCCCAGTGTGCGCTCGTCTTCACCTCCAGGAATGTCAAGCGTTAGCCCCGAATATGGGTCCACCACTTCATCAACCATGACACGAGCATAGCCCTCTGGAATCAGGATGCAATGGTAGGTTGCTTCGGGGGTAACTGGAAAAGCAACGCCGTCCGCCACCTTCATGGATATGTTCTTCATTTTGGAGTGTAGCTCACAGTTAGTGTTCTCTATGATGTCATCCACAGGGTATGTATCCAGCAGTGTGTCGCCCGGGGCAGAACCAACGCTACTTCTCGGCATGGATGGGACGGTGCTATCCAATGCTGGACGATCATCCGCTTGCTGCTGCCGCTGCTGAGACCCCCTTTCCTGGCTAAGTGAGTCGATCTGCTGTTGCTGCTGCTGGAATTTGAGTGCCAGGTCCGCGTGCCTTGCTTCTAGGCCTTGAAGGCGTTCTGCGTCCTGCTTCCTCTGCTCCTCCTCCAGCTTCCTTTTCTTCTCCTCCTCCATCTTCCTTCTTGCACGGGTCCTGTAGTCCTCATTCCATTCTGAAAAGCCCTCATACCAGGGAATAACGCCCTTGCCTCGTGTTCTTCCCGAGTGTTCAGGATTTCCCAGGGCGCGTGTAAGCTCGTCGTTCTCTCTGTTGGGCGTGAACACCCCCCTTCGAGCTTCTTCTATTGCGTCAATTATCTTTTGTTCGGCTCCTTTTAGACTTGCCTTCCGCCAAACTTCGCCTGTCTTCGGGTCCAATGCTCCCCCATGCGCATAGAACCAAGTTCTGCACCTGGGGTGCCAGTTCCTAGTAACCGGAGTGACCCCTGCATCCTCCATCTCTTGCTCAGACTTATCCCACTTAGGCAATCCCACCGCGTAGCCACCTGGACCCAGCCTATGGAACTGCATCTTTCTTGTGGCATTTGCCTTGTTTTTCATCGACCGTTCCTTAGATAATTCTGAATCCTTGAAGGTCACGAAATCATCCCAGTGCTCTCTTTGCTTCTCCAGTGTTCCCTTGAAATCTGGAGTCTTCCTTTCATTAGCGAGGTAGTTGGCCCATACAGTTTTCTTGTGGGTGTTGAATGCAATTGCCATCTTCTTAAGAGCAGCGGCCTTGACTTTCTCCACATCTGCTTCAGTGAAATGATCTGGTAGGGTGAAATGTTCCATCAGAGATTTCACAAGGTCTTTTTGGCTCTGTCGTTGACCCAAGTAACACCTGGACGTTTAGCCTTTGGCTCTTTCCATTCTTGAATGGAGATCGGGAGTTTGTCCTTCACAAGAACTCCGCACTGATGAGTCCACTTGTCCGCAACGTTCTTAGGCGTGAGGGGTTCGCCACTAAGTTTGGTGATTCGATGTGGTACTTTACACCATCCTTCAACAATCTGCCCGGGCCTCGCTTTGTCTTGCTGTCTGTAGAAGCAGATTTGCTCGATCCGGAGAGCTGAAAGAAGAAAGATTGATTTGTTAATATATCTTCAATAAAAAACATGTGATGATCACCATGATGCATGCTTATATAAATATACCTCGCCGGTAGTCTTTGTTATTTGAAGATCAGCATTGTCTGTGTCATCACAAACATTGTCTATGTCATCATAATCATACTCATAGTTCATGACTTCATCAGCTCGGTCGTCGAGATCGAATATCTTTTCATCACCCTCTCCGGTATTGTTCAGATATTGGGAGCCGTCATCTGCTTCATTCAGATCATCTAGCCTGTGACGGCTGCGTATGATGTCGAACAATTCCTCTTCTCTCTCTACCGGTATTGTCCGCCATAGCTTTTAATTTACTAATACAGAAGAAATATAAAACAATTTAGTATTCAAATTACAATGCATGGATGCAATTAATCAATAAGGAAAAACTGAATCTCAAATACATCGTCTCGAATATATAATCTCGAATACATCATCGTCTTAATATATATAATCTCGAATACATCATCTCGAATATTATATATCGAATACATCACTGGCTAGGTACCTAATAAAGATCGAGTACTACAGAAGAATCTAGGGCACCACTCGCGGTTCCTGGGGCGCGGGCGGTGCACACCCAAAGAGAAGGAACCATCACAGGATCATATCTTGGGTCATCTGCCCAAAGAACCCGCCAAGTAGTGGAGAACCTGACGTCGTCCATAGCAGCCATGTAGCAATGGACGTGCTCATCTTCCTCCCTGACACGGCGACGCACCACCTCCGGCGGGGCCGACTGCCTCTGCACCGAATGTGACCCACGCGAATGCCACCAAAGAAGATCAGGGTCGACGACAGGACCCGAGGTCGGGTTCCTCACCAAGCGGCGCGCCCCTCCAGGTAGCACCTCCTAGTGCTAGCCCGGCGGAGCCCAGTCCCGGACATGGGTCCCCTAAAGCAGGACGTCATCACGAACGGGTCGACGGTGAGGATGCGGACCGGGCATATCGTCGAGAACAAATACTATATGCCCGCAAAAAGTAACATTTTTTAAATGATTGGATTGTGATAACTAAAATTCTATATATATGCAAATTCTAACAATTTGACATTAATCTAATTCATCTAATTAAAACTAATTCTAAAATTTCCTGATTATATAGCTAACATTTCCATAACAATTCTAATATTTATATAACTAAAAAACAGAAAAATTGCTAACATTTCTATAAATATTTCTATAACTAAAAAACAGAAAACATTTATAACATTTCTATATAACTAACATTTCTAATATTTATATAACTAAAAAACAGAATAATTTCTAACATTTCTATAACTAAAAAACAGAAAAATTTATAACAAACAAACTAATATGTGTGTGTGTAGTGTGTGTGTGTGGACATGGCGGCCGGGGCGAGCTCACCGGCGAGGCGACGACGAGGCGGCGACGACGGGGCGACGGGACGGGGCGGCGACGACGGGGCGATGGGACAGGGCGGCGACGACGGGGCGACGGGACGGGGCGGCGGGACGGGGTGGCGACGACGGAGCGGGGCGGCCGTGGCGACGGGACAGGGCGGCGACGACGGGGACGGGGACGGCCGGGGCGGCGATGTCGACGGGGGCGGCGACGAGGGGCGGGGACGGCTGGGGTCGGCGACGAGGGGCGGGGGCAGCAATGTCGACGGGGACGGCGTCGATCGGGGCAGGGCGGCGCGACGGAGGGAGGAAACAGAGGGAAACTGAATTTTTTTTCAAGTGTTGTATATATAGGATGGACCTTTAGTACTGGTTGGAGCCACCAACCGGTACTAAAGGTCCGTTTTGGCCAGGCCAAGCGGTGGGAAGCGCACCCCCTTTAGTCTCGGGTCGTGGCACCAACCGGTACTAAAGGAGGGGGGTCTTTAGTACCGGTTGGAGCCACGACCCGGTACTAAAGGGGGTGCGCTGGCTCCAGGCGGTGCGC
Source organism: Aegilops umbellulata (assembly GCA_032464435.1). Classification (NCBI taxonomy): domain Eukaryota; kingdom Viridiplantae; phylum Streptophyta; class Magnoliopsida; order Poales; family Poaceae; genus Aegilops; species Aegilops umbellulata. The sequence goes on along the minus strand of CP136056.1, from coordinate 472,048,111 downwards.
AAGTTTAGTCCCACCTCGCTAGTCGAGGGGCTACCGCACTAGTTTATAAGCCCCAGTGCGGTAGCTCTCTCGAGCTCCTCTCCTAACCAGGCCTACTGGGCCTACCTGTCCTCTTCGCCCAGTGGGCCTACTAGGCCTTTGCGGGCCTGCATCCTGGCCCAACAAAAGATTGTGTTCCTAGTCGTATGCAAGCCGCTTTGGCCCATTAAGCGGGCTTTTTTATTTTCTTAATTTTTTTTCGCTTTATTTATTTTTTTTTATTTATTTTTGAGTTGTTTTTTGCTGTATTTAGAGTTTCTTTGTGAATATTTTTGCTTTAGGTACAAAAAATTACAAACTTTCTGTTAGTGCCGGTAGTTTTCAAATTTGAATAGTTTAAATTTTGAATTATTTGAAATTTGTGTGAATCACTAGTTTGTGAATAACTTAACTTTGAAAAAAGTTTTTTCAGTGATTCTTTTTTCTTATGTTTAATATTAGTGTGTTTTATCATTATATTCAATTTGGTAACGCTTAGGTTATTTAAAAATGAAATGCCTTTGTAACAGTTCAGTTTTCGTCGGAAACCCTCATACTTTGAAAGAGATTGTCCATTTTGTACACAAAGTGCATCCAGTTTTTGCCGTAACCCTCTCTACTTTCTTGCACATGCTATTTGTATGAAATTATGATACCATGCCAACTTTCAACCTTTTCTGAGTTCATTTGAAATGCTTTTCAATTTCAGGGTCATTTAGCTGGAAAAAATCAGTAAATGCATGAAAAGAATTTGTTTGCACATAAAATTTCTTCGCGTTTCAAATGCCAAAACACCTAACTACCCTAACTATTACATATATTCCCTCCTGGGTGTGAAACACAGAAGAAAGTGATGATAGTGAAGCCGATCACATCCCAGATCTTTGGGTGTGAAACTTTTTCTTCGCGTGTGTCCCTTTGCGCCGTAGCCATGGAAAATCTTCATCATTTAACTGGATGCTCGGGTCAATATTCACTGCGAAGGAAGCAATTTCATCAAACTTTTCATAATATTATGACATGTCTATCTTGTCATCCACTCCCATGATGTTTCTTTTTCCTGAAAGAACTATGTGGCGCTTTGGCTCGTCGTATGATCCATTCGCTTCCTTATCTTTTCTTTTTCTCAACCTGGTAGACATGTCTTTCACATAAAAAACCTGCGCCACATCATTGGCTAGGACGAATGGTTCGTCTGCATACGCAAGATTGTTGAGATCCACTGTTGTCATTCCGTACTGCGGGTCTTCCGTTACCCCGCCTCGTGTCATATTGACCCATTTGCACCGAAACAAAGGGACCTTCAAATCACCTGATCCATAGTTAAGTTCCCATATGTCCTCTATGTAACCATAATATGTTTCCTTTCCCGTGTTGGTTGTTGCATCAAAGCGACACCACTGTTTTGGTTGGTGCTCTTCTTATCTTGGGCGATCGTGTAAAATGTATTCCCATTTATCTAGTACCCTTTGAAAGTCATTATATTCGAAGATGGTAACTGGGACAACGAGTACATGTCATTTTGAATATCGCCATCATTCAGGACACATTTCTACAACCAACTGGTGAAAGTCCTAGTTTGTTTGCGTGTAATCCAGTCATCAGACTTCTCCGGGTGTTTGGACTGTAGAAAATTCTTGTGTTCCTCCATATACGGAGCCACCAAGGCGGAATTCTGTAGAACTGTGTAGTGTGCTTCAGTGAGAGAATGCCCGTCTATACATATTATTTGATGCCCTCCTAGCGTGCCTTTTCCTTCCAGTCTGCCCTTATGTCGCGATTCAGGAACACCAATCGGCTTAAGGTCAGGAATGAAGTCAATACAAAACTCAGTGACCTCCTTATTTCATGGCCCTTCGAGATGCTTCCTTCTGGCCTAGCACGGTTATGAACATATTTCTTCAAGACTCCCATGAACCTTTCAAAGGGGAACATATTGTGTAGAAATACAGGACCCAAAACGTTAATCTCTTCGCAAAGGTGAACTAGGACGTGCGTCATGATGTTGAAGAAGGATGGTGGGAACACCAACTCGAACCTGACAAGACATTGCACCAAATCATTCTATAACCTTGGTATGATTTCTATATCGATTACCTTCTGAGAGATTGCATTGAGGAATGCACATAGCTTCACAATGGCTAATCGAACATTTTCCGGTGGAAGCCCCCTCAATGTAACCGGAAGGAGTTGCGTCATAATCACGTGGCAGTCATGAGACTTTAGGTTCTGGAACTTTTTCTCTGCCATATTTATTATTCCCTTTATATTCGACGAGAAGCCGGACGGTACCTTCATGCTAAGCAGGCATTCGAAGAAGATTTCCTTCTCTTCTTTGGTAAGAGCGCAGCTGGCCTGACCCTGATGTTTGCCGTCTTTTCCGTGCATACGTTGCTGGTCCTCCCGTGCCTTTGGTGTATCTTTTGTCTTCCCATACACGCCCAAAAACCCAATCAGGGTCACGCAAAGATTTTTCGTCACGTGCATCACGTCGATTGCGGAGCGGACCTCTAGGTCTTTCCAATATGGCAGGTCCCAAAATATAGATTTCTTCTTCCACATGGGTGCGTGTCCTCAGCGTCCTTCGGAACAGGTTTTCCGCCAGGACCCTTTCCAAAGATTACCTCCAAATCCTTGACCATATCATGTACATCAGCACCAGTACGGTGGCGAGGCTTCGTCCGGTGATCCGCCTCACCTTTGAAATGCTTGCCTTTCTTTCTTATGGGATGCCTTGTCGGAAGAAATCGACGATGTCCCAGGTACACATTCTTCCTACAACTATCCAAATATATACTGTCGGTATCATCCAAACACTGCGTGCATCCGTGGTATCCCTTGTTTGTCTGTCCTGAAAGGTTACTAAGAGCAGGCCAATCATTGATGGTCACGAACAGCAATGCCTTTAGGTCAAATTCTTCCTGTCCGTGCTCATCCCACGCACGTACACCTGTTCCATTCCACAGCTGTAATAGTTCTTCAACTAATGGCCTTAGGTACACATCGATGTCGTTGCCGGGTTGCTTAGGGCCTTGGATGAGCACTGGCATCATAATGAACTTCCACTTCATGCACAACCAAGGAGGAAGGTTATACAAACATAGAGTCACAGGCCACGTGCTATGGTTGCTGCTATGCTCCCCAAAAGGATTAATGCCATTTGCGCTTAGACCAAACCATACGTTCCTTGGGTCACCTGCAAACTCCTCCCAGTACTTTCTCTCAATTTTTCTCCACTGCGAACCGTCAGCGGGTACTCTCTACTTTCCGTCTTTCTTATGGTCTTCTGCGTGCCACCGCATCGCCTTCGCATGCTCTTCGTTTTGGAACAAACGTTTCAACCATGGTATTATAGGAGCATACCACATCACCTTGGCAGGAATCTTCTTCCTGGGGCGCTCGCCCTCGACATCATCAGGGTCATCGCGACTGATCTTATAACGCAATGCACCGCATACCGGGCAAGCTTTCAAATCCTCGTACTCACCGCGGTAGAGGATGCAGTCATTAGGGCATGCATGTATCTTTTGCACCTCTAACCCTAGAGGGCAGACAACCTTCTTTGCTTCATACGTACTCTTGGGTAATTCGTTGTCCTTTGGAAGCATATTCTTTATCATTACCAGCAACTTTCCAAATCCCTTGTCAGATACACCATTCTCTGCCTTCCATTGTAGCAATTCAAGTGTGGTGCCCAACTTTTTTTTGTCAGCTTCGCAATTCGGATACAACAATTTCTTGTGATCCTCTAACATGCGCTGCAACTTCGTCCTCTCCAGATCACTTGCGCAGTTTCTCTTTGCATCGGCAATGACCCGACCTAGATCATCAGCGGGCTCATCTGATGCCTCTTCTTTAGCTTCTTCCCACATTGCCGGCTCAGCTTCTTCCCCCATTGTTGTATCATCGTATTCAGGGAACCCAAGGCCAGGATAGCCGCCGTTGTCCTCTTCTTCTTCATTGTCTTCCATCATAACCCCTATTTCTCCGTGCTTGGTCCAAACATTATAGTGGGGCATGAAACCGGACTTAACTAGGTGGACGTGAATGGTTTTTGACGTAGAGTAACTGTGACCATTCTTACAGCCAACACATGGACAAGGCATAAAACCATCCGCCCGCTTGTTTGCCTCAGCGGCCCGCAGAAAAGTATGCACGCCATTAATGAACTCGGGAGAGCATCGGTCATCATACATCCATTGTCGGCTCATCTTCATTACACAACACCGAATAGACCAAATTAATACAAGTTCATACATAAAGTTCATACATAAAGTTCATATACAACACTTAATTAAATGCAACATACAAATAACTCTCTAGCTAAAGAATTTAAATGCAACAACAAATGCGATGAAGATCGCAACTAAGGTAACAATTGATCCAACAGCATAATGATACCAAGCCACACTATCAATGGCATATTTTCCAATCTTTCTAATCATCAACCTCATTTTCTCCATCTTGATCTTGTGATCATCGATGACATCGGCAACATGCAACTCCAATTCCATCTTCTCCCCCTCAATTATTTTCAATTTTTCTTTCAAATACTCGTTTTCTCTTTCAACTAAATTTAACCTCTCGACAATAGGGTCGGTTGGAATTTCCGGTTCACATACCTCCTAGATAAAAATATCTATGTCAACTTGATGGGCATAATTTGCCATAAACATGAAATGCAACAACTAGTTTTAAAAGAGAATATACCACATCCGAATCATAACAAGGACGAGGACCGACGGGGACGGATATCAAAACCATGGCACTATGTATAACAAACAACGTACGGGTAAGATAATTATACGATTAACTATATATCCAAATCACACAAACATCAATTTGGTAATGTAAAACATTCATGAACAAGAGCCTCACCACAAGGTGGTGCCGGCAACGGGACGGTGCGGGCGATCGACGGTGGTTACGATGGAGATTTAGAAGGCACTAAGTAAACCACACCTACATATGCAAACTAAGTGTTATTTTTGACCTCAAATTGCATATAAATCAAATACTAGCAAATATAATTCCTCCCGAATTAATCACTATACAAAGCACTGCAAGAGCTAATCTAGCAATGAGAGTTGAAAGGACAAAGTTGCTAACCTTTGTGATCATTTGAATGGAATGGGGCCTTCAAATCTTGACAAATTTTGGGCAAAATTTGTGAGGAGCTCGAGGAAGAGAGGGGAAGAACATAGGAAGTGAGGGGAAAGGGGAAGAACAGAGTGGCTCGGGTGGACGAAGGGTTTATGTACGTCGACCTTTAGTACCGGTTCGTGCCACGAACCGGTACTAAAGGTGCTGGACGGGCCCCAGACCGACAACACCCTGCCACCACCCTCTTTAGTACCGGTTCGTGGCACGAACCGGTACTAATGAGAACGACCGGCTAGCCGTTGGAACCGGCACTAATGGACACATTAGTGCTGGCTCAAAATCAAACCGACACTAATGTGTCTCATATTAGGTCCTTTTTCTACTAGTGCTGGCTCGGATGCCACTGTTGGGGAACGCAGTAATTTCAAAAAAATCCTACGCACACGCAAGATCCATCTAGGTGATGCATAGCAACGAGAGGGGAGAGTGTTGTCTACATACCCTCGTAGACCGAAAGCGGAAGCGTTATATCAATGCGGTTAATGTAGTCGTACGTCTTCACGATTCGACCGATCCTAGCACCGAACGTACGGCACCTCCGTGTTGAGCACACGTTCAGCTCGATGACGTCCCTCGTACTCTTGATCCAGTTGAGGCCGAGGGAGAGTTCCGTCAGCACGACGGCGTGGCGACGGTGATGATGAAGTTATCGGCGCAGGGCTTCGCCTAAGCACTACGACGATATGACCGAGGTGTGTAACTGTGGAGGGTGGCACCGCACACGGCTAAGAAAAATCTTTGAGTGCCTTTGGGGTGCCCCCTGCCCACGTATATAAAGGAGGGAGGAAGAGGAGGCCGGCCCTAGAGGGGGCGCGCCAACGTGTGGGGAATCCTACTAGGACTCCCTAGTCCAAGTAGGAGCAACTAGTTAATGAGCGGTTCGGGAGCGCTCCACGTGAGACAAGTGTCGCGCGCGGAGCGCTCCCGCCAGGGAAAACCAGGTGGCGCGGTTGGTTCCCGGTTTTCCCTTTCCGGTTTGTGGTTTAGTGCGTTTTGCAATTTGACCCTCATACTACCACATTTTTTTGTTTTCCCTTTTTGCGCGAAAACACAAAAAAAATACCAGTTCGCGCGCTTGGTTCCCTGTTTCCCTTTTTCGTTTCCCTTTTTGTTCCCATTATATTTCCGGGTAATGGAGATTTGTGGGGTAGTTACGGGCGGCGACTACCAACACTATCAAATGTGACCTTTCAAGTAACGAAAAAAGCAACTTTTTAATGTAAAACGGCAGTCTTCAGAATTGTTCAATCGTGTGACTTCTTTATAGGCACAGGTGAACACTAGGAGAGGCACGGGTGTAACTTTACTAAATTGAAGAAAAGCGCCTCCGGCGCGAGGGAACATCCTGCTCGCCTTCGGCTCATTTAATTTTCATAAACATCTTGAAGGGGGCGGGCATAGGTCAAAGTGTGTGTTGGTCGTCAAGCGTGCTGGTTCGTGCGGCGCATTGTCCATCACGGTGTGACACGGCGCCTCCGGCGCGAGGGAACCTCCTGCTCGCCTTCGGCTCGTTTAATTTTCATAAACATCTTTAAGCGGGGGCATAGGTCGAAGTGTGTGTTGGTCGTGCAGCGTGTTGGTTCGTGCATCAAGTTGTCCATCGCGGTGTGACACGGCGCGTCCGGCGCGAGGGAACCTCCTGCTCTCCTTCGGCTTGTTTAATTTTCATAAACATCTTGAAGGGGGGGCATAGGTCAAAGTGTGTGTTGGTCGTGCATCATGCTGGTTCATGCGGCGTGTTGGGGAACGTAGTAATTTCAAAAAAATTCCTACGCACGCGCAAGATCATGGTGATGCATAGCAACGAGAGGGGAGAGTGTGTCCATGTACCCTCGTAGACCGAAAGCGGAAGCGTTATGACAACGCGGTTGATGTAGTCGTACGTCTTCACGATCCGACCGATCCAAGTACCGAACGTACGGCACCTCCGAGTTCAGCACACGTTCAGCTCGATGACGATCCCCGGGCTCCGATCCAGCAAAGCGTCGTGGATGAGTTCCGTCAGCACGACGGCGTGGTGATGATGATGATGTTCTACCGGCGCAGGGCTTCGCCTAAACTCCGCGACGATATGACCGAGGTGGAATATGGTGGAGGGGGGCACCGCACACGGCTAAGGAACGATCCGTAGATCAACTTGTGTGTCCATGGGGTGCCCCTACCCCCGTATATAAAAGAGTGGAGGAGGGGAGGGCCAGCCCTCTTCTATGGCGCGCCCTAGGGGAGTCCTACTCCCACCGGGAGTAGGATTCCCCCTTACCTAGTCCAACTAGGAGTCCTTCCATGTATTAGGAGTAGGAGACAAGGAAGGGGAAGAGAGAAGGGAAGGAAGGAGGGGGTGCGGCCCCTCCCCCTAGTCCAATTCGGACTAGGCCATGGGGGGGGGCGCGGCCTGCCCTAGGCAGCCCCTCTCTCTTTCCCGCAGGGCCCAATAAGGCCCAATACTTCTCCCCGGCGAATTCCCGTAACTCTCCGGTACTCCGAAAAATACCCGAATCACTCAGAACCTTTCCGAACTCCGAATATAGTCGTCCAATATATCGATCTTTACGTCTCGACCATTTCGAGACTCCTCGTCATGTCCTCGATCTCATCTGGGACTCCGAACTCCTTCGGTACATCAAAAATCATAAACTCATAATATAACTGTCATCGAAACCTTAAGCGTGCGGACCCTACGGGTTCGAGAACTATGTAGACATGACCTAGAACTATTCTCGGTCAATAACCAATAGCGGGACCTGGATGCCCATATTGGCTCCTACATATTCTACGAAGATCTTTATCGGTCAAACCGCATAACAACATACGTTGTTCCCTTTGTCATCGGTATGTTACTTGCCCGAGATTCGATCGTTGGTATCCAATACCTAGTTCAATATCGTCACCGGCAAGTCTCTTTACTCGTTCTGTAATGCATCATCCCATAACCAACTCATTGGTCACATTGCTTGCAAGGCTTATAATGATGTGCATTACCGAGAGGGCCCAGAGATACCTCTCCGACAATCGGAGTGACAAAACCTAATCTCGAAATACGCCAACTCAACATGTACCTTCGGAGACACCTGTAGTACTCCTTTATAATCACCCAGTTACGTTGTGATGTTTGGTAGTACCCAAAGTGTTCCTCCGGTTAACGGGAGTTGCATAATCTCATAGTTACAGGAACATGTATAAGTCATGAAGAAAGCAATAGCAACATACTAAACGATCAAGTGCTAAGCTAACGGAATGGGTAAAGTCAATCACATCATTCTCCTAATGATGTGATCCCGTTAATCAAATGACAACTCTTTTGTCCATGGCTAGGAAACATAACCATCTCTGATAAACGAGCTAGTCAAGTAGAGGCATACTAGTGGCACTATGTTTGTCTATGTATTCACACATGTATTATGTTTCCGGTTAATACAATTCTAGCATGAATAATAAACATTTATCATGAAATAAGGAAATAAATAATAACTTTATTATTGCCTCTAGGGCATATTTCCTTCAGTCTCCCACTTGCACTAGAGTCAATAATCTAGTTCACATCGCCATGCGATTTAACACCAATATTCATATCTGTATATGATTAACACCCATAGTTCACATCATCATGTTACCAACACCCAAAGGGTTTACTAGAGTCAATAATCTAGTTCACATCGCTATGTGATTAACACCCAAAGAGTACTAAGGTGTGATCATGTTTTGCTCGTGAGAGAAGCTTAGTCAACGGGTCTGTCACATTCAGAGCCGTATGTATTTTGCAAATATTCTATGTCTACAATGCTCTGCACGGAGCTACTCTAGCTAATCGCTCCCACTTTCAATATGTATCCAGATTGAGACTTAGAGTCATCTGGATCGGTGTGAAAACTTGCACCGAGGTAACTTTTACGACGGGCTCTTTTATCACCTCCATAATCGGGAAATATTTCCTTAGTCCTCACTAAGGATATTCTTGACCAATGTCCAGTGATCTACTCCTAGATCACTATTGTACTCCCTTGTCAAATACAGAGCAAGGTATACAATAGGTCTGTTACATAGCATAACATACTTTATAGAACCTATGACTGAGGCATAGGGAATGACTTTTCATTCTCTTTCTATTTTCTGCTGTGGTCGGGATTTCAGTCTTACTCAATTTCATACCTTTGCAACACAGGCAAGAACTCTTTCTTTGACTGTTCCATTTTGAACTACTTCAAAATCTTGTCAAGTTATGTACTCATTGAAAATCTTATCAAGCGTTTTGATCTATCTCAATAGATCTTGATGCTCAATATGTAAGTAGCTTTACTGAGGTCTTTCTTTGAAAAACTCCTTTCAAATACTCCTTTATGCTTTGCAGAATAATTCTACATTACTTCCGATCAACAATATGTCATTCACATATACTTATCAGAAATGTTGTAGTGCTCCCACTCACTTTCTTTTAAATACAGGCTTCACCGCAAGTCTGTATAAAACTATATGCTTTGATCAACTTATCAAAGCGTATATTCCAACTCCGAGATGCTTGCACTAGTCCATAGATGCACATTTTGTTAACACCTTTAGGATCGACAAAACCTCTTGGTTGCATCACATACAACTCTTCTTTAATAACTCCATTAAGGAATGCAGTTTTGTTTATCCATTTGCCAGATTTCATAAAATCCGGCAATTGCTAACATGATTCGGACAGACTTAGCATCGATACGAGTGAGAAAATCTCATCGTATTCAACCCCTTGAACTTGTTGAAAACCTTTTGCAACAAGTCGAGCTTAGTGGATAGTAACACTACTATCAGTGTCCGTCTTCCTCTTGAAGATCCATTTATTTAACATGGCTTGCTGATCATTGAGCAAGTCAATAAAAGTCCATACTTTGTTCGCATACATGGATCATATCTCAGATTTTATGGCCTCAAGCCATTTCGCGGAATCTGGGCTCATCATCGCTTCCTCATAGTTCGTAGGTTCATCATGGTCTAGTAACATGACTTCTAGAACAGAATTACCGTACCACTCTGGTGCGGACTGTACTTTGGAAGACCTACGAGGTTCTGTAGTAACTTGATCTGAAGTTTCATGATCATCATCATTAGCTTCCTCACTAATTGGTGTAGGAATCACTGGAACTGATTTCTGTGATGAACTACTTTCCAATTCGCGAGAAGGTACAAATTACCTTATCAAGCTCTACTTTCCTCCCACTCACTTCTTTCGAGAGAAACTCCTTCTCTAGAAAGGATCCATTTTTAGCAACGAATGTTTTGCCTTTGGATCTGTGATAGAAGGATTACCCAACAGTTTCCTTTGGGTATTCTATGAAGACGCACTTCTCCGATTTGGGTTCGAGCTTATCAGGTTGAAAAACTTTTTCATATAAGCATCGCAACTCCAAACTTTAAGAAACGATAACTTGGGTTTCTTGCTAAACCACAGTTCATATGTTGTCATCTCAACGGATTTAGATGGTGCCCTTTTAATGTGAATGCAGCTGTCTCTAATGCATAACCCCAAAATAATATTGGTAAATCAGTAAGAGACATCATAGATCGCACCATATCCAATAAAGTGCGGTTACGACGTTCGGACACACCATAACGTTGTGGTGTTCCAGGTGGCGTGAGCTGTGAAACTATTCCACACTGTTTTAATTGAAGACCAAACTCGTAACTCAAATATTCGTTTCCGCGATCAGATCGCAGAAATTTTATTTTCTTGTTACGATGATGTTTCCACTTCACTCTGAAATTCTTTGAACCTTTCAACTATTTCAGACTTATGTTTCATCAAGTAGATATACCCATATCTGCTTCAAATCATCTGTGAAGGTCAGAAAATAATGGTACTTGCCATGAGCTTTAACACTCATCGGACTGCATACATCAGTATGTATTATTTCCAATAAGTCAGTTGCTCACTCCATTGTTCCGGAGAACGGAGTCTTTAGTCATCTTGCCCATGAGGCATGGTTCGCAAGCATCAAGTGATTCATAATCAAGTGATTCCAAAATTTCATCAGCATGGAGTTTCTTCATGCGCTTTACACCAATATGACCTAAACGGCAGTGCCACAAATAAGTTGCACTATCATTATTAACTTTGCATCTTTTGGCTTCAATATTATGAATGTGTGTATCACACGATCGAGATCCAACAAACCATTTTCATTGGGTGTATGACCATAGAAGGTTTTATTCATGAAAACAGAACAACAATTATTCTCTAACTTACATGAATAACCATATTGCAATAAACATGATCAAATCATATTCATGCTCAACGCAAACACCAAATAACACTTATTTAGGTTTAACACTAATCCTGAAAGTATAGGGAGTGTGCGGTGATGATCATATGAATCCTGGAACTATTTCCAACACACATCATCACTTCACCCTTAACTAGTCTCTATTTATTCTGCAACTCCCGTTTCGAGTTACTAATCTTTGCAACTGAACTAGTATCAAATACTGAGGGGTTGCTATAAACACTAGTAACGTACACATCAATAACATGTATATCAAATATACTTATGTTCACTTTGCCATCCTTCTTATCCGCCAATCACTTGGGGTAGTACCTCTTCCAGTGACCAGTCTCTTTGCAGTAGAAGCACTTAGTCTCAGGTTTAGGACCAGACTTGGGTTTCTTCACTTGAGCAGCAACTTGCTTGCCGTTCCTCTTGAAGTTCCCGTTCTTTTCCCTTTGCCTTTTTCTTGAAACTAGTGATCTTGTTAACCATCAACACTTGATGCTCTTTTCTTGATTTCTACTTTCGCCGATCTCAACATCGCGAAGAGCTCAGGAATAACTTTCGTCATCCCTTGCATATTATATTTCATCACAAAGTTCTACTAACTTGGTGATGGTGACTAGAGAATTCTGTCAATCACTATCTTATCTAGAAGATTAACTCCCACTTGATTCAAGCGATTGAAGTACCCAGACAATCTGAGCACATGCTCACTAGTTGAGCGATTCTCCTCCATCTTTTAGCTATAGAACTTGTTGGAGACTTCATATCTCTCAACTCGGGTATTTGCTGGAAATATTAACTTCAACTCCTGGAACATCTCATATGGTCCATGACGTTCAAAACGTCTTTGAAGTCCCGATTCTAAGCCGTTAAGCATGGTGCACTAAACTATCAAGTAGTCATCATATTGAGCTAGCCAAACGTTCATAACGTCTGCATCTGCTCCTGCAATAGGTTTGTCACCTAGCGGTGCATCAAGGACATAATTCTTCTTTGCAGCAATGAGGATAAACCTCAAATCACGGATCCAATCCGCATCACTGCTACTAACATCTTTCAACACAGTTTTCTCTAGGAACATATCAAAATAAACATATGAAAGCAACAATGTGAGCTATTGATCTACAACATAATTTGCAAAATACTACCGGGACTAAGTTCATGATAAATTTAAGTTCAATTAATCATATTACTTAAGAACTCCCACTTAGATAGACATCCCTCTAATCCTCTAAGTGATCACGTGATCCAAATCAACTAAACCATGTCCGATCATCACGTGAGATGGAGTAGTTTCAATGGTGAACATCACTATGTTGATCATATCTACTATATGATTCACGCTCGACCTTTCGGTCTCCGTGTTCCGAGGCCATATCTGTATATGCTAGGCTCGTCAAGTTTAACCTGAGTATTCCGCGTGTGCAACTGTTTTGCACCCGTTGTATTTGAACGTAGAGCCTATCACACCCGATCATCACGTGGTGTCTCAGCATGAAGAACTTTCACAACGGTGCATACTCAGGGAGAACACTTCTTGATAATTAGTGAGAGATCATCTTAAAATGCTACCGTCAAACAAAACATAATAAGATGTACAACAGATAAACATCATATGCAATCAAAATATGTGACATGATATGGCCATGATCATCTTGCGCCTTTGATCTCCATCTCCAAAGTACTGTCATGATCTCTATCGTCACCAGCACGACACCATGATCTTCATCATCTTGATCTATATCAATGTGTCATCACATGGTCGTCTCACCAACTATTGCTCTTGCAACTATTGCTATCGCATAGCAATAAAGTAAAGCAATTATTTGGTACTTGCATCTTATGCAACAAAGAGACAACCATAGAGCTTCTGCCAGTCGCCGATAACTTCAACAAAACATGATAATCTCATACAACAACTTATATCTCATCACGTTTTGACCATATCACATCACAACATGCCCTGCAAAAACAAGTTAGACGTCTTCTACTTTGTTGTTGCAAGTTTTATGTGGCTCTTACGGGCTTAAGCAAGAACCAATCTCACCTACGCATCAAAACCACAACGATAGTTTGTCAAATAGACTCCATTTTAACCTTCGCAAGGACCAAGCGTAGCCACACTCGGTTCAACTAAAGTTGGAGAAACTGACACCCGCCAGCCACCTGTGTGCAAAGCACGTCAGTAGAACCAGTCTCGCGTAAGCGTACGCGTAATGTCGGTCCGGGCCGCTTCATCCAACAATACCGCCGAACCAAAGTATGACATGCTGGTAGGCAGTATGACTTATATCGTCCACAACTCACTTGTGTTCTACTCGTGCATATAACATCAAACCATAAAAACCTAGGCTCGGATGCCACTGTTGGGGAACGTAGTAATTTCAAAAAAATTCCTACGCACGCGCAAGATCATGGTGATGCATAGCAACGAGAGGGGAGAGTGTGTCCACGTACCCTCGTAGACCGAAAGCGGAAGCGTTATGACAACGCGGTTGATGTAGTCGTACGTCTTCACGATCCGACCGATCCAAGTACCGAACGTACGGCACCTCCGAGTTCAGCACACGTTCAACTCGATGACGATCCCCGGGCTCCGATCCAGGAAAGCGTCGGGGATGAGTTCCGTCAGCACGACGGCGTGGTGACGATGATGATGTTCTACTGGCGCAGGGCTTCGCCTAAACTCCGCGACGATATGACCGAGGTGGAATATGGTGGAGGGGGGCACCGCACACGGCTAAGGAACGATCCGTAGATCAACTTGTGTGTCCATGGGGTGCCCCTACCCCCGTATATAAAGGAGTGGAGGAGGGGAGGGCCGGCCCTCTTCTATGGCGCTCCCTAGGGGAGTCCTACTCCCACCGGGAGCAGGATTCCCCCTATCCTAGTCCAACTAGGAGTCCTTCCATGTATTAGGAGTAGGAGACAAGGAAGGGGAAGAGAGAAGGGAAGGAAGGAGGGGGTGCGGCCCCTCAACCTAGTCCAATTCGGACTAGGCCATGGGGGGGGGGGCGTGGCCTGCCCTAGGCAGCCCCTCTCTCTTTCCCGCAGGGCCCAATAAGGCCCAATACTTCTCCCCGGCGAATTCCCGTAACTCTTCGGTACTCCGAAAAATACCCGAATCACTCGGAACCTTTCCGAACTCCGAATATAGTCGTCCAATATATCGATCTTTACGTCTCGACCATTTCGAGACTCCTCGTCATGTCCCCGATCTCATCCGGGACTCCAAACTCCTTCGGTACATCAAAACTCATAAACACATAATATAACTGTCATCGAAACCTTAAGCGTGCGGACCCTATGGGTTCGAGAACTATGTAGACATGACCTAGAACTATTCTCGGTCAATAACCAATAGCGGGACCTGGATGCCCATATTGGCTCCTACATATTCTACGAAGATCTTTATCGGTCAAATCGCATAACAACATACGTTGTTCCCTTTGTCATCGGTATGTTACTTGCCCGAGATTCGATCGTCGGTATCCAATACCTAGTTCAATCTCGTCACCGGCAAGTCTCTTTACTCGTTCTGTAATGCATCATCCCGTAACCAACTCACTGGTCACATTGCTTGCAAGGCTTATAATGATGTGCATTACCGAGAGGGCCCAGAGATACCTCTCCGACAATCGGAGTGACAAAACCTAATCTCGAAATACGCCAACTCAACATGTACCTTCGCAGACACTTGTAGTACTCCTTTATAATCACCCAGTTACGTTGTGACGTTTGGTAGTACCCAAAGTGTTCCTCCGGTAAATGGGAGTTGCATAATCTCATAGTTACAGGAACATGTATAAGTCATGAAGAAAGCAATAGCAACATACTAAACGATCAAGTGCTAAGCTAACGGAATGGGTCAAGTCAATCACATCATTCTCCTAATGATGTGATCCCGTTAATCAAATGACAACTCTTCTGTCCATGGCTAGGAAACATAACCTTCTCTCATAAACGAGCTAGTCAAGTAGAGGCATACTAGTGACACTATGTTTGTCTATGTATTCACACATGTATTATGTTTCCGGTTAATACAATTCTAGCATGAATAATAAACATTTATCATGAAATAAGGAAATAAATAATAACTTTATTATTGCCTCTAGGGCATATTTCCTTCACGGCGCGTTGTCCATCGCGGTGTGACACGGCGCCTCCGGCGCGAGGGAACCTCCTGCTCGCCTTCGGCTCATTTAATTTTCGTAAACATCTTGAAGGGGGGTGAGGGAGTCCTGGACTAGGGGGTGTCCGGACAGCCGGACTATCATCGTCAGCCGGACTCCAAGACTACGATGATACAAGATTGAAGACTTCGTCCCGTGTCCGGATGGGACTTTCCTTGGCGTGGAAGGCAAGCTTGGCGATACGGATATGTAGGTCTCCTACCATTGAAACCGACTCTGGGTAACCCTAGCCCTCTCCGGTGTCTATATAAACCGGAGGATTTTAGTCCGTAGGACGAACAACCATTACAACAATCATACCATAGGCTACCTTCTAGGGTTCAACCTCTTTGATCTCGTGGTAGATCCACTCTTGTACTACCCATATCATCAATATCAATCAAGCAGGAGTAGGGTTTTACCTCCATCGAGAGGGCCCGAACCTGGGTAAAAACATCGTGTCCCTTGTCTCCTAATACCATCCACCTAGACGCACAGTTCGGGACCCCCTACCCGAGATCCGCCGGTTTTGACACCGACATTGGTGCTTTCATTGAGAGTTCCTCTGTGTCGTCACCGATAGGCTTGATGGCTTTTCAATCAACAACAACGCCGTCCAGGGTGAGACTTTTCTCCCCGGATAGATTTTCGTATTCGGCGGCTTCGCACTGCGGGCCAATTCACTTGGCCATCTTGAGCAGATCGAAAGCTACGCCCCTGGCCATCAGGTCAGGTTTGGAAGCTTAAACTTCACGGCCGACATCCGTGGAGACTTGATCTTCGACGGATTCGAGCCACAGCCGAGCGTGCCGCGCTGTCACGATGGGGATGATTTAACTCTGCCGCCGAACAGTGCCCTCGAGGCCGCACACAAGTCCGCTCTGACCCATAGTTCGGAGCCGACCGCGCAGATCGAGGACAGGTGGCTGGACACCGCCTCGGGAGCTGCAACTTCCACGGTGATGGAGCCGAATACTGACCTTGTCCCTTATAAAGCTCGTGACTCCGAGGCGCCGGACTCCTTGCCGGACTCCGAACCTCCTGCGCCCCTGCCAATCGAATCCGATTGGGCGCCGATCATGGAGTTCACCGCCGCGGACATCTTTCAGCACTCACCCTTTGGCGACATCCTAAATTCTCTAAAACATCTCTCGTTATCAGGAGAACCCTGGCCGGACTGCGGTTAGGACGGTTGGGATGCGGATGACGAAGAAATTCAAAGCCCACCCACCACCCACTTTGTAGCCACTGTCGATGATCTAACCAACATGCTAGACTATGACTCCGAAGACATCGACGGTATGGACAACAATGCCGGAGACGATCAAGAACCAACGCCTACAGGGCACTGGAAGACCACCTTGTCATACGACATATACATGGTGGACACCCCAAAGGATGGGGACGGTGAAGAAGCAGCGGAGGAGGATTCTTCTAAGAAACAGCCCAAGCGCCGACGTCAGCGGCGCCGCTCTAAATCCCGCCACAGTAAGAATGGAGAGTCCGGCACCGGAGATAATAACACCCCAGAGAGTGCCGAAGACAACCCCCTCCAGCAAGATTCAGCACAGGAGGACGGAGTAGCCAGCCCTCAGGAAAGAGCGGCAGACGAGGAGGACGAAAATTACATGCCTCCCTCCGAAGACGAGGCAAGCCTCAACAACGACGAATTCGTCGTGCCCGAGGATCCCGTCGAACAAGAGCACTTTAAACGCAGGCTAATGGCCACGGCGAACAGCCTAAAGAAAAAGCAGCAACAGCTTCAAGCTGATCAAGACCTGCTGGCCGATAGATGGACCGAGGTCCTCGCGGCCGAAGATTATGAACTCGAACGCCCCTCCAAAAGCTACCCAAAACGCAAGTTGCTCCCCCGACTAGAGGAGGAATCATACAAACCTTCATCACCAGCGCACAATACGGCAGATCGACCACCTCGTGGCCGCGACAGAGAAGCATCCAAACCTTCCGACAGAGCCGTACCCCGGCACCGCTCGAAAAGCACGAAGCCACGGGGGAATGCGCAGGACTTGCGGGATATATTGGAGGATAAGGCAAGACAATCAAGATCCATCTACGGATCACGTGGGCGCCCCACGATCCACGACGACTACCGTCGCGCCGGATACAACAACTCCGGCCGGGCCGAACACAACAGACAACGCTCTCTTGAGCTACGTCGTGATATTGCTCAATACAGAGGCGCCGCACACCCACCATGCTTCACAGACGAAGTAATGGATCATCAAATCCCTGAACGGTTTAAACCCGTAAACATTGAATCCTACGATGGCACAACAGACCCCGCGGTTTGGATGGAAGATTATCTCCTTTATATCCATATGGCCCGCGGCGACGATCTCCACGCCATCAAGTATCTCCCACTCAAGCTTAAAGGACCAGCTCGACATTGGCTTAACAGCTTGCCCGCAGAGTCAATTGGGTGTTGGGAGGACCTGGAAGCCGCATTCCTCGACAACTTCCAGGGCACATATGTGCGACCACCAGACGCCGATGACCTAAGCCACATAATTCAGCAGCCAGACGAATCAGCCAGATAGTTCTGGACACGGTTCTTAACAAAGAAAAATCAAATCGTCGACTATCCGGATGCAGAGGCCCTCGCAGCCTTCAAACATAACATCCGTGACGAGTGGCTGGCCCGGCACCTAGGACAGGAAAAGTCGAAATCCATGGCAGCCCTCACATCACTCATGACCCGCTTCTGTGCGGGAGAGGACAACTGGCTAGCTCGCAGCAACATCCTCAGCAAAAATGCTGGCAGTCCGGATACTAAGGACCACAATGGCAGGTCGCGTCGAAACAAACGCCGCGTTAACGGCGATAACAATGCGGACACGGCAGTCAACGCCGGATTCAAAGGCTCTAAACCCGGTCAGCGGAAGAAGCCATTCAAAAGAACCACTCCGGGTCCGTCCAATTTGGACCGAATACTCGACCGCTCTTGCCAGATACATGGCACCCCCGAAAAGCCAGCTAACCACACCAACAGAGATTGTTGGGTATTCAAGCAGGCATGCAAGTTAATTGCGGAAAACAATGACAAGGGGCTACATAGCGACGACGAGGAGGAGACCCGGCCGCCAAACAGTAGAGGACAGAAGGGTTTCCCCCCACAAGTGCGGATGGTAAATATGATATACGCAACCCACATACCCAAGAGGGAGCGGAAGCGTGCACTTCGGGACATATATGCGATGGAGCCAGTCGCCCCGAAGTTCAATCCATGGTCCTCTTGCCCAATCACTTTTGATCGAAGGGACCATCCCACCAGTATCCGCCATGGAGGATTCGCCGCATTGGTTTTAGACCCAATCGTCGATGGATTTCACCTCACTAGAGTCCTCATGGATGGCGGCAGCAGCCTGAACCTGCTTTATCAGGATACAGTGCGCAAGACGAGCATAGACCCCTCAAGGATTAAACCTACAAAGACGACCTTCAAAGGCGTCATACCAGGTGTCGAGGCCAATTGTACAGGCTCAGTCACACTGGAAGTGGTCTTCGGATCCCCGGATAATTTTCGAAGCGAGGAGTTAATCTTCGACATAGTCCCGTTCCGCAGCGGCTATCACGCCCTGCTCGGACGAACCGCATTTGCAAAGTTCAATGCAGTACCGCATTATGCATACCTCAAGCTCAAGATGCCAGGCCCTCATGGAGTCATCACGGTCAACAGAAACACTGAACGCTCCCTCCAAATGGAGGAACACACAGCGGCTCTCACAGCGGAAGTACAGAGCAGCCTCTTAAGGCAATTTTCGAGTCCGGCCGTTAAAAGACCGGACATGATTAAACGCGCTTGGAGTAACATACACCAAGACCCCCTGGCACGTTCCGAGCACGCGTAGCAATGCGACCCCAACCCCAGCCCTAGCATGATTGCAAGACCAGCTTTTTGCGTACATCATTACGCTCTGGAGATACCTTGGGCATAGGGGGAAGGGCACGACCACGACAGGCCCAGAGTGCGGCTCAACCACACCAGGGGCTCCTAAGTGTGTCGCTATTTTTTTTTCCTTTTTTTATCCACATGACTCCATTCACAAGAGGCCCTGTCCGGCAGTAGATCTGCCGAACTCACGATGCAACAGCCAGGGAGGAACAAGTGCTACGACGAACACTCAGGTGGTCTCCATTACGAGCATTAAATCTGTTTATTACACCATTCCGCAGCCCACCCCTTGAGGGGGACATGTTTAAAATAGTCCACTCCCTTGCTTACCGCACTATTTGTATCGTTCCGCACTCATGGCAGAATTCCTTGAATAAACAATACATCACTTTTTCGCTTATAATTGCATTCCTTTATTTATATATATGTTCATTTATGACATATTGCATCCGTACAATTTGGTACGGCCGAATACACCAGGGGCTTATGTTCCCCGCATTATGGTGTGAAGTCCGAACACTTTCACAAGTGCGGCACCCCGAACTTATAGCACTATATGCATCGGCTCCGAATCATATCTTGGGTCAATAGTTGGGTTTGCCCGGCTCCCATGTTTTGGTACCTTACGTTCCGTTCCGTCGGCTAAGGTAGCACTGGGAGAACCACTGCGATTGCGCCCCGGTTGAGCTGGGCGAGCGCCTCAGTGGAGAAAGCTAAAACTGACTGTCATGATAAGGCGAGAGCTGGTCGCTGTTTGAGAGGTCTTTTCGAGTCCTTAAAGACTTATGCCGCTTAGAGCGAGGAACCGGCTGTGTCCGGCCAAGGCATGGATAGCGCCCAGAATTCGGTCTTCCGAACACTAGGGGCTTCGCCGAAATTTAAAATTATAGAATTCTATGGCTAAGTGAGAGTGTTCAAGCATCATAAGTCCGGTTGCCTTGTTCGTTGTGTTGAGCGCCTCCCTAGATGGACCCAAAAATGGGAACAAGAGCGCTCAAGTTTATCCCGAACACCCCAGCACTCGTGGCATGGGGGCTGAAGCCGACGACTTGCCATCTCTCAGATTTGATAAACGGCCGCACAGAAGGTAATATTTTAAATCACATAAGCGTTGCTTAGCGCATATGAATAAAGTTTTCAGCGCATAGGATAACACATTGCGAGTCTACTAAAAAATTACATCTCTGGGGCACTCATCCGCAATCTTGCGGGCACCCTTCAGGACAGTCTTATAGTACATTTCGGGCGTACGATACTCCTTGCCCGCCGGCGGCGCGTCCGTCAGAAGCCTCTCAGCATCTAGCCTGCCCCAGTGCACCTTTGCGCGGGTAAGGTCCCGACGGGCACCTTCAATGCAGGCGGAGCGCTTGATGACCTCCACCCAAGGGCACGCATCCACCAGCCGCCGCACGAGGCCGAACTAGCTCCCAGGCATGGCCTCTCCAGGCCACAGCCGGACTATGAGGCCCTTCATGGCCTGCTCGGCTACCTTGTGGAGCTCGACCAGCTGCTTCAGCTGGTCGCTAGGGGGCACCGGATGTCCGGCCTCAGCATACTGAGACCAGAAGACCTTCTCCGTTGAACTCCCCTCCTCGGCCCGGTAGAATGCGGCAGCATCGGATACGCTGCGAGGCAGATCTGCAAACGCTCCTGGAGAGCTCCGAATCCGGGTAAGTAACAGGTAATTTACATTCACATGCTTGCTTTGCATGAAAAATGCCTTACCCACCGCTATTTTCTTCACCGCCTCAATCTCCTGGAGGGCCTTATGGGCTTCGGCCTTAGCGGCTTTGGCACTTTCAAGAGCCGAGGCAAGCTCGGTGTCGGTGTCAAAACCGGCGGATCTTGGGTAGGGGGTCCCGAACTGTGCGTCAAGGTTGGATGGTAACAGGAGACAGGGGACACTTTGTTTTACCCAGGTTCGGGCCCTCTCGATGGAGGTAAAACCCTACTCCTGCTTGATTAATATTGATGATAAGGGTAGTACAAGAGTAGATCTACCACGAGATCAAGGAGGCTAAACCCTAGAAGCTAGCCTATGGTATGATTGTTGTATGATGAAGTTGTCCTACGGACTAAAACCCTCCGGTTTATATAGACACCGGATAGGGTTAGGGTTACACAGAGTCGGTTACATGGGGAGGAGATCTTGAATATCCGCATGCCTAGCTTGCCTTCTACGCCAAGGAAAGAACCTTCCGGACACGGGACGGAGTCTTCGGTCTTGTATCTTCATAGTCCTGGAGTCCGGCGGGAGATATAGTCCGGCTATCCGAACACTCCCTAATCCAGGACTCCCTCAGTAGCCCCTGAACCTGGCTTCAATGACGAGTCCGGCGCGAGAATTGTCTTCGGCATTGCAGGGCGGGTTCCTCCTCCAAGTTCTTCAAGAAGACGAGTAACACCAAAAATAGTGTCAGGCTCTGCAAAATAAGTTTCCACGTATTGCCATATAGAAAATAATGTTAACACAAATCTAATCTGCTGACGTATCTCGCGATGCATCATAACATCACGGCCAAGCCTTCTGTGGAGTATTTTACTGTTGCATCGCCGCACTTTTAACGAGGTGGTTTCCTTGGCACGTCTTATCGAAGCAGAGATCGTGCACCCCTTTTAGCGGGATTCTCATTAATACGGACGTGGGTAACCCAACCGTGCCCGTTAGCATGTTTGCCTTGATTAAAGGCTAGTCCCAAACGGTAACGGGGAGGGCTCTTGGTATTCAACCTTTTATAAAGAGACCAGGGCCCCGTCCTCTCTTTTATTCTCAAAACGAGATCGCCCGTCGCCTCGAGTTCCAACACCCTTGGCTTCTAGATTTCGGGCATACCGAACCTTCAACAATGTCCGGTTCCGATCTTCAGGGTCGGTGGATGCCCTCCTCCGTTACGAGGGAGGACATATTGAAGTTGAGGAAAGCTAGGTTTCTGACCAGCGAGATTCCGCACAGGTTTCCCGCTCTAGGGCAAGTGAGTCCCAGCCCTCAGCCAGGTGAGAGCGTAGTATTCGTCTCCCACTTCCTCCGGGCATTAGGTTTCCCAACGGATCCTTTCATTAGGGGGCTGATGTTTTATTATGGGCTAGAATTTCACGACCTAGCCCCGGAGTCCATCCTCCATATCTCCTCTTTCATAGTTATGTGCGAAGCATTCCTCCATGTTACCCCTCACTTCGGACTATGGCTCAAGACCTTCAAAGTCGAACCGAAGATGATCGAGGGGCGCCAAGCAGAGTGCAGAGGTGCTGTTATAAAAAGGAAGGTTGGTTCCCCCTGGCCCGAGGGTGTTCTTCAAGAAGAGCTCGGCTTGTGGCAACAGGAGTGGTTTTACATCACATCTCCTCGGGCCACCAAATGGGTGGCGCCTACCGCTTTTCGCTCAGGCCCTCCACCACGGCTAGCGTCGTGGGTCAGTACGGGGCTAAATCGGGGTTTACCCAAGGACGTTTCTTTGCTTCAGGACCGCATTAAAGATCTCCTGGAAGAAGGCCTCACCCTGGTCAAAGTGACGCAGGTCATGCTAATCCGCCGGACTCTGCCCGGCCAACGTCGCCCCCTTCGTTTGTGGGAGTTTAACCCAGAGGGACCACGAGTCCTTCAAAATTATATGGGCGTAACGCCTATGGAGATGTATGAACTATTCTTCGGATCGCGAGAAGCGAATCCGGACTTGACCGAGGATGCGGGTTTAAGCTGCAACCGCCCGGACGCTCAGGTAAGTGATCTTGTATTCGGACCTCTGATCTGCCTAATTAACCTGCATGCTGACAGCATTTCTTCTTTTGAGCAGGAGTGGATAGAAAAGACAAAGCGGATCCGGTGTCCGGATCCCCTTCCCGAAACCAGGCTAGATCCCGAGCTAGTCAGGATGCTTGAAGTAGTGCCTTTGGAGGAAAACAAGGGGGCCGACAAGGAAACCATGACCTCTTCGAAAGAGGACACCCCAAAGGGTGGAATTGAAGGTTCCCCTTCTAAGGGAAAGAAGAGGGCCGCCTCTGATAACCCGGAAGTTCAAACTTCAAAGCGGCGGAAAGAATCCAAGTCAGAGGGCCCGTCGCCGAGGAGCCCCTCGGCCGAACTAAATCCACAAAGGGAACAGCCCTCCAAAGAGCTGTAAGTAGAGGATAAATTACCTTTAAGGGGGATCCTTTATTTATATCTGAGAAGCTTTAACCGAAACCTTACTTTTGTAGTTCGGATCTCGACCTTTCTCAGCAGAACTCATCGTCGGGGGATCTCCTTCCGGAGATGATGGAGAGCGAAACGCCCCCTACCTCTGTATCGCCTAGCAAGGCGGACGACGCCGAGGTGTCGTCACAGAGGATTTCTCTAAATCTGCCAGAAGCAGAAGGTGATCGTATGATCCCTCTGGGTTCCCCACCCCCCACCTCCGAAGAGGGCCATGAGACAAGTCCGGCGCCGACTGGTGTTCGGCCGGGGGAGCTGAAGGTCTTGGCAGGCCGAGCCTCTATCTCAGAAGAGCATCGTGTGTTAATGCACTCGGTGATTGAGCAAATTACAGCCGCGGGAAGCGGGCTGAACGAGGCCGTCAAGAGTCTATTGACGGGCTTTGAGGTGCGTTTTTAGATAACGAGCCTTATTTCGCATAATAACATGCATCCTGTGTAGATAGTAGCCCCTGAGACTCTGTGTGGCGCAAAAATGTGCGCCATGCAGAGGATCTAAATCCCAGGTACCTAAGATGGTGTCCTGTATGTGCAGGCGGCTAATTGTCCGGGGTCAAGCCGGACTCAGGAATATGCCGAAATGAAACGGCAACTTGACGAGGCAGAAGCCGACATCGCGCTGGTTAACCAGCGGCTTGATGAAACTCAAGGTATTCGTACTTCTTGGCGAGTATTAGTAAGAGGAGTTATAGTTTAATATCTTACCTTGTGTATGCTTGATGCAGATGGTGCGGCCGCCGTTGAAGGACTTAGGGCCGAACTCGCCAAGGCGAAGAACCAAGCCAGAGAAAGCGATGCGGCCGCCAGGAAAGCTCGTGAAGAGCTAAAGGCCGAACAGGCTGCCCACTGCCGAAGCAGGGAGGAAATGGCGAAAATTGCCATAGAGTTAAAGAACGCTACTGATCGTTGCAAGTATCTTGAGGAAGAAGGTCTAGTTCGGCAGACGGATTTGGATAAGGCAGTTGCTGACCTCAAGGACGCCCGCTCTGCGGCGAGAGCGACAAGGGAAGAGCTACGTCAAGCCGGACTGATTGCGGATGGAAAGCCCTTCTTGCTGCGGAGAAGATTTTGTGATCCGAGGTTTGCCCTGTTGGACCAAGCGTGGAGCGTGAAGGACATCTACCTGGATTTGGCGGCTAGTGCTGCCGATGCGGCCAGGTACTTTCAAGATAAGGAGAATCATGGAGTGGAGAAACTCTTATGGTCGCAGTTTACCAATCCAGGGCGTCCACTTGCAGTGGACGATCGCCTAGCCCAGTGGGCCGAGCTGAATAGACTGTCCGGACTCGCCATGACATATGCCATGGATTGCTTATGCCCGGGCGGATCGAAGCCGACAAGTTATTTTAATTTGGTGCAGCAGTTCCTTGACGTGGTGCCTCGATTAGAAGCTGTGAAGAGGTCAGCGTGCATAGAGGGCGCTCGGCTAGCTCTTGCCCGTGTTAAGACATATTGGGCGGATATGGAGCCTGCCATTGTTGCGTCTCGTGATTCGGCTGGAAGCCAGATACCTGCCGAACAGTATTTTGAGGAAGTCCTCGCAGGCGCTCGTATAATAGAGACGCAGTGCTCGAAAGATGCTGCATTATGACAGCATGTGTAATCAGTAGTTTTTGTAATTGGCATATTTTAGACTTGTGCCTTCAAGTTAAAACCTCTCCTGTGCGGCCGTTTTAATATATATATATAAATTCTGAAAGATTGCAGTCGTTGGCTTCAGCCCCCACGCACATAGTGCGGGGGTGCGCGCTGAAAACGCAATATCACACTTAATCCAACGTCTTGGTCCCAAGGGAGGTGATAGCGCATCGGGCTAGGCAATCCGGACTATAATGCTTTAACACTTTCACTTAGCCAGAGGAGCTTGATAGTGGGACTCTTTAGGTAGCCCTGTAGTGGCAACTGCGCTCGCCCGAATTCGGGGCGCATGTAAGCCTGACCGGGAAGCGGCCCTTCGTCAAAGCGAAGGAGTTTCGAACAACCCCCATAGGTCATCGAGTGGCGACCAGTCTCTCGCTACATCATGACAGTCTGTTTTAGCTTTCTCTACTAAGGCACTCGCCCGGCCGAACCGGGGTGCAATCGCAGTAGTTCTCCTGGAGCTACCTTAGCCGACAGAACGGAACGTAAGGTGGCCGAACACAGGAGCCGGGCAAACCCAACATATGACCAAAATCATGACTCGGAGCTGATGCATATAGTGCCAAAACTCGCGACGCCGAACACTCCCTAAGGTGTTCGGTCTTTGTAGGTGTGTGCGGAACGACACCCTCTCCCTTTTTACATGAAAAAGAAAGGAAAAAAGCCCTTCGTGTCCAGGTACGAGCAATAATTCTGGCGTGGCTACATGCCAAGACGCCATTCTCCACCTTGGTTATGATAAAATGAACCAGGGGATGTATAACAGCAAGAGGCAGTAAAAAAGGTTTACGCAGGGCCTTAATCTTAAAAAGAAACCTTTGAGCGGGTCCCTACTGCACGTCTGCGCCTGTGTCTCCGCTGTGCCGTGTCCTGGACGGGCGCCGTACGACATTCATCTGTAAAAGAGAAGAATTTTTATTGAAAATAGGTCGTGCGGGACAAAAGAAATAATAAGCAAAGTATGAAGTAAAAAAGAAATGAAGTTGAGATTTATTGTCTCTGTGTTCAGCCCCTGGTGTGGCGTGATGAGCCTACGATGGTAATGGGGCTCTTGCCGAACTTATGGAGTCCGGGTCTGCGGCCTTCTGTGTCTTTTTTGAAAAAATCTGTTTGACTGGCGAGGCCATCTTGTTGTGCGGCTGTTGAAGCCGCCGCACAGTCCTCCTTTTGGAGGAGACGCATTTTAGTGTGTTCCCTTTAAAGAGATGATGCCTCGAGGACCTGGCATCTTTAGCGTGAGGGATGCGTAATGCGGTATGGCGTTAAAGCGCGCGAAGGCTCCTCGTCCCAGCAGTGCTTGATAGCGACTTGAAAACGGAACTATGTGGAAGATTAACTTTGCGCGACGAAAGTTATTGGCAGAGCCAAATATAACTGTCATCCGGATAAAACCCATGCAATGGGTGTCCGGACCGGGCACTACCCCTTGGAAGGAGGTTTTACTGTGATGGATTCTTGCTGGGTTTATGCCCATGCTGTGAATTGTGTCTTGATATATCAAGTTTAGTCCACTGCCCCCGTCCATAAGGACATTGGTAAACTGGAATCCGTCTATTATTGGTTTAAGTACCAAGGCAGTTCGTCCCGCATGCTTGATGTTTCGAGAATAATCTATTTTATTGAAGATGATTGGCTTTAAAGACCAACGGCGGGACGTCTGAGGTTTAGGCTTGAAAATGGGGACCTTTATGGGTGCCTCATGCCTTGTAATGTGAAGTGAATTCACTGTTTTGACTTCTTGTGGGAAGTTCTTCTGCTTCCTGGTGTGCTGTTCTGGGGATTCGCCTTCCTCCTCGCTAGGTGTGTCGAGCCCCTTGTGTTCGGCGTTGAGCCTTCCGGACTGTTTGAAAACCCAACAGTCTCTGTGGGTATGATTAGCAGGTTTCCCAGGAGTGCTGTGTATTTGACATATCCTGTCCATGATTCTCTGTAGGCTGGACGGATCTTCCCTATTATCCGGAGGGGTTTGTTTTGTCTGATTTGAGTGTTTGAATCCGGCGTTGACTGCCGTGCTCTTCAGATTTTTCTTTTTGGATTTGCGATGGTCTTTATTTCGTCGCGGCTTCCCATTTCCATTTCTGATTTCTGATGTACTTGGGTCGCTGGGGCTGCATCGTGCCAACCAGCTATCCTCTCCCGCACAGAAGCGGGTCATGAGGCTTGTGAGGGCGGCCATTGTTCTTGGTTTTGCCTGGCCGAGGTGCCTGGCTAGCCATTCGTCTCGGACGTTGTGTCTGAAAGCCGCTAGGGCATCGGCGTCCGGACAATCCACTATTTGATTCTTTTTAGTGAGGAACCTGTTCCAGAACTGCCGAGCTGATTCGCCGGACTGCTGGGTTATGTGACTGAGGTCGTCTGCATCCGGGGGACGGACGTAAGTCCCTTGAAAATTTGCTCGGAAAGCGTCCTCCAGGTCGTTCCAACTTCCGATTGTATTTTCGGGAAGGCTTTTAAGCCAGTGCCGAGCTGGCCCTTTGAGCTTAAGAGGTAAATATTTTATGGCATGGAGATTATCTCCTCTAGCCATATGTATGTGGAGGATATAATCCTTGATCCAGACTCCGGGGTCTGTTGTTCCATCGTATGACTCTATGTTGACGGGTTTAAACCCTTCTGGGAATTCATATTCCAGAACCTCATCGGTAAAACATAAAGGGTGTGCGGCGCCCCTGTATTTGGTTGCGCCGGATTCTGATGGCGTGCAGTGCGCACTTCTCGTAGGAGCATGTCGTCTTTGTCCGTAAATAGATCGGACTAGTGCGTGATGCGGATCTTTGATTGGATCGCATGCCGCATTGTGTGCGGCGCCGTTTGCCATTTTGAGGTGATTGGTAGGTCGTCTATCCGACCGCGCAGCCTTTTTAATTTTCGTATTTGGGGGTTCTAGGGCCTCCTGATCGAATTCGGGCAGTAGTTTCCTCTTCGGATAGCTTTTCGTTTGGGAGCTGCCGCTGTATTTGTCTGCGGTCTTGATTATTGTGCTCCATCTTGTCTTGAGTGCCTTTTCCGCCGTCTTCAGCTTTTGCTTCTGTTTTTTCGGGCTGCATATTGTGGCCGCGAGCCTCTCTTGGAGATTCTTCTTCTCCATGTTTTCGTGCCCAAACGGCTGTTCGGGGACATGTTCGTCATCTGCCGAATCGTCCCGCTCTAAGGCAGGGTCTTGTTCGGGGCGGGGTTTAGCTCGGCGCTTTAGTCGCCGCTTTGAGTGCTCCTCGGAGGGTTTACCCTTCCTTTCGCCCCCTTTGTCCTCATTGTCGGTATTTTCCGGTGTATCCACCATTAGTACGTCATTGTGTGCGGTGGGTATCCAGTGCCCTGTGGGTGCTGGTTCCGGTTCGTCTCCGGATTCGTCGTTCATGTCGACGAGGTCGTCGGAGTCAAAATCTAGCATGTCGGTTAGGTCATCGACAGTGGCTATTAAGTGGGTGGTGGGTGGGCTTTGAATTTCTTCATCGTCCGAATCCCAACCTCGCAGGCCATAGTCCGGCCTGGGCTCTCCTGATAAAGAGAGAGACTTGAGAGAATTCAGGATGTCATCAAAAGGTGAACACTGAAAGATATCCACGGCGGTGAACTCCATTATAGGCGCCCATTCGGATTTGATCGGCAGGGGCGTAAAGGGCCCGGAGTCCGGAGAAGAATCCGGCTCCTCAGAGTAATGGGCAGCGCGGAGTGCGGGGTCGGCGTTCGGCTCAACCGCCTTTAACGTCGCAGCCCCTGAGGTGACGTCCAACCGCTCTTCCTCAACGAACGCAGCGGACTCCGAATCTATGGTCGGGGCCGGAGCGTGTGCGTCCTCCAGGACACTGTTCGGGAGCAGAGTTATATCGTGCTCTTCTTGACAGTGCGGCACGCTTGGCTGTGGCTCGAATCCGTCGAAGATCAAGTCTCCGCGGATATCCGTCGTGTGGTTTAAGCTTCCAAACCTGACTTGATGGCTAGGGGCGTAGCTTTCGATCTGCTCCAGATGGCCAAGCGAATTGGCTCACAGAGCGAAGCCGCCAAAGACGAAGATCTGTCCGGGGAGAAAATTCTCACCCTGGACCTTATCGCTGTCGATGATCAAAGGAGCCATCGAACCTAAAGGCGACGACACAGAGGAACTCTCAATGAAAGCACCAATGTCGGTGTCAAAACCGGCGGATCTCGGGTAGGGGGTCCCGAACTGTGCGTCAAGGTTGGATGGTAACAGGAGACAGGGGACACTTTGTTTTACCCAGGTTCGGGCCCTCTCGATGGAGGTAAAACCCTACTCCTGCTTGATTAATATTGATGATAAGGGTAGTACAAGAGTAGATCTACCACGAGATCAAGGAGGCTAAACCCTAGAAGCTAGCCTATGGTATGAT
The DNA here is from genome assembly GCA_032464435.1 of Aegilops umbellulata. NCBI lineage: Eukaryota > Viridiplantae > Streptophyta > Magnoliopsida > Poales > Poaceae > Aegilops > Aegilops umbellulata. The sequence goes on along the minus strand of CP136056.1, from coordinate 472,018,422 downwards.
TGTTGTATGATGAAGTTGTCCTACGGACTAAAACCCTCCGGTTTATATAGACACCGGATAGGGTTAGGGTTACACAGAGTTGGTTACATGGGGAGGAGATCTTGAATATCCGCACGCCTAGCTTCCCTTCTACGCCAAGGAAAGAACCTTCCGGACACGGGACGGAGTCTTCGGTCTTGTATCTTCATAGTCCTGGAGTCCGGCGGGAGATATAGTCCGGCTATCTGAACACCCCCTAATCCAGGACTCCCTCACTCGGACTCTTGAGTCTTCGAGTCGCGCCCCAAACTCTCATGCTTTTCCATGAGAGCCTGGAGCTCTTGCTGCACCTCCGGCACCCGCGCCTCCTGCTTCTCTCGCTCCGCCCGTTCCGCGGCTGCATTGCGTTCGGCCGCGGACACGGCCTCCTTCAGGGTCGCCACCTCGTTCGTGGCCCCTGTAGTACCCACGTTATCCTTGTTATTTCCATTGCAACCTAAATCCTTTTCTGTAAGGTACAAATTTCAAAGTGGTGTTACTCATCTTCTTTGTCCTCGAGCTGCTTCTTGGCAAGGCCGAGCTCTTGCTCGGACCGCTCGAGGTCCTGCTTCAAAGCACCGACCTCAGCAGTCAGTGCGGCAGAGGTCAGCAGCGCAGCCTGCAAACCCATATTGACATAATTTTTAGCACTCCTGCGTATATCTTTTTTAGATCCTCAGTCCGGTTTTTCTTTTCGAACACCGGACCGAGCATCAGGGGCTACTATCTATGCGGTATCACATTACATATTTTAAACTTCTTACCTCAAAGCCCGTTAGAAGGCTACTGCAGGCTCCGGTCAGCCCGCTCTTGGCGAGCTGAACCTTCTGAATCACCACACTCATAATAGTGCGGTGCTCTTCCTCGATGGAAGCGCTGTTGAGCGCCTCCAACAAGTTGTCCGGCGCCTCCGGTTGGACGGAGGCTGCCGGTGTCACAGTCTTGCCCTTCTTGCGAAGGGGCCCCTGCCGGACTCCGGAACCACTGCGGGTTCCAGCGCGGAGTCCGGCACGAAGTCCGGGAGGTTGCCTTGTGGCACCTCCGGAGCCTCCCCCTCCTGGAGGGTCCCCTCCTGGGATCCCACCTCGGCGTCCTCAGCTTCGCGAGGGGTGGAGGCGGTCGGAATGGAATCTACATCCGACGGGGCCAAGGACCCGCTGGATGAAGCGGGAAGATCCTCCTCAGCCGGGCTACAGATAGTATGCGGCATTAGAAGGACACTACGTGGCACGAAAAAGGAATTACGAATCACTCAGGAGTCCGGATACTTACGATCTCGCCAGGGGCTTGGCCCTTGAAGGCCACTCCTCGTCGCCGTCATTGGCGTTGGCGGAGCTGTCCGGGGGAAGGGTCCTTCCCCTCTTGGACCCTTCGGCCTCCCCCATTGGGGAAGCCTTCCTTTTCCTCTCTCCCCCCGTCCGGGGGAGAGTCCTCTTTCTCCTCCTCGTCTTCAGGGGAGGAGTCCGCCTCGGAGCCATCGGACGATGAGTCCGATATCACCTGGCGCCGGGAACTTCTTCGAGTTCCCGTGGCCTTCTTCTCCGGCACCACATAAAGTGCCGGGACTAGCAGCCCCGTTAAACGGGCATCCGCTGGTTCTTCGGGGAGGGGAGCCGGACAGTTCACCAGTTCGGACGTCCTCTGCCAGTCCTGTTAAAGGCATTGGGAGTTTTAGGTCCCGCATAGAGTCAAACTATGAAAGAAATAAGTGTCCCGTAAAGGATAACAAAGCTTACCTCGCCGGCTGGGCGCTTGGTGCTGAATCCGCGATCTTCAGTCGCGGATGCGGGGGCTTCTCCGCCCTTAAACAACACCCTCCAAGCGGCTTCGTACGTTGTATCAAAGAGCCCGCTCAGGGTCCGGTGTTGTGCCGGATCGAACTCCCACAAATTAAAGGCCCGTTGTTGGCAGGGGAGAATCCGGCGGACGAGCATGACCTGGATCACATTGACAAGCTTGAGTTTCTTGTTCACCAAGGTCTGGAGACAGGACTGGAGTCCAGTTAGCTCCGCCGAACTACCCCATAGCAAGCCCTTCTCTTTCCAGGAGGTGAGCTGCATGGGGACGCCAGATCTAAATTCGGGGGCCACCGCCCATTTAGGGTCACGCGGCTCGGTGATATAGAACCACCCCGATTGCCACCCTTTGATGGTTTCCACGAAGGCGCCCTCGAGCCAGAGGACGTTGGGCATCTTGCCCACCATGGCGCCTCCGCACTCCGCTTGGACGCCCTTCACTACCTTCGGCTTGACATTAAAGGTTTTCAGCCACAAGACGAAGTGGGACTGGATGCAGAGAAAGGCCTCACACACGACGATAAACACCGAGATGTTGAGGATGAAGTTTGGCGCCAGATCGTGGAAGTCCAGGCCGTAGTAGTACATGAGCCCCCGGACGAAGGGATGAAGTGGGAAGCCCAGTCCGCGGAGGAAGTGGGGAAGGAATACGACCCTCTCATGGGGCCTGGGGGTGGGGATGAGCTGCCCCTTGTCGGGCAGCTGGTGCGCGATGTCGCCGGACAGGTATCCGGCGCCGCGTAGCTTCTCGATGTGCCCCTCCGTAATAGAGGAGGCCATCCACTTGCCTCCCGCTCCGGACATGGCTGGAGAAGGTTGAGACGAGATGTGCGGGCTTGGGCGCTGGAGCTCGAGTGCGCAGAGATGGATAAGCAAAGGAGGAAGAAGGCGTAGGTAAAAAGGTGGATCCTTATCCCCTTATATATGAAGGAAATATGCCCTAGAGGCAATAATAAAGTTATTATTTATTTCCTTATATCATGATAAATGTTTATTATTCATGCTAGAATTGTATTAACCGGAAACATAATACATGTGTGAATATATAGACAAATAGAGTGTCACTAGTATGCCTCTACTTGACTAGCTTGTTAATCAAAGATGGTTATGTTTCCTAACCATGGACAAAGAGTTGTTATTTGATTAACGAGATCACATCATTAGTTGAATGATCTGATTGACATGACCCATTCCGTTAGCTTAGCACCCGATCGTTTAGTATGTTGCTATTGCTTTCTTCATGACTTATACATGTTCCTATGACTATGAGATTATGCAACTCCCGTTTACCGGAGGAACACTTTGTGTGCTACCAAACGTCACAACATAACTGGGTGATTATAAAGGTGCTCTACAGGTGTCTCCAAAGGTACTTGTTGGGTTGGCGTATTTTGAGATTAGGATTTGTCACTCCAAATGTCGGAGAGGTATCTCTGGGCCCTCTCGGTAATGCACATCATTTAAGCCTTGCAAGCATTGCAACTAATGAGTTAGTTGCGAGATGATGTATTACGGAACGAGTAAAGAGACTTGCCGGTAACGAGATTGAACTAGGTATTGGATACCGACGATCGAATCTCGGGCAAGTAACATACCGATGACAAAGGGAACAACGTATGTTGTTATGCGGTCTGACCGATAAAGTTCTTCATAGAATATGTAGGAACCAATATGGGCATCCAGGTCCCGCTATTGGTTATTGACCGGAGACGTGTATCGGTCATGTCTACATTGTTCTCGAACCGTAGGGTCCGCACGCTTAAGGTTTCGATGACAGTTTTATTATGAGTTTTGATGTACCGAAGGAGTTCGGAGTCCCGGATGAGATCGGGGACATAAAGAGGAGTCTCGAAATGGTCGAGACGTAAAGATCGATATATTGGACGACTATATTCGGAGTTCGGAAAGGTTCCGAGTGATTCGAGTATTTTTCGGAGTACCGGAGAGTTACGGGAATTCGCCGGGGAGAAATATTGGGCCTTATTGGGCCCTGCGGGAAAGAGAGAGTTGCTGCCTAGGGCAGGCCGTGCACCCCCCCATGGCCTAGTCCGAATTAGACTAGGGGGAGGGGCCACACCCCCTCCTTCCTTCCCTTCTCTCTTCCCCTTCCTTGTCTCCTACTCCTAATACATGGAAGGACTCCTAGTTGGACTAGGAAAGGGGGAATCCTACTCCCGGTGGGAGTAGGACTCCCCTAGGGTGCGCCATAGAAGAGGGCCGGCCCTCCCCTCCTCCACTCTTTTATATACGGGGGTAGGGGGCATCCCATGGACACACAAGTTGATCTTCGTGATCGTTCCTTAGCCGTGTGCGGTGCCCCCCTCCACATATTACACCTTGGTCATATTGTAGCGGTGCTTAGGCGAAGCCCTGCGACAGTTGAACATCAATATCGTCACCATGCCGTCATGCTGACGGAACTCCTCCCCAAACCTCTGCTGGATCGGAGCCCGGGGTGCGTCATCGAGCTGTACGTGTGTCAAGAACTCGGAGGTGCCGGAGTAACGGTGCTTGGATCGGTTGGACCGGGAAGACGTACGACTACTTCCTCTACGTTGCGTCAACGCTTCTGCTTCGGTCTACGAGGGTACGTATACAACACTCTCCCCTCTCGTTGCTATGCATCACCATGATCTTGCGTGTGCGTAGGATTTTTTTTGAAATTACTACGTTCCCCAACAGTGGCATCCGAGCCTAGGTTTTATGGTTTGATGTTATATGCACGAGTAGAACACAAGTGAGTTGTGGGCGATATAAGTCATACTGCTTACCAGCATGTCATACTTTGGTTCGGCGGTATTGTTGGATGAAGCGGCCCGGACCGACATTACACGTACGCTTACGCGATACTGGTTCTACCGCCATGCTTTGCACACAGGTGGCTAGCGGGTGTCAGTTTCTCCAACTTTAGTTGAACCGAGTGTGGCTACGCCCGGTCCTTGCGAAGGTTAAAACAGCACTAACTTGACGAACTATCGTTGTGGTTTTGATGCGTAGGTAAGAACGGTTCTTGCTCAGCCCGTAGCAGCCACGTAAAATTTGCAACAAGAAAGTAGAGGACGTATAACTTGTTTTTGCAGGGCATATTGTGATGTGATATGGTTAAGACGTGATAAGATATAAGTTGTTGTATGAGATGATCATGTTTTTGTTGAAGTTATCGACAACTGGCAGAAGCCCTATGGATGTCTCTTTGTTGCATAAGATGCAAGTGCCAAATAATTGCTTTACATTATCGCTATACGATAGCAATAGTTGCAAGAGCAATAGTTGGTGAGACAACCATGTGATGACACATTGATATAGATCAAGATGATGAAGATCATGGTGTCGTGCCAGTGACGATAGAGATCATGACAGTACTTTGGAGATGGAGATCAAAGGCGCAAGATGATCATGGCCATATCATGTCACATATTTTGATTGCATATGATGTTTATCTATTATACATCTTATTCTTGCTTTGATTGACGGTAGCATTTTAAGATGATCTCTCACTAATTATCAAGAAGTGTTCTCCCTGAGTATGCACCGTTGCCAAAGTTCGTCGTGCCCAGACACCACGTGATGATCGGGTGTGATAAGCTCTACGTCCATCTACAACAGGTGCAAGCCAGTTTTGCACACGCGGAATACTCAGGTTAAACTTGACGAGCCTAGCATATGCAGATATGGCCTCGGAGCACGGAGACCGAAAGGTCGAGCATGAATCATATAGTAGATATGATCAACATAGTGATGTTCACCATTGAAAACTACTCCATCTCACGTGATGATCGGTTATGGTTTAGTTGATTTGGATCACGTGATCACTTAGATGACTAGAGAGATGTCTGTCTAAGTAGGAGTTCTTAAGTAATATGATTAATTGAACTTAAATTTATCATGAACTTAGTCCTGGTAGTATTTTGCAAATTATGTTGTAAGATCAATAGCTTGCGTTGTTGCTTTGATATGTTTATTTTTGATATGTTCCTAGAGAAAATTGTGTTGAAAAATGTTAGTAGCAATGATGCGGATTGGATCCGTGATCTGAGGTTTATCCTCATTGCTGCACAGAAAAATTATGTCCTTAATGCACCGCTAGGTGACAGACCTATTGCAGGAGCAGATGCAGACATTATGAACGTTTGGCTAGCTCAATATGATGACTACTTGATAGTTTTGTGCACCATGCTTTATGGCTTAGAATCGGGACTTCAAAGATGTTTTGAACATCATGGACCATATGAGATGTTCCAGGAGTTGAAGTTAATATTTCAAGCAAATACCCGAGTTGAGAGATATGAAGTCTCCAGCAAGTTCTATAGCTAAAAGATGGAGGAGAATCGCTCAACTAGTGAGCATGTGCTCAGATTGTCTGGGTACTACAATCGCTTGAATCAAGTGGGAGTTAATCTTCCAGATAAGATAGTGATTGACAGAATTCTCTAGTCACCATCGCCAAGTTAGTAGAACTTCGTGATGAACTATAGTATGCAAGGGATGATGAAAATGATTCCCGAGTTTTTTCATGATGATGAAATTGATGAAGGTAGAAATCAAGAAAGAACATCAAGTGTTGATGGTTAACAAGACCACTAGTTTGAAGAAAAGGGCAAAGGGATAGAAGGGAACTTCAAGAAGAACAGCAAGCAAGTTGCTGCTCAAGTGAAGTAGCCCAAGTCTGGACCTAAGCCTGAGACTAAGTGCTTCTACTGCAAAGGGAATGGTCACTGGAAGCGGAAATGCCCTAAATATTTGGTGGATAAGAAGGATGGCAAAGTGAATAAGGGTATATTTGATATACAGGTTATTGATGTGTGCTTTACTAGTGTTTATAGTAGCCCCTGAGTATTTGATACTTGTTCGGTTGCTAAGATTAGTAACTCGAAATAGGAGTTACAGAATAAACAAAAACTAGTTGAAGGGGAAGTGACGATGAGTGTTGGAAGTAGTTCCAAGATTGATATGATCATCATCGCACACTCCCTATACTTTCAGGATTAGTATTAAACCTAAATAAATGTTATTTGGCGTTTGCGTTGAGCATGAATATGATTTGATCATGTTTATGGCAATACGGTTATTCATTTAAAATCAGAGAATAATTGTTGTTCTATTTAAATGAATAAAACCTTCAATGGTCATACACCCAACGAAAATAGTTTGTTGGCTCTCGATCATAGTGAAGCACATATTCATAATATTGATGCCAAAAGATGCAAAGTTAATAATGGTAGTGCAACTTATTTGTGGCACTGCCGTTTAGGTCATATCGATGTAAAGCGTATGAAGAAGCTCCATACTGATGGACTTTTGGAATCACTTGATTATGAATCACTTGATGCTTGCGAACCATGCCTCATGGGCAAGATGACTAAGACTCCGTTCTCCGGAACAGTGGAGCGAGCAACTGACTTATTGGAAATAATACATACTGATGTATGCAACCCGATGAGTGTTAAGGCTCGCGGCGGGTATCGTTATTTTCTGACCTTCACAGATGACTTGAGCAGATATGGATATATCTACTTGATGAACCATAAGTCTGAAATAGTTGAAAGGTTCAAAGAATTTCAGAGTGAAGTGGAAAAATCATCGTAACAAGAAAAATAAAGTTTCTATGATCTGATCGCGGAGACAAATATTTGAATTACGAGTTTGGTCTTCAATTAAAACAATGTGGAATAGTTTCACAGCTCACGCCACCTGGAACACCACAATGTTATGGTGTGTCCGAACATCGTAACCGCACTTTATTGGATATGGTGCGATCTATGATGTCTCTTACTGATTTACCACTATTGTTTTGGGGTTATGCATTAGAGACAGCTGCATTCACTTAAAAGGGCACCATCTAAATTCGTTGAGACGACACCATATGAACTGTGGTTTAGCAAGAAACCCAAGTTGTCGTTTCTTAAAGTTTGGGGCTGCGATGCTTATGTGAAAAAGTTTCATCCTGATAAGCTCAAACCCAAATCAGAGAAGTGCGTCTTCATAGAATACCCAAAGGAAATTGTTGGGTACACCTTCTATCACAGATCCGAAGGCAAAACATTCGTTGCTAATAATGGATCCTTTCTAGAGAAGGAGTTTCTCTCGAAAGAAGTGAGTGGGAGGAAAGTAGAACTTGATAAGGTAATTGTACCTTCTCCCTTATTGGAAAGTAGTTCATCACAGACATCTGTTCTTGTGACTACTATACCAATTAGTGAGGAAGCTAATGATGATGATCATGTAACTTCAGATCAAGTTACTACCGAACCTCGTAGGTAAAATAGAGTGAGATCCGCACCAGAGTGGTACGGTAATCCTGTTCTGGAGGTCGTGTTACTTGACCATGACAAACCTACGAACTATGAGGAAGCGATGATGAGCCTAGATTCCGCGAAATGGCGTGAGGCCATGAAATCTGAGATGAGATCCATGTATGAGAACAAAGTGTGGACTTTGGTGGAGTTGCCCGATGATCGGCAAGCCATAGAAAATAAATGGATCTTCAAGAGGAAGACGGACGCTGATAGTAGTGTTACTATCTACAAAGCTAGACTTGTCGAAAAAGGTTTTTAACAAAGTTCAAGATGTTGAATACAATGAGATTTTCTCACTCGTATCGATGCTTAAAAGTATGTCCAAATCATGTTAGCAATTGCCACATTTTTTGAAATCTGGCAAAAGGATGTCAAAACTGCATTTCTTAATGGATTTATTAAAGAAGAGTTGTATATGATGCAACCAGAAGGTTTTGTCAATCCTAAAGGTGCTAACAAAATGTGCAAGCTCCAGCGATCCATCTATGGACTCGTGCAAGCATCTCGGAGTTGGAATATACGCTTTGATAAGTTGATCAAAGCATATAGTTTATACAGACTTGTAGTGAAGCCTGTATTTACTAGAAAGTGAGTGGGAGCACTACAGCATTTCTGATAGTATATGTGAATGACATATTATAGATCAGAAATAATGTAGAATTATTCTGCAAAGCATAAAGGAGTGTTTGAAAGGAGTTTTTGCAAAGAAAGACCTCGGTGAAGCTGCTTACATATTGAGCATCAAGATCTATAGAGATAGATCAAGACGCTTGATAAGTTTTTTCAATGAGTACATACCTTGACAAGATTTTGAAGTAGTTCAAAATGGAACAGTCAAAGAAAGAGTTCTTGCCTGTGTTACAAGGTGTGAAATTGAGTAAGACTCAAAACCCGACCACGGCAGAAGATAGAAAGAGAATGAAAGTCATTCCCTATGCCTTGGCCATAGGTTCTATAAAGTATGCCATGCTGTGTACCAGATCTATTGTATACCCTACACTGAGTTTGGCAAGGGAATACAATAGTGATCTAGGAGTAGATCACTGGACAAGGTCAAAATTATCCTTAGTGGAATAAGGATATGTTTCTCGATTATGGAAGTGACAAAAGGTTCGTCGTAAAGGGTTACGTCGATGCAAGTTTTGACACCGATCTGGATGACTCTAAGTCTCGATCTAGATACATATTGAAAGTGGGAGCAATTAGCTAGAGTAGCTCCGTGCAGAGCATTGTAGACATAGAAAATTGCAAAATACATAACGGATCTGAATGTGAAAGACCCGTTGACTAAGATTCTCCCACAAGCAAAACATGATCACACCTTAGTACTCTTTGGGTGTTAATCACATAGCGATGTGAACTAGATTACTGAATCTAGTAAACCCTTTAGGAGTTGGTCACATGGCGATGTGAACTATGGGTGTTAATCACATGATGATGTGAACTATCGATGTTAATCACATGGCGATGTGATCTAGATTATTGACGCTAGTGCAAGTGGGAGACTGAAGGAAATATGCCCTAGAGGCAATAATAAAGTTATTATTTATTTCCTTATATCATGATAAATGTTTATTATTAACCGGAAACATAATACATGTGTGAATATATAGACAAAAGAGTGTCACTAGTATGCCTCTACTTGACTAGCTTGTTAATCAAAGATGGTTATGTTTCCTAACCATGGACAAAGAGTTGTTATTTGATTAACGAGATCACATCATTAGTTGAATGATCTGATTGACATGACCCATTCCGTTAGCTTAGCACCCGATCGTTTAGTATGTTGCTATTGCTTTCTTCATAACTTATACATGTTCCTATGACTATGAGATTATGCAACTCCCGTTTACCGGAGGAACACTTTGTGTGCTACCAAACGTCACAACGTAACTGGGTGATTATAAAGGTGCTCTACAGGTGTCTCCAAAGGTACTTGTTGGGTTGGCGTATTTTGAGATTAGGATTTGTCACTCCAAATGTCGGAGAGGTATCTCTGGGCCCTCTCGATAGTGCACATCATTTAAGCCTTGCAAGCATTGCAACTAATGAGTTAGTTGCGAGATGATGTATTACGGAACGAGTAAAGAGACTTCCCGGTAACGAGATTGAACTAGATATTGGATACCGACGATCGAATCTCGAGCAAGTAACATACCGATGACAAAGATAACAACGTATGTTGTTATGCGGTCTGACCGATAAAGATCTTCGTAGAATATGTAGGAACCAATATGGGCATCCAGGTCCCGCTATTGGTTATTGACCGGAGACGTGTCTCGGTCATGTCTACATTGTTCTCGAACCGTAGGGTCCGCACGCTTAAGGTTTCGATGACAGTTTTATTATGAGTTTTGATGTACCGAAGGAGTTCGGAGTCCCGGATGAGATCGGGAACATGACGAGGAGTCTCGAAATGGTCAAGACGTAAAGATCGATATATTGGACGACTAAATTCGGAGTTCGGAAAGGTTCCGAGTGATTCGAGTATTTTTCGGAGTACCGGAGAGTTACGGGAATTCGCCGGGGAGAAGTATTGGGCCTTATTGGGCCCTGCGGGAAAGAGAGAGGGGCTGCCTAGGGCAGGCCGCGCGCCCCCCATGGCCTAGTTCGAATTGGACTAGGGGGAGGGGCCGCACCCCCTCCTTCCTTCCCTTCTCTCTTCCCCTTCCTTGTCTCCTACTCCTAATACATGGAAGGACTCCTAGTTGGAATAGGAAAGGGGGAATCCTACTCCCGGTGGGAGTAGGACTCCCCTAGGGCGCGCCATAGAAGAGGGCCGGCCCTCCCCTCCTCCACTCCTTTATATACGGGGGTAGGGGGCACCCCATGGACACACAAGTTGATCTTCGTGATCGTTCCTTAGCTGTGTGCGGTGCCCCCCTCCACGATATTACACCTCGGTCATATTGTAGCGGTGCTTAGGCGAAGCCCTGCGACAGTTGAACATCAAGATCGTCACCACGCCGTCGTGTTGACGGAACTCCTCCCCGAACCTCTACTGGATCGGAGCCCGGGGTGCGTCATCGAGCTGTACGTGTGTCAAGAACTCGGAGGTGCCGGAGTAACGGTGCTTGGATCGGTTGGACTGGGAAGACGTACGACTACTTCCTCTACGTTGCGTCAACGCTTCTGCTTCGGTCTACGAGGGTACGTAGACAACACTCTCCCCTCTCGTTGCTATGCATCACCATGATCTTGCGTGTGCGTAGGAATTTTTTTGAAATTACTACGTTCCCCAACAATATATGGGCGGACGAAAACTATGCGTCCCTACCGGCCTGATAAAACTTGCTTATCTCCCAAGCGCCACCATCAATGGCGCGGTTGGGTTACCCATGTCCGTATTGATGGGAATCCTAGAATAAGGGGAACACGATCTCTGCTTCGACAAGACGTGCCAAGAAAGCCGCTTCCCTAAACGCGCTGAGGTGGTATAATAAAAAACGATTCAAGTAAAGGCTTGGTAGTGGTGTGACGTCATGCCACAAAATATGTCAGCAGATTGAGCTTGTACATATTATTCTCTCTACGGTGGAATGTGGAATTTATTTTGCAGAGCCGGACACTATCTTGCAATCTTCTATGAATTATTCGGAGGAGGAACCCGCCTTGCAATGCCGAACAATATGCGCGCCGGACTCATCGTCATTGAAGCCTAGTTCAGGGGCTACTGAGGGAGTCCTGGCCTAGGGGGTGTCCGGACAGCCGGACTATCATCGTCAGCCGGACTCCAAGACTATGAAGATACAAGATTGAAGACTTCGTCCCGTGTCCGGGTGGGACTTTCCTTGGCGTGGAAGGCAAGCTTGCCGATACGGATATGTAGATCTCCTACCATTGTAACCGACTCTGGGTAACCCTAGCCCTCTCCGGTGTCTATATAAACCAGAGGGTTTTAGTCCGTAGGACGAACAACCATTACAACAATCATACCATAGGCTAGCTTCTAGGGTTCAGCCTCTTTGATCTCGTGGTAGATCCACTCTTGTACTACCCATATCATCAATATAAATCAAGCAGGAGTAGGATTTTACCTCCATTGAGAGGGCCCGAACCTGGGTAAAAACATCGTGTCCCTTGTCTCCTGTTACCATCCGCCTAGACGCACAGTTCGGGACCCCCTACCCGAGATCCGCCGGTTTTGACACCGACAGGGGGGCATAGGTCGAAGCGTGTGTTGGTCGTGCAGCGTGCTGGTTCGTGCGGCGCGTTGTCCATCACGGTGTGACACGGCGCCTTCAGCGCGAGGGAACCTCCTAGCAGGTCGTGCAAAAGGTGAAGGAAATATGCCCTAGAGGCAATAATAAAGTTATTATTTATTTCCTTAATTCATGATAAATGTTTATTATTCATGCTATAATTGTATTAACCGGAAACATAATACATGTGTGAATACATAGACAAAACAGAGTGTCACTAGTATGCCTCTACTTGACTAGCTCATTAATCAAAGATGGTTATGTTTCCTAACCATAGACAAGGAGTTGTTATTTGATTAATGGGATCACATCATTAGGAGAATGATCTGATTGACTTGACCCATTCCGTTAGCTTAGCACTTGACTTATACATGTTCCTATGACTATGAGATTATGCAACTCCCGTTTACCGGAGGAACACTTTGTGTGCTACCAAACGTCACAACGTAACTGGGTGATTATAAAGGTGCTCTACAGGTGTCTCCAAAGGTAGATGTTGGGTTGGCGTATTTCGAGATTAGGATTTCTCACTCCGATTGTCGGAGAGGTATCTCTGGGCCCTCTCGGTAATGCACATCACATAAGCCTTGCAAGCATTGCAACTAATAAGTTAGTTGCGAGATGATGTATTACGGAACGAGTAAAGAGACTTGCCGGTAACGAGATTGAACTAGGTATTGGATACCGACGATCGAATCTCGGGCAAGTAACATACCGATGACAAAGGGAACAACGTATGTTGTTATGCGGTCTGACCGATAAAAGATCTTCGTAGAATATGTAGGAACCAATATGGGCATCCAGGTCCCGCTATTGGTTATTGACCGTAGATGTGTCTCGGTCATGTCTACATTGTTCTCGAACCGTAGGGTCCGCACGCTTAAGGTTTCGATGAAAGTTATATTATGAGTTTATGAGTTTTGATGTACCGAAGGAGTTCGGAGTCCCGGATGGGAACGGGGACATGACGAGGAGTCTCGAAATGGTCGAGACGTAAAGATCGATATATTGGACGACTATATTCGGACATCGAAAAGGTTCCGAGTGATTCGGGTAATTTCGGAGGTACCGGGGAGTTACGGGAATACGGGGGAGAAGTATTGGGCCTTATTGGGCCATACGGGAAAGAGAGAGGGGCTGCCTAGGGCAGGCCGCACGCCCCCCCAAGGCCTAGTCCGAATTGGACTAGGGGGAGGGGCTGCGCCCCCTCCTTCCTTCCCTTCTCTTTTCTCCTTCCTTGTCTCCTACTCCTACTACATGGAAGGGCTCTTAGTTGGACTAGGAAAAGGGGAATCCTACTCCCGGTGGGAGTAGGACTCCCTAGGGCGCGCCATAGAGAGGGCCGGCCCTCCCCTCCTCCACTCCTTTATATACGGGGGCAGGGAGCACCCCATAGACAGACAAGTTGATCTTCGTGATCATTCCTTAGCCGTGTGCGGTGCCCCCCTCCACCATATTCCACCTCGGTCATATCATTGCGGTGCTTAGGCGAAGCCCTGCGTCGGTAGTTCATCAACATCGTCACCACGCCGTCATGCTGACGGAACTCCTCCCCGAAGCTTTGCTGGATCGGAGCCCGGGGAGCGTCATCGAGCTGAACGTGTGCCAAGAACTCGGAGGTGCCGGAGTAACGGTGCTTGGATCGGTCGAACCGGGAAGATGTACGACTACTTCCTCTATGCTGCGTCAACTCTTCCGCTTCGGTCTACGAAGGTACGTAGACAACACTCTCCCCTCTCATTGCTATGCATCACCATGATCTTGCGTGTGCGTAGGAATTTTTTTGAAATTACTATGTTCCCTAACAGTGGCCTCCGAGCCTAGGTTTTTATGGTTTGATGTTTTGCACGAGTAGAACACAAGTGAGTTGTGGACGATACAAGTCATACTGCCTACCAGCATGTCATACTTTGGTTCGGCGGTATTGTTGGATGAAGCGGCCCGGACCGACATTACGCGTACGCTTACGCGAGACTGGCTCTACCGCCGTGCTTTGCACACAGGTGGCTGGCGGGTGTCAGTTTCTCCAACTTTAGTTGAACCGAGTATGGCTACGCCCGGTCCTTGAGAAGGTTAAAACGGAGTCTATTTGACAAACTATCGTTGTGGTTTTGATGCGTAGGTGAGATTGGTTCTTGCTTAAGCCCGTAGCAGCCACGTAAAATTTGCAACAAACAAAGTAGAGGACGTCTAACTTGTTTTTGCAGGGTATGTTGTGATGTGATATGGTCAAGACATGATACTATATTTTATTGTATGAGATGATCATGTTTTGTAACCGAGTTATCGGCAACCGGCAGGAGCCGTATGGTTGTCGCTTTATTGTATGCAATGCAATCGCCCTGTAATGCTTTACTTTATCACTAAGCGGTAGCGATAGTCGTAGAAGCATAAGATTGGCGAGACGACAACGATGCTATGATGGAGATCAAGGTGTCGCGCCGGTGACGATGGTGATCATGACGGTGCTGCGGAGATGGAGATCACAAGCACAAGATGATGATGGCCATATCATATCACTTATATTGATTGCATGTGATGTTTATCTTTTTTATGCATCTTATCTTGCTTTGATTGACGGTAGCATTATAAGATGATCTCTCACTAAATTATCATAGTAATAGTGTTCTCCCTGAGTATGCACCGTTGCGAAAGTTCTTCGTGCTGAGACACCATGTGATGATCGGGTGTGATAGGCTCTACGTTCAAATACAACGGGTGCAAAACGGTTGCACATGCGGAATACTCAGGTTTAACTTGACGAGCCTAGCATATAACAGATATGGCCTCGGAACACAGAGACCGAAAGGTCGAGCGTGAATCATATAGTAGATATGATCAACATAATGATGTTCACCATTGAGAACTAATCCATTCACGTGATGATTGGTTATGGTTTAGTTTGATTTGGATCATGTGATCACTTAGAGGATTAGAGGGATGTCTATCTAAGTGGGAGTTCTTAAGTAATATGATTATTTGAACTTAAATTTATCATGAACTTAGTCCTGGTAGTATTAGCATATCTATGTTGTTGTTGCTTTCATATGTTTATTTTGATACGTTCCTAGAGAAAATTGTGTTGAAAAATGTTAGTAGCAATGATGCGGATTGGATCCATGATCTGAGGTTTATCCTCATTGCTGCACAGAAGAATTATGTCCTTGATGCACCGCTAGGTGACAGACCTATTGCAGGAGCAGATGCAGACGTTATGAACGTTTGGCTAGCTCAATATGATGACTACTTGATAGTTTAGTGCACCATGCTTAACGGCTTAGAATCGGGACTTCAAAGACGTTTTGAACGTCATGGACCATATGAGATGTTCCAGGAGTTGAAGTTAATATTTCAAGCAAATACCCGAGTTGAGAGATATGAAGTCTCCAACAAGTTCTATAGCTAAAAGATGGAGGAGAATCGCTCAACTAGTGAGCATGTACTCAGATTGTCTGAGTACTACAATCGCTTGAATCAAGTGGGAGTTAATCTTCCAGATAAGATAGTGATTGACAGAATTCTCTAGTCACCATCACCAAGTTAGTAGAACTTTGTGATGAACTATGATATGCAAGGGATGACGAAAGTAATTCCCAAGCTCTTCGTGATGCTGAAATCGACGAAGGTAGAAATCAAGAAAAACATCAAGTATTGATGGTTAACAAGACCACTAGTTTCAAGAAAAGGGCAAAGGGATAGAAGGGAACTTCAAGAAGAACGGCAAGCAAGTTGCTGCTCAAGTGAAAGAGCCCAAGTCTGGACCTAAGCCTGAAACTAAGTGCTTATACTGCAAAGGGACTGGTCACTAGAAGCGAAATCACCCCAAGTATTTGGCGGATAAGAAGGATGGCAAAGTGAACATAAGTATATTTGATATACATGTTATTGATGTGTACTTTACTAGTGTTCATAGCAACCCCTCAGTATTTGGTACTAGTTCAGTTGCTAAGATTAGTAAATCGATACGGGAGTTGCAGAATGAACAGAGACTAGTTAAGGGCAAAGTGACGATGTGTGTTGAAAGTAGTTTCAAAATTGATATGATCATCATCGCACACTCCCTATACTTTCGGGATTAGTGTTGAACCTAAATAAGTGTTATTTGGTGTTTGCGTTGAGCATGAATATGATTTAATCATGTTTATTGTAATACGGTTATTCATTTAAGTAAGAGAATAAATTGTTGTTCTCTTTACATGAATAAAACCTCATATGGTTACACACCCAATGAAAATAGTTCATTGGATCTCGATCGTAGTGATATACATATTCATAATATTGAAACCAAAAGATGCAAAGTTAATAATGATAGTGCAACTTATTTGTGGCACTGCCGTTTAGGTCATATTGGTGTAAAGCGCATGAAGAAACTCCATGCTGATGGGTTTTTGGAATCACTTGATTATGAATCACTTGATGCTTGCGAACCATGCCTCATGGGCAAGATGACTAAAACGCCGTTCTCCGAAACAATGGAGCAATCAACAGATTTTTTGGAAATCATACATACTGATGTATGTGGTCCAATGAATATTAAGGCTTGCAGCAGGTATCATTATTTTCTAACCTTCACAGATGATTTGAGCAGATATGGGTATATCTACTTGATGAAACATAAGTCTGAAACGTTTGAAAAGTTCAAAGAATTTCAGAGTGAAGTGGAAAATCATCGTGACAAGAAAATAAAGTTTCTACGATCTGATCGCGGAGACAAATATTTGAGTTACGAGTTTGGTATTCAATTAAAACAATGTGGAATAGTTTCACAAATTCATGCCACCTGGAACACCACAACATAATGGTGTGTCCGAACGTCATAACCGCACTTTATTGGATATAGTGCAATCTATGATGTTTCTTACCGATTTACCACTATAGTTTTGGGGTTATGCATTAGAGACAGCTGCATTCACGTTAAAAAGGGGCACCATCTAAAGTCCGTTGAGACGACACAATATGAACTGTGGTTTGGCAAGAAACCAAATTTGTCGTTTCTTAAAGTTTGGGATTGTGATGCTTATATGAAAAGGTTTCATCCTAATAAGCTCAAACCCAAATCGGAGAAATATGTCTTCATAGGATACCCAAAGGAGACTGTTGGGTACACCTTCTATCACAGATCCGAAGGCAAGACATTCGTTGCTGTAAATGGATACTTTCTAGAGAAGAAGTTTCTTTCGAAAGAAGTGAGTGGGAGGAAAGTAGAAAACTTGATAAGGTAATTGTACCTTCTCCCTTATTGGAAAGTAGTTCATCACAGAAATCTGTTCTTGTGACTACTACACCAATTAGTGAGGAAGCTAATGATGATGATCATGTAACTTCAGATCAAGTAACTACCGAATCTCGTAGGTAAACCAGAGTGAGATCCGCACCAAAGTGGTACGGTAATCATGTACTGGAAGTCATGTTACTAGACCATGATGAACCTACGAATTATGAGGAAGCGATGATGAGCCCAGATTCCGCGAAATGGTTTGAGGCGATGAAATCTGAGATGAGATCCATGTATGAGAACAAAGTTTGGACTTTGATTGACTTGTCCAATGATCGGCGAGCCATTGAGATTAAATGGATCTTCAAGAGGAAGACGGACGATGATAGTAGTGTTACTATCTACAAAGCTAGAATTGTCGCAAAAGGTTTTCGACAAGTTCAAGGTGTTGACTACGATGAGAGTTTCTCACCCGTATCTATGCTTAAGTTTGTCCGAATCATGTTAGCAATTGCCGCATTTTATGAATCTGGCAAATGGATAAACAAAACTGCATTCCTTAATGGATTTATTAAAGAAGAGTTGTATATGATGCAACTAGAAGTTTTTGTCGTTCCTAAAGGTGTTAACAAAATATGCAAGCTCCAGCGATCCATCTATGGACTGGTGCAAGCATCTCGGAGTTGGAATACACGCTTTGATAAGTTGATCAAAGCATATAGTTTTATACAGACTTACGATGAAGCCTGTATTTACAAGAAAGTGAGTGGGAGCACTACAACATTTCTGATAAGTATATGTAAATGACATATTGTTGATCGGAAATAATGTAGAATTATTCTGCAAAGCATAAAGGAGTATTTGAAAGGAATTTTTCGAAGAAGCACCTCGGTGAAGCTGCTTACATATTGAGCATCAAGATCTATAGAGATAGATCAAAACGCTTGATAAGTTTTTTCAATGAGTACATACCTTGACAAGATTTTGAAGTAGTTCAAAATGGAACAGTCAAAGAAAGAGTTCTTGCCTGTGTTACAAGGTGTAAAATTGAGTAAGACTCAAAGCCCGACCACGGCAGAAGATAGAAAGAGAATGAAAGTCATTCCCTAGGCCTCAGCCATAGATTCTATAAAGTATGTCATGCTGTGTACCAGATCTATTGTATACCCTACACTAATTTTGGCAAGGGAGTACAATAGTGATCTAGGAGTAGATCACTGGACAGCGGTCAAAATTATCCTTAGTGGAATAAGGATATGTTTCTCGATTATGGACGTGACAAAAAGGGTTCATCGTAAAGGGTTACGTCAATGCAAGTTTTGACACTGATCTGGATGACTCTAAGTCTCGATCTAGATACATATTGAAAGTGGGAGCAATTAGCTAGAGTAGCTCTGTGCAGAGCATTGTTGACATAGATATTTGCAAAATACATACGGATCTGAATTTGGCAGACCCGTTGACTAAGATTCTCTCACAAGCAAAACATGATCACACCTTAGTACTCTTTGGGTGTTAATCACATAGCGATGTGAACTAGATTACTGACTCTAGTAAACCCTTTGAGTGTTGGTCACATATCGATGTGAACTATGGGTGTTAATCACATGGTGATGTGAACTATTGCTGGTAAATCACATGGCGATGTGAACTAGATTATTGACTCTAGTGCAAGTGGGAGACTGAAGGAAATATGCCCTAGAGGCAATAATAAAGTTATTATTTATTTCCTTAATTCATGATAAATGTTTATTATTCATGCTATAATTGTATTAACCGGAAACATAATACATGCGTGAATACATAGACAAAACAGAGTGTCACTAGTATGCCTCTACTTGACTAGCTCATTAATCAAAGATGGTTATGTTTCCTAACCATAGACAAGGAGTTGTTATTTGATTAATGGGATCACATCATTAGGAGAATGATCTGATTGACTTGACCCATTCCGTTAGCTTAGCACTTGATCGTGTTGTTTGTTGCTATTGCTTTCTTCATGACTTATACATGTTCCTATGACTATGGGATTATGCAACTCCCGTTTACCGGAGGAACACTTTGTGTGCTACCAAACGTCACAACGTAACTGGGTGATTATAAAGGTGCTCTACAGGTGTCTCCAAAGGTAGATGTTGGGTTGGCGTATTTCGAGATTAGGATTTCTCACTCCGATTGTCGGAGAGGTATCTCTGGGCCCTCTCGGTAATGCACATCACATAAGCCTTGCAAGCATTGCAACTAATAAGTTAGTTGCGAGATGATGTATTACGGAACGAGTAAAGAGACTTGCCGGTAACGAGATTGAACTAGGTATAGGATACCGATGATCGAATCTCGGGCAAGTAACATACCGATGACAAAGGGAACAACGTATGTTGTTATGCGGTCTGACCGATAAAAGATCTTCGTAGAATATGTAGGAACCAATATGGGCATCCAGGTCCCGCTATTAGTTATTGACCGGAGACGTGTCTCGGTCATGTCTACATTGTTCTCGAACCGTAGGGTCCGCACGCTTAAGGTTTCGATGACAGTTATATTATGAGTTTATGAGTTTTGATGTACCAAAGGAGTTCGGAGTCCCGGATGGGAATGGGGACATGACGAGGAGTCTCGAAATGGTCGAGACGTAAAGATCGATATATTGGACGACTATATTCGGACATCGGAAAGGTTCCGAGTGATTCGGGTAATTTCGAAGGTACCGGGGAGTTACGGGAATACGGGGGAGAAGTATTGGGCCTTATTGGGCCATACGGGAAAGAGAGAGGGGCTGCCTAGGGCAGGCCGCGCGCCCCCAAGGCCTAGTCCGAATTGGACTAGGGGGAGGGGCTGCGCCCCCTCCTTCCTTCCCTTCTCTTTTCTCCTTCCTTGTCTCCTACTCGTACTACATGGAAGGGCTCCTAGTTGGACGAGGAAAAGGGGAATCCTACTCCCGGTGGGAGTAGGACTCCCTAGGGCGCGCCATAGAGAGGGCCGGCCCTCCCCTCCTCCACTCCTTTATATACGGGGGCAGGGGGCACCCCATAGACAGACAAGTTGATCTTCGTGATCGTTCCTTAGCCGTGTGCGGTGCCCCCCTCCACCATATTCCACCTCGGTCATATCGTTGCGGTGCTTAGGCGAAGCCCTGCGTCGGTAGTTCATCAAGATCGTCACCACGCCGTCGTGCTGACGGAACTCCTCCCCGAAGCTTTGCTGGATCGGAGCCCGGGGAGCGTCATCGAGCTGAACGTGTGCCAAGAACTCGGAGGTGCCGGAGTAATGGTGCTTGGATCGGTCGAACCGGGAAGACGTACGACTACTTCCTCTATGCTGCGTCAACGCTTCCGCTTCGGTCTACGAGGGTACGTAGACAACACTCTCCCCTCTCATTGCTATGCATCACCATGATCTTGCGTGTGCGTAGGAATTTTTTTGAAATTACTATGTTCCCCAACAAAAGGCAAGCTGCTTTGTTTCATAACTCACAGGTTCGAAGAATGTGCAGTCGCGTCTACTTAAGAGCTATGCTTTGTTGACAATATATAGGTTTGTGTGTGCATGGCCATGTGTGCATACTACAAAGGCATTGGTACGTTGCCTCCGGAGGCATGGGTTTGAAGCATGTGAAGTCACGTGTGCGTAGGAGCTAGCCACGGTTGAGGCGCTCTTGGTATGTGTGTGTGTGGATATTGCCCGGAGGCATGGTGACCCAGGCGTTGGTGGCACAAAGCTATGTCAGCTCTGGAGGCACTTGAGGGTGGTCTCCAGAGTCACGTGTAAGGGTATGTGTGTGTGTGGATATTGCCCGGAGGCATGGTGACCCAGGCTTTGGTGGCACAAAGCTATGTCAGCTCTGGAGGCACTTGAGTGTGGTCTCCAGAGTCATGCGTAAGGGTTTGTGTGTGTATGGATATTGCCCGGAGGCATGGTGACCCAGGGTTTGGTGGCACAAGGCCATGTCGCCTCTGGAGGCACGGGACAGTGCTTTTCAGAGTCACGCGTAAGGGTATGTGTGTGTGTGGATATTGCCCGGAGGCATGGTGACCCAGGGTTTGGTGGCACAAGGCCATGTCGCCTCTGGAGGCACGGGAGGGTGCTTTCCAGAGTCACGCGTAAGGGCTCGTTTTGGGAGTCACTACTGTTGTACAAATAAGAAGAGGCATTGTTGTTTATAGTTTACTGGCACTCTCTTATGATGTAATAGGCACTGTTGTTGAAATAGTTCTCTTTTTAACATGAACACGCAATTTCTAACTACATTACATATAAATGTGAGTTATTGACAAACTGTTTTGTCACGTCTAGATAGAATTAGCCTCTCGGGCTAAATCAAAAGTTTTAGTCTTCATTTTTGCTTAAGATCTTGCTAATCTCGTCACCCATTTCACTAGCTTTGACTTGATTCATCTTGCTATTTAAGAATGTACATTGCCTCTGCCCTCCAGTCTTCAACCTCATCCTGTGAAATTTTGCCGAGAACAGAAGTATATTATTAGAATTTGTGCATATAAGTTGTTTATAAGTAAATATATATAAACTTACTGTCAAATCTTCCAGGTCTTCGACAAACTTTTCACCATTGTAGAGGAATGCAAGCTTTAAAACAACAAATGTTGATTCTCTCTTTTCTACCACTGGAACATGCACGGTATGAGTCTGCCATCTTGTACCCTTGGCATTCAGTGTTTGTCCTAGTATGATGTTGAAGACTTCTTTAAACCTAGGTACCTGGGAATATTGCATTTTGTAATTAATTGTTTTAATATTGCAACTTGTAAAACTGAAAAAATTGTTATATATAAATGCTTACGATTGCCAACTTATGAACATGATATTCCTGAAACTGTCTTTCTCTTTCTTCTTTAGCATCTTCATTTTCCTGAAGAACTCGACATGCTTCTTCTTGTGTCAATTTTCCGATGTCTATCTTTTCTTTCTCAAATTCCTTGTGAGTCGTTTCTCTAGGATCAATAATGTGAACTTTGTGTTTGTATTTCTCCAGGACATATAGTACATAGCGGTCCTGCTTCTCCATTGGAATGAATATCTGCGTACAAAATACTTGTTGCTTAGATGACAGTTTAATATAAAGTAATTTAATAGAACACATATTTTCTGATTTTGTCATGGAAGAAAGGGTTGTTACCATGTTTGCTGTTGAGAGTTTTTTCCGTTGATTTTCCTTGAGATACATGGGAACCAGCTGATTCTTTGCCTTTTGCAATTCATTTTTAAATTTTTTAATACTAGTTTTGTGTTCCTTTAAATCCAATATATGCTGCAAACAATATTTATGATGAAAAAACTGTTAGAAAAAGACCTGTGTAACAATATAAAAAGGGTAGTTGTTGCAATATAACACAAGACTTTGCTTTTTAAAAGTTTACCTCTGCAAAGTTTGGGCCTAATATTACTCTGTCACTCTGTTTTGAATCTTGTCTGCTTTCCTAAATTTCTGCTATGTCATCGAGGACCCTCTTTTCCATATGATGTGGTATGTTTGTCTGTGCTGGTCTTGGACCAAGTACTGCCTTCAGTTGGGCTCCAGTAAGTTGCGTGCTTTCACTGTCCCTGCGGATGCGACTAAATATAGTTTTGCTGCGACAGGGAGATAAAATAATTTTGGAGGTCACGGTTAGTGAGAAACAAATTCTTACATTATGTTTGGCCTCTGTCCAACTATTTTGAGGTGCAATGGAAAACAACTCACTTCTTGTATTCCTCCTGCCAGTTGTCGCTCATGACTAGATGGAAGAGGTCGGACGCCTCCTTTGTGTGTTGGAAGCAATGAGAATGTTTTGGGTATGGACTAGTGCTTTGTCTTTTTTTCCTTTTTGTTTCATCTGTTTGTGTCTGCGGAAGCAGATATGTAATATGTAAGCTCTCGTGATACGAAAGATATTGGTGAACCGTGGGATGGGTAGGTTATAACAAAAAAAGATAAGTAGAAATGATTTTCTTACCTTTGTTGGTGGAAAAGAACTTTCAAATTTCTGGTTTGAATTCTTTGATTCTTCTAGGTAGTTGCTCCCAGTTTACTTGGTTTGTTTCACCAAATATGGCTGTAAGAAGGAACTCTGGTTTCCACTCGGCATCTACGTTGCTTTGCTGCATGGAGGTCATCGGATATTCTTTTATTTTTCTTTCATGAGATAATTGAAGTATTCAAGTAGTGCTGCTTGTAAAAATTAATTTTTTTGCTCTTGTACTATTCACTTACATTGAAATCCTCCTCATCTTTTATGAGATCAATGCCATTCCAGTATTTTGCAAATTGAACTATGAAGTGTCCGCATTGGGTACCCTGTTGTTTTGGCACGCAAACTCTGTTAGGTGTTTCTGCTATCCTCGACCAGTTCGGTTCGCTGTTGGCTCGTAGCTCCGCTTCGCCGTAATGCTTCTTCATGAGTGCGTGCATCCTTTTAATCTGTGTTATTATTGGGTTTTCCATTAATAAAGGGAATGCAGGAATTGGAAAACCAATTAGAAAACAATGTTGAATTGACGTACCAGTTCTTGGTGATCCTTATGGTGTGTTTTCCATGTATTTTTTCCGTCTCCGTGTCTGTAATTCAGTGAGTCAAGTATGTCGATGGAGCTCGTGTACTTGTTGAGCACGTACAGTGTGTAGTGTTTAGTTGTGTTGTGAGGTATCATAATCTGCAGTGTTTGGAGACAGAGTGAGTTAAAGTTCATTCTTGTCAGGAGAATTAAATGACATGTGAATGTGCAATCTGTAGGAAGAGAGAATTATGTTTCTATATTTCTATTAACTTACCAGCTTTTTCTTTAAAAGTTCCTTCCCTGTTACAAGGGGTGCAAACTGTCTCAATGCTTCTTCCTCATTGAATTCTGCTAGTCCTCCTTCTTCTCCAATTTTAACACCGAGCATGATCTGCGACCAAAAAGTTTTCTACTTTTTAGTTCAATCATTGTAATCACTGAATTGATGCAAGTGGAGCCTTGACAGCGTCGTAAGTCCACGCAGAAACGGCAAACTAGGGAAGATGGCTCTCCTCTCCTCTCCACCTGCTCTTCCACTACCATAATGGCGATTTTCACTGGCGGCTTCAATGGAGGGTCTTCTACATTGGGACTTCAACCCCGGCCTAGTGGTCGCGGACCAGGTGCGTCGGCGTTTTCGTTCTACGGTGCATTTCTCCCCTGCCAATGGGACCAAGGAGTTTTTCTTGGTCGTCTACTTCTCGTCGGCTTCCTTTGTCCTATCGGAATAATCGGTTGGTTTAGCGTTGCAATGCTGCATTGGAGGTTTACCCTCTGGTCTCAAGGTGCAAACCCTAAGCGAACGGCATTTTCGCTTCTCGGTTGCATCTAACAAAGTTGGCCATTTCATCTACCACCTCAAGGATCGCATCTGGCCGGACTTCATATGTCATTTTCAACTCTTTCGTGCTAGCGATCATAGTGTTGGCCACTTCGATAACTTCTGGCACTCTGATGAGACTGCCCAGGAGATTGCAATCCGTTCCCCAGTGGCTATCAGGTCGAATTTGGATTTTTTACGTACAAATAGCCATTGGAATTCTGCTCCTATACGTACTCTGCATGTCCAGGAGACTAGTTCGTGTCTTCGAGACCTGCCGGAAGCTGTGCCGCCGGCGATCACCTCGGCCATTCCGGCCACCAATCATATTTTTGGCAACACGGTATGTGCAGTTAATGGCATTAATGAAAATAATGACCCTGTATCTGTTGTCGGCCTTTCCATTGGGGACATGCCTGTGGCCAATCAGCTTAATGACTCTGCGGCATCTACAGACAATCATCATTTATTGCCAGATAGATTATGTTTGGGCACAATTAATTGTGATTTGGGCAGACGTTCCACTCTGGATATGATGCGATTCAAAGGTCAGTCTTTCAAGAAAAAATATTGGGATTCCCTACCAACTTTCATGATTCTCTACATTTTGGACCAATTGCGATTTGGATACTCCTCTAAGCATATTGCTACCATCTGGGATATCAAGTCAACGCCAACAATGGATTACATTCAAACGCGACTAAAAATCTGTGCAAAGTGCGATACAAGGGGGCACTTGTCTGACAATTGTCCCATGCAACTATGTGAAACTTGTGATGATTTGAGCTGCCAATGTGGACCCACCGTGAATGATGGCCTACAAGGTCATAGAACTAATCAATGCAATCAGCCTGAGGTTACTGATTCTTTTACGATGAATTGTCCAACGTGCAACTCGACGAGTCACACTTATTTTCATTGCCCGGGACTTAAGTTTTGCTCCACTTGTGGCTGGTGTCGGGGATATGCCCCGCGGCGTAAACCGGCCGGAAGGATAAACCGGCCGGACTTGGCGATTCACCGGTGACCTGCACAGACCAGACGATTTATAGTTCATTGGTAGTCCGGCAGGCGGGCCAGAGGAGCAACAAGACCCGGTGGCCTGTCTGGCGGTTCATGAAGGCCGGTTCAACCATTGTGGGCCGGTTTAAGAGGAAAGAAATATTTGCCTTACAAGGAGTTAAGACTAGGACTTGTATCCGGTTTGTATTAGAGATAGACTAGTCCTAATCCTAGTAGGACTCCACATGTAAACCGCCCCTTCAACATATATAAGAAGGGGCAGGGCTCCCCAAAGAGGGACAAGTTACAAGTTACAAGCAAGAAGAAACAATCTTAGGGCTAGACACAAAGAGGAGAGCCGGTTTACGGCGACTCCCTCGTGATGATAATGAGACCTAGCCTCAAACAGCATGTAGGGTTTTTACCGGATGATGTTTTCCGGGGCCCGAAGCTGTCTAAATCCCTGTCTTGTGTTGCGTCTCTCGATTCCGCTCAACCCCTCTCAAGCTACCACATAGATGCGTCGGCCTCGCGACTAAGTCCTAACACTAAGGACATCTGCCGTGACAATTCCACGACAGTTGACGCCCACCGTGGGGCGTGCGCACGGTGGTGTTGAGTTCTTGGAGGGATCTCTCCCAGAAATCGAGATGTTTGCATTTTTTTTTTCCGGACGAACAAGAACGGTTCTGAAGGATTTGCATCAACTTCGAGTTCGTCGGTCCAGGTTTTACAATCCATGGGATAAGACGGAGAAGGATTCAGGCCTTGCATCAAGTCGCCGCGTGATGAGCCGATGCCACAATATCTCCGCGTCTGCCCGACTATTGTTACAATATTCAAAGGAATTTTAAGTCCCGATGTGTCATTTGACGAATCATTGAGGGCATGTTAAATCAGCACGTTTTTTCCAAGAGAAGAAGAGAAGGAAAGAAAACTACTACTACATCTTGACTTGGACTCCTCCGCTAATTACGTGACTCCACTACCGAGTCATTGATCTCCGTTAAACCGGCGAGCCGGGTCGCCGCTAGTTTCCGCTTCCAAACCGGACCCGCCAGGCGCCTCAGCTGGCCCCGCTGACCCGCCGACCAGTGCAGTTGCCGAGTGCCTATGCTTGCATCAGAGCCGCCACGGCCTCGCATTGACTGAACCATCCCCAACCGCCGGTCCGACCTCACCTCGCCTCTGGCCAGGGTACTTCCGCAGCCGTCCGAGCCACAGTTGCTGCCGCCGGCTCACCTCTGCTCTGCTCTGCCAAGGCGAGGGTGCAGCCACTCCGGGTCTCCTCGTCTGCAGCACGGGTAGCCGGGTCCGAGCCGTCCCCTTCTTCGTCACCGAGCTGCTGCTACCGCTGCAGTCAGGGCCGCGCGCTAAACCGCCTCGTCGAGATCATCGACCCACCCCGCGATGAGCTGCCGCTTCCGCCACAAGCCACTTGAATCCACCGTTTTACGCCTCCTTCTGTGCACCGGCTGCTGCTCCAGGCCGCCCCCGCGCCTACTGCTCTCCAAGTCGCCTGTGCTTGCTGCCCGCGCACCTTGCGCCTCTTCCGTCGCGAGACGAGTCGCGGTTTCGCGCCACTAAACCGCCGAGATGCCGCCTGTGCTAGAGCGGCCTGCCTCCGCCTCCTCGCCCGCTCGAAATCGCCACCCTCGCCGGAGCAGGCTTCTAGCCGTTTCCGCGGCCCTGACGAGCAGCCGTGGATTCGCCTCCGCTTGGAGCTGCTGAGCCGCCGACCGCCCACGAGACGTCAACTCCGTCGCGCCCAAACTGCCATGGCGTCAGTTGCCTGGGCCTCGTTCCGCCAGGCGTACCGCGAGCCTCCTCCGCTAGGGCTCCCTCGCCGGTCGCGCTCGCTCTGCTTCAACCTCGCGGCCGTGCTGACCCCGCCTCAGCTTCGCCGGTTTGGAATACAATGTTTGGCAATGTCTACGGAAGCATGCAGAATACAGTGTTTTCCACACAAGAGAACAAAAATCATCAGCAGTAGCCCGCAGCGCCACTGTTGCTCATGCTCAAATACTCAAGGGGACAACAACATTGAAGTATTACTATAACTCTGGCAGAACAAGTACCAGCACAATACTACTTTGGATCAACGGATACCAGTACCGGCAACAATTAAACTGCACAGTATACCTCAGGTGATATTCGCTCCATCTGTTCCATTAAAACATATTATTTTCTGTGAGAACAAATTGCTTTGGCCTGCAATATTTTTACACAGGAAAAGTGTTCATTACAAGGTGCCATTATACCACGGAGATGGAGGCGCTCCGACAGCGTTCGGCGCAGGTGGTCGTCGTTGCTCAACAGACTCCCGCACCGGCTTACAACGCCATAGCCGTCTTTCACGACTGCGCCGGCTTACAACGCCGTGGCCGTCGCTCGCGACCACGCCGGCTTACAACACGGAGGACAACTTTTCCGTCTGCACCGCTTTACGACGCCACGGACAATTCGCATGTCCTCGCCAGCTTACAAACGTCACGGCCGACTCACCCGTCCGCACCGGTTTACCACGCCGCGGCCGGTTCACCTGTGAGCAACTTCAACATCACCTAGCGATCATCAATTTCATGGCGGATTATTTTCGGCCTGGCACATCAGGTGATATCCATCTAAAAATATATTTTGTTGGTACATATTATTTTTTGTGAAAGAGCAGTTTATCTTTGTCTTGGTCTGCAATACTGTTGATGCAGGACAATTGTCCACTACATCAAAACGACGTGGTTAACTCACCCGCACCGGCTTGCAGTACCACGGCCGACTCATCTGTCTGTGCCGCCTCTGATATTACGGTCGTCTTTACCGTCCGTCTGTCGCGGCCTGGTCTACATCAACACACCGGGCTGCACCTGTCTGCATGAGTGGTTTATTAAGTATGAGCAAGTCACTGCTTGAGAAGCCCGGTTTTCTCTTCCAACAAAAATGGAGGCAAATTATCATATATTATCAACCGCCGTCTGTACTGGATGGCTCAATGGGCAGGCGCACAAGTCGCCGCCACTACAGTTTGGTTAACTTCAAATCGCCAGTTGGAAGGAACCATTGGCCGAGTTGCTGACACGGCTCCTACAGATCGTTTATAACCCGCTGCAGTCACATCAACCTTCTGTGGATTCACATCGTGCTATCAACACCAATGATATACAAGTTATGCCGGTTTATATCACGGTCAAATATGGAGAGTTTCAAGCCAACTCCTCGAGTCACCTTGAGACTCGGGGGCTAAGATGACATGACTCAGCAAATCTTGCCAGTTTTCAGCAAATTTAAGAACCCCAGGACGATGGAGGGAAAGATAACCCGGTCCAGGAGGCTACTATTATTTGAAGGCCGTTAGAAAATTTCTGGCTTAGAAAGTATATGACAATTACAAAATCCCGGCTCAATGAAGAAGTTTCGGGTCATCAGAAAAGATTCCGGTTTAAAATCCGGCTCAAGGGAAGCCAGTCTCACTGAAGCTCTCAAATCCGGTATAAGAATTTCCGGTTCAAAAAGGAATTAACTTCTCGCAAGTTCGAGTTTAAAGACCGTCAGAAAATTTCCGGCTGAAAATGAAGGTTCCGGTTTAAAATCCGGGTCAAGGGAAAGATGTCTCCCATAAAGCTTTGAAGCTCTCAATATCCGGTTCAAGATCCCGGTTCAAGAAAAATTTATCTCTTGCAAAAAAAAGTTAAAAATTACCGAAGAGGACCTGCTGCCATGATGCGCGGTTCAAACATGGGTATCATGCCTTATTGGCCTAACATATTATTGATCACATGGGGGCTTCTGCTTCATAAAGCGGGGTCTCTGTTCTTTTTTACATCATGCGTGGTTACACGGAGGTTCTGTCTTAAAGCGGCCTCCGGTTTACCCCTTGAAATTTGCTTTTCATATCACTTGGGGCCTTGGTCGTATCCGAACCAACGCGACGCCTTTTGATAGGCGAAAGCCACCAGATCACTTGGGGACATGGTCAAGTCTGAACCAGTCACGCCTCTTGATCGGCCTAAGGCCACAAAATCACTTGGGGGCTTGGTCGAACCCGAACCATTGCCACGCCTTTTGATTGGCATATATGCCACGGTTTCATTTGGGGACCTGACTGACTTGAACCATTGTCACTCCAATTGGGGGCTTGGTCCTGTCCGACCATGGTAATACCATCTGATCAGCTCAGTATAGCATGTTTTTTGCAAACGGTTTTATCATTGCCTTTGCTTGAAATTTTCTTTAATAAATATTTCTTCTTTGTTGCGTCCT
Organism: Aegilops umbellulata; assembly: GCA_032464435.1. Lineage (NCBI taxonomy): Eukaryota > Viridiplantae > Streptophyta > Magnoliopsida > Poales > Poaceae > Aegilops > Aegilops umbellulata. The sequence goes on along the minus strand of CP136056.1, from coordinate 471,988,324 downwards.
TAAACCGACAAAATTCGCAGACTGGTTCGACTATCAATTGACAGAACACGGTCAATTCTTAATCCGGAGACTATTTGCCCGGTTTGATTTTTTGATTTTATGTTACCATCTTATTATGGAGTAAACCGGTGTTCATTAACCCGGCTTGATTTTCAGTTACAAGTTGTCAATATAGGATCAAGTTATAATCCGGAGACTATCAGCCCTGTCTGGTTTGACTACGAGTCGCCAGTATTATATATGGTTAAACCGGTGTTTATCACAACCCGGTACGGTTTATCATCAACCGACACAGTATGAAAGGAGTTATCATTACTCAAGATTGGGGTTATTACCCTTACTACAAAAAGTTGGTAAACCAACGATGTGATTCAATGTCACAGGTATGATATATTTCATATTTAATTATTCTTAAGTGCAGCCTTGGTTATAAACCCGGGTTATATGTTGGGCATTATGACCCGTCCAGTGGTAAACCGCCAGGACACTTTAAACTTGTTGTATGCAGAAACAGGTTGAATAAAGCATGATTATAAATTATCCGGTGTTTATTAAACTGGCCTGGCCTTAAGACGATAAGTCGCCAGTATATGATGGGAAATTAACCGGTGTTTGTTAAACCGACCTGGCTTTGGACTATACATCGCCAGTATATATTTGGATTGCGCCATTGGAATCATGCGCTTATAAATGATTGGGTTATATTATTCAAATAGCCAAACTTGGCTGAATTTTCATTATGATATTGGATGAATTTTTCATACCGGATTATATTATCTTGAATAGCCAACACGGCTGGTTTTCTATTATGGTTATCAATAACCAGTATTATGATTAAGGTTTTCAAAGTCGCTTTAGCGCAATGGCTATTATTTTATCAATGAATATAATTTATTCTATAATTGAAGGAATAGTCCCGAGTTGCTACAGGCTTACAACCCGGCACTTGGGGGCTACATTATTTAAGTTGAGATTACATCAAATATGGAAGTCTCATGTCGCTGCAAGCATGCACCATGACACTTGGGGGCTAATGCAAAGTCATTTTTTGCTCATATTATTGAAGACCCGACTCATCACATTATAATGAGCCAGCCCTTGGGGGCTACCAATTGCTCCTGTCAACAACTCAAGGTACACAAGTTAAATCCATTATATTGAAGAGTCCACTGCTCAGTTGGTAAAGCACAAGGCTCTTAACCTTGTGGACGTGAATTCAAGCCCCATGATGGGGGTTACATAATATAATATTATTCTCAATGAAGTATATATAAAGTCCCTGCTCATTATTTACATAATGACCCGGCCCTTGGGGGCTACACTGGTTGAAGTTTTTTATGAGCATCAGGAAATTACAAGTCCCAGGTCGCTGCAAGCATGACAACCCGGCACTTGGGGGCTACATAATATGGAGTATTCAGTTTTTGCTAGTGACTGGGATGAACAACATGGATTTCTTCGATAGTGACAGTATTTATATTGAAGCAAGTCTTAAGCCATCACGTTGTTCTACTCAAGACTTGGGGGCTACAGGTATTATATTATTATCAAGGAAATATTTTCAAATTCTCTGTTTGAGCAATCATTATGACCCTGTGGCTGCAACCCGGTGTCATCAATAATCATAAACCGGTGTTGGCAACAATCATGAACCGGTGTCTGCAACAATCATGACATGGAAATATTAGTTTTTATAACCCGACAGTTTTTGGCAATGATAAACCGGCAAGTTCTGCATCTTCAAGCCGGTTGAATATCATATGAGTATCTCAAGACCAATAACTCTTAAACCAGCGCTTTGGAAGCCGACTCAAGCGGATTATTCTTCACAATATTTTTATATGAGAAACCAACGTCAGCAATTTAAAGTATGAAGCTGGTTGTTGACCCGGATTTTCTAGAAGGAGGAAATGACAAGGACTTAAGGACGATCAAGTGCCGGTCTATAAGAATTCTTAACCCGGAGCACAACCTGTCAAATTTGTTCCGGTGTTTATTTACATCATAAGTTTATCATGGATAAATCCAAGCTAAACTTGGGGGCTAATGTCGGGGATATGCCCCGCGGCGTAAACCGGCCGGAAGGATAAACCGGCCGGACTTGGCGATTCACCGGTGACCTGCACAGACCAGACGATTTATAGTTCATTGGTAATCCGGCAGGCGGGCCAGAGGAGCAACAAGACCCGGTGGCCTGTCTGGCGGTTCATGAAGGCCGGTTCAACCATTGTGGGCCGGTTTAAGAGGAAAGGAGTATTTGCCTTACAAGGAGTTAAGACTAGGACTTGTATCCGGTTTGTATTAGAGATAGACTAGTCCTAATCCTAGTAGGACTCCACATGTAAACCGCCCCTTCAACATATATAAGGAGGGGCAGGGCTCCCCAAAGAGGGACAAGTTACAAGTTACAAGCAAGAAGAAACAATCTTAGGGCTAGACACAAAGAGGAGAGCCGGTTTACGGCGACTCCCTCATGATGATAATGAGACCTAGCCTCAAACAGCATGTAGGGTTTTTACCGGATGATGTTTCCCGGGGCCCGAAGCTGTCTAAATCCCTGTCTTGTGTTGCGTCTCTCGATTCCGCTCAACCCGTCTCAAGCTACCACATAGATGCGTCGGCCTCGCGACTAAGTCCTAACACTAAGGACATCTGCCGTGACAATTCCACGACAGCTGGCTTGGCCACTTTTTTGAAGCCTGCTTCAGAGCCCAGGTACCTCATTTGAAATGGGCTCCCAAATCCGGGATAGATAGCCGGCCCGGGATTATCCGGGTCAATCAGAATTCTGATTTATTGCCATATGAGGGCCCGGCCAGATCAATTTTGACGGATTCAGCTCAAAACAATTTTGGCATCTTATCTCAGTCAATCCCAGTCAATACCGACCAGCGGCATCCAATCAACCAGGCGGATTTTAATGATACACTTCCCCTCAACCACATTGTTGCCTTGGAAGGCTGCAAACAAAGCAACACCGTTAGATGCCAATCATTTGGTGACCCAGGACACGTGGCGACATCCTGCTGGGGCAAGAGGAGGCAAGGCCGTCGCGTTTGGGTTCCCAAGAGGCAAAATACCCCTGCCGATACGCCTCCCTCTTTGTCACCTATCACTGCATCGAACCCTCCCCCAGCTCCTCCACCAAGCCCGTCCATGGCAAACTATCCAGTTAATGTCATCCCCTACCTGCCGCACGGTATGACCATCGAGTTGGGGCCCGAGGATCGCCTGGTCAGAGATGAGATGGTGGTCGGTCCGGTGCCACCACTCTGACATGATTTCTTGGCCATTGCCGAGGTTAACCGCTTCGTCCCTTTCAATCAGAAGGCTCTGCTTCGCCACACCATTGAAGGTTTGCTCCACGAGTCCAATTTCTTTCCCACTGAAGTAGATGATTACCCGCTCGGGATTGGCATCTTTGGTTTCGTGGATTCTGTCGTTAGAGATAATGTGGTGGGTACTACTTTTGAGCTCGATGAGGATGATGATAATCAGGGTACTGTAGTTTCCTTTGTTCCTCATGATGCTGCTATCAATATGCGCCAAACTAGCTTTGGACCTGAAGTCTAGTTGTTGTACATTGGATTTCCCCATGATTATCAAACCTCTCACTACATTCATAAGTCTGTCGATAAGTTTGGGGAAATAATCACTTGGAATAACCCTCGAGGGGACAGGAAATTTGTTCTGATCAAAGCCAGAGTTCTTAGCTTGCGCCGGGTGCCAAAAAGTTTTGTTATGCATCAACTGGATGGTGAGCGCCGATGCTGGACGGTGCGCGTCACGATTCTGCGCAGAAGTGATTGGAATGCCCATGTCCCAGATGTGCCGCCTGCAGATATTGAGCCACCGCCTGCTGATGGGATTCCCCATCCACTCTTCGGTGACACTCTCACTGCAGAGCAGATGTACCAAGCCCAGCTGCATAATTGGATCGCTCAGAACGCCGCGCCAAACATTCCTCATGCAGATCCACATCACAATGCTCCTCAGGGTCATGATGTTCACTTTCAAGCGGGATGGGGCACTTGGCCAGCTTCGACGCCTCCTGCTCTGTACAATTTTCAGGCTTGGCTGACGGCTGAGGGTCTGCAAGTGCAAGATGGGATTTTACCTGCTAATAATCTCCAGGATAGCCCGGGGGCAGCTTGGAATGATTCCATTTCAGCTTTTGGCAGTTCTGATTCCAGTGCCATCGTCTCTGACAGTTAAGTCTTGGTGCCAAGCAACATTTTCAGCAACCTTGTTAGGGGAGAAAGCTCGGCTGCACCTGAAAGTTTTGTGGTTTCTAGTCCAGTACCTCAGCATAATGCTTTGGACATTCAGATGTCTCTTTATGCTACTGGTTTGCAGTTTAATATGTCTACTCAGGGTACTATAATCAGCTCGATGATGATCAATCAAGGTTTTCCCATTGTCAGGCTTAACACCTTCCTCAGGTCTGCAATCATGCCTATAGTTGCAGCATATGGACCATGGAGTTCTGGCTATGGTCTTAGGGATGCTAGAGTGGAGTTTAAAGTGGCAATTACTGAAGAGGAGGGAGTGCTAACTGTTACTGAAGCCACCAATACCACAACTCTGCACAACTCCAATGTTGTTATTGTTGAGCAAATGCACATGGAAGCTGATCTCTCTCTGCTTGAACTGCATGATGGGGACTCAATGGCTCCTGCCAGTGTCTTTCCACCTCGCCTGGTGCACTTGTCAGACCCGCTTGGTCCTGCCATTTCTACTAAACTATCTGCCATAGTGCCAGCGGTGATTGCTCCTGCTGTGTCTGAAGACCTGCATGTACCTGAGCCTATGGTCAATACTCGTCATGGAAAAGCTCCTGCTCCTGAATCCTCTGTTAATCTGCGTCGGAGCACTCGCAAAAATAAGTATGATGGATTCAAAGTGCCGTCTCTCTCGGAAACAAAGACCAGAGCCTCTAAGGTAAAACCTAGGGTCGTTCCCTCTGCTGCAACTGCCGTCACCATAACTGAATTGTCTGATGAAGCAGAACTGCCACCTCCCACCCCGATCCCTGTCATTCAGCACATTGGCAGTGTTATGTGTGGAATCCTCGCTGCTGAACTATCGGAGGAGATGCTCCTGGCTAGCAAGGACGCAGGGTCATCTTCTTTTTTTATCCTTATTATGCCTCTTTTGGTTAGTTGGAATGTTCTATGTTGGAATGTACGAGGGCTAAACTCTGAAGCCAAACAGTTAGCACTTTCTAATGCGATCAACTCTAGTGGTTGCGCAGTTATTTGCTTGTAGGAAACAAAAAAACAATCTTTTGATAATCCTTTATTAAATCCTGTTGCCCACGATGATTTGATAAGTTTGATTTTGTCCCCTCCCGGGGCGCATCAGGAGGAATTGCCACCATTTGGAATAGTTCAGTTTTCTTGGCTACTAAAGTGGCCTCTGAAGAATTTGCACTGGTAACTCGTTTTCACTCTACCCAGTCAGCGCAATCTTGGACCTTAATTAATGTGTATGGGCCCTGTCAAGCTGACCCCAGAAATAATTTCATTGCCTGGCTTTTTCACTCGATATTCCTCCTAATGAAGATTGGCTCTTATGTGGAGATTTTAATTTCATTAGAGGCCCTGACAACCGTAACAAACCAGGTGGCCATTTTGGAGATATGATAACTTTTAATGATTTCATCCGCTCACAGGCTCTAATTGAACTGCCCATCAAGGGAAGAACTTACACATGGAGTAACATGCAAACTGATCCCCTCCTCGAGCAAATTGATTGGTTCTTCACTAGTAATCATTGGACCAGTTCCTACCCAAACACGCTTGTTAAACACCTTGGCAGACCGGTCTCAGATCACATTCCTTGTGTCATTAATATTGAAACCAAAATCCCACGTTCCAAGATGTTCAGATTTGAATCTTATTGGATCCATCACCCGGGTTTTTTAGAAACTGTTAAAAGGGCTTGGGACATACCTGTGAACTCCTCAAACATGGCATCAAATCTCTGCAAAAAGCTCAAGCACCTTCGGCATGAACTCAAAAGCTGGAGTAAGAACATTTCTAAGTTATCCATTGCTATTGAGAACACTAACAGGGCCCTTCTAGAAATTGATGGTTTGGAAAACAGGAGGCTTCTCACGACACCAGAAGCAAATTTCAGAGCAATTCTCAAGAACCATTTATTAAGACTCCTGTCCTACCAAAAGCTTTACTGGAAGAAACGCTGCACGATTCGTTGGGTTCAATTCGGAGATGAAAATTCCAAATTTTTTCAAGCAATGGCGTCAGAACGATATCGCAGAAATAACATAGCCTCCCTCATGACTAAATCTGGCTTTTGTGCATAGGATCATGCAAGCAAAGAAGCCATTATTTTTCAAACCATCAAAGAGCGACTTGGCACAAAAACCAAGCACGACATGAAATTTGACTTGTCCAGAATCATCAAAAAGATTAATGGCCTTGATGAGCTCACAGTACCATTTACCATGGCTGAAATTGACCAGGTGATCAAAACGATGCCCGCGGACAGGGCCTCGGGACCTGACGGTTTTACTGGTGTATTTCTGAAAACTTGCTGGGAAGTGATCAAGGAAGATTTCTATAAGCTTTGCAACCAGTTCTTCGAGGGAAATCTCAACTTAGAGAGCATTAATGAAGGACTAATCACTCTCATTCCAAAAGTTCAGGCGCCGTCAACAATTAATGAATACAGGCCCATCACACTTCTTAATTGTTGTCTCAAGGTAATTACTAAGCTCCTGGCCAATCGCCTTCAAAGACTCGTGCTCCAAATAGTACACCGCAACCAATATGGTTTCCTCAAAGGGTGCATGATCCAAGATTGCCTGGCATGGGCCTTTGAGTACATCTACCAGTGCCAATCTTCCAAGAAAGAAATCGTCCTGTTAAAACTAGATTTTGCTAAAGCCTTCGACACCATTGATCATGATGCAATGATTGAGATCATGCGAAACATGGGCTTTAATGATAAGTGGCTTAGTTGGATTAAATGCATCTTTGCCTCGGGGAAATCTGCTGTCCTCCTGAATGGCGTACCGGGAAGACAATTTCATTGCAAATGTCGGGTCCGCCAAGGTGACCCTTTGTCCCCCCCTAATCTTTGTCCTAGCTCTAGATTTACTACAAGCTGCTATTAATGATGCTTTTGACAAAGACCTCATCAAGTTACCCTTCCCATGCGCTACACAAAAAGATTACCCGGTCATTCAATATGCGGACGACACGATTCTTGCAATGCCAGCTTGTCCTCTGCAGGCTCAAACTATCAAAAATATTCTGTCGGACTACGCCACCTCTATTGGACTCAAAATCAATTTCCATAAATCCACACTTATCCCGATCAACTATGATGAAGCACTATATACCAACTTGGCGAATATTTTTGGCTGTGTGGTGGGAAAGATGCCTTTTACCTACCTAGGCCTTCCCTTGGGGACTACTAAACCTACCATTCATGATCTCATGCCTTTGGTCTGTCGACTAGAAAGAATACTCTCAGCAACACTTAATATGGTCTCATATGGTGGCAAGTTATCTCTGCTCAACTCAGTCATTACCTCGCTCCTAATCTACGCCATGTGTACTCTTAAACTCCTAGCAGGAATCATTGAACTCCTCGACAAGATTCGTCGCAAATGTTTATGGACAAAGAAAACTGATCAAGGTGACAAGTGCACCTCACTGGCTGCTTGGGACATGGTTTGCAAACTAAAGAAATGTGGTGGTCTGGGAGTATTAAACCTGAAAATCCAGAATGAGGCCTTGCTTCTCAAATTTCTTCACAAGTTCTACAACCACTGGGACCTGCCCTGGGTTGAGTTGATTTGGAATACCTACTACACCTCCAAGATTAGGGGTGGGCATAAAAAACCGGACACCAAAAACTGTATCGAATAAACCGGTACCGAAACCGAATTCACCGAAACCAAATACTTCAGTCAGAACTTCGGTTGGCAATCGTGGGAAACCGAAGTTTGTTCAGTAATTTCGGTTGTATGCGTCTGGTACCCGAAGTCCTGAATACACCGAAGTAACTACAACTTTTTATTGAGCGGTGGGACAAAGTACTGCTTTAGAAGAGAGAGAGAGAGACGGGAATGAAGTACTACACTACTACTCCTACTCTGCTGTTTACGTGGAGGGCCAACTTCAGTTAAAACGTAACAGCCCATAGCCCCGCAACCCAATTTGCTTTGTTGTTTTGACCGTCCACTACGATTGAAAAATCCTCATATCCCTGCCGCACCGCACCCCAGCCCGAGTTAAAAAAACACCGCTATTCTCGTCTGTCCCTTATCTCTTCCATAACCCTCGCTGCCCCATCTCGCTGATTTCTAGTCGCAGAGTTCGCCGCGGCCTCGAGTGGCACCCGTAGCTGAGGAAGTACTGGAGGAGGACGTCCGGGCGGAACTCAGTCAAGGAGCGCGCCGACGTTACAGCCGCACTTGAGGTCGGGTATGCTCTCCCTCCTTTCCTGTGCCGTCACGTCCCTCTCGGGTTCGATCTATGGTGGCCAATGGAGAGGGCGAGGGAAAGCAACGACTCAGGGAGGGCAAAAGCATCAAATTTTATCATTGCTTTCAGCAGATGAGTTCAACTTGGTCTTAACCGAGGACCGAACTGATGTTACGATGGACCGAAGTCTCGATTGTTGATTTTGGAAGAAACCGTTCGATCAGCAATTTCAGGAAACCAAATCTCTCAAGTACCCGAAGCACCGAACCAATCGGTTCGGGGGAAACGAATGCCCAGCCCTATCCAAGATACCCCATGCGGCCGATCCTTGTGGCTCCTTCTGGTGGCGTGATATCTCCAAGCTCATGCCCACTTATAGAGGAATCATGATGGTCAATGTGAGTAATGGAGCAACCACCCTCTTCTAGAAAGACATGTGGCTAGGTGAGATCCTGGCCAAAACTCATCCACGTGCTTTCTCGTTTGCTAAAGATGAAGACATCTCTGTTCGCACGTTCCTAGGGGCCACCAGTTTGCAGGAAACGTTTCATCTGCCACTTTCGGAGCAAGCTCATACAGAGACCAGAAATCTACAAAGCCTTACCTTGGACGTTCAGCTGGCTAGCCAATCAACACACGATGATTGGACATACACCTAGGGATCCACCCACTTCGCAGCCAACAAATTTTATGAGTTTTTCTTCAGAGATATCCAAGCTCACCCTGCCTACTCATGGCTATGGAAGTCCAAAACTACTATGAAGATCGAAGTCTTTGGCTGGTTACTTCTATCTGACAGGCTAAACACCAGAAATATGCTCAAACGACGTCACTTCAACATTGGCAGCACGTTTGGCTGTCTGCTTTGCCCAACATGCATGGATGAAACAGTGAAGCATCTTTTCTTTGAATGCCCTTTTAGCTTAAATTGCTGGGCCAAGCTTGGAATACAAGGATCTACTCAAGGAAATAGGCTGGATTGGATGGAATCAGCCAAGACCGCATGGAATAGGCCATTATTTGTGGAAATCCTTCTCCAATCGGCTTGGAGCATTTGGAAGGAAAGGAACAACGAGCACTTAAGAGGAATTACCCCATCCATAAGCTCTTGGCTCTCTAGACTTAAAGAAGACCTGTCCCTCCTCACTTATAGGGTGGGAGATAAGAATAAACCCTTCTTGCTTTCATACTTAGCTACTTTGTAACTTAGCACTTCACCCTCCCCCACCTCCTCCACCCACAAAGTGGGATGGCCCTGTAACATACAAACCATGTATAGTTGCTGATTCTTTAATTTATTTGCAGTAGGAGCCTCTCCTACTGTTTCAGTGGTTCAAAAAAAATTGATGCAAGTGTTTTTGTGAAATTGGACTTCATACGTTTGCAAATTCTGCGGGAAATCGGTTGTGTTGTATTGTTGCTGCACTGTCCATTTGTTGAACAATGCGTTTGCGATGGAGCCCTCCATCTGTCCATGATCTCCTTTCCGTAGCTGTTCCATTGCTTGTTTTCCTGTAATCCAATCGGGTCGCATCGAGCTAATATATACGTTTAGACTGTAAGCAGAAAATGTTTATACATTAGTTAGGTTGGTTAAAAAGGGGCAACATTTCTTTGTTTTTTTGTTTATGCAAGAGAAATTACTTACTCTCCGCATTTGTCCTGTCCTTATTTGCTGAATAGGTATTCATGGAGTGCTCTGGCTTTGTTCATAAATTTGAAATCTCCTGGGACAAAAGTAGGAATCATGATTTCTCCAAGGAGCCTTCTTGAAGGCTTTACCGGCCTTTTCTTGACCGAGATTTTCTTGTCTAAGCTATTCTCAGATGGTTGAGGCATTGAATGTTCTCCTGATTCTTGCTGCAAGATTGTCAGATACGGCTTGGCATCTTTGTTGAATTCATAGCTTTCATAGTCGTTCAACCATGTTTTGATTACATCGAACTTATACCCATCTTTACATAGTCGTTGTATACGTCTAGTTGTAGCGGGTTAAGGCTTGAAAGAAATTCATCAACTTCTTCGTGCTTTTCCATTGTTTTTGGTTTTAGGAAGTCAAAAGAGATGGTGCTGGAGGTGCCTTGCTGATTGCTTGTCGAGCCTGTTTCTTCTTGAAGAAGAACAGGCTGTTTCTTCTGCTCGGAAACTTATTGTTGTGTATTTGGTACGTCGTTGCTTCTGTCATCCTCTTTTAAATCAGTGCCTGTTTGTTCCAGTTGCTCTGTGCTTGTGATATTGCTGTTGTTATTTTGCTTGTCCGTTTCCTCTTCGACGTGGTATGGTATCTTGTCGTCTGGTGGTGGTTGATCTGGTTCTATTGGTGGATCATTTTGTTCGTGGTATGTGCAAGATTGTTGGGCGACGGCGTGGCTTCTGCCATCCATAATCTCTTTGCGTTTACTGGATATATCAATAACTTCATGCTTTTGTGTGGTTGTCGCACGCATAATATGTTCTTTTGGCTCGGGAGTTGGCGGAAACTCTTCTAGTACGCAACATTCTGCCTGTTGCATTTCTTTGTCTTCCATATCTACTTCATACTTCAGCATATCTGTAAAAAAATAATTAATTTTTTTTTACTTCTTCTAGTGTTACGAAACTGTAAGGTTTAGTTTCTGAAGAGACTAACCTGTTGTACACTTGATTAGTGACAGTTTGGTATTCCCTCTGTGTTGACTGATTAGTTGATATAGAACTTTTTTCCTCAACTCTGGTACTTGTTCTTGCTTTAAGGTTAGTGTTGTTCCATCATTGGAGTAGTGCCTCAGGTTCATGTACATATAGAATGCGCAGTCCATTCTGCATGTAGAGGAATGGTACTAGTAAGATTGTTGCATTCAAGAAACAGAAAGAAGAGGAATGTTTGAGCAATCGTAGTGGTAATTGTTGTATTGAAAAGACGAAAGAATATAATTATTTCAGCAATTGTAGTATTGAATCTTGCATTGAAAAAAAGAAACATGTGAAAATCTTGGAAGTGCTTACGTGTCTTCTCCTTGAAGTGGCACCTGCAGTCTGACCTTTTTGAAATGGTCGATGCTTTTTTCTGAAAGCTGTAGCTCTGTGCTTATGTGCTTCCAGATTTTCATTAATTTGCTATTTACATTGTTGAATAATTCTATTGTGCATGGATATGTAGTTGAAGAGTCAAGGAGTTCAAAGTGCTGTTTTTGCATGTTAACTGTGATGGTGAAGTAATGACTTATAGTTTCGTCTTGCTCAAACCCGCACAACGAACATGGTAGAAGGAACTGCAAAACACAAAATAAAAAGAAAACATTTGGAAATCTTCTTATATTTAGAAACATAAAATAAAAAGACAACTTTGCATAACATATACGCAATTTGTGTTTTGTTTTTGAAACAGCTGATCTCCTTACCATGTTATAATCTTGCAGTTTTTCTTCTTCTTGCATATTGAAAAATGATCTAAGCCTTGCAGGTAGTAATTTTTTTGTAATGTGTTGTTGATCATTATTTTTGTAGCACATTGGATCTTCGTCGTCGGCTTCCCTTATTGAGTGTTGCTTGTTTCGTCACAGATACACAAAGGGAATTTGTCAGTTCAGCTATAAGGGAAGTTTATCTATTTATAAAGTCATATATATTGTTTTAAACGTGATTCTTTTGCCGTGATATTTACTTACAGTGTTGAGTAACGACAGAATCTTTCTCCGTGTGCCATTGAGTTGTTTTCTCAAGATTGTTAGCATGGGCTCGATTGCTTCGGTGCGTACTGATTTACCGACCTTGAAGCTTTCGGAGACATGGCCTAGATTTACATCAAACTTGTCCGTTGTAATGAAAAGCTGATCCCTGCAAAGTATATTTAGAAAAATGTTTTAGTTCACACATGATATAGTCAAAATGATCGTGTGTAAGAATGTTTTTTGTGTTAGTTGCATGATCTTACATTTGTCTCTTTGTCCATGGCTTGCATACAGCGTTGTACAGGTCTTCGATGGCTTTGTTGACGAAATCGCTATCTTTGCCCCATTTCTCCACTGTGCCTGCGATGATTTTGAATTTAATTTAAATAATTCCAAGTCACAAAGATCACAAGATAGCAATTATGTTTCTATTGTCTTGCTTGCTTCGATGCTGGAAGATATGTCCTGTCCAGTGTTGTTCCTTTCTTGTTCTCCTTCTACTTCCTGGGGCATGTTTTGTTCCTCTTTTTGCGTTGTACCCTTTTGTTCAGTTTTTGCTCCATCCTTATTTGAGTCGTCTGTGCTTTTCTTAGCATCATGTTTTTCCTTGTCAACCGTTATGTCTTGCTGGTGGTCTTTTCCGTCTTGTTTTTCAGTCTCAACCTGGATGGCACTGACCTGTCTACTAGGGGAATTGGCATCGTACGACGATGTAGGGTTTTCTTCGATAGTTTCTGGTTCTTTCTCTGGAACAATTTGTGTGTTTGCTTCATTGGTTGTATCTCCGTGGTTGCCTTCTTCGTGTTTCTGCGTTATCATTTAAAAAGCATTGAAATAATTTAACTTGCTACTTTACTTTAATTATAGCATCTGTTATGGGAAAATAGCGAAGCGTTTGGTGCATGCTTTGAGCTATTTTGATTGTGATTAAGTTGTCATTTTGTGGAAACATTTTGTACAACTTCACCTGTTGAGCTGTCGTTGGTGATGCTGACTGTTCCACCCGTTCTTCGTTGAGTGTTGTTTCTTGGGTACCGTCTTGTTCTTTGTTTTGGTGATCATCGTCACTGTCATGGTTTTTATCTTGTAGCTGTTCGATCACAAAGGTGGTAAGTTTCAACCATGGAGCTGCTTTATATTTTCGTAGAATCAGCTTATGTAACTTTACCTTCTCAGTCGTTGCTGTTTCTGTTGTCTCTGCTTCTGTTCTCGTTGCTGCTGCTGACTGTGGTGCTTGTTCTTCGCTGAGTGGAGGTTTTTGGGCATCTTCCTGTTCTCTCTTTTGGAGTTCATCGCCGCTACCGTCGTTTTTCTCTTGTAGCTTTTGAAACACACAGGTGGCTAAGTGGCAGTGCATTTGAGCTTCAACAAAGCTATTTTATACTTTCAGAGGATCAACTTATGTAACTTTACCTTTTCAGTCGTTGTCGCTGCTGCCGTCTCTGCTGCATTTTTTTGGTGAGTGAATATTTTGGCGCTTGGTCTTCTTTGACATTGATGTCTGCCCTTTGAAGAACATGTTGCCCTTCTTCAGTGGCCTCCTTTTGCTCATTTGTCTCCTCTCTCTATGATGGAGGAAAGTAGTGAAATGTGAAATGCGTATTTTTGAACTATAAGATCATTCCGAGGTATTCTGTGTTTTCACCTCTGTACTTGTTACTGTTGATTGTTCTACGTGTTCTTCATTGAGTGGTGTTTTTTGGTCCTTCTCTTGCTCTTTTTTTGCTGTTCATCGTCACTGACCTTGTTTTTTCTTGCAGCTGTTCAAATATAAAGGTGGCAAAGTGAGAGTGCATTGGAGTGAATACATGTGTGGTAGGTTGGAGTTTATTTGATTGTGCACGCAACAATTTTATAATTCCATGGTTGTAGGTTTCGTAACTTTACCTTTTCAATCGTTGATGTTGGCGCTGTCTTTGGTAGCTGTTGTTTGGTGAGTGAATTTTTGGTGGCTTGGTCTTTAGTGGCATTATTGTCTACAGTTTGATGAACATGTTCGGGTTGTTCATTGGGCTCCTCTGGTTGTGTTTGATGGTCTTGATTGTTGGTGCTCTCTTGAACTTCTTGTGCCCGCACCAACACAAAAAGTATTTAAGAAATGGGTGCATCTCTGATTGTTGAGTTACAATTTTTTTATAAGACCTCTTTCTCTAGATTTGCAGGACTGTCTACTGCTGGAACTACGGCTTCTCCTTGTCTCGTGCTGTCCTCTAGTTTTTCTTGTTCAATGTCTATGCGAGTGCTTTCGCTTGCTTCCTCTTCCTGTTCAATAAAAAAATTGAAATTATAGTTTGAACTTCATTTGTGTCTCAGCTTTGTAAGCTCACCTCTTCAGATGTTGTTGTTTGAAGTTCTGTGTGTTTTCCAGTTTCCTTTGGTTGCGCTACTTCTTGATCTTCGAGATCAATGTACTTGTTTGCTTCCTGCATTTGTTCAAAGAAAAGGGTCAGACATCCCTTATAATCCTTGTATTGCGGTGGTGGGGTGTATTACGTAGTTCAGACATCATAAATGGTTTGAAAAGGGTTTGTTGTTGATTTTTTACCTCTGTGTTGATGACTGGGTTATTCGTGCCTGCATCGACTGTTTCTTTGTCAGGTATAACAGTCTCTAGTTTCTCATCGGCTTGGATGTCTTGGGTTTTCTCCTTTGTACTCGTGATGGTGATCTGCAATGTTGTGGCACTGGAAATCTCTTGTGCACAAGCTTCCTGTTCTGTTACTCCTTCGTCTGTTTGAGGTTCACTATGGGGTTCAATTTCAACACTGGTTGTCTCTTGGTCTTGCAGTGATTGTGATACCTGGAGTTCAAACAATATGAGTTTGTGGTTCACTTTCTTTCCTGCCATTATGATTTTTCGGTGTGGGTGTAGTGGGCTTTGGAATTTTACCTCCTCTTCGTTGTTTTCTTCTTCTTTGTCGTTTGTTATGCTAACGGTTGATTGTGGGCCAGCCTCTTGCATTTGGTTGACGGGACTGCTGACTTGATTGTTCTCCAGCTGAGCCTAAATTTATTGGAGGTTTGTCAGTTAACTTATAACTCCATCCAGTTTTGAAAGGAAAAATGGATGTTCATACTGACCTCTTCACTGGTTCTGACATCGATCGTATCTTGTGCTTGTGTTGGGGTAGTTGTTGTTGTAGCACTGTCTGTTGTGAGGTTGCTTTGTTTGTTGCGTTCATTCTTGTTTTTGGGGTTGTTGACGCCATCCTGCTGTTGGAGTTCATCTTGGCCTGGCGTGCTATTGGTACGTTCCTGAAAGCATTGACCCAGTTCTTTTCAGTTGAGGTATGAAAACATGGTTTTGCTTGCGGATGGCACCATGCATTACTATTAATTTACATGTTTTTGCCGCTTTATCTTCTTCTTGTCAATGCCCACGTCCCTTGATTTTGTTCTTCTCTTCCTCTCTTTGTCCTCTTCTTCTTTCTTACTTTTTCTCCTTTCTCTTTGTTCTGTTGTGGCTACTATTTCATTCGTGCAGTTGGCATCGATTAGTCTACTTGATGCTGCTGGATCTGCTTGCTCTAGCGTCTACAGGGTCACGTTGTCTGTGAGGTACCTTGTGCAAACTATGTCCTGAAATTGTCTGAGTTGTTCTAGAGAATCCATCAGGGCAATTGTTTGTTGCACGACTTTGTCCTTGTTTTTTTCATCCAATATCTCTTCTTTTTTGTTGCATTAGTGTTTAGCCCTGGTGGTTACTCCGGGTAACTGTTCTGCTTCATGGAGCACTTTTTCCAACAATTTGTTTATCCTTTGGAATCTTTCTTCTAGTCCTGTGCTGATGTTTTTGTTTGCTTTTGTGCTTCCACTAGTGCCGATACGTGGTTCGCACCGGCGCTTGGGTGGAGGTGGTAGCAGTTTGGTTGTGTGCTGGTGTTGCTGTTCTTTACGATGTTCTCCTGCTATCTGGTGAATTGAAGACGAAATTGATGCTGTGCTAGTATAGAAGATCCTCTTTGCTGTTCCTTTCCATGTCTGCATCATTTCGGTAGAATGGAGTTGATTAGAATGGAAACTGTTTTCAAAAAGGGAAGGACTGATTTATGTACAACAGAGCTATACCTGTATTTTGCCAAATTCATAGTCATCTGGTCATGCTTTTCCGTCCGTTTTCATGTCTGCTCTAGCTATTTTCTCTAGGTCACTCTCTTTGAGATGGTTTGCTCGTGGTAATGAGGTTTTGTCCATTGTCTTTGCAATCTTCCGCATTTCTTTTGTGTCGGTTGGCAGCAGCAGGGAGTCAAGGTACATGATTACTGGTACCCATGCCAAACCATTGCCGTGCTTTTTGTTCTTTTCTTCATGAGGCAACATCTTGTGCTTCTGCCATGTCTTGGCTCCTTCCCTAATACATTCGATGATTACCTCGCAGAAATCCATCTTTGCCATTTCTAGATAGTCCATGTCCTTGACCATTATAGCTGTTCGGGCGAAGATAGCGGCGCTTGACCCGCAGACAACATTGTGGAAAAAAATAAGGAAAAATATTTTAACTGATTTCCTGTTTGATTCTTCTTCATCTATTTCCACCAATATTTGTAGCTTCTTGAACAGTTGTTTTGGCGCGAATTTTGTATCTTTGAAGCCAAGGTCTGACATCAGTTCTTTCATTGAAGCTGGGCTAGTCTCTGGCCTTGGTGCTGACCTTTGCGTGCCGTTTGGGTATCCAAACACCTTGTTGGTAGCTTCCTTGGTAATCTTGATTTTTTTGTCTTCAGTAGCATCACCGAAGGTTATTGTCATGGTTTCTGTGTCGAGGTTGTCGTAGATGTGTGTTGCAAGCGGTCTGCAGATGGAGCCCGTTATTTTGCAGTTCTCTATGCTGCCAAATCCTGCCGTCCTAATATCTTTCTTATGACGGTCTTTAAGTAAATTCCATGCTTTCTTGACATGAGTGAATGCTGCCCCTGCCTTGATTTGGCATTTCTCTTCGTCTGTTTCTTGCTGTTCTTCGTCAATTGTTGGTGCTACCAATTCTTTCCCGCTTGTCTTTCTTCTCTTTCTGTCCTTTTTTCCTGATTTGGGCTATTTCAGAAGAAAAAAAGAAAGGGTTTTATTAGAAAGGAATGTTAGATCCCTAGTGCTGAATAGTGTTATTCAAAATTAGTGCATAAGTGTGTTTTTACATCGTCATCATGTTCTGCGTCGCTGTCGTGCTCTTCGGCATCATCACCGTCTGTAGGAATGAAATCTGCATCATGCTGTCTGTCATCATCGTCATCATTGGTATCTGAACCTTTGCTATTGGTATTGTCTTGTTCTTTTTCTACCCTTTGTCATTTGTTTTTCTTCTTGCGTTCAGCTTGTTTCTTCGTGCCGTTTTGTTCTGTTGGTGGGAGTACCATTAGAGGTAATGGCTGATGCTGCAAGGTACCAGTGTCGACGATGTTTTCAGCATTGTCCTTTTTCTTTTGCCTTTTTGCTCCAGGAGTAAAAACAGTGCTTGTCGTGGATTTGTCACGGCAGATGTCCTAGTGAGAGGACTTAGTCGTGGAGCCATCGCAACGGGTTAGCTTGAAGGGGTTAAAAGTGGACACGAGGACACAGTTTTTATACTAGTTCGGCCCCTTCGGTGAAGGTAAAGCCTACGTCTAGTTGTGATGGGATTGATGGGTTTCGAGGGCTTAGGGAGCGATAAGCTTCGCCTAAACCTCGAGTTCTTCTTCTCTTCAAACCGCCGCCGGGTTATCCCCTTATATACACGGGTGACGCCCGTCGGTCTGCAGAGTCCCAACCTCCGGCTTATAAACGTGCCCGGGTCGGTCTCTCTATTCCTAACTTACAATACAAGTTTACATCAGGCCGGTCTACACCAAAAACCTTTAAACCGATTATGGGCCTTGGGCCTTTCTATTTCTTGGGCTTTAACATCTCGGGTCTGTTGACGGTGGTAACCCGGGCCCTGCAGGCCGGTTTACCCCAGATAGCAACATCCCCAACATTAGGCCCCAGATTGATTTGAACAGGTTCATGTCAATCCTTAATAAGAATTTCTGTCTTCAAATGTCTTCCAGTGACTTGTTAAACCGTCTTTTCTCCGTCTCCTCTTGCTGTGGTAAACCGATGTGACGTCAGCGCAAGCTACCGTCTCCTTTCGCTAACCCGCAAGAATCAGGGCGACGGCTGGGCTTCCGAAATCTTCGGCCCCTGGATTCGCGCGCCTGATACACGCGCCGCGCCTTATAAATAGGACTTGAAGGCCATCTTCCTTTCCTCCCCTTCTTTGTCTTCCTCGCGACCCAGACCTCAAAGCTCCGCCGCCGCCGTCAGCTGCTGCATCAACTCCGGCCGCTGCATCAGCCTGATCGGATCAGAGCACCGCGGCGACTTTCCACATCTGCTTGGACCCCGGTAAGGCCCCTGTTCTTGTTGCTTTAGATCTGTTCTAGGGTTCATTGTCCTGCTACTGTTTCTTGCTCATCCCCATAGCAGCCTTTGCGAACAGATGATGATACCTGTATCTGGATTTGTAGTTCCTCTTAGCAGTCACCATAAATCTGCACTCATTTCCTTAGATCTCACTCTTGTTCCTGCTTGTCGAACTTATGTTATTCTGCTGTGAGCCTGACTTCATATTACCTGTTTTTATTTCTTTTTTCGCCCTAGCTGTAGATCCTTTGCTTTGAAAGAATCTGTACGGGATCTGTTTCTGCTTTCATACTCACAACTGTTCAGATCTGGTCGGTTTAACTCTTAGCAAAGCGAACAAACCGATCTACACATCCATTAGTCCCCTTGATGAACCGCCGGTTGATATTATTGTAGATAACCTGACTCTACATAAGAACATCTTCGGTTTACAATCATACTTGCTCTCAAACCGGAATACCTTTGCCTTGTAGATTTCCTCATGGCAAAACAGGTGTATGAATGCAACTGGGTTCCCTCTTGCATCACTGAGACCCATCTAAACAATCTAGTTCTGACTGGTGCTTTGAGTAGCAAAAACACCATCCATTGGAGGGTTCCAGGAGACGAATGTCCTCCTACCCCGCAGGAGGGAGAAGTGGTGGTGTTTGCGGATCACCTGGCCCGGGGGTTTAATCCACCCGGTTCAAAATTTTATCGGGACGTCTTGGCTAATTTTAGGCTGCGCCCACAAGATGTTGGTCCAAATTCAGTCACGAATATCTGCCACTTTCAAGTACTTTGCGAGGCGTACTTTCAAGAAGAACCTACTGTAGAGCTGTTCCGGGACTTTTTCCATCTGAACCGACGTACTGAATTCACCGACGGCCCTAATATGGAATTGGGCGGTATGGCGATTCAGAAGAGGAAAGAGGTGACTTATCCTCACGCCAAGTTGCATAGTCATCCGCAAGAATGGAATTGCACTTGGTTCTATTGCAAGGATACTTCCCCTGCTGAAGATAATCCACTGCCCGGTTTCCGTCCAGAGAGACTTAGCAATACTCACCCCTTCCCCCCACGGCTAACTGCCAAAGAGAGGAGTAAGTATGCCCCTCAGCTGTCCAAGCTCAGAGCCTTCATGGCTAACGGTTTAACGGGGGTAGATCTTGCTCGTTGCTGGATTTCATGGAGCATCCTGCCCCTTAGCATCCGCTCCGGTTTAATGTGCCAATACACGGGTCGGGTTGATGATCCTTTGAGGCACTGCAACATTCAGCTGACGGAGGACGAAGTCGCTGAAGCTGTGAAAAAGATGCTGAATGAACCGGAACAAGTCTGCGCCCGAACCGTCCTTCTTCCATTTTGTGCCACAAACAAGCCACCTGCTGTAAGTATCTCCCCTCTGTTTGTTATAGAACTTATGATCTCCTTATACACATATTGCTAACTCCAGTCCTTCCTGAGACAGGGAGATGATCCATTTTGGAGCAAGAAGTTACAAGAGCCGACCGAAAAGGTAACCCGACCCAAGACGAGGGTGAAGAAGCCTGCTCAGAGGAAAAGGAACACCGCTTCCTCTACTCCGGATTTAGAGGAGGATGATGTGGGTAATCCGGACCTCGGGGTAGACCTCGATTCAGTTGGTTTGCTTTTTATACGTCTTATTGATGATGATATTTGTCAGGACGACGCTGAAGTGAGCCATGCCGAAGGCCCAGAGGTAACTATTCTTTCTTCTGATGCCGTTCCTTTGCCTTTGAAAAAACCTCGCCAAGCAAACCGGAAAATTAAATTTTCTCACCCTCTTGCTTACTTGGATCCCAAATTTCTTGTGAAGACCCAGCAACATGAAGCCCGACGCACCAACCGACATAGCGGTCAGGTAGTTACCTCCGCCGGTTTACCAAACAGCCCGGTTCGGAAACGCCGCTCAGAGGTCTCCGATTTATGCGCTAGCTTTCCTCCTAAAGCGGGTTTAACTCGTCAGCCTCTAAATCCATCTGACTCCGATTATCAGGTCACTTCCCATTCATCTTCCGGTGAATCTTCAGCCACTCAACTGCCACCGTTGAAGACGGTTATTGGGTAAGTTGGACCGATCACCACATATCTCTGTATGGGTCTCTTAATCCATTTTATACCGTTTTTCAATCTTTGGGCTTTTTTCAGGGCTAAGCCTAGACCGAGCAAGAAGGCTCGTCTGGATAACCCGGCTGAAGGAACTGCCACTCCTGAACCGGAGAAAACTCCTGGTGCTGACGCTCTGGGCCGTGAAGATACTCAGAACTATCTATCTCCGCAAGATGACATCTGTGCTGAAGAAAGGACTACCGAACCTGCTAGCCGTACTGATCCGCCTGCCAGCCCTGTTCGGGTTGAGGAATCCATCCCCCCTTCTGCAACTGCTGATAAACCGACAGGGCCACTGCAGAGCAGCGACTCCAAGGATGATGATGTCGTGATTACCGGTATTGGCCGCTCTGAACCGGGGAACACTGCTACTTTGGCCAAGCATCCTGCCAAGGATGAAATCTCGGCCATAAAGGGCAAATGGGACCTTGACTTGTCTACGTACGCCTCTTTAAGCGCCCCGGATCTTTATTCTGGGTATCTGAACCGGCTGTACACCAGTCGGGATTATGAGGCTGCCATGATCAAGATGATGAAGGAGAAACTTGAGGTAACTCCCTTGTGCTTCATTCTGTTGCAACTTAGCTTATCAATATTTCCAAACCGAGATGGTAAACCGGACCAGGCTGCTTTTGACAATTCAGGTCTGGTTTAGAAAACATCATTAGATAACTATTAGCCCCCAAGTGCCAAGCTTAAATACTTGTATTAATCTTGGGACTTTTTTGTAATGGAAAACTTGTGTTAAAATCAAATATGCATTATCCCCCAAGTATCGAGCACATAACTTGCTTGTGTGGTTGATACTTCCAAACCGTGCAATATTTTCTGAACACTGTTGATGACCTGCTGCAGGGGGATTTGAAGACCAAAGAGAACCAAGTCTCGGACCTTCAGGAAGCTTTAAAAGCCCAGCAGATTGAAACTGAAAAAGCAAAGGAGGAATTGACCAAAGCCTTAACTGTTATGGAGCAGCTGAAAGCAAGCCGCAAAAAGGAGCAAGCCGATTGGGCTACTGAAAGAGCTCTTTTGAAGAAGAGGGCTGAAAATGCCGAAGCTGCTCTTAAACCGGTGGTTGATGAGTTATCCACCGTGAAGCGACAAATACACTCCATGACCTCTGCCGTCTTTGGTAAACCTTTCAATGCCCTTCTTCCAATTTGTACCTTGTTTGCTACACCCTATGTCCAGTTTGTAATCCACCTTGAAACACTGCAGGCTCACGTATTGGACACTTGGGTTCTGATGTGCGGATGAAACTCAAAGCTGCTTATACTCTTATTGAACAGTTATACACCGGAGCACAAAGAGCTATCACCACTGCATCGCATAACAACCCTGCGCCGTCTCTGATTCAAGACACATTAAAGAGGCTGTCCATGCTTCCAGCCCGGATTGAAGAGTTGAAAAGATCAGCTGCTCGAACTGGAGCCATTACTGCCTTGATCCGGGCCAAAGCGTGGGTACCAGATTTCGATCCTGTCGAAGCGGCCCAAGGATACCCCAGCTTGAAGGAAGACGGTTCAGACTTTGGTGAAGACGATTTGAGGGCGATAAACCGGGCAGTGCGCCCCCTAGCTTGTCAATTGGCTGAGGAAGCAGATCTGTCACGTTACCAAGCCCAATACGACAACCAGAACAAACGAGTATCTGCCCCGGTTCCTGAAGCGGGAATCCTTGTTCCTCCAATCCGTAAGCATACTTATGCCCCAGACATTGAACCGTCTTCGCTGATTCACGAAGAAGCCGTCTTTCAAGCGCTAATGGGAATCGACTGGACCACTGCTGATTTCCAGCCAATGGGTAACCAAGATGGAGCTGAAGCGGCGCGAGACGATCCCCAGCCTTCGAACCGAGGCGGCGAACAGGCGTAATCAACGCTCCGGTTCACCTTACTTGGTGATGTCTTAATCCGTCAACGAACAATACATTCAGGCACTACGTTGCCTTGTAATAAGATAGCTTAATACCGCTGCCTTTGAATGTGCCTTCGCGCATGGGTACTGATGCTCTTCCCAATGACGTTTCCAACGTATGTTTCCTGTCTTTACTGAGTACACAATGTGATTTTTCGACCACCTGAACCGTGCTGCGCCTTTGCCAAACCGGGCAATTTGCCTCCAGGTTAAAACGGACTAGGCTATGCCAGCTGAATCGGTTTAAGGATACTTGACGTTCCGAAGAACCAAAAAACACCACAATAAAGGCAGAAAACAAAACCAAATATGAAAAGGCAACGCGATAGTAAAACGCATGCGAATAGTGGTTACTATGAACCGTTCAGAAGGCGTGACCATCGTCAAGACAAAACCGAGCCCCCAAGAGGTGTAGCTACGGTTTAAGTCGACTAGGTTCCTAACTGAATCTTGGCAAATATGCCGGCCAAATGGCATTGCATTAGTTCGTCAACCAAGCCCCCAAGTGACTCAATGGCTAAAAAGCCGACCAGAAGGCATTACCATCATCAAGACATGACCGATTTCCCATAAGGCGTAATCTACGGTTCAAGTCGATTAGGTCCCCAACTGATTCAGTGGCAAATATGCCAGCCGGAAGGCATTACCATCGTCGGGACATGACCAAGCCCCCCGGAGGTGTAGCTACGGTTCAGGCCGACTAGGTCCCCAACTGACTTTATAGGGATAGCTATGTTCTCTTTGGTTCGAATACGACCTATGTTTGAACAGCTGTGTTCTCTTTGGTTCGAATACGACCTATGTTTGAACAGAAATCCCCATGTTTGAATAGCTATGTTCTCTTTGGTTCGAATACGACCTATGTTTGAACAGGAAGCCCCATGTTTGAATAGCTATGTTCTCTTTGGTTCGAATACGACCTATGTTTGAACAGGAAGCCCCATGTTTGAATAGCTATGTTCTCTTTGGTTCGAATACGACCTATGTTTGAACAGGAAGCCCCATGTTTGAACCGGGATATTGAACCGGATATTAAGAGCTGCACAGCCTTGTAGGAGACATCTTCCCTTGAACCAGCTTTTAAACCGGAATCTATATCTTGAACTTTGTGAAGCGACCTCCAGGGGCAAACACACATGATGTGAAGAACAGCAGAGACCCCGCTTTACTCGAGGCTCCGGTTTATTGTATTAATCATAATATATACATGGTCATGATATGTACATAAGCAGAGCCCAGGGCTCATGTATAATAAGGCCGAAGATGAGCTATGTTCCACGGCCTGCTGGTCTCCTCCTCTGCATTGCGTGAATCCTTGCGCTCTCGAATATCAATCAGGTAATATGACCCATTATTTAGATTCTTGCTGACCACAAAAGGTCCTTCCCAAGGCGGGGACAGTTTATGCTGATCCGTCTGATCCTGGATGAGCCGAAGCACCAAATCCCCTTCCTGAAAGGTTCTGGTCCTAACCCGACGGCTGTGGTAACGGCGAAGATCCTGCTGGTAAATCGCTGAACGGGCAGCTGCCAAGTCACGCTCCTCATCCAACAAGTCAAGAGCGTTCTGTCGTGCCTGCTCATTGTCTGCTTCAACATATGCTGCCACGCGAGGTGAGTCATGTCGTATATCACTTGGGAGAACCGCCTCTGCTCCATAAACCATAAAAAACGGCGTAAACCCCGTGGATCTGTTAGGCGTGGTGTTGATGCTCCATAACACAGACGGTAGCTCCTCCACCCAACAACCCGGCGTCCTTTGCAAAGGGACCAGAAGCCGGGGTTTGATACCTTTCAAGATCTCTTGGTTCGCTCGTTCTGCCTGACCATTAGACTGTGGGTGCGCTACCGAAGAAACATCAAGCCGTATATGCTCCCGTGCACAGAACTCTTTCATGGCCCCCTTAGATAGATTGGTACCATTATCTGTGATGATGCTGTGTGGAAATCCAAACCGGAAGATCACCTTCTTTATAAACTGAACCGCCGTGGCAGCATCACACTTACTGACAGGTTCTGCCTCCACCCACTTTGTAAATTTGTCAACCGCCACCAGTAGGTGGGTCTTCTTATCTTTGGAACGCTTAAAAGGCCCGACCATATCAAGCCCCCAAGTCGCAAACGGCCAAGTGATTGGAATCATCCTCAATTCTTGAGCCGGTATGTGTGCTCGTCTGGAAAATTTCTGGCACCCATCACATAACCTGACCAGGTCTTCTGCATCAGCATGAGCAGTTAACCAGTAGAAATCGTGGCGGAACGCTTTAGCCACTAATGATTTTGAACCGGCGTGGTGGCCGCAATCCCCTTCATGTATTTCTCGTAATATCTCACACCCCTCCTTAGGGGATATGCACCGTTGCAGCGCTCCTGACACGCTGCGATGATGTAACTCTCCTTGGAAAATGGTCATAGACTTGGACCGTCGCACTATCTGTCGAGCCAAGCTTTCATCCTCTGGCAACTCACCCCGATTCATATATGCCAGGTAAGGGAGCGTCCAATCCGGGGTGGCGTGAAGAGCTGCCACTAACTGAGCCTCCGGATCAGGAACAGCCAACTTCAGCTCACCGGGCAGCTGTACCGATGGGTGGTACAATACATCCAAGAAAACATTGGGTGGGACCGTTTTACGCTGAGAGCCCAAGCGACTTAAAGCGTCCGCTGCCTCATTTTTCCTGCGGTCCACATGATCCACTTGATAACCTTTGAAATGCCCAGCCACCATATCCACTTCACGTCGGTACGCAGCCATAAGCGGATCCTTAGAATCCCAGGTGCCAGATACCTGCTGAGCCACCAGATCCGAATCACCAAAGCACCTAACTCTGCTCAAATTCATCTCTTTATCCACCCGAAGTCCATGAAGCAAAGCTTCATACTCAGCCGCATTGTTTGTACAGGGGAACATTAAACGGAGGACATAACAAAACTTATCTCCTCGTGGGGAAGTTAAAACGACTCCAGCCCCCGAGCCTTCCAATTGTCTTGACCCGTCGAAATGAACGGTCCAATAGGTGTTATCTGGCTTCTCCTCAGGCGCTTGTAACTCTGTCCAATCGTTTATGAAATCGACAAGTGCCTGTGATTTTATGGCCGTCCGGGGTACGTACCTTAAATCGTGCGGCCCGAGCTCGATAGCCCACTTGGCAATCCGACCGGTCGCTTCCCGGTTCTGTATAATGTCGCCCAAAGGAGCAGAACTGACCACCGTGACTGGGTGTCCTTGGAAATATTGCCTCAGCTTCCGGCTTGCCATAAAAACGCCATATACCAGCTTCTGCCAATGCGGATACCTTTGTTTGGACTCGATAAGTACTTCACTGATATAGTAAACCGGTCGCTGAACCGGATGTTCCTTTCCAGCCTCCTTTCGTTCTACCACCATCGCCACACTGACTGCTCTGGCATTCGCTGCAACATATAACAGGAGTGGCTCTTTATCTACAGGGGCTGCCAACACTGGCGGATTGACTAGTTGTCGCTTCAAGTCCTCAAACGCTTTATCAGCCTCCGGACTCCAGACAAACTGATCCGTTTTCTTGAGCATTTGATACAAGGGGATCGCCTTTTCACCAAGGCGACTGATAAACCGGCTCAACGCCGCAATCCGCCCGGCCATGCGCTGAACATCATTGATGCATTTCGGTTTGGCCAGGGAGGTGATGGCTGTGATCTTTTCTGGATTAGCCTCAATTCCTCTATGGGACACTAAAAATCCCAACAGCTTGCCTGCAGGTACACCAAAAACACATTTAGCCGGGTTGAGCATCATTTGGTACACTCTCAAGTTATCGAAAGTCTCCTTCAAATCGTCAACCAGGGTCTCCTTCTTTCGTGACTTGACCACGATATCATCCACATAAGCATGCACATTACGCCCAATCTGCTCGTGGAGGCAATTTTGCACACATCGTTGATAAGTAGCCTGCGCACTCTTAAGCCCAAAGGGCATAGACACATAGCAGAAGGCTCCAAAGGGAGTAATGAACGCTGTCTTCTCCTGGTCCTTAACTGCCATCTTGATCTGATGATAACCCGAATAAGCATCCAAAAAACTTAAACGCTCGCAACCTGCCGTAGCATCAATGATCTGATCAATCCGGGGGAGAGCAAAAGGATCTGCTGGGCAAGCTTTATTCAAGTCTGTGTAGTCCACGCACATGCGCCAGGTGCCGTTTTTCTTAAGAACTAGCACCGGATTAGCGAGCCATTCGGGATGAAAAACCTCAATGATAAACCCAGCTGCCAGGAGCCTGGCCACTTCCTCACCAATCGCTTTACGTCTTTCTTCGTTAAACCGCCGTAAGAACTGCTTTACCGGCTTGTACTTAGGATCCACATTAAGGGTGTGCTCAGCGAGTTGCCTCGGTACACCAGGCATGTCAGATGGCTTCCATGCAAAAATGTCCCGATTCTCACGGATGAACTCGATGAGCGCGCTTTCCTATTTTGGATCCAAGTTTGCACTGATGCTGAACTGCTTGGATGAATCGCCAGGTACGAAGTCAACAAGCTTAGTTTCGGCCGCTGACTTAAACTTCAAGGCCGGATCGTGGTCCGTAGTTGGCTTTTTTAATGAAGTCATATCCTCCGGATCAACACTGTCTTTGTACTGCTTTAGCTCCTCCGTAGCA
Source organism: Aegilops umbellulata (assembly GCA_032464435.1). Taxonomy (NCBI): domain Eukaryota; kingdom Viridiplantae; phylum Streptophyta; class Magnoliopsida; order Poales; family Poaceae; genus Aegilops; species Aegilops umbellulata. The sequence continues at coordinate 471,961,176 of CP136056.1, read as the reverse complement.
CAAACCGATTCAGCATAAGTCGCATCTCCTTCCTCGCATTCCAAAGCGATTCGGCGGCTCCCATGAACCGTTATAGTACCCTTGTAACCTGGCATCTTAAGTTGCAGATATACGTAGCAGGGCCGTGCCATAAATTTTGCATAAGCTGGCCGTCCGAACAAAGCGTGGTACGGACTTTGGATTTTAACCACTTCGAACGTCAGCGTCTCTGATCTGGAATCGTGACTATCGCCAAATACCACTTCAAGGGCTATCTTACCAACCGGATATGCAGACTTGCCAGGTACCACCCCGTGGAACACTGTATTGGTCGGTTTGAGATCCTTATCTACCAGTCCCATACGACGGAAGGTCTCGTAATACAAGATGTTAATGCTGCTCCCTCCGTCCATGAGCACCTTGGTGAGCTTGTAGCCTCCCACCTGAGGCGCCACCACCAATGCTAACTGACCCGGATTATAAACCCTGGGAGGATGATCTTCTCGGCTCCATATGATAGGCTGTTCCGACCAACGCAGATAGTGAGGCGTGGCCGGTTCGACAGCACTGACTGCCCGCCTCTGAAGCTTTCTATCCCGTTTATCCAAGCTTGTGGTAAAGACGTGATACTGTCCACCACTCAACTGTTTCGGGTTGTTCTGATAACCTGTTTGCTGCTGTCCGTAACCACTCTGATTACTTTGATTATTTTGGCTGACCTGTCCGCCCGGATTACCCTGGAATCCTGGGCCGGAACCTGAACCGCCGCCAGAGCTGCGATCATCTTGGAAAGTGTTTGAGCTTTTGAACTCCTTCATGATATAACAATCCTTCCAAAGATGGGTTGCTGGTTCCTCCTTTGTTCCGTGCTTCGGACAGGGCTGGTTTAAGAAAAAGTTCAAACGCTCCGGATTAGGACCAGGATCAGTGCGGAAACTTGGCTGTTTCCCCTTGCGCCGCTGGCCTTTATTCTGCGCACTTGTGTTGGCTACAAAGTCCATGCTCCCGTCCGGTTTACGCTTTCCTCCGCCTCCATTACCTGTCGGCCGATGCTGCTGGCCTTTGGTGTTGCTATTCTTCCTTCCCTTCCCTGCTTTGTCATCACCAGAGTCAGGATCCTTGGTACCGTCTGAGTCCGCATACTTCACTAAAGCGGTCATGAGCGTTCCTATATCTGTACAATCACGCTTCATCCGTCCCAGCTTTAGCTTCAAAGGGCCAAACCGACAGTTGCCTTCCAACAGCACCACGGCGGTGTCTGCGTTGATGCGATCTGACGAGTGCAAAACTTCTGATACCCGCCGTACCCAATGGGTAGTTGATTCCCCTTCTTGCTGAACACAGGCTGCTAGGTCAACTATCGACATTGGCTGTTTGCACGTGTCCTTGAAATTCTTGATAAACCGGGCGCGCAATTGGGCCCACGAACTAATTGAATTAGGCGGTAAGCTCTTTAGCCAAGTCCGGGCCGTTCCTTCTAGCATCATAGTAAAATACTTGGCACACGCCGTGTCATCCACGTCCAGCATCTCCATAGCCATCTCATAGCTCTCCACCCATGTCTCCGGAGGCTGATCTGCCGTGTAGTTTGGTACCTTGCGGGGGCCTTTGAAGTCTTTGGGCAGGCGTACGTTGCGTAAAGCGGGAACAAGGCACGGTACTCCCAAAGAACTGGAAACCACTCCCGGTTTAACAGTAGCCGCTGGGAAGATAGGTGTAAGCTGACAAGCCTGATGCTGCGCTGCTAATCCGGCCTCCCATGCACGGGTGCGATCCACATTCTCGTGAGCATTGTCGACGCCCGCCGGATTGTTGCCGTGGAGCGCTTCACGCCTGGCGTTACTTGAAACGGCCGGCTCCTCCACGCGCCTGCTATAGCTCCCGCTGGGGCGAGGGGTGGAGTGAATCCGATCACGGCTTTGCGAATATGCCTCTTGCTGGGCCAACGCGGTCCTAAGGAGCTCCTTGACCCGGCGTGTTTCTTCATCCTGCGGTGAATCTCCTTCGATCGGAATGGCTTCCAACCGAGCCGCCGCCGCGACGAGGTTATCCATCGGGTTGGAATAATGACCTGACGGCGTTGGCATGGCCGGTGGCGTATCAGTGTTATGACGAGGCAGGTTTATAATTCGGTGCTGAACCGGGGCGCCGGCCGTCACCTCCGCACGGTTTACCCCCGGGGTGTTGAAGAGGTTTCGAGCGTCGAGGGCGGCGGGCAACCGAGACCGGGATTTTCTCTTCAGGACCTCCTGAGACGCCCTCTGGTCCATCATGAGCCTGTAAGCCTGTGCATCTAAAGCGGCGCGCTCCGCCATCATCCTGACCTCTTCTGCTGCCAGCTCCGCTTTAGCCCGAGTGATCTGCTCTCTCACTTTGGCAATCTCAGCATTGTGAGCCTCCTGATCCACCGGGTTGGCTTCCGCCATGAGCGCTGCTAGTGCGTCAAACAGGTCTGACAAAACTTGGGCTGGTGAACCTGTAGGGCCTCCTGCCCGTGCAGCCGTTGCTGCTGCCGATCCGGAGATCGCTGCTGCTGCAGTTGATGATCGTGGCGCCGCCTGTGTTCCAGCCATGAAGATCCCAACCCGACAGGGCAGATCCGAGGGGTCCGGAATACTGTTGCCATCGGAGCCTCCCTCAATCCGATCATCTTGTAGCTGGTAAAGAGATTCGGTTTCCCCGGTCGACGTTTCATCGCCGGAGTAGATGGCGGTTTCGTCACCAGATTCGGATCCTTCCTCGTAGCTTCCTCCGCGGATGACCCCCACGAAGGCGTGCTTTCTGATCGGTTTAGCCAGGGTCGATCTCGTGCACTGAGCCGTCTCGACGAGGTCGGCGCAGACGCCTAGCGCGGGGCCCGGTTCTCCGATCTTGCCGATGAAAACATGGATGCCGCCAAAGGGGACCCGGTACCCGTACTCGATCGAGCCGGCGTCGGGGCCCCAGCCTGTGCTGTCGATGTAAAGTTTTCCGCGGCGGCTCTTGGTCATCCGTCCCACAGCGTAACCCTCGAGTCCTTCAAAGCGGCCCTCCAAAAACTTGAAACCATCTCGCGATAGCCCCACGGTGGGCGCCAACTGTCGTGGATTTGTCACGGCAGATGTCCTAGTGAGAGGACTTAGTCGTGGAGCCATCGCAACGGGTTAGCTTGAAGGGGTTAAAAGTGGACACGAGGACACGGTTTTTATACTAGTTCGGCCCCTTCGGTGAAGGTAAAGCCTACGTCTAGTTGTGATGGGATTGATGGGTTTCGAGGGCTTAGGGAGCGATAAGCTTCGCCTAAACCTCGAGTTCTTCTTCTCTTCAAACCGCCGCCGGGTCATCCCCTTATATACACGGGTGACGCCCGTCGGTCTGCAGAGTCCCAACCTCCAGCTTATAAACGTGCCCGGGTCGGTCTCTCTATTCCTAACTTACAATACAAGTTTACATCAGGCCGGTCTACACCAAAAACCTTTAAACCGATTATGGGCCTTGGGCCTTTCTACTTCTTGGGCTTTAACATCTCGGGTCTGTTGACGGTGGTAACCCGGGCCCTGCAGGCCGGTTTACCCCAGATAGCAACATCCCCAACAGTGCTGGTATCTGATTTTCTCTTTTTTTTGCTTGTTGCTAGGTGTTTAATCCTGTTGAGCCTGGTGTAAGTTACCATTTCTGCCGCAGGTGGTTTGTTCCTCATGTTCTATTCTGTGTCCTTTTCTGATGAATGAGGAGACATGCTTTGTGTTTGTGTGCTGTCAATATCACCGTCTTTGTGTCCTGCATAATGACCAGGTAACGAAAAACGATATTCTTTTGTCCGAAAATAATTTATACACATTTAAAATATATATCTTCCACGATTATGCACAAGGAATGTGAAATTCCCAAAAGGGGATTTTTAGTTTTCTTTTTTGGGTTAAGAAAGGTTATTTCTACTATTGCTGATTGAGCTAATAAGGGGATTGAAAAAAAATATTAACTATGGTTATGAGTGGAGCTGGGGAAGTGAAGTTAGGGTGAAGCATTTTCTGAGACAAAAATGCACTCTGCAGGTGATATATCATAATGGAAGGAATATCATCAATGAGAGTTGAAGATTTATTTAGTAAGTTAAACTGTTTTTTAATTAAATATAAGATAGTGTGTGAACATTTTTAATGTTCTCTATAAAGAAATATATAAAAAGTGGTAGGCAGTTTTATTTGTAAGTTATTGTTGTCAAGGATAGCAGTTAAGTTATCGATGTCTCAATACAGTTTTTTGCAGATAGACAGTGGACTCTTTTGGTCAAACCTTTGACAGGAGCTTGCTGGATTGCATGCTCTTCAGCAGGGTCTTCGTCAGTATTTTGCTGGGTTTTAGCTTCTTCGTGAGGATTTCTCATTGCTGCATAAAACATGGGCAAGTGTTAGAAGCAGAGTCAAGTGTCATAGAAAAAAAATCTGCATGGTGTGAAAACAAAATTGTATGTATAGAGAGGCATGGGTTGTTTTACCCTAGAAGCATAGGGTACATCTATTCTTTGTTCACGGTTTTTCAGACCAAAGGCACTTAATTTGAAAAACGGTTACATTGAAGGGACAAACATGTAGAAAATGTCGTACGGTTATCAGGTTTTGGCCTCTCAGGATGCTTGCGGGGTTTGGATCTATTGACGTATTCTAGTTAGTGATGTTTCAGGTTTAGTTCCTTTGAGCACATATCGTATGGCGAAAATTCCAGGGCGGAGAGCTGTAGCATTTCTATCAAATCTCATCTCTCCGCCAGTTCAATTTGTTAGACAAATTGATTTTAGATTATTCGAAACTCCTTAGCGGTGGCTAGGGTTGCTGTTCCTTGAAGTTGAAAAATCACTACGATCTACCCAGTGGAATGGAGTGGGATAGAATGATAATTACCTTCAATTAGTTGTGCGGTGTTCTTTGGTTCCATCCGCTTATTGTGTCGTTGCTCTTTTTTTGTTGCGATTTTCGCCGCCGCTGTCGAAGTCCTCACCATCGGTCGCCGCAGTCGGCGGGGTTATTGGTGTTCTCGCGGGCAGTGTGTGGCTGTGTGTATGTCGGATTGGAGGGTGGTTGACGAACATGGTGGCAGTTTGTTCAGTGACGCGAACTCGATTTCGAATTTGTGTTAGTGTGCAGAAGGAAGGAGGAGAGCATGCGGGAGTGATGAAGGTTTTGAGATTTACTTTGCGGAAGGGGAAGCAAGCTAGTAGAAGAGGGAGGGAGAGATGGAAACCATCGAACCGTCTCTAATCTTCAACCGTCCGTTTGAGCATCAAGATCCGTTTTTCTGATGTTAGGCTCGGAGGTGTAGGTTCTACAGGCACGTAGATGCAGGAACATGAGGCACGGCAGTGTAGGTTCTACAAGCAGGTAGAGAACCACGCAGGCAAGAGTCGCGTGAGGCACGTGGATGTAAGCGTAGGAGGCATGGAAATGAAGGCAATACAGGCACAAACATGCTGCTTTTGGAGACACGGGTATCAACGCTGAGGATGTACAAGAGTGTTGTGGCAGAGGCATGTCTTAGAATGCGCGGTTAAAGATGCATGGTTGTGAAATCTCAGGAGCGACGCGGGCATTGCAGTGGGGCCATTTAAGAGTCACGGCGTATGTTGCATTAGGCACGTAAGGCACGTGGGTTCAGGCACGAAAGGGAGAAAAGGTGAATCCACAACAGGCACGTACGTGTGTTTTCTCAAGTCACTGGTGTGCAGTCTGTGGATGCACAAAAGTGTGGCAGCAGAGGCATGGGTCTGACTACTCGGTTATAGAACCACGGTCGTGAAGTCATGTGGGTGTGGCACTACGGGGCACGTAAGAGTCTCGACAAGTGTCACGTTGCGGACGTGGGTGCAGGTACGTAAGGCACAGTAATGGAGGCACTACAGTTACGTACGTGCACTCTCTGGATGCACGAAAAGTTTTGCGGCAGAGGCATGGGTCCGAGACTCGGTTAGAGAACCACGGCTGTGAAGTCACGTGGGTGTGGCACTACGGGTCACGTAAGTGTCGTGGCATGTGTCACGTTGCGCACGTGGATGTAGGCACAGGAGGCACGACATTCAAGGCAACGAAGGCACGGACTTGCGGCTTATCGAGGCACTGCGTATCAACCCTGCATATGCCAAAATAATGCAGTGGCAGACGGACGTGTCAGGATGCTTGGTTACAGAGGCACGGTTGTGAAGTCTCAGGAGCCACGCATGTCAAGTTGCGCATGTGGGTGCAGGTACGTGCAGGCACAGAAATGAAGGCACCACAGGCACATACGTGCAATCTCTGGATGCACAAAAGTGTGGCGGCAAAGGCATGGGTCCGAGTACTCGGTTATAGAACCACGGTTGTGAACTCACGTGGGTGTGGCACTACGGGGGACGTAAGAGTCTCGGCAAGTGTCATGTTGTGCACGTGGGTGCAGGTACATAAGGCACAGAAATGAAGGCACCACAGGCACGTACGTGCATTCTCTGGATGCAAAAAAGTGTGGCGGCAGAGGCATGGGTCCGAGTACTCGGTTAGAGAACCACGGTTGTGAAGTGACGTGGGTGTGGCACTATGGGGCACGTAAGAGTCTCGGCAAGTGTCGCGTGAGGAGAGGAACGTGGGTGCAAGGACGTAAGGCACAGAAATCAAGGCACCACGGTTGTGAAGTCACGTGGTAGTGATGAAGTGGAGCCTCTCTACAGGCATGTGGATGCAGGCACACGAGGCACGGAAGTGCAGGTTCTACAGGCACGTACATTCAGGCACATGAGGCATGGAAGTGTGGGTTCTACAGGCAGTTAGAGAACCACGGGACAGGTAAGTGTCACGTGAGGCACGTGGCTATAAGCATCGGAGGCAAGGAAATGAAGCGAATGCAAGCACAGACATGCTGCTTCTCGAGGCACGGGTATCAACCCTGTGGATGTTCAAGAGTGCGGTGGCAGAGGCATGTGTTAGAATGCTCGGTTAAAGAGGCACGGTTGTGAAGTCTTAGGAGCGACGCGGGCGTGGCAGTGGGGCCATGTAAGAGTCACGGTGCATGTTATTATGTTAGGCACTTGAGGCACGTGGGTACAATTGAAGGCAAAATTGGTGAATCCACAATAGGCACGTACGTGTGTTTTGTGCAGTCATGGTTGTGCACTCTCTGGATGCACGGAAGTGTGCCAGTAGAGGCATGGGTCCGACTACCCGGTTAGAGAACCACGTTTGTGAAGTGACGTGGGTGTGGCACGACGGGCCCCGTAGGAGTCACGGCAAGTGTCACGCGAGGCACGTGGATGTAGGCACTTGAGGCATGGCATTGAAGGCACATGAGGCACGGATGTAGGTACAGGAGGGATTGAAGTACTGAACCTAGGAGGAGACCTTGTGTGAGTGCGGAATGTTTTGAGATTTACTGTGGAAGAGAGGAAGCAAGAGAGTAGTGGAGGTGGGAGAGATGGAAATGATGGAACCGTCTGTTATCTTCGACGGTCTGATTTTAGCATCAAGATTCGTGCCGCCTGGCTTTGTTTTTTTGTTCGATGTAGCGTCTTAATACATGTGTGAGGCATGGAACACCAGGCTCTACAGGCACCGACGTTGGAATTATAGAGGCACTGGTATCGACTCTGTGGATGCACAAATGTGTAGTGGCAGGGGCATGCATCTGAATACTTACTCAGACTGTCACGGTTATGAAGCCTTTAGAGTTACGAGCGCGTGTCACCACGGGCATGTGAGAGTGATTCGTCGGGAAGTGTGGTAGTAGAGGCATCGGTGTGAATAGTAGTCACAGAGCATTGGTCGTGCGGTAGTAGCGGCGTGCGTCGGGAAAGGTGCGAGGAGTTCAACATAGTAGGTCCTTAGTATCTGAACGCAATGCACACTATCTAAGCGTGCCAGTGCAGTGTGTGCTTGAATGGTTTACGCAAAAACATTTGTTACGTGCTTAATCGGACGATTTGACGGTTGCTTTTTCCCGGCAATCGCGAGCACTGCCACTCGGCGGTTTCCCCGGTGCACAGCAACCATGGGCGCATGTCTACTGCCCTCATTACCACGACGAGGCTTCGTCCAAACGCCTCCTCCTTGACCCAAACCTTGGCACAAAAGGGCAACTGCGCTTCCATAGCCGCTCAATTACGAAAACACTATTGCCGACCCATCTCAACTAGCAATTCCTCACAATTTGTGTGTCAAGGCCGCCATCGCTGGAGGAGCGTAATGGCGGAGGAACCGTCTGCCAAGCGTCCCCGTGGTGAGACGTCCGACCAGAGCACCGAGGTTGACGACGTTCAGGTCCCCGGGCAGAAGCACGACTACAAGGTGCACCTCAAGGAGGTTGGCATCCGTGGCAAGGAAAAGCTGGATGTCGTATGCACCAGCAATCCTGACGAAGCCGACAAGATGATCAGCACGATCCCGAACAGGGTCTACGGCTTGTACCCTCAGTACATTGGCATTGATGTCGAGTATACCAGGGAAGACGAACCTCCGCAGAGGGCAGCGGTTCTGCAGTTATGCATGGAGGAACTCTGTCTGGTATACCACATCACCGCAGCAACAAAATGGTGAACCATCCTACAGCTTCAACCTCTCCATGTTTCTGTTTAATTAGCATTTCACCCTGAAATTTGATTAAATTGGTTTATTGAATTGATGTATCAGTGAAGTTTCTAAAGTAGATACAGCAGAATAGATTTTGAACTTGACTCACCAGATCAGTTTATGTATTTGATGGACTAGATTAATTTATGAATTTGATGTATGAGATTATTTTCTGAACTTGATGTTCTAGTGCACTTTCTGTTCTAGCGTAGTTTCTATATTTGATGTTCTAGTGTAGTTCAGTTTCTTGAATTGATGTGTTAACGTGGGTAAGGAGTAGATAGGTCATTTATTCAAGTGTAAATACCAAAAATAAAAATGACATGCTGTGCTTGTGCTTGTGTTTCTGAACTCTGCATAGCAGTTTCTGAAATTTTTTCGTCCATAAATTATACGTACTATATAAGTATTTACTTGATGGATACTTGATGGATCCACCTTAAATGTGTCATCCCCCTTGCAGGCCCAAGAGCCTGCGCCTGTTCCTGAAGGAGGACATGTTCTACACCTTTGCCGGCTTCAGTATTGAAGGTGACAAAGAGATGCTGTGAAGTTCTGGTTTGGAGATCAACCCCGACAAGTACACCGACATCCAGCAGAAATGGAGAGTTCCGTTCAAGGGAATAAAGAGGTACCACTCTTTGGCTGATGTTGCAGGGAGCGTGATCCACCCATTCTACAAACAGATGAAGGATAAGATTGACAGGGTTGAAGACCATAAACTATGGGGGATCAGCCCACTGCCAAATTACCTCATCGAGTATGCAGCGATAGATGCGTACGCCACCTATGAGTCTTGGAAGAGAATTGAAAACATTAGAGAAGGGCTGGAGAGTGCAAAAGAGGCAGAGAAGAATTATGACGATCCTTACTACGTCTACTAGTGATGACGAAAACATAGAAAACTGGTCGTGGAGTTGCTTGTGTTTCTGGTTGTCCTTTCTATTGTTTCAGGTTCGTAGTTTACTTCTGTTAGAACGAAGCAGTTTCTAATGTCATCTGTATCAGGTTAAACAAGTTTGCTTATGTGAAGTTTGTAGTTTGTTTATGTGATTGAACAAGTTATTTGGCTTGCTAAGTACTATGTTTATTCAGCAATCTTGTGATTTTGAAGTAGTAATGTTGCTTTTTAGTCTAAAAACAACTAAATACAAAGCAGTCTTTTTACGCTAAGTACAGTTTAGTTGTGCACACAAGCATGGCTTCTTGAGGAGTGGTAGGAGTGGCATGGGTTGGAATACGTAGTTAGAGAGGCACGGGTTTGTAGTCTGTATAGCCACCGACGTGTGTTACTGCAGGTGTCGGAGGCACAGGATTGAAGTCTCTACAGAAATGAAGGCGCCACAAGCATCCATCCAGAGGCACGTGGACGGAGTAGCAGAGGTGAGCTCCGAATACATAGTTACAGGTTCACAGTTTGGAAGTGTGCAGAGCCAAGGTTGTGCGACACGATGGGGCATGTAAGAGTCATCGCAAGTGTCATGTGAGAGAGGCACCTGGATACAGGTACGCAAGGCACGGGATGCACTGTAGTGACGTTTGTGAAGAGACAGGGGCGTGGTAACGCGACCATGTAAGTGTCGCGGGATGTGACACGTTAGGCACGTGGATGCAGGCACAGAAATCACGGAGGTGAAGACTCAACAGGCACGGAAGTTGGGTTTTTGTTGTTTCGAACAACTATCAATACTGTGGATGTTCAAAAGTGTGGTACCAGAAGCATGCTTCCGAATACGCAGAAGTGTGGTACCAGAAGCATGCTTCCGAATACGCAGTTAGGGAGTCACGGTTGTCAAGCCTCTAGAAAGTCACGCGTGATCTGGCATCACGGGCATGGAGTGGTGTGGGGCCTCGAGAGGCATCAGTGGCCCTCAACCCTCTAGATGCATGGTGGTGTGGTAGGAGAGGCACCATTGTGGATGCACAAGAGTGAGGCCTCTAACGGCGTGAGTGGGTGGCACCACGTGCATTTGTTTGAATACTCATTTAGAGAGTCACGTCTGTACTCACGCCAGATGCATGCTGTAGGTTGGTGGCATTCGGCAGCACACGGTTGCAGAGAGGAGGAATGTTTGCGAAACATCAAAGTCACCGGCGGTCACGCGTGAGGAGTATGTAGAGTAACTGCGTGTCGACGTGACACACGTATGTCTAGGGACGGACTTGGTGCACTGGCTTGTGTTCAAATGCTTGGTTAATGAAGAATCAAGGAACTACATCAATAAAGAGTCTGCCGCTTCATTATCACAGTATGATGTGCGGTTAAACCGTTTTTCTGATGTTTTGACAAAGCTAGGCTTGTTCGCTTATCAACAACTTTTTATTCCTTTTCCTTGATGTCGTCGTAGATCTTTCTAATCTCATCGCCCATTTCACTGGGTTCGATTGTATTCTGATCACTAATAGTAGCCTGCACAGTTGTTGTGCTTTCCATTGTTCCGACCATCCTATAAAAAATTCAGTGAAATAAGGAGAAAAAACATATCAGAATTAGGTCATGCAGTTGTATGATATCTTGCAGATTTATAGCGAGTTTTAAGAGAAAACTTACATCTAAATTATCTATCTCTTCGACGAAGTGGTTGCATCAAAGAGAAGCGCGAACCTTAGAACAGCAAACGATTTTCACCTTTGTTCACCTTTGGAACGTCCTTTAAAAATTAAACTTCCCATTTAGTCCTTTCCTTTTTGAATTTTTCACTGAGTAATATTTCGTATACTTCCTTGAACCTGGGCACCTGGGAATTGCATTTTGTTTTTGTTTTAGAGAGACATGTAGTGTAATTCGTAAAACCGAAAGACGCTGTTATTTACAATTCTTACCAGTTTGTGTTTATGGTTGTGGTATTTGTTATGCTCCTTTTCTTTGCTGGCTTCGTTGATTTCCGTGTCAGCAATTTGCTTACTTAGTTTGCCATCATGCACGTGGTGATCACGTTGTTTTTTCAGGCATTCTTGCCTCTTCAATTCTTCGAGAGAGGTTTCTCCAGGCTCGATGATTTGAAGCTTCCTTCTATATTTGTCGAGCACTAATAGTGTGTATCGGTCTTCCTTTTAAAATGGCATGAATACCTGCGGTACAAAAGTTTTATTGTTAGAGGAGAGTTTAGAATATAGTATTTTGTTTGAAATGCTTATTTTTATTTTGTTAGAGGAGAGTTTTATTGCTAGAGGAGAATTTAGAATGTAGTTTTAACGGTATTACCATTTTTGCTGTTTTGAGCTTGTCTAATTGACATTTCTTAAGGAACAAAGGAACCAAGGCATCCTTCTCTCGTTTAAAATCATCTCTGAAGTGCGCCATAGATTTTCTTTTATCCTTTAAACCTAGAATATTCTGCAGGCAACAAATAAAAAACCATAAAAATGAATTAGAAAGAATAGATCGGTACCAAGAGATTAAACAATCGTTGCAAAAAGATGAGTTTGTATGATCCTTTTTTTTGAAATTTACCTCTACAAAGCTTGGGCCTAATAATAGTCTATGTCTTTTGTATGTAGTTTGCTTGCTTCCCTCCCATGCTTCTGCTAACTCATCGAGCACCTTCTTTTCCATCCCTTTACGTTTTTTCTTGTTTGCAGGCACAAAAATTTCCTTTAGGTTTGATCCAGTGAGAGTTGCGCTGTTCCCCTGTGGTTGTTCTCCCGAGAATACTACTTCTCTGCTTACAGGTAAAACAGTAGAAGAAAATTTTGTTTAGAATGTCACTTACAAGCAAGCTGATAAACAGGAATTGAAGGTTCTTTCTAGTTTCTGTCTTATTTGTGTGATTGTCGCGTAAAACTAATTTCAGTTGGAAAAGGAACCAAGTCACCTTTTGAATTTGTCCTGCCATGTGTCACTCATGACTATGTCGTAGAGCTCGTTTGCCTTACCCACATGTTTGAACGAATGCCGGTGTTGCGGGTATTTGTTGGTGCTCCTTGATTGATCGTGGTTTTTTCCGGCTCGCTCTGTCAATACAGATAAAACATTATGGCTGTTGCTTCTAAAAGATATATTTGAAGCTCCTGTCATGTTGACTGATGGTAAAAATGAAAATAGTTATATTACCTTTCATGGGCGAAAAAAGGTTTGTAGTCTCTGGTTTGAAAACTTTGATTTTTCAGGAAGTTGATGGTGCTTTATTTGGTTGGTTTTACCGAATATGAGTGTGTATACATACTCTGGTTTCCATTTGGCATCCACCTTGCTGTGCTGCAGGCATGTCAAAATGCATGGTTTATAGTTACGTGTTGTCCACCATTGTGAATAAACTAATTGCGGTAATAAAGAAATCAAGTAATTTGACGTGTATGTACTGGTAACTTACATGGAAATCCTCTCTGTCCTTGACCAGTTCTTTCCCATTCCAGTGTTTCGCAAATTGGGCCGTGAAGTGTCCGCATTGTGTTCCTTCTTGCTTTGGTGTGCAGATCTTGTGAGGCCTTTCTGCTATCCTTGCCCAGTCTAGTTCGTTCTTGTCTTTTAGGTGGTGGTACTTGTTCATCAGCACCGACATCCTTCTCATTTGTGATTTCATTTTTGTTTTGTTGTTTGGGTGCGACATTGATAAAAGTAAGAGTATCATACTACCACAAGGAAAAGAATAAATCAATGTACAAAAAGTACGTACCAGTTCTGCTCGATGCACATGGTGTTTACTCCAAGACAAATTGGCGTAGTTTAGATAGTTCAGTGAGTCAAGGATGTCGATGCTATATTTGTACTTGTTCATTACATATAGCGTGTAGTGCTTGTCCGTGTGATGAGGTAGCATGATCTACGTTGAGAGAGGAGATCGTTGTTGATGTAAAAATTGAATTTCATTTAATTGTTAAAGCTCAAGGAGAATACGTCATGTGTTCAGTAATAGTTCCGAACTTACCATCTTCGAGTGCAGGGTATTTTTACCTCGCACGAGTTGTTCAAATGCTTGTAGTGCATCATCTTCGTTGAATTCTGATAACTCTCCTCTATTATAATTGAGACCTAGCACCATCTTCAAGAAAGAGAGTGTGGTATTAGTTAAATATTCTACCATAGTAATGACGGTGGTGTTTTTGTGGGTGAGGTATGCATACATTTGCGAATTCTGCAGGGAGTATAGTTGTGACGTCTGGGTTGAACTGTTTTTGTTCTGTCCATTCGTCCAGTAACGCGTTTAGCATGGAGCCCTCCATTTGTGCGTTTCCTTTCCCTGCTTGTTCCATGAAGGATTTTCCTGAAATGTAGCCTTCGCTCTTTGAGGTTTTATATAGTTGTTCTCTGCAAGCAAGGAGGGATTAGAAGTGAGTGAGTGGTTAGTTGGATGTTAGAGAATGTGCAGCTCTGTGTAATCGTTTCCATGGAACAAGGAGAATCTGCTTACCGCCTGCATTCTTTCTGTCCTTGTCGGCTCATCAGATATCTATAGAGTTGCATGGCCTTTTCCTTGTAAATGAAATCTCCTGGAACAAGTGTTGGAGCGTTGACTTTCTCAATTTACTTGCTTGCTCGCTTGAATGGCCTCTTAGTTGAGATTATGTTTGCTAAGCTGATCTCATGTGATTGAATTGTCGAGGGTTTTGGGGAACTTGTCTGCACTCTTACAAGATGCCTTCCCCTTTTCTTGTCGTGACCTAACTGTGCCTGCTCGTTAAGCTGCCCAGGTGTTGGTGTGTCCTTTTGTGTATTGTTGTTTTTGATGCTCGGTTCTATTGAGACTTCAGCATCGCATTTCCTATTTTGAAGTATCTTTTCTAATAAATTCTTTCCTTTCTGCTTCTTTTCTTCTTGTGCATGTTCTGCCTCTGGTGATGTTCCTGATATGCGATCTTCGCCAACAAGGTTCATGTTTTGTTTGGAAAGCTGTTGTTGGCGAGTTGGTACGCTCTTTGTCCTATTATCCACTTCTAAAGGAGAGCGTGTTATGCCTTAGTTGTTTTTATCTGGGGGTGGTCTGTCTGGTTCTATCGGCGGATCTTTCCGTTCATCTTCCTTTTGTAAATCAGTGTCTGGCTACGCGTGTTGTTCCCTCTGTAAACCAACATCTGTCTGTGCTTGTTCTTCCGTGAGTGCTTCTTCAGACACCTTGGTGGTATCCTTGCTGCTCACATGATAATTTTCTTTCTCCTCATCGCTGCTTGTGTCATTAATGTCAATAACTTTTATCTCTTGAGGGCTTGTCCCAATGTGCTCGGGAGTTGGAGGAATCTCTTGTTGAATTATGTCACAATGTATTCGTTCCATTTCACTGTCTTCCATATCAACCTCAGGTTTCAGCATATCTGTTAAAATAAAAAAATAAAAACTTATTGGTGTGTCTCTGAAAATTAGCTAAGTAGAATTTACTTTGTTGTCTTCAGTAAGACAAACCTGCGGTAATTTCAGTGCCAAAATTGTATCTCTTATCTATAACATGAGATGTGCTTACCATGTCGAAATCTTGTAGTTGCTCTCCTTCTTCCGGATCAAGGAATCTTTTAAGCCTTTTAGGAATTGTCTTGTTTCTGACGTGTGTTTCGTCTTTATTTTTCAACTCCAATGGATCTTCATGGTTGGCCATGCGTATTGATGCCTGCTTGTTTTGTCACATGTGCGTAGAAGAAATTTGTAAATTCAATTGTACAAAGAGGTTGATTGATCGATAGAGTGATATTCATTGTTGAAACTTGAGCTCTACTTACGGTGTTGTATGTTGATAGAATCTTTCTCTTTGTGCCCCTGAGTTGCTTTTTCAACATCTGTAGCATGACTGCCATGGTTTCGCTGCGCACTGGCTTTCCAATGTCGAAGCTTTGTGCCATGTGGCTGACTGTTACTGTTGTCGTCTCTGTATTTATTAAAATCTCGTGCCTGCAACATATATATATATATTTATAGGTATACATATGAAATGTTTAAGGTCGGAAATCATTGGAAGAAAATAATTCTTTGGTGTTAACATGAACTTACCCTTTGTCCTTATTCGCTGTCATGACGTTGTTGTACAGGTGTTTGATCCCTTCATCTTTTGTCCCTTCTTCGATGGCCAGGTTTTGTATGATCAACGGTTCACGTTCTGTTTGAGTGCTGTCCTGGGTTACCGCCGTGTTTGTGGCGGCAACATCTTTTATAGCAGAATGTTTCTTGTCTGATGGTGCGGCCTTTTTCTTGTTGCTGTCTGACTCTCTCTCTGGAATGTTTGCCGCATGGTTTTCCAATGCACTGTGGCCCTTTGCTTCTTTACTTGTGTCTGCGTGCGTGTCCTGTTGAGGTTTCTGCGTTATCGTGCAAAAGCATCATTAAAAAAAATACACTCGTTATTTTCACTGTAGTTTATTGTCCGTTCCCTAAGAAAAATACTCAAATGTTTAGTGTGTCTTTTGAACTTTTTTATTGTAGCTTCACCTTTTCAGTCGTTTCCGCCGGTGCTGCCTCTTCGTCCTTTTATTCGATGAGTGGAGCTTTTTGGACCTCCGTGGTGTCATCGTTTTTGTCTTGTGGCTGTTGAGACATAGAGGTAGGTAAATGAGATTGCATTTGTGTCTTTGTTCACTCAAATTTCTAATTTCCTTAAAAGCAGGTTATCTCACTTCACCTTTTTGATCTTTTGCGTCGACGTTGCCATCTTTGTTATTTCTTGCCCGGACAGCGAAGGTTTTCTGGCTTGGTCTACGGCGGTTAGGCTGTCCGTTGTTGGAAGAACATCTTCTCCTTGTTCCATTCCCTTGTGTTGTTGTGTTTGTTTGCCTTGAATATTGGTGCTCTCCTCTGTTTCTTGCATCTGTTGGAACGCAAAAAG
Source organism: Aegilops umbellulata (assembly GCA_032464435.1). Taxonomy (NCBI): domain Eukaryota; kingdom Viridiplantae; phylum Streptophyta; class Magnoliopsida; order Poales; family Poaceae; genus Aegilops; species Aegilops umbellulata. The sequence continues at coordinate 471,944,888 of CP136056.1, read as the reverse complement.
TAATTAAAATGTGTTCTGTGTTTCTTTCTGGTGGATGCATTTTTTTATATGCTATAGAAAGAGGATTTGTAGCTTGACCTCTACGTTCAATCTCTCCGGTGCTATGCCTGTCACTCCTTCTCTGTCTTGTGGAGTTTTTGTACATTGTCGAGCGGCAGCAACACTTTCCATCGCTTCTTGAGGCACATCTTCTGCTTCATTTGTTTCTTTTTTCTGTTCAATCAAAAAATGTAAATAAAGTTTGGACTTCATCTGTGCATGCATAACTTTTTTTAACGTTGTAGGAGCAGTGCGTGTAGCTTTACCTCGTTGGTCTTCGATGATGGTGTACTAGGTACCGTTTTAGTCAGCATTTGCCCTTGTTTTTTGGTTTGTTCTGTCTGTACTCCTTGTTGTTCTTTGGCATCACCGTCCTTGTTTGTTTCCCGCGTTTCATGAAAAAGGAAAAGCATGATTCATTTCTTGTAATTCTTGTATTACTGTGACAGGTTGTACTGGGCAGTACATTTCTTATAAATTTTGGAAAAATGGTTCTTGTTGAATTTTACCTTTGCGCTGGTGGTTGGGTTATCCGTTTGTGCATCCACTTTTTCTTTGCTTTGTATGCCTGCCTTGGGTGTGTCACCAGGTGGAGTGTCCGAGGCTTTCTCCCCTGTATCGGTCATCTGAAATGCTCTTGTGCTGAAAAGCTCTTCTATATGAACTTTCTGTTTTGCATGGGCATCCTCTTCTCTTTGTTGTGCTGGTAAAACCTAGTAGTTGAAACAATATGAGTTGACGGTATTTGGGCAAATTGGGTTTGGAAGTTTTACCTCTTCTTTGTTGTTTTCTTCTTGTTTTTCTGCCGTGCTGTTAACGGTCGATGCTAGATCAGCCCGTGGCTCGTTTGCGGGAGCGTCGATATGATACTTGTCTGGCTGAGTGTATATTTTGTTGCAGATTTGTCAGTTAACTCAAGAGCGTTTTTAGTTTAGAGAGAAGAGACTTTTTAGAGAGAAGAGACTGATTTTTTATACTCACGTCTTTGCTGTCTCCAATCCTGTTTGTCTCTTGTACTGCTCCTGTTGACCCTCTTGAGGGAGCATTATCTGTTGTTGGGTTGCTTGTTCTATTACTTCCATCCTCTTGCTCTGTGTTCTTGATGACATGCTGCTGTTGGCCTTTATGTTTCGGTGGCGTTCTGTTGTCGTGCCCCTGACAGAATTGAAGGCAGATTTTTTAAGTTCAAGTTTGAAAGCATCGTTTTCGAGTCACTTTTTCATTTACCTGTTTCTCATCTTGATTCTCTGCTTCTGCAGCTACTTTTCTACCTTGTTCTTGCTGTCCTTCGGCACTTGCTATGTTGGTTGATACGTCCTCCTTGTTTTTCTGTTTTTGCACCTTGTTATGTTCTTCTGTCTCCCTCTGGCTAATTCTCGAGTTCTGTGTTCTTGATTTTGTTATTCTTTTCTTCCCTTCATGTTTGTTTTGTTGGTCCTGTTCTTCCTACTTTCTTTTTCTCCTCCCTCTTGGTTCTGGTGCGGCTACGACTTCTTTCGTGTGGTTGCCATGTACAAGTGCAACTATGTCTCCTGTGTCTGCTCGATCCTGCAACTTCAGCGTCATCTCTTCTTGAAAGCTCACTCTGCGAACCTTGTCCTGAAATTCTCTAAGTTGTTCGAGAGAATCAATCACGACCGTTGTTTGTTGCACCACTGTCTTCCTCATTCTTTCATCTAATTCCTTCTCTTGTTCGCTGCATTGGTGTCCATCCCTGGTCATTATTCCAGGTATCTGTTTTGTTTCGTCGAGTACTTGTTTCAACATTTCTTCTATCCTTCCGAATATTTCATATGATCCTGGTGCTGGTGCCTGTTACTGGTTCCTTGCTTCCACTTGTGCTGACATGTGCTTCGTCCTGTCGCTTGGTTGGAGGTGGTAGTAGCTTGGTCGTTTGCTGGTGCTCCTGTTGTTGTGCTGGTATCATATGTATTGAATACGAAGGTGTTGCTGTGTTGGCATAGAAGATCCTCTCTATTGTTCCTTTCCATGTCTGCATTGTTTCGGCATGATGGAATCGGTTAGACTGGAAACTATTTTTATAAGGGATAATGCATATATATATATATATATATATATATATATATATATATATATATATATATATATATATATATATATATTCAATAGGGCTATACCTGTATCTTGCCAAATTCATAGTCATCTGGTTGTGCTTTTCCGTCCGTTTTCATGTCTGCTCTAGCTATTTTCCTTAGGTCACTCTCTTTTAGGTGGTTTGCTCGCGGTAACGATGTCTTGTCCATTGTCTTGGCAATCTTCCGCATTTGTATTGTGTCGGTCGGCAGCAGCAGGCAGTCGAGGTACATTATTACTGGTCCCTGTGCCAAACCATTGAGATGCTTTTTGTTCTTTTCTTCCTAAGGCAACAACCTGTGCTTCTGCCATATCTTAGCTCCTTCCCTAATACTTTCGATGATTACCTGGCAGAAATCCATCTTTGCCATTTTTGGATAGTCCAAGTCCTTGACCATAATGGCTTGTTTGCTGAAGGTAGGGGAGGTTGTTCCACAGAAAATGTTGTGGAAAAAAATAAGGAAAAATAATTTAACTGATTTCCTGTTTGATTGTTCGTCATCTTGTTTCACCAATTTTTCTAGTTCTTTAAACAGATCGTCGTGATGGAAGTCCATTTTCTTGAGGCCAAGTTCTGTGACCAGTTTGCTCATTGTATCGGTGGAAATCTTTGGCCTTGGTGCTGTCCTTTGCGTACCGTTTGGGTATCCAAACACCATGTGGATGCCTTCCTTTGTTATTATGATTTCTTTCTGCTGATCAGCTTCACCGAACTTTATTTTCATGGTTTCTATGTCCAGTTTGTCGTAGATGTGTGCTGCAAGCGGTTTGCAGATGGAGCGCTTTATTTGGCATTCCTCAATGCTTCCAAACCCGGCTTTCCTAACATCTTGCCGGTGACGTTCCTCAAGTAATTTCCATGCTCTATTGACATTATCAAATGCTGCTCCTGCCTTGATCTCGCATTTGTCCTTATTTGTTGTTGCCTCCTGTTCATCATCCGTTGGTGTTGCCAATTCTTTTGCACTTGTCTTTCTTCTCTTTGTGCGCTTCTGTCTTGTTTTTACCTGTTGAGAAAAAGAGGGTTTTGTTATAGACGATGGTTTGGTTTTCATGGGTGAAAAGCGGTAGCAAAAATCTGTAGAGAAAATGGTTTTTACATCATCGTTGTTGTCCTCTGCGGCACCACCGTTGTCCCCTGTGGCGCCATCGCCCTCTGTAAGAATGACATCATCATCGTGTTTTGAGCCATCGTCGTCGTCCGCAGCATCACGCTTTGACTCTTTGTTGGCATCATCCTCGTCTTCTTCCAACCGTTGTCTTTTGTTTTTCTTCTTGGCTTTATTTACATCATTGTCGGCGCGTGGAACTGCTGGCGGGAGTATCATTAGAGGACTTGGCTGCTGCTGCTTCAAGCTAGCACCGTTGCTGATGAGTTGAGTTTTGTCCTTTCTCTTTTGTCTTTTTCCTCTAGGAGGAATGACAGTCTTGGTTTCTGATTGCTCCTCTTTTCTGCTGCTAGTCACTTGCTTTTTGTTGCCCTCCCTACTGGAAGCTAGTGCTGGCACTTTCTCGGGTGCTTCGCTGTCCATGTTGTGCTTCGTTCTTTTTTCTGACGGGTCAGGAGAGATGACTGGTTTTTCTGGATATGAACTATTAAGTTCAGACAAAATCGTTTCAATATCTCCTTCTCCGTCACCTGCACGATGATTATGTAACAAAAGGATTACAAAGTAACATCGAAATAAATGGGATATAGTTTTAAAACTATGTCTTCCACGGCTGCACAAAAAGAATCTGAAGCTTAATATACGTAGATTCATAAGATAGCCCTTTTCTTTCATTTCGTGACATAAAAAAGCGATTGATACGTCTCCATCATATCTATAATTTCTGATTGTTCCATGCCAATATTATCTAACTTTCATATACTTTTGGCAACTTTTTATATTATTTTTTGGGACTAACATATTGATCCAGTGCCCAGTGCCAGTTTCTGTTTGTTGCATGTTTTATGTTTCGCAGAAACCCAATATCAAACGTAGTCCAAACGGGTTAAAACGGACGGAGAATTATTTTGGAATATTTGTGATTTTTGGGAGGAAGAATCAACGCGAAACGGTGCCCGAGGTGGCCACGAGAGTGGCCCACGCCACCACTCCAGGTGGGCGCGCCCCCTATCTCGTGGGCCACCCATAAGGCGGTTGATGCCCTTTTTTGGCCGCAAGAAAGCTAATTTTTGGAAAACGATCTGGGTGAAGGTTTCAATGCAATCGGAGTTACGGATCTCCAGATATATAGGAAACGGTGCGAGGGTAGAATTCCAGAACGCAGAAACAGAGAGATAGATCCAATCTCGGAGGGGCTCTCGCCCCTCCCACGCCATGGGAGCCAAGGACCAGAGGGGAATCCCTTCTCCCATCTAGGGTGGAGGTCAAGGAAGAAGAAGAAGAAGGGGGGCCCTCTCCCCCTTGCTTCCGGTGGCGCCGGAACGCCGCCGGGGGACATCATCGTCACCGCGATCTTCACCAACACCTCCGCCATCTTCACCAACATCTCCATCACCTTCCCCCTCTATCTACAGCGGTCCACTCTCCCGCAACCCGTTGTACCCTCTACTTGAACATGGTGCTTTATGCTTCATATTATTTTCCAATGATGTGTTGCCATCCTATGAAGTCTGAATATCCTGCCCCGTTGCCCAGGTGTCGAACGATCTCTCGCATGGATGCGATTCCTCCCACAAGCGCATTCGCCATGGAGACGATCTCGGCAAGATGGCAGTACAGAATTCCTTAGCCAGCGATGACTTGCTCGATGAACTAATTAAACAGCAGCAGTTCATCGCTCGCTTGGAGAAGTTGCTGCAGCAGAGCAATGCCTCTGTGGAGAAGTCCACTGGTCTCATAGTTCGATCTGTGTATGAGAATGAGAAGCTTCTCAACGAGCTCGACCAGAAGGATCGGGAGGCCGCCCGCTTGAAGAATCTGTATGAGGAGAGCCATGCGTTGGTGCAGAAGCTGTCGGGCGAAGTGGGGCAGCTTATGGATGAGAAGGCTGAGGTCTTCGTCAAGTACAAGAGCCTGGTGGAGGATTCCTTTGCTGCTGTGGAGGAAAGTTATGAGGCGACGAAGAAGGAGATTGAAGATGTGCTCGCCCACCAGCCGATCAAGAACGTTGCTGGAGTGTAGGCAGAGAGCTTGTAGCGTGTTTTTCCGTTGCGTTGGGGCATGTGGCCTTTTGTACTGCCATGAATCTGTAAGGCATTTATGTGTTGCATTGTCGTCGTGTTGTTTCGTTTGTTGGTACATGTAGATGAGTAGGCTAGGGTCATGGATGTCGCGTGTTAGCAGTAGGAGCACGGTTGTGCTTCCACCAGAGGCACTTCGTTCCCCCGTGGGGAGCACGTTTTGCCGAACCGTGCGTAGTTTTGGTTCAAATGATTCCGCTTACTTGTTCACTTGGATACGCACGGGCGTCGAGTCTATTGAGTCACATTTTTCCATTAGGATGAGTCACGTTAGGCACGCAGTCGTGTCAATGTTGAAGTCATGTTTTTCAAGCAAATAACGCACGTCACGGTGCCAAAACATGAAGGTGAAAGCATGGCCGATTTGAGAGACATGAATATGAAAAACACGAACCTGAAGTCCATGTAGGTTCATGATTTATACTCTTAAACTCGTCGACTTTTTGTTTCGAATGCTTCTGTCGACTCGTTCAGACTGAGAGGCACGGCCGGTCAGCTTCAATAGTGAACACCCACTGTTCACTGTTTCGATGGAAACACGGGCGAGTGTGACTGTGTATACTCTGGAAGGCACAGTGAGTGGAGAGGCATAGGCATGGTGTGGTATCATGTAGAGTCACGCTCGTTTGTGTTTGGTTTCAGAATAATTCTGTCAACTCGATCAGATGGAGAGGCACGGGCATTAATCGCAGAAAGGCACAGTTTGGTTCGAAGTCATGGTGAACACCCACTGTTTACTCTGTGAGGCACGGAATGGCCTATTCGAGAGACGCTGGTGTTGTATATTCTTCGCACGGACATGGGTCCGAGGAAGGCACGACAAGGCATCCTGTATTTGTGTTCGAAATGATTCCATTGACTCGTTCAGAAGAAGAGGCACGGACATGAATGCCATGAGGGCATGGTTGGGTCTGTCGGAGCGTCACGTCTCATACGTTTATTATGGAAACAAAGCGGAATGGGTTTGGATGTTAACGCTAAAAGTTTACTTTGCGAGTGGACAGTTCAATAGTCGAGGTGTTTAAAAGCGTAAGCTCCTTGTTTTTAGAAGCCACGGCTTTGTGCTGAGTTGTGTGGCTTATTTTATTAGAAGCACGGGCGTGAAGTAAATACAGCCACGGTTCTATACCAAGCAGCGACATGACTTGTACACTGACGATGGCGTGGATGTTTGTGGCAGTGTTAAGGGTCACAGGCACGGGCGTGCGGCGCTAAAAGGCATGATGTCGTATAATATAGAGTCGCACTCCCGTGTGTTTGTGTTCCGAATAATTCCATCGACTCGATCAGACGGAGAGGCATGGGCGTTCAGCCCACAAAGGCACCGCCAGGGTTCGTTCCTTGCTTGTTAGGCGTACAGACGTGTGGATGTAGAAGGCACGGTTTTGAAGCAAAGAATGCACATCACGATGCCACGTTTTTCAAGCAAAACACGTACCTGAAGTCCGTATAGTCACGGTTCTGTACTAAGTAGCGTCATGACTTGTACTCATAAATGCGTGGACTTTCGTGCCTCTTGGCAATATTTCGGGTCACAGGCATTGGTGTGCATCCCACAAAGGCATGGTGCTATTTTATACAGAGGCACACTCGCCCGTGTTTCTGTTTCGAATGCTTCTGTCGACTCGTTCAAACAGAGAGGCATGGCCGGTCAGCCGATAGATGCATAGGGTTGCATTACGCATAGTCGGAGTCACATTACCATGGGTGTATGCTTTTGGTATTTCGAAATGATTGCACTCACTCATTCCGTTGGAGAGGAATGGACGTGAATCCGGCGGAGGCAAGTCTTCTTATTAGCGAGAGTCACGTTCGTTTCTTTAGTTGGGGTAACCCAGCGGAATGGGTTCAGATGCGAACACTCACTATTGAAGCTGTTTTTGAAAGCTTCTTTCCTTGTTTTTAAAAGCACAGTCACGGTTCTTTGTTGTTGTTGCGTGTAGTACTCGATAAAGGCACTGACTCGATCTGATGGAGAGTCATAGGCATGGTGTGGTATTATATAGAGTCACGCTCGTTTGTGTTTGTGTTCAAAATAATTCCGTTGACTCGACCAGATGCAGAGGCACGGGCGTTATTCCGTTTGTTGGTACATGTAGATGAGTGGGCTAGGGTCATGGATGTCGCGTGTTAGCAGTAGGAGCACGGTTGTGCTTCCACCAGAGGCACTTTGTTCCCCCGCGGGGAGCACGTTTTGCCGAACCATGCGTAGTTTTGGTTCAAATGATTCCGCTTACTCGTTCACTTGGATACGCACGGGTGTCATGTCTATTGAGTCACGTTTTTCCATTAGGCTGAGTCACGTTAGGCACGCAGTCGCGTCGATGTAGAAGTCACGTTTTTCAAGCAAATAACGCACGTCACGGTGCCAAAACATGAAGGTGAAAGCATGGCCGATTCGAGAGACACGAATATGAAAAAAACGGACCTGAAGTCCATGTAGGGTCATTATTTGTACTCTTAAACTTGTGGACTTTCAATTTCGAAAGCTTCTGTCGACTCGTTCAGATGGAGAGGCACGGCCAGTCAGCTTCAACAGTGAACACCCACTGTTTATTGTTTCGACACAAACACGGGCGAGTGTGACTCTATATACTCTGCGAGGCATAGTGAGTGGAGAGGCATAGGCATGGTGTGGTATTATGTAGAGTCACGCTCGTCTGTGTTTGGTTTCAGAATAATTCCGTCGACTCGATCAGATGGAGAGGCACGAGTGTTAATTGCAGAAAGGCACATCTTGGTTCGAAGTCATGGTGAACACCCACTATTTACTCTGTGAGGGACGGAATGGCCTATTCGAGAGACGCTGGTGTTGTATATTCTTCGCACGGTCTTGGGTACGAGGAAGGCACAGCATGGTATCCTGTATTTGTGTTCGAAATGATTCCGTTGACTCGTTCAGAAGAAGAGGCACGGACATGAATTCCATGAGGGCTTGGTTGGGTCTGTCGGAGCGTCACGTTTCGTATGTTTATTATGGAAACAAAGCGGAATGGGTTTAGATGTTAACGCTAAAAGTTTACTTTGCGAGTGGCCGGTTCGACAGTCGAGGTGTTTAAAAGCGTAAGCTCCTTGTTTTTAAAAGCCATGGCTTTGTGCTGAGTTGCGTGGCGCTTCTTTTATTAGAAGCACGGGCGTGAAGTGAATACATCCACAGTTCTGTACCAGGCAGAGACATGACTTGTGCACTGACGATGGCGTGGATGTTCGTGGCAGTGTTAAGGGTCACACACACGGGCGTGCGGCACTAAAAGGCATCCTGCCGTATAATATAGAGTCACGCTCCCGTGTGTGTGTTCCGAATAATTCCGTCGACTCGATCAAACGGAGAGGCATGGGCGTTCAGCCCACAAAGGCACCGTCATGGTTCGTTCCTTGCTTGTTAGGCGCACAGAAGCATGGATGTAGAAGGCACGGTTTTCAAGCAAAGAACGCACACCACGATGCCACGTTTTTCAAGCAAAACACGGACCTGAAGTCCGTATAGCCACAGTTCTGTACTGAGTAGCATCATGACATCATAAATGCGTGGACTTTCGTGCCTCTTGGCAATATTTCGGGTCACAGGCACTGGCGTGCGTCCCACAAAGGCATGGTGTTGTTTTATATAGAGGCACACTCGCCCTTGTTTCTGTTTCGAATGCTTCTGTCGACTCGTTCAGACGGAGAGACACGGCCGGTCAGCCGACAGAGGCATAGGGTTGCATTACGCACAGTTAGAGTCACATTATCATGGGTGTATGCTTTTGGTATTTTGAAATGATTGCACTCATTCATTCTGTTGGAGAGGAATGGACGTGAATCCGGCGGAGGCAAGTCTTCTTATTAGCCAGTGTCACGTTCGTTTCTTTAGTTGGGGTAACCCAGCGGAATGGGTTCAGATGCGAACACTCACTGTTGAAGGTGTTTTTGAAAGCTTTTTTCCTTGTTTTTAAAAGCACAGTCACGGTTCTTTGTTGTTGTTTCGTGTAGTACTCGATAAAGGCACTGACTCGATCTGATGGAGAGTCATAGGCATGGTGTTGTATTATATAGAGTCACGCTCGTCTGTGTTTGTGTTCAGAATAATTCCGTCGACTCGACCAGATGGAGAGGTACGGGCGTTATTTCATTTGTTGGTACATGTAGATGAGTGGGATAGGGTCATGGATGTCGCGTGTTAGCAGTAGGAGCACGGTTGTGCTTCCACCAGAGGCACTTCGTTCCCCCGCGGGGAGCACGTTTTGCCGAACCGTGCGTAGTTTTGGTTAAAATGATTCCGCGTACTTGTTCACTTGGATACGCACGGGCGTCGAGTCTATTGAGTCATGTTTTTCCATTAGGCTGAGTCACGTTAGGCACGCAGTCGCGTCGATGTAGAATTCACGTTTTTCAAGCATATAACGCACGTCACGATGCCGAAACATGAAGGTTAAAGCATGGCCGATTCGAGAGACACGAATATTAAAAACACGGACCTGAAGTCCATGTAGGGTCATGATTGGTACTCTTAAACTCGTGGACTTTCTGTTTTGAATGCTTCTGTCGACTCGTTCAGACGGAGAGGCACGGCCGGTCAGCTTCAACAGTGAACACCCACTGTTCACTGTTTCGACAGAACCACGGGCGAGTGTGACTCTGTGTACTTTGTGAGGCACAGTGAGTGGAGAGGCATAGGCATGATATGGTATTATGTAGAGTCACGCTCGTCTGTGTTTGGTTTCAGAATAATTCTGTCGACTCGATCTGATGGAGAGGCTCGGGCGTTAATCGCAGAAAGGCACAGTTTGGTTCGAAGTCATGGTGAACACCCGCTGTTTACTCTGTGAGGCACAGAATGGCCTATTCGAGAGACGCTGGTGCTGTATATTCTTCGCATGGTCATGGGTCCGAGGAAGGCACAACATGGTATCCAGTATTTGTGTTTGAAATGATTCCGTTGACTCATTCAGAAGAAGAGGCATGGACATGAATGCCATGAGGGCATGGTTGTGTCTATCAGAGCGTCTCGTTTCGTATGTTTATTGGAAACAAAGCAGAATGGGTTTATATGTTAACGCTAAAAGTTTACTCTGCAAATGGCCGGTTCGACAGTCGAGGTGTTTAAAAGCGTAAGCTCCTTGTTTTTAAAAGCCACGACTTTGTGCTTAGTTGCATGGCGCTTCTTTTATTAGAAGCACGAGCGTGAAGTGAATACAGCCACGGTTCTGTACCAGGCAGTGACATGACTTGTGCACTGAAAATGGCGTGGATGTTCGTGGCAGTGTTAAGGGTCACAGGCACGGGCGTGCGGCGCTAAAAGGCATGCTGCCGTATAATATAGTGTCACGCTCCTGTGTGTTTGTGTTCCGAATAATTTCGTCGACTCGATCAGACGGAGAGGCACGTGCGTTTAGCCCATAAAGGCACCGTCAGGGCTCGTTCCTTGCTTGTTAGGCGCACAGACGCGTGGATGTAGAAGGCACAATTTTCAAGCAAAGAACGCACATCACGATGCCACATTTTTCAAGCAAAACACGGACCTGAAGTCTGTATAGCCACGGTTCTGTACTATTTAGCGTCATGACTTGTACTCATAAACACGTGGACTTTCATGCCTCTTGGCAATATTTCGGGTCACAGGCACTGGCATGCGTCCCACAAAGGCATGGTGCTGTTTTATATAGAGGCACACTCGCCCGTGTTTCTGTTTCGAATGCTTCTGTCGACTCGTTCAGACGAAGAGGCACGGCCGGTCAGCCGGCAGAGGCATAGGGTTGCATTACGCACATTCAGAGTCACATTACCATGGGTGTATGATTTTGGTATTTTGAAATGATTGCGCTCACTCATTCTGTTTGAAAGGAATGGACGTGAATCCGGCGGAGGCAAGTCTTCTTATTAGCGAGAGTCACGTTCGTTTCTTTAGTTGGGGTAACCCAGCGGAATGGGTTCAGATGCGAACACTCACTATTGAAGCTGTTTTTGAAAGCTTCTTTCCTTGTTTTTAAAAGCACAGTCACGGTTCTTTGTTGTTGTTGCATGTAGTACTCGATAAAGGCACTGACTCGATCTGATGGAGAGTCATAGGCATGGTGTGGTATTATATAGAGTCACACTCGTCTGTGTTTGTGTTCAGTATAATTCCGTTGACTCGACCAGATGGAGAGGCACGAGCGTTATTTCATTTTTTGTTTGTCACGACCGGTTTTTCAATAAAAATATTTATTGAAAGACCGATCTTTTGATGTCCAGTGTGAGGAAAATCCTCCTTATTGGTAGACAAAACTTTGATACAATAAGCCAGTAGCATTAATATATTACAGGGGGTTGAGCTGAAGTCGCTCAACAATTATTACAAGCACGCCAATAATTATACATATGGCGGATATGGCACAATGGTGGGGTGGCAATACTACTGACTCGAGATAAAAGTAGTTGGGTGGAGTAACACAGTGGAGTGGGTAGCAATACTACTACACTGGTGGCTCATCGAGCGTCGAGGTGAGGCTCGATGAATTTTATTTAGGTAGCGGAAGCGGTTATAAACAGTGACCAAAACCAGGGTCGCACGAGACTGACTGGGACTCCTCTAAGCGTCGGACTCGCTATCGAACTCCTCATCCATGAGATCGCCTTCGTCAGCATCTGGCCAAATCAACAAGCCAGGTGAGTACTTTGAAAGTACTCGGAAGACAGTTCGGACAAGAGATATAACAAATGCATGCATGAATGCGTCATGAGTATTTTAACAATGGCACATTTAATTCATAAAGACAAGACAGCTAAAATGGGAGTCGGCGGTAGTCCGCTCGAAAACCCAAAGAAATAATCGTAAACCCAATCGGGTGTCTGAAGCGACGCCTCGAAAGGGAGATAGATAAATAAAACACGCCGCAGTCGGGCGTCTAGGCGACACCACATAAAGGGCTTAGAGCAAAATAGATAATAACAATGCTGCAGTCGGACGTCTGAGCGACGTCACAGAAAGGGCTTATAGCAACATGAATAATAACAATGCCGCAGTCGGACGTCTGAGCGACGTCACATAAAGGGCTCATAACAAAATAAATAATAACAATGCCGCAGTCGGACGTCTGAGCGACGTCACATAAAGGGCTCATAAAAAAATGAATAGTAACAATGCCGCAGTCGGACGTCTAAGCGACGTCACATAAAGGGCTCATAACAAAATAAATAATAACAACGCCGCAGTCGAACGTCTGAGCGACGTCACATAAAGGGCTTATAACAAAATAAATAATAACAATGCCGCAGTCGGACGTCTGAGCGACGTCACATAAAGGGCTTATAACAAAATAAATAATAACAATGCCGCAGTCGGACGTCTGAGCAACGTCACATAAAGGGCTTATAGTTCATTGTCATAACGTGGGAGGATTAATGTACACAGAAAAATATTCCACACAAGATGGTTAACGGTTAGTCCTTCATAAGCACAAACATTAACCAAACTTAACACTCCTTTAGCTTACCAGGGTTCTTGCCATCAAGACTGACAATTGATAAGATAAAGAGGACCCAGAACAGGGTCATGGATGGGATGTTGTAATGGGGAGTTGACTCTGCAGAGTTTGTACTAAAATACCCACAGCAAACGGATTTCCGTAGTCACGAGGGACTAGTTCCGTTTATGGTATTTCGGAAGAAACACAACTTAACCAGTACACACCCATCCCACTTCACGTTGCCAGGAATCACCCTTGACAGCGTTCAAGAAAAACTTTGAGACGGGGAGATCACAATCTCCAATAGCATGGGATCAAATTTATATATGCGCGCTCTAAGGGGTGCCCCCCTCTCGGTCCCAACCGGAAACACCCATGCCCCCTGACCGGATGAAAGGCTTTAATCTAGGGCCATGGAACCTTCATCCCGGCCTCTCCATTTGGTGTGTACCGGGAAGTGGTTTACATCTTATTAAGCCATATCCCTTGCGGGAAACATGTGGCAGTACGGAAAGGGAAATGAACTGGAGTTGATACCGGAGTCAGCAAACATACTGGCATAAGACTGGCATGCTACAACACTACCATCTTAGCCATCTTCATGCCACCACGTGGCCATGCAACCTCATTTCCATGAACTCATGGATTTCCGTAACTCACTTGTCTCAACTTTTCATGAAACAAAATTTAACGGGATGCTCATGAACATGACATGAAACTATTCAATGCAAACATGCCAAGACACTCATCATATCAAAAGTTCAAACATGCTTGCCTGGCTCGGAGTAGTCGGGGCCTAGTTCGGTGAAGTTCGTGTCTCCGTCACCACCTTCGGTATCTATGGTACACAAAAAATACACGCGCTACCGTAAATACCGTGGGATACAGAAAGTTGATCCAAATATTTTTCAAATGAATATGATAAAAAACTAGACAAAAATTTGAAGAGGACAGAAAAAGATTCACTCAAAAATTCCTTTCTGTTAAAAAGTTATAAAGGTTTTAACCCAAGGACCCATCTGTGATGAAACAGAAAGTTTCTAGGGGCTCGTTTATAAACACAGAAAACGACCCGATTGAAAGTACGTCGGCCCAAAGGGAAAACGTACTTTGGCGGAAGATGTCTTACGAAAACGATTCGTTTTAGAAAGGAAGATAGGCTGACGGCTGGGCTCCACCTGTCTGGTTTAAAAATCAAAGCAGAGGGCGACGGCGCCCGAGGGGTGCGGTGGTTGCCGGCGGCGATCCACGGCGAGGCAGGGGGATCGGGGAGTACCTCTGTGTTCAGGGCACCATTCCGCGTCTGAGGGAGGTGGAAGTGGTCGCCGGCGAGTACTGTGTCGACGGCGGCCCTTGCTCCGGCGGACGGCGGTTCGGACGAGGACGGAGCTCGCCAGAGAGGGCTGCAAGGTTCAAATTGACGAGGGGGTTAGGGTGCTAGGTGTGGAAGAGGGCTGCAGACGGGGTTTGGGCGTCGGAGATGGCCTCACCACAGTGGATGCTGCTGGAGCCCGAGGCGGACGGAGGTGGCCGGAGTCGAGGAAGAAGGGCTCCTTGAGGCCCCTCCAGTGGTCAGGCAGGATGTGGTGAGGTGGTGTAGCCGGGCGTGAGTGCTAGCGGGCTCGGGGTGCTATATATAGCCGCCCCGAGGCGGTTACCGGGAACGGGGTTCTCCGGCGAGGTGATTACGGCGGCGTGGAGGTTGCACGGGAGGTTGCAGAGGTGGGGGCGTCATCGCGGTCGTTCCCTGGTTCGGTTTGTGCGCTAACAGCGTTGGGATTAGGTGGCTTAGGTGGAGTTCGACGGAACGGGGCGGCGCGGGACCGTCGGCGGCAGAGAGCGCGCTCTGTGCGTGCTGCGCCATGGCGACGGTGCCGCATGCGTGCGCTGGCACGGAGACGGCCACGCGGAGCCACCAGAGGATTTGGGCGGCGCCGAACGGCGTTGCGCCGCCGTTCTCCTCCCTGTCGGCCGCTACGGGGAGCCGGCCGCCGCAAGACACGCCGGCGCAGGCGGGCCAGGGCGCCACCGACGCCAGGGTCGCGCCAAGTGCGCGTGTGAGGCTCCGGACAAGCAAGCGAGGCCGTGAGCAACGTGCCAAGTGCACTGTGGCCGCGTGACTGAAACTGACGAAACTGAAACTGAACTTAACTGAATTTCTGAAAGTGCAAGGAAAAGTGCATGCAAGGAGTTTGACAGAATGATCCAGGCATGTAGGGATTTTTCCTTGGGCTGATTTTTGGTGGGGTGATTCCTCATTGCAACTAGAGTTTGCCTGAATTTTGGTGGAATTTTTGGAGAAGTGTAGATATGAATTTCACCAAATTTGGCAAATCTGGTCCAAACTTGCAGTGAGTGAAATTTGAAATATTTGAAAAGAAGAAGAGTGGATCAAGATGGTTTTGGGTTGTGGGTACAAAGGACTATACAATGGTACCGAGTTGAGGTCAAAAATCAAAAGCCTTTGGGTACTTGCTTTGCAAATCACTTAGGCTCAAAAGAAAAGACAGAATTATTTGGAAAGAGAAAATAATTGGAATAAAATCCAGAAATGGATTTTATTGGTTTGGACAGAATGTTTAGGTTGTATCCAAGTGGAAGGAGGGGTTTTGAAAGGAGTTTTACCATAAGTGGCATGGCAAAACAAAAATGGATCAAACCAAATAAAAATCCCAAAACCAAAAGGTTTTCTTTTTAGAATAAAACTCAATCCAGAAAGAGTTTTTAGAGAGTAGACTTAGAAGAGGGTTTTTTAAAAAAAAATGACCTTCTTGAGACCAACAAGGCTCTTTTTTTTGTTTGAAAATAAAACCATAAAAATTTTGGAGTGTCACAGCACCTACCCCCTTAGGAAAAATCTCGTCCCTGAGATTTCAGCTGATCCTTAAACAGGTGTGGGTGCTCTATCCGAAGAAAATCCTCTATTTCCCAAGTGGCTTCACTCTCGGTGTGATTGCTCCACTTAACTCTGAAAAATTTGATGGTTTTCTGTCTGGTTCTCCTTTCAGATTCTTCCAATATTTTCACTGGGTGTTCCCGATAGGTGAGGTCTGGTTGTACGTCGATGTTCTCATGGGATACTTGCTTCTCTGGGTTGCTCACACACTTTCTCAATTGGGAGACGTGGAACACGTCATGGATGTCAGACAATTCTTCGGGCAAGTCTAACTGGTAGGCTATCGTGCCTCTTCGTGCCACTATGCAGAATGGTCCAATGAATCTTGGTGCTAACTTCCCCTTAATCTTAAACCGTTGTAGTCCCCTCATACGAGATACTCGTAGGTACACAAACTCATCGGGTTCAAAATTGACTTCATGATGTTTCCGATCGTAATAACTTTTCTGTCGGCTTTGAGCCGTCTTAAGTCGGTCCCTGATTAGCTTGACCTTTTCCTCGGCTTCCTTGAGCATGTCTGGGCCGAAGATACGGCTGTCTCCGGTCTCTGACCAATTTAGCGGGGTACGGCATCTTCGCCCGTACAAGGCTTCAAAGGGTGCCATTTGCAGGCTGGTCTGGTAACTGTTGTTGTATGCAAACTCGGCGTATGGTAGGCTTTCCTCCCAGCTGGCTCCATAAGTGAGGACACATGCCCTCAGCATGTCTTCCAAAATTTGATTTACGCGCTCAGTTTGTCCATCGGTCTGTGGATGGTATGCGGTGCCGAAAGCTAGTTGGGTCCCCAGGGCCTGTTGCAGGTGATCCCAAAATCTGGAGACGAATTGTGTGCCTCTGTCAGATATTATGGTCTTCGGAACTCCATGTAGACAAACAATACGGGAAAGATAAAGCCTGGCGAGCTTCTGAGTGGTGTGAGTTGTTTTTACGGGAATGAAGTGCGCTACTTTAGTCAATCTATCCGTGATGACCCATATGGCATCATGCCCATGTTGTGACCTAGGTAGCCCAACAATGAAATCCATTGCGATCTCGTCCCATTTCCACTCGGGTATCTTATTTGGTTGCAATAGTCCGGCCGGTTTCTGGTGCTCGGCCTTTATGCGCTGACATGAGTCACAACACGCAATAAACGTGGCTATGCCCCTCTTTATGCCATGCCACCAAAATGTTTCCTGAAGGTCTTTGTACATTTTTGTTCCTCCAGGGTGAATTGAATATGGGGTGGTGTGGCCTTCAGCCAAGATCTGCTGTTTAAGGTCATGAATATTTGGTACGCAAAGTCTATTCTCGTACCACAATATTCCTTGCTCATTGACAATGAATTTTGGGGCCTTGCCCAATTTCATCTTCCGTTTTATGCCTTCAATGCTGGGGTGACCACGCTGAGCCTCTTTAACTTTTTCTATCAGGGTAGGTTGTATCTCTAAGTTTGACACACTGCCTTCGGTGACCATCATTAGGTTGAGCTTAGCAAATTCCTGCCAAAACTCAGGTCTCAAGTTTGTCATGCTGTCGTTGTTTGGACTGGGGTTCCAACTTAGAGCATCTGCTACAACATTTGCCTTGCCTGGGTGGTAGTGGATTCCAACATCATAATCCTTTACCAATTCCAACCAGCGTCGTTGCCGTAAATTGAGTTCTGGTTGGGTGAAAATATACTTGAGGCTCTTATGGTCCGTGTATATTTCACAACGATTTCCAAGTAAGAAGTGTCTCCATTCCTTGAGTGCATGGATAACTGCAGCTAACTCTAGGTCATGAGTAGGATAATTTTCCTCATGCTTGCGAAGCTATCTAGAAACATAAGCGACAACCTTGCCTTCCTGCATTAATACGCATCCGAGGCCCTTTCGAGATGCGTCACAATATACCTCAAAATTCTTGTGTATGTCTGGCACACTTAATACTGGTGCTGTCGTTAGTTTCCTCTTTAGTTCTTGGAAACTTTCCTCACAAGCTTCCGTCCATTCAAACTTCTTGTCCTTCTTGAGAAGTTGTGTCATTGGCTTTGCTATCGTGGAAAATCCTTCAATAAATCTTCGGTAGTACCCTGCCATTCCTAGAAAACTTCGTACGTCCGTTACGCTGGCTGGTGTTTTCCAGCCAAGTACGGCCGTGACTTTTTCTGTGTCTACGGCAATACCTTCTTGGGTTAATACATGGCCCAGAAAACCTACTTGCCTTAGCCAAAATTCACATTTGCTGAATTTGGCGTATAACTGATGCCTCCTGAGTTCTCCTAGCACAATTCGGAGATGTTCAACATGCTCTTCGGGCGTCTTGGAGTATATCAGAATGTCGTCGATGAATACCACAACAAACTTGTCCATGTACTTCATAAATACTTTGTTCATGAGGTGAACAAAATATGCGGGGGCGTTCCTTAGCCCAAATGGCATTACTGTGAACTCATATAGTCCATATCTGGAGGTGAAGGCTGTCTTGGGAATATCTTCTGTCCGTACTTTTAATTGATGGTACCCTGACCTCAAGTCAATTTTTGAGAATACCTTGGCCTGAGCGAGCTGATCAAATAAATCATTTATTCGTGGCATTGGATACCTGTTCTTGATTGTGACCATGTTAAGTGCTCGATAATCGATACACAACCTTAGTGTGCCATCCTTCTTTTTGGCAAATAATATTGGTGAACCCCAAGGTGAGGAGCTGGCTCGTATATACCCTTTGTGCAATAATTCCTTTATTTGTTTCTTCAATTCTACTAATTCGGATGGTGCCATTCTGTATGGTTTCTTGTATATGGGAGTAGTTCCTGGTGCTAGCTCAATGCTGAATTCTATTTCTCGGTCTGGTGGCATACCTGGCAGCTCTTCAGGAAATACGTCTGGAAATTCACATACCACCGGAACCTTGCTTAATTCAGAAATATCCACCTTATTCAATCTCGGTTGCCGGGATATTTTCCTCTCTTTGGCCGAAACTTTTATTGTCTTCCCGTGGTGATGGGTGAGGATTACGGTCCTGTTGAAGCAGTCAATAAAGCCTTTGTTGGTGGTTAACCAATCCATCCCTAAGATGACGTCCAACCCTTTATTTTCTAATACAATAAGGTTGGCGTGAAATTCCAATCCTTCAAACTCAATTGTCACACCTTGGCAGTAACTCTGGGTGACTTGCTTAATCCCAGGGGACTTGACGATCATTGATTTTTCCAAGGGAAGAATCGAAAAATTATTTTGCAAAGCAAAACTTTTCGAAACGAATGAGTGAGAAGCTCCAGAATCAAACAAAACCATGGCAGGTATTGTGTTGACAGGAAACGTACCGAGTACGATATCTGGGGCATTCTGTGCTTCCTTTCTGGTCACGTGGTTCAGGTGACCCTTCCTGTGATTGTTGTTGGGGTTGAAATTGTTGCGCTTGGGCGCTGAATTATTGCCACCGTTGTTTGGCTTCGGGGTCGAGTTCCTTGGCTTGGGGCACTGTTTGGCATAGTGCCCTTCTTCCCCACAAGCATAGCAGGTCCTGCCTGGGCGATATGTGAACTCTTTGTCTCTGGCATGGAAATTCTTGACTGCTTGTGAGACATTTGTCGGGGTTTTGTGTGTATCACCTTTCTGAAAATCCGCCTTGCTTCGGGGATTGCGAGCATGATTTTTCTGGTCCCTTTTTCGCTTGCGGAAATCTTCCAGGCTGCGCCTCTCATTTTCCAAGGTAATGGCCTTATCCACTAGTGTCTTGAAATCTGGAAAAGTGTGTACGACCAGTTGGCATTTAAGCGCAGGCGCCAGGCCGTCCAGGAATTTCTCCATCTTCTTACTTTCAGTCATACGCTCCTCATTGGCGTAGCGAGATAACAGTGTAAATTGTCCGTTGTATTCTGACACTGTCATGGTCCTTTGCTTGAGATCATCGAATTCTCTCTTCTTGATTTTCATAAGGCTTTTAGGAATATGCGCCCCATGAAAACCTTCCTTAAAATCGTCCCAAGTTATATTATTCTCGTTGGGGTGCATGTGTAGGAAATTCTCCCACAATGATGCAGCTGCTCCTGTCAGATAGTGTGGTGCATATAGCACTTTTTCCTGGTCTGAACACTTGACAATAATTAATTTTCTCTTCATGTCTCGAAGCCAGTCTTCGGCCTCAAGAGGTTTGTCAGTATGAGAAAATGTTTGGGGACACGTCTTCTGTAGCTCAGACAACTTGGATTGCTGCTAAAATTGTCCGGGGCGATTTCCCATAGTGATGACCTGATTCATTCATTCCTGATGCTGTTGCTGACTCTGCTCATAAAGGCGGCACATTTGTGTAAGTGCCGATTCACTGCCCTGTTGGCTCGACTGTCCCTGTGTGAAATTGTTGATGTGTTGTGCATCATAATTTTCCTCTGGCGGAGTTGGCATGGAGCGTGTCCAAGGACGAGGCATTTTTCACTCTGGGGATACATTTTGCAAAACTCATAAGAAAAGAAACTGAGTCGCAAAAATAAATGCACAAGGACAAACAAAACCAAAAAGGACACTCCAGGATTTTTTTTTGAAATAAAACATCGTTTGCGCACGGAGAAGGACTGCTCATACATATCTTACATGCAGGCGGTAATTATACAGTACATCACTCAGGATATGCATACATATTCCTGACATGTTATTTAGGCTAGTGCACTTCTCCAGCTCCTACATGATGCGCAAACAGGCTACTACTCACAACCTATGCACATATCATACAAGTCGGTACATCGCATGGTGATTAAACGCACTTAGTCGGAGGAAATGTTGAGGACCTCCTTTGCCCTGCCGAGGGTGAGACGCAGTGAGGGTGGGGACTCAACTTCCTCCTCGCTAATAGGCTCCAGACGGGTAGTGCTGCGCTGAGTAGATGGAACGGGTGCCCTATATGGAGCAACACGTACAGGGGCGGGCGCAGTGGGTGGCGCAGAGCGGACTGGAGTGGGTGCAATGGCTTGGTTGAATTCCTCGGTGGAAGGCAGGCGACGAGGAATGGCGCGAATGGCCGGTGCATAAGATGCTGAGGACGAGACGAATGTCAGTGGTGGTGCGGTGTGCAGAAGCTCCCTCCTGTTGGCGGCACAGCCATTGACTGAGTCCATGCGGGCAGCCACGAGGTCGTCCACCAGGCTGTCGAAGGCTGCCTCCAGAGCTCGGAGATACCCGATGATCATCTCAAAAGCCTCATCTCGCTCTCCTCTGGGGCAAGAGTATGAGTAGTGACAGGCGTATGGCACGTGACATGGAAGGTAGCGGTAACGACGATTCTTCATTGACGAAAGGTCTTCCCTGAGACGAGCTATCGCCTCACGGGCTGCCATTTGCATAGCATGCCTCTCTGTAGGCATGGCTCTCCCCAAGTACCGGAAGCGACGTAGCTCAAGACGCCCTCCCTTGAATTGCACCGCAGCCTGGTGCATGGTCAGACCGTCGTTGACCTTGTGCTGATGGAGTGAGAAGACGGGGCGCATGGATGGCCCCATCGCCACCTGGACGATGAAGGTGAGAAGCTTGACGAACACATCGGGCTCGTTGGCGAACATCTGAGACTCGCAGTTGTTGTCGGCCATCTACAAAAGTAGGCAAAAATTCTGAGTGGCCAGATCATAAATTTATGCTGACTGTCAAAAAATGACTACATTTGCAAAAATAATAAATAGCTCTATTTTTGCTAATATCCGATTAGCGATCGCACCTAGTGGCTTCCTACAGTCAGCCTGGCTCTGGTACCAAGCTTGTCACGACCGGTTTTTCAATAAAAATATTTATTGAAAGACCGATCTTTTGATGTACAGTGTGAGGAAAATCCTCCTTACTGGTAGACAAAACTTTGATACAATAAGCCAGTAGCATTAATATATTACAAGGGGTTGAGCTGAAGTCGCTCAACAATTATTACAAGCACGCCAATAATTATACATATGGCGGATATGGCACAATGGTGGGGTGGCAATACTACTGACTCGAGATAAAAGTAGTTGGGTGGAGTAACACAGTGGAGTGGGTAGCAATACTACTACACTGGTGGCTCATCGAGCGTCGAGGTGAGGCTCGATGAATTTTATTTAGGTAGCGGAAGCGGTTATAAACAGTGACCAAAACCAGGGTCGCACGAGACTGACTGGGACTCCTCTAAGCGTCGGAATCGCTATCGAACTCCTCATCCATGAGATCGCCTTCGTCAGCATCTGGCCAAATCAACAAGCCAGGTGAGTACTTTGAAAGTACTCGCAAGACAGTTCGGACAAGAGATATAACAAATGCATGCATGAATGCGTCATGAGTATTTTAACAATGGCATATTTAATTCATAAAGACAAGACAGGTAAAATGGGAGTCGGCGGTAGTCCGCTCGAAAACCCAAAGAAATAATCGTAAACCCAATCGGGTGTCTGAAGCGACGCCTCGAAAGGGAGATAGATAAATAAAACACGCCGCAGTCGGGCGTCTAGGCGACACCGCATAAAGGGCTTAGAGCAAAATAGATAATAACAATGCCGCAGTCGGACGTCTGAGCGACGTCACAGAAAGGGCTTATAGCAACATGAATAATAACAATGCCGCAGTCGGACGTCTGAGCGACGTCACATAAAGGGCTCATAACAAAATAAATAATAACAATGCCGCAGTCGGACGTCTGAGCGACGTCACATAAAGGGCTCATAAAAAAATGAATAGTAACAATGCCGCAGTCGGATGTCTAAGCGACGTCACATAAAGGGCTCATAACGAAATAAATAATAACAACACCGCAGTCGAACGTCTGAGCGACGTCACATAAAGGGCTTATAACAAAATAAATAATAACAATGCCGCAGTCGGACGTCTGAGCGACGTCACATAAAGGGCTTATAACAAAATAAATAATAACATGCCGCAGTCGGACGTCTGAGCGACGTCACATAAAGGGCTTATAGTTCATTGTCATAACATGGGAGGATTAATGTACACAGAAAAATATTCCACACAAGATGGTTAACGGTTAGTCCTTCACAAGCACAAACCTTAACCAAACTTAACACTCCTTTAGCTTACCGGGGTTCTTGCCATCAAGACTGACAATTGATAAGATAAAGAGGACTCGGAACAGGGTCATGGATGGGATGTTGTAATGGGGAGTTGACTCTGCAGAGTTTGTACTAAAATACCCACAGCCAACGGATTTCCGTAGTCACGAGGGACTAGTTCCGTTTATGGTATTTCGGAAGAAACACAACTTAACCAGTACACACCCATCCCACTTCACGTTGCCAGGAATCACCCTTGACAGCGTTCAAGAAAAACTTTGAGACGGGGAGATCACAATCTCGAATAGCATGGGATCAAATTTATATATGCGCTCTCTAAGGGGTGCCCCCCTCTCGGTCCCTGTCGGTGTCAAAAACGGCGGATCTCTGGTAGGGGGTCCCGAACTGTGCGTCAAGGTTGGATGGTAACAGGAGACAGGGGACACTTTGTTTTACCCAGGTTCGGGCCCTCTCGATGGAGGTAAAACGCTACTCCTGCTAGATTAATATTGATGATAAGGGTAGTACAAGAGTAGATCTACCACGAGATCAAGGAGGCTAAACCCTAGAAGCTAGCCTATGGTATGATCGTGTATGACGATGGTTGTTGTATGTATGTTGTATCTCGTCCTACGGACTACGACCCTCCGGTTTATATAGACACCGGATAGGGTTAGGGTTACACAGAGTCTGTTACATGGGGAGGAGATCTTGAATATCCGCACGCCTAGCTTGCCTTCTACGCCAAGGAAAGAACCTTCCGGACACGGGACGGAGTCTTTGGTCTTGCATCTTCATAGTCTTGGAGTCCGGCGGGAGATATAGTCCGGCTATCCGAACACCCCCTAATCCAGGACTCCCTCAGTAGCCCCCGAACCTGGCTTCAATGACGAGTCCGGCGCGCAAATGGTCTTCGGCATTGCAAGACGGGTTCCCCTTCAAATCTTGTGTACCTGTAGGAATAATGTCCGATTTTCATAATGTAGCGCTCCTTGGCTTCCACGCCCAATAATTGCCGTCTTCCACGTGTCAAACGATTGTGAAAGGCCGGGGCGTTTTTACATCCACACCCCTGGCCGCATAAACGAGCCGCCTATTTAACAGGATGAGGATTCAGATCCAAATCACACCTCTCCCTTCCCACGAGAAATCATCGGAGTGCATTCATCAAAGGTCCATTCCAACATGGCCAGCCGCCGCAACTCCTCTTCTCGCCCTTCCAGTCCTATCCCTGGAGACTGGGAGAGTTGTTCCATCCCGCACAGTGAGTTAGTGTCGCTTCAGGCCAAGGGATTTCTCCCTCTGGCCTGCATGGTCTTGGTCCGAGCCAGACTCGCCACCTATTAGGGCGGAAAGCAGGCGGAGAGCGCACCCAGTCCCTCTAAAGGAGAGCGGGTATGCCTTGTCCCTTATCTAATAAGGGGGCTGGGATTTCCAATTCACCCATTTCTCCGCGGGCTGCTGGAGTTCTACGGCCTCCAGCTGCATCATCTCACGCCCGGCTCTGTGTTACACATTGCGGGTTTCGTTGCTCTTTGCGAGTTATTCTTAGGCATCGAGGCTCATTTCGCGTTGTGGAAGAAGATATTCTGCCTGGTGCCCCGTTCTCAAGAGGGGTCCATATATCAAGTGGGCGGAGCCAAAGTATGGCGCATCGCTGGGACCGGATACCTTTCTGGAACCCCGAAGAAGGCGTCCGAGGACTGGCCTTCCGAATGGTTTTATATAGATGACGTCCCTCTGCCGGACCCTATCCGGGCCGGTCTCCCTGAGTTCAACAATGCTCCCCTGAAGAAACGCCTGAGCTGGCGCCCTCGGAGCTCTCAGAGAGAGAGTCACAGAGACGTCCTTTACTTAATGGGCCGGATTAAACTGCTGGCTCATTCCGGACTAACCATGATTAGAGTCATGGCCATATGCATTATGCGAGGGGTGCAGCCGCTCCAATATGGAAGCCACCCCATGTGGGATTTCAACGTAGAAGACGACGCCACCCGCCACGGCCGCAAGGGGCCGGACTCGGCCGCCGCTCTAATGAAGATCTTGTCCTCTTTGTACAAGGGAGAAGAGGAGGAATTCCTCCGCGTCGACCCGCAGGGTGGATTTTCCATGCATAATCCCCCAAATTGGGTAAGCGGACAATTGTGCCTTTCCGTTTATTTTACGTCCCTTTGATTAAATATGTAGTCTAACGACTTCAATGCAGGGACTGCGTCAGAAGGTAAAGGATATAACCAGCCGTCGCCCACAGCCCGAGGACCCCGAACGGTTCCTCGATCCGGACTCCGAAGAGGATCCGGACCTATCGGTGGAGCTAATAGACGGGGTGTTTCATCAGCTTAGCAAGGACAACGCCCTCGTGGCTATCATAGCTGATTGCCCGGGATTAATTCCGGCCTCCCAGGTGATAGATGCTGGAGCTTTTACCCTTTTAGAAGGGATTTCAATCTTTATGGATTCCGGTTGTTCTGACAACAACCGTGTTTTGCAGGGGAGATTCCCGAGACGGGAGGCCGATCCTGCAGTAGCTGGCCAACGAGGGACCACAGGGCCTCGCGGGGCAAAAAGGAATGTAGTCCGGACTGAGGTGCCGGAGTCAAGGTATAATGTATTCACCTTTCCCCTGGGGTTTTACTCCTTCGGGGTATATTAACATCCGTGCTATCTTCAGGATGAATAGACCCCGCCGGACTATATCCGGAGAGGCCGCCAAGTGTGCTTCCACCAGCCAGGCACCAGCGCCCGGCCCGGAGACGGAGGCCAGCACAAGGCACGCACCAAACGCCCCTCCGTCTCAAGATGCGGACAGACTATCTATCACTAACTCGGAGGTGGAGAGTGCTATGAACCACAGGCATCGCCGGACAGTCCTTTGCGACGCTTGTTTCTCCCAAGAGGCTTTAGATGCCTTTAATTCGGGAGACGCGTACCTCCTGCTGCTCAAGATGGTTTAACCAGAGCCACGGAGCAGTATGTAAAAGACATACGGGTAAGAAAATTTTGGTAAATATGGACATACCAGTAGCACCCGAGACTTGAAACAGTTAAAATAACTGATTTAAGGATCATATAACATGCAGTTTCTTGCCGAGAAGAACACCGCTCTGTCCCAGGAGCTGGAAAGGTGCAAGGCCCAACTAGAGGCCGCACTAACGGCAGCAAGGGAGTCGAAAGAGACCCCCGCAGGTAAACAATACATCAAAATATTAGTATTGCGCGGCTTTATGTGCCAATCTGACAAATGGTATAGCAGATGGCGCCGGACTCGATCCGGACAGGCAACAGCTTCTATGCCAGTTGAAAGCTGGTGAGAGCGTGCTGACAAGGGTGAGGCAGGAGAAGAATGATCTTCAAGATGCCAACACCAAATTGGACGTCGAACTGAAAGATGTCCGAACCCAATTGTCGGACTCCACGAAGGAGAATCAACGACTTCGACGCGGCATCTATAGTAAGTGCTTGAACGAACTCTCGAAAAAAAGTTCGGCGAGGAAGTCGATTTAACAGCTTTATGTCTGCAGGTATGCTGTCAGGTCGTCCTTAAGAGGAGATGCCCGGTTCTACGGGTGACCTTCTTCCTGAACTTTCGCAGCTGCATGATAGAGTTCGGCAGGCGATGCAAGGCGTTGCTCGAGCGTTATGGCCCTCCTACTCCATGCCCGAAGGTCTTGGAGAGCTTGCAGAGAAGCTGAAGGGAGTTCGGCGGCGCTTCCAATTGTGGAAGAAATCGGCATGCCGGCAAGGCGCTAGGGAGGCCTGGGCCATGGTGAAGACGCGTTATACCAAGTCTGACCCAAACCATATGGCTGAGGTCGGACCTGTAGGGCCTGATGGGAAGGAGATCCCTGTGAGCTTAGTGTACGGCCAAGTAGAGTTGGCCGCAAAGTATTCCCAGCAGGACTGTAAATTAGACAGCCTGTTAGATGGTATAGAGGAGGAATACAATCAGTCATAGTGACTGTGTAATTTAAAATTGACATATGTAATGCCTTCTAGCTGGATTGTAGATCGTTTGTCGTTGCCGACCTTTTCGCTTCGACCTCGGGACCTGACGGTCCGGAGTGTGTCCGAATACCATAATGGTTATAGAAGAACCAAGGTATGCATGGAGACCAGGCGTAGGGGTCATTAGTGCTTTATCAGACAAGTGCCCAACTAGTGATGTTATATTACATGGTTAGTAAGAAACATCTTCCAGAGAGAATAGTTCTGTTAAGGGTTCCTTTCGCTGGGGTGGCGTGCCCTAAAGTGCATGTCCGAACTGCAAAAGCAGGAAATCATCTGGGGGCATGTAAAAAGGTAAAAAGATCATCTTTAGTTCACCGACCGAATATTCCCTTAAGAACGCTAGCTTTCGGCTTCACCCAGTCTGAGGTACACATCCGGCTTATCCGGCAGTAACAATCGCAGAGGTGCTCCCTTTACCCCTAGCCGAACAATCAGGAACGTAGGGGTAAGCACAGGAGCCAGGCAACCCAGCTTGGCCAAAACTTAAGTCATATCGATGCATATAATGGTGAAGAAAAGGTGCGTGCGGAAGACTAACGCACGCGTTGGGTTTAGAACCCATATAAGCAAGCTTCTGCTAAAGAAGCCCCCAGGTGTTAAGGAGCGCGGATAGAGCGTCACTTAATGAGCCCATGATGGGCTAGGAAGAAAGAGTCGGAGACAAAATAAAGGAAAAAATGAATAAATGTAAATAACGGGCAGAGGAAGGAGACTAACACAGAGTCCGGCGCTAAGCGTAGAATCTTCGAAGACGTGTTGCGTTCCATGGGTTTGGCTCGAGTCGGTTATCCGACGCATCTCGCAGGCGGTACGCTCCACCGGTTAGGACTTGGTCGATTATGAATGGAC
Source organism: Aegilops umbellulata (assembly GCA_032464435.1). Lineage (NCBI taxonomy): Eukaryota > Viridiplantae > Streptophyta > Magnoliopsida > Poales > Poaceae > Aegilops > Aegilops umbellulata. The sequence goes on along the minus strand of CP136056.1, from coordinate 471,917,403 downwards.
CTTCCCATTTGGGCTTGAGTTTATTCTTTTGCTTGTCCGGCAGGCGCAGAACTAGTTCACCGACATTATAACTTTTGGCCCGTACTTCTCTGCTTTGATATCTTCGAGCTTGTTGTTGATAAAACGCGGAACGGGCTTTAGCCACGTCTCGCTCCTCCTCCAGAGCGTCCAGGTTGTCCTGCCGATCGAGCTCGGCTTCTCTTTCTTCGTACATGCGCACCCGAGGTGAGTCATGAATGATGTCGCAGGGCAGAACTGCCTCAGCGCCGTATACCATAAAGAATGGTGTGAATCCGGTGGTGCGGTTGCGCGTGGTTCGCGACCCCCAGAGTACGGAGTCGAGCTCCTCTACCCAGTGCATATGAGATTCCTTAATGGACCGCACTAGTCTGGGTTTGATGCCACTCATGATGAGACCATTTGCCCGCTCCACCTGACCGTTAGTTTGTGGGTGATAGACGGAAGCATAGTCGAGCTTAATGCCCATGTTTTTGCACCACCGCTTTACTTCATCCGAGGTGAAGTTTGTACCGTTATCGGTGATAATATTATGGGGGACGCCACAACGATGTACGACCCCAGATATGAAATCTATCACAGGTCCGGATTCGGCCGTTTTGACAGGTTTGGCTTCTATCCATTTGGTGAATTTATCCACCATGACCAACAAGTATTTTTTCTTGTGGGTTCCACCTTTAAGGGGTCCCACCATGTCGAGCCCCCAGACCGCGAAAGGCCAAGTGATGGAGATAGTTCGGAGGGCAGTGGGTGGCATGTGGCTTTGGTTGGCAAATAGCTGACAACCGACGCATCGTTTGACTAAGTCCAGAGCGTCCGCTCGGGCCGTCGGCCAATAGAAGCCTGTACGGAAAGCCTTGCTTACAAGGGACCGAGCTGCAGCGTGGTGACCACCGAGTCCGGCATGGATTTCAGCAAATAGACTCCGCCCTTCCTCTTCGGAGATACACCTTTGAAGGACTCCTGTAGTGCTTTTCTTGTATAGCTCTCCCTCGTGGACTTTATAGGCTTTAGACCGCCGCACTATGCAGCGTGCCTCGTTTTGGTCCTCAGGGAGTTCCTGCCTAGTAAGGTAGGCTAGGAATGGTTCTGTCCACGGGGCGATGACCGCCATTATTACGTGGGCCGACGGTGTAATTTCGGTGGTCGAACCGCCCTGATTGTTCGGCGCTGGATTGTGCGGTTAGGTCCAGGCTATTGTCCGAAGGTTCTCCCTCCCATGTCACGGATGGTTTGAATAATATTTCTAAGAAGATGTTGGGGGGGACCGCATCTCGCTTTGCTCCGATGCGTGCCAGGACGTCCGCTGCCTGATTATTTTCTCGGGCGATGTGGTGGAACTCCAGTCCCTCGAACCGAGCTGATATTTTTAGCACAGCATTGCGATAAGCTGCCATCTTTGGATCCTTGGCGTCGAAGTCGCCATTTATTTGGGATATCGCGAGGTTAGAGTCCCCGCGCACTTCTAGGCGTTGAATGCCCATGGATACTGCTATCCGGAGACCATGTAAAAGGGCCTCGTATTCGGCTGCGTTATTGGAGTCCGTGTACATAATCTGTAGTATGTATTGGACTGTGTCTCCCGTAGGGGACGTCAGAACGACGCCAGCCCCCAGTCCGGCCAACATTTTGGAGCCGTCGAAGTGCATGATCCAGTTTGAGTAAGTGCCGTACTCTTTAGGGAGTTCGGCCTCTGTCCATTCGGCGACAAAGTCGGCTAGGACTTGTGATTTAATGGCTCGCCGTGGCTTGTAAATTATGTCGAATGGGAGTAGCTCTATGGCCCACTTTGCTATCCGGCCCGTTGCGTCGCGGTTGTTAAGAATATCGTTGAGTGGTACTTCCGAGGCTACTGTTATAGAACACTCTTAAAAGTAGTGTCGTAGCTTTCGGGATGCCATAAACACCGCGTATGCAATATTTTGGTAATGCGGGTACCGTGACTTGCATGGTGTGAGGACAGTGGACACGTAATAGACTGGCCTTTGAATAGGTAGTTTGTGTCCGTCCGATGTTTGTTCGACGACAAGTACTGCGCTGACCACTTCATGGGTCGCTGCAATGTACAACAGCATTGGTTTGCCGATCTTCGGCGCGGCCAGGACGGGGTTTGTTGCCAAGATGGCCTTTATTTCCTCGAGTCCGGCCGTGGCAGCGTCCGTCCACTCGAAGTGTTCGGTGCGCCTTAGGAGATGGTAAAGGGGTAATGCCTTTTCTCCAAGACGGGAGATGAAGCGGCTTAAAGCCGCCACGCACCCTTCAAGCTTCTGTATTTGTTTTAGATCTTTTGGAACATCCAATTGCGACAGGGCTCGGATTTTGACCGGATTTGCTTCGATTCCTCTACTGGATACTATGAAGCCCAGGAGCTTACCGGCCGGGACGCCGAAGACGCATTTTTCCGGATTGAGCCTGACGTCGTATTCTCGTAGATTGTCGAATGTGAGTCTCAGGTCGTCTACTAAAGATTCGACGTGCCTTGATTTGACGACCACATCATCTACGTATGCCTCTACTGTTTTGCCGATCTGTTTTTCCAGACATGTTTGAATCATGCGCTGATATGTTGCGACGGCGTTTTTGAGCCCAAAAGGCATTGTGTTGAAGCAGAATGGGCCGTATGGTGTGATGAATGCTGTTGCGGCTTGGTCTGACTCTGCCATCTTTATTTGATGGTAGCCGGAGTATGCGTCGAGGAAGCACAGGGAGTCGTGTCCGGCGGTGGCGTCGATGATTTGATCAATTCGGGGGAGGGGAAAAGGATCCTTTGGGCAAGCCTTATTAAGGTCTTTGAAGTCGACACATAGGCGCCAGGATTTATCTTTCTTTGGTACCATTACCAGGTTTGCTAGCCAGTCCGGATGTTTTATATCTCTGATGAATCCGGCTTCCAATAGTTTGGCTAGCTCTTCTCCCATAGCCTGTCTCTTTGGCTCAGAAAAATGCCGAAGAGCTTGTTTGACAGGTTTGAATCCTTTTAGGATATTTAAGCTGTGCTCGGCCAGCCTGCGTCGGATTCCTGGCATATCTGAGGGGTGCCAAGCGAAAATGTCCCAATTCTCTTGTAGGAACTTGCGCAGTGCGGCGTCTACATCAGGGTTTAGATTTGCCCCGATGGAGGCTGTTTTGTTAGGGTCCGTTGGGTGGACTTGGAATTTGACTATTTCGTCCGCTGGTTTGAAGGATGTAGATTTAGATCTCTTATCGAGTATCACGTCATCCCTATTCACCGTGGATCGCAGCGCTGTCAGTTCTTCGGCTGCTAAGGCTTCAGATAATGCCTCGAGGGCCAGTGCGGCTGTCTTGTTTTCGGCGCGAAGCACAGTGTCCGGATCACTAGCGAGAGTGATGATTCCATTCGGCCCTGGCATCTTGAGCATCATGTACCCGTAATGGGGTATAGCTTGGAATACTGTGAATGCTTCTCGTCCTAATATGGCGTGATAGCCGCTTTTGAACGGGACCACCTGGAACGTGACAGGTTCAGACCTGTAATTGTCCGGAGAGCCGAATACCACATCTAGTGTGATTCTTCCTGTGCAGCGCGCTTCCTGACTGGGGATTATACCTCTAAAAGTTGTGCTGCTTTGCTCGATGCGGCTCCAGTCTATTTCCATCTTTTGAAGTGTCTCCTCGTAGATGAGGTTCAATCTGCTGCCTCCGTCCATGAGTACCTTTGCGAGACGGCAGCCGTCCACTATGGGACTGAGGACCAGTGCGGCTGGTGCTCTGGCTGTTCGGAATTTAGGTTCGTCGCTCGCATTGAAGGTGATGGCAGTGTTGCTCCAAGGATTTATTGTCGCCACTTGGTAAACTTCGGTGAGGCTGCGTAGTGCTCTTTTTCGCATATTAGTTGATGCAAAAGTTTCAGAGATTGTAAGGACTGTACTGAAGTTCTCGGGCTGGTTTTCTTCGACCTCTGGCGCTAGGAGATCTTCGCCAATCTTGGCCACCTGCCGGAGTATCCAACATGCCCTGAGGCTGTGTGTTGGTGCGGCGCCCACTGCGCTATGAATTTTGCAGGGTCCATCTAGCCATTTTTCCAGTACGTTTCCATGTCCCCTAGAGGGTTTTGATTTTTTGTTTAATCTGGGCGTCTTATTGTAGTGCGCCCTTTTGATCCGGATGAGATTACTATTCAGGGCCGGATGGTCCCAAAATTTAACTTCGATTTTCCAAGCGCTTTCCATTGCACAATATTTTTGTACTATGTACGCCAAGTCGGCAAAACGCGTGATATTGCGGCGACTTACAGCGTTAAGTATCCCTTCGTCCGTGCAGTTATTGCAGAAAATTGAGATCGCGTCTCCTTCGTGGCAGTCCTGTATCCTGTGCATAAGCAGGAGGAACCTGGCCCAGTAATGATGTACTGTTTCTTCTGGCCTCTGCCTGACCTGAGAGAGATCGCTTAGGGTTGGGCGAGCGTAACTCGTCTGATCTGACGCTTCGCCCAGTTTATTGTCCGGAAGCCGAACTGCCTCCGGATTCGGAGCTCCGGGGCTTCGGATGTTATCCGGTCCGCCCGATTCTAACTCCGGGCCTTGAATTGAGTCCTCCCTTCCGCAGATATCCGGCGCGGAGGGTTCTGGAATTCGGACATAACTAGTCCTTAAGATTGATGCGGGGACGCCGCACTGTGTCTCCACCACGGCGACGTGGTGGGTGACCTGGGGGAGTTGATTTCCCTTGGATCGGGTTTAAGCCCAACCTGGTCGTAATTTATGGCGGTCCCCAAGGTGGCGAAGCGATCCAGGAGCTCATTTACGGAAGAGAGCTCCGCCGGATCCAGCTGTTCGGCCGATGCCGAACTCACACGGAGATTGTTTTCGATGACCCGAGAGGTCACCGTTGGCGTAATGGCCGTTGGGGCGGTCGTAAGAAAACCGCCTAGTCGAAGGGTCTGACCGATAGCCAAAGCTCCCATAATGACGGCGCCGTCTTTAAAGACGGGAAAAGTCATCCTTCCTGATCGCGACGGCACAGAGGAACTCTCAATGAAAGCACCAATGTCGGTGTCAAAACCGGCGGATCTCGGGTAGGGGGTCCCGAACTGTGCGTCAAGGTTGGATGGTAACAGGAGACAGGGGACACTTTGTTTTACCCAGGTTTGGCCCTCTCGATGGAGGTAAAACCCTACTCCTGCTAGATTAATATTGATGATAAGGGTAGTACAAGAGTAGATCTACCACGAGATCAAGGAGGCTAAACCCTAGAAGCTAGCCTATGGTATGATCGTGTATGACGATGGTTGTTGTATGTATGTTGTATCTCGTCCTACGAACTACGACCCTCCGGTTTATATAGACACCGGATAGGGTTAGGGTTACACAGAGTCGGTTACATGGGGAGGAGATCTTGAATATCCGCACGCCTAGCTTGCCTTCTACGCCAAGGAAAGAACCTTCCGGACACGGGACGGAGTCTTCGGTCTTGCATCTTCATAGTCCTGGAGTCCGGCGGGAGATATAGTCCGGCTATCCGAACACCCCCTAATCCAGGACTCCCTTAGTCCCAACCGGAAACACCCATGCCCCCTGACCGGATGAAAGGCTTTAATCCAGGGCCATGGAACCTTCATCCCGGCCTCTCCATTTGGTGTGTACCGGGAAGTGGTTTACATCTTACTAAGCCATATCCCTTGCGGGAAACATGTGGCAGTACGGAAAGGGAAATGAACGGGAGTTGATACCGGAGTCAGCAAACATACTGGCATAAGACTGGCATGCTACAACACTACCATCTTAGCCATCTTCATGCCACCACGTGGCCATGCAACCTCATTTCCATGAACTCATGGATTTCCGTAACTCACTTGTCTCAACTTTTCATGAATCAAAATTTAACGGGATGCTCATGAACATGACATGAAACTATTCAATGCAAACATGCCAAGACACTCATGATATCAAAAGTTCAAACATGCTTGCCTGGCTCGGAGTAGTCGGGGCCTAGTTCGGTGAAGTTCGTGTCTCCGTCACCACCTTCGGTATCTACGGTACACAAAAAATACACGCGCTATCGTAAATACCATGGGATACAGAAAGTTGATCCAAATACTTTTCAAATAAATATGATAAAAAACTAGACAAAAATTTGAAGAGGAAAGAAAAAGATTCACTCAAAAATTCCTTTCTGTTAAAAAGTTATAAAGGTTTTAACCCAAGGACCCATCTATGATGAAACAAAAAGTTTCTAGGGGCTCGTTTATAAAAACAGAAAACGACCCGATTGAAAGTACGCTGGCCCAAAGGGAAAACGTACTTTGGCGGAAGACGTCTTACGAAAACGATTCGTTTTAGAAAGGCAGAGAGGCTGACGGGTGGGCTCCACCTGTCTGGTTTAAAAATCAAAGCAGAGCGCGACGGCGCCCGAGAGGTGCGGTGGTCGCCGGCGGGGATCCACGGCGAGGCAGGGGGATCGGGGAGTACCTCTGTGTTCAGGGCACCATTCCGCGTCTGAGGGAGGTGGAAGTGGTCGCCGGCGAGTACTGTGTCGACGGCGGCCCTTGCTCCGGCGGACGGTGGTTCGGACGAGGACGGAGCTCGCCGGAGAGGGCTGCAAGGTTCAAATTGACGAGGGGGTTAGGGTGCTAGGTGTGGAAGAGGGCTGCAGACGGGGTTTGGGCGTCGGAGATGGCCTCACCGCAGTGGATGCTGCTGGAGCCCGAGGCGGACGTAGGTGGCCGGAGTCGAGGAAGAAGGGCTCCTTGAGGCCCCTCCAGTGGTCAGGCAGGATGTGGTGAGGTGGTGTAGCCGGGCGTGAGTGCTAGCGGGCTCGGGGTGCTATATATAGCCGCCCCGAGGCGATTACCAGGAACGGGGTTCTCCGGCGAGGTGATTACGGCGGTGTGGAGGTTGCACGGGAGGTTGCAGAGGTGGGGGCGTCATGGCGGTCGTTCCCTGGTTCGGTTTGTGCGCTAACAGCGTTGGGATTAGGTGGCTTAGGTGGAGTTCGACGGAATGGGGCGGCGCGGGCCCGTCGGCGGCAGAGAGGCGCTCTGTGCATGCTGCGCCACGGCGACGGTGCCGCATGCGTGCGCTGGCACGAAGACGGCCACGCGGAGCCACCAGAGGATTTGGGCGGCGCCGAACGGCATTGCGCCGCCGTTCTCCTCCCTGTCGGCCGCTACGGGGAGCCGGTCGCCGCAAGACATGCAGGCGCAGGCGGGCCAGGGCGCCACCGACGCCAGGGTTACGCCAAGTGCGCGTGTGAGGCTCCGGACAAGCAAGCGAGGCCGTGAGCAACGTGCCAAGTGCACTGTGGCCGCGTGACTGAAACTGACAAAACTCAAACTGAACTTAACTGAATTTCTGATAGTGCAAGGAAAACAATGCATGCAAGGTGTTCGACAGAATGATCCAGCCATGTAGGGATTTTTCCTTGGGCTGATTTTTGGTGGGGTGATTCCTCATTGCAACTAGAGTTTGCCTGAATTTTGGTGGAAATTTTGGAGAAGTGTAGATATGAATTTCACCAAATTTGGCAAATCTGGTCCAAACTTGCAGTGAGTGAAATTTGAAATATTTGAAAAGAAGAAGAGTGGATCAAGATGGTTCTGGGTTGTGGGTACAAAGGACTATACAATGGTACTGAGTTGAGGTCAAAAATCAAAAGCCTTTGGGTACTTGCTTTGCAAATCACTTAGGCTCAAAAGAAAAGACAGAATTATTTGGAAAGAGAAAATAATTGGAATAAAATCCAGAAATGGATTTTATTGGTTTGGACAGAATGTTTAGGTTGTATCCAAGTGGAAGGAGGGGTTTTGAAAGGAGTTTTACCATAAGTGGCATGGCAAAACAAAAATGGATCAAACCAAATAAAAATCCCAAAACCAAAAGGTTTTCTTTTTAGAATAAAACTCAATCCAGAAAGAGTTTTTAGAGAGTAGACTTAGAAGAGGGGTTTTTTTTTAAAAAATGACCTTCTTCAGACCAGCAAGGCTCTTTTTATTTGTTTGAAAATAAAACCATAAAAATTTTGGAGTGTCACATTGGTACATGTAGATGAGTGGGCTAGGGTCATGGATGTCACGTGTTAGAAGTAGGAGCATGGTTTTGCTTCCACCAGAGGCACTTCGTTCCCTCGCGGGGAGCACATTTTGCCGAACCGTGCATAGTTTTGGTTCAAATGATTCCGCATACTTGTTCACTTGGATACGCACGGGCGTCGAGTCTATTGAGTCATGTTTTTCCATTAGGCTGAGTCACGTTAGGCACACAGTCGCGTCGATGTAGAAGTCACGTTTTTCAAGCATATAACACACGTCACGGTGCCAAAACATGAAGGTGAAAGCATGGCCAATTCGAGAGACACGAATATGAAAAACACGGACCTGAAGTCCAGTAGGGTCATGTTTTGTACTCTTAAACTCATGGACTTTCTGTTTCGAATGCTTCTGTCGACTCATTCAGACGGAGAGGCACGGCCGGTCAGCTTCAACAGTGAACACCCACTGTTCACTGTTTTGACAGAAACACGGGCGAGTGTGACTCTGTATACTCTGTGAGGCACAGTGAGTGGAGAGGCATATGCATGATGTCGTATTATGTAGAGTCATGCTCGTCTGTGTTTGGTTTCAGAATAATTCCGCCGACTCGATCAGATGGAGAGGCACAGGCGTTAATCGCAGAAAGGCACAATTTGGTTCGAAGTCATGGTGAACACCCACTATTTACTCTGTGAGGCACAGAATGGCCTATTCGAGAGACGCTGCTGTTGTATATTCTTCGCATGGTCATGGGTCCGAGGAAGGCACAACATGGTATCCAGCATTTGTGTTCGAAATGATTCCGTTGACTCGTTCAGAAGAAGAGGCATGGACATGAATGCGATGAGGGCATGGTTGGTCTATCGGAGCGTCTCGTTTCGTACGTTATTGTAAACAAAGCGGAATGGGTTTATATGTTAACGCTAAAAGTTTACTTTGCGAATGGCCGGTTCGACAGTCGAGGTGTTTAAAAGCGTAAGCTCCTTGTTTTTAAAAGCCACGACTTTGTGCTGAGTTGCGTGGCGCATCTTTTATTAGAAGCACGGGTGTGAAGTGAATACAGCCACGGTTCTATACAAGGCAGTGACATGACTTGTGCACTGACGATGGCGTGGATGTTCGTGGCAGTGTTAAGGGTCACAGCCACGGGCGTGCGGCGCTAAAAGGCATGCTGTCCTATAATATAGAGTCACGCTCCTGTGTGTTTGTGTTCCGAATAATTCCGTCGACTCGATCAGATAGAGAGGCACGGGCATTCAGCCCATAAAGGCACCGTCAGGGTTCGTTCCTTGCTTGTTAGGCGCACAGACGCGTGGATGTAGAAGGCACGGTTTTCAAGCAAAGAACTCACATCATGATGCCACATTTTTCAAGCAAAACACGGACCTGAAGTCCGTATAGCCATGGTTCTGTACTATTTAGCATCATGACTTGTACTCATAAATGCATGGACTTTCATGCCTCTTGGCAATATTCAGGTCACAGGCACTGGCGTGCGTCCCACAAAGGCATGGTGTTGTTTTATACAGAGGCACACTCGCCCATGTTTCTGTTTTGAATGCTTCTGTCGACTCGTTCATTCGGAGAGGCACGACTGGTCAGCCGACAGAGGAATAGGGTTGCATTACGCACAGCCAGAGTCACATTACCATGGGTGCATGCTTTTGGTATTTCGGAATGATTGCACTCACTCATTCTATTCGAGAGGAATGGACGTGAATCCGGCGGTGGCAAGTCTTCTTATTAGCCAGAGTCACGTTCGTTTCTTTAATTGGGGTAACCCAAGAGAATGGTTCAGATGCAAACACTCACTGTTGAAGCTGTTTTTGAAAGCTTCTTTCCTTGTTTTCAAAAGCACAGTCAGGGTTCTTTGTTGTTGTTGCGTGTAGTACTCGATAAAGGCACTGACTCGATCTGATGGAGAGTCATAGGTATCGTGTGGTATTATATAGAGTCACACTCGTCTTTGTGTTCAGAATAATTCCGTCGACTCGACCAGATGGAGAGGCATGGGCGTTATTTCGTTTGTTGGTACATGTAGATGAGTGGGCTAGGGTCATGGATGTCGCGTGTTAGCAGTAGGAGTACGGTTGTGCTTCCACCAGAGGCACTTCGTTCGCCCACGGGGAGCATGTTTTTGCGAACCATGCATAGTTTTGGTTCAAATGATTCTGCTTACTCGTTCACTTTGATACGCACGGGCGTCGAGTCTACTGAGGCTGAGTCACGTTAGGCACGCAGTCGCGTCGATGTAGAAGGCACGTTTTTGAAGCAAAGAACGCATGTCATTGTGCTAAAACATGAAGGTGAAAGGATGGCAGATTTGAGAGACACGAATATGAAAAACACGGAACTGAAGTCCATGTAGTCTCGGTTCTGTAGTAAGTAGGGTCATGATTTGTACTCTTAAGCTCGTGGACTTTCGTGGCTCTCTGTGTTGCAATATTTCAGGTCACAGGCACGGGCGTGAAGCCCACAAAGGCATGGTGTGGAATTACAAAGAATCGTGGTTCTGTGTTAAGTGGCGCCATGACTTGCGTACTCATGACGGAGAGTATGTTTCGGAAACCCAATGGTCCGACGGGCGTCTCCTCCGGTGGCGCCGCTCTGGCTTGTCGTCCGAGGTGATCCTTCGGCTATTTAAGGCGGACAGACGGAGTCTCGAAACCCTAGCCACATCCTACTCCTCCCTTTGTTTGCCGCCAGGTCTTCCATTTCTCTTGCTCCTCTCTATCCTTTGACCGTCTCTGCCATGGCTGGGCAGAAGAAGACTTCTCCGGACTGCCATGCCCTGTCACGGGAGGAGATCTCGGCCGGCGAGGGTTCCTCGTCTATAAGTTCACCCTGTTTCTGCTTCTACTTCATTATTTTTTCTTTCTTTCGGCTAATTTGATTTAGTTAGTGAAACATGAATTATTGTGGTTAGCTGATTCCTAATTTGATGCAGGTGTGTCTTGCTGATACTGATTTACAGTCAGTTGGAGCTACTCTCATTAACCTGGTCAATGGGATGAATGCCTTGGTTTCAATTACAAAGGTTGACAGAACGTACAAGGAGTTGCTGGAGGTCACCTACGAATGGCAGCATTTCTACCAGGAAACAAGAGAAGATTTGGTGAAGGCCAATGCCAGGATCGTAGAAATTATGGCTGTGGGGAGTAATTGCCTTGAAGAGCACACCCGGTCATTGGAGGAATCGACGTCAGTTGTGAAGCAACATGAAGAGAATATCAAGGCGCTGAAGGAGGAGAATGATGAACTGCGCCGGGAGAAAACCAACAAGAAGGTCGGTTGGGACTAGATATACAGCAGCGTCCCTGCACTACAAAAAAAAGACACATCCGTGACATTTTGGGCCGAACGAAATTTTTTTCTGTCGTACATATGACACTTCTATGACGATAATTGTGACAAAACCCGGTATCATCATAGATGTGGTGGGATCCTACTTCTATGACAGCAAATGGGCTTTTCGTCCTGGGCGGGCCGGAGACGCAGCTGCATGACATTCTTTGGGCCGTCCATGACGGAAAAAACCGTGGTAGAAGCGAGGGGGAGGAAAATTTCGGGGAGTTGCCGGTTACGGTGGGAGAGCGATGCGCGTTTCTCTCGTACGTACGCGCGCGTGTGCGAGGCGTTGGCTCTAACTGAAGCAGAGCGAGGCGTTGGGCTCTAACTGAACCCGAGCGATTGCACTGCAGGCTACGCGTTACTGAACCCGAGGGATCGATCGATGGCTGTTAACTGAACCCGATGGAGCGATTCCTTCGCTACTGCTGCTAAGTGAAGCCGATCGATTGGACGAACAGTGAGTGTTGCGGGGGGGGGGGGGGGGGTTGGATGAACAGTGAGCGGTGGCGTTGCCTCTAGATGAACAGGAACCCGTGGTGTGGAGGGCTGGATGAACAGTAGACGGTGGAGGAGTGGCCGTGGAGGGGTGGTTGAATAGGACCCCATGGTGTGGAGGGCTGGATGAACAGTAGACGGTGGAGGGGTGGCCGTGGAGGGGTGGTTGAACAGGACCCCGTGGTGTGGAGGGCTGGATGAACAGTAGGCGGTGGAGGGGTGGTTGAACAGTAGCCGATGGAGTAGCACGTGGTGGAGGCTGGATGAACAGGAGCCCGTGGAGGCTGGAGGAGGTCGACGGTGGAGATGAACAGTATCCTCTGGAGTCCCGTTTTGCGGTACGCCACACCCCTCCCCCCCCCCCCCCCCCGTTACGACCATAGCGCTCCAACACAAGTCCGTTTTGTCTGTTTTGCGGTACGCCACACCCCTCCCGATGAACAGGACCACCGTTTCGACCGTAGGAGGTCCGTTTCCTCCGTTTTGCGGTACGCCACACCCCTGCCGATCAATAGGACCCCCTGTCGGTGTCAAAACCGGCGGATCTCGGGTAGGGGGTCCCGAACTATGCGTCTAGGCGGATGGTAACAGGAGACGAGGGACACAATGTTTTTACCCAGGTTCGGGCCCTCTCGATGGAGGTAAAACCCTACGTCCTGCTTGATTAATATTGATGATATGGGTAGTACAAGAGTAGATCTACCACGAGATCAAGGAGGCTAAACCCTAGAAGCTAGCCTATGGTATGATTGTTGAGATGTATGTTGTCCTACGGACGAAAGCCCTCCGGTTTATATAGACACCGGAGAGGGCTAGGGTTACACAGAGTCGGTTACAATGGTAGGAGATCTACATATCCGTATTGCCAAGCTTGCCTTCCACGCCAAGGAAAGTACCATCCGGACACGAGCCGGAGTCTTCAATCTTGTATCTTCGTAGTCTTGGAGTCCGGCGGATATTGATAGTCCGGCTATCCGGACACCCCCTAGTCCAGGACTCCCTCAGTAGCCCCCGAACCAGGCTTCAATGACGATAAGTCCAGCGTGTTTGTAGTCTTCGGCGTTGCAAGGCGGGTTCTCCCTTCAAATTCCATGTACCTGTCGAATAGTGTCCAGCTTTATCTTGAATACTGTGTCCCTCGGCTTCTACGCCAAATAATGGCCCTCTTCCACGCGTCGCACGAATGCGAGAAGCCAGGGTGTCTTTTGCATTTCACCCCCTAATTGTGCGAGTTGTTCGCCTATAAAAAAGGCAAGGATCCAGATCCAAACCGCACCGTCTTCCTCCCGCGTATATTCCATCGAAGTGCCTCTAACCTAGAAATCCATTCCACCATGGATCGTCAACGCGGCTCTTCTTCACGCGCTCCCGGCCCACCGCCAGGGAATTGGAGGAGGTGCTCTATTTCGCACAATGAGCTAGTGAAGCTCCAAACGGAGGGATATCTCCTTCCGGCCTTCATGGTCCCAGTCCGGGCCGGACTGGTTACTTATCAAGGTGGGAGGCGGGCGGAGGACACTCCAAGCCCCAACAAGGAGGAGCGAGTGTGCTTTCTCCCCTATTTGATAAGGGGGCTCGGATTTCCAATACATCCGTTCCTCCGCGGGCTCCTGAAGTTCTACGGACTCTAGCTCCACCACCTCACGCCCGCCTCTGTGTTGCATATCGCGGGCTACGTAGCTCTTTATTAGCTATTTCTGGGCATCGAGCCCCATTTCGCATTGTGGAAGAGGCTGCTTTGCCTGGTACCCTGTTCTCACCAGGGGTCCATATATCAAGTGGGCGGCGCCGAAATTTGGCGCATCACCGGGACCGGATACCTATCCGATACTCCCAAGAAGGCGTCCGAAGACTGGCCCTCGGAGTGGTTTTATATAGGAGACGCCCCGCTGCCAGATCCATTCCGGATCGGCCTCCCGGAGTTTAGTGCTGCTCCCTTGAAGAAACGCCTCAGCTGGCGCCCGCGGAGCCCCCGATTGGAGGAAGACAAGAGCGTCCACGACTTGATGGGCCGGATAAGAATAATGGCTCATTCCGGCTTGACCATGATCGGAGTCATGGCGACATGCATCAAGCGAGGGGTACAGCCACTGCAGTACAGAGGCCACCCTATGTTGGATTTCAACAGAGAAGACGATGCTTCCCGGCACGGCCGCAAAGGTCCGGATTAGACCGAGGATCTGGTGAAGATCCTGTCCGGCCTGTACAAGGGGGAGAAGGAGGATTTCCTTCGAACGGACCCTTTGAATGGGTTTTCCATGGTCAACCCCAGAGGATGGGTAAGTGAACACCTTGAAGGGCTCAACCCATGATTTCGAAGTTTAAGCTTCTTATATTATGTCTTCGGTGCAGGATCTACGCCGGACTGTGGAGGACATGGTGAGTCCTGCTCCGCAACCCGAGGACCCAGAAGGATCCCTGGGTCCGGCCTCCGAAGAGGACCCGGACATCGAGGTGGAGCTGATCGACGGGGTGTATCACCAGCTCAGCATAGACAATGCTCTGGTCGCCATTACGGCAGACTACCACGGACTAAGTCCAGCTTCCCAGGTGACCGCGACCGAAGTCCGGACACCGGTATCCCTTCCCTGCCCATATCTAACCTTCGCGAACGATGGTATTTTGCAGGAAGCGCCTTCACGGCAGGAAGCCGAGCCCGCGGCGGCTGACCAACAGAGGCAAGTCCGAACCAGCAGGCGGAAAAGGAGCGCAATGCGGACGGAAACGTTGCCGCAAAGGTATAGCTCGTATTCGTATTTTTAGAGCGACGCTCCGAGGAAACGTCTGAGTGCTCATAATCTTTGTAGGAGAAAAAGCGCCCGCCGGACTGCGAGCGCAGGAATTGCCGATCCGACCAACACCGGCCAGGCTCCAGCGCCCGGCCTGGAGGGGGAGGCAAGCACAAGACGCGAGCCGGATCCTTCCCCAACGGAGGATACCGACAGACTGTCCGCCACTAAGTCTGAGGTGGAGAGCGCCATGAACCATAGGCGCCGCCGGACAGTATTTCAAGAAGCGTGCTTTTCCCCTGAGGCATTGGATGCCTTTAACGCAGGGGACGCGCATCTCCGTGCCGCTCAAAATGGTTTTACCAGAGCCACGGAGCAGTATGTGAAAGACACACGGGTAAGGATATTTTAACGGTTGTATATACCAGTAGCCCCCGAGACTTAAAGTAGTTATGCTAACTGATTTAAGGATCATTGGAAATTTCAGGCAATTAACGAGAAGAACGCCCAGTTGTCTCGGGAGCTGCAAGATTGCAAGGCCCAGCTTGAGGCCGCACTTGCTGCCGCAGGAGGAGACGGAAAGACCCCTCCTGGTAACACATTTTTATTAATAAATATAAGCGCTGTGCGGCGTGCGTGCGAGTCTAATAATGACGTTGCAGGTACCGCCGGACAAGATCCGGACAGGCAAGCATTGCTGCGCCAGCTAAAGGCCGGCGAGTGTGTGCTGAATAGGGTGCAGCAGGAAAGGAACAAGCTCCAGGATGCCAACGCCAAGCTCGGAGAAGAGTTGAAAGGCGCTCAGGCTGAGCTGTCCGGCTCCGTTAAGGAGAATCAGCGGCTTCGTCGCGACATTTATAGTAAGTGCTTGAGCGAACTCCTTTGAAAAGAAGAGTTCGGCGAGGAAGGAGTTTGACATGATGTGTCTTGTAGGTATACTCACAGGTCGTCCTGCAGAGGAGATGCCCATATCAATGGGTGATCAACTGCCCGAACTCTTGCAGCTACTCGAACGAGTTCGGCAGACAATGAGCGGCGTCGTTCAGGCTCTATGGCCAGCCCTCGCCCTACCCGAGGGCCTCGGGGAGCTTGCGAAGAAGCTGCAGGGAGTGCGGCAGCGCTTCCGTTTGTGGAAGATTTCGGCTTGCCGTCAAGGTGCCAGGGAGGCTTGGGCCATGGTGAAGACGCGGTACAAGAAGGCGGACCCCAACCATATGGCCGAAGTTGGACCGGTGGGGCCTGATGGGAAGGAGATCCCTGTGAGTTTAGTGTACAGCCAAGTAGAGTTGGCTGCTAGATTTTCCCAACGGGACTATAAATTAGACAGCCTGTTAGACGGGATTGAGGAGGAATGCAATCAATAAATTTGACAATGTATGTTATCCTTTAAATTGACATGTGAAATGCCTTCTAGTCGGATTGTAGATCGTTTGTCTTTGCCGACCTTTTCGCTTCGACCTCGGGACCCTAGAGTCCGGAGTGTGTCCGAATACCTATTTGGTTAAGAAACAACCGCGGTATGCATGGAGACCAGGCGTAGGGGTCATTAGTGCTTTATCAGACAAGTGCCCAACTAGTTATGTTATATTACATGGTTAGTAAGAAACATCTTCCAGGGAGAAGAGGTTCCGTTAAGGGTTCCTTTCGCTGGGGAGGCATGCCCTAAAGTGCATGTCCGGACTGCAAAGAAAGCAGTAAAACATCTGGGGGCAAATAGATAAATAGGTAAAAAGTCATCTTTTAAGTCACCGACCAAATATTCCCTTAAGAACGCTAGCTTTCGGCTTCACCCAGTCTGAGGTACACATCCGGCTGACCCGGCAGTAACAATTGCAGAGGTGCTCCCTTTACCTCCTAGCCGAACAATCGGGAACGTAGGGGTAAGCACAGGAGCCAGGCAACCCAGCTTGGCCAAAACTTAAGTCATATCGACGCATATAATGGCGAGTAAAAGGTACATGTGGAAGCTTGACACATGTGTTGTGTATGAAACCCATATAATTGAGCTTCTGTAAAAGAAGCCCCCAGGAATAATGAGTGGGATGGCACGTCATGTGTATGCAAAAAAATGCAAAAATGGGCCCTAAAAGGGCTTTCAAGTGAAAAAGGAGAAAAAAAGAAACAAAAGACAGCCGAAGTATAAAAGTTTGGACGGGGGAAGGGGACGAACTCTTAGTCCGGCGCTAGGCGTAGAATCGTCGGAGGCGGGTTGCGTTCCATGGGTTCGGCTCGAGTCGGTTATCCGACGCATTTCGTAGACGGTATGCTCCGCCGGTCAGTACTTGATCGATAATGAAGGGGCCCTCCCATCTGGGCTTGAGCTTGTCCTTTTTCTTGTCCGGCAGGCGTAGAACTAGTTCACCAACGTTGTAAGTCTTGGCCCGTACTTCTCTGCTTTGATATTTTCGGGCCTGCTGCTGATAGAATGCGGAATGAGCCTTCGCGACGTCACGTTCTTCCTCCAATGTGTCCAAGCTGTCCTGCCTATCAAGCTCGGCCTCTCTTTCCTCATACATGCGCACTCGAGGTGAGTCATGAATAATGTCGCAGGGCAAAACTGCCTCTGCGCCGTATACCATAAAAAATGGTGTGAATCCGGTAGTACGGTTAGGCGTTGTCCGCAGCCCCCAGAGTACGGAGTCGAGCTCCTCGACCCATTGTGCGTCGGATTTAGTGAGTGACCTCACTAGTCTGGGTTTAATGCCGCTCATTATTAGACCATTTGCTCTTTCCACTTGACCGTTGGTTTGAGGGTGATAGACTGACGCATAGTCGAGCTTGATGCCAATATTTTTGCACCATGACTTAACCTCGTCGGCTGTGAAGTTTGTGTCGTTGTCGGTGATGATGCTGTGGGGGACTCCGTAACGGTGTACCACCCCTGATATAAAGTCTATCACTGGTCCGGACTCTGCCGTTTTGACCGGTTTGGCCTCTATCCATTTGGTGAACTTGTCCACCATGACCAATAGGTACTTTTTCTTGTGGGTTCCCCCTTTAAGGGGTCCAACCATGTCAAGCCCCCAGACCACGAACGGCCAGGTAATGGGTATGGTTTTGAGGGCGGTGGGTGGCATATGGCTCTGATTAGCAAAGAGCTGACAACCAACGCATCGCTGGACCAAGTCCTGTGCGTCTGCCCGAGCCGTCGGCCAATAAAATCCTGTATGGAATGCCTTTCCTACAAGGGCCCGGGCTGCTGCGTGGTGTCCGCCTAGTCCGGCATGAATTTCAGCCAGGAGGTTTCGCCCTTCTTCTTCGGAGATACACCTTTGAAGGACTCCGGTGGTACTTTTCTTATAAAGTTCTCCCTCGTGGACCTTGTAGGCCTTCGATCGCCGGACTATGCAGCGGGCCTCATTTTGGTCTTCGGTAAGTTCCTGCCTAAGTAAGTAGGCTAGGAAAGGTTCTGTCCACGCGGCAATTACTGCCATTATGACGTGGGCGGAGGGAGTTATGTCATCTGCCGAATCACCGGTTTGTGCGGTTTTCTCCGGTTTATCGCTACCGGACTCCTCTTCCCATAGTACGGATGGCTTGAAGAGCCGTTCCAGGAAGATATTTGGAGGGACAGCATCACGTTTCGCACCGATGCGTGCCAGGACGTCGGCCGCTTGGTTATTATCTCGGGCTATGTGATGGAATTCGAGTCCTTCAAACCGGGCGGACATTTTTAGGAAAGCATTGCGATATGCTGCCATTTTCGGATCCTTGGCGTCGAAATCTCCGTTTATTTGGGATATTGCAAGGTTTGAGTCCCCGCGCACCTCTAGGCGTTGAATGCCCATGGAGACCGCCATCCGGAGACCATGTAACAGGGCCTCGTATTCGGATGCGTTGTTGGAGTCCGTGTACATTATTTGAAGTACATACTGGACTGTGTCTCCGGTGGGGGACGTCAGGACGACGCCAGCCCCCAGTCCGGCCAACATTTTGGAGCCGTCGAAATGCATAGTCCAATTGGAGTATGAGCCGTACTCTTTAGGGAGTTCGGCCTCAGTCCATTCGGCGACGAAGTCAGCCAAAACTTGTGACTTTATAGTTCGTCGAGGTTTGTAAGTGATGTCGAATGGTAAGAGCTCAATGGCCCATTTTGCTATCCTGCCCGTTGCGTCGCGGTTGTTTATAATGTCATTGAGTGGTACTTCAGAAGCCACTGTTATCGAGCACTCTTGAAAGTAGTGCCGAAGCTTTCGGGACGCCATGAACACCGCATATGCTATCTTTTGATAGTGCGGGTAACGGGATTTGCAGGGAGTTAACACAGTGGATACGTAATACACTGGTTCTTGAAGAGGGAATTTATGCCCTTCTTTCGCTCGTTCGTCTACGAGGACTGCGCTTACAACTTGATGTGTTGCTGCGATGTATAACAACATTGGTTCGCCCAGAGTGGGCGCAGCCAGGACCGGATTTGTTGCCAGTATGGCCTTTATTTCTTCTAGTCCGGCAGTGGCAGCATCCGTCCAGTAAGGTTCCGTTTCCCCTATTGGGTTTTTGTTTTTTCTTTTTTGCATCTGGGGCCTGAGTGTAAGGTGCCCTTTTACTGAGGACTGGGTTTGGGGCCGGATTGTCCCAAAATTGATTTTCGGTTTTCCGGAAACTCTCCACCGCACAGTACTTTCGTACAATGGATGCCAGATCGGTGAAGCGCGTAATCTTGCGACGATCGATGGCGTTTAGTATTCCCTTGTCCGTGCAGTTATTGCAGAAGATTCATATTGCGTTTTCCTCTCGGCAGTCCTTTACCCTGTCCATGACCAGGAGGAATCTGGCCCAGTAGTGATGTACTGTTTCAGTAGGCTCTTGCCGTATTAGAGATAGATCGCATATGTCTGGGCGGGTGGGTGGAATAAAATCCGGATCCCTGCCCATCTTGAGGCTCAAAGGCCCAGGGGTTTCCGAATTCGGAAGTTTGGTTTGCTGGACGCGATCCAGCGAGTCCGGGGCGATGCATGATTTTAAGTTCAATGCTCGATCGAAGTCCGTTCCTCCGCGGGAATCCGGCATGGAGGGTTCGGGAATCCAGACATGAATCGTCTTCAATACTGGCAAAGAGTTGTCGTATTGCTCCTCTACCACTGCGACGTGGTGGGTGGCCTGGGGAGAATTAGTCTCTCTCAGATCGGTTTTAAGCCCAATCTGGTTGTAGTCCATAGCGACTCCCAGGGCGGCGATGCGATCCAAGAGTTCGTTAACAGATGAGAGATCTATTGGATCTAACTGTTCGGCAGCTTTAGGACTGACGCGAAGATTGCTTCCGACGACTTGAGAAGTCATTGACGAAGCGGCGGCCGGACAGGCGGTCATGAGAAAACCACCAAGCCGGATAGTTTGGCCAGCGGCCAAGGCCCCTCCGGCGAAAACACCGTCTTTGAAGACGGGTGGAGGCATCCGCTCTATCGGTGACGACACAGAGGAACTCTCAATGAAAGCACCAATGTCGGTGTCAAAACCGGCGGATCTCGGGTAGGGGGTCCCGAACTGTGCGTCTAGGCGGATGGTAACAGGAGACAAGGGACACAATGTTTTTACCCAGGTTCGGGACCTCTCGATGGAGGTAAAACCCTACGTCCTGCTTGATTAATATTGATGATATGGGTAGTACAAGAGTAGATCTACCATGAGATCAAGGAGGCTAAACCCTAGATGCTAGCCTATGGTATGATTGTTGAGATGTATGTTGTCCTACGGACTAAAGCCCTCCAGTTTATATAGACACCGGAGAGGGCTAGGGTTACACAGAGTCGGTTACAATGGTAGGAGATCTACATATCCGTATTGCCAAGCTTGCCTTCCACGCCAAGGAAAGTACCATCCGGACACGAGCCGGAGTCTTCAATCTTGTATCTTCGTAGTCTTGGAGTCCGGCGGATATTGATAGTCCGGCTATCCGGACACCCCCTAGTCCAGGACTCCCTCACCCCCGTTTCGACCGTAGGAGGTCCGTTTCCTCCGTTTTGCGGTACGCCAGGCCCCTCCCGATCAACAAGACCCTGTTTCGAACATGGTCGGTCGAACACAAGGCCGTTTCCTCCGTTGTGCGGTATGCCAGGCCTCGTTTCCATTGCCTGTTCCGTCCAAGCCCTCCCGATGAACACGACCACACATTTCGTTCCGACCCAGCCGGTTGGCTCCCCATGAACACGACGACGACACCGTTTCTCCGTTCCGACCCAGCCATGTACGTATGCGCGATAGGCGTTAGAGACCCTGCCTATATGTACGTACATGGTCGTATTTTCTTTCTTGCACCCTCGCGACTGTACGTACGTGCACATGCTACGTGTGCGCCTCTACTACGACACGTGCACGCCTCTACATCTATGACACGTGCGCGCCTCTACATCGACCAGTATGTACGTACACGTTCACGACCAGAATGACAACGCTACGTACGCTTTGACCAGGTGGGTCCCGACTGTCAGGCACTTCCTTGCGTGCGAAGATGTAGCTGGTGGGTCCCAGCAGTCAGGGGGCGAATTGTTTTTTTTCACGAAATACGGTGGCCCGTCCGGTGGGTCCCTGCTGTGAGGTGGAGGAATCATTATTTTTGCGTAATAAGGAGGCACTTCCTTGCGGCGGCCGTGGACCCAGCTGTCAGCCTCTCCACGTACAGTCCACGTCCGATGGAAGTCGTTCCTTGACCACATTGACCACGCCACGCTGAGAGCACCACGGCGGTGGACGACGGCGAGGCCTAGGAAGGGGACGACTCAGAGCCGGGGAAGACGCAGCAGTGGATGCCCACGCGAAGAGGAGTACGAGGATTCACTGGTTCGGCTATGGTGTGAGGCTGCTGTTGCCGCAAAATAACAAGGGGTGTGGGTGAGTAGAGGGATGGCCTGGACAGCGATGGGAGTAGTAGGGGCGGTGAGGCCTCCGCGGCATCACTGCCGGCCACGGGAGGCAGGAGCACGCGGCACGACCGGCGCTGGTTTGGGCAGCTGGAGCAAGAAGACCAGAGGTTGAAGAAGCACTACGGCCGTTGGATGAACATCGTATGGTAACAGGAGCTAGAATCGTTCATATTGACTAAGTTGACAAAGCCCTCCATCCCCGTCAACTTGGTAGGCCCACAAGTCAGCCTCCCACTATGCTGGGTTCCAGCTGGCAGGGGGAGTATTCATTTTTTGTGCATAATAAGGAGGCACTTCCTTGCGTGCGAAGATAGCTGGTGGGTCCAACATGTCAGCTGGGGGCACGTTTTTTCACGAAATACAGAGGCCCTTCCGGTGGGTCCCAGATGTGAGGTGGAGGAATAATTATTTTGCGCTCAATAAGGAGGCACTTCGTTGCTGCGGCCGTGGACCCAGCTGTCAGCCTCTCCACGTACAGTCCACGTCCGATGGAAGCCGTTCCTTGACCACGTTGACCACGCCGCGCCGAGAGCACTTGGGCGGTGGACGATGGCAAGGCCTAGGAAGGGAACGACATGGAGGCAGGGAAGACTCGGCAGTTGTTTCCCACGCGGAGGGGAGTACGACTGTATGAGGGTTTACTGGTTCATCTGCCCTCGCTGGAGAATAATAGCAGGTGTGGCCGTGTGGGTGAGTAGAGGGATGGCTAGGCCAGCGATGGGAGTACGGTGGGGTGGTGAGGCCTGCGCGGCAGCACAGCCGGCCGCGGGGAGGAGGGAGCAGGCAGTCCCGTCGGCGCTTGTTTGAGTGGGTGGAGCAGGAAGAGCAGAGATTGAAGAAGCACGACGGCCGTTGGATGGACATCGTACGGTCACTGGAGCTAGAATCGTTCATATTAACTAAGTTGACAAAGCCCTCTATCCCCGTCAACTTAGTAGGCCCACAAGTCAGCCTCCCACCATGGTGGGTCCCAGCAAGCAGGGGGAGTATTCATTTTTCTGTGCGTAATAAGGAGGCACTTCCGGTGGGTCCGAGCTGATAGCGGGGGGAACGTTTTTTTCGCGAAATACGGTGGTCCGTCCAGTGGGTCCCAGCAGTCAGGGGCAAACGTTTTTTCACGAAATACGGTGGCCCGAACGGTGGGTCACAGCAGTCAGGGGGGAAATGTTTTTTCCGTTAAATACTGGTGGCCCGTCCGGTGGGTCCCCGCTGTCAGGTGGAGGAATAATTATTTTGCGTGTAATAAGGAGGCACTTCCTTGCTGCGGCCGTGGACCCAGCTGTCAGCCTCTCCACGTACAGTCCACGTCCGATGGAAGCCGTTCCTTGACCATGTTGACCATGCCGCACCGAGAGCACCAGGGCGGTGGACGACGGCGAGTCCTAGGAAGGGGACGACGCGGAGCCGGGGAAGACGCGGCAGTGGATGCCCACGCAGAGAGGAGTACGAGGGTTCATTGGTTCGGCTGTGGTGTGAGGCTGTCGTCGCCGCAGAATAACAGGGGGAGTGGGTGAGTGGAGGGATGGCCTCGCCAGCGGTGGGAGTAGTATGGCCGGCGCTGCTTTGGGCGGCTGGGGCAAGAAGACCAGAGGTTGAAGAAGCACTACGGGCGTTGGATGGACATCGTTGACCACGCCGCGCCGAGAGCACCAGGGCGGTGGACGACGGTGAGGCCTACGAAGGGAATGACAGGGAGCCGGCGAAGACACGGCAGTGGCTGCCCACGCGGTGAGAGTACGAGGGTTGACTGGTTCGGCTGCCATCGCCGGAAAATAACAGGAGGTGTGGGTGAGTAGAGGGATAGACAGGCCAGGGATGCGAGTATGATGGGGCGTGAGGCCTGCCCGGCAGCACTGCCGGCCACGGGAGGCGGGAGCAGGCGGTTCCGACGGCGTTGGTTTGGGCGGCTGGGGCAGGAAGATCAGAGACTGAAGAAGCACGATTGCCGTTAGATTGACATCTAACGGTCTGACGCTGGTAGAGTCGATTGTTGACTAAGTTTCTTTTTTAAGAAACCTTGTGTACGCATGAACTTAGTAGGCCCACAAGTCAGCCTCCAAATATGTGGCAGACAACATAAAGCCCATTTGCTATTTTTTACAATTTGCAGCCCATTTGCTATTTTTTATAATTTGCAGCCCATTTGATAATTCTTAAGTAATTTATTACATCCCATTTTCTGCCCAGGACCACGGTCAAAAAGTTCAACCTTATTTTGCATATTTCGGTGGAGTCCAAAATGTTGTAATCCCGAAATGATAAACATTTTTTTAAGAACTATTGATTTGCCAAAAAATCGTTTTGTTTTTGTAAGCAAATAAGACGTGGGACAATTGAGTTGGGTTAAGGGAAAACCAGTGGTAAAAAAATCAGCGCTGGGTGGGAAAAACAACAAAAATAAGGATGTAAATATGAAAAGGGAATTTTATGTGTTTTCAATATAATGATACGTGTATATGAACTAGTAAAACTATAGGTAGAGATTAGAAAACGGATGTAGGACATGCGTTTCAAGAGGAAAATAGAACTGGGCTGTGTGTTTGATTCAGTAACAAAACTGCCTGTGGATGTTGTAAGACAAAATATAACTAACGCTGGCAGGCCCGAGGCTAGTAGATACCTGCTGGATCTTTGTTCCCCGTTGTCGTCATGGGCTGGGCCTGTTAAAAACAAAACCAACCCTGGTCAGTCTACAGCCCAGTTGAAACTTGCTCGACCTGAAAAAACAATATACATGCTCAATAAATGAGAGAATTCTGCAAGCACGGACTGATAACTGGGATGCAGCACGGATATTGTTTTTTTATCCTGATAATAAGTGCATGCACTTGTTTCGAAAAAACAGCAGAACTGGGAATTCGAACGGCGGGTGCTTATGCTAGTACCCATCAAATAAAAATCAGGTGCCTGAGAATTCGTTTCGAAACAAATGATTCAGCTTTATATCCATGTCGACCCTCGGCATGATGGTTGGAAGCAAATGCAAGTTCATACCAAAAGATCGTTAACAACAATACCAACTTGCGGACGACAAGGTAGTACAACTACCAATACCAAACTACTCCTGGGCTCCTGGCCCTAGTGTTCGTCTGGTAGAAAATCTTGCAGAGGACTCCTAGGCTCCCGCTCCTTCTCTTGCTCCAGGTCCCCGATGTGGTACTGGTGCATCACCCAATTGGCCCTCTGCTGGTCGAAGTTCTTGTTGGTGTGCAGCACCAGAACCTTTTTTGCTGCCCGTCTGCCTGCCGTTGACCATCACAGGCAAGGTATTGCCGGTCTTGTGCCACATCGCGTGCGTGCCGCACTCCAACTGTATCTTGCGACACATCCACGTGCGCCTTTTGAACGCCCTGGAATTACGCTGGAAGAAATGCTTCCTTAGGCCACTCAGTGTGATACCTGCAGTATTGTGGAATACAGGTTTTAGTGTACCTAGTTGGCATTTTCATAACATCTTTAGCATGTTGCAGTCACTTGTTTCACTTTTTATTAACTGTCAAATTGTAATTGTTTCACCAGGTCTGCATCTAGAAAGAAAAATAGAGCTATAAATAAAGGAATATGTTTGTGCAAGTAGACGGCCGATCGGTGTCTTACCTGGAAGTTTCTCAGGTTGGGTGTAGCATATGACGTGCTCGCTGTCGATGGTTGGTATGAACAAATCGATGAGAGACTAAAATCTCGCGCTGTCAACACTCACTTTGGCCTCAAGGTGCTCGATCAGCTCCTGATCCGTGGGATCGAACTTGACGCCAGCTGGCAGCACCGGCCAATCCTTCTTCGACTTGCATCGGTAATTCCAGTTATATGGTACTCAATGTATGACCAATCGACTGTTTTAAGTGAATGATGACTGATTTCGACAGAGTAAAAACTCGCGCTTCTTCGACATTTGTACGAGAGTAATTGCCATGCCGTTTTGTAAGGGCGCTTGTAAAAACTCTAAACTCTATTCTCCTCTTATTTAATGGATGAGGCAAATCTTTTGCCTCTGTTTCAAAAATAAAGATTTCGACAGATAAGTGGTACTCCAAATTTGAAGTACGGAATACCCGAACACGCAGCCGGGATTCTTGTGTCACCTCACGCGCAGCGTGTTGTCACGTCAATTCAATGTGTGGACATGATGAATAATTTGACCGACATATACTAGTACTGCTAATGTACTACTTACTAGTCGTATTATTGTCACAATTTATACATTGGTTTAACTAACAAGTACGCACTTGAAGCCTAACTGATATATATGTATATATATGGCTTCTGCACAGCATCTCCATCATCATTATCAGTACATCCTACGTAGGTGAGTTAGGATGCACTATCCTTCAAACCAGAGGAGTGCTTCAAACTAACAACAGTACATAATATCCAACAAAAGAGGGTCGTGCTACAGCAGCAGAATACATGGCTCAGTCTATATCAGCACGAATCAAGTTGTGCATATTTGCTGTTGGCATGAACCACATCGCCGCATGTCGGGTTTGCAAAAGCCATCCATCGCATGGAAGCTTGATGCCTTTCACACACTGAAGATTACCTGGCAACAAGCTGTGTCGACGAATCTCTGGATATGGTGATTCATGAAACCCATGGTATGATGTCTAAACACATCCCCCCTCGCGAATGGAAGTTGCATAGCACAGTAATCATCGCCGGTGATATGATCGATGATTGGTTGGATGATCGGATAATTGAGCCCGAGGAACAAGGAGTGGTTGCTGAGGCTGTAAACCCGCCTCCAGTTGAATACGCCTGGCCCAAGCAGCCATAGCCATCAATGTCACGAACGCCCCATGCATTGTACAGCATGTGGTTTGATGTAATGGTTTGGTCAATTTGTTATGTGTGAATGAGCATCAAATGACCGCCGTCAGCTGAACGAGCGATAAACCAGCACCCATCGGCTGGTATGATTCCAGGTCCTGGAATCATGAAGGCCAGCGCATTTGCGTCTGCTGCAACAATTCAAATTGGATACCAAAAGGACAAAAATAAACAATCATGTTCAGAGTATGTGTGGAATTAAGATTATTATAACAGTGACACATATCATAGACAGAGAATTGCAATGCCGTGGTCATAATCATACCCCAAGTTAAAAAAAATAAGCCAATGGCTTCCATATTCTAGCAACATGTCATGGTTCAAACATCATGTAACAATGAGAGGAAAACAGCTATGACAGCGCCTACTCATATTCTACCATAGCACTTACTACTACTATTCTCATATCAACTCTAAGCAATAACATGCGTTGTTATAAAAATCTAGTAAACGAGAGTAACATATAGCAATCATGATGTTATGCTCATAATATGTATTCTAACAATCATTAGATGCCAATTCTTCTCATATCAACTCTAACAATAACATGTGTGGTCATAAAAATCTAGGAAATGAGAGGAACATATAGCAATGATGTGGTTATAGACATGCTATGCATTCTAAATTTGTAACATATGAACAGACAATCGTATTCATAAGGTAAAGATGAGATGAGACAGAACAATTACACGACGATAGATTCCACCAGTATAGGCAGCCAATCTGTGCGTCGACGGCGTAAATGATGCCATCGTGCACTATAGCATCAGACAGAAATGTTGCCTCAACAGGATTGATGATGAGCCAAAACCATGTATGGCGACCGGATTCCAGATAGACTAATCCCATGTTGAACAAGGCAATGATCTTGTAATCCATGTAGTCTTCTGATGGTGTGGGCACTTCGCAGATTACAACTTTCTGCAAACAAAGGTCGAGCCAAAAGCTTGACGCGTCTCGTGCGTAGTAGGCAGGAGTGTCCGGCGGGCCGCGAAGCTCGATGTCGGCGGTATCCAATGATGGAAGGGTGATCTCTCGCTAGGTGTAGATATCTACGAGATGCCACGGAATACCGGTGTGGTGGATGAGGACGATCCAGTTGGCCTTCATGCCCGCCCAGTAGTGGCCGCGCATGAAGGACAGGTGGACGGGTAGTGGTAGCATGTCGAGGGGCACCACGACAACCTCCGTAGGATCGTCAAGTCGGTGTCTGGGCCACCTGCGAGGATCGGGCATCAGCAAGCAGGGTGTCTTGAAAAGAGCCGGCCGGTTGCAGACGAGTAGACGGTACAAAGACACCGAGCATGCGGCCAGACGGACGGTGCTGAGTAGGTCCATACGACTACAGATCTGCTCCAAGAGAACATCAGGGAGGGAATTCCAATCGCGGCTCTTCGTGTCAGTCGGTTCTGCCATTGGAGTTTTCGATGCCTGCGAGCCAGCGGGGAAGTGGATTCGGGCGGGCGAGCGAAGAAGCTTCTCCTCGTGTGGCCGAGCAGTGAGCGGGGGGATATGGTATGCGCGAGCTACCAAGGAAGATGGCGTGGGCGGGCGAGCAGTGAGCGGGGGTAAATGGTGTGCGGCCGACGATGGGGAAGAGAGGAGGAAGAAGAAGAGAGGAGGAAGAAGAGTGGAAGGCGGGGAAGAAAGTCCATTAAATCTCAATTCTACTAGTACTACTACCAGGATATAGGCACCGTCCTCCGGAGTGTAAATAGTTACACCGGTGACATGTGGGTCTACCACAAGAGGGCCCATATGTCAGTTAATGGAGGACACAGGTGCGTAGGTGTATTTACGGAAGCGTGCTCTACTGGCAAACATGATGGCAGTACTAGGTAAGGCTGATTTAGTAACACCAACACACTGGTTCAGCTTATTAATTACGTGTCTCATCTGCTGCAGCGTGTATTGTCACTTCACTGTGAAGACTTGTTGAATAGTTCTCTCTGACCGAGATGGGGAATGATGGATCGCGAGGATTTCCTTTCTACAGTATCTCTATGCCTCTACGCTCACTTCACTCATTTTGCTCCGTACCTAGTCACTTGTTGAAATCTGTAGAAAGACAAATACTCCGTATTTGGGAACAGAGGGAGGCTTTTACTCCGTACTAGAGTATTTGGGAACAGAGGGAGTATCACCATATGGAGGGAACAGAGGAAGTTTGAAATATGAAAATGTCAATGGGAGGGAGTAAGCCCGTGCATGCATGCATGCATGCAACATGCAACACTCACACGTACTCCACATGGACGCACGCAACACTCACGCACCCAAGCGGCACACAGCACACGATGCAACACACACGCTCACGCTCAAGTGCTCAACCTACTCCCTATGTCCGTGAAAGACTCTACATTTAGAGATTTACACATTGACCAGGGTATAATTAACGCCCAAAAGTAGCAGACTTATATGTGCATGCGACCATTGAGATAAGAAGATTAAATGAAGGCCGTTGCATGCTGTAATTAAGGATAGACATGTATCCTATACCTACAACACAAGTTGGTGCATTAGTCAATCAATATCGATTTAGATTAAAGGCTAAATGCATTGGAAGTGTAGATGTACATCATGTACTACTACACTCTTTGTTTTATAGCCGATGTACACTCTTTGTTGGAAGGCCGAGGGAGGACACGTGCATGCACTCACATACACAGCCAGGGCAGTTCGGGCGCAAGGGTTGGACTCGTGTGGCGCCTGCGTAAAGTTTTGTTTAACTGATTTCTTTGCTCCGCCAACTGACAGGTGGGACCCAGAAACCAGGTGACAATCTAACCAGTCAACAAAGTGCCATGTCGACTATGTGGCCGGTCAGTAGGATGCAATACGGTGCTCTACGATGAGCTAGTGATCGTATAATCGACGCAAAACTATATATAGTGACCGTAAAGAGCGTATTGTTACATACATTGACCGCCAGTGTATTTTTCTCGTTTCAAATTAAGCCATATTAATCCGAAAGGACGCAGTATGGACTACTACTAGTATTAGTACTGCTTTGATGTGTCCCATCAACTCGCCGAACGAGGAGAAGCTTGCTTACTACGCCTCTCCCTCGCCCACGCGCGTGGTGGTTCGCAGGACGAGGAGAGGGTTTTGACTACAGTGCCCTCTCCCTCTTCCTCTCCCTCGCCCTCGCCCTCGCCCTCGCGGTGGACGTGCAGCAGTTCAATCGGTGTCAGATTGCCAGGCGCATATTGTACTGTAGTATCATCATTGTTGGATCTTTCGAAGAGGCGAAGAGGCAAGTGCAAGGTTCACACGAGTACGAACTGTTTAACCTCCCGAAGAGGCAAAGAGCCAAGCGCAAGGTTTTATAAGAGTTGTCGTCCTAGTAGTAGTGTACAACTATAGTGAACGATGCTACTGTATGATGCCGCCACGTCATGTATATCCAAAGTTGTGCCACCTTTTTTTCTCAAAGAGCGTGTTGGAGCCCGTGCAACAACCACACAAGTTGCACGTACACATAACACATTTACTAGTAATAAATTCTAAAGGACAAGTGACAGTATGCCACACAAGTTCATCTCCAATTCATGTGATAAATTTGTGCACGACTAGTCTACATATATTCACAGCGCTACCTTTCACAATTACCGTACTCCACTTACATGTTATAGATGGGCTACATGCATGTCCTCCTCCAGGTTCCAGTCCGAGGTGTTCTTCATGGATGGCATTATCCATAGCGGTGGGCAACGGGAATCATTGTCGCAGCTTTCTAGTCTGGTTCCACACGATGGAGACTCATCCAAGCTGAAGCGGCATAAATCAGGGATAGCGTGTCCCAGCATGTCGTTCATCCGGCGGTGCGCAATGAAGACACAACAATGCTTCATGAACGGCAGGACTTCCGTGTCGTGCACGGAAGGTGGCATCCGCTTCACAATGGGGTAGTTGTCCCCGATGAAAAGCGAGTGCTCTCCAAGAGTGTTCCTCGGCACCCACGTAGCATCACAGGGGTCGAACTCGGCGCCATTCATCTGGTACACGCGGAATCCCAGATCTAGACACATGGTGACGTACATAGTCAAGGTCCATGCATAATAATGTTGTGCTCAAATATGGCGGTCAGTAATACTGTGCAGCAAATAGTACTACTCCGGTATGGAGGAAGTAAAATAACCGGCTTATTATATATAGCCAGTCTTGGCTACATGGATGAGTTAGTAAGACATGGAAAAACAAAAATGGTGGCAGCTGTGGGTTCAAGTCTTCAAGGGCCCAGCTAGCTATACGCGTCCTCCAAGGTAAAAAGTACTCCTACTAGTAGTACTAAGTATACTACTAGTACAACAATGAAAGAGAAGGTGAGAGGGTTAAAAAATGGAATACCTGGGTAGATGGTGACGGTCTGATCGTGGTAGATTGTGTGACCATGTTGCACATCAGTGGTACCATGGGTAACGACTGCTAAGATAGTTGATCCCAATATGCCAAAGTCAGCTACAAGGTTCCAGGTTAGACCGAATCACGGATGCAAATGCACATCCAGGATCGGCGATCTTATTTTGATCGGGGGATGACTGGTCCATGCAAAATAATGGAGTACCATTAGGGATGCAAATGATGGTTTGTGCATTCCGTTTTTAATCTCCCGTACCGTAGGATGGCAACCAGATGAAACAAGTCCCCTGGCTTGTCACCGCGAAGATGCGGCCTAGATGGCGCACGGCGTCTTCGAACGTGTAGGGGTACAAATCTGCCGCCGCCAACATGCGCCAGCCTCTGCCGTTACTGCGTCTTGCATTGATGGCAATCCTTATGTCGAACACCGCGATGAGATAGTAATCGTCGTAGCCGCGTCGCTTTGTCGGCGGGTCCGCAATTGCTATCTTCTTCAATCTCATCTAGGCATCATCATACGTATTCAAGCCCAGCCAGTCCGGAAGGCCGATCCCAATGGTGGAGAAGGGGTCTACCGGAACGGCCGCACTACTATGGATGTTGTGCAAAATGATGGTGGTATCCGGCCAGAGGTATGCAAGCCAATCATCGTTGGCACCGACCCAGACCTATATATAAGACGGTGGGCAGCGGTGAAATTACGGGATGGAAATGGAATAACTAAGTACTACATGATCAAACTCCATTACTGACCTTCTCATCGGACAAAATCCGACTACCTCTCAACGTCGGCAACTCTAGCGGAGTCAACGTGCAACCATGGCCAGGGAGCGGTGGACTGTTTGAAGGATTGTCCCATAGAAGAACCTTCTCCTCGAGGACGCATGGAAGACCAACAAGCATGGCCTTTTCCCAAACCTATTTAAGCAGCGTCTTGAAAAAGTTGGTGCAGGAAGCACCGAGTCTTGCGGCAGTGAGGACGTCAGAGCGGCGTGCGATTTCTCCCAGAGGATCATCGTCCAAGGTCTCCCAGCCCCGACGAGGAGGAGAACCGCCTGGCGAATCCATGGGAGTAGCAATGAACTACCT
Source organism: Aegilops umbellulata (assembly GCA_032464435.1). Lineage (NCBI taxonomy): Eukaryota > Viridiplantae > Streptophyta > Magnoliopsida > Poales > Poaceae > Aegilops > Aegilops umbellulata. The sequence continues at coordinate 471,885,685 of CP136056.1, read as the reverse complement.
TCTCTTTGGGGGGAGGGGAAAACTGGCGAGGAGGAGATAAGAGTGTAGTAACCGCAGGGCCTCGTCCCTTCCAACTGTAGATCGTTCCTCAGCGAAGGGTGAGGCTATTATTTACTACTAGTACTAGCATTATGGAACGTTATGGGATTGCATTATACTATAAATAATAGCACTAGTAAGAAATTTTTGGCACCATCGCTGTACTATCAATGCAGGGGAAGTGCATTATACTGTAAATAATATTGATTTAGATTAAAGGCTAAACGCTTTGGAAGTGGAGGGTACTACTGTTCTCTAGAACCATTGATGTACTATCAATGCAGGGGAAGTACACCTGCGTAGTGGCCTAGTGGGTACTCTCGGTGCTATATTCAGCCGCTCCTCTCACGTAGGAGTAGCTGGCCTACTCAGCCGCTCCTCTCACGCACACACTAGCAGCCTGTTTATCAGCGACGGTTACTGCGGTCTGCGGGGGCAGAACATTTGAGTTATTTGATACAGCGAGACTAGGCTTTTCGCTTCCATTTGTGGAGGTGTAATGGATCTCGTCGAACTTTATTAGTAGTTCCTTCTTTATGAATGAGATGAAGCAAAGCTTTTGCCTCCGTTTAAAAAAAAACACGTCAAGAGGAATTTCTTTTATAGTAGAGCCGATAATGGAGTGAAGTCCATGCGTGCAATGCCACAAGCTACAGAGTACTAGTAGTACAACACTTTACATAGAGTACAGAGCCATATTGCACAGATCCCAATGCCCCGCCAGGCTTTTCCGGCTCCTCGGGCTTAATTGGGAGGCGCTAGTTTAAATATGCTACTACTAGCTGATGAGGAAGCTGCAAGCGAGGTGCGGCTAGGGCGAGCACGCGAGCCACGAGATGCTGGGAAGGAAAACCCGTTCATGTGGCTAGGCTGTCCAGTGCACCCAGATTGTGGGGCCGCACGTCCGTTTGACTTCAAAACTCAAACTACCCGTGTAAAATATTGGCTCGCAGCAAAGTGTAGTAGTACTATTTTTTAAAAAGGCCGCCGTGCGTTCAGCCGGGATCAAACCCACAAAACGAGGTATACACTCCCGCGACCACTAGTAGTACTCGTTGGAGGACAACGCAACCTAGAATCACCTTTTGTCGCTAGTAGTACGTACATTATTCCTTACAAGAAACCCCTAATAATGCCAGAAACCACTAAAATGCCAAGAAACTACTACCACTTGCATACGTGGCAGACTTAAGATAAGACTACCTTATCAACCATTGTACATGCTCTTACCAACCAAAATCCTCGAGTGACCTCCTACCTCCGGCCCGTCCACCTAGTCATCCTCGGCCATGGGACGCAGCTACTGCCACCGGCAGAAGGTGAGGTCAAAACCGTCGGCGGTGCGGAGCCCATGTTGCGGCAGCCCGGGTGCCAGCTTCGTCCGGCGCTCGCGGTCGCTAGCTAGCCAAGATAGCTCCGTCCAGCTGCTAGTCTGCAAGGTTTGCTAGCTAGATTGGCACGGCAGCGCGGCGGCTTGCTCACGCGCGCCGCGCTCAGGCCAGCCATCTGGCTCGAGCGAAGGCTAGCGCGGCGGCTTGCTCGCTCGTGAGTCACGCTCGGGCTAGCCTGCCAACCCGTGCGGAGGCCAGCGTGGCGTCCGGCCCGTCCGGCGGAGCGGCGGCCAACTCGCTCATCACCGGCGCCACCGACGAACACACATCAGTACTGTTTGAAGTAATGTTCAGGAAAAATAATGATTTGAGGGGGAATAACAGGATAGAAGGTCAGATGTGGGTCCCTCGTGTCAACGGTCAAACAAAATGTGTTGGTTTATGTCGGGGGTTGGGTGCGACATATGCCAAAGGATGGCTTATCATGGTGGGGGCGAGTAGAACGTCGCCGGTGCCTGGAAACGGGGTGAGGCGAGGACATGCACGCCAGCGGATCTTACCCAGCTTCAGGGATCTCCGAGGAGATAACACCTCTACTGCTACTCCGCGGGGTCTCCGCATGGTCACTAAGGCAAAGTGAGTACAAGGTTGCTCCTCGAGCTGTTTCTGGAGGTAGGAGGAGGCAAGGATAGCCCTCTTCTCCATATATGATCTGGTCTAGTGCTAGTGGATTCGAACCCTTTGCATGGGTGCCCTGGGGGGGTTTATATAGGCCTACCCCCCAGGGGTACAATGGTAAAATCGGCTGGGTGTGTGTCCCAGCCGTCTGTCTCTCAGGCCGCCATCTTCTCCGCCGACTACTGGGGCCTGCCGACTGGTGGGTCCCGCCGACTTGCCTGGTATGGGGCCGACAGCCCTAGCCCGCCGCGGGCGGGTCTTGCCGGCTGCAGATTACTGTAGCCGTGCTTCTAATGACGCTGGCTTGGTCATGGGGTCATGGCAACAGTGCCGCCGCCCGGTGGGCGATCACTGTTGCCATTCCCCGTCGTGTCTGGTTAATGGCGTGTGGGGCCCGTGGGAGGGGCTGGCCGACTCCTGGGGGCCGATTCCCAATGGGTCCGTCTTGTGGCGCTCTTGCCGTCTTCAGTACTCCCGTTGACTGGTGGCACCCGCCGTCTCTGGGTCGTACAGACAGGCCGTCGTGGGCACAGGGCTCCGCCCCCAAGGGCTGATGTCAGGGCCGACATGGCAACAGTACCGCGCCGGACGGAGATCTCCGTCGGTACGGCGCACTGTGGCCATGGCTGTCCTTAATTAATAGGGTGGTTGGAGTCGCAGGCTGACTCCCTATAGCCGGCCTCTCCGGAAGTCGCTGGACAGGAGTCGGCTTATCTTGAAGTCGCCTTTGGGACTTGGTTTCTCCTGGAGTCGCCTCTAGGACTCGGCTCGTCTTGGAGTCGCTTCTGGGACTCGGCTTGTCTTGGAGTCGCTCCTGGGACTCGGCTCATCTTGGAGTCGCTTTTTGGACTTGGCTCGTCTTGGAGTCGCTCCTGGGACTCGGCTTGTCTTGGAGTCGGTTTTGGGACTCGGCTCGTCTTGGAGTCGCCTCTGGGACTCGGCTTGTCTTGGAGTCGCTCTTGGGACTTGAGTGGCGCAGCCTGCCCCGTGGCCCATTACTCCGACAGTAGTCCCCGAAGCTGATGAGGCTCCGAGGGTGAAATGTCGTGGGGCCTCAACAGTTTCATTCTTCCTGTGGTGGAATTTGGGCCCTGATTGCCGTCTTCCTTCTGGCCGACTGTCCGGAGTCGGACTCGTAGAGGGCCGTCTTCCCCCCTAAGGAGTTTGAAAGTCGCGGCGGGAACCCGGCGGTGTGCCTGATATGCTTCCCCACAGCCGCTCACTGCGGACCCGTCGTGCGGCGCCATGCGGCAGGGGCAGTCTGCCCACCCACGCGCGCGACGGGACAGGCCGTCGGGCGGGCCCCGCCACTACCGCGCCTCGGCCCGTGAACGGATCCGTTGTGGCCATGCGGACGGTTTGGTTTCCCACGTCGTTACTGCGTGCAGTAACTTCGTTGGGTAAATCGTGGGGGGCGTGGGGTCCCGCGCGCAGTTAATCCCCATGTCCGCCCCATCGGCTTCTCAGCCTATGGGCCTATAAGTAGGCGGGGGGAGCGGGACGGCGAAACACGCGCGCCCATTCTTCCCCTGCTCCCCCGCTTCCTCTTGCCTCTTCTTCTTCTTGCCGTCGTCGCACCAAACCGCGCCGCGCCCGCAGCGATGAGTTCTTCCTCCGCCGCCGCGGCCCCTGCCGTGCGCTGCGGCGTGTGGGACGGCTCCGAGGTGGACGACGACCTCATCGAGCTCCTCCGCAAAACGCGTCAGCTCCCCGACGTGAACCTGGTGCGAGCCCGTGCCGCGCCGGCGAGGGAAATAAGGCCGGCTCCAGAAGAAGGCGAGCGGGTCATATTCCGCTCGCACCTCATGCACGGCCTATGGCTGCCGGCGAGCGGTTTCTTCCGCTCCTTCTTGGAGTTCAACGGGCTCCAGCCGCACCACCTTACTCCGAACACGGTGGTGCTGCTGGCCGCCTTCGCCACCCTGTGCGAGGGTTTTCTTGGCGTTCTCCCCACCATCGAGTTGTGGGGAGAGTTCTTCCAATCCAAGCTTGGCACGCACGTTGCCGGCGTGCCGGCCCAGTGCGGCACCTTCATCGTGATGCGAAGGTCGACCGCCGACAATCCATTCCCCTCCATCACGCTGATTAAGTCGGTGAAGATGTGGCAGCGGTCGTACTTCTATGTGAAGAACGTCGCCCAGAAGGCGACTGGGTCAACCTGCCGCCCTACGAAGCCGGCGCGCTGGCTGGGAGGATTCCCAGCTGGTCCCACCGGGCCAAGACGCTGACTCCCGCAGGTGCCGCCGCCGTCGCGCGACTCCGAGTGCTGACACAGTCGGAAGGCTTGGTTGGGGCCGACTTGCTGGCCGCCTTCGTGGCGCGCCGAGTCCTCCCACTCCAAGGCCGACCTCATCTGATCTGTCAGATGAGCGACCACCGGGACCCGAGTCGGATGTGCACCAGGGACATGCCCCACGCGGAGGTGGCGAACATGGTGAACCACATCGCGAACTGCGAGCTCGCGGCGGACTGGAAGTTCGGCAAAGAGCCGTACTCGCGCGCCCACCCCCGCCAGTGGTGAGTCGTATTTTTGTTCTTCTGTTTTTCTTTGTAGCCGAATCCGACTTCTGATCTTCTTGGTTTCTTTGAGTCAGAATCCACTCATCCAGCCTGCAGCCGGCGCCTCAGGACCGCCCCGCGAGTTCGCTCCCGATCGAGCGGAGAGCGATGTTGATGACCCCGACTTAGGGGCGGCGGCGATGGAGGCCGACACCGAAGGCGGCGGAGGAGGAGGAGCAGGAGACGGCCTCAGGCCCTCGGCCACCTTCGCCGATTGGCCCGAGGACGACGCCGAAGGGGAAGTCACCCCGCGCCACCAATCGACAGCCGGCCATCCAGGCGTGAGTTCCTCCGCCGGCTTGGCCGGTCAAGTTGGCGCGAAGAAGCGCCGGGCCGGGCCGAGTTCGCTCGGCGGCCGGCCGAAGAAGTTCAAGGGGGTGGCCGCCGCGACCAAGCGGGAGGAGGCGGTCGCGAAGGCCAACCGCTTCCGCAAGGAAGTGAAGAAGCCGCCGCTAGTCTCTGCGTAAGTGTCCTCTGCCTTCGTTTTGTTTTCTTTGGTGAATCTTTCCGAGTCTTTTATATTCCTTCCTTTCTTCAGGGCCCCCCTTTCCCTTGAGAGGGTCACCGTTCCCTCCGTCATGGGGTCGGCCGAGGCGTCCGCCAATACTCGGCAGATTGACCCCACCGCCGACCTCCGGGAGGCGACGGAGCGAAATGCGCGGGAGAAGCGCGACGAGGAGGAGGCCGACCGCCTGGAGAAGGCAGAGGCCGAGAAGACGGCGGCCTCCACCCAGAAGAAACTAGAAGAGGCCGAAGCCGCCGTCGCAGCAAGATAGCGGGCTGAGGAGACCGCGCACCGCCAATCGGCATTGCTTGTCATCCCGCTGAACTCCGCTCCGCCGCCCCCGGAGTTCACGGGGCAGACTGGAGAAGCCGGCGGGGAGAACCCCATCGTGGAGAAGGACGGTGGCGAGGCCTCCGCGTCGGGCACGGCCACGCCGCCTCCGCCCCCGTTAGGGAGCGCACATGGTAAGCAGCCGGCAGGCCCGCCAGTGCCGCCGACTGAAGATGAGGCCGTGGCGAAGCTGCTCCTTCAAGTCGCCTCACCAGCGCGCCGCCGCCTTGAGAAGGCGATTTTGGCGCCACACCCTTTGGAGGCCGGCACCGCCAGCTCAGCCATCCCAGATGCTGAGGCGACAAGCGCTGCGCCTACTGGGTGGGTGCGAGGAGGCGGCGACGGTCCGCTGAACCAGGCGCTCTTGGACGTCCAGGCGAAATTGCGAGCTGAGGGCGAGGCCATCCAGGGCTGCACCAAGGCACATCTGGCGTCGCGAGCGGCTATTCGGGTATGCTTTTTTTCTTTGACTTTGTTTTTTCTCGTTCTTCTCTATGGGGGCGCGCCGGCGCACCCACTGGGTGTAGTCCCCGAGTTTCAGGCCGGCTGCTGAGCAGGCGGCCCGGAACTCCATCTGGCGAGTTCCAAATATTGACCTTTGTCTGATTGTTTATCACAAGAGTATCACAACCTCCGGGTCACTGCCTTCAACCGCAATGTTGAGCAGCTGGGGAAGCGGACTGCCGACTTGTCGGAGAGCCGGAGTGAGTCCTTTCTCCTTTTCGCGGGGGCACGCTGGCGCACCCGCGGGCTGTAGTCCCCGAGATTCGGGCCGACTGCTGAGCAATCGGGCCGGATCTTCCCGGCGACCTTCTTTGCTGACGACTTAACGTCCTTTTCCTTTGTTCTTTAGAGGCCAATGCCGCTCTTCAGGAACGGTTGGGCGAAGCTAGCACTGCCCTACGCGCCAAGGAGGAGGAGTGCAGCAAGCTCGCCACGGAGCGCGACCTGCTGGCCGCAAAGCTGGCGGAGCAGAAGGAGCTGCTTAAGGCGGCGCAGGACGAGGCGGAGAGGAGAGAGACTGCTCTCCTGGCCGAGTTCGAAAGCGAGCGCTCCTCCTGGACTAACAAGGAGGCGATGCTGACCTCCGGCTTCCATGAGATCGAAGATATCATCGATGGTGAGTTTCTTTTCTTTCTTTCTTTGAGCCGCCGACTGTAAGTCAGGCCGACTCCTGATTCTTTCTTTTGCTTCTTTTTTCTTTTGGCAGACTTCTTCCCTGGCCACTCGCAGGCGGTCACTCGAGCCATCGAGGCTGATCGCGAGGCGCGGAGGGCAAATGGTGCGGAGATCGCCGCCAACGCCCCCCTGACCATCGACGAGCAGCTCCTGAGCATCGAGACTCGTCTGCAGCCGGCCCATCAGCTGTTGTGCCGGCTTCAACGCGCCGGTGCTCGGGCAATTGCCGCCCTGTGGCCGGGCATGCCGATTCTGCGTACTCCTAGTCGGACTGCCGACTGGCTGGAGGTCGCGGCAGGCCGTCTTGAGGCCTGGAAGGGTTCCTCGGCCCGGGCTGGAGCGTGCTGGGCCTTGGAATTCGTCAACGCTTGGTATCCGGGGCTGAACCTGGACCGGCTGGCCGCGTTCCGGTCAGAAGCCCAGGCAGAGCTGGTGGCTGTGGAAGGCGCCCTCGTCGAGCGTGCGGTGGCGATTGCCGACTACACCAACACCAGCGTCTTCGTTCCGGAGCGGTCCGCGAACGGCGAAGAGGTGCCGCCGGAGTGGTTCGGGATGAACCCGGACTACGACGAGGACTCGGCGGAGGAGATCGGCTCCCGCGCCGAGGAAGAAGACGAGGCGGAGGACGGAGGCGCTAGAAGACGGAGCGGACGACCACCCTCAGCTCTACCGCGCCTCCAGCAACGAGCCGCGTCCGACTGAGCCGGCCGCCACTGGAGACGATCAAGCCGAGACTACCCAGCCGGCCGTCCCGGCGCCTGACACCGCCGTCTCCACTGACCCTCCGAACCCGTCTGCCGCTTCTTAGGCTGCCGTCTTGCCTTTATTTTATTTGTTTTAGTAGTCTTTGAAAAAACTTGTTAATTTGCACAATTCCACCCGCGGGGTGTATTTTGAACTTGGCCAGGGGCCTATGTTATGTAAATATTTATCCGAATTCTATCTTTCCTTGCTCATCGCTCTTTTGGCTTTTTCCTTTGCTGCCTTCCCACAGTCGTTGCTTTGCCAGACCGACAGCCGCTCTGCGGACTGCCGCTGGGTCAAATGCTTGACTATCTTAGGGAAGGCAAGTACTTGGCCTTTTTAGAGTCGTTTAACAAGTTGGATAGAAGGCGGCAAGCCGATTATTCAAGAGTCGGCTCTTCGAAGAGAGGCTGGAAGCCGGCCTGGGCTATGCTTATGCTTTGAGTCCTTAGCCATTTTTCGTGTGGACGCTCGTTCTTCCTTACTCCCTGCCCAACAACAGTCGCTCTGCGAGCTGCGGCTCTGACAGGAGATGGCTTAAGCGCCGCACACTACTTGTCCGACTGCAGGAAGCATTTCATAGCGTAGGACGGCGAGTCCCCGGGCCGACTAGTCGAACCCGGTGCCAAGCGTCATAACAAAGAGTAGCATACTCGACGCATAATTCTTATCATACAGATAACAAAAAGGGCAGTCCCCGAGCTCGTCTCGGGGGGCCCAAAGTCTCGGTACTTTAATACAAAGGATAGCGTGGTACATACTGCATCAACTGTAAAATCTTCGGAGAAGATTTGCGTTCCATGGCCGTTCCGACTCTTTGCCAGAGTCATCCCTCTTGCGTGCTCGGGGCTTCTGGGCGTCGATTAGGTAGTAGGAGTCGTTGCCTAGCACTTTGCTGATGATGAAGGGGCCTTCCCAAGGCGCCAACAACTTGTGCTGGCCGGCTGTTTGCTGGATCAGTCGGAGCACAAGGTCGCCCTCCTCGAAGGATCTCGGCCTGACCTTCCTGTTGTAGTATCGGCGCATGCTCTGCTGGTAGATGCTGGACCGGCTGAGTGCCAACAGTCGGCCCTCTTCCAGCAGATCGACGTCGTCTTGGCGTGCTTCTTCTGCTTCCTCCTCGGTGTACATGGTGACCCGCGGAGAGTCGAACTCTATGTCCGTCGGGATGACGGCTTCGGCACCGTAGACGAGGAAGAAAGGCGTGAAGCCGGTTGACTTGTTTGGAGTCGTGCACAGACTCCAGAGGACGGCTGGCAGCTCCTCAAGCCAATAGCCGGCCGAACGCTCAAGTGGTTCGACCAGTCGAGGCTTGATGCCGGACAGGATGAGGCTGTTTGCTCGCTCCACCTGGCCGTTTGACTGTGGATGGGCAACGGACGCTAAGTCCAGTCGGATGGCATGCGTCGCGCAAAAATGGGCCACGCCTTTGGAAAAATTTGTGCCATTGTCGGTGATGATGTTGTGCGGTATGCCGTACCGAACCGTGATGTCAGCGATGAAAGTTACTGCAGTCAGACCATTCAACTTCTTGATGGGCTTTGCTTCTATCCACTTGGTGAACTTGTCCACTGCGACGAGTAAGTGAGTTAGGCCGCCCCAGGCTGTCTTGAACGGTCCCACCATGTCCAGGCCCCAAACCGCGAAGGGCCAGGCGATAGGGATGGTCTTGAGTGCAGAAGCCGGCTGAAGCGGCTTGGAGCGGAACTTCTGGCACCCCTTGCATTTTTGGACTAATTCCTTGGCCTCTTCTACGGCAGTTGGCCAGAAGAAGCCATGCCGAATGGCTTTTGTGACGAGTGCTCTTGAAGCGGCATGGTGGCTGCACTCGCCTTGATGGATGTCTTTGAGGATTGCTTGGCCTTGCTCTAGCTCAACGCAGCGCTGGTAGACACGAGTGACGCTGCGCCTGACCAGCTCTTTGTTGATTATGGTGTAGGCTGCCGCTCGGCGTTGCACTTGCCGAGCCAAGATTTCATCGGTTGGCAACTCTCTGCTCACTAGAAACTTGAGGATAGGCTGTGCCCATGAGGGTGTTGCTACTTCTTCGATTGCCACCAGTGCGACTTGGACGAGGGCGGCTGGGCTGGGAGGCGGCCGGCTGGAGTCCGCGGCCGCTTGTTGAATCGCTGAAGTCCCCGGGCCGACTGGTGCGGTCCCTGGGCCGACCGGCGCAGTCCCTGGGCCGAGCTCTGGAGTCTTTGGACCGGTTGCCGCAGTCCCCGGGCCGGCTTCGACTGCGACTTTCTTGGAGCCGTCTATAAGAATTCTCGTATCGTCTGCTGGGGCTCTGGAGTCGGATCCGACTTCTTCGGGGGGAGTCGACACAAAGATGGAGTCTGATTCTGGTGAAGGCTTGATAGACAGCTTAAGGAGGCGCTGAAGAGCGACGCCGGATGGTATCGCTTGGTGGGTGGAGCCGACTCGTGCCAGGGCGTCTGCTTGGTCGTTGTCATTTCTTGGCACGTGAAGGAACTCGCACCCCTCAAAGTATCCATTGAGTTGCTGCACCAGGAAGCGGTAGCTCTCCATGTTTGCATCTTTGGCGTCCCAGTCGCCAGATGACTGCTGGACCACCAAATCGGAGTCGCCATAGCACAGGATCCAGCGAATGCTGAGCTCTTTGGCAAGCCGGAGCCCGTGAATGAGCGCCTCATATTCGGCGACGTTGTTGGAGGCGGCAAAGTGGATCCGCAGCGCATACTTGAGCTTGTCGCCTTTAGGGGAGGTAAGGACGATGCCGGCTCCCAAGCCGGTGCGCATCTTGGAGCCGTCGAAATGCATCCGCCAATGGGTGGTGTCGGGCGCTGGCGGCAGGTACTGGGTCTCGGCCCAGTCGACGAGGAAGTCGGCCAGTGCTTGCGACTTGATGGCGGTGCGGGGCTGGTAGTAGATGGTGTAGGGAGCCAACTCTATGGCCCATTTGGCCACTCGGCCAGAAGCATCTCGGCTCCCAATGATCTCGGCCAGCGGGGCTGTGCAAACCACAGTGATTGGATGCTCTTGAAAGTAAGGCTTCAACTTCTTGGCGGCAAAGTGCACGTCCTAGCACATCTTCTGGTAGTGGGGGTAGTTCTGCTTGGAGGTCGACAGTACCTCGCTCAGGTAATATACCGGTCTTTGGACTGGGAGCGCCTTGCCTTCCTCCTTGCGCTCGACTATAATGACTGTGCTGACTACTCGGCTAGTGGCGGCAATGTATAGGAGCATGGGATCTTTAGGAGTCGGATCCGCCAGCACAGGGGGAGTAGTCAGCATCTTCTTCAGCTGGAGAAATGCTTCATCCGCCTTGTAGTTCCACTCAAAAAAGGTGGTCTTCTTCATCAGTTGGTACAAAGGGAGAGCCTTCTCGCCCAGCCGACTGATGAATCGGCTGATGGACGCCAAACAGCCGATGAACTTCTGCACATCTAGCAGTCGGCTGGGTACCTCCATCCTCTCGATGGCCTTGATCTTCACAGGGTTGCACTCTATGCCGCGTTCAGAGACCAGGAAGCCAAGGAGTTGGCCGGCTGGTACTCCAAAGACGCACTTCTCAGGGTTGAGCTTGATCTGGAATCGGCGCTGGTTCTCAAAGGTCTCTTTGAGGTCTTCCATCAGCGTCCCATGCTTTTCCGTCTTCACCACTACATCATCCACGTAGACGTGGGTGTTTCTGCCGAGTTGCTTGAGGAGGCACTTCTGCATGCAACGCTGAAAGGTGGCACCGGCATTCCTTAAGCCGAATGTCATGGTCAGGTAGCAGAAGGCTCCGAACGGCGTGATGAAGGCGGTCTTCAGTCTGTCTGCCGGGCTTAGTTTGATCTGGTGATATCCCGAGTATGCATCTAAGAAGCTCAACAGCTCGCATCCGGCTGTGGAGTCTATCACCTGATCAATTCTTGGCAGAGCACATGGGTCCTTGGGGCAGGCTTTGTTGAGGCTTGTGTAATCAATACACATCCTCCGCTGCTTGTTCTTCTTCAACACCAGGACCGGGTTTGCCAACCATTCTGGAAAAAATACTTCCATAATGAAGCCGGCTGCCAGGAGCCGGGCTATCTCCTCTCCAACAATTCTTCTCTTCTCTTCTGACAGGCGGCACAAGGGCTGCCTGACGGGCTTCACGTCAGGTCGGACATGTAACTTGTACTCGGTGAATTCCGTCGGTACACCTGGCATGTCTTTAGGGGACCATGCAAAGATGTCTCGATTCTCACGGAGGAAATCGACGAGCTCGCCTTCCTATTTGCTGTCAAGGTTTGCACCTATGACAGCGTACCTCTCCGGGTGCTCCGGGTCCAAGGATATCTTCTTGGTCTCTTTGGACGGCTTGAACGAGCCCTCAGCTTCCGACTCCTTGGGGTCGGGCGACATCTCTGGCTGCTTGCCGGCCATCGCCACGACTCGGTCAAGAAGCCGCTTCTCAGCTGCTATTACCAGGGACTTGGCCAGCCGACTGCTCTCAGCTACACAAGCGGACGACTTTCTGTAGTCGCCGGCGACGGTCAGGATCCCCTTGGAACTCCGCATCTTCATCTTGAGATAGGCGTAGTGGGGGACTGCCATGAACTTGGCCAAAGCAGGTCGGCCTAGCAACGCATGGTATGGGCTTTCGAGGTCCGCCACTTCAAACCAAACGGGCTCTCGGCGGAAATGATCTTTGTCTCCGAAGAGGACGTCTATCAGGATCTTGCCGATTGGTGAGTAGGAAAGGCCAGGTACAATGCCGTGGAACACAGTTCGGCTGCTCTGCAGCTGTCTTTGCTTGATTCCTAACTTCTCCATGGTATCCTTGTACAGGATGTTGATGCTACTGCCTCCATCTATCAACACTCGCGAGAAGCGAGCGGCCCGCCTATCTGTGGCTAGTGTAGCACTCAAAACCAAGGCATAGGAGCCTGGATTCGGCATCACCTCTGGGTGATCAGCTCTACTCCAACTGATAGGCTTCTCAGACCAATGCATAAATTCTGGAGTATCTGAGGCTACTGCATTCACTTCTTGCTGCTGCAGCCGCCTGCTGCGTTGATCGTCAGCCACACTAGTGAACACCACATAGGCTCCGTGCTCTTCTGGGTACTCATCTCGTACTGCGCCGACTGGCCTGGCAGCCGGCTGCTGGGGCGGCGGTGGAGGCGGCGGCCAAGCAGGCGGCGGAGGAAGGAGGCCGTCTCCCTTGGCGATTCTGGTGAGCCAGTGGCATTTTCGGGTGGTGTGGTTTGATGGCTTCGCGCCGCTGTGGAACTTGCAGGGACCATCTAGAGTCTGCTCGTAAGAGAAGGCCGGCAACCAGTTGGACTTGCCGCCTTTCTGTCGCTTGGTCGGAGGCTGCCCCTCCGGCTGCTAGTCTTCGACTGTCGCAACCTGCCGACTGCTGGAAGTCGGCTGTGAGGCCTTGCGCTTGTTGTCGTTCTGTTGCTGTCGCCGACTGGCGTCTCCAACCGGAGTTCTGGGAGCCTGAGGGGCCATTTTGCCAGTCGCACTGACTTGAATCTCCGTTTTCATGGAGGAGTCGGCCGTGGCGTACTTGTCTGCTATGATCAGCAGCTCGTCGAGGGTCTCTGGCTCGTCGCAGAGTAGCTTGTGCTTGAGGAGACACTACTAGAGATTAGGCCAATAACGACCAGCATCTAACAATTCTCGGTTGTTACTACTATGATGCGTTGATCCCACATTCAAACTAACTTTGTGGAACCTCCCTAACGAGATAGATCTGCCCGTCGTTAGTTTTGTTCTGGTTAGAGGGTAATTTGTGTGCTTATCCGCTGAAACGAATGACAAAGAGGAAGATAATTATCAATCAGATCTAGGTATCCTTTCCATGCGCTTGTTCTGGTTTACCCCAAAAGTTCCTCCGGCCGCCTCTCTTTCTTCTAGCCGCCTCCTCCTCCTCATCTCCCTTCCGCTCTCCCGTCTCCCTCCCGACCTCGAGCGCGACGGCGGATTCCGGCCGGGTCGCAAGCGATGTCGGTCAAGTTCCAGTTCCCGTGGGCGTCCTCCTCTGCGTTCTTTGTGGCAACTGGCCACGCGCTGCTTCTCGGTGGTGGCGGCTGCAGACACCGTGAGGAAGCGGGATGGGGATCGTGCAGCCGCTGCTGGACGCGACCAAAGGGCCAGCGGCGATGTAACACATCACTTCCAGGAAAAACGGCAGCGAGATGCACAAGTAAGCATCTCCACACTAGCACAGTCTGAATTTGGGTGGTCGCCTCTGTCATGCGATGAACAGAACAGATCTAGGCATGAGCATTGCTGGGATATCCACAAGACCTCGTGCAGGATGTGATTAATTAATTGTATTCTTTACTCCACAATTTTTATTTGTAAGTGAAGATGCAAACATAGATTCAGGTTCATAGAGGTGATGATGCCGGTTTTCTCAAGGGATGCTTGGAGATGCGTGTGGTACATGATCCAGGTACGTTCCTAACTTGTCAGCACATAAATTACATTTTTTTACTTGAACTGAAAGGAGACAATGTGTTTGGATACATAATTTCTTTTTATCTGTACAGGATTGACAATTTTGGCTTGTCTGAACTGAAAAGAATATTTAGTGTGTTTGATTGCAGAATAACCTCATCCAGGATGGCTATTGACTCCTATTTTTGGAGATGCGTCGATGTAAGCATTGCCAGATTCTTTAGCAGCAACCTCCGAAAATATATTATGTGTACATGATAAGTAGTACTCCCTCCGTCCCATAATATAAGATATGGGACGGAGGGAGTATTATATACCTAACAGACACTTTGTTGTATAATTTTTCTCTTTTGATTTAATTTGGCAGAATCCCTAAGAGCTGCATGTACTGACTAATAAATCATTTTTTTGGTAGTACACATGGTCCACCATAGTACAAGCATCAACAGGCGCTGTAGTAATTGGCGAAAAATGATATGCACCAAAGTACAAGGACTGATGATGGTGTCTCAAGGCCGAAGACAATGAAAATAAATCTTCTTTTCTAGTTGTTGCATGATTTCTTGTTAGTGATGAACAACTGCAATGGTTGTCTAGAGAGTTTTCTCGTTGATAATTTCTTAATGGTATTTTATCTCCAGAATTGTATGTGAGGATCATGTTCGATATGTATGGTTTTGATCAATAAAATCAGGCTATGAAACATTGATTGTTCAGCTTCTTTTGTTGCTTAATTGACATGGTCGCTAATCTTTAAAAGTTGAGAGAAACGATAAAGTGGTCAATAGTAATATTTTAGCAACCATGAAAATATTTTTAGTGATGAGACAAGTGGTCGCTAATACACAAATTCTGGTCGTTATTTTCTCAAAATTAACGACAACACATTGTCTCGTCGTTACAAAATAACAACGGGAAAAAGATTGTGGTCGTTATACTTTTAACGACGGAGCCTATCACGACCACAAATTTGTGGTTAATGATTTTCAACGACCACATTTTAACTTTTAACAACCACATACCCCATCGTTAAAAATCGTTTTCCTAGTAGTGAGAGTGCCTTCTCGGCACCCGGCGGTGAAGTACTCGATAGCCTGCACCTCGTGCACGCCCTCGCAGGAGTTCCGAACTCGGCCCAGCGCGTGAGGTAGTCGCGTGTTGACTCGTCTGGGCCTTGGACGCACAGGGAGAGCTGTCGAGGCTTGGGAGGTCGCTTGTACGTGCTTGTGAAGTTGCGGATGAAGGCTTCAGTGAAGTCGACCTAGCTATTGATGCTGCGGGGCTTCAGACGGTTCAACCATGTCTGGGCCGTGCCCTGGAGCATGAGGGGAACATACTTCACGGCAACTTGCTTGTTGCCGTTTGCTATGTTGACGGCCGTGGAGTAGTCAACTAGCCAGTCTTCCGGCTTCATGGAGCCGGTATACTTGAGCGTGTCTCGGGGGAGCGTGAACCCTTTGGGGAAGGGCCTCGTCTCGGATGCGAGGTCCGAAGCAGGGCGGACCCAACTCGTCTTCTTCTTCCAGCGCTAGGGATCAGTGGAGTCGGTCGATCCAGTGGTGGGCATCGTTCTCTCCGACTCCTTCTCGGCGGCCAAGGCGGCCTCCGAGAGTCGGATGCTCAACGGGTGGCCGGGAGACTCGCCTTTCTCTTCGTGGTAGAGGAGGCAGGTAGTCGCCCTGCTGCTCCACCGCTCTCGGGCGGCCGTCTTGGTCGCGCTCGATGGTGATGCGAGTCCGACTGTGGCTGACAGCCGGCTCTTTGTCTTTTCTTTCACGGACTCCGCCAGTCGGTGTCCGAGACGTCGCGCCTTGATCTCGGCGGGGAGGCAAGTCGTCGTTCGGTTGCCGCGGTGCCTCCGTGCGGCCGCCGGCCGCATTCTGCTCGACAGCCGCGTCAAGGAGCTGCTGAACTCGCTCCGTCATCATGCGGCGCTCTTCGCCTTCAAAGTTTTTCAGCTCGTCCGTCGCCGCCTGGGCGGCACGGATGTTCTCCACAGGCGTGGCATATACGGGGCGATTGGCCCCGAACAGGTTGGCGATGGCCACGCCACGCTGCCGGATCGCGCCTAGGCGGCTAGGCCCAGTCGGAGCCGGCGAGCCGCCCACAGCGTGATCCATCTCGCGCTGGTAGGCTTCTGACAAGCGCCTCATGCTTGCCAGCATCTTCGCGCCTTCGATGATCTGAAGGCGGCGTGTCTCCAGCGTCTCGGCGTCAGCGTCCTTCGGAATGGGCGCGGTCAGGTCTTGCAGAGTTGCATTGAGTGGGTCATGGGCTCCCTCACCGGAGTGCTCGCCGTGACTGATGACGAACACTTCTGTAACAGCGCTTCCGCCTCTCTCCTCATGAGGGAGCAGCTCGTCGTAGACGACCACATTGGTGGGAAAAGCGTCGAGTGACGCGGCGTCGAAGTCGACCAGCATCGGGTCGGTGGAGCCTACGGACTCCAAGTCCATGGCAGGCTCGCCAGTGATGTGGAGTTGGTCGAGGAGACCCATGAGGAGGCTATCGGGGCCGCCTGTGCCTGCGTCGGATGCAGGCTCATCGGAGAGGCGAACCTCACCGACAAGTTCGGCGAGGCAGCTGGCTGCGCAGGCGGCCTCAGCGCCGCGCAGCGCGTCGATGCAGACTCCGTCTGGCGAGCATGGCTGGCTGCGCTCGCCAGCGAGGAAAAGGGTTCCCGTCCAGAACAGATCTCCGGACGACGGTGCACCTCGCCCCACGGTGGGCGCCAAATGTCGAGGGTTGGGTGCGACATATGCTAAAGGATGGCTTATCATGGTGGGGGCGAGTAGAACGTCGCCGGTGCCTGGAAACGGGATTAGGCGAAGACATGCACGCCGACAGATCTTACCCAGCTTCAGGGCTCTCCGAGGATATAACACCCCCACTGCTGCTCTGCGGTGTCTCCGCATGGTCACTAAGGCAAAGTGAGTACAAGGTTGCTCCTCGACTTGTTTCTGGAGGTAGGAGGAGGCAAGGCTAGCCCTCTTCTCCCTATATGATCTGGTCTAGTGCTAATGGATTCGAACCCATTGCATGGGTGCCCTGGGGGGTTTATATAGGCCTACCCCCAAGGGGTACAATGGTAAAATCGGCTGGGTGCGGGTCCCAGCCGTCTGTCTCTCAGGTCTCCCTCTTCTCCGCCGACTACTAGGGCCCGCCGACTGGTGGGTCCCGCCGACTTGCCTGGTACTAGGCCGACAGCCCTTGCCCGCCGCGGGCGGGTCTTGCTGGCTGCAGATTACTGTAGCCGTGCTTCTAATGACGCTGGCTTGGTCATGGGGTCATGGCAACAGTGCCGCCGCCCGGCGGGCGATCACTGTTGCCATTCCCCGTCGTGTCTGGTTAATGGCGTGTGGGGCCCGTGGGAGGGGCCGGCCAACTCCTAGGGGCCGACTCCCAATGGGTTCGTCTTGTGGCGCTCTTGCCGTCTTCAGTACTCCCGTTGACTGGTGGGACCCGCCGTCTCTGGGTCGTACAGACAGGCCGTCGTGGGCACAGGGCTCCGCCCCCAAGGGCTAATGTCAGGGCCGGCATGGCAATAGTACAGCGCCGGACAGAGATCTCCGTCGGTACGGCGCACTGTGGCCATGCCTGCCCTTAATTAACAGGGTTGTTGGAGTCGCAGGGCGACTCCCTATAGCCGGCCTCTCTGGAAGTTGTTGGACAGGAGTCGGCTTATCTTGAAGTCGCCTTTGGGACTCGGCTCGTCCTGGAGTCGCCTCTGGGACTCGGCTCGTCTTGGAGTCGCTTCTGGGACTCGGCTTGTCTTGGAGTCGCTCCTGGGACTCGGCTCATCTTGGAGTCGCTTTCGGGACTCGGCTCGTCTTGGAGTCGCTCCTGGGACTCGGCTCGTCTTGGAGTCTGTTTTGGGACTCGGCTCGTCTTGGAGTCGCCTCTGGGACTCGGCTTGTCTTGGAGTCGCTCTTGGGACTAGAGGGGCGCAGCCTGCCCCGATGTCTTGAAAGGTTCTGGGACTCGGGTTAGCCTACCCGTGGCCCATTACTCAGACAGTTTAAGCTGCCTCGTCAACATGGACGTATGGGCTAACAAAGTCATAAATGGGTTTAAACGAACCTAATCGGTAGGAGTACTAGGTAGTAGTAGTTTTTGGCGTGGATTAAGAAATTTTGGGTATGTTTTTGCTATTTTTTGTACAATAGATTCTTCCTTGGGCTGGTTAAAAGTGGTAGTTTTTTGTTAAATACTCTACATATTGTAAGTAGGAGTGAAAGTTAAGCTTTGGAAGCCAATAAGCAAGGCTAGTTACATAGTGCATATGTGTACATGATTGAAAGTAAACATCAACCATGAGTGACTAATATCTTGATGGAAAACTCGAAACTATGGAATACTAGAAAGAAATACATGGTTGGAAATACTAGCAATGTTCATGTCCGTTACAACGAGTCATAATTAGAATAATACTTATTCACAAACTTGGTACAAAACACCCAAATTTTGATATACATATGTATATTATGTTTCAATTATAATATATTCCTTGGGCTGTTTTGGTGAGGTCAGGGAGGGATGTGGTTGGTTTTAAGATACTAATTATGGGTTTTTCTGCAAATTGGTAGACAAGTGGGATGTTGGTGAGAAAAGGCAACAACTTACCTCACAATCGTTAGATGTAGATCTAATGGTCAGAAACGACGGATGGCAGACACACCAGCATCACCAACTTAGTCTTGTGTAGGAGTACTAGCAAGATCCGTGCATTAACGGAACTTCAAGATGCATTTTTTTATAAAAACACTTGTTGTGATTGACCCTTGCGGGAGTAATCCCATGTGTAAAAACTAATGATATCTCGAGAAATATGAGATAAGGTGAAGAGGAGTTGGGTGTGGTGGTGGTTGGTGGTCGGACTGAGCGGAGGCATGGGGATTGACGACGCCGGCAGCGGCCACTAGGCCAGTTTGTTCCAAAGGCTTCCTTTCTTAATTGCTCAACAATGAGGTTTGTTGGAGATAAGGATGAACGAGGGAAGGCCTTGTCTGCAAATGTGGAGAGGGGTGCGGGTATCTTTTAGTTTAATTTCCATCCGTCAAATATAGATCAGACGGTCTATATTGCAAGATGGCACACGTACCATCATCACCAACTCGGTTTTTATAAAAGAAGAAATATAAGTATGGAGATACAAATGTATTATCGATACTTGCTTCCGTAAACTAGCATCTACATTCTATTCAACGCCTCAGCATGTGGGGCCTTATCACAATGACTTCTCGACTGTGTAAAACAAAGATTTTCCCGTCGCCGACAAGGAGGGGGTGACGGCGGTGCGCTTTTTGGCTTGCTCTAGTCCTAGTAGTCATACTAGGTGGTCTAAGCACGTGTAGATTTATTCTTTTTCACGTCTCGTGTTTGCCATACTGCCACGACTGTTGATGAGTAGACGGTAAGTTATTCACGGGGAAACCCTTGTTGAGCGTGTTTGCGAGAGAGAGAGAGAGAGAGAGAGAGTGTGCGTGTGCAATATGTTAGAGACTGAGGCAATGATAACAGATTCTTTGTGTCTATGTGTGTGGAGGATAGAGAGAGACATGTACATGGGGCTTTGTGTTGTGTA
The DNA here is from genome assembly GCA_032464435.1 of Aegilops umbellulata. Lineage (NCBI taxonomy): Eukaryota > Viridiplantae > Streptophyta > Magnoliopsida > Poales > Poaceae > Aegilops > Aegilops umbellulata. The sequence goes on along the minus strand of CP136056.1, from coordinate 471,866,331 downwards.
ACGTGGAGACACATCTTATATTTACTAATCGGATGCATCATACGAGCTTCCACGTTAATCCACATCATTAAAAATATATTAACCGTCCGATCTATTCAATAGATCTACTTTCGCCCTACGATTAACGTTATTGTTGTAGGGAGAACAAAAGACACAAATTGGCGCAAGCTACACGTAAACAGGACCCAACCAGGTCTATCTCCGGGGAAAAAACTATGCCAACCACGTGTATGTTAAAAAAACAGATCTGATCGTTGATGTGCTCAATAAAAAAACAGGCCTCTTTTTCGAGGGAAAGAAATATCTGATCTTTAATTAGATTTTTTGTAGAAACAATTGATTCTGAGGATCCCAGTTAAAACCTAAAAGTCTAATGTAAAATCCTTGCCTTGCTGCACCGAAATCCCACGTTCTATAACCTATCCGCCACCTTCCTCTTCCAATTCGTGAAGCAAATCACGTCCTCTAAACTAGCCAGCATCCAACATCCTAATCTTGGTGTTGGCCGGCGGTACTCAGGTACGTCTCCCATCTACTCCTACTTTGCCATGACCCTTTGCCCTTCTTTTGGAAGGGAAATCTTCTTCCGCCGCTGCCTGCAGTGTCCGTCTGTCGCATCCAGATTGGTCTGTCGCATCCAGATCGGTTTCTTAATGCCGCCGTTGGCGACGAGGGTTCCAATCCTGGCATCCATCCAGTCCTTTACCTAGATAGTTAAAGCAACGCACAGATGCCACGCCACCGCCATCGTCGACGAGATGTGGTGTGTTTCATCGACCGTTCTGTGCATCTGCTCATCAACAAATTACAAAGTAAGAGTCCAACCTTAAATCAACTTTAACATTGCAAGCCCGCAGCAGCAACAACCACAGCTGGCCTCCCACGGTCGTCAATGGCGGCAACATCATCGACATGCACGGCCTTGCCGGTCTTATCTTTTGTTGGCGAGGTACCAAATACACTGAATTGTTTTGGCAAGTACTGTCGGCCGGTACTTTTGACGGTGTATCAAACACACGTGCATGGTGGATTGATACCACAGAGATGCTCAAGTACATTATCTTGCTTTAGAAGCAGGGTGCTGGATGCCCGGATCGATTTGAAATAACACAGGACACATGTACGCTCATAATTTTTCTTGCACTCCTTCAGCTTTCGTTTAGCTAATGCGAAATAAACACTGTCACTGTTGCGTATTCCTCTAGCTTGGTACTCTTTTCCGGTTGTATTCACTGCATACAAATCACAACATCAGCACAGTACTGTACATGATGCATTCACCATGTAGCCGTACAAGATGGATCGAGTAATAAAGATTGCCTTATTCAATTTCACACAGCAAAAAGCCTAGAGCCATCTAATGTCATGTGATGGGTATATTTCATTTGGCTACTTCATCTATTTCTTTGGATTGAATCATAACCATTTTTAGCACTTTTTTAGCGTTAGCACTTGCAATGTATAACAAGAGATGCTTACCTATTAGTGTGTAAGAAATGGAATATCGGTGCAAATTGCTCTACTGTGAAAAGAGAGTACACCATGTTGTCGACTAGATGGTGGTGCCATAGCATCATCCCACCAGTAGCGTCATTGTGTTTTTTGTAGCAAGGCTCTTTCCAAGCCTTCAAATTGATATTTCAGCAGTCCCACTAATAAACTTTCTAGGTTTTGGAGGTCATAATTTGCACCATGTAACACCTGATAATAATCTTTGCCATTAGTCAACAATTAGCAGTCAGACGCATGAGCTCATCAACGTGTGATTTATACCGTATCTGACTTCAGAAGTTCCACGCCAAATATAATGTTTTCAGAGGTGCTTCTTTCGGATGCATATAGTAAAAATAGAAAGCATGTATTCCTACTGCTATCTAGCAATTGAAATCTATATTGCTTATGGACCCTAAACTAAAAGTGTAATCTGATTTGAGACTTCTTTTTATGCCAATAGTACTACTTAATTTACCACCTATTCTTCATTCCTCAAATATATCATGACTGGCGTATTCTCCAAATTATATATGTATCATGATCTTTACTTCCTGAGATATAAATATGTTTTACTATTGTTTAAATTTAATCATCTAATGATGTTTCTAATGATATCCAATGACTGTTTACCCATCGGATAGTACAATAGAAGACAAATGATATGCTTACTATCAGGTATACAAAATACGTTGACTAAGTGTAAATTGATTATCACCTAGCATTTCCTAAAGTCTCTTTCTAGAGCTATTCAAAATAAACATTTTTGATATATTATTTGAGTCATGTCCATGGAAAACTAATTAGTTGTCATGTTTTTTACAACAATGTATATTCTTTTCCCATGTTCCAAGTTACTTTCCTGGCTTCTGTAGCGTATTCCATATATTGCTAGATGTTTTAATTGTGAAGTGCAAAGAATCTTATAGAAAAGATTAATCTATGGGTTACACTATAGATAATTTTTTATATTACATGCATGTAACATGTGAAGTATTATATAAATTCACAAAAAGATAATATGCCATCTAACTAGCCCGTGCGGATGCACGGGTCTGACGACTAGTATACATAATTAGAGAGTGAGTGTGTGAGATACACATGCGGACATGGGGAGAGATGAGGATCCAGATAAATGGGTGTTTGTGCGTGTCTGTGTGTGTTTGTGCACGCGTTTGTGTGTGACAGGGAGAGAGTGTATGTGGAGTAGAGAGACCACTGATGATGTAAACCTAGTATAAGGGAAGGGGGAATGGTGTGACATGTGTAGTAGCGAGATAGCACGGGTGCGGGCGGGGGGAGCAGACTATTTGGAAGAGACATCGAGTGTGTGTGTGGGAGAGGGGTGTGAGAGCGAGAGAAAGAGAGAGCTAGCGACGGAGAGAGAGAGAGAGAGAGAGAGAGAGAGAGAGAGAGAGAGAGAGAGAGAGAGAGAGAGAGAGAGAGAGAGAGAGAGAGAGAGAGAGAGAGAGAGGTCGTTTGTGTCCATAAATGGCGTATAGATAGGGAGACAATGTTGATGTTGTCCTAAATTGGCCTATGAACAGAGACGTAGGGGAAGCGAGTCATCGTGTGTGTGTTAGGGACTTCATGAGAGATCTAGAATAGATGGTGTAGAGAACAATGTGCGAAATCGAGAACGATTATACATTGGGGAGCAATGCAAAGAGTCACGACATATATGTATATAGGGAAGGAGCTGGGGCGGGTCCGCATGTGGGAGAGATAGAAAGAGGAGACTGGTGCACAAGGAGACAAAGTTTGCTTGTTTGCAGTGCGGGTGGTGTGTGAGGTGAGTGCACGAGAACCACATAACTAGGGAGATAGACGTTTGGGGGCGACGTTTTGTGTGTATGGGAAATATACACTCTACATAGTGCGTGTGCTTGGGCAAGAGAGATAGCGGGAGACCTAGAGAGTGAGGGAAGATAGCATAATTGCATTTAATTGGTTAGCTAAAGGTCCCACTGGAGTTTCCAAATGCATGTCGCGACATATAGAGAGACAACATAAATTCATTTCTTTGTCACTTGTTGACCGTACTTTCTTGTACATACCAAATCTTAGTTGTTATTTCAAAGCAAACATCGGTTGCTAACTACCCTTTGCGCGGTTTGCAGCTTCAGATCTGCCATCCCACTGCCACGGTCAACACTGTACTCATCATGCTTATGTTTTCCCCATTTTATGATGACCACAATCAGCCTACATGGTTCGTGTCATAATAGCACTGCTCCACCCATCGAGCTAAACAAGCTTAGTTGTACAAATTCATATCTGATATTATTGCTGATATTAGTAAAACTGAGAGATGTTTAATTGGTCAGCTAAATGTTCCTACTTTAGTTTCGAAATGCATGTGAGCCACATATGGAGAGACCGGAAAGAATACTATTTCTCTGTGCGCTCTGGTTCATAATGGGTGGCCAACCGACATTGTATTGAAAGACTTGTAATATCTTCAATCTACTTGCTCTTCTGCTCTTCTTTAAGATGATACTCTTCTCTTGCGGTCGACCGATCAGGTCGAGTTGTTTTCCCTTAGTATATTTTGAATCTGTCAGGTCAGGTCGACTTGTTCTTCTTTACTATATGTTGAAGCTATCATCTGCGAAGTGTCATCACTTGTGGAGCTCTCATATTTTGAGTAGTAGGCCACATTATATTAATGCACATAACAAATTACAGCATGCATGGCATCTTTTAAAAGAATTACAGAGATAGCACAAAGGGGTTTACAGGGAGGCAGTATTGGATTAGAATCACTTCTGCATTACAAATAAAATCTCACTTGTTTTTATGTTTTCATGCATGTCAGATATTGAACATTATCAAAATGAATATGAGAATGGGCGCATGAGAGGAATATTGCGGAACGATCCATTGGCTAACAAACTTGGCATGGTGGAGGATGGCCTATCTTATTCACCCATCAAGGTGCTTGCTCTAGCTTTGCAAAGTTGTATTGGTCGCACATATTTTGCATCTGACCTCTTGCATTACTTCTACTTTGTTACACCATCTGCTTAGTTTAAGCATCATATATGATTATATGCCATACCTATCCATTTTCTATACCTATTCCATGTGTCGTCACACTATGTTTTTCCAGTCAAATGTTGTTCTTTCGTAATAGATGTCCAAAAGGAAGAGGGTGAGTGCAGATCCTCAAGGAGTACAAACTAGGTATTTGGAAAAGGTAGTGATACCTGTTAAATCAGATAGATCAGTAGCCACAGAAAACACAGGCCCAACTGTACCACAATTTACCCCTACTCCAGTGGCCAAACCCCTATTAGAACTGCTGGGAGCCCAGCGTCAGGTACTGTCTATGATATCAATTCAAAATTCGAACTCCTAAATTTCTGCTTGTGCCTTACCTTCTCTCTTTTATGAAAACTATTTCAGATGAATCTCCTTGCTCAAAGGATCATACGATCTCAAAACAATAATGGGCTCTGCATTGCTCTCGTCAGTACCTCTCTCCCTTTTGCCTTGTAACACTGTACTTAATTAATTGCTATTTGATTATGTATCATCAGTCTGCACCTGAGCTTCATTATCCTCTGTTTCTTCCAATATTATTTGATCTATATTTACTCTTTGTAAAATGTAGAATAATGGCAACGCTTATAAAGAGTTTTCTTTGGGGAATTTATTGAATTATCCTTCCATCAACATGGAGAAGGGCTTTGTCCAGCCCGTGTTAACATGTAATGTAAGTTCATCCTTCTCAAGCCTTCAAACTTTGTTCTAGTATAGATTTGGATAGGCATCATTTCCTCCACTGCTGATTGCTTTGCTGTTTACATCTGATTGGATGTTTGCAACAACTACCAGTTTCAAATTGTAGTTGTAAAAACATGTTCCTTATGCAGTACAGATCCACTTATTTGCTTATATAATTGTGAAACCTGTTACGTGTCTCCTTGTTTCTCTTTCAGAGTCGTATCTCTTATGCCAGGCAGAACTTTAGGGAAGATAGTGAGCAAAACCATCTTGTGGACAGCGAGATGACCCCAAGGTCCTGTCTTGATGAAGACAGTGAGTTGAAGCTACTCACCAGCAGGTGTGAGACAACCTCTGTGCAGTCGCTGCCTCAATCAGTTCGACTTCTTCAGTCTCAACTTAAAGCGGAAAGGCTTAAATCTAGTGTTGATGCATCTATCATTGACACAACTGAGGTCTACTCAGCTTCTTCAGCTGTTTGGGGGGCCCTTCCTGGCCAGGCCTAGTGCCTTCTGAAGTGCTCTCAGTTTTGTATATGCTTTTGTCGACGCGTTTATTTGCACTGGTGGCAAACTTTGATGCCCAGTGGATGTAATATGTGATAGCCCTGATAGCCTAGCGTAAGTTGCTTGCTTATTTATTTCCTTGTTGTCTTGTTTATTTGTTTGCTTGTAGTCATTGCAGTTCTTTTTCTGCGGTTTGCTAGTGGCTGCAATAACCTATTTTTTAAAACTAGGCTACAATAACCATGGGCTAATATTTACTGTACTGACACTGGGCCTCCTACGGGCCATAGAAACAGTGGGCCTTCTACGGGTCGTAGAAACAATGGGCCTTCTAAGGGCCGTAGAAACAATGGGCTTTCTACGGGCTGTATCATAAATGGCCCTTATACGGGCAGTATGATAGCATGGGCCAATAACAGGCTGCATTATGGCCGTAAACGGGCTAGAGTTGGAATCATCCGTTCATGGGCCGACCATAACGGGCCATCATTAATAGGCCGTATTTCATGACGCTATGAAAACGGCCCAACGTATTAACGGACCACAAATGGGCCGACTGTAACCACGGGCTGAATTTGGCCCACAAGCAGAAAATGACAGTAACGGGTCGTAAGTAAACAAATGCTGGAAATGAGCCCAAGAATAAATGGGCTCTGAGAAGGCCAAAAGTTAACATGGGCTGGAAACGGCCCAACGGAATAACGGGCCGTTAATGGGTATAAAGTGATACACTGTTCATTACGGGCCAGTTTCTCCACGGGCCGTTAATGGGTGTAAAGTGATACACTGTTCATTACGGGCCAGTTTCACCACGGGCCGTTAATAGGCCAAGAGTTACATAGGGCCTCATATGGGCCGAAAGACGTCATGGGCCATACATGGGCTAGAAGTGAAAACGGGCTGGAATCATATTGGGTGGCCCAGATGACGCTACTGGGCCTAATTAGGATAGGGCGTAACGGGCCTTGGCTTAGTGGGCTGTAAATGGGAAATATGCGAACATGCCGTTAACAGGCTTTCCATGGGCCGGCCCGCCACATTTTGACCAAGTCAAACGGGCCGGCCTTTTCACAGGAATGGGCCTCTGATGGGATGTGCCACATGTCGATGTATCATAGGCGCCTTCCGTCCAATGAGTGGATGACATCTGTCCCAACGATGAGCAGACACGTGTTTCCTCCAGCCAATGATGATTTTACACGTGGAAAATCCCCATTGGTCGGGGCTGTTAACGGGTTATCGGATCCAAAACCCGACCCGATAGCTTAACAATGTTCCGTTATGGTAGATGCCACGTGTCGGTCACCCTTGACGAAAGCACTTTTGTGACGCGCGATTTATCGTCATGGAAGTGGACACTTCTGTGATGATAATTTTGGTAATGTCATGGAACACTTCTACGACAGCACAGGTATGACTATCTTGATTCTGTCATAAGTTTGTCATGGATGTACATGCATGACAAAAAATGCGAACTACTGTGATAAACACGTATCATCACGGAAGTGTATTTTTTTTGTAGTGTTGGTTGTTGTGTGCGTCTGGTGCTGTTAAGCAGTGGAGTGGAGTTTCTTACCTTGTCTTGCGAAATTTCTCTGTCAGCTACTTTGTTAACAAAATGTATTTTGGTTTCAAGTATCATTGTAATTAGGCGCCGTTACTTATGATGCACGGGACGTGAAGTCTCTGCATCCACGGTTGTGAACGTAGTACTGTACTGACTTGCATACTGATGTAGGCGTGTACGTTCGTGGCTTTTGTGTGTTGTGGTGTTTCGGGTCACGGACAAGGGCTTGCATACCAAAAATTCATGGTGTGGTTTTATATAGAGTCACGTTCTCCTAAATTTGTGTTCGAAATGATTCTGTTGACTCGTTCAGAAAAATAGGCACGCATGCAGGTGAATCCCATGGGGGCATGGTTTCATCTTTCTCATAGTCACGTTCGTATGTTTATCATGGAAAGAAAGCAGAATGGGTTTAGATGTTAATGCTAGTTGTTTACTTTGTGAGTGGCCGATTCGAGATTCGAGTTGTTTAAAAGCGTAAGTTCCTTGTTTTTTAAAAGCCACGGTTCTGTACTGAGTTGTGTCGCGCTTCTTTTATTACAAGCACGGGGGTGAAGTGAATACAGCCGTGGTTCTGTACCAGGCAACGACATGAGTTGTGTACTGACAATGCCGTGGACGTTCGTTGTACTGTTAAGGGTCAGAGGCACGGGCGTGAAGCGCTAAGAGGCATGGTGCCGTATAATATAGAGTCATGCTCCCCAGTGTTTCTTTTCCGAGTGCTTCTGTCGACTCGATTAGAAGGAGAGGCACGGCCGGTCAGACCACAGAGGCATATGTTTGCATTACGCACAGTCACGTTCGTTTTTTTAACCCAGCGGAATGGGTTGAGACGCCAACACTTACTGTTGAATCTGTGAGGCACCGAATGGCCTATGTGAGAGACGCTGCTTTTAAAAGCTTGTTTCCTTGTTTTCAAAAGCACAGTCACGCTTCTTTTTTGATGTTTCGTATATTACTCGATAGAGGCGTGGACTCGATTAGATGGGAGAGGCACGGGCATGGTGTGGTATATAGAGTTATGCTCGTCTGTGTTTGTGTTCCGAATAATTCCGTTGACTCGATCAGATGGAAACCCAGCGGAAAGGCACCGTTTGGTCTTACCCACAGTCACGTTCGTTTCTTTAATTGCAGAAACCCAGCGGAAAAGGTTTAGATGTGAACAATCACTGTTTACTCGGTGAGGCACGGAATGGCTTGTTCGACAGAAGCTGCTGTGGTGTATTCTTTGCATGGTGGTGGGTCTTAGGAAGTGACAGCGTGGTATTGTGAAGAGTCACGATATGTTGTTTTCGTGTTCCAAATGATTCCGTTGAACCGTTCCCAACGGCAGGCACATCCGTGCAATGCGGAGAGGCATGGTTATGCTTTACAAAGAGTCACATTCGTGCGTTTATCACGGAAACCCAACGGTTCGATGGGCGTCTCTTCGTATTCGGGAGTGAACACCACGTGGCACCGCTCCAAAAACCTAATGGTCCGACGGGCGTCTCCTCCGGTGACGCTGCTCTGGCACGTCGCCCGAGGCCAGGCTCCGGCTATTTAAGGCGGACGGACCGAGTCTCGAAACCCTAGCCACATTCTACTCCTCGCTTCGTCCGCTGCCAGGCCTTCCATTCCTCTTGCTCATCTCTATTGACTGACCATCTCCGCGATGGCTGGGCAGAAGGAGACTTCTCCGGACCCCCGTGCCTTATCGTGGGAGGAGATCCCGGCTCGCGAGGGTTCCTCGTCTATAAGTTCACCCTGTTTCTGCTTCTACTTCATTATTTTTTCTTTCTTTCGGCTAATTTGATTTAGTTTGTGAAACATGATCTATTGTGGTCAGCTGACTCCTAATTTGATGCGGGTGTGTCTTTGCTGAAACTGATTTACAGTCAATTGGAGGTAGGGTTAGTCTGCGTCATGGTCTTGAACAGAAGTCCCCTGCTATAGAATTGGGGAGCAGCTGTGGCTCGAGAGAGAAGGGAATGGTGAGCGGGGCGGCGACGACAAGTGCTGTGAGGTCCTTGTTAGTTACTCTCAATAACCTAGTCGATGAGATGAATGCTTTGGTTTCAATTCCAATAGCTAACAAAACGTATGAGCAGCTGCTGGAGATCACCTACGCGTGGAAGAAGCTTTGCCAGGAAACAATGGAAGATTTGGAGAAGGCGGATGCGAGGATCGTAGAAATGACGGCTGAGACGAGAAATCTCGTTGGAGAGCACATCCGGTCGTTGCAGGAATTGGCCGCAGCTGTGAAGCGACATGACGAGAATATGAAGGCGCTGAAGAAGGAGATTGAAGAACTGCGCCGGGAGCAAACCATCAACAAGGTCGGTGGGGACTAGGTATACAGCAGCGTCCCTGGCTATTGTGTGCGTCTAGTGTTGTTAAGCAGTGGAGTGGAGTTTCTTACCTTGTCTTGCAAAATTTCTCTGTCAGCTACTTTGTTAACAAAATGTATTTTGGTTTCGAGTATCATTGTAATTAGGCGCCATTACTTATGATGCACGAGACGTGAAGTCTCTGCATCCATGGTTGTGAACCTAGTATTGTAATGACGTACTGGTGAAGGCGTGTACGTTAGTGGCTTTTTTGTGTTGCAGTGTTTCGGGTCACAGACACGGGCTTGCATCCCACAGATTCATGGTGTAGTTTTATATAGAGTCACGTTCGCATGTATTTGTGTTCGAAATGATTCCGTTGACTCCTTGAGAAATATAGGCACGCAGGTGAATCCCATGGGGGCATGGTTTCGTCTTTCCCATAGTCGCATTCGTACTTTTATCATGGAAAGAAAGCAGGATGGGTATAGATGTTAATGCTAGCTGTTTATTTTGTGAGTGGCCGATTAGAGAGTCGAGTTGTTAAAAAGCGTAAGTTCCTTGTTTTTAAAAGCCACGGTTCTGTACTGAGTTACGTGACGTTTCTTTTATTAGAAGCACGGGCGTGAAGTGAATATAGCCGCGGACGATGACTTGTGCACTGACGATGGCGTGGACGTTCGTGCCAGTGTTAAGGGTCACAGGCACGGGCGTGAAGCGCTAAAAGGCATGCTGCCGTATAATATAGAGTCACATTACCTTGTGTTTGAGTTTCGAATGATTTCGTCGACTCAATCAGGCGGAAAGGCACGGGCGTTCGGCGCACAAAGGCACCGTCAGGTTCTTTGTTTAATTGGGGAGACCCAACGGAATTGGTTCAGATGTGAACACCCACTGTTTACTCTATGAGGCACGGAATGGCCTAGTCGAGAGACGCTGGTGTGGCATATTCTTAGCATGGTCCTGGGTCCCAGGAAGGCACTGCGTGGTATTGTGTAGAGTGACGTTAGTTTGTCATGGTGTTCCAGATGGCGTGATTTTATATAGAGTCACGTTCGCCTACATTTGTGTTCGAAATGATTCCGTTGACTCGTTCAGAAGAAGAGGCATGGACATGAATGCCGACATGGTTGGGTTTGTCGGAGCATCACGTTTCGTAAGTTTATTGTTAAAACAAAGCGGAATGGGTTTAGATGTTAACGCTAAATGTTTACTTTGCATGTGGCCGGTTCGAGAGTAGAGGTGTTTAAAAGCGTAATTTCCTTGTTTTCAAAAGCCACGGCTCTATGCTGAGTTGCGTGGCGCTTTTTTATTAGAAGTACGGGCGTGAAGTGACAACAGCTACGGTTCTGTACCAGGTAGCGACATGACTTGTGCACTGTCGATGGCGTGGATGTTCGTGCTAGTGTTAAGGGTCACAGGCACGGGCGTAAAGCGTTAAAAGGCATGCTGCCGTATAATATAGAGTCACATTCCCGTGTGTATGAATTCCGAATGATTTCGTCGACTCGATCAGACAGAAAGGCACGGGCGTTCAGCGCACAAAGGCACCGTCAGGTTCTTTGTTTAATTGGGGAGACCCAACGGAATTGGTTCAGATGTGAACACCCACTGTTTACTTTGTGAGGCACGGAATGGCCTATTCGAGAGACGCTGGTGTGGCATATTCTTAGCACGGTCCTGGGTCCCAGGAAGGCACGGCGTGGTATTGTGTAGAGTGACGTTAGTTTGTCATGGTGTTCCAGATGGCGTGATTTTATATAGAGTCATGTTCACCTATATTTGTGTTCGAAATGATTCCGTTGACTCGTTCAGAAGAAGAGGCACGGACATGAATGCCATGAGGGCATGGTTGGGTCTGTCGGAGCGTCACGTTTCGCAAGTTTATTGTTGAAACAAAGCGGAATGGGTTTAGATGTTAACGCTAAATGTTTACTTTGCGAGTGGCCGGTTCGAGAGTTGAGGTGTTTAAAAGCGCAATTTCCTTGTTTTCAAAAGTCACGGCTCAGTGCTGAGTTGCGTGGCGCTTTTCTATTAGAAGCACGGGCGTGAAGTGACTACAGCTACGGTTCTATACCAGGTAGCGACATGACTTGTGCACTGACGATGGCATGGACGTTCGTGCCAGTGTTAAGGGTCACAGGCACGGGCGTGGAGCGTTAAAAGGCATGCTGCCGTATAATCTAGAATCACTTTCCCGTGTGTATGACTTCCGATGATTCCGTCGACTCGATCAAACGGAGAGGCATGGGCGTTCAGCCCACAAAGGCACCATCAGGTTCTTTCTTTAATTGGGGAGTCCCAGCGGAACTGGTTCAGATGTGAACACCCACTATTTACTCTGTGAGGCACGGAATGACCTATTCGAGAGACGCTGGTGTGGTATATTCTTCGTGCTGTAATGGGTCCCAGGAAGGCACGGCGTGGCATTGTGTAGAGTGACGTTAGTTTATCTTGGTGTCCAAATGCTTCTGTTGAATCGTTTGCACTGAAAGGCACAACTATGAAGCCAGGACAGGCATGGTTATGCATTACCCAGTGTCACATTCGTGTGTTGATTGCAGAAACCCCACCGTACAATGGGCGTCGTGTGAACGTCGGGTGGACGCTGCTCCAGAAACCCAAGGGTCCAACGGGTGTTTCCTCCTGTGACGCCGCTCTGGAGGAGGTGGAGGTATTTAATAGAGTGAACGCCACGTGTCGATGTTGCGGAATCCAAAAGGACCGACAACCGTCTCATCCGTCGGCGAAGTGAACGCCGCGTGTCACCGTTCCGGCTCCTCGCCCGAGGTCAAGGAGCGGTTATTTAAGCCGAGCGGCGTCCGCCACCACTAGACATCATCCTGCTTCTCCCTCTTTCGCCGGCAATCCTAGGAAATCATCCATCTTCCTCTTTTCGTTTGTGTCGTTCCCCACCATGGTTCGGCACAAGATAACTACTTACGCGATGCTTACTCCCGAGCGCCGCTTTCAGTTGCAGGAGAACATCTGTTCGAGGCGCGCCACTCGGGTCACAGCGGGCATGTCTCCAGACTCATCGGGGCTGGAGGAGATTGGGGAGGTGGAGGAAGTGGAGGGGGTGCGTCGGAGCTCATGCAGGGAGTTGATCCAGTGGGGGGAGATGTCATGGAGGAAGAGGAGGGGGTGATCCAGTGGGGGGAGATCTGATGGAGGAAGAGGAGGTGGGTGACGAGGATGACGAGGACGACGAGGAAGGCGTGGACGAGGATGACGAGGACAACGAGGAAGGCGTGCACGAGGATGAGGAGGACGACAAGGAAGGCGTGGACGAGGATGATGAGGACGACGAGGAAGGAATGGACGAGGATGAGGAGGACGACGAGTGTCGGTGTCAAAACCGGCGGATCTCGGGTAGGGGGTCCCGAACTGTGCGTCAAGGTTGGATGGTAATAGGAGACAGGGGACACTTTGTTTTACCCAGGTTCGGGCCCTCTCGATGGAGGTAAAACCCTACTCCTGCTAGATTAATATTGATGATAAGGGTAGTACAAGAGTAGATCTACCACGAGATCAAGGAGGCTAAACCCTAGAAGGTAGCCTATGGTATGATCGTGTATGACGATGGTTGTTGTATGTATGTTGTATCTTGTCCTACGGACTACAACCCTCCGGTTTATATAGACACCGGATAGGTCTAGGGTTACACAGAGTTGGTTACATGGGGAGGAGATCTTGAATATCCGCACGCCTAGCTTGCCTTCTACGCCAAGGAAAGAATCTTCCGGACACGGGACGGAGTCTTCGGTCTTGTATCTTCATAGTCCTGGAGTCCGGCGGGAGATATAGTCCGGCTATCCGAACACCCCCTAATCCAGGACTCCCTCAGTAGCCCCTGAACCTGGCTTCAATGAAGAGTCCGGCGCGAGAATTGTCTTCGGCATTGCAGGGCGGGTTCCTCCTCCAAGTTCTTCAAGAAGACGAGTAACACCAAAAATAGTGTCTGGCTCTGCAAAATAAGTTTCCACATATTGCCATATAGAGAATAATGTTAACACAAATCTAATCTGCTGACGTATCTCACGATGTATCATAACATCGCGGCCAAGCCTTCTGTATGGAGTATTTTACTGTTGCATTGCTGCACGTTTAACGAGGCGGTTTCCTTGGCACGTCTTATCGAAGCAGAGATCGTGCACCCCTTTTAGCGGGATTCTCATTAATACGGACGTGGGTAACCCAACCGTGCCATTTACCACGGCGTTTGAGAGGTAAGCGAGTTTTATCAGGCAAGTGGGGACGCATAGCCGCATCCGCTTGTACAAGGGGATAAGGATCCACATTTTTACTTACGCCTTCTTCCTCCTTTGCCTATCCATTTTCCGAGCACTCGAGCTCCAGCGCCCAAGCCCGCTTCCCAGCTCCACCGCCGGAATGTATCCGAGCTCTAACGCCGGACTGTGTCCAGGCTCCATCGCCGGACTATATCCAGGCTCCAACGCTGGACTGTGTCCAGGCTCCAACGCTGGACTGTCTCCAGGCTCCAACGCCGGACTATATCCAAGATGTCATATCACCTTGGTTCAAAAGAGTTGAAGGAGTTTAGCCGCTGAGGCTCAGGTTGATTTGCAAAATCGGCCTGAGGATCAAGTCCTAGCTCGGCAGAATACTTCGGGACACTAAAAGTGGCGTGCTCAGTCCTCGAGACTCAGGTTGGGTGCGGCCGACCGACCTGAGGATCAAAATCTCCTCGGAAACTATATTGCACATAAAATTTTCTACATTGGGCAAGCAATGCATTAGCCCCCGAGACACTGGTCGGGTGATAACAAAGGATCAGGGGATCGATGTGCCTCTTTAATATGTTTAAATAATAAGCCCAAAGCCCAGTAGCCCCCGAGCCTTAATGCGGGCACGGGTGGCCGAATGAAGGATCAATATCCATAATAAAATCACAAATTATGTGTAATGACTCTATGTATCCAAATACTTTACGTCATTAATGCTCGGATCCGTATTGTAGAAAACTTTGTTGACCGACCATCGGCTTCCACCTCCCCGGCCAGTAGCCGAGGAGTGTTTGTCTGACTTTATAACGCCTTTATGAGGGCAAAGATTGATGACAAACAAGGCAATCTGGCCATACGATTTTATAAACAAAGGTACGCGGATAGATATGTTATATTACTGTTTAACAGAAGAAATGTCTTTCAAAGAAAATAGTCCCGCTATCGGTTCCTTTCTTTGAGTTGTCATGCTAAGCATGATCATAAAACCTCAGCTCCAATGTAAGAGCAAAATATTGAAGATTTAGTATGGGAGGCCAGTTACTAGCCCACTGTAGTGTTCGGCGACAGTCGAGGTCAAGCCATAAACACTTCGGCCATTGTTATGAATGGCCCGTCGTAGTCATCGGATCGCTGACCAGTTGACGCTTATTGTGACAGTCAGTTTTCGGCTTTCTCCACTGAGGTGCTTGACCATGCGAGCTGGAAGCAATCGCAGTGGTTCTCCCTTTGCACACCTAGCCGAACAAAGCGGAACGTAGGAGGAAAGCACAGGAGCCGGGCAACCCAACTATTGACCGAAGAGACAATTCGAAACTGATGCATATATAGCAATATCCGAGAATGTTTTTGCCGAATCTATAAAGGTGTCCGGCGTTGCATTGCGAGACTAATGCTGGAAAAGCACAAATAGTTTAAAAGTGCCAAAAAGCTTGGAAAATAAAGAAACGTCAGTAAAAACATGACGTCCGAACAATGTCAAGTGTTCGGTGCCAATCTGAAAATTGGTCTTAGAAAAAAGAAGTGCTTCTGTCGTGCTTTGACATGATACATCCTATCTCAAGACTTCGAGCGGGTCAGCCTACGGCTTCAACCTCCTATCCCGAGGGCGGAGTACTTCTCATCGGGCCAGTTTAGCAAGCTAAACTCTAGCGGCTTTGAGAGAGAAATTAGGCTCCCCGGCTAGTGACCGCACACATGTGTTGAAAAAAGGAGTGATAAGTAATAATAATAAACTTTGCTACGACTAAGAAGAAGAACACTTATTATAAAACGGCTCATATAAAATTAAGAGCCCCCAAGTGACTTGGGTAAAAGAATGATTTCATGTACTGAAGTACTTATATCATATCTATGTTCAACCGAACTTTAAACGCGTCTTAACCGACCGTCGGCTTCTCCCTCTTCAGTCAAGGACCGAAAAGTGTTATGTACTCCATCTGTCGAGAATATCGACGGTGTTTCCAATAACCAGGCAATCAGGTCATAAGGCTGTAACAGACAAAGCGCGCTCAGTGAACTTATGCTATATTACCGTGAAGTGTAAGAAGCATCTTCGAAGAAAATAGTACCCCCACCGATACCTTTCTTCGGTGCTCATTGTTATTATGAGTCTTGTGCAATAGATTTTTTGTACTCATGAGTTCCGTTGTGTAATCATATGCAACAGGAAAAGCTTCATAAAAGAAGCCCCCAAGTAAACGGGGTATTTGAATTTATGCGTCACAAACAAAGTATTCCCAGCAGGACTGTAAATTAGACAGCCTGTTAGATGGTATAGGGGAGGAATACAATCAGTCATGATGACTATGTAATTTAAAAATGACATATATAATGCCTTCTAGCTGGATTGTAGATCGTTTGTCGTTGCCGACCTTTTCGCTTCGACCTCGGGACCAGACGGTCCGGAGTGTGTTCGAATACCATAATGGTTATATAAGAACCAAGGTATGCATGGAGACCAGGCGTAGGGGTCATTAGTGCTTTATCAGACAAGTGCCCAACTAGTTATGTTATATTACATGGTTAGTAAGAAACATCTTCCAGAGAGAATAGTTCAGTTAAGGGTTCCTTTCGCTGGGGTGGCGTGCCCTTAAGTGCACGTCCGGACTGCAAATGCAGAAAATCATCTGGGGGTATGTAAAAAATAAAAAGGATCATCTTTAGTTCACCGACCGAATATTCCCTTAAGAACGCTAGCTTTCGGCTTCACCCAGTCTGAGGTACACATCCGGCTTATCCGGCAGTAACAATCGCAGAGGTGCTCCCTTTACCCCTAGCCGAACAATCGGGAACGTAGGGGTAAGCACAGGAGCCAGGCAACCCAGCTTGGCCAAAACTTAAGTCATATCGATGCATATAATGGTGAAGAAAAGGTGCATGCGGAAGTCTGACGCATGCGTTAGGTGTGAAACCCATATAAGCAAGCTTCTGTTAAAGAAGCCCCCAGGTATAATGAGCGCGGGTAGCGCGTCGAGTGTGTGTGAACAAAGTTTGGACAAGATTTTTTTACAAGCAACTTTTTTTTCAAAAAAGTATAACGCTTGATCGAACCGAACACAAGTTAGAAATTAAAGCTTTGAGCATGAAAGCGACTTAGCTGTTTGATGTGTTCGCAGTCCGAGCTTGATGCGGGACAGGGTTCTATCCCCCGAGCTAGTCCCGAGGTGGCGGAGCGAAGAGCTCGACACGCCGAAGTGGTGATATAGCACGGTCGATGCAGACCGGCAGGGTGACGCCGAAGTCCCCGGATCATTTTCCTGTGCACAAAAAATAGTGCAAATGGGAGATAATGGTAATAATGGTGAATAAAAAATCATTGCATAATGAATAATTTATGCAAAGTGAGTAATAAAAGAAATATGGCTTGGCGCCGAAGTCGATGTCGATGCAGGGCGTCGGCGTGATGCGGTAAACGCGTAGCAAAGCCTGGATTCACAGGTCGGTCCGAGCTCCGGATGCGGCGTTCGCCGGACTATGTACGGAGACTGACCGGACCACCATGCGACCGTCCTTAATGCGGCCACCTTTTGATAGACCTGTGTACATATAATGGACAAACCGGAGTAATAATTCCTTGGGAAAAATGAACCCAAACAAGCAAAAAATATTACGGATTGGTAGCACCTGGTTTATTTGTTGTAGTGATCCGAAGGAAGGTGATTCCCGAAATTGGGACTCGATCCGCAAGCCCGTTACCGGAGTAGGTTGATGAAGAGGTGATGAAGCCTCCGTTCCGACCGAGATGTTGAAGCAGGTCGGCGTGATGGACACCGGTTCGGAGGAGCAATAGTGCGGCCCTGCCGATGCAGGTCGTGACGTGGTAGATGCCGGCTTGATGAAGTGACCGTGCGGTGATGCCGGTATGCCCGCTCCGTGTAATCCGTGGGGCGGCGATGTTGGTGATAATTTGTCCTTCGCGATGCCGTACTCTTGTTCGGCTTGCCGAGATGATGATCCGAAGAAGTTGAGCTCGGCGCCATAAAGTGACGACGCGTCTAGCGCAGGTCGACAGCCGTGGAGCAATATTGCCGGACTGGTTTGACACCAGCATGATGTCAAAGATCATGTTCAAAAGATCTTAAAGTTAGCGGGATGTGTTTGGGAACAAAACACAATAACCCATACAAAACTTCCTTCAAAAGGGAAGTCCGAAATCCCGTTCATAGAAAAGATGAACTCGAGTCGGATTCGTTTTCGCGCAGAAAACAGATCCGAAAAGTGATGCACTAATCGGAAGGTTTCCGGAGTTTGGACGGTCGGATCGAGCTGAAATTTTGAGAGGTGGTAGATACAGGAATTCCGCAGCCGATCAACGGTTGGATCTTCCAAAGGACGTCCGAGCTAGAAGCTGGACACCACGCCCTAAACTCGTCCAGATTCCCGACCAGATTTGACAGGGCTCCGGTATATCGCGGATTGCCAGAGATTCCTCCATCGGAACTCGACGAAATTCTCCAGGGATGTTGTAGACTCAATTCCGCACAATTCCACCAAAGCGATCGTCAAAGCGATACTCGAGGAGGTGGTGGCAGCAGATACGAGTTCGCTGTCCAGAAAACAGCACGGTCGCTTGAGGGCAATGTTGATGTTGAGCCCCCGAGCTCCATGGATGATTCCTCCGTGATCTTGATAGAGATCGTAGTTAATGTTTGATGAAGGCCCTCGTCCGAACATGGTGATCCGAACACGGGGCGCAATTCTTGGTCGAACCAAGGTGACCAGTCGAGCAGGTGACGAAGATGTCGAAGTCGCAGTTGATCTGCAGGCGAGCCATCGATCCTTTTGTCGATCACACAGCGGAACTCTCAATGAAAGCACCAATGTCGGTCTCAAAACCGGCGGATCTCGGGTAGGGGGTCCCGAACTGCGCGTCAAGGTTGGATGGTAACAGGAGACAGGGGACACTTTGTTTTACCCAGGTTCGGGCCCTCTCGATGGAGGTAAAACCCTACTCCTGCTAGATTAATATTGATGATAAGGGTAGTACAAGAGTAGATCTACCACGAGATCAAGGAGGCTAAACCCTAGAAGCTAGCCTATGGTATGATCGTGTATGACGATGGTTGTTGTATGTATGTTGTATCTTGTCCTACGGACTACAACCCTCCGGTTTATATAGACACCGGATAGGTCTAGGGTTACACAGAGTCGGTTACATGGGGAGGAGATCTTGAATATCCGCACGCCTAGCTTGCCTTCTACGCCAAGGAAAGAATCTTCCGGACACGGGACGGAGTCTTCGGTCTTGTATCTTCATAGTCCTGGAGCAGGACTCCCTCAAAGAGGAAGGCGTGGACAAGGATGAGGAGGACGACAAGGAAGGCGTGGACGAGGATGACGAGGACGACGAGGAAGGCGTGGACGAGGATGACGAGGACGACGAGGAAGGCATGGACGAGGATGACGAGGATGACGAGGAAGGCGTGGACGAGGAAGACGAGGACGACGAGGAAGACGAGGTGGGGTTCTATCTTGGTGAGTCGGCCTTGATGGCGGAGTAGACCGCTATCCTAGAGTCCATCCAAGATGAGGCATATGTGGAGTCCAACTGGCGCTTCCTCTGGGAAGAACATGCGAAGACCGATGTTCTCTTCGACGAGCTGGATGCGGAGCAGGAGGCGGAGGCCAACGACGTTGATGTCGGAATGGAGATAGTGGACATCTCCGACGGCGGGGAGTAGTGTAGTTTTGTTGGTAGATGTTTGCTTTTCCATGGTTTTTATGCTTTCCATGTCAAGCAATCGTCGATGTCAGAATGGAGACAGTTTCGTTTCCATGTCAAGCAATCGTGTTTTTTTCTTAAGTAGTAGTACTACCCCGTCCCAAAATAAATGTGTCAACTTTGCAGTAACTTCATACCAGGCAGTACAATTCACATTGTACTGGTTAGTACAAGGTTGAGCCAATTAATTTGTGACGGAAGGTGTATGTTTTATTACAAATTGCAGTTTCCAGTACCATATTTGGGTCGGAAGGCGTATGTTTTATTACACTGTATTGTTTTATTATAGATTGCAGTTTCAAGTATGTACAAAATAAACGTCTCAATTGGGGCACATATTTTATTCTAGAGATTTCAGTGTGGTTAGATTTGAATATGGTTTCAACATGGTTAGATTCTAGAGAGGCATTCAACAACATGCGCAAAAAAGCCACAGATGTGCTTCTGAGAAGCACCGTCTTGCATGGTTTTGCCGCAAGATGGGATTCGACATTTATGCAGGACATTTCGGGTTTTGTAAGTGTAGAAAGAATTGGTTTTCACTTATATGATGTGTGGCAGAGGCACGGCTATTACTTTTGTGAGAGGCATGAATGTGCCGACGGAACGGGCACGGTCACGTATGAAATAGGTGCAAGGTGGTCCCTAATGTCTCCTTAATGTATCATCTATACACTTCACTATTACAAGCACGATCGTCGTTCTTGTCGAGGCACGAAGGTGAAGGATGGAGCCTTTGCCTCGGTGATAGTCATGTCCCATGTTAAGAAGGAAGCAAATCTTCAGACCCGATACGTCGGAAGCTAGCCGTAAGGCACGCATCTGCCTCTGTGTTTTCGATGACGTCACGTTTAGTGCCAGTGGGGTGGATGTAATGCTCGGTTTGCTGATGTTTTTGTTGTGAGGAACTTTCATAACATGTTACGCACTACAGAGGTACGGTTTTACCCGACGTAGAGGCACGCACGTAACGAACTGGAGGCACGGACGTGATTCTAATGGAGGTACGGACGCAAAAGGATCGTGATGCAAGGATGTGAAGGTGTGTGTAACAGCCTGGATTTTGGCCCTTTTCTTTTTCTTTTGATTTATTTGGTTTTTGCTCTGTTTTTCTTTTTGGAGTGGATATGTGGCCTTGCCACCTAGGAAATCATCCTCATTCCTCTCCCAAGTGGCTCATCATTCTCTAAATCTTGCCAAAATCATGTCACTTCACTCCTTGACCAAACCCTAGAATCTTTTTCTACGGAAAATTCCTTTTTCATTAAAGGAATAACCCTACCTGCCCTAGGTTGTGAAGCAACCTATATTTCTGTCCATCCAGAAATTCCCAAATAATTCTCATAATTTCTTTGGGTCATATATAGCTCAAATATGCCCAAACATTGCCTTGGCCAGTTCAAAAATAATTCCCCAATATTCCTTTTTCTATTCTGCCCTGAATGGCACTTTTTGAAGGAAGTGTCATTTATATTTTTCCTAGTGCCTCCCAATCTTTTTGGGCATGATTATATGTCCAAATAATTGTCCCATGCACAAGTTCAAATTAATTTGCCTAGCCAATCTTCCTCAGTGAATTTTCAAAGTTTCTGTCAGACAGAAGGCTTTGTGAAGGAAGTACTAGCTAGGAGTATCCAAATAAGTTGAGCTTTTGCACACTTCTTAATGTGCTCATATTAAACCCCTTCACCCATTTTCAGCCCTATCCAATAGTCTATGTGAGCACAGGAGCAAATCTTTGATTTTGGCAATATTTTCAGATTGTGAAGCAAGTATATTTTATATTGCTTCAAAAATCTTGATAAATTACCAGATCATTCTTCTACCCATAAAATTTCTCTCCACCCAATTTGGCATCATTTAATCAAGCCATTTGATCACCATAATTATTCCAAGTTTCTGGTCAACAAAGATGCTTGTGAAGCAAGTACCATTTTGGCTTGTCCATTTGGCATGATTTTTTTACAGCATCTTAATATGACCAATTGATCAAGCCTTGCCCAATTTGAGCTCAAGTTTACACTCCATATGAGTGCACCTTCCCGACCTTCATTTCTGGACCAAGTATGCAGTTGTGAAGCAACTGCAGTAAATCTTGATCCTTTTACCCTCAAAACCTCCAGGATCATAGTCCTTCCATAGCTAAACACTCCACACATCGTATTTGGCCTCAAGCAGTTCCCTGTTGATCAACAGTGCATGGCTAAGTTTACTACAGTAAACTTCAGCAGTTGATAACCATTTAACCATAGCCGTTTTCACCCATTTACCACCTCAGTGGAAACCACCCTACGAAGGACTACACAGTAGACATGGCTTGACCTCAGTAAAATCTCCAGAGCGCTCTATGCCAGTGGTGACGACGAGTGCAGACAACCAAAACGGTGGTCTAGCCACTATTTGCCTCGACATCGTTGCTCCAGCTGGATTTGGCTCATCCTCGCATGTCCAGTAGCTCCGCCTCGTCGTCGCCGTTCACCTGGACCCCTCTTCCCCTCCGTCCTCTTCCTCACCGACGCTCGCCGACGCTCGCCCACGGGAGCACAATGGCCGACAGCGCATTAATGGCGCTCAGCTTCTTCCTCTGCCCCTCCCGCGTCGTCTACTCCTCCGTGACCCCTGTGCCTCGTCCGCGTCCTCCCTCGTCGTGATCCTGCGCCCTCCCGTGCTCGCTGGCCATGCCAGAGCCTTGGCCGGATGCGCACGGCGACACCCGAGCCCATCTCCTTCACCCCGCCTATAAATGGCCATCCCCGAGGCCTCCCGAGCTCATCAGCCTCCTCTTCTCCCTCTACTAGCCCTCCCTGGCCACTAGCTCGAGCCACTAGAGCTCTCTATGCCCCTCATCGCCGCCATGGCCGCTGCCCCTGACCTCCTAAATCCGAGCAAAGCCGAGCTCTCCTCCACCTCCTGACACCACCATCGCCTTCCCCACTCTCCGGCAAGCCTCCCTGCCCTCTCAACCTCTCGCCGGAGCCTCTTTTGCCTCGAGCCCCCATCTCCACCCGAAGCCCCTCCGCACGGCTCCCTGTTCCGTCTGCTCCATTGTTCTCCAGCGTGGGCAGACCCAACAGGCGGGCGCGGCTCTCCTTCATGGTCACTCCGATGGCCGGAGTGTCGCCGGAGTGTCGCCGGAGGTGGCCGGTGGTGCCTGGACGGCCGCCGACACGAGCCTCTGCTTTGTCCCATCGGGCGAACGTGGGGAAGAAGAAGGAGGCCAGGAGGAGAGAGAGAGAGGTGTGGTGGGACCCACGCGTCAGCCTCACAGGAGCGGGCCCGGCGTTGACCAGTCAGCGCCACGTGGATAAGTGACGGGCCCCACCCGTGGGACCCACACATGTCAGCGCTGCCACTATTCCAACGGATTAGGTGAAAGCATATTCCTCTGTTTACGTTTTCACTTTTTCTGTTCAGGCCCCTGGTTGAGACTATTTTCACTGCAAATAGGTCCCTGGCAGAAAAACATCCATATCTTTTTAACCGTAGCTCCAAATAAGGTGAAACCAATGCTCACTTCTTTGTTTCGTCGAGCCCTTTCTGTTGGTATCACTTTCATCATGTTTTGACATTGTGAAAATGACCATTTTGCCCCTGCCCTAAATCAGCCCCCTCCGAGAGAGAACGTTTCCGGCGATTCTTTCCACGAGCTTCTCGCACTTCCTCCCGATGATTTCTTCCACCCCAGGCAAGCCACACCCTCCATTTGCATGATTGCAATGCTGCGACATGGTTTATTTCATTTTTATCTTGCTTAAAATATTGCTTTAGCAACATGACTCGGTGCATGGCATTTTTCTCGGAGTATTAGTTTGATCTTGTTGTTGCCATGCTATTGTTTGGATTACTAGGAGTTATGGTTGTAGTTGATGAGTATCATGTTGCCATTGGAGTATTAATGGCTGGTATTGTGATTGTTTCATAACGATATCTGTTATTATATTTTGGAGTATTACCTTGGATATCATGCTACCTTTGGATTATTAGTGGTTAGTGTGATGATTTGCATGATGCTAGTTGATGTTCTGTTGTTCGGTGATTATTTTCGGAGATGATGGTTACATGTGGATCTTGGTTGGATAGTTTGTTCTTGCATATTGGAGTAGTAGTGTTATTGTTCATCATGATAGTAGTGTTATGCTATCCTCGGAGTATTTTGGTATGATGATATTATGCTTGGATTATTTGTTGGATATTGCTATGACTTGGATTATAGTTTGATGGTCGATATCGGAGTATCAGTTATCTTGGTTATAGTTTTGTGGACAAATTCCGTCAGTAAGTTGGTCAGGTGCCGCCAAATCGAACTTTTCCAGTGCAACCACATTTGCCGGTATGGGCCGGTATGAGACAACCCTAATGCGGTCTATTGTCATGCCTCTCGCTGGTGCCTCTAACGAGGGAAGGTTATGGGCGCGCGCTACCCTGATCAGGTAGGCGGACATAAGCCTTGTGTGACCGGGTTTGATTTGATTTTTTGCGAGGGTCCCAGAGTGGATTAGGCCACGACGGTGGTCTTTGTGTCTGGAGGTAGACACGGGGCCACCCATGACTAGCCCAGTGGGGAGTGAGTCGGAGGCCGGGAGAGTGTCATGGCAGTTGATCGGTTTTGTCGGAACGCCGTTGGTCCACCCGAATGGGAGTGCGAGGCCATGGGTTTTGTGGTGTGGGTACAGTGCGCTACCTCTGCAGAGTGTATAATAAGTCTATCGATAGCCGCGTCCTTGGTCATGGGCATGGGTTCGTACTAGGGTACACCGTTCGATCAACACTCACCTGACGGAATGACATATATGTGGATATTTGGAGCAGTACAGATTGGCCATTTATTGGTCGGGTTGTGATCGCCATTAGGATCACGGGCCATTCATTGGTCGGGTTGTGGTCGCCGTAAGGATCACGTGCCATTTATTGGTTGGGTTGTGATCGCCGTAAGGATCACGCTTACAGTTTGGTTTTGATCATTAGGTGATCGAGATGGTATATTGCTTGGACGGTTAGCCAAGAGAGATATGGTTATGGAGATCATAGATGGTGATTTATCAGTATTGTAGTAGTTTCATATTATGTTTAGGAGTTGCTGTTGTATCATGGTAGCTGTTAATTTAATTAACCTGCTTAATGCTATGTTGTTGTCTTGCCTTGATGTTTTTGGTTGTTGTGAGCTTGCAAGTACATTCAATGTATTGACCTGGTGTGTCATGCCAGATCGTGTCGTGGTTGCATGATTGCTTGACGTGGTTTCTGTTCGTGCGAGCTAGATCGTGTCCCAGCCAGAGTCCCTGCGGAGTGGAGTTCACCACCTTCATCGTTGTTCCGCTGCTAGAAGATTTCCACTGCTATGAGATGTTCTGCTGCTAGCATAGAGCAAGTGTAGTATCGCAGGCGTAGTGTCGCCGTGCTGATGTGAACCTTTGTAACATCATACCTTTGTATTATTATTCTTGTAATAGAAAGCTGGGTTGTTCTATGTCAAGCAGTGTCGTATTCCAGAAGACTTCTCCTCGATCTCTGGGCTGGAATACGGGGCGTTCCGGTTTCTCTGAGCCGGGGTGCCACAGGCTTGGTATCAGAGCAGGTCTGGCTGTAGGACGCCATAGTCAGCGCGAGCGGTAGAAACCGTTAGAAATCGATAGTATAGAGTCTGGCTTGTTTATTGGATTTGGTTGTTGCATTTGTTTGTTGCATAGCATGCATATAGCCTTAGTATTTGTGATAACGGTTTATCTGGTGAGTGTAGCTGGAATCGGTTTGTATCCACTACAACTCAACCTTTGCATTTCCCCAGTTCCTTTTTCTTTCGGTGTTTCGTGTCATTTTTGTCCCAGCAAAGTGATGCCAAGTGATCCCGACACTATTTGCAAGGTATCGCACCGATGTCCTTCTTCATGTCCCATCTATCGTTTCGGTGATGGACATGCTTCTATCCCAGATCGTTCTTTTATTTTGTCGTGTTGGCAATATCAGCGGCCTTAGTTTTTCCCTGCTATCCTGTTTCTTGGACGAGTACGGATATTTTCCGTCCGCTCGATAATAATGTGGTTGCGACCTTCGTGTCCCACTACATGATTACCGAGTACGTCCTCGCCCCCGAGCTAGTTCAGGTTGCTCCCTGGCTAAGCTAGCACTTGTTGTAGCGTTGTTTACCCCAATCCTTCCACACATTTATTCGTCCTCGTGCACATCGTCACAACATGCTAGATCATAGTACCGGATATCCCGCAAGATTTGTGTGCTTAAGTAGGCTTACATATTGTGTGACTAGCAGTAATATGTGACATTGATTGTGTGCGAATTGATTGTTGTTGTGTGATTTTGTTTAGTTGAGTTTTATTTTGCTTCTTTCTTTTTGGGCCCCGGTGTTACATTATTGTTCCCCTATAAAGAATTGCTCATCCACCGACACCAGACTCAAAGAAGCAATAAGGATTTGAAATATTTGGAAGAAGCTTAGCTAAACATTTTGGTCTACCCAGTCAACTGCATTATAGCATTAATGTCTGTTCAGAATACCAATGGTGTGTTGGATTGATTATCAGCATCGAGTCTACCTCAGTGCAAAATCCTCACCGCAGTTATGATCCAGCCAGCAGAAAGACAAGTTAGGTACAAGATCAACGATATATTTTCAGACAGAGGTATGGATCATATATAAAGTTTGGCTCAATAAAGCATGATGTTATCATCTAAAAAAATTCAAAATATGATATGCTCAAGAAAGATATTCGAACCATTTTTCCCATGCAAATAATTAGCCTCAGAATATTATGGGTGTATGTATGGATTTCAGTCTGCATATCAGTATGAAGTTTTGGATATAAGAAACCCAGTATTCTTCCACACGCTATCGGAAGAAATTTTTGATGCAAGGCTCCTCAAATTTACCTCTGCATGTTATATATGTGAGCAATTTCCGGCACACGATACCCGGTCTTTCACCGCAAGACACCTCAGTAAAAGCTTCTGACAGACGGAAATAAATTTTCCTCAACAAGCAAACCTGAGGAGAAGCTTCTCAAGTAAGGAACTCAGGCTTCTCCAGCACAATAATCAGGGCAAGCTTCGTGTGTAAGCTATAGAGCCTTCTTCTGCAAGATACCCAAGCAAAAGATTTGAGCAGAAGTTAACAAGTCTTCCTTAGCAAGCTACTCGGATGGCTTCTCTCGTAAGCCATTCAGTCCATGTCAGTACCACAATATTGCACGGTCCTCAGAGATTATATGACGAGTTGTCGATATATGGCAGTACCGCTCAAGGACCAGATTTGCAATAATTTTGTCAGAGGTAAAATTCAGACAAAACAGATGCCTACCGCAAGGATCGAGTGTTCGGTGGCATATCCTTCATATATATGGTGAGCATGCATCCCCAGCCATATCAGTCACTCATACGAGGTGTGGCAGTAATCCAACAGATATACCTAAGAAAGGTAAGGATCCCACAACCTCCCCAGTCAGGTAAAGGAAAATAAGCAGAGATACATCTCATGCAAGAAGCGATAATATTTGGAGATGACATCACAAAATCCACAGTCTTGACAATGGTCATTAAGATCATTATTCCCGCAATTGACAAGGAGATATTATAAAACCTTGTCACCTTCTTGTATGATTGGCCTCAACAATGAGAACTGTACAGCTACAAACCCCGGGTATATGTCATATGTGTGCAGACACAAGTCAGAAAAACAAGCACAAGGAATAATGTCAAAAATATTGCACTAATCACGTCCATGGTCATGCGAAGAAACAAGGACATGTATGGCCAAGTTATTTCATTAAGGTATCCTAACAGAGAAAATCATGACCGTAGAAAGGATGAGACTGACAGCAAAGGTATGATGATTTTTGCACGACCATCAGGGTCCGGATACCCAAGTCAGTTGAAAGCCATAATCCCATATGAATCCACAGTGTCATACTCTCAGCGACCTACTTTTGATACAAGGATTTTCATATCCCGCTGACTCGCTTGACATGGTTAGTGTGGGATATCCAAGTCTGTTCTGTCAGATCCAAGATTCCTTGGCAAACTCACCAGTCTGACCTAAGCGGCAGTGTTAAAACATATCACAGCCTATTACCACAGATGGGTATACCAACCAAATGAGAAAATCAAAAGCCGAACAATCAACCCAGACCTGGTATACTCAACGACGGAATCAAGTACATGGTCAGTCTGTCAGGAAAAGCATTGGTCCGTCAGCCCTTGTCGGACCAGTCTCAAGATGTAAATATTTGAGGTATGACACAACTATACATCCACACACCATTATATTGCTCACGACAGAAGGCAATCAAATCGTGGGTACATATCTCCTGCTCGAGCCAAAGGAATAAATCAAGATAAATCAGTGCCACCTGTGAGCAGTCAGATTCCATCAGGAGATGGCCATGCTAATTCTCAGCATTTATGGAAACCAGAAGGCATGCATTTATTTTGAAGCAACCACATGACAGAAGCAAAAAGGTTTTCATGACCAAAGGAAAAATTTATACTCAGATCCATTGGATATCACCGCAGATATGAGAAAATTCACGTTAACAAAATGATTTTGTATATGAGCAAAGACCTGTCAGAATTTGGGAAAGGTGAAGCAAACCACCCCAGAGCAAGGTAAGTTGATCATCTGAAATTCTTGTGGGAACAATAAATAAAGGAAAAAGGATACCCGAGTTGGAGACGGTGTCCTGAAGTCATACTTGTTCCTTGAGCAACCAAATCTCGAGGACGAGATTTCTTTAAGGGGGGAAGGTTTGTAACAGCCTGGATTTTGGCCCTTTTCTTTTTCTTTTGATTTATTTGGTTTTTGCTCTGTTTTTTTTGGAGCGAATCTGTGGCCTTGCCACCTGAGAAATCATCCTCATTTCCTCTCCCAAGTGGCTCATCATTCTCTAAACCTTGCCAAGATCATGTCACTTCACTCCTTGACCAAACCCTAAAATCTTTTTCTAGGGAAAAAAATTCCTTTTTCATTAAAGGAACTAGCAGAGCGACCCGCGCGATGCGTGGCTAGATTTTTAACTTGTAACTAATTTGTTCATTACTTTCATATGAATATGCCAGGATGTTGGTACATTAAGTACATAAATGATAAATGGACACTATTTTCATTGACAATCAAAATATCATGATTATATTAACAATTAATATTAGAAAGTTAGGCAACACACTTCTTCTCGCTCTCGGTGTATTTTACACTCATCATCGACTTGCAATGACATCAAAGGAGGCATAAGCCTTTTTGGTATTTTCAATATATAAATAAACTACAACATTGTAATAAATATAAATATGAATGTCCTACATCCAATCATGGGTTTTCGTCCTCCACGGGACTGAACATTACCGGCGTGGTCGCTCATGCATTTGTGGCCGTAAATTTGTTACATATTGTTGTACGTAGTTCTTTGTCAATAATGTTTCCTGCAATGCTAATTAATATTAGACTATATTCGACTATACATTGTCCTTAGGGAAGTTTTACAAAATTGAATTCCAAGGAGACATGTTACTTAGCTTGATATAATCATTTTTAGGCTTCTGTTCACGACACTACTATTTTAATATCCTTATCAAAATCATACTTATATTTCTATTGAGTTTCTACAAAATATTTACTATCACATCTGTCTTTCAGTTAGTAGTGTTTTTTTGTTGTTTGAAAAAATCGCAAGATGCCATATAAGTAACTTTTTTTTCCGCATTCTTGCTCGTGGGGAAAACCATCTTCAGATGTTATTTTATGGATATCAAATGAGAATGATTCTCATAATGTATATAAAACCGATTGGAATGATTAATTGGTTAACTGGTGACATATGCAATTATGGTATTGCATACACTTCATGCAATATGGATTGCTTCAGATTGATTTCCATCATAGCTGATTTGACTACTAATACACATATAACTTTTAGTTCCAGTTTTTAATCTCAACTATCGGAATTAGGACCCATCATATAATAAACATAAGAATTATTTAGCCCATGTGGACCAATGCATTTTCTAGTATATTTTATGTTCTCTCTATTCCCTAGTCATCTGCCCCAGTAGCTCCTTAATATCGTATCTTCATAAGGTCAACACTCCGAAATCCGAATCAACATGATATACTTGGATCCCGTGGATATGCCTCATGACGCGTCTTTCTGGCTATAGAACATCACGTAATTATTTATAGTTTCAAAATAAGAATATTATTTTTGGACCTTATTTAGATGTTCACATATTTTGAGTATCAGCTGTCCATACAATTTTCGTTGTTGCTAACATCCTATTGTAGAAATATTTCATTATTAAACAAAGTATATTGAGAATTAGTTTGCTCGGAACTCTATGCTATGTACGTACACATGCACTTTTTTATCTGGGTAGAGAAAGTTTTTTTCAGACTTAGAGAAAGTTTCTTATCCCACGTGAACCACTAATGTAGCCGCCCAGATTGATTACTCTCATAAAATCATGTCCTAATTTTTTTTTGCTAGGATCATAAACGATGTCACTAAATCTAGTATTGTGATCTGATGTTTTTCCCCTCAAAAGCAGAAAAAAAGAAAAAAAGAAGTAGAAGATTGGACTCTTGTTATTTTTGGGGGGCACTTTGACTTGTTATACTAAGCCATACCTATTTTAGTTGTTGGGTAGCCATGCTGTTTTTACGGGAGCGGGCAACCTTGCTTTTCAATCCCCAACACGTGTTCACTTCATCATCTTCTTTTTTGACAACTAACACACGTTCACTTCTAATTCTCTAGGACAGAGTTTTTAATATAAAAAATATATGACTTGGACGGAAGTTGTGATCGGACACTTCTTTTGTTGGGGTGGCGCTCGGATTCTTTATAGTTGGCCGTGCCTTTTTCTAGCTGTTTAGGAGTCGTGCTTTTTTATAGCAGATGGCAGAGTTGGTTTACAATCCCAACGAACGTATACTCTCAATTTTCTATTTATTTTTTTGCGGACTCACTCCAATTTTCTAGGAGAGATTTTATAATAGAAAAACAATGACTTGAACAAAAGATGTGCTGAATTATTTGTACGTGTCATGCCAGACTGTCTGGACGCACCTATATTTGTATGTAACGCTACATGTATTAAATCTTAACCGTTAATATATAAAATTGATGGTCAAGATAATTTAATCTATGTGGATGAATGTGATGGCTTGTTTGACTTCTCTAATATATACTCCCTTCGTTCGGAATTACTTGTCTCGGAAATGTATGTATCTAGAACTAAAATACATCCAGATACATCCATTTTCGCGACAAGTAATTCCGAACGGAGGGAGTATATAATAAATAACCATACTTGCCCTAGGTTGCGAAGCAACCTATATTTGTGTCCATCCAAAAATTCCCAAATAATTCTCATAATTCCTTTGGGTCATATATAGCTCAAATATGCCCAAACATTGCCATGGTCAGTTCAAAAATAATTCCCCAATATTCCTTTTTCTATTCTACCCTGAATGGCACTTTGTGAAGGAAGTGTCATTTATATTTTTCCTACTGCCTCCCAACATTTTGGGCATGATTATATGTGCCACGTGTCGATGTATCATAGGCGCCTTCCGTCCAATGAGTGGATGACATCTGTCCCAACGATGAGCAGACACGTGTTTCCTCCAGCCAATGATGATTTTACACGTGGAAAATCCCCATTGGTCGGGGCTGTTAACGGGTTATCGGATCCAAAACCCGACCCGATAGCTTAACAATGTTCCGTTATGGTAGATGCCACGTGTCGGTCACCCTTGACGAAAGCACTTTTGTGACGCGCGATTTATCGTCATGGAAGTGGACACTTCTGTGATGATAATTTTGGTAATGTCATGGAACACTTCTACGACAGCACAGGTATGACTATCTTGATTCTGTCATAAGTTTGTCATGGATGTACATGCATGACAAAAAATGCGAACTACTGTGATAAACACGTATCATCACGGAAGTGTATTTTTTTGTAGTGTTGGTTGTTGTGTGCGTCTGGTGCTGTTAAGCAGTGGAGTGGAGTTTCTTACCTTGTCTTGCGAAATTTCTCTGTCAGCTACTTTGTTAACAAAATGTATTTTGGTTTCAAGTATCATTGTAATTAGGCGCCGTTACTTATGATGCACGGGACGTGAAGTCTCTGCATCCACGGTTGTGAACGTAGTACTGTACTGACTTGCATACTGATGTAGGCGTGTACGTTCGTGGCTTTTGTGTGTTGTAGTGTTTCGGGTCACGGACAAGGGCTTGCATACCAAAAATTCATGGTGTGGTTTTATATAGAGTCACGTTCTCCTAAATTTGTGTTCGAAATGATTCTGTTGACTCGTTCAGAAAAATAGGCACGCATGCAGGTGAATCCCATGGGGGCATGGTTTCATCTTTCTCATAGTCACGTTCGTATGTTTATCATGGAAAGAAAGCAGAATGGGTTTAGATGTTAATGCTAGCTGTTTACTTTGTGAGTGGCCGATTCGAGATTCGAGTTGTTTAAAAGCGTAAGTTCCTTGTTTTTTAAAAGCCACGGTTCTGTACTGAGTTGTGTCGCGCTTCTTTTATTACAAGCACGGGGGTGAAGTGAATACAGCCGTGGTTCTGTACCAGGCAGCGACATGAGTTGTGTACTGACAATGCCGTGGACGTTCGTTGTACTGTTAAGGGTCAGAGGCACGGGCGTGAAGCGCTAAGAGGCATGGTGCCGTATAATATAGAGTCATGCTCCCCAGTGTTTCTTTTCCGAGTGCTTCTGTCGACTCGATTAGAAGGAGAGGCACGGCCGGTCAGACCACAGAGGCATATGTTTGCATTACGCACAGTCACGTTCGTTTTTTTAACCCAGCGGAATGGGTTGAGACGCCAACACTTACTGTTGAATCTGTGAGGCACCGAATGGCCTATGTGAGAGACGCTGCTTTTAAAAGCTTGTTTCCTTGTTTTCAAAAGCACAGTCACGCTTCTTTTTTGATGTTTCGTATATTACTCGATAGAGGCGTGGACTCGATTAGATGGGAGAGGCACGGGCATGGTGTGGTATATAGAGTTATGCTCGTCTGTGTTTGTGTTCCGAATAATTCCGTTGACTCGATCAGATGGAAACCCAGCGGAAAGGCACCGTTTGGTCTTACCCACAGTCACGTTCGTTTCTTTAATTGCAGAAACCCAGCGGAAAAGGTTTAGATGTGAACAATCACTGTTTACTCGGTGAGGCACGGAATGGCTTGTTCGACAGAAGCTGCTGTGGTGTATTCTTTGCATGGTGGTGGGTCTTAGGAAGTGACAGCGTGGTATTGTGAAGAGTCACGATATGTTGTTTTCGTGTTCCAAATGATTCCGTTGAACCGTTCCCAACGGCAGGCACATCCGTGCAATGCGGAGAGGCATGGTTATGCTTTACAAAGAGTCACATTCGTGCGTTTATCACGGAAACCCAACGGTTCGATGGGCGTCTCTTCGTATTCGGGAGTGAACACCACGTGGCACCGCTCCAAAAACCTAATGGTCCGACGGGCGTCTCCTCCGGTGACGCTGCTCTGGCACGTCGCCCGAGGCCAGGCTCCGGCTATTTAAGGCGGACGGACCGAGTCTCGAAACCCTAGCCACATTCTACTCCTCGCTTCGTCCGCTGCCAGGCCTTCCATTCCTCTTGCTCATCTCTATTGACTGACCATCTCCGCGATGGCTGGGCAGAAGGAGACTTCTCCGGACCCCCGTGCCTTATCGTGGGAGGAGATCCCGGCTCGCGAGGGTTCCTCGTCTATAAGTTCACCCTGTTTCTGCTTCTACTTCATTATTTTTTCTTTCTTTCGGCTAATTTGATTTAGTTTGTGAAACATGATCTATTGTGGTCAGCTGACTCCTAATTTGATGCGGGTGTGTCTTTGCTGAAACTGATTTACAGTCAATTGGAGGTAGGGTTAGTCTGCGTCATGGTCTTGAACAGAAGTCCCCTGCTATAGAATTGGGGAGCAGCTGTGGCTCGAGAGAGAAGGGAATGGTGAGCGGGGCGGCGACGACAAGTGCTGTGAGGTCCTTGTTAGTTACTCTCAATAACCTAGTCGATGAGATGAATGCTTTGGTTTCAATTCCAATAGCTAACAAAACGTATGAGCAGCTGCTGGAGATCACCTACGCGTGGAAGAAGCTTTGCCAGGAAACAATGGAAGATTTGGAGAAGGCGGATGCGAGGATCGTAGAAATGACGGCTGAGACGAGAAATCTCGTTGGAGAGCACATCCGGTCGTTGCAGGAATTGGCCGCAGCTGTGAAGCGACATGACGAGAATATGAAGGCGCTGAAGAAGGAGATTGAAGAACTGCGCCGGGAGCAAACCATCAACAAGGTCGGTGGGGACTAGGTATACAGCAGCGTCCCTGGCTATTGTGTGCGTCTAGTGTTGTTAAGCAGTGGAGTGGAGTTTCTTACCTTGTCTTGCAAAATTTCTCTGTCAGCTACTTTGTTAACAAAATGTATTTTGGTTTCGAGTATCATTGTAATTAGGCGCCATTACTTATGATGCACGAGACGTGAAGTCTCTGCATCCACGGTTGTGAACCTAGTATTGTAATGACGTACTGGTGAAGGCGTGTACGTTAGTGGCTTTTTTGTGTTGCAGTGTTTCGGGTCACAGACACGGGCTTGCATCCCACAGATTCATGGTGTAGTTTTATATAGAGTCACGTTCGCATGTATTTGTGTTCGAAATGATTCCGTTGACTCCTTGAGAAATATAGGCACGCAGGTGAATCCCATGGGGGCATGGTTTCGTCTTTCCCATAGTCGCATTCGTACTTTTATCATGGAAAGAAAGCAGGATGGGTATAGATGTTAATGCTAGCTGTTTATTTTGTGAGTGGCCGATTAGAGAGTCGAGTTGTTAAAAAGCGTAAGTTCCTTGTTTTTAAAAGCCACGGTTCTGTACTGAGTTACGTGACGTTTCTTTTATTAGAAGCACGGGCGTGAAGTGAATATAGCCGCGGACGATGACTTGTGCACTGACGATGGCGTGGAGGTTCGTGCCAGTGTTAAGGGTCACAGGCACGGGCGTGAAGCGCTAAAAGGCATGCTGCCGTATAATATAGAGTCACATTACCTTGTGTTTGAGTTTCGAATGATTTCGTCGACTCAATCAGGCGGAAAGGCACGGGCGTTCGGCGCACAAAGGCACCGTCAGGTTCTTTGTTTAATTGGGGAGACCCAACGGAATTGGTTCAGATGTGAACACCCACTGTTTACTCTATGAGGCACGGAATGGCCTAGTCGAGAGACGCTGGTGTGGCATATTCTTAGCATGGTCCTGGGTCCCAGGAAGGCACTGCGTGGTATTGTGTAGAGTGACGTTAGTTTGTCATGGTGTTCCAGATGACGTGATTTTATATAGAGTCACGTTCGCCTACATTTGTGTTCGAAATGATTCCGTTGACTCGTTCAGAAGAAGAGGCATGGACATGAATGCCGACATGGTTGGGTTTGTCGGAGCATCACGTTTCGTAAGTTTATTGTTAAAACAAAGCGGAATGGGTTTAGATGTTAACGCTAAATGTTTACTTTGCATGTGGCCGGTTCGAGAGTAGAGGTGTTTAAAAGCGTAATTTCCTTGTTTTCAAAAGCCACGGCTCTATGCTGAGTTGCGTGGCGCTTTTTTATTAGAAGTACGGGCGTGAAGTGACAACAGCTACGGTTCTGTACCAGGTAGCGACATGACTTGTGCACTGTCGATGGCGTGGACGTTCGTGCTAGTGTTAAGGGTCACAGGCACGGGCGTAAAGCGTTAAAAGGCATGCTTCCGTATAATATAGAGTCACATTCCCGTGTGTATGAATTCCGAATGATTTCGTCGACTCGATCAGACAGAAAGGCACGGGCGTTCAGCGCACAAAGGCACCGTCAGGTTCTTTGTTTAATTGGGGAGACCCAACGGAATTGGTTCAGATATGAACACCCACTGTTTACTTTGTGAGGCACGGAATGGCCTATTCGAGAGACGCTGGTGTGGCATATTCTTAGCACGGTCCTGGGTCCCAGGAAGGCACGGCGTGGTATTGTGTAGAGTGACGTTAGTTTGTCATGGTGTTCCAGATGGCGTGATTTTATATAGAGTCATGTTCACCTATATTTGTGTTCGAAATGATTCCGTTGACTCGTTCAGAAGAAGAGGCACGGACATGAATGCCATGAGGGCATGGTTGGGTTTGTCGGAGCGTCACGTTTCGCAAGTTTATTGTTGAAACAAAGCGGAATGGGTTTAGATGTTAACGCTAAATGTTTACTTTGCGAGTGGCCGGTTCGAGAGTTGAGGTGTTTAAAAGCGCAATTTCCTTGTTTTCAAAAGTCACGGCTCAGTGCTGAGTTGCGTGGCGCTTTTCTATTAGAAGCACGGGCGTGAAGTGACTACAGCTACGGTTCTATACCAGGTAGCGACATGACTTGTGCACTGACGATGGCATGGACGTTCGTGCCAGTGTTAAGGGTCACAGGCACGGGCGTGGAGCGTTAAAAGGCATGCTGCCGTATAATCTAGAATCACTTTCCCGTGTGTATGACTTCCGATGATTCCGTCGACTCGATCAAACGGAGAGGCATGGGCGTTCAGCCCACAAAGGCACCATCAGGTTCTTTCTTTAATTGGGGAGTCCCAGCGGAACTGGTTCAGATGTGAACACCCACTATTTACTCTGTGAGGCACGGAATGACCTATTCGAGAGACGCTGGTGTGGTATATTCTTCGTGCTGTAATGGGTCCCAGGAAGGCACGGCGTGGCATTGTGTAGAGTGACGTTAGTTTATCTTGGTGTCCAAATGCTTCTGTTGAATCGTTTGCACTGAAAGGCACAACTATGAAGCCAGGACAGGCATGGTTATGCGTTACCCAGTGTCACATTCGTGTGTTGATTGCAGAAACCCCACCGTACAATGGGCGTCGTGTGAACGTCGGGTGGACGCTGCTCCAGAAACCCAAGGGTCCGACGGGTGTTTCCTCCTGTGACGCCGCTCTGGAGGAGGTGGAGGTATTTAATAGAGTGAACGCCACGTGTCGATGTTGCGGAATCCAAAAGGACCGACAGCCGTCTCATCCGTCGGCGAAGTGAACGCCGCGTGTCACCGTTCCGGCTCCTCGCCCGAGGTCAAGGAGCGGTTATTTAAGCCGAGCGGCGTCCGCCACCACTAGACATCATCCTGCTTCTCCCTCTTTCGCCGGCAATCCTAGGAAATCATCCATCTTCCTCTTTTCGTTTGTGTCGTTCCCCACCATGGTTCGGCACAAGATAACTACTTACGCGATGCTTACTCCCGAGCGCCGCTTTCAGTTGCAGGAGAACATCTGTTCGAGGCGCGCCACTCGGGTCACAGCGGGCATGTCTCCAGACTCATCGGGGCTGGAGGAGATTGGGGAGGTGGAGGAAGTGGAGGGGGTGCGTCGGAGCTCATGCAGGGAGTTGATCCAGTGGGGGGAGATGTCATGGAGGAAGAGGAGGGGGTGATCCAGTGGGGGGAGATCTGATGGAGGAAGAGGAGGTGGGTGACGAGGATGACGAGGACGACGAGGAAGGCGTGGACGAGGATGACGAGGACAACGAGGAAGGCGTGCACGAGGATGAGGAGGACGACAAGGAAGGCGTGGACGAGGATGACGAGGACGACGAGGAAGGAATGGACGAGGATGAGGAGGACGACGAGTGTCGGTGTCAAAACCGGCGGATCTCGGGTAGGGGGTCCCGAACTGTGC
This sequence comes from Aegilops umbellulata, assembly GCA_032464435.1. Classification (NCBI taxonomy): domain Eukaryota; kingdom Viridiplantae; phylum Streptophyta; class Magnoliopsida; order Poales; family Poaceae; genus Aegilops; species Aegilops umbellulata. Next base: position 471,829,045 of record CP136056.1, on the reverse strand, counting down.
GTCAAGGTTGGATGGTAACAGGAGACAGGGGACACTTTGTTTTACCCAGGTTCGGGCCCTCTCGATGGAGGTAAAACCCTACTCCTGCTAGATTAATATTGATGATAAGGGTAGTACAAGAGTAGATCTACCACGAGATCAAGGAGGCTAAACCCTAGAAGCTAGCCTATGGTATGATCGTGTATGACGATGGTTGTTGTATGTATGTTGTATCTTGTCCTACGGACTACGACCCTCCGGTTTATATAGACACCGGATAGGTCTAGGGTTACACAGAGTCGGTTACATGGGGAGGAGATCTTGAATATCCGCACGCCTAGCTTGCCTTCTACGCCAAGGAAAGAATCTTCCGGACACGGGACGGAGTCTTCGGTCTTGTATCTTCATAGTCCTGGAGTCCGGCGGGAGATATAGTCCGGCTATCCGAACACCCCCTAATCCAGGACTCCCTCAGTAGCCCCTGAACCTGGCTTCAATGAAGAGTCCGGCGCGAGAATTGTCTTTGGCATTGCAGGGCGGGTTCCTCCTCCAAGTTCTTCAAGAAGACGAGTAACACCAAAAATAGTGTCTGGCTCTGCAAAATAAGTTTCCACGTATTGCCATATAGAGAATAATGTTAACACAAATCTAATCTGCTGACGTATCTCGCGATGTATCATAACATCGCGGCCAAGCCTTCTGTATGGAGTATTTTACTGTTGCATTGCTGCACGTTTAACGAGGCGGTTTCCTTGGCACGTCTTATCGAAGCAGAGATCGTGCACCCCTTTTAGCGGGATTCTCATTAATACGGACGTGGGTAACCCAACCGTGCCATTTACCACGGCGTTTGAGAGGTAAGCGAGTTTTATCAGGCAAGTGGGGACGCATAGCCGCATCCGCTTGTACAAGGGGATAAGGATCCACATTTTTACTTACGCCTTCTTCCTCCTTTGCCTATCCATTTTCCGAGCACTCGAGCTCCAGCGCCCAAGCCCGCTTCCCAGCTCCACCGCCGGAATGTATCCGAGCTCTAACGCCGGACTGTGTCCAGGCTCCATCGCCGGACTATATCCAGGCTCCAACGCTGGACTGTGTCCAGGCTCCAACGCTGGACTGTCTCCAGGCTCCAACGCCGGACTATATCCAAGATGTCATATCACCTTGGTTCAAAAGAGTTGAAGGAGTTTAGCCGCTGAGGCTCAGGTTGATTTGCAAAATCGGCCTGAGGATCAAGTCCTAGCTCGACAGAATACTTCGGGACACTAAAAGTGGCGTGCTCAGTGCTCGAGACTCAGGTTGGGTGCGGCCGACCGACCTGAGGATCAAAATCTCCTCGGAAACTATATTTCACATAAAATTTTCTACATTGGGCAAGCAATGCATTAGCCCCCGAGACACTGGTCGGGTGATAACACAGGATCAGGGGATCGATGTGCCTCTTTAATATGTTTAAATAATAAGCCCAAAGCCCAGTAGCCCCCGAGCCTTAATGCGGGCACGGGTGGCCGAATGAAGGATCAATATCCATAATAAAATCACAAATTATATGTAATGACTCTATGTATCCAAATACTTTACGTCATTAATGCTCGGATCCGTATTGTAGAAAACTTTGTTGACCGACCATTGGCTTCCACCTCCCCGGCCAGTAGCCGAGGAGTGTTTGTCTGACTTTATAACGCCTTTATGAGGGCAAAGATTGATGACAAACAAGGCAATCTGGCCATACGATTTTATAAACAAAGGTACGCGGATAGATATGTTATATTACTGTTTAACAGAAGAAATGTCTTTCAAAGAAAATAGTCCCGCTATCGGTTCCTTTCTTTGAGTTGTCATGCTAAGCATGATCATAAAACCTCAGCTCCAATGTAAGAGCAAAATATTGAAGATTTAGTATGGGAGGCCAGTTACTAGCCCCCTGTAGTGTTCGGCGACAGTCGAGGTCAAGCCATAAACACTTCGGCCATTGTTATGAATGGCCCGTCGTAGTCATCGGATCGCTGACCAGTTGACGCTTATTGTGACAGTCAGTTTTCGGCTTTCTCCACTGAGGTGCTTGACCATGCGAGCTGGAAGCAATCGCAGTGGTTCTCCCTTTGCACACCTAGCCGAACAAAGCGGAACGTAGGAGGAAAGCACAGGAGCCGGGCAACCCAACTATTGACCGAAGAGACAATTCGAAACTGATGCATATATAGCAATATCCGAGAATGTTTTTGCCGAATCTATAAAGGTGTCCGGCGTTGCATTGCGAGACTAATGCTGGAAAAGCACAAATAGTTTAAAAGTGCCAAAAAGCTTGGAAAATAAAGAAACGTCAGTAAAAACATGACGTCCGAACAATGTCAAGTGTTCGGTGCCAATCTGAAAATTGGTCTTAGAAAAAAGAAGTGCTTCTGTCGTGCTTTGACATGATACATCCTATCTCAAGACTTCGAGCGGGTCAGCCTACGGCTTCAACCTCCTATCCCGAGGGCGGAGTACTTCTCATCGGGCCAGTTTAGCAAGCTAAACTCTAGCGGCTTTGAGAGAGAAATTAGGCTCCCCGGCTAGTGACCGCACACATGTGTTGAAAAAAGGAGTGATAAGTAATAATAATAAACTTTGCTACGACTAAGAAGAAGAACACTTATTATAAAACGGCTCATATAAAATTAAGAGCCCCCAAGTGACTTGGGTAAAAGAATGATTTCATGTACTGAAGTACTTATATCATATCTATGTTCAACCGAACTTTAAACGCGTCTTAACCGACCGTCGGCTTCTCCCTCTTCAGTCAAGGACCGAAAAGTGTTATGTACTCCATCTGTCGAGAATATCGACGGTGTTTCCAATAACCAGGCAATCAGGTCATAAGGCTGTAACAGACAAAGCGCGCTCAGTGAACTTATGCTATATTACCGTGAAGTGTAAGAAGCATCTTCGAAGAAAATAGTACCCCCACCGATACCTTTCTTCGGTGCTCATTGTTATTATGAGTCTTGTGCAATAGATCTTTTGTACTCATGAGTTCCGTTGTGTAATCATATGCAACAGGAAAAGCTTCATAAAAGAAGCCCCCAAGTAAACGGGGTATTTGAATTTATGCGTCACAAACAAAGTATTCCCAGCAGGACTGTAAATTAGACAGCCTGTTAGATGGTATAGGGGAGGAATACAATCAGTCATGATGACTATGTAATTTAAAAATGACATATATAATGCCTTCTAGCTGGATTGTAGATCGTTTGTCGTTGCCGACCTTTTCGCTTCGACCTCGGGACCAGACGGTCCGGAGTGTGTCCGAATACCATAATGGTTATATAAGAACCAAGGTATGCATGGAGACCAGGCGTAGGGGTCATTAGTGCTTTATCAGACAAGTGCCCAACTAGTTATGTTATATTACATGGTTAGTAAGAAACATCTTCCAGAGAGAATAGTTCAGTTAAGGGTTCCTTTCGCTGGGGTGGCGTGCCCTTAAGTGCACGTCCGGACTGCAAATGCAGAAAATCATCTGGGGGTATGTAAAAAATAAAAAGGATCATCTTTAGTTCACCGACCGAATATTCCCTTAAGAACGCTAGCTTTCGGCTTCACCCAGTCTGAGGTACACATCCGGCTTATCCGGCAGTAACAATCGCAGAGGTGCTCCCTTTACCCCTAGCCGAACAATCGGGAACGTAGGGGTAAGCACAGGAGCCAGGCAACCCAGCTTGGCCAAAACTTAAGTCATATCGATGCATATAATGGTGAAGAAAAGGTGCATGCGGAAGTCTGACGCATGCGTTAGGTGTGAAACCCATATAAGCAAGCTTCTGTTAAAGAAGCCCCCAGGTATAATGAGCGCGGGTAGCGCGTCGAGTGTGTGTGAACAAAGTTTGGACAAGATTTTTTTACAAGCAACTTTTTTTTCAAAAAAGTATAACGCTTGATCGAACCGAACACAAGTTAGAAATTAAAGCTTTGAGCATGAAAGCGACTTAGCTGTTTGATGTGTTCGCAGTCCGAGCTTGATGCGGGACAGGGTTCTATCCCCCGAGCTAGTCCCGAGGTGGCGGAGCGAAGAGCTCGACACGCCGAAGTGGTGATATAGCACGGTCGATGCAGACCGGCAGGGTGACGCCGAAGTCCCCGGATCATTTTCCTGTGCACAAAAAATAGTGCAAATGGGAGATAATGGTAATAATGGTGAATAAAAAATCATTGCATAATGAATAATTTATGCAAAGTGAGTAATAAAAGAAATATGGCTTGGCGCCGAAGTCGATGTCGATGCAGGGCGTCGGCGTGATGCGGTAAACGCGTAGCAAAGCCTGGATTCACAGGTCGGTCCGAGCTCCGGATGCGTCGTTCGCCGGACTATGTACGGAGACTGACCGGACCACCATGCGACCGTCCTTAATGCGGCCACCTTTTGATAGACCTGTGTACATATAATGGACAAACCGGAGTAATAATTCCTTGGGAAAAATGAACCCAAACAAGCAAAAAATATTACGGATTGGTAGCACCTGGTTTATTTGTTGTAGCGATCCGAAGGAAGGTGATTCCCGAAATTGGGACTCGATCCGCAAGCCCGTTACCGGAGTAGGTTGATGAAGAGGTGATGAAGCCTCCGTTCCGACCGAGATGTTGAAGCAGGTCGGCGTGATGGACACTGGTTCGGAGGAGCAATAGTGCGGCCCTGCCGATGCAGGTCGTGACGTGGTAGATGCCGGCTTGATGAAGTGACCGTGCGGTGATGCCGGTATGCCCGCTCCGTGTAATCCGTGGGGCGGCGATGTTGGTGATAATTTGTCCTTTGCGATGCCGTACTCTTGTTCGGCTTGCCGAGATGATGATCCGAAGAAGTTGAGCTCGGCGCCATAAAGTGACGACGCGTCTAGCGCAGGTCGACAGCCGTGGAGCAATATTGCCGGACTGGTTTGACACCAGCATGATGTCAAAGATCATGTTCAAAAGATCTTAAAGTTAGCGGGATGTGTTTGGGAACAAAACACAATAACCCATACAAAACTTCCTTCAAAAGGGAAGTCCGAAATCCCGTTCATAGAAAATATGAACTCGAGTCGGATTCGTTTTCGCGCAGAAAACAGATCCGAAAAGTGATGCACTAATCGGAAGGTTTCCGGAGTTTGGACGGTCGGATCGAGCTGAAATTTTGAGAGGTGGTAGATACAGGAATTCCGCAGCCGATCAACGGTTGGATCTTCCAAAGGACGTCCGAGCTAGAAGCTGGACACCACGCCCTAAACTCGTCCAGATTCCCGTCCAGATTTGACAGGGCTCCGGTATATCGCGGATTGCCAGAGATTCCTCCATCGGAACTCGACGAAATTCTCCAGGGATGTTGTAGACTCAATTCCGCACAATTCCACCAAAGCGATCGTCAAAGCGATACTCGAGGAGGTGGTGGCAGCAGATACGAGTTCGCTGTCCAGAAAACAGCACGGTCGCTTGAGGGCAATGTTGATGTTGAGCCCCCGAGCTCCATGGATGATTCCTCCGTGATCTTGATAGAGATCGTAGTTAATGTTTGATGAAGGCCCTCGTCCGAACATGGTGATCCGAACACGGGGCGCAATTCTTGGTCGAACCAAGGTGACCAGTCGAGCAGGTGACGAAGATGTCGAAGTCGCAGTTGATCTGCAGGCGAGCCATCGATCCTTTTGTCGATCACACAGCGGAACTCTCAATGAAAGCACCAATGTCGGTCTCAAAACCGGCGGATCTCGGGTAGGGGGTCCCGAACTGCGCGTCAAGGTTGGATGGTAACAGGAGACAGGGGACACTTTGTTTTACCCAGGTTCGGGCCCTCTCGATGGAGGTAAAACCCTACTCCTGCTAGATTAATATTGATGATAAGGGTAGTACAAGAGTAGATCTACCACGAGATCAAGGAGGCTAAACCCTAGAAGCTAGCCTATGGTATGATCGTGTATGACGATGGTTGTTGTATGTATGTTGTATCTTGTCCTACGGACTACGACCCTCCGGTTTATATAGACACCGGATAGGTCTAGGGTTACACAGAGTCGGTTACATGGGGAGGAGATCTTGAATATCCGCACGCCTAGCTTGCCTTCTACGCCAAGGAAAGAATCTTCCGGACACGGGACGGAGTCTTCGGTCTTGTATCTTCATAGTCCTGGAGCAGGACTCCCTCAAAGAGGAAGGCGTGGACAAGGATGAGGAGGACGACAAGGAAGGCGTGGACGAGGATGACGAGGACGACGAGGAAGGCGTGGACGAGGATGACGAGGACGACGAGGAAGGCATGGACGAGGATGACGAGGATGACGAGGAAGGCGTGGACGAGGAAGACGAGGACGACGAGGAAGACGAGGTGGGGTTCTATCTTGGTGAGTCGGCCTTGATGGCGGAGTAGACCGCTATCCTAGAGTCCATCCAAGATGAGGCATATGTGGAGTCCAACTGGCGCTTCCTCTGGGAAGAACATGCGAAGACCGATGTTCTCTTCGACGAGCTGGATGCGGAGCAGGAGGCGGAGGCCAACGACGTTGATGTCGGAATGGAGATAGTGGACATCTCCGACGGCGGGGAGTAGTGTAGTTTTGTTGGTAGATGTTTGCTTTTCCATGGTTTTTATGCTTTCCATGTCAAGCAATCGTCGATGTCAGAATGGAGACAGTTTCGTTTCCATGTCAAGCAATCGTGTTTTTTTCTTAAGTAGTAGTACTACCCCGTCCCAAAATAAATGTGTCAACTTTGCAGTAACTTCATACCAGGCAGTACAATTCACATTGTACTGGTTAGTACAAGGTTGAGCCAATTAATTTGTGACGGAAGGTGTATGTTTTATTACAAATTGCAGTTTCCAGTACCATATTTGGGTCGGAAGGCGTATGTTTTATTACACTGTATTGTTTTATTATAGATTGCAGTTTCAAGTATGTACAAAATAAACGTCTCAATTGGGGCACATATTTTATTCTAGAGATTTCAGTGTGGTTAGATTTGAATATGGTTTCAACATGGTTAGATTCTAGAGAGGCATTCAACAACATGCGCAAAAAAGCCACAGATGTGCTTCTGAGAAGCACCGTCTTGCATGGTTTTGCCGCAAGATGGGATTCGACATTTATGCAGGACATTTCGGGTTTTGTAAGTGTAGAAAGAATTGGTTTTCACTTATATGATGTGTGGCAGAGGCACGGCTATTACTTTTGTGAGAGGCATGAATGTGCCGACGGAACGGGCACGGTCACGTATGAAATAGGTGCAAGGTGGTCCCTAATGTCTCCTTAATGTATCATCTATACACTTCACTATTACAAGCACGGTCGTCGTTCTTGTCGAGGCACGAAGGTGATGGAGCCTTTGCCTCGGTGATAGTCATGTCCCATGTTAAGAAGGAAGCAAATCTTCAGACCCGATACGTCGGAAGCTAGCCGTAAGGCACGCATCTGCCTCTGTGTTTTCGATGACGTCACGTTTAGTGCCAGTGGGGTGGATGTAATGCTCGGTTTGCTGATGTTTTTGTTGTGAGGAACTTTCATAACATGTTACGCACTACAGAGGTACGGTTTTACCCGACGTAGAGGCACGCACGTAACGAACTGGAGGCACGGACGTGATTCTAATGGAGGTACGGACGCAAAAGGATCGTGATGCAAGGATGTGAAGGTGTGTGTAACAGCCTGGATTTTGGCCCTTTTCTTTTTCTTTTGATTTATTTGGTTTTTGCTCTGTTTTTCTTTTTGGAGTGGATATGTGGCCTTGCCACCTAGGAAATCATCCTCATTCCTCTCCCAAGTGGCTCATCATTCTCTAAATCTTGCCAAAATCATGTCACTTCACTCCTTGACCAAACCCTAGAATCTTTTTCTACGGAAAATTCCTTTTTCATTAAAGGAATAACCCTACCTGCCCTAGGTTGTGAAGCAACCTATATTTCTGTCCATCCAGAAATTCCCAAATAATTCTCATAATTTCTTTGGGTCATATATAGCTCAAATATGCCCAAACATTGCCTTGGCCAGTTCAAAAATAATTCCCCAATATTCCTTTTTCTATTCTGCCCTGAATGGCACTTTTTGAAGGAAGTGTCATTTATATTTTTCCTAGTGCCTCCCAATCTTTTTGGGCATGATTATATGTCCAAATAATTGTCCCATGCACAAGTTCAAATTAATTTGCCTAGCCAATCTTCCTCAGTGAATTTTCAAAGTTTCTGTCAGACAGAAGGCTTTGTGAAGGAAGTACTAGCTAGGAGTATCCAAATAAGTTGAGCTTTTGCACACTTCTTAATGTGCTCATATTAAACCCCTTCACCCATTTTCAGCCCTATCCAATAGTCTATGTGAGCACAGGAGCAAATCTTTGATTTTGGCAATATTTTCAGATTGTGAAGCAAGTATATTTTATATTGCTTCAAAAATCTTGATAAATTACCAGATCATTCTTCTACCCATAAAATTTCTCTCCACCCAATTTGGCATCATTTAATCAAGCCATTTGATCACCATAATTATTCCAAGTTTCTGGTCAACAAAGATGCTTGTGAAGCAAGTACCATTTTGGCTTGTCCATTTGGCATGATTTTTTTACAGCATCTTAATATGACCAATTGATCAAGCCTTGCCCAATTTGAGCTCAAGTTTACACTCCATATGAGTGCACCTTCCCGACCTTCATTTCTGGACCAAGTATGCAGTTGTGAAGCAACTGCAGTAAATCTTGATCCTTTTACCCTCAAAACCTCCAGGATCATAGTCCTTCCATAGCTAAACACTCCACACATCGTATTTGGCCTCAAGCAGTTCCCTGTTGATCAACAGTGCATGGCTAAGTTTACTACAGTAAACTTCAGCAGTTGATAACCATTTAACCATAGCCGTTTTCACCCATTTACCACCTCAGTGGAAACCACCCTACGAAGGACTACACGGTAGACATGGCTTGACCTCAGTAAAATCTCCAGAGCGCTCTATGCCAGTGGTGACGACGAGTGCAGACAACCAAAACGGTGGTCTAGCCACTATTTGCCTCGACATCGTTGCTCCAGCTGGATTTGGCTCATCCTCGCATGTCCAGTAGCTCCGCCTCGTCGTCGCCGTTCACCTGGACCCCTCTTCCCCTCCGTCCTCTTCCTCACCGACGCTCGCCGACGCTCGCCCACGGGAGCACAATGGCCGACAGCGCATTAATGGCGCTCAGCTTCTTCCTCTGCCCCTCGCGCGTCGTCTACTCCTCCGTGACCCCTGTGCCTCGTCCGCGTCCTCCCTCGTCGTGATCCTGCTCCCTCCCGTGCTCGCTGGCCATGCCAGAGCCTTGGCCGGATGCGCACGGCGACACCCGAGCCCATCTCCTTCACCCCGCCTATAAATGGCCATCCCCGAGGCCTCCCGAGCTCATCAGCCTCCTCTTCTCCCTCTACTAGCCCTCCCTGGCCACTAGCTCGAGCCACTAGAGCTCTCTATGCCCCTCATCGCCGCCATGGCCGCTGCCCCTGACCTCCTAAATCCGAGCAAAGCCGAGCTCTCCTCCACCTCCTGACACCACCATCGCCTTCCCCACTCTCCGGCAAGCCTCCCTGCCCTCTCAACCTCTCGCCGGAGCCTCTTTTGCCTCGAGCCCCCATCTCCACCCGAAGCCCCTCCGCACGGCTCCCTGTTCCGTCTGCTCCATTGTTCTCCAGCGTGGGCAGACCCAACAGGCGGGCGCGGCTCTCCTTCATGGTCACTCCGATGGCCGGAGTGTCGCCGGAGTGTCGCCGGAGGTGGCCGGTGGTGCCTGGACGGCCGCCGACACGAGCCTCTGCTTTGTCCCATCGGGCGAACGTGGGGAAGAAGAAGGAGGCCAGGAGGAGAGAGAGAGAGGTGTGGTGGGACCCACGCGTCAGCCTCACAGGAGCGGGCCCGGCGTTGACCAGTCAGCGCCACGTGGATAAGTGACGGGCCCCACCCGTGGGACCCACACATGTCAGCGCTGCCACTATTCCAACGGATTAGGTGAAAGCATATTCCTCTGTTTACGTTTTCACTTTTTCTGTTCAGGCCCCTGGTTGAGACTATTTTCACTGCAAATAGGTCCCTGGCAGAAAAACATCCATATCTTTTTAACCGTAGCTCCAAATAAGGTGAAACCAATGCTCACTTCTTTGTTTCGTCGAGCCCTTTCTGTTGGTATCACTTTCATCATGTTTTGACATTGTGAAAATGACCATTTTGCCCCTGCCCTAAATCAGCCCCCTCCGAGAGAGAACGTTTCCGGCGATTCTTTCCACGAGCTTCTCGCACTTCCTCCCGATGATTTCTTCCACCCCAGGCAAGCCACACCCTCCATTTGCATGATTGCAATGCTGCGACATGGTTTATTTCATTTTTATCTTGCTTAAAATATTGCTTTAGCAACATGACTCGGTGCATGGCATTTTTCTCGGAGTATTAGTTTGATCTTGTTGTTGCCATGCTATTGTTTGGATTACTAGGAGTTATGGTTGTAGTTGATGAGTATCATGTTGCCATTGGAGTATTAATGGCTGGTATTGTGATTGTTTCATAACGATATCTGTTATTATATTTTGGAGTATTACCTTGGATATCATGCTACCTTTGGATTATTAGTGGTTAGTGTGATGATTTGCATGATGCTAGTTGATGTTCTGTTGTTCGGTGATTATTTTCGGAGATGATGGTTACATGTGGATCTTGGTTGGATAGTTTGTTCTTGCATATTGGAGTAGTAGTGTTATTGTTCATCATGATAGTAGTGTTATGCTATCCTCGGAGTATTTTGGTATGATGATATTATGCTTGGATTATTTGTTGGATATTGCTATGACTTGGATTATAGTTTGATGGTCGATATCGGAGTATCAGTTATCTTGGTTATAGTTTTGTGGACAAATTCCGTCAGTAAGTTGGTCAGGTGCCGCCAAATCGAACTTTTCCAGTGCAACCACATTTGCCGGTATGGGCCGGTATGAGACAACCCTAATGCGGTCTATTGTCATGCCTCTCGCTGGTGCCTCTAACGAGGGAAGGTTATGGGCGCGCGCTACCCTGATCAGGTAGGCGGACATAAGCCTTGTGTGACCGGGTTTGATTTGATTTTTTGCGAGGGTCCCAGAGTGGATTAGGCCACCACGGTGGTCTTTGTGTCTGGAGGTAGACACGGGGCCACCCATGACTAGCCCAGTGGGGAGTGAGTCGGAGGCCGGGAGAGTGTCATGGCAGTTGATCGGTTTTGTCGGAACGCCGTTGGTCCACCCGAATGGGAGTGCGAGGCCATGGGTTTTGTGGTGTGGGTACAGTGCGCTACCTCTGCAGAGTGTATAATAAGTCTATCGATAGCCGCGTCCTCGGTCATGGGCATGGGTTCGTACTAGGGTACACCGTTCGATCAACACTCACCTGACGGAATGACATATATGTGGATATTTGGAGCAGTACAGATTGGCCATTTATTGGTCGGGTTGTGATCGCCATTAGGATCACGGGCCATTCATTGGTCGGGTTGTGGTCGCCGTAAGGATCACGTGCCATTTATTGGTTGGGTTGTGATCGCCGTAAGGATCACGCTTACAGTTTGGTTTTGATCATTAGGTGATCGAGATGGTATATTGCTTGGACGGTTAGCCAAGAGAGATATGGTTATGGAGATCATAGATGGTGATTTATCAGTATTGTAGTAGTTTCATATTATGTTTAGGAGTTGCTGTTGTATCATGGTAGCTGTTAATTTAATTAACCTGCTTAATGTTATGTTGTTGTCTTGCCTTGATGTTTTTGGTTGTTGTGAGCTTGCAAGTACATTCAATGTATTGACCTGGTGTGTCATGCCAGATCGTGTCATGGTTGCATGATTGCTTGTCGTGGTTTCTGTTCGTGCGAGCTAGATCGTGTCCCAGCCAGAGTCCCTGCGGAGTGGAGTTCACCACCTTCATCGTTGTTCCGCTGCTAGAAGATTTCCACTGCTATGAGATGTTCTGCTGCTAGCATAGAGCAAGTGTAGTATCGCAGGCGTAGTGTCGCCGTGCTGATGTGAACCTTTGTAACATCATACCTTTGTATTATTATTCTTGTAATAGAAAGCTGGGTTGTTCTATGTCAAGCAGTGTCGTATTCCAGAAGACTTCTCCTCGATCTCTGGGCTGGAATACGGGGCGTTCCGGTTTCTCTGAGCCGGGGTGCCACAGGCTTGGTATCAGAGCAGGTCTGGCTGTAGGACGCCATAGTCAGCGCGAGCGGTAGAAACCGTTAGAAATCGATAGTATAGAGTCTGGCTTGTTTATTGGATTTGGTTGTTGCATTTGTTTGTTGCATAGCATGCATATAGCCTTAGTATTTGTGATAACGGTTTATCTGGTGAGTGTAGCTGGAATCGGTTTGTATCCACTACAACTCAACCTTTGCATTTCCCCAGTTCCTTTTTCTTTCGGTGTTTCGTGTCATTTTTGTCCCAGCAAAGTGATGCCAAGTGATCCCGACACTATTTGCAAGGTATCGCACCGATGTCCTTCTTCATGTCCCATCTATCGTTTCGGTGATGGACATGCTTCTATCCCAGATCGTTCTTTTATTTTGTCGTGTTGGCAATATCAGCGGCCTTAGTTTTTCCCTGTTATCCTATTTCTTGGACGAGTACGGATATTTTCCGTCCGCTCGATAATAATGTGGTTGCGACCTTCGTGTCCCACTACATGATTACCGAGTACGTCCTCGCCCCCGAGCTAGTTCAGGTTGCTCCCTGGCTAAGCTAGCACTTGTTGTAGCGTTGTTTACCCCAATCCTTCCACACATTTATTCGTCCTCGTGCACATCGTCACAACATGCTAGATCATAGTACCGGATATCCCGCAAGATTTGTGTGCTTAAGTAGGCTTACATATTGTGTGACTAGCAGTAATATGTGACATTGATTGTGTGCGAATTGATTGTTGTTGTGTGATTTTGTTTAGTTGAGTTTTATTTTGCTTCTTTCTTTTTGGGCCCCGGTGTTACATTATTGTTCCCCTATAAAGAATTGCTCATCCACCGACACCAGACTCAAAGAAGCAATAAGGATTTGAAATATTTGGAAGAAGCTTAGCTAAACATTTTGGTCTACCCAGTCAACTGCATTATAGCATTAATGTCTGTTCAGAATACCAATGGTGTGTTGGATTGATTATCAGCATCGAGTCTACCTCAGTGCAAAATCCTCACCGCAGTTATGATCCAGCCAGCAGAAAGACAAGTTAGGTACAAGATCAACGATATATTTTCAGACAGAGGTATGGATCATATATAAAGTTTGGCTCAATAAAGCATGATGTTATCATCTAAAAAAAGTCAGAATATGATATGCTCAAGAAAGATATTCGAACCATTTTTCCCATGCAAATAATTAGCCTCAGAATATTATGGGTGTATGTATGGATTTCAGTCTGCATATCAGTATGAAGTTTTGGATATAAGAAACCCAGTATTCTTCCACACGCTATCGGAAGAAATTTTTGATGCAAGGCTCCTCAAATTTACCTCTGCATGTTATATATGTGAGCAATTTCCGGCACACGATACCCGGTCTTTCACCGCAAGACACCTCAGTAAAAGCTTCTGACAGACGGAAATAAATTTTCCTCAACAAGCAAACCTGAGGAGAAGCTTCTCAAGTAAGGAACTCAGGCTTCTCCAGCACAATAATCAGGGCAAGCTTCGTGTGTAAGCTATAGAGCCTTCTTCTGCAAGATACCCAAGCAAAAGATTTGAGCAGAAGTTAACAAGTCTTCCTTAGCAAGCTACTCGGATGGCTTCTCTCGTAAGCCATTCAGTCCATGTCAGTACCACAATATTGCACGGTCCTCAGAGATTATATGACGAGTTGTCGATATATGGCAGTACCGCTCAAGGACCAGATTTGCAATAATTTTGTCAGAGGTAAAATTCAGACAAAACAGATGCCTACCGCAAGGATCGAGTGTTCGGTGGCATATCCTTCATATATATGGTGAGCATGCATCCCCAGCCATATCAGTCACTCATACGAGGTGTGGCAGTAATCCAACAGATATACCTAAGAAAGGTAAGGATCCCACAACCTCCCCAGTCAGGTAAAGGAAAATAAGCAGAGATACATCTCATGCAAGAAGCGATAATATTTGGAGATGACATCACAAAATCCACAGTCTTGACAATGGTCATTAAGATCATTATTCCCACAATTGACAAGGAGATATTATAAAACCTTGTCACCTTCTTGTATGATTGGCCTCAACAATGAGAACTGTACAGCTACAAACCCCGGGTATATGTCATATGTGTGCAGACACAAGTCAGAAAAACAAGCACAAGGAATAATGTCAAAAATATTGCACTAATCACGTCCATGGTCATGCGAAGAAACAAGGACATGTATGGCCAAGTTATTTCATTAAGGTATCCTAACAGAGAAAATCATGACCGTAGAAAGGATGAGACTGACAGCAAAGGTATGATGATTTTTGCACGACCATCAGGGTCCGGATACCCAAGTCAGTTGAAAGCCATAATCCCATATGAATCCACAGTGTCATACTCTCAGCGACCTACTTTTGATACAAGGATTTTCATATCCCGCTGACTCGCTTGACATGGTTAGTGTGGGATATCCAAGTCTGTTCTGTCAGATCCAAGATTCCTTGGCAAACTCACCAGTCTGACCTAAGCGGCAGTGTTAAAACATATCACAGCCTATTACCACAGATGGGTATACCAACCAAATGAGAAAATCAAAAGCCGAACAATCAACCCAGACCTGGTATACTCAACGACGGAATCAAGTACATGGTCAGTCTGTCAGGAAAAGCATTGGTCCGTCAGCCCTTGTCGGACCAGTCTCAAGATGTAAATATTTGAGGTATGACACAACTATACATCCACACACCATTATATTGCTCACGACAGAAGGCAATCAAATCATGGGTACATATCTCCTGCTCGAGCCAAAGGAATAAATCAAGATAAATCAGTGCCACCTGTGAGCAGTCAGATTCCATCAGGAGATGGCCATGCTAATTCTCAGCATTTATGGAAACCAGAAGGCATGCATTTATTTTGAAGCAACCACATGACAGAAGCAAAAAGGTTTTCATGACCAAAGGAAAAATTTATACTCAGATCCATTGGATATCACCGCAGATATGAGAAAATTCACGTTAACAAAATGATTTGGTATATGAGCAAAGACCTGTCAGAATTTGGGAAAGGTGAAGCAAACCACCCCAGAGCAAGGTAAGTTGATCATCTGAAATTCTTGTGGGAACAATAAATAAAGGAAAAAGGATACCCGAGTTGGAGACGGTGTCCTGAAGTCATACTTGTTCCTTGAGCAACCAAATCTCGAGGACGAGATTTCTTTAAGGGGGGAAGGTTTGTAACAGCCTGGATTTTGGCCCTTTTCTTTTTCTTTTGATTTATTTGGTTTTTGCTCTGTTTTTTTTGGAGCGAATCTGTGGCCTTGCCACCTGAGAAATCATCCTCATTTCCTCTCCCAAGTGGCTCATCATTCTCTAAACCTTGCCAAGATCATGTCACTTCACTCCTTGACCAAACCCTAAAATCTTTTTCTAGGGAAAAAAATTCCTTTTTCATTAAAGGAACTAGCAGAGCGACCCGCGCGATGCGTGGCTAGATTTTTAACTTGTAACTAATTTGTTCATTACTTTCATATGAATATGCCAGGATGTTGGTACATTAAGTACATAAATGATAAATGGACACTATTTTCATTGACAATCAAAATATCATGATTATATTAACAATTAATATTAGAAAGTTAGGCAACACACTTCTTCTCGCTCTCGGTGTATTTTACACTCATCATCGACTTGCAATGACATCAAAGGAGGCATAAGCCTTTTTGGTATTTTCAATATATAAATAAACTACAACATTGTAATAAATATAAATATGAATGTCCTACATCCAATCATGGGTTTTCGTCCTCCACGGGACTGAACATTACCGGCGTGGTCGCTCATGCATTTGTGGCCGTAAATTTGTTACATATTGTTGTACGTAGTTCTTTGTCAATAATGTTTCCTGCAATGCTAATTAATATTAGACTATATTCGACTATACATTGTCCTTAGGGAAGTTTTACAAAATTGAATTCCAAGGAGACATGTTACTTAGCTTGATATAATCATTTTTAGGCTTCTGTTCACGACACTACTATTTTAATATCCTTATCAAAATCATACTTATATTTCTATTGAGTTTCTACAAAATATTTACTATCACATCTGTCTTTCAGTTAGTAGTGTTTTTTTGTTGTTTGAAAAAATCGCAAGATGCCATATAAGTAACTTTTTTTTCCGCATTCTTGCTCGTGGGGAAAACCATCTTCAGATGTTATTTTATGGATATCAAATGAGAATGATTCTCATAATGTATATAAAACCGATTGGAATGATTAATTGGTTAACTGGTGACATATGCAATTATGGTATTGCATACACTTCATGCAATATGGATTGCTTCAGATTGATTTCCATCATAGCTGATTTGACTACTAATACACATATAACTTTTAGTTCCAGTTTTTAATCTCAACTATCGGAATTAGGACCCATCATATAATAAACATAAGAATTATTTAGCCCATGTGGACCAATGCATTTTCTAGTATATTTTATGTTCTCTCTATTCCCTAGTCATCTGCCCCAGTAGCTCCTTAATATCGTATCTTCATAAGGTCAACACTCCGAAATCCGAATCAACATGATATACTTGGATCCCGTGGATATGCCTCATGACGCGTCTTTCTGGCTATAGAACATCACGTAATTATTTATAGTTTCAAAATAAGAATATTATTTTTGGACCTTATTTAGATGTTCACATATTTTGAGTATCAGCTGTCCATACAATTTTCGTTGTTGCTAACATCCTATTGTAGAAATATTTCATTATTAAACAAAGTACATTGAGAATTAGTTTGCTCGGAACTCTATGCTATGTACGTACACATGCACTTTTTTATCTGGGTAGAGAAAGTTTTTTTCAGACTTAGAGAAAGTTTCTTATCCCACGTGAACCACTAATGTAGCCGCCCACATTGATTACTCTCATAAAATCATGTCCTAATTTTTTTTTGCTAGGATCATAAACGATGTCACTAAATCTAGTATTGTGATCTGATGTTTTTCCCCTCAAAAGCAGAAAAAAAGAAAAAAAGAAGTAGAAGATTGGACTCTTGTTATTTTTGGGGGGCACTTTGACTTGTTATACTAAGCCATACCTATTTTAGTTGTTGGGTAGCCATGCTGTTTTTACGGGAGCGGGCAACCTTGCTTTTCAATCCCCAACACGTGTTCACTTCATCATCTTCTTTTTTGACAACTAACACACGTTCACTTCTAATTCTCTAGGACAGAGTTTTTAATATAAAAAATATATGACTTGGACGGAAGTTGTGATCGGACACTTCTTTTGTTGGGGTGGCGCTCGGATTCTTTATAGTTGGCCGTGCCTTTTTCTAGCTGTTTAGGAGTCGTGCTTTTTTATAGCAGATGGCAGAGTTGGTTTACAATCCCAACGAACGTATACTCTCAATTTTCTATTTATTTTTTTGCGGACTCACTCCAATTTTCTAGGAGAGATTTTATAATAGAAAAACAATGACTTGAACAAAAGATGTGCTGAATTATTTGTACGTGTCATGCCAGACTGTTTGGACGCACCTATATTTGTATGTAACGCTACATGTATTAAATCTTAACCGTTAATATATAAAATTGATGGTCAAGATAATTTAATCTATGTGGATGAATGTGATGGCTTGTTTGACTTCTCTAATATATACTCCCTTCGTTCGGAATTACTCGTCTCGGAAATGTATGTATCTAGAACTAAAATACATCCAGATACATCCATTTTCGCGACAAGTAATTCCGAACGGAGGGAGTATATAATAAATAACCATACTTGCCCTAGGTTGCGAAGCAACCTATATTTGTGTCCATCCAAAAATTCCCAAATAATTCTCATAATTCCTTTGGGTCATATATAGCTCAAATATGCCCAAACATTGCCATGGTCAGTTCAAAAATAATTCCCCAATATTCCTTTTTCTATTCTACCCTGAATGGCACTTTGTGAAGGAAGTGTCATTTATATTTTTCCTACTGCCTCCCAACATTTTGGGCATGATTATATGTCCAAATAATTGCCCCATGCAAAAGTTCAAATTTATTTGCCTAGCCAATCTTCCTCAGTGAATTTTCAAAGTTTCTGTCAGACAGAAGGCTTTGTGAAGGAAGTACTAGCTAGGAGTATCCAAATAAGTTGAGGTTTTGCACACTTCTTAATGTGCTCATATTAAACCCCTTCACCCATTTTCAGCCCTATAAAATCATCTATCTGAGCACAAGAGCAAATCTTTGATTTTGGCAATATTTTCAGATTGTGAAGCAAGTATATTTTATATTGCTTCAAAAATCTTGATAAATTACCAGATCATTATTCTACCGATAAAACTTCTATCCACCCAATTTGGTATCATTTCATCAAGCTATTTGATCACCATAATTATTCCAAGTTTCTGGTCAGTAGAGATGTTTGTGAAGCAAGTGCCATTTTGGCTTGTCCATTTGGCATGATCTTCTTACAGAATCTTAATATGACCAATTTATAAAGCCTTGCCCAATTTGAGCTCAGGTTGACCCTCCATATGAGTGCACCTTCCTGATCTTCATTTCTGGACCAAGTATGCAGTTGTGAAGCAACTGCAGTAAATCTCGATCCTTTTACCCTCAAAACCTCCCGGATCATAGTGCTTCTATAGCTAAACACTCCAGACATTTTATTTGGCCTCAAGCAGTTCTCTGTTGTTCAACAGTGCATGGCTAAGTTTACTGCAGTAAACTTCAGCAGTTGATAACCATTTAACCATAGCCGTTTTCACCCATTTACCACCTCAGTGGAAACCACCCTACGAAGGACTACGCGGTCGACATGGCTTGACCTTAGTAAAATCTGCAGAGCGCTCTATGCCAGTGGTGACCCCGAGTGCAGACAGCCAAAACGGTGGTCTAGCCACTGTTGGCCTCGACATTGTTGCTCTATCTGGATTTGGTCGTCCCCGCATGTCCAGTAGATCCGCCTCATCGTCGCCGTTCGCCTGGACCCCTCTCCCTCTCCGTACTCTTCCTCGCCGACGCTCGCCGACGCTCGCCCACGGGAGCACTGTGGCCGACAGCACATTAATGGTGCTCGCCTTCTTCCTCTGCCCCTCCCGCGTCGTATACTCCTCCGTGACCCCTGTGCCTCGTCCGCGTCCTCCCTCGTCATGATCCCGCGCCCTCCCGTGCTCGCTGGCTGCGCTAGAGCCTCGGCCGGATGCGCACGGCGGCACCCGAGCCCATCTCCTTCGCCCCGCCTATAAATGGCCATCCCCGAGGCCTCCCGAGCTCATCAGCCTCCTCTTCTCCCTCTACTAGCCCTCCCTGGCCACTAGCTCGAGCTATTGGAGCTCTTTGTGCCCCTCATCGCCGCCATGGCCGCCGCCCCTGCCGTCCTAAATCCGAGCAAAGCCGAGCTCTCCTCCAACTCCTGACACCACCATCGCCTTCTCCACACTCCGGCGAGCCTCCCTGCCCTCTCAGCCTCTCGCCGGAGCCCCTTTTGCCTCGAGCCCCCATCTCCACCCAAAGCCCCACGGCTCCCTGTTCCGTCTGCTCCGTTGTTCTCCGGCGTGGGCAGACCCAACAGGCGGGCGCGGCTCTCCTTCCTGGTCACTCCGGTGGCCGGTGGCGCCGGGACGGCCGCCGGCACCGGGCCTCTGCTCTGTCCTGTCAGGCGAACGCTGGGAAGAAGGAGGCCAGGAGGAGAGAGAGAGAGAGGTGTGGTGGGACCCGCGCGTCAGCCTCACAGGAGAGGGCCCGGCGTTGACAAGTCAGCGCCAGGTGGATAATTGACGGGCCCCACCCGTGGGACCCGCACGCGTCAGCCCTGCCAGTATTCCAACGGATAAGGTGAAAGCGTATTCCTCTGTTTACGTTTTCACTTTTTCTGTTCAGGCCCCTGGTTGAGACTATTTTCACTACAGATAGGTCCCTGGCAGAAAAACAACCATATCTTTTTAACCGTAGCTCCAAATAAGGTGAAACCAACGCTCACATCTTTGTTTCGTCAGGCCCTTTCTGTTGGTGTCACTTTCTTCATGTTTTTACATTGTGAAAATGACCATTTTTCCCCTGCCCTAAATCAGCCCCCTCCGGGAGAATGTTTTCCGACGATTCTTTCCGCGAGCTTCTCGCACTTTCTCCCGATGATTTCTTCCACCCCAGGCAAGACACATCCTCCATTTGCATGATTGCAATGCAGTGACATGGTTTATTTCATTTTGATCTTGCTTAAAATATTGCTTTAGCAACATGACTCGGTGCATGGCATTTTTCTCGGAGTATTAGTTTGATCTTGTTGTTGCCATGCTATTGTTTGGATTACTAGGAGTTATGGTTGTAGTTGATGAGTATCATGTTGCCATTGGAGTATTAATGGCTGGTATTGTGATTGTTTCATAACGATATCTGTTATTATATTTTGGAGTATTACCTTGGATATCATGCTGCCTTTGGATCATTAGTAGTTAGTGTGATGATTTGCATGATGCTAGCTGATGTTCTATTGTTCGGAGTATTATTTTCGGAGATGGTGGTTACATGTGGATCTTGGTTGGATAGTTTGTTCTTGCATATTGGAGTAGTAGTGTTATTGTTCATCACGATAGTAGTGTTATGCTATCCTCGGAGTATTTTTGTATGATGATATTATGCTTATATTATTTGTTGGATATTGCTATGACTTGGATTATAGTTTGATGGTTGACATCGGAGTATCAGTTATCTTGGTTATAGTTTTGTGGATAAATTCCATCAGTAAGTTGGTCAGGTGCCGCCGAATCAAACTTTTCCAATGCAAGCACATTTGCCAGTATGGGACGGCCCTAATGCGGTCTATTGTCGTGCCTCTCGCTGGTGCCTCTAACGAGGGAAGGTTGTGGGCGCGCGCTACCCTGATCAGGTAGGCGGACATAAGCCTTGTGTGCCCGGGTTTGATTTGATTTTTCGCGAGGGTCCCAGAGTGGATCGAGCCACGGCGGTGGTCGTTGTGTCTGGAGGTAGACACGGGGCCACCCATGACTAGCCCAGTGGGGAGTGATTCGGAGTGGCCGGGAGAGTGTCATGGCAGTAGATTGGTTTTGTCGGAACGCCGTTGGTCCACCCGAATGAGAGTGCGAGGCCATGGGTTCTGTGGTGTGGGTACAGTGCGCTACCTCTGCAGAGTGTATAATAAATCTATCGATAGCCGCGTCCTCGGTCATGGGCATGGGTTCGTACTAGGGTACACCGTTCGATCAACACTCACCTGACGGAATGACGTATATGTGGATATTTGGAGCAGTACAAATTGTCCATTTATTGGTCGGGTTGTGATTGCCGTAAGGATCATGGGCCATTCATTGGTCGGGCTGTGATCGCTGTAAGGATCACGGACCATTTATTGGTCGGGTTGTGATCGCCGTAAGGATCACGGTTACAGTTTGGTTTTGATCATTAGGTGATCGAGATGGTATATTGCTTGGGCGGTTAGCCAAGAGAGATATGGTTATGGAGATCGGAGATGGTGA
Organism: Aegilops umbellulata; assembly: GCA_032464435.1. Taxonomy (NCBI): domain Eukaryota; kingdom Viridiplantae; phylum Streptophyta; class Magnoliopsida; order Poales; family Poaceae; genus Aegilops; species Aegilops umbellulata. The sequence goes on along the minus strand of CP136056.1, from coordinate 471,807,457 downwards.
TTTATCAGTATTGTAGTAGTTTCATATTATGTTTAGGAGTTGCTGTTGTATCATGGTAGCTGTTAATTTAATTAACCTGCTTAATGCTATGTTGTTGTCTTGCCTTGATGTTTTTGGTTGTTGTGAGCTTGCAAGTACATTAAATGTACTGACCTGGCGTGTCATGCTAGATTGCAGGTGATGCCGTGATTGCTTGATTGCTTGTCGTGGTTTCCATTCGTGCAAGCTATATCGTGTACCAGCCAGAGTCCCTGCGGAGTGGACTTCACCACCTTCGTCATTATTCCGCTGCTAGAAGATTTCCGCTGCAACGAGATGCTCCGCTGCTAGCATAGAGCAAGTGTAGTATTGCAGGCGTAGTGTCGCCGTGCTGATGTGAACCTTTGTAACATCAGACCTTTGTATTATTATTCTTGTAATAGAAAGCTGGTTTGTTCTATGTCAATTAGTGCCGTATTCCAGAAGACTTCTCCTCGATCTCTGGGCTGGAATACGGGGCATTCCGGTTTCTCTGAGCCGGGGTGCCACAGTGTGCCTCTGCTTTAAATAAGCTTTCATTCACACGTTTACATTGCGGGGGCATGGACTATGAGCTCCATGTGTTTTCGAAGGCATTAGACCTCGTTAATGAACTTATCAGAGAGAAGGTGAATCTTTTGGTTGACGTCTAGAATGTTGCATAAAACGACTTGAAGCCAAGTTATGCACGGTCCCCTTGGTATCAGAGGCACATAGGCACATAAGTGCCTATGTGGTGCACTGGAAATAAACTTGTGCAAAAGACATGTAAACTGCAAGCAAACTACAATGTTAACTACGACACAAGCAAACCTAAATTAATAACAAGAAAACGGCAGTCTTGAGAGAAAGCAAATCTAATGAGAAATCGAGAAAGACGTGAGCAATGTTCTAGATACTTTTGTTGGCCAGGACCACCTGCTTCAGTAGTCGTAGTCGCCACAGGACCTAGCGCACTTCCTGGTCTGCTTCTTATCGAGTTTTGCCCGACGAAGCCCTTCCTGGATGATGGTGAGGCGGCTCCATAGCTCGTACGCAGCATAAGCGTCCTTTACCGCGTACCCGATGTGCCTCATGGACAGGGGCATGCGCGCCCATCGTTGGTGAGCTCTACGTCATGGACAAGGATGCCTGAGGCGTCCCCAAGGGAGTCCAGAGGCTTGGTAGCTGTAGGCACCCTCCATTCTTTCTGGATGTCGACGAAGTGGGCGATCTCCAATCTGACGCGGCCGAGCATCTCTATGTCACCGTCGATGGAGAAGCCAACAAATGTGTACCTGGGGTCGGCGAGGAAGTTGTCGAACCTGGTGCAGTTCTTTTCGGCGGCGCTCAGTTGAAAGAGCAGCACCGGATGATCCTTGCCGATGGAGAGCTGGACGAGGGCTGGTTTCTGATCTTCACCAACATCGTTGGTGTAATCCACATCAACTCCGACGATCTTGTGGCGCTCGAATTCGAGGTGTCGCTCGTACTGCTCGATGATGGTGGCCGCCTTGTGCAACTCGTTGGTGTGGATCACTTGCAACATGGTGTTGCCGTGGGCCCGCACCTCGAATTCCTTGGTGAATGCTATGGCCTGGAGCAGTTCGTCCTCTTGCAACCTGGTATTTCATGGGGAACAGTGAGTGGGAGCGCAATGGCGATTTCTGTTGTTTGTGGGAGACAAGTCCGCAGCGGAAGTGTAAATTTAAGGGCGGGGAAGCGGCAAAGGAGTGCACGATCTCACTGTCGATGCAGTTGTGCACATCATGGGTTTTGGATCGTGGTTTTTCTTTATAAAAATTAAAATAAAATCAGCAGTTATGTTTTTAACAACCGTCGTATCTCCAGCAAGTCGTGGAGATGATTGTTGTCTTGCGTGGTTTGCTGTCAAATGTTAACTTTTAAAATTTATCTAGTGAGGCATGCAGGGGTAGTATGTAGAGGCACAAGTCTCTGACCAAGAGAAGCATGCTTGAAGTGGCCGGTTTAACTCTCAGACACACAGGCGTGGTACATTCATTGGGAGTGGCAATTGTTTTCCTCATACATTCGCTGGGAGGAGCAGTGTTGTGTTTCTTTAGGGGTAGTGTTGTGTGTCCGTGTTGCAATAGATGCTACCAGATGGACAGAAAGAACGAGAAGCAACGAGAGGCGTGGACATGCAGCTACAAGAAGCACTCATACAACAAGAGGCGCAACAAGAGGCACAGATACGATGCTACATGAGGCACGGAGATGAAGCTACGTGATTGCACGGACGTCAATTCGTGCTGTGGTGCGACATGAGGCATGGGCACGAACAAATAGCCATGCACTCAACTACATACGCAAAAAACAACATATGTGTTTCTGAGAAGCACCGGCCTCCGTGGTTTTACCGCAAGGTGGGATTCAACATTTATCCAGGGCATTCCGGGTTTTACAAGTGTAGGAAGAATCGTTTTTCACTTATATGTTCTGTAGCAGAGGCACGACTATTACTTGTGTGATAAAGGAATGTACGTCGAATGTACGTGACGTGAGGATTGACAATAGGCGTCCGTTACTGTTTTTCCGGAATGGTTTTTAGTTAAATTTGAGAGGCATGAATGTGTTGACGGAACAGACACGGTTATGTCTGAAATAGTTGCAAGGTCGTCCCTAAGGTGTCCTATATGCTTCACATTTACAAGCACGGTTGTCGTACTTGTCGAGGCACGGAGGTGTAGGATGGAGCCTATGCCTCTGCGATAGTCACGTCCCATATTAAGAAGGAAGCAAATCTTCATAGACTCGATACGTGGGAAGCTGGCTGTAAGGCACGGACGTGATTCTAAAGGAGGTACGGATGCAAAGGATCGTGATGCAAGCACGTGAAGGTGTGCCTCTGTTTTCAAGAAGCTTTCATTGGTACGTTTTCATTGCGGGGGCCATGGCCTATGAGTTCCATGTGTCTTCGAAGGCATTCGGCCTCATTAACGGACCTGAAGCCAATTTACGCACGGTCCCCATAGGAGTGGAGGCACAGAAGTGCCTCCGTGGGTGTTTTAAGTAGTTGGTGTTATTGACGGACAACCGTGCCTCTGTAGTGTTCTTCTTTGAGGGTCACGGGCGTAAGCAATGTTTTCCAAGGAGAATAAACACCTAACTACCTCTTTATTCAAAATGTTTTTCTAAAGTGTTGCATACGAACTATTTTTAATATTGTGTGTGCAATGGTTTGTTAGAATATTATGCACTGCTTTTAGTAGCATTTTGTAACTGTTGTCACGTTGTATCCACAAAGGTACTAGTGCATGTGCGTTACGCTAATCGTATAGCATCTGTATTGTGTTTATATTTTTCAGTTCACGCCAATATATTCTAATAATAGAAAACTCCAACATTGCATTGGAAATAAACTTGTTCAGAACATATGTAAACTGGAAGCAAACTACAAGGTTAAATGGGACACAAGCAAATCTAAATTTAGAACAAGCAAACATAGTCTTGAGAGAAAGCAAATCTAACGAGAAATCTAGAATGGCATGAGCAATCTTCCTGATACTTTTCTTGGCCGGGACCACCTGCTTCAGTAGTCGTAGTCGCCCCAGGACCTTGCGCGCTTCCTGGACTGCTCCTTCTCGAGTTTTGCCCGGCAGAGCCCTTCCTGGATAGTGGTGAGGCGGCTCCATATCTCGTACGTAGTCAATGGAGAAGCGAACAAACATGTACCTGGGGTCGGCGAGGAAGTTGTCGAACCTTGTGCAGTTCTTGTCGGCGGCGCTCAGTTGAAAGAGCAGCACCGGATGATCCTTGCCGACGGAGAGCTGGATGAGGGCTGGTTTCTGATCTTTGCCAACGTCGTTGGTGTACTCCACATCAACTCCGACGATCTTGTGGCGTTCGAATTCGAGGTGTCGCTCGTACTGCTCGATGATGGTGGCCGCCTTGTGCAACTCGTTGGTATGGATCACTTACAACTTGGTGTTGCCGTGGGCCTACACCTCAAATTCCTTGGTGAATCCCATGGCCTGGAGCAGTTCGTCCTCCTGCAACCTGGTATTTCATGGGGAACAGTGTGTGCGAGCGCAATGACGATTTCTATTGTTTTTGGAAGACAAGTCCGCAGCGAAAGTCCAAATTTAAGGGCGGGGAAGCGGCAAAGGAGTGCACGATCTCACTGTCGATGCGGTTGTGCACATCGTGGGTTCTGGATCGTGGTTTCATCTCCCTGACGGTGCGGTTGTGCACATCCTGGGTTTTTGATCATTGTTTTTTATAAAAAATTAAAATAAAATCAGCAGTTATGTTTTTAACAACCGTCGAATCTCCAGCAAGTCGGGGAGATGATCATTGTCTTGCGTAGTTTTCTGTAAAATATTAACGTTTACAATTTATCTCGTGCGCAAGTCTCTGACCAAGAGAAGCATGCTTGAAGTGGTTGGTTCATCTCTCAGACACATGGGCGTGATACATTCACTGGTCGTGGCAATTGTTTTCAGTGATACATTCAGTTTGCTGTCAAATGTTAACTTTTTGCACTCTCGTTGTATAAGTGTTGTGCTTTATCAGAGGCACTGTTGCGTGTCTGTGTTGCAACTGACGCTACAAGATGGGCAGAAAGAATGAGAAGCAATGAGGGGCGTGGACATGCAGCTGCAAGAAGCACTTATACAACAAGATGCGCAGCTAGAGGCACAGATACGGTGCTACGTGAGGCATGGAGATGAAGTTACGTGATTACACGGATCTCAATTCGTGCTATGGTGCTACGTGACGCACGGGCATGAACAAATAGCCGTGCACTCAACTACATGCGCAAAAAGCCACATATGTGTTTCTGGGAAGCACCGGTCTCCATGGTTTTACCGCAAGGTGGGATTCGACATTTATCCAAGGCATTCTGGGTTTTACAAGTGTAGCAAGAATCATTTTACACTTATATGTTATTCTGTGATGAAGGAATGAACGTCGAATGTACGTGACGTGAGGATTGACAATAGGCGTCCATTACTGTTTTCCGGAATGTTTTTCAATTAATTGTGAGAGGCATGAATGTGCTGACGGAACAAGCACGGTCATCTCTGAAATAGTTGCAAGTACGAGATGGGCAGAAACAATGGGAAGAAACGAGGGGCGTGGGCATGCAACTGTGAAACACACTTATACAACGAGAAGCACAACTAGAGGCACAAGTACGATGCTACGTGAGGCACGGACATGAAGCTATGTGATTGCATGGACGTCAATCAATGCCCGTGTTCTGTCAAGTGTTTTAAGTGACAGTTTGTAAAGGCATGGATGTTAAAAGTGACTAAGCCATAGGGTAAGGCACTAGGTTTTTAGAAGGTGTATGCTTGAGCTCATCGCAACAAACTACTTGGCATGACGATATTCTGCAGAGCACCATAGTGAAAATTATGTATATTACTGACGTGGGGAGCTAGCAACGTCACTAAACTATTCTGAAACATACTTCACCACAGCCATTCATTCTCCATTATTAGTCAGCGAATCCTTTTATTATTATCATAGATAAATAAAGTAACCCACGTAAGTGTTTCACCTTCTTTGACAGGAAATTTTCACCACCGTCCTCTTCGACATAATTATATGCTCAGTTACATACCACGACATAACTAAATAACAAAACTGGTGTGTACAGCCTGTTCAAAAAACAGACATAAATTACTGAACTAGGAAGTATAGCCACTGGCAATGCTCTATCAGGAAAGGTCGTTGATTATCATCCACAGCAATTTCATGTTTCCCAGTGTTGGCCACCACTTTTCAATTCTGACAAGGACAATTGAACCAACACTTAGCTGAGCTTCCCGGGCAAAATCTGAAAAACCTGTCACATCCATTCTGCCGTCGGTTTGTATGGAGTACGTTGTGCTCATGTCTATTGCATCATACATCTCTGTTAGGATGATTCCACCGTTTTGAGGTAGATATCCTAGGTTCATCTTTAGAAGCCTCACAATGGCAGACGGGATTCTCTGCAGATTGTACCGATATTACTAGATAAAATCAATGTACAAGGACATAAAACATCGAAAATAGAAAACAAAACCATGACAGTGGATCAAAACAAATATTCAATGACTAACCAGGCGAACATTTATGACATTGGTGACGTTTAGACGCTGCACAAATGGTATGGTGGGGAAGTCGTCAGACTCAAACACACAATATATCATCTGTCCAAATTCTCTGTATGAGAGGTTTACGCCTCGACCAAACATTGTTTTCCCAATGTACTCCCTTTCCGAGTCATTTAGAAAATCAAGAGCTGCATGGAAAAAAAAACTCATTTTCAAACAAATTTGTTTAAACAGATGGACTCGGTATTTAAGTTTAAAAGGAATGGTTAAATTCAATGCATCTGATCAAGTTGGGATGATAATCAACAGAATTGCATAAAACGTTTTTGAAATAACTTTGACTATAAGTATGACATTCATTTAGTGGACAGGGTAGGAGCACCAAAGTATGTTGATAAAAGTAGTTGATAAAACAGGATGGAAGTTGGTGCACTTACCTAGTGATGGTTTGGGAAGGGGCCTGTGACCTCCTCGAGAATCACTGAGTTTCATATCTATCTCAATGGACAGACTCCCAGTATCTAGGTTTATGATGACTAGATCTCGATAATGAAGATGTAGTCACTAATTAACTTTTCCCAGCCAGGTCCATGAATTTTTGACCGGTTAGGTTCATCGGTGATGCAGACCTCATATGACAGATCCTCGTTGGTGACCAGTACTGGATTCCTTTGCTTTCCTTCTTCTTGAAATGCTTGCTCTTTCCACTTATAGATTGAAGAAGTGACTTGCTGCCTGCAATAGCATGGCACATACTGCGCAAGGAAAAAAAATCAAACCGGCAAGAAGGAATCCTTGAATACCGACATGTATAACCAAGACAGATAGTGCTTATCATATATGTACCAATTGTTTTCGATAGGTTGCTATTTGATATAACAAGGTACATCAAAAATTGAAAACATATCATTAAATGCTTAAATGTAGGCATTCCATTCCAACAATATGGTAGAAACTTCTATTTCCTCGATCAGAAAGATACACTAGTAAGATGCACTGTTATCGCGCTGCGAACAATATGGTAGTAGGTGATGGGTAGCATGGGGTGGCAAACATTTCTCCTTACCAGGCATGTCTTGAAGCATCGAGGAAGTTGCACTGTTATCGCGCTAAGAAGAACGCCTGACTCCAATCCAGGGCAGCCGAAGTTGGTACATATATCACAGCACATGGTTTCCCATGGAATACGTTGCAAAACAACGGTTATATGAAATTCTCAACACAAGGAAAATTTTATTATCTTGAAAAACTATTCGTCTAAACCGGAACTTTTACATAAATAATATTTCACAAGCAATTTCCTAAAAAGACATGTGCACAGCTTTTGATTAGAAGGTGAACAGTAGATATGGGATATGTAATAACAGAGGAAATATGAATTTAATTAAATTAGTATTTTATTTTCCAAAAATGGTTGCTTAATTCATCACAATTCAGTATTGACTATTTTTAGAGCAGTTCACAATCTTGGTTGTCAATGTCAATCAGTGAATGGATTTCTGCTTCTTGGTTTTAAAAGCAGATTTAGCAAATGTATATTTCAAGACAAGAGAGGCAAAGAGGAGAAACAATAGTCTATCAACAGACGGCTCAAAGGAGTGTTTGTAACATTAAAGTTATATGTAAATTCGTCAAAGCCACACACAGCAACAACGTCATCCGCAACCATACGCCACCGTTGCCGACGCCCAACCACCGGAACATGTGTGGCTAGGTGGTATTTGAAACGGATGATCCATCAACGTTAACCTTGCCTCCAGCGTACAGGACCCGAAATGCTATCATCAAGCACAGACGCCGACTCCTAGTCAACAACACCCCAAATGCCGATCTCCAGCACACTGTGGCCGGTTAAGCAATAGAGCTCAATGTCTGGCCACTCCCTTGGACTTCCGGCCACCGCGTTGTTTGCAAGACCTAACGGGCTTCAATTTAAACTACCAACCTCCCTCGATGAAGTTCATCGCTCACCTGGGACTTGGACGCCGCAGGTCGCTACAGCTGTAGCATTCTCAAGCACAAACGCCGACTCCCAATCAACCCCACCCCTAAGAGGCACGGGTCATGTACAGGTTCGGCCTCGTACTGCGCGGATTTGGTTTAGATCACAACGATTTTCCATGCAATTACTAGCATTACAGCATAGATGCGTCGCTTTCAAACACGGAGAGACGAAACCAACAGAGAGGAAAATGGACCGCAGCAAAAAATTCACACAGAAATTAAGAGAAAATGGACTAACCCTAGATCTAGAGGGAGAATCGAGAGAGAAGAGACGATGAACTCTACAGCGGGTGAGTGGGAGGGGGTAGTCTGGGTTGGCACAAAACAGAACAGACACTTATAATACGCGCCTGCTCACTGACATGGGGCTACTGTACAACGGCAAAACAAGACTATTGGCTTATTATGAGCATGGAGGCACGCACGGACGGCACCAACACGCACGGACTTACATGCAAATAAGGCACGTCCATGACGCACGACCATGCTTCTGTTTTCCGAAGTATTTTTCTCTAGCACGGTCTCTCGAAGGGACAGGGACGTGAAGCCACGGTGCGCATCGTCATGTAAGGATAAGAATGAGACGCACGGAAAGGCCTTTGTATTCTAAATGTTCTAAGTGACGTGTTCATTGACACACGCGCGGTCTTTAAATAGATGGCGCACGGTTGTACATGCGCACGACGCATAGACGTCTTTTGTGTTCTCCTAGTTGTTTTTGCATGACACAACCACTCCGAGGGACAGGGTAGTGAAGCTACGGTGCGCACAGTTCTCCAAGGAGGAAATGCACTGAAGTGCCTCTGTTCTCGCAACATTTTAAGCTGCTTGTTCACTGAGAGAGGCACGACTATATGTTCGAATGGTGCAAGACCGTGCTAGTGTTTTCCGAATTGTTAATTTCTGGCACGACCTCTCGGAGGAACACGGTGCCTGCAATTAAAAGGGGCACGTAATCTTTTACTTTGACGAATTCTTCGGATGCATGAGTTTTGTTCAATATGATAACGACAATGGGAACCCAGCATCTAAAAAGTGATTGGAGGTTCGTTGCTGACATTAAGTCATTATCACAACATTCCAAATGTTTTCAATGACGCGTTCGCACAGATGTATGATTTTCACAACCTCTCGATGCCGGTTGGTTTCCTGTGGGGTGCACGGACGTCCTTCGGAGAGGCGCAGTTGCAGGTTTGCAGTCGACGCATGTTGCTTTTAAAAGACATAATTTCATGGCAAATAACTAAGATAAACAAGAGGATACTAGTTTGATTTTTGAGCATCTCTGCGAGCTGATTTCTTTTATCATTAGGTCCAGAAATATATGATCGATATTGAAAACAGAAAGCATAAACGTTTATATCCCTAATTTTAAAAATATGAGTTTACTGCCTCAAAAAAAAGCTTACAGACAGTACGGTGCAAAATGAGTGAGAATCGTTTGACCATGTTTACACAATGCACTCATTCAATATAGCAAGTACATCTCTCCAGACCTGTTTTCAGCATTCACAGTTGAATGGATCTGGCAAATCTAGATATTCAACACCTGTGTTTTTTAAATCCATGTGCATATGCTTGCAAGTTGTTAATTTAAGCTTGGCACAATTAGAAGCGCTTTTGTCCATCTGAAGTGCCTCTTCTTGCCGTTTGTAAAATTCACGAGTGAAATCTCTGCGCAGGCCAAACTTAAGCCTGATTGTCAGTAGCATCCTAGCATTGAGAATAAAGAATGTCACAAATGCAGTGTTTGCATCTGTGATTTCATAGTCTTCCAGCGTTAATGTCCTCAAACAAATGTCGTGATTATTGAGAAACACCAACTGCTTTTGGTGACATTCATTTGTTATAGCTCTTTGATCCCATCCTCCCCCCTAAACACACATGAAGAGCAAACTGAGCAGTTAGTGCCAGTATATTATGTATATTGTGCGTGGGCTTTCAACGTGTGTGAAATCATCACCTCGATAAACAAGTTTTGCAAGCATTGAAAGCATCGCAACAAGTCAACAATCTCATCCAGATTAAAGCATGTCTGTGAGATAAACAAGGTCTTGACAGAATCTAGCACCGCGTGTAGGCTACTTATGCAGAGACCCTTCATTGAGCACATAACGAGGTATTATTAGCTCGTGGATGTGAATCTCAAGTGCTTTTGAATAACGCAGATCAAAGTAACATGCAGAGGCAGTACCTGAATAACTATAGAACCAATGAATATATTTGTTTCGTTGGGAAATTCAGAAATTTTTCCCAGTGTGTCCAACATAGGTGCGGACACAACTGTTATTTGTAGTTGTGCATCTACAATGTAGCAGTCTCCGGAGGCAAGGCGCATCCTCAATGATCAGTTTTCCTCCGTCGGAACGAATGCCAATGCTTACAAGCCTAGCTGAGTTTATTCGGAGACAGCTGGATTTCTTGTTGCAAACAAGCAGCAGGCACTGCAGGGCAGGGCAACCATGGTGGATGAACTTCCGCAAGGAGATATCCGATATATAAACCTCCACTAGCGAAAGTCTCCTGAGCAGTGGGAGGCAAAGCATTTCTACTAGATTGTCTTCTAGTTTGCACATGGTGAAGGTGACGATGTGGAGAGACGAGCGAAATCTAGAGATGGATGCCGCTGGCGACGGCATAGAAGAAGGGATTCTGCCTGCTGATGGCCTTGTATAGAAGAAATTTGGGAATATATGATAGAACTCTAAAACCTGGAGTTGGTCCAGATTCCGAGACAGGAATAACTCATGGACGCCACAAGGTTGGCGCTGGAGGTAGCTTGTCGCGATGCAGAGGCGGAGAATCGGGCCCTCGTGATCGGAGAGGACAGATACAGGAAGACTGAAGCCATCGGCGACAGATTCTCCACGACAGTTGCAACTAAGATGTCGGCATTGAGTTCCGAGGTATGTTTCCTGGATGATTTGCTTGCCCGGGAGAACAGATTTTTTCCAGAGATCTTGTAGAACGAGTATCAAGGATCACACGGAAGTCGATGTCGAGTGGTGCGGTGCACCATATGCGGCTCCACTGAGATGCGAGCTCTTGTGTGTGCATGCCTTCCTTTATGGGCACACGAGAGATGATCTCACCGAGGATGGCGTCCGGGAGATTGCTAATGCGGTCCAGACCAGACTCAACATGGTTCTCTAATCCAGTGGGCGGGCCACGGTCGCTCCTCTTAACGAGCTTAGAGGGCACGGGTACAGCCGCGAATCTCATCTTCTTGTTGCTAGAGGCAAGCTTCCTCATCTCCATTGCCGAGCTCGTGCCGCCTCCATTGCAGCTCCCTGTGCGGTGGATCTGGGAAGAGGGCTAGGGTTTTACGATTCACAAAGACGACAATATATATACGTACCTAATCTATAAGATTTCGACAGACGTGGTGGAATAATCACGGCTTCGACAGACGTGCGTCTGGACGAGGCACGGCTATCAATCGTCCGAATACAAGAGAAGTTTGGTGGCAGAGCCAAGGTTCGGCATACTCAGTTAAGGACGCAGGTTGTGCGGTCTGTAGAGACACGGTGGTGTGGAGCCACGACACGGTGGCAAGTGTCATGTGAGGCACGTGCGTGCAGGCGCTGGAGGCACCTAATTGCAGTCTGTGTAGGCACCGACCCCAGTAAAGACTCTACAGACATAGGTATCAACTCCCTGGATGCACAAAAGTGTGGTGGCAGAGGCATGGCTGCGAACTCTCAGTTGAAAAGACACGGTTTTGGAGTCTCTGGATCCACGTCCCATGTGTCTTCAGGGGAACGTAAAAGCCACGGCTCGTGGCACGTGAGGCAGAAGGCTGCAGGCTCCGGAGGCACCGAAGTCTAGCCTCTATAGGCACGTACGATTGTCAACCATGTGGATGCACAAAATTATGGTGGCAGAGGCATGGATCTGAATATCCGGCTATGGAGGCACGGGTGTGTATTCTCTGTAGCCACAACGGTCACGACAAGTGTCATGTGAGGCACGTGTATTGAAACACCGGAGGCACAGAAATGAAGCCTCTTAGGCACGAGTGTCAACCGACATGGATATACAAAACTGTGGTAAGAATGCTCTGCTCGAGAGACACCGTTGTGAGCTCTCTGGACCTGCGGGCGTCTGGTTCCACGGGCACCTAACAGTCACGGCTTATGCGACATGAGGCACATAGATGCAGGCGTCGGAGGCACTGTTGGGGAGCCACTACATGCACGGGCGTGGCGTTTCTCCACGCCTGGCTCAGCATAAATCCTCTCTAGGTGCAGAAAAGTGTGCACAGAAGGTGCGGAAGTCAGTAACCTTCTCTGGGTCGGCATACTCAGTTAAAGAGCCACAATACGGTGGCAAGTGTCATGTGAGGCACGTGCGTGTAGGCGCTGGAGGCACCTAATTTCAATCTGTGCAGGCACCGACCCCATTGAAGCCTCTACAGACATAGGTATCAACTCCCTGGATGCATAAAAGTGTGGTGGCAGAGGCATGGCTGCGAGCTCTCAGTTGAAAAGACACGGTTGTGTAGTCTGTGGATCCACGTCCTGTGTATCTCCAGGGGAACGTAAAAGCCACGGCTCGTGGCACGCGAGGCACAAGGGTGCAGGCTCCAAAGGCACCGAAGTCTAGCCTCTACAGGCACGTACGATTGTCAACCATGTGGATGCACAAAATTATGGTGGCAGAGGCATGGATCCGAATACTCGGCTGTGGAGGCACGGGTGTGTATTCTCTGCAACCACAATGGTCATGGCAAGTGTCATGTGTGGCACGTGTATTGAAACACCGGAGGCACGGAAATGAAGCCTCTTAGGCACGAGTGTTAACCAAAATGGATATAAAAAATTGTGCTAAGAATGCTCTGCTCGAGAGACACCGTTGTGAGCTCTCTGGACCTGCGGGCGTCTGGTTCCACGGGCACCTAACAGTCACAGCTTATGTGACGTGAGGCACGTAGATGCAGGCGTCGGAGGCACTGTTGGGGAGCCACTACACGCACGGGCTTGGCGTTTCTCCAGGCATGGCTTAGCATAAACCCTCTCTGGGTGCAGAAAAGTGTGCGTAAAAGGTGCCGAAGTCAGTAACCTTCTCTGGGTCAGCATACTCAGTTAAAGAGCCACGACACGGTGGCAAGTGTCATGTGAGGCACGTGCGTGCAGGCGCTGGGGACACCTAATTGCAGTCTCTGCACGCACCAACCCCATTGAAGCCTCTACAGTCATAGGTATGAACTCCCTGCATGCACAAAAGTGTGGTGGCAGAGGCATGGCTGCGAACTCTCAGTTGAAGAGACACGGTTGTGGAGTTTGTGGATCCATGTCCCGTGGGTCTCCAGGGGAACGTAAAAGCCACGGGTCGTGGCACGTGAGGCACAAGGGTGCAGGCTCCGGAGGCACCGAAGTCTAGCCTCTACAGGCATGTACGATTGTCAACCCTTTGAATGCATAAAATGACGATGGCAGAGGCATGGATCCGAATAATCAGTTCCGGAGGCACGGGCGTGTATTCTCTGCAACCACAACGGTCACGGCAAGTGTCATGTGAGGCACGTGTATTGAAACACTAGAGGCACGGTAATGAAGCCTCTTAGGCACGAGTGTGAACCCAACGGTCACGGCTTATGTGACGTGAGGCACGTAGATGCAGGCGGGCGCCGGAGGCACAGTTGGGGAGCCACTACACGCACGGTCGTGGTGTTTCTCCAGGCCTGGCTCAGCATAAACCCTCTTTGGGTGCAGAAAAGTGTGTGTAGAAGGCGCCGAAGTAAGGCCTCTACATGTACGTGTACCAACCTTCTTCGTACTCAGTTAGAAAATCACGATTGTGAAGTTTCTAGAGAAAGTCAGAATTCAAGACGAAGAACAGCCATCATGTCACGAGACACATGGTTTTATTGGCCTACGAATCATGGACTTGCTTCGGTATTGGAAAGGTTCCTACCGACGAGTTCATTATCAGTGGGAACATGGTATTGTACTAACAAAGAGTCAGTGTCGTGCCGGTAAAATACTCAGAATCTTTCCGCTGAAACATTCAATGTGCTTGAAGGCATGGACGTTTGCACAGTCACAACACTTTCATTTGCACAGTCACAACATTTTCTGGTCAAGGATTGTTATGGCAAGCTTACATGCGGTACAAAATAATACAAGGGTTGTCTATTCGTGTTTAGACAAAACGCACGTTCAAAAGGGCGCAACAACATGTAAACCTGCAACCTTGAACAACTTACTCCAGCTTTGTGTTCAGTAGTCACAGCTGAATGGGTCCGTCAAATCTAGGTATTCAACACGCTTGAGTTTTAAATAAAAGAACCGGTGCTTGCATGCTCCTGACAATATAAGGCAAGCACGTTCAGAAGCCTTTTTGTGCCACAGAAGATCCTTTTGATGCTTTTTGTAAAATTCTTCCGTGAAGTCTTGGTCGAAACGGTAGTTAAGCCTCATGGTCTCAAGCTTGCTTGCACTCAGAACAAAGAATCTCACAAATTCAATGTTTACCAAGCAGGGTTCATAGTCATCCAGCGTTACTGTCTTCAAACGAAAGTCATCTCGTTTGACAAACTATTGGTGCTTACGACGCCATGTATTTGTTTCTCCGCAACAGAGTCCCCCCTAGATGTACATGAAGAATGAAAATACTTAAGCTCTAAAAACAGAGATTCTATCGAAAGAGCATCCAGTGTAAAGTATTTATTGTTTTTTTGTACATACGGGTGTATGTAATACTAAAACATGTCTAGGCACGGGTGTATCAATTTATAGACGAATGTAAGACAAGCTTTTTAAGACATACAGTAGAAGTAGTACAGTATGCATGTTATGGGTTTTCAATGTGTGCGAGAATCATCACCTCGATAAACAAGTTCTCAAGGCTTCTAAAGCATTGCATCAGGGAAACGGCCACGTCCACTTCAAAACACACCTTGACGAGGAAAGTCTTGACCATTTGAAGCACTGTTGACAAACTGACTGCCTGCAAACCCTGTATGGTGCATGCACAATGATTTTAAGAATTGAACAAAAGGTTCTATTACATGAAATTTGTTTAATCGGACAAATGCAGCTGAAAACTAGGTACCTGCATAACTGTAGGGTTACGCGTGACCTTGGATCCAGAGAAAAAATCATGGAATTTGCCCACAGTCTCCCGTTTAGGTGCAGACCTGATAGTTATCTGCAAGTTGCTGCTGATAGTATCATTAAGAAACCGCTGAAGTGACGGGGCATCCTCTATAACAAGTTCGCCATGTCCACAGCGAATTCCAATTCTTACAAGGTTATGTGAGTTTATTCTTATGCAACGGCTTTCCATATTCCAAGTAAGCAGAAGGCACCGGAGTGCGGGGCAACTAGAGTGGATGGTGCTTTCAAGCGAGATGTCTGATATACCAACGTCCACAAGTGAAAGTCTCTTGAGCAGTGGTAGTTTAAGAGCCTGAATGTAACTGTCTGGTATTTGGCAAAGAGCAAAGGTGGCGGCGTGTAGGGAGGATGCAAAGCGAGAGAAGGACGTCGGTGCAAAAGGCGCGGATGATGGTTGTGTGAGTGGCCGTACGACACACTCTCTCATGAAATCTAGGAAGGTGTAATAGAACTCGAGCACCTGGAGATTGTTCAGTTTGGATGATTTCAGCCAAGCGTCGACGGCGAAGGGTCTGGACTGGAAGTAGCACGCTGGTATGCAAAGACGGTGAACTGCGCCCCCATGGGAGGAGAGGATGGCTTCCAGAAGGGTCGTATCGTTAGTGCCAGATTTGCGAGGGCACCGAGTTCCGAAGTGCCTTTCGCGGGCGAGCTCCCAGGTAGGAGGCGCCATAGAGATTTTCTCAATATGAACTGTTTCTAGAGGCTCAAAAAGACGAGCGGCAGGGATCTCACGACAGTCAAGATTTAGAGGAGCGGTGGGCCATAAAGGACGCCATCGACGAGCGAGGATGCGAGTACGTATGCTATCCCTGATGGGGAGACGAGAGATGACCTCACCTAGGATGACGTCCGGGAGATCGCTGATGCGGTCGGGACGAGTTTTTTTCCTGTGCTCCTCAGATCCGGTGGGCGGACCCTCATCGGTCCCCGCCGGTACCGCCAAACACCCAGCAGAATGCATTGTCGGTGGCACGAGCCTTGCCCTCTTGGTACGAGAAGCATCGGACTCCATCTAGGAGTGACAGGTGCGGTGGATCTGGAAAGACGGTTTGGAGGACAGAGGTGTTGGAAAACACCATTTATCAGAAAAAAGTAGTATTTTTTAAGTGATGCTGCTGTGAGAACAGTGACATCGGACAGTGGCAACAAGTCGGACTCCATGCCTCCAATTGATTCACGCACATGCCTCTCCGAGCAGCGTGTCACTACAAACATACTGTACACGAACGCACGATCGTAGCTCTTCTTTTTGACATGGGACGCATGACCGCAAGTTTTCTTCCTAATATGGCACCGTGCCTCCGCTTGCTCGACTAACGTGCTTATCCGAGGACACGACTCAGCTGAAATAATGACAACTGGGACGGACAACCGTACCCTCTTATACTACATGACCGTGCCTTCACTAACTTCACGGTTGTGCCTCTCTTACTGCACAAAGTCAGCTAAGTTAATCAAAGCACATAGGCATGACCATGAGTCTTCTTAACACAGGACTGAACCTGCACTAGGTTCAAGTGCCTCTCTAAGCAAATATGTCGAACCAAGAGACACACCCACAACAACAACAACAACAAGAATAACAACAACAGCGACAACAACCACATTTAGGATCGCATCTGCTTTCAGTACCATAGTCTGAATAAGAATTTCAACTAATAAGTTCTATTAGGTATGTACTATGAGGATTTCAACTGCACTCGTAGTTTAAAATAACACATGTACGATACTTAACTTAATACCATAGTAGTTCAAATTTATGTGGTCTAAAGACCGGTGATCACAAGTGAGAGTGAGTCCTCCCCGCACACAGTGTGCCACTCGATACTGATGAGTACAACGCAATCAATTGTCAGCCTGGCTGCATTTGCAAAACCAGAAATCCCGGTGACCGCCATCCTTCCATCTTTGTGTATACAATAGGTGCCAGGCAAATCAATGCTGCTGAAAATTTGAACAAGCCTGATGCTGCCCTTGAGAGGCAAATATCCAAGCTTCATCCTACGATCATTGGTAACAATAGCTGGGATTTTCTGTACAATAACAAATTATTATGGCATTAGATTACGAAGACACGCATGTTGACTGTGGTTTAGAGAAAGAAACAATGACGTACCAAACGGTCTGTGTGAACGTTGCTGAAACATAGACGGTGCACAAAGGTAATGGCAGGGATGTGTTTAGCATTTAGGACTAGTTTAATCATGCAAGCCATGTCGATATAGGAAAGTTTTATGCCCCGGGTGTAGATTGTCTCATCTATGTAGCTCCTTTCCGATAAACTGAGGCCTTCGAGGGCTAAATAAATACAACCATGTATTAGCCACCATGTGTGAAGCAATGAATAGAGCAGTTAAAACTAAAATAAATGAATATTGGCTTTTAAAAGGGAAATTACAGTTTTAAACTACATTGTGGGTACAAAGAAAGATTTAATACATTATATCACAGAGATTAAGCACATAGATATCAACGGCATGCCACAGTAAAATTATAATAGATAAATGTTAAACCAAAACAAATATTGATAAGTGATCAGAACGTACCAACGGAAGGTTTGGGAAACGCTTTGTGACCTCCTCGAGATTCACTCAACATCAAGTCAAACGGAAATAAGAAACCTTCTTCTTGCAAATCCAATTTTATAATATCACCATAAAATAGATCATAGTCACGCATCAACATTTCCCATCCCGGTCCATGAAACTTAGACCTGTGGTTGCAATCTGTAAACTTAATCTTGTAAGACAATTCCTTAGTAGTGCCGAACACAATGTCAAAATCTTCATCTTCAAAACCATCCTCAAAAGCTTCATCTTTCCATAAAGAGATCAAAGAAAGGACCTGGTTCCGGTAGTAGCATGGGACATACTGCATAAAAGTAAAATTAAGACAAAGGTAAATAAATGTTTTACTGATTTTCAGAAAAAATGCATGAAAGTGTTTTTTTCCTTGAAATTTCCTGGCTTTCAGGCACGGGCACATGCACCATCTATGACATTTAATTAAACCTATACAAAACAATTGAACTTCTAATTACATTACATCAAGGCCTATAAAATAAAAACAAGCATGCGCATTATATTTCGCTCCGAAGGAATACGTGTGGTTGCTGACTGCGGAATAAAGATAACTTACCAGGCATGACTCATAAGAACGAGGCAAAGACACAATCAAGAAAGATTGGGCAACATCAGATTCAACACCAGGACAGTTGAGGTTCCTGCAAACATCACATGCCATCTTTGTCTGTGAGATGTAACAATATGTAAGACTCAGGTTCATTAATTATTTAAAAAATTGTTTCAACACTCCGCTAATGGCACAAAGAATTAAAGGACCGTATATCACTGATACACGCTTGTTTCAATGAGTAACATAGAGCAGAACGAATGCTGCTACGGTGATATCCCTCGATGTTAGTGTCTCTGTAAAAAAATGAAAAAACATGCACAGACCTCCTCAAATCTACAAGATTGCA
This sequence comes from Aegilops umbellulata, assembly GCA_032464435.1. NCBI lineage: Eukaryota > Viridiplantae > Streptophyta > Magnoliopsida > Poales > Poaceae > Aegilops > Aegilops umbellulata. The sequence goes on along the minus strand of CP136056.1, from coordinate 471,788,780 downwards.
GCAAACTAACTGGAAAAAAAATCCACTGTTGCCCTCCAAGATTATTCCCCTATAGAACCTCTTAAAAGAGGTAGAATATTAACACAAAAACTAATATTAAAAGGGTAACATAAAACAAGAATCCATCTAAAAAAACACAGTGAGCAACGCGTAAATATTAAGCAGAGGGAAGAAAACTTACTGTATTTCAGAGCAAGTGGGCAAATCGTAGATCCATCTATGTGGACTGTAGAGTGAGGAAGACGAAGCAAGAAAGATAGAAGGAACCAGAGAAGAAGGGGAGCAGAAGAGCAGGTGACTCGGGAGAGAAGACGAACAAAACAATGTATTTATGGAGTAATTATGGAGAGGGAAGTAATTTTTGGTACTCGCTCGCCAAAGCTAAAACTAGTACTGACAATAGTAAATGGCTCCTGGCCATCCCAGCACAAAAAAAGGGGACGGGGGAGGTGGCTGGTGGTTGGTGGGTCTAGCGAGTAGGTGGAGTATTTGGTCGAGCCGGACCATGTCGAAGTCCTCTCGCTCTCTCACTGTATCTCTCCCCCTCTCTCTCCCCCCCTCTCTCTACCTCTCTCTCTCTCCTCTCGAATTCGACGCCGCCTACGGCATCGCATCTGCTCACATCCTCCGGGCCATGTGGACACAAAAGTTCGGACAAGAGGGGAGGAAGGAAGGATTGAACTTCCTTGAGCTGGATTTTGATTTCTATGTAGGTGATTTCCTGCTACATGCGGAGCGTTGAACTGGGGTTTGTTTTCCAAACAAAAGATCTGATCTATAAACATTCATGTGTCCTTGTAGGAGAACCCTGATACCATCCAGGACCATGATTTCTGTGGCAAAGAGCTCAACCGTCCTCTCTACTACGTTCTCCATGATACCAAGCCTCTCAGGTGTGTGGCTTTTGAAGGAAGTGACACGGGGAGGAGGTTCTACGGCTGTGCTGTGAAAGTTAGTCACTTTCAAAAATCTGAGCTACTTTCTTATTGAATCAAACTGTTTGTATATAGGACTTGTAGTCTTCCAAAGAAGACTTATTTCTTCTTGTGTTTTCCGGTTGATTGTAGAAAACATTGTGTAGTCCTTTTACTTTACATAAAAGGGTAAAGGACACTACTTATTTTACATCACTGAAAATAAAAAAAGTGATCTAGACACTCTCATGTTTGTTTACAAATGCGACTTCTTTTTGATGGTCAGTATATTCTTCAAAAACAAATCTCTAAATAACTTGACTATAGAGGTAGCTCCAGATTAATTCAAGCTGGCTTAAAAGAAACTAAGTACAATTATGAAATAACTCCGCGAACAGGGTGGGCGAAGTACCATAATTAGTGTTGTGGGTACCTAACCATTGACACGCCACGTTGCACAAACAGGGTTCATAGTTAGTTGAATGAGGTTATGAAGCAAGTATATGTGAACTTTATTATATTCCAGAGCTTGTGCAGCACTGTATTAATAGTCTCTGTTTATTTTGTTCCTTTTTGTTCACAGAGAGGCATGAACTGTGGAGTCATCAAATGGGTTGACCGCCCATGGCCTATCATTATGCAGAGGTGCCTAATTAAGCTCTGGGGGATGTTGCAAGCAAAGGATGAAGAGATAAGCAGGCTTAAAATGGATATTGAACAAGTGAACCTTAAGCTCGAGAATCTTGTTGCAGCTGTGGAAAGAAGTAATGTAACTACCATGAAGATTGACAGGCAGAAGAAGCAGATGGGTATCGTTGATAAAGATGTCAAGCGCATTCAGAGGTCTCTCACAAGTGCCATTCATAATCTTAAGGATGACAAGGGTGATATTAAGATGGACAGGGATTTTCTGAAGGAGGAGGTTTATAAGCTGAAGGAGAATAGAAGCAAGATGCAAAGCGTCATCTGTGATCTTTTGGGGCAAGGGTTTGCGAACACTGATGACCTCCTGATGATCAAGGCAATCCTCGAAGAATGATCATTAACAGTTGCCTTCTTTCGAAAGTTTGCAAGGGATACTCGTCTAGTATAAGTTTATGCTTGGACATGATTACTTGACTAAAGGCATGTATATCATTTTTTGCAATCTCTCAGAGGGTGTTGACGGTCTACGCACATCAAATATTGATCTCTTGAATATTTTATATTTCAAAGAAACGTGCTGCTAGCGAGGCGCATCCAGCAATATTTCGTCTTGCATCATTCAATGAGGCATGGGTTACTGTAATTTAGCAAGGCACATATGTTGCTTTGGCAGGCATGCGGAACCATGCCTCTGATAACCTGGCACTGACTTGTCAAAGGCACAGTCCTATGTGAGACAGAAGCACCGCACTAGCGCTGACACACATAAAATCTACAATCTACAGAGTCGTGCTTACTCCTCATGCAGACGCACATCTGTGCCTCCATGACTCAATAGTTTGTACTCAGACATAAACTTGTTCACGGACATGCTTTTACATGAAAGGCACGTACAGTCTGAGGTCGCTGATAGCACGGTTTGAGATTAAGCAGAGCCACGGCCATGTGCATGTACAGTGTGCCACCAAAGGAGGCAGTGCCGTCTGGTCACTGCAGACGCACTGGCTCTCATGCACTGGACGCACGTTCCTTGCAGAACATGCAAGGCAGTGCCTCTTCTCTTCCAAATGTTTTTGTTCCCTGGTCGACTACCGCACACGAATGTTTTTGTAGCATCGCGATAGTGACATAAACTATCAAATTTTCAGAACAGCGGGTGCATAGCACAAAAGCATTGTTATAACAAGCTTACAAAACGGTGCAAAAGGCGAATGGATTGTTTGGTCATGTTTAGACATAACACGGTCTCAGATTGGTGCAAGAACATCTAACTGTACTAGCTTGAGGAACTAACTTCAGCCCTGTGTCCAGCAGGCACAAGTAAATGGATCTTACAAATCCAGGCATTCAACACGCATGTGTTTCAAATCCAAGCACAGATGATTGCAGCATGCTGATAACTTGAGATGGGCGTGTTTGGAAGCTTTATTCTCCCACTGGAACAACTTCTGTTGCTGTTCGAAATTCTTGCGTGAAGTCTGAGGGAAAGCGAAACTTAATCCTCATGGTCTCTAGCTCCGTTGCGTTTAGAATAAAGAACCTCACAAACTCAATGTTCTTCCCGCTCTTTTCATAATCTTCCAGTGTTACTGTCTTTAAATGAATGATGTGTTGTCGGTGTCAAAACCGGCGGATCTCGGGTAGGGGGTCCCGATCTGTGCGTCAAGGTTGGATGGTAACAAGAGACAGGGGACACTTTGTTTTACCCAGGTTCGGGCCCTCTCGATGGAGGTAAAACCCTACTCCTGCTAGATTAATATTGATGATAAGGGTAATACAAGAGTAGATCTACCACGAGATCAAGGAGGCTAAACCCTAGAAGCTAGCCTATGGTATGATCGTGTATGACGATAGTTGTTGTATGTATGTTGTATCCTGTCCTACGGACTACGACCCTCCGGTTTATATAGACACCGGATAGGGTTAGGGTTACACAGAGTCGGTTACATGGGGAGGAGATCTTGAATATCCGCACGCCTAGCTTGCCTTCTACGCCAAGGAAAGAACCTTCCGGACACGGGACGGAGTCTTCGGTCTTGTATCTTCATAGCCCTGGAGTCCGGCGGGAGATATAGTCTGGCTATCCGAACACCCCCTAATCCAGGACTCCCTTAGTAGCCCCTGAACCTGGCTTCAATGACGAGTCCGGCGCGAGAATTGTCTTCGGCATTGCAGGGCGGGTTCCTCCTCCAAGTTCTTCAAGAAGACGAGTAACGCCAAAAATAGTGTCCGGTTCTGCAAAATAAGTTTCCACGTATTGCCATATAGAGAATAATGTTAACACAAATCTAATCTGCCGACGTATCTCGCGATGTATCATAACATCGCGGCCAAGCCTTCTGTATGGAGTATTTTACTGTTGCATCGCCGCACTTTTAACAAGGCGGTTTCCTTGGCACGTCTTATCGAAGCAGAGATCGTGCACCCCTTTTAGCGGGATTCTCATTAATACGGACGTGGGTAACCCAACCGTGCCGTTTACCATAGCGCTTGGGAGGCAAGCGAGTTTTATTAGGCAAGTGGGGACGCATAACCGTAGTCGACCCATATAAGGGGATAAGGATCCACCTTTTCACTTACGCCTTCTTCCTCCTCTGCCTATCCATTTTCCGCGCACTCGAGCTCCAGCGCACAAGCCCACTTCCCAGCTCCACCGTCGGAATGTACCCAAGCTCCAACGCCGGATTGTGTCCAGGCTCCATCGCCGGACTACATCCAGGCTCCAACGCCGGACTGTGTCCAGGCTCCAATGCCGGACTGTATCCAGGCTCCAACGCCGGACTATATCCAAGATGTCATATCACCTTGGTTCAAAAGAGTTGAAGGAGTTTAGCCGCTGAGACTCGAGTTGATTTGCAAAATCGGCCTGAGGATCAAGTCCTAGCTCGGCAGAATACTTCGGGACACTAAAAGCGGCGTGCTCAGTCCTCGAGACTCAGGTTGGGTGCGGCCGACCGACCTGAGGATCAAAATCTCCTCAGAAACTATATTGCACATAAAATTTTCTGCATTGGACAAGCAATGCAGTAGCCCCCGAGACACTGGTCGGGTGGTAACACCAGATCAGGGGATCGATGTGCCCCTTTAATATGTTTAAATAATAAGCCCAAAGCCCAGAAGCCCCCGAGCCTTAATGCGGGCACTTGTGGCCGAATGAAGGATCAATATCCATAATAAAATCACAAATTATGTGTAATGACTCTATGTATCCAAATACTTTACGTCATTAATGCTCGGATCCGTATTGTAGAAAACTTTGTTGACCGACCATCGGCTTCCACCTCCCCGGCCAGTAGCCGAGGAGTGTTTGTCTTACTTTATAACGCCTTTATGAGGGCAAAGATTGATGACAAACAAGGCAATCTGGCCATACGGTTTTATAAACAAAGGTACGCGGATAGATATGTTATATTACTGTTTAACAGAAGAAATGTCTTTCAAAGAAAATAGTCCCGCTATCGGTTCCTTTCTTTGAGTTGTCATGCTAAGCATGATCATAAAACCTCAGCTCCAATGTAAGAGCAAAATATTGAGGATTTAGTATGGGAGGCCAGTTACTAGCCCCCTGTAGTGTTCGGCGACAGTCGAGGTCAAGCCGTAAACACTTCGGCCATTGTTATGAATGGCCCGTCGTAGTCATCGGATCGCTGACCAGTTGACACTTATTGTGACAGTCAGTTTTCGGCTTTCTCCACTGAGGTGCTTGACCATGCGAGCTGGAAGCACAATCGCAGTGGTTCTCCCTTTGCACACCTAGCCGAACAAAGCGGAACGTAGGAGGAAAGCACAGGAGCCGGGCAACCCAAGTATTGACCGAAGACACAATTCGAAACCGATGCATATATTGCAATATCCGAGAATGTTTTTGCCGAATCTATAAAGGTGTCCGGCGTTGCACTGCGAGACTAATGCTGGAAAAGCACAAATAGTTTAAAAGTGCCAAAAAGCTTGGAAAATAAAGAAACGTCAGTAAAAACATGACGTCCGAACAATGTCACGTGTTCGGTGCCAATCCGAAAGTTGGTCTTAGAATAAAGAAGTGCTTCTGTCGTGCTTTGACATGATACATCCTATCTCAAGACTTCGAGCGGGTCAGCCTACGGCTTCAACCTCCTATCCCGAGGGCGGAGTACTTCTCATCGGGCCAGTTTAGCAAGCTAAACTCTAGCGGCTTTGAGAGAGAAATTAGGCTCCCCGGCAAGTGACCGCACACTTGTGTCAAAAAAAGGAGTGATAAATAATAATAAACTTTGCCACGACTAAGAAGAAGAACACTTATTATAAAACGGCTCATATAAAATTAAGAGCCCCCAAGTGACTTGGGTAAAAGAATGATTTCATGTACCGAAGTACTTATATCATATCTATGTTCAACCGAACTTTAAACGCGTCTTAACCGACCGTCGGCTTCTCCCTCTTCGGTCAAGGACCGAAAAGTGTTATGTACTCCATCTGTCGAGAATATCGACGGTATTTCCAATAACCAGGCAATCAGGTCATAAGGCTGTAACAGACAAAGCGCGCTCAGTGAACTTATGCTATATTACCGTGAAGTGTAAGAAGCATCTTCGAAGAAAATAGTACCCCCACCGATACCTTTCTTCGGTGCTCACTGTTATTATGAGGCTTGTGCAATAGATTTTTTGTACTCATGAGTTCCGTTGTGTAATCATATGCAACAGGGAAAGCTTCATAAAAGAAGCCCCCAAGTAAACGGGGTATTTGAATTTATGCGTCACAAACAAAGTATTCCTAGCAGGACTGTAAATTAGACAGCCTGTTAGATGGTATAGAGGAGGAATACAATCAGTCATGATGACTATGTAATTTAAAAATGACATATATAATGCCTTCTAGCTGGATTGTAGATCGTATGTCGTTGCCGACCTTTTCGCTTCGACCTCGGGACCAGACGGTCCGAAGTGTGTCCGAATACCATAATGGTTATATAAGAACCAAGGTATGCATGGAGACCAGGCGTAGGGGTCATTAGTGCTTTACCAGACAAGTGCCCAACTAGTTATGTTATATTACATGGTTAGTAAGAAACATCTTCCAGAGAGAATAGTTCCGTTAAGGGTTCCTTTCGCTGGGGTGGCGTGCCCTTAAGTGCACGTCCGGACTGCAAATGCAGGAAATCATCTGGGGGTATGTAAAAAATAAAAAGGATCATCTTTAGTTCACCGACCGAATATTCCCTTAAGAACGCTAGCTTTCGGCTTCACCCAGTCTGAGGTACACATCCGGCTTATCCGACAGTAACAATCGCAGAGGTGCTCCCTTTACCCCTAGCCGAACAATCGGGAACGTAGGGGTAAGCACAGGAGCCAGGCAACCCAGCTTGGCCAAAACTTAAGTCATATCGATGCATATAATGGTGAAGAAATGGTGCATGCGGAAGTCTGACGCATGCGTTGGGTGTGAAACCCATATAAAGAAGCTTCTGTTAAAGAAGCCCCCAGGTATAAGGAGCGCGGGTAGCGCGTCGAGTGTGTGTGAACAAAGTTTGGACAAGATTTTTTTTACAAGCAACTTTTTTTTCAAAAAAGTATAACGCTTGATCGAACCGAACACAAGTTAGAAATTAAAGCTTTGAGCATGAAAGCGACTTAGCTGGTTGATGTGTTCGCAGTCCAAGCTTGATGCGGGACAAGGTTCTATCCCCCAAGCTGGTCCCGAGGTGGCGGAGCGAAGAGCTCGACACGCCGAAGTGGTGATATAGCACGGTCGATGCAGACCGGCAGGGTGACGCCGAAGTCCCCGGATCATTTTTCTATGCACAAAAAATAGTGCGAACGAGAGATAATGGTAATAATGGTGAATAAAAAATCGTTGCATAATGAATAAATTATGCAAAGTGAGTAATAAAAGAAATATGGCCTGGCGCCAAAGTCGATGTCGATGCAGGGCGTCGGCGTGATGCGGTAAAGGCGTAGCAAAGTCTGGATTCACAGGTCGGTCCGAGCTCCGGATGCGGCATTCGCCGGACTATGTACGGAGACTGACCGGACCACCATGCGACCGTCGTTAATGCGGCCACCGGAGTAGGTTGATGAAGAGATGATGAAGCCTCCGTTCCAACCGAGATGTTGAAGCTGGTCGGCGTGATGGACACCGGTTCGGAGGAGCAATAGTGCGACCCTGCCGATGCAGGTCGTGACGTGGTAGATGCCGGCTTGATGAAGTGACCGTGAGGTGATGCCGGTATGCCCGCTCCGTGTAATCCGTGGGGCGGCGATGTTGGTGATGATTTGTCCTTCGCGATGCCGGACTCTTGTTCGGCTTGCCGAGATGATGATCCGAAGAAGTTGGGCTCGGCGCCATAAAGTGACGACGCGTCTAGCGCAGGTCGACAGCCGTGGAGCAATATTGCCGGACTGGTTTGACACCAGCATGATGTCAAAGATCATGTTCAAAAGATCTTAAAGTTAGCGGGATGTGTTTGGGAACAAAACACAATAACCCATACAAAACTTCCTTCAAAAGGGAAGTCCGAAATCCCGTTCATAGAAAAGATGAACTCGGGTCGGATTCGTTTTCGCGCGGAAAACAGATCCGAAAAGTGATGCACTAATCGTAAGGTTCCCGGAGTTTGGACGGTCGGATCGAGCTGAAATTTTGAGAGGTGGTAGATACAGTAATTCCGCAGCCGATCAACGGTTGGATCTTCCAAAGGACGTCCGATCTAGAAGCTGGACACCACGCCCTAAACTCGTCCAGATTCCCGTCCAGATTTGACAGGGCTCCGGTATATCGCGGATTGCCAGAGATTCCTCCATCGGAACTCGACGAAATTTTCCAGGGTTGTTGTAGACTCAATTCCGCACAATTCCACCAAAGCGATCGTCAAAGCGATACTCGAGGAGGTGGTGGCGGCAGATACGAGTTCGCTGTCCAGAAAACAGCACGGTCGCTTGAGGGCAATGTTGATGTTGAGCCCCCGAGCTCCATGGATGATTCCTCCGTGATCTTGATAGAGATCGGAGTTAATGTCTAATGAAGGCCCTCGTCCGAACATGGCGATCCGAACACGGGGTGCAATTCTTGGTCGAACCGAGGTGACCAGTCGAGCTGGTGACGAAGATGTCGAAGTCGCAGTTGAACTGCAGGCGAGCCATCGATCCTTTTGTCGATCACACAGCGGAACTCTCAATGAAAGCACCAATGTCGGTGTCAAAACCGGCGGATCTCGGGTAGGGGGTCCCGATCTGTGCGTCAAGGTTGGATGGTAACAGGAGACAGGGACACTTTGTTTTACCCAGGTTCGGGCCCTCTCGATGGAGGTAAAACCCTACTCCTGCTAGATTAATATGGATGAAAAGGGTAATACAAGAGTAGATCTACCACGAGATCAAGGAGGCTAAACCCTAGAAGCTAGCCTATGGTATGATCGTGTATGACGATAGTTGTTGTATGTATGTTGTATCCTGTCCTACGGACTACGACCCTCCGGTTTATATAGACACCGGATAGGGTTAGGGTTACACAGAGTCGGTTACATGGGGAGGAGATCTTGAATATCCGCACGCCTAGCTTGCCTTCTACGCCAAGGAAAGAACCTTCCGGACAAGGGACGGAGTCTTCGGTCTTGTATCTTCATAGCCCTGGAGTCCGGCGGGAGATATAGTCCGGCTATCCGAACACCCCCTAATCCAGGACTCCCTCATGTGTTCTTTGAGAAACTCGCGGTTCTTGCGACGCCAAATATTTCTTGCACCATCAGGAACGTTTCCTCCCTGAAAATGCATAAAGGTTGAAAGATACTTGTCGAGGGGATGAACCCCGGGCAGGAAACGGAACCCGGATCCTCTTCAAAAACAACGGGGCCCGCATCGCTCCACAATCGGGCACGCACTTGGCCGGGTCGCTCGACCTGGCAGGGCCCGCAACCCGGCCAAACTCTCCTACACGGCAAGGTATGTCAAACCGGCCACAACAACTGGCGCAAGGCAACTCGACCCGACGCGACCAAGGCTTCCACGGTAAGCCGGCACCACCCGTGGCGTCCACGGCAACCCAGCCACGGGTCAGCACCCGTCCCATCCAGGACGTATGATGGGACGAGACCTAGCCACCGATGACCAAGGAAACAGTGTTTCCACCATGTATGTGGTCAGCCGGGGCATGGCAACAGTGCCCCTCACCTACCTGCTGACCAAGGCTGGCATGGCTACAGTGCTCCCACCCTCACCACTGATGACAGCAAGCGGCGGCTTGACGGAGAGCACTGTACACGACTCGACTCGGCCATGCCCTGACGATCGGCAAGATAGCGCACAGTCCCCCTAGGCACGCGGGGCCCGCGCCTAGGGGAACCGGCGAACCACAAGCCCAGAAGCGGGACCCAGCTCGGAGTCTCGGGCACCGACAATACGGACCCACCGACTCGCATATTACCATTGTAACCTTGGGTGGGTTGATCTATAAAACCCCCCAGGAACCCACGCCACAGGGGCATCGCAGCATCGCATCAGCATCATCATATAACACACATAGACGAAAGGCAAGAAGCAGAAGCATAGGACTAGCAACCCAACCGTAGTACCGGAGAGAAGGAGCGGCCCAAGCCTTGGCCAGCTTTCTTCCTCCTCCATACAGCTCCAGGAGCAACGTTGTACTATCAATCATCCAACCAAACTCGGCAGGACTAGGGGTGTTATCTCTCCGGAGAGCCCCGAACCTGGGTATGTCCGGCGTCCCGTGCCCGCGCATGCCAACCTTGCCTCTAGAGCCCACCAGCGCCCTCGAGCCTCCTCCTCTCTTTAGCCATCCCTTGGCATTTGTCGTGCACCCACCACGACAGTTGGCGCCCATCGTGGGGCAGCTCGAGGAGCTGGCTGGGAGCATGCTTCAGACGGGGCCCTTCTCCTACACCGACGAGTCCGTCGCGCTGGCGGACGACGTCGTCGGCGCGCTCGCTGCCTCCTTCGCCGCGCTCCGCATCTCCAATGCGCTCGCGGCCGACGAGTACCCCAGCGAGGTGCTCAGCTACTCTGACTCTCCCCTTTCCCTCGGCGATAGCATTGCCGTCGGGGGGATGGACGTCCATGTGGAGGTTTACGCCACGGGCGATGGCGCCTCTTCCTCGTCGAGCAAAACGAGGAAGGCCGTGGAGGCCAGGGCCATCGCGGAAAGGACCGAGCCATCCGACCCGCTGCACGCTGCGATGCATAGCCTCCGCATCCCCATCGGCACCGACTTCGACGCCACCAACGTCGCCGAAGCCCAAACCAACTCGAGGATAGGCGCCAGCAGATGCTGGACCTATCCGAGATGCTGGCCGCCACTAGGTGCCGCCTGGAAGCCGCTCAGATGGAGCACGACACCGCTCACGGAGTTACGCCCGCCACGGCCGAGCCAAGCCGGGTCGCCGACGCATGCGCCCGGGAAGGAGCGATCGGCTGAGCCTTCGGCGCTGTCCGGACCGTCTACGAAACCCCAGTGAAGAACATGCGCGCTGCGGAGGCAGCCACGGTCGGCCTCGACCAACTCGCAGGCGAGGAGCTCAAGGAGCGCATCGGGCAGATGCGCGAGCTCCTCCACGCTGCCAACACCCAGCAGGATCGCGTCAACCAGCTCGCCAAGCCGGCGGGATCCGGCTCCGCCCGTCTTGGCGGACCGGCGAACTTCTGCACACGGCTTACTTGCCACCCGACGAGGGGCACTCGGCCGAGACCGGACTCGACGCAACCCAGCCGCCACCGCCGCCGAAGCTATGGGCAACGAGCCTGCCCCAGAGACCCAGTGCAGACCCGGCCAGCTTGGCCGGCGTCCGGCTCCAACCGACAGGGCCCCTCGGGGCCTGGCCGCCAGCCGACTCGGCCCACGCGCCATCGACCACACCGACACGCGCCACCGCCTCGATCAGCTCGCTCGCTCCCTGGAGGTGGAGGAGAGCGGCGCCATCGGGCCGGCGTGCTTCGGCCCATGCATCCGGCAGGAGCCCTTTCCGAAAGGGTTCATGCTCCCCCGTGACACCCCCAAGTACAATGGGACCATGAAGCCAGAAGACTGGCTCACCGACTACACCACGACCATTGGCATCACCGGTGCCAATCGTCACCTAGCCGTGCGCTATGCACCGCTCATGTTCCAGGGTCGGCCCGCACGTGGTTGAACAATCTGCCGATGGGCAGCATCAGCGAGTGGGTCGATTTCGAGGAGGCCTTTGTCCACAACTTCACGGGGACCTACATGCGACCCGGTCGCCCTAGCCAGCTCGCCATGTGCGTGCAGGGGACGACGGAGACGGGTCGCGAGTACCTCGCATGCTGGACCGAGCTCCAAAATAGCTGCGAGGGTGTCCATGAAGTCCAGGTGATCCAGTACTTCGTCAGCGGGTGCCGAGACGACACCCTCCTCAAGCACAAGCCCTTACGCTCCGAGCCGGCCACCATGGCCGCGCTCATGGTGACGGCGGACAAGTACGCCAACGCCGATTCCGCCATGAAGATCCAGGTGGCGCTGGACGAGGTCAGCAAATCAAAGCCGGTTCCACCTCCGAAGCCGACCGGCGAAAGCAGCCAGCAGCAGCATCACCAGAACAACAAGCGCAAGGCCGACCAGCCGGCGCAGCGTCAGGACAACCAGCTCGTCGTGACCGCTAAGCCTGTGGCGGACCCGACAGCGAAGCGCCGGCAGACCGGCAAGATGGCATGGCAGCCCGCCATGAGCTTCGAAGAGATGCTCGACGCCCCATGCAAGCACCACAACGGCGCAAGGCCCTCCATGCACATGCTTCGATAGTGCGCCATCACCAAGCGCATCACGAGGGGAGACGTTCCGCCTCCTCCGACTCCGGCTCCAGCTCCAGGCGCAGGGCAGCCGCCTCCCGCCAGCGGCGCGATGCGGAACGATGCCTACCCGGACCAGAACGCGGCCTACGTCGTCTTCACCAGCCTCGAGGACGACAAACGCAGCAAGCGCTTTCTTCGGCAGGAGGTGAACACCATCGTCTCGGCCAAGCCGGATTTCATGCATTGGTCGGATCGCCCGATCACCTAGACCCGTGAGGATCATCCGACGGTCATGCGAAGTCCAGGTGGATACGCCCTCGTCCTCAACCCCAGCATCGTCGCGCGGCACACATGCAAGGTCTCTCTAGTCCTCATTGATGGCGGCAGCAGCATCAACATCCTCTACCGCGACATGATGACCAAGCTCGGCCTCAAGGCCGAGGACTTGGAGCCGACCCGAACAGTATTCCACGACATCATGCCCGGCCTTTCCTGTTCGCCCATTGGTTGGGTCCGGCTTGATGTCCTGTTCGGCGACAGCAGCCACTTCCGGCGCGAGCCAATCTGGTTCGAGGTGGTGGACCTGTCCAGCGCATATCATGCTTTGCTAGGCCGGCCTGCGCTCGCCAAGTTCATGGCGGTTCCCCACTACGCGTACCTGAAGATGAAGATGCCGGGTCCCAAGGGCCTCATTACCATCACCGGCGACTACCGCAAGTCTCTGGAGTGCACCCAAGACGGCGCCAAGCTGGCCGAGTCGCTGGTCATTGCCGAGGAGCAGCGCCAGCTCGACCGGATCGTCGCCCTGGCAGGCGAGGCCTCCGATGCATCGATCCCGACCTCGGACCCGGCCGACGAGGCTGCCTTCAAGCCCTCCAAGGAGACCAAGAAAGTGAAGCTCAACCCTGAAGACCCAAGCTGCAACAAGTACGTTGTCGTAGGCGACCGCCTCGACAGCAAATAGGAAGGCGAGCTCGTGGACTTCCTCCGTGAGAATCGGGATATCTTCGCATGGACCCCCAAGGACATGCCGGGTATCTCGAGGAAGTACGCCGAGCATAAACTTCACGTCCGCAAGGACGCCAAGCCTGTCCGTCAACCCCTCTGATGATTTTCTGAAGAGAAGAGAAGAACCATTGGTGAAGAGGTCGTTGAGCTTTTGGCGGCCGGCTTCATAATGGAAGTGTTTCACCCCGAGTGGCTGGCCAACCCAGTCCTCGTACTGAAGAAGAACAAGACCTGGCGCATGTGTATCGACTACACCAGCCTCAACAAGGCCTGTCACAAGGACCCGTTCGCTCTCCCGCGGATCGACCAAGTAATCGACTCGACCGCCGGGTGCGAGCTCCTGTCCTTCCTGGACGCTTACTCCGGCTACCACCAGATCAAGCTGGACCCGGCCGATGCCCTGAAGACGTCCTTCATGACGCCCTTTGGGGCGTACTGCTACATCACCATGTCGTTCGGATTGAAGAACGCCGGCGCCACCTTCCAACGCTGCATGCAGAAATGCATGCCGCCACAACTCGGCCGCAACAATCACGTGTACGTGGACGACATCGTGGTGAAGACCAAGCAGCACCTCACGCTCCTCGACGATTTGAAGGAAACATTTGCCAACCTCCGCGAATACAAGGTCAAGCTCAAGCCGGAAAAATGCGTTTTCGGCGTGCCGGCCGGAAAGCTTCTCGGCTTCCTCGTCTCAGAACGCGGCATCGAGGTGAACCGAGAGAAGATCAAGGCCATCGAGCGCATGCGCAAGCCGGCTCGGCTGCACGACGTCCAGAAGTTCACCGGGTGCTTGGCCTTGGTCAGCCGGTTCCTAAGGTGGCTGGGCGAGAGGGCCCTCCCCATGTACTAGCAGATGAAGAAGACAAGCCCGTTCGAGAGGAACGGCAAGGCAGACGAGGCCTTCCAAGACCTCAAGCGCATGCTCTCCACCGCACCAGTCCTGGCCGCGCCGACCGACAAGGAGCCGCTATTGCTCTACATAGCCGCGACCTCACGGGCGGTCAGCACGGTGCTGGTGGTCGAGCGACCAGAGAAGGGCAAGATCCAAGCCGTCCAGTGACCAGTCTACTACCTGAGCGAGGTGATCTCCATTTCCAAGAAGAACTACCCGCATTACCAGAAGATGTGTTACGGCGTGTACCTCACCGCCAAGAAGCTGAGGTAGTACTTCCAAGAGCACGTCGTCACCATCGTCAACACGGCGCCTATAGGAGAAATCATCGGGTGCCGGGACGCCTCTGGCCGGGTAACCAAGTGGGCGATCCAGCTAGCCGGCCACACCATCCTCTATGAGCCCCGCACAACAATCAAGTCTCGGGCCCTAGCCGATTTCCTCGTCGACTGGACCGAGACCCAGTACTTGCCGCCGCCTCCCGACTCGACGCATTGGCACATGCACTTTGACGGGTCCAAGATGCGACTCGGCTTAGGGGCCGGCATCGTACTGTCATCTCCAAAGGGCGACCGGCTCCGCTACGCGCTCCAGATGCACTTCGCCGCCTCCAACAACGTCGCCGAGTATGAAGCCCTTGTGCATGGCCTTCGGCTTGCCAAGGAACTCGGCATCTGGCGCATCCTGTGCTACGGCGACTCGGACCTAGTGGTGCAGCAGTGTTCCGACGAATGGGACGCTCGCGACTCCAACATGGCAAGCTACCGCTTCCTCGTCCAGAAGATGTCCGGATCCTTCGAGGGCTGCGAGTTCCTCCACGTCCTGCGTGTGGAGAACGAAGCAGCCGACAGCTCGTCAAGATCGCCTCGTCATGACAAGCCATCCCGTCCGGCATCTCCCTCGAGCACCTGCGCAAGCTGTCCGTCAAGCCATCACCGGACTCCGAGTCCATTCACGTTCCAAAAGACCCGGCTGCACCCCAAGTCAGCCCGGGGACTGCTGAACCCAGCCCAGGGGCTGCTCAGCTCGACCAGGCCACCATCACCCCGGACCCAGCCGTCGCCATCCCCAACCCGGGGGCTGCAAAACCCGGCTCGGGGGCTGCCGACCCGGAACCCACCCTGGTGGCCGTCTTCACAGTAGTTGCAGCTCCGTCTTGGGTACTCCCGATATCGGAGTTCCTGGAGAACGGGGTTCTCCCCATGGACGAGACCGAGGCTCGGCAAATTCGCCGTCGGGCATCCGCCTACAGCATCATCAACGACGACCTCGTCAAACGAAGCTATACCGGCGTGTTCTAGCGTTGCGTCGAGCAGGATCACGACATCGACATCCTCCTCGACATTCACCAGGGTGAGTGCAGGCACCACAGCGCGTCACGATCCTTGGTGGCCAAGGCATTCCGCCACAGTTTCTATTGGCCCACGACCCTCGAAGATGCCGAGTCGCTCGTTCTCAAATGTGAAGGGTGCCAACGCTTTAGCAAACGCAGCCACCAGCCGGCGTCAGCACTCCGCACCATACCAATCGCTTAGCCCTTCGCGGTCTGGGGACTCGACATGGTGGGACCATTCAAAACCGCTCGAGGCGGCATGACGCACTTACTGGTGGCAGTGGACAAGTTTACCAAGTGGATCGAGGCAAGACCTATCAAGAAATTGGACGGGCCAACAGCCGTTCGGTTCATCAAGGACATAGTGGTGCGCTATGGCATGCCGAACAGCATCATCACCGATAACGGCACCAACTTCGCCAAGGGCGCGCTCGAGCAATACTGCTCCGTCTCCGGCATTCGCCTCGACCTGGCCTCCGTGGCACATCCGCAGTCCAACGGGCAGGTCGAGCGGGCCAATGGACTCATCCTGTCCGGCATCAAGCCGCGACTCGTCGAGCCACTTATCCGCTCACCCGGCAGCTGGCTTGACGAGTTGCTAGCGGTACTCTGGAGTCTGCGCACAACACCGAATCGGTCGACCGGGTTCACCCCATTCTTCCTCGTCTATGGATCCAAATCCGTCATCCCGACCGACGTCGAGTTCGACTCGCCGCGCGTCGCGATGTACACCGAAGCCGAAGCAAGAGAGGCACGAGAAGACAGCTCGACCTGCTCGAAGAAGCATGCCTTCTGGCACTTAGCTGTTCGGCTATCTACCAGCAAGGCCTAAGGCACTACCATAGTAAGAAGATCGAGCTCTCGCAGTCCGCAAAGGCGACCTCGTCCTCCGACTCATCCAAGAGCAGGCAGGCTAGCACAAGCTGTCCTCTCCATGGGAGGGCCCATTCATCGTCAGCAGAGCCTTGCGCGACCGCAACGCCTACTACCTCATCGACGCGTGCAAGGCAAAGAAGCGCAAGAAGGACACCGCCGGCAAAGAAACGACCCGGCCGTGGAACACGGAACTCCTCCGCCTGTTTTACAGTTAGCCGCACGAGCGTATGTATCGTCGCCTTTTGTAAACACATGAAACTATGGGGTCCTGAACGAAACTCTGGGCTACCTTTTGCCGACCAATTTATTGTGTCCATATTTATCTGCATCACTTTACCACTGAACCCGGCCACCGGCTCAACTAGCTCGACCCAGGGGCTCGGGGCCAGGCCGGCTCGGTCGCCACCCCGCCGCCTTACTTGGTGATTCCAGAAAAAGTTGGGACGCCGCGGTCCCCCACTTCGCCCTAAAACCGTAGATCCAGCTTTGGCAGTCGGCGGGCAAGCACAACAGGCCAAAGCTCCTTTACGATTCATACACTAAGTCAAAGGCAGCCGGGTCGACCAACCCGGCCCGTCACTCATCGGATAAGTAGCTGCACAACCGGCTGCTCGCCAACCGGCCAAGCCGGATTGCCGCCAGCCGGCCCAGTGGGTGTTTTGCTCTTGCTCAATGCTTCTAAGGACCCAAACCCTGCGCGCCCCTCTCGAAGAACCGAACCCTTTGTCATGGACCGGAGCCTCGGCCGACTGACTCGCGGGGGTGAGGTTTCAGACAGGAAAAGCGTATGAAATCGGTTCAAAAAGCGGAAGGCAAACAGAAACAAAGCACTCACGACATTCACACACAAATATTTAAAACAAAGGCCCACGGCCCGAGTTCATTACACCCTAAACAACCCCCAGTGGGTGGGTGGACCTGCTACTTAACAAATTATGCGTAAAGTATCTCAGGCATCTCCAGCACCGCGTCACGACATCGACGGCCCTCCCCTGGCAGCCTCCGAGTCTGACGTGACACCGGTGTCCTCCTCAGCATCCGTGTCGCCGTAGACGCCCGTCTCCTCCGAGCTCCCCTCCGGGTCATGGAGAAGCAAGCCGTAGTCGTCGCCATCCACGACCCTGCCGTCTTCCGTCCGTTCCGGATGGAACTCGTCATGGAAGGCGAACTCGGCGATGTAGCTGGCCCGGGAGACGATCCGGCCGGCTTGCTCCTGCAACAACTGCTCCGAACTAGCGTGCTGGCCCATCAGCGCGTCCAGCTGAAGATCCGGATACCAAGACAACGCAAACCGCAGCGCCATCTCGGCACCGGCACGGGCGGCGGAAACACGCCACTCGCCAAGACGGTCCGGACCCGCCTCCAGCCAACGCGCCAGGCGCGAGAAGCTGCGCAGATGGACGGAGTCCGGCCACAGGGCCACCGTCATCGCGGTGCTGGCCTGGGACAACCGCTCCATCTGCATCCCCAGGGCCCGCAGGCGGGCCTCTGCAGCGGCAATGATCTCCGAGAAGGTCCAGGCCACCAGCGGATCCGTCCCAGACCCAACAACGCCGGTCGGGTCACGCTGGTAGCGGACGGCCTCCTCTGCGAGCCGTTGCGTCTCCAGGAAGGACCCTGAGAAGAAGAAAGATTAGAAGAACAACTAGGAAGAAAAGCCGGGTCCCGACCCAGCAAAATTACAAGAAGCAACACTTACTGGAGAAGGACTCTTCCAGGTGCTGCACCTCGAGCAACGTACCATGCCGCTCCCGCTCCACGACGCGGTTGCGCTCCCCGAGTGCCTTCTCCAGATCGGCCTCCTTAGCAAGGGCCGCCTTCAGCTCAGCGTCCTTGTCTTCGGCCGCCTTCTCAGCCACCTCCCGGCGACGAGTCTCGTCCTGACGGGCCTCCTCGGTCGTAGCGGCCCGCTCCCGCAGACGATACACCTTGGCCTGGAGCCGTCCCTTGTCGTCGGCTAGCTGGCCGTGCTGTTGGTCCGCCTCGGCCAGGGCCCGCTGCGTCTCCAGCACCTTGGCGGCCTCCGCCTTCAGAAGCTCCACCTTGGCCTCGAGGCGGCTCTTGTGACCTGCCAGTTGCTCATGCAGCCGGTTGGCCTCGCCAAGAGACCGCCGGGCCACGGCCGCCTCCGCCCTCGCCTGCGCCCCCTCGACGCCAAGGCGGCCGGTGTTAGCAACAAGCCGGTCATAATGATAACCGGCCCGGAGCAGCCGGGTACGCCAAGACAGCACCTCGGCTGCAAAGAAAAAGAATTCAGCAGAAGAAAAAAAAAGACAAGTCTTAAGATTTGGCCCAACTGTTACACAGTTGGCCCGAATATCGGGGGCTACACCCAGTGGGTGCGCTAGCGCGCCCCCACTAGAAAAGAGCATGAATGTACCTGTGGCGACGCGAAGCTCCTCCTTCGCAGCGAGCTACTCCTTGAGCTCCCGATGCTTGCCCAGGAGCCGGTTGAAGGCGGCAACCCGGAAAGCGTCAAAATGATGATAGAAGATATAAGTCAGAACAAGGCCCGATGATCTAAAGATTCGACCCAACTACCACGTAGTTGGCCCAAACCTCGGGGGCTACACCCAGTGGGTGCGCTGGCGCGCCCCCACAATGAAGAAATCACAAGGAAACAAAGAAGAAGGACTTACCAGGACGGCGCGCTCCAGGTCACGCGTCCGCTCCGTCTTAGCCTGGGCGAAGGCCTCAAGTCGCTCCGTCCGGCCTCGCAGACGGCGGTTGACGGCATCCAGCGCCACCTCCTCCTGGGTCTGGGGCCCGAAGACGGCCGCGCCCCCGCTCCGCGCGGGCTGCGGCACGGCAGCTCGGCGCCCGCCCTGCCGGGGCACCAAGGCGTGCCCCCCGCTGGCCGCTTGCGATGCGGCCAGCACCTCCTCCGACGCCCCTTCCAGCGCGAACGGCGACCCGGACACCGGGACGCCCTGCGTCGCCACCTCAGGCACCGCCGCCCGTGATGCCTCCTCCATAGCCGACGGCGCCTCTGGCGCCGCCGCCTGTGGTGTCTCCTCTAGGACGCCGTTGCCTCCACCACCATCAGCCCCCGCGCGCTCGACCATGTCTGCTCGCAGCGGGGCACCGCCCCCACCTCCACGACCTCTTGGTCGAGGATCACCACCTTAGCCTGGCCCCACGGCCGTGCTCCCTCACCGACGACGGCTCAAAAACCGTCGTCGCCACCACCGTGCCCTCCGGCATCTCGCGCCAGGCCGGCTCCACGCCGGATCGCGCCCATGCTGCCGCCGCGTCGGTCCAAGCCTTGACCGACGCCGCCTCCAGCTCCGCCTTGGCTCGGTTCCTATCCCGCCAGGCTAAGGCCTCGGCGTCGTCTGGATCCAGGCCGAGGTCCGAGTCGCCTCGTCCCTCCTCCCCGGCCAGGCCGGCAGGGTCGGACCGGCTCCTGCGGAACGCGGTCCCTTCGACGGCCGCGGCCTCCGCCGCCGCTCTCGCCAGCGCGATGGGCGACCTGAAGAAGAAGGCAAAATAAGCAAAGAAACAAGACTGGTTCAAGAATTCCAGGCGCAAGCAGGAAATAAAACTTACCCCATCAAGACCAGGACCGGGGTCGGCCCCCGGCGCTTCTTCTTGGCCGGCCTCCCAGGCTCGGCCGGGTTCACCGCGCGCTTCGATCCCCGGGGTCGCGGCGCGACGCCGTCCTTTCCATGAGGACGGATCGGCGCCGCCCCATGTAAGGACCCGGCTCCGCCCGCGTCGCCGCCTCCCCCGCCCAACGCCGCTACACTAGCAACCGGCGTCAGCGTCGCCTTCACTGGGACACGAGCAACATTTCAAGACAGAACGAAGAAGGAAACATGCAAGACTTACCGGCTCGGCGCCCGGCGTTGGCGTCGGACTCGGCCACCTCCTCGCCTCCTTGGGCCGCGGGCTCCTCTGGTGCCACCGGCGCCACCTGAGACGGAGCCCGGGCATAAGGGTGCCGGATTGCGTTCAGAAGAACCTCCCGCGTCGCGTCAGGACGAACAAGAAGATGCGCGGCGGCAAAGTAA
Source organism: Aegilops umbellulata (assembly GCA_032464435.1). Lineage (NCBI taxonomy): Eukaryota > Viridiplantae > Streptophyta > Magnoliopsida > Poales > Poaceae > Aegilops > Aegilops umbellulata. The sequence continues at coordinate 471,768,360 of CP136056.1, read as the reverse complement.
GGAGACCAGACACTCACCTGCGGCGCCGACATCGCTTGGCTATACGGCGCCTTGCCGAATCGCCAATCCTCTCCAAGGTTGGCCTTGGAGATGTCGTTGACGCCGCGCGTGACCTGCTCCGTAGACAGCCACGTCGAACCCATTTGGTTGGGGTCCTGCAGGCCAATCATCTCGCCGATGAGGCAGGAGCGCCTCTGCAGCAGGAGGACCCGGCGGGTGATGAATGCAGCGAGGAGGTCCGTGCCGGTGAGCCCCTCCCGCGTCCTCATCACCGTCACCCGCTCGTAGAGGTTGACGATCCCCTGTGACGGGCGCCGGAGCGAGTAGCCCCAGTTCATCTTCGCCCGCGGCGGCGCGATGACGAAGGGGGAAGATTGATATGGTCCGCGCCGTGGTTGCGGACGTAGAAGAAAGAATTCTGCCACTTCTTGGCAGAATCCTCGAGCGGAATCTTGGGGAAATCCGCCCCCGACCGCTTAGAGATGACGGTGGCGCCGCAGTCGGCGAACTCCCCGGCCGACGGGACCTGCTGCTTCAAGGAGAAGAAGCACGCCCAGAGGTCGATCGTCGGCTCGACTCCGAGGTACCCCTCGCACAAGGTCACGAAGCCGGAGAGCTGGACAATGGCGCCGGCGCCAAGATGGTGCGGGTGAAGCCCAAAGAACTCCAAGAAGGCGCGGAAGAAGGTGCTCACCGGCAGCCCGAACCCGCACTGAAAATGAGTAAGGAAGACGACGCGCTCCTGCCCCTCGGGCTGGGGCCTTTGCTCGCTGCGCGGCAGGTTGACGCCGAGGTCCGTCTCCCGCGGCAAGCGCCGCGAAGCTCGAAGCTGCGTAATGTCCTCAGGGATGACGTTGGAGCCCATCCAAGAGCCCGACGGCAGTGCCATGGATAGAAGCGGGAAGAAGAAGACGAGCGACGGAGGAAGCTCTGCTCGGGGCTGCGGGCGCAGCTGTGCACCGGCGGCGAAGAGCAGAGCACGAGCAGGGGGACAGGAGGGCGCGAGCGAGAATGGAGTCCGCCCCCCCCTTGCCCCCCCAATTTATAAGCTCCGGGTTCAAACGTGGGGAAGTGGGATCGTCTGCACGCGCCCGTTCCACGACCCCGCAATAAGTGCCCACGTATGCAAGCACTAACTGCTCGGGGAAGTGCAACCGGACCCTAGACGCCACAATAAATCCGCGCGCGTGACCCAAGGGCGCGCGGCGGCAAGCCCCCGGCCCGTCGCCCGGTCTCATCATGCACGTGGCGCCTGCATGAAGCCCAAGGGACCGCCTCAAGATTCGATGGACTCCTCGGTTCCCGCCACGGCCGGGATGCCGCGATCTGGTTTCCGAGAAAACCGGCACAAAGCGGGTGTTACCAGACCCGGCGTTCGCAGAATCTGCCTTGCTCAAGGGGGAAACTGTGAAGGCCCACTCATCGGAAGACGGCGGACCTTCACAGCTTCGGGGACTACTGTCGGGGGGATGAGCCCCGGGCAGGCAACAGAACCCGGATCCTCTTCAAAAACAACGGGCCCCGCATCGCCCCACAATCCGGCATGCGCTTGGCCGGGTCGCTCGACCCGGCAGGGCCCGCAACCCGGCCAAACTCTCCACACGGCAAGGTATGTCAACCCGGCAACAGGAACTAGCGCAAGGCAACTCGACCCGGCGCGACCAAGGCTTCCACGGTAAGCCAACACCACCCGTGGCGTCCATGGCAACCCAGCCACGGGTCAGCTCCCGTCCCATCCAGGCCGTACGATGGGACGAGACCTAGCCACCGATGACCAAGGCAACAGTGTTTCCACCATGTCTGTGGTCAGCCGGGGCGTGGCAACAGTGCCCCTCACCTACCCGCTGACCAAGGCTGGCATGGCTACAGTGGTCCCGCCCTCACCGCTGACGACAACAAGTGGTGGCCTGACGGAGAGCACTATACACGACTCGACTCGGCCACGCCCTGACGATTGACAAGACGGCGCACAGTCCCCCTAGGCACGCGAGGCCCGTGCCTAGGGGAACCCGGCGAACCACAAGCCCACAAGAGGGACCCAGCTTGGAGTCCCGGGCACCGACGATACGGACCCACCGACTCGACATATTACCATTGTAACCCTGGGTGGGTTGATCTATAAAACCCCCCAGGAACCCACGCCCACAGGGGCATCGCAGCATCGCATCAACATCATCATACAACACACAGAGACGAAAGGCAAGAAGAAGAAGCATAGGACTAGCCACCCAACCGCAGTACCGGAGAGAAGGAGCAGCCCAAGCCTTGGCCAACTTTCTTCCACCTCCATACAGCTCCAGGAGCAACATTGTACTATCAATCATCCAACCAAACTCGGCAGGACTAGGGTGTTATCTCTCCGGAGATCCCCGAACCTGGGTATGTCCGGCGTCCCGCGCCCGCGCATGCCAACCTCGCCTCTAGAGCCCACCAGCGCCCTCGAGCCTCCTCCTCTCTTTAGCCATTCCTTGGCATCTGCCGTGCGCCCACCACGATAAAATGAACGATAAATTCCATGACCCCTGCCCCAATCAATTCGTCGAACACTTCCCTAGATACGGATGTATGTATAATAATAATAAAAACATGCCTAGGCATAGGGTGTATCCATTGCAAACAAAATGTAAGACAAGCTTTTTGAGATGCAAGGAGTGTTGCACTATGCACGGTATGAGCTTTTCATTGGGCGTGAGAATCATCACCTGAACAAACAAGTTCTCTAGATTTGGAAGGCACTTAAGCAAGTGAACGACCATGTCCACTACATAAGACATGGCCAAAAGTAAGGTTTTGACAGATTGCCGCATTGTAGATAGGCTGACCGTCGCCAAACCCTTCACATAACATAGAAAATAAAACATAAAATTATTACAACAAAAGGTTGGATGACATGAAACTACTTTCTCAAGGAAATGCAGCTGGAATTGTTGTGAAATGTTAGTACCATAAGACCTGGGGAGCCAAGCGAGATCCTGAATTTGCCCAATGTCTTCAGTTTAGGTGCAGAGACGATGAATACCTGCATGTTATTGCTCTAGAGATCGTGGATCAACCTTTGAAGTGAGGGCGCATCCTCGATGATGAATTCTCCTTTCTCACCACGGATGCCGATGCTTACAAGGTTAGGCAAATTTATAGTGATCCGATGCCTTTCTCTATTGCAAACAAGCAGCAGACACTCGAGTGCAGGACAACTAGAGTTGATCATGCTTTGCAACGAGAAGTCTGGTATATCAACCTCAACAAGCAAAAGTGTCTTGACCAGTGGTAGTTCAAGTACCTCTACATAATGGTCTGGTATCTGGCAACACGCGAAGCTGACAGTGCGTAGAGAACAGGAAAACCGAAAGACGGACTTCGATAGTGAGGGCATAGATGAAGAGCATGTGTGTGATAGTTTGACAGTTCTTTTCACGAATCATGGAAATAGGTAGTAAAACTCAAGCACCTGGAGATTGTTCAATCTGCGGGACTCAAGCTAGGTGTGGACAGTAGAGGGTCTGCATTGGAGGTAGCACGCTGGTATACAAAGGCGGAGAACTGTGCCCACATGGCCGGAGAAGATGGACTCTAGAAGGGACAAACCATCATCAGGAACTGTTTTTCCCTGATGCCAAGTTCCGATGTATCATATGCGAGCAAGCTCCTTGCTGTAGGAAGAGGCCCTACTGATGATTTTGATATGAACTGTTTCTAGAGGGTTAAAAAGACATGGGACAGGGATCTCATGGCAGTCCAGATTCAGAGGAGTGGCGCGCCAAACAGGGCACCAATGACGTGCAAGGATTTGAGTACGAACGCCTTCCTTAGTGGACAAACGGGAGATGATCACACCGAGGACACCGTCCGGGAGGTCGCTGATGCGGTCCGGACCAGACTGCTCTTCTTGATCCTCGGATCCAGTAGGCCCACCCTCGCCGCTTCCAGCCACTACCTCCAAACCACCAGAGGAGGCCGTCGCCGATGGCGCGAGCCTCGCCCTCTTGGTGCTCGGGGCACCGGAGTGAACCTCCATCTCCGTCTCCATTGCTGGGATCGCGCGGCCTGCGAGCGCCGCTATTTGTGGCGTGGATCTGGAAAGACGGCTAAGCGTAACTGGGGTCGGGAAGGAAGGGGAGAGGAGTGGAGGAATCTGTTCAAGATCGACAAAAACAAATGATCGAACTCCTCTCTTTGCATTAGATGAAGTGCTATAGATAGCACTAGAACATGCGTTTTCAGGGGGCGTCGGTTAGGACGGAACCGAGGCAACTGCAGAAAGCAACTGCCGCAAAATATTACTATTAATATTGATATTATTTCCCCCATAAAATAATAAATATTGAAATGATTTCTTTCCTGTTTGAGGAAGGAAATGAGGCATAGCCTTTTAGAATAGGGGAGCACTGCCCTGCATGCCATAGAGGCATGTTCGTCGGTCAGAGTAGCAAGAGCAGGTTGTACATACACCATGCTTCTCTGCAGTGCAATGTTACTGTCATTAAGTGCTGCAGAGTGACACCCGACTGTCCGTGTTACAATTGTTTTCGTTGTAAGATTTTACCTCCAATGCACAAGGGCGACTTTCGATGTTTAGTAGCGTCACGGTCCTTTACGCATGAAGGCAACTTTCTGTGTGTTAGTGTTTCAGGTCACATGCACGGTTGTCCAGCCCACAAACGCATTGACCTGTTATTATCCAGAGTCACGTTCGTGTCTCTTTGTGTTCCAAATAATTCCGTTGACTCTATAACTAGGAGAGGCATGGTATTGTGGCCCAGACAGGTATGCTTGCGTTTTACGCGGGGTCACGTCCATGCGTTTATAGCGGAAACCCGTGACAGCCGCGTCATCCTTGATTCAGTGTTTCGGGTTACAGGCACGGGCATGAAGTGCTCAAAGGCATGGTCGGTGGTGTTACATAGAGTCACGCTAGCATTTGACTCTATCAGATGGAGATGCACGGGCGTTTAGCCCACGGAGATGAACCTTTGTCTTATGCACAGCCACAGACGTTTACTTTGTGAGGCACGATGCACGGATTGGCCTATCAGAGAGACACTGTCTTTAAAAGCTTATTTCCTTGTATTTAAGAGCACGGACTTGCATTCCATACAAACATAGTTTTTTAGTTTCGTACTAAATTATGTCACGCTTATTTCTTGATAAAGGCGTCGAAGTTCGTGGCTGTCTGTGTTTCAGTGTCAAGGGTCACAAGCACGGACATACATCCCTCAAAGGCATGGTGTCCTATTATATAGAGTCACACACAAAGGTTTTCTGATTGTATTCCGAATGAGTCGGTGGGCTCGGTCAAAAGGAGAGGCATGGACGTCAATCCCATGGAGGCATAGTTTGTTCTTACTCGGAGTCACGTTTGTGCGTTTATTACGGAAACCTAATAGAATCGGGCGACTATCCTTGTTACAATTGTTTTCTTTGTAAGATTTTACCTCAAATGCACGAAGGCGACTTTATATGTTCAGTAGCATCACGGTCCTATACGCATGAAGAGGACTTCCTGTGTGTCAGTGTTTTAGGTCACAGGCATGGTTGTCAAGCCCACAAATGCACGAAGGCGACTTTATATGTTTAGCAGCATCACTGTCCTTTACGCATGAAGATGACTTTCTGTGTGTCAGTGTTTCAGGTCACAAGCACGGTTGTCAAGCCCACAAACGCATGACCTGTAATTATCTAGAGTCATCTTCGTGTCTCTTTGTGTTCCAAATGCATCCGTTGACTATATTACCAGGACAGGCATGGTCGGGACGCCGAGGGAGGCATGCTTGTGTTTAATGCGGAGCCACGTTTGTGTGTTGATTGCAGAAACTCAACGTTTCAACGGGCGTTTCCACCTAATCAGGTGTGAACACCACATGGTGCCACCATGGAAACACAAGGGTCCAACGGACGTCTCCTCCGATGACGCCGGTCTGGCTCGTCGCCCGAGGCCAGGCTCTGACAATTTAAGGCGGACAAACGGAGTCTCGAAACCCTAGCCACACACTCTTCCCCCCTCTGCCCACCGCCAGGCCATCCATTCCTCTTCCTGATCTCTATCCTGACCCTCTCCACCATGGCTGGTCAGGAGGAGACTACTGCGGAACCCAGTGTCCAGACACTGCAGGAGATCCAGGCTGGCGAGGGTTCCTCATCTGTAAGTTCATTCTGCTTCCACTTCATTCGTTTTTCCTTTCCTTCGGCTACTTGATTTAATAGTGAAACGTGAATAAGCCAGACGGAGTCAAGAAACCCTAGCCACATCCCCTTTGTCCTTTTGTCCGCCTCCAGGCCATCCAGTCATCTTGCTGTTCTCTATCCTGAGACTCTCAGCCACTGCTGTGCAGAAGGAGACTACTCCAGAGCGCTGTGTCCAGTCGCAGCAGGAGATCTCGGCTGGCGAGGGTTCCTCATATTTGTAAGTTCACTCTGCTTCGGCTTCATTCGTTTTTTCTTTCTGTCGGCTACTTGATTTAGTTGTGAAACATGGATCATTGTGGTGAGCTTCATCCCAATGTTGATGAGGGTGCATCAACCTGACACCTTCTCCTTTGACCAGCTGAATAACCTGTTCAATACTATGGAAGACTTCATCAAGACATCCGCGAAGTTGGACTACGAGAACAGAGCCATGATTGCATGTCTTATGAATGAGAAGGCGCAGCTCAAACTTGAGCGCGATAAGCTGAAGCTGGAATCATACATTATGAAGAAACAGATTGAGGAACTTCGCGCCGAGCAACCAAAAAAGAAGTCTCGCCAGACTAAGTAGACAACAGCGACCCTGATCCTCGTATATGAAGCTATTAAGCAGTGCACTAAAAGTTTCTTATTTTGTCTTGCGTTACCTCATGTCGTCAGTAACTTTGATAACAAATGAGTTTTGCTTTCCTGGGTCACGTTCATTCCAAGTTTATGGGTATAGATGAACATTAACGTAATGGCCAGTTCTAGAGACGCGGTTTTTAAAAGCACGGACATGAAATCTCTGCAGCCAAAGTTTTTGAACCAACCAGAGTCATGTCTTGTGCACACATGAAGGTGTGGACATTCCTGCCTTTCTTTGTTTCAATGTTTCGGGTCACAGGCACGGGCATAAAGAGCTCAAAGGCATGGTCGGTGGTATTACATAGAGTCACGCTCGCCTGTGACTCTATCAGACGGAGACCCACGGGCGTTTAGCCCACGGAGATGAACCTTTGTCTTACGCACAGCCACGGGCGTTTACTTTGTGAGACACAGAATGGCCTATGTGAGGGACGCTGTTTTTAAAATCTTATTTCCTTGTATTTAAAAGCACGGACGTGATCTCCCTACGAACATGGTACCATATTGAGTTGCGTCACGCTTCTTTCTTGATGTTACGTATATTGTTCGATAAAGGCGTGGACATCGTGGCTATCTGTGTTTCAGTGTTAAGAGTCACAGGCACGGGCATAAAATGCTCAAAGGCGTGGTCAGTGGTATTACATGGATTCATGCTCATGGATCGAGAGGGAGCACGGTCACCTCTTCCTTCTGCTCCGACGACAAGCACACAACGAGAAGGCGGCGTCGCCTGCGGAGCCACTCTCGACCTCTTGGTACTACGAGCAGTGCATTCCATCTCCACCTCCATTGCTGCCATGGCGCTGCCTACGACAATTGTTCGGTGAGGTGGATCTGGAAGAGGCACGACAAGAATCCAATGGAGGCATACTTTAATATTAGGCTGAATCACGTTCATGCGTTTATTGCGCAAACTGTACATTTCATTAGCTGCACGGGCTTGAAGTCTCTACAGCCACGGTTATGTGCGTTTGTGACTTTCTGTATTTCAGTGATAAGGGTTGTAGACACTAGCGTCAAATCCACAAAGGCATCGTGTGGTATTATATAGAGTCATGTTCGACTGTGTCTATTCTCCGGATGATTCCGTCAACTCGTTTAGACGGAGAGGCACGGACGAAAATCCCATGGAGGCATACTTCAGTATTAGGCACAATCACGTTCGAGCGTTTACTGCACAAATTGGACACGAGATAGACATTTAGGTTAGGTGTTCACTGCGCACGTACAAAGAACACAAGAGCTTAACAGAGGAGGAGGAGAAGATATCAGGAAAAAAATGAGGATGAGGCACAGTGCAAGGAAATAATTCCAGATGTCACCACTGGCGCGCGTTTTTTAAAAGCACGGGCTAGCAATCTCTGCAGCCTCGGTTATGTACGTTTGTGACTCCATGTTTCAGTCATTAGGTTCACAGGCATAGGAGCCAAATCCTCAAAGGCATCGTGTGGTATTATATAGAGTCATGTTCGGTTGTGTTTGTGTTCCGAATGATTCAGTCGACTCATTCCGACTGAGAGGCATGGACAAGAAGCCCATGGAGGCATACTTTAGTATTAGGCAGGGTCATAATCATGCGTTTATTACGCATGGTCGATTGTATTACATAGAGTCATGCTGGACTATGAGACTCGACCAGGCGGAGATGCACGGGCGTTTACTCTGTGAGGCATGGAATTGCCTATACGAGAGACACTGGTTTTTAAAGCGTGTTTCCTTGTATTTAAAGCACAGACGTGAAGTCCATACAGACACGGTTCAGTACCGAGTTGTGTCACGCTTCTTTCTCTGTTTCAGTGTCAAGGGTCACAAGGAAGCACGGGCATACAGCCCTCAAAGGCATGGCGTGCTATTATATAGAGTCACGCTCAAAGGTTTTCTGATTGTATTCCGAATGAGTCAATGGACTCGGTCAAAAGCAGAGTGTCACGACCGGTTTTTCCGGGTATTAATTTCCAGAAAATGGCCGTTGTGCTCACCAGCCCCAGGATTACTGTTAGCTGATGAGGCACCAACTTGATACAGAAATTCCAAGAAAAATACAAAATATGTAGTACAAGACCATTCTGGCCTATGAGTACAACAAGTGATTTCTAGTGGTTGATGGAGGAAGCGGTCTGTGGATCATCTGTGTCTATGGGACTCCATTTCCCAGCAGGAACAGCTGACCAGGTTAACTCCTATCTTCGCGAGGCTGCTATCAGCGTTGCTTAGGTTCCGGGGCTGTCATCGCAACGCTCCTCTCCAAGCAAGAAATCTGGCCAAGACAATAGCCAGGGACAAGCCAGTGAGTACTTTGAATGTACTAGCAAACATTATGAACACGGGTATAATATAACAAACGATAATCATGCTCTGAATTATCCTATGATCATAATGCCAGTCATAAAATGAAATCCATGATGCATGCAAGCAGGTTATTTATATACAACATGGATATGCAATAATGGAGTAGAAATATCATACACCGATCGGGTGTCTGAAGCGACGCCTCGAAAGGATCATGATATGAAGCATGCCTTAGTCGGGCGTCTGAGCGACACCACATAAAGGGCTTATAAAGTAAATAACAATAAGCATGCCACGGTCGGGCGTCTCAGCGACACCACATAAAGGGCTTATAAGATAAATAAATAACGAGCATGCCACAGTCAGGCGTCTGAGCGACACCACATAAAGGGCTTATAAAGTAAATAAATAACGAGCATGCCACAGTCGGGCGTCTGTGCGACACCGCATACAGGGCTTATAAGAAAATAATCACAATGAATATCTAGGAGGTAGAACCGTCCCAGGGATACTCAATACTTCAAATAATATAAAGGGTTTAGTCCGTAATAATAATAATAATAATAATCATAGTCACAGGTCATGATCCATGTTCTGGTTTAGTAGTTTCTCCTCCGAAGACCGACACTAAGACCGACACTTGACCCGACCCAGACTGTAGTCCTTAACCATGGACACGACTATTCGAATAGATATTATCTCTATAGAGGGTGTACTCTTTACCCACTAGTAACGGATTCCTTTAGTCCATCGGGACTAATTACGTCTACGGTCTTTTAATTGAAAACACACCTGACTTGCACACACCAGCTTAACTTACCGGTGTCTGGAATCACCCACGACACCTGTCAAGTAAAACTCTAAGTGGGGAGGCTACAACCTCGCATAGCATGGGATCAAATTTATGACGCGCGCTCTAAGGGGTGCCCCCCTCTCGGTCCCAACCGGAAAGACCCATGCCCCCGGACCAGGTGGCCTGCCTACCGGATGTAGCCAGTATCTTCCACCATGGCCTCTCTGTACGGTGTGTGCCAAGAAAGGGGTTGACAACTTACTGAACCGCACCCTACCTGCGGCAGGGCAAGTGGTAGTACAAAACAAGTATGGGGGTTACTGGAACAAGACTCGATCTACGGTCGACTCAGGAGGTTTATAAATTTCCTGCATGAAATGTGTAATAAAAATATTTCAATCAACAAAACCACCACTCATTATACCCTACCATGCCATACCGGACATAACCGTCCTGACGGATACTGGCGACAAGCTCACGCCTACCCAAGGCAGAGGCTTTCCCAGATTCCTTTCCGGCATGCATGCAAGGCACACGAGGATGGTTACCATCACACGTATATTCATTTCCAGCAGCAAGGAAATCAAAAATATGCGATTCAAGTAAATGATCGCGTCACCACATAAAATAACGCGTTCTCCGTATTAGGGCGGTGTTATAAGCGTGCCAACTAACGCACAAAAATATTATGCCAGGGTTCAGAATGTTTGCCTTCAAGTTGTGTAGATGCAGGGTGCATCCTAAAAACTTTTGAAAGTTTCCTTCTTCTCCAAAAATCCTATTTTGAAAATATTCAAATAACATATACATCAAAAACAGTGCAAAGAAGTTGTCTGAAATATTTTTAAATAAATCTTAAAATAAACTAGACTAAATTTGAGAGAGGTAGGAAAAAGAATCAACTCATTTGGAGTTTTATTTAAAAAGTTATTATAGCCAGTCAAAGATTTGGTGAAAATCTATTTTTAAAATAAAACAGAAAAGAAAACGTTTCAAAAGGAAATATGCTTTTGAAGTGGGGAATACGTACTTGAGGTTTGCGCTTCCACTTAAAACACGTGGAGGCGGGCTGGGTCACTGACAGTGGGTCCAGGGGGCCCACTGGTCATGTTTGACCAGTCGACCCTCCCTCCTCTTCCTCTGCTCGAGAGGGGGCGGAACTCCGGTGATGCTCGCCGGTGAACGGCGGCACCGTTCGAGAAACAGAGGTCACCCGCGGGCTCAGGGGGTCGAGGCGGTCCCTCCGGTGGTCGTTATGGTCCCTGGGGTGGACAGAGCTGCCGGCGGCGAGCTCTGCAGCGGACGGTGGCCGTCGCGCAGAGTGGGTTTTCGCCTGCGGCGAGTCCTGATCAAAATAGAGTAGGGGGATGGACTCACGGGAGGGAGAGGGAGCTCCTGGTGAAGAGAGTGGAGAGGGGGAGGCCTTGGTGGCGCCGGAGTGATCGAGACAGTGGCGGCGGCTGTGATTGCCGGAGATGAGGAAGACGACCTCTCTGGTCTTCCTACTGCTACGGGCGGATCGATGAGGGAGTGAGAGAGGTTGCTTGAGGCCTGGACGAGCTCGGGGCGGGGGGGGGGGGGTCCTATTTATAGCGCATCCATGGCGGTTCCACGGCTGAGGATAAGGTCGCCGGTGAACCGCCGCTCTGTAGCGGTCAGGGCGACGTGGCGGTGATAACCCACAAGTATAGGGGATCGCAACAGTTTTCGATAAGTAAGAGTGTCGAACCCAACGAGGAGCTAAAGGTAGAACAAATGTTCCCTAAAGTTCTATCGACCACCAATACAACTCTACGCCCCCTTAACATTCGCTTTACCTAGAACAAGTAAGTACTTTGTAGGTGTGATAGGATAGGCTTGCAAGAAAGTAAAGAACACATAAATAAAACTAGGGGTTGCTAAGATAAAGACACAACTGAAGTAAATATAGCGAGTGTGTAAAAGTGGGGGTAGGAGTGGTGGAATTGTCCCTAGGCAACTGGCTATGTTACTAGACCGGTAATCACTATTGCAATTCTATTTGAGGGAGAGGCATAAGCTAACATACTTTCTCTACTTGGATCATATGCACTTATGAGTGGAACTCTAGCAAGCATCCGCAACTACTAAAGATTCATTAAGGTAAATCCCAACCATAGCATTAAAGTATCAATTCCCCTTTATCCCATACGTAAACAACCTACTTACTCGGGTTTGTGTTTCCGTCACTCACGCAACCCACTATAAGCAAATCATAAACATATTGCAAACCCTACAGCGGGAATCCCTCACGCTTGCGCGACACGGAGGGCACAATAGGATAGCACCAATAAAATATGCAACTCAAACCAATCATAGCAATTCATCAATCACCGATAGGACAATAGAAATCTACTCAGACATCATAGGATGGCAACACATCATTGGAAAATAATATGAAGCATAAAGCACCATGTTCAAGTAGAGGGTACAGCGGGATGCGGGAGAGTGGACCGCTGTAGATAGAAGGGGGAAGGTGATGGAGGTGTTGGTGAAGATGGCGGAGGTGTTGGTGAAGATCGCGGTGATGATGATGGCCCCCGGCGGCGTTCCGGCGCCACCGGAAGCAAGGGGGAGAGAGCCCCCCTCCTTCTTCTTCTTCCTTGACCTCCTCCCTAGATGGGAGGAGGGTTTCCCCTCTGTTCCTTGGCTCCCATGGCTTGGGAGGGGCGAGAGCCCCTCCGAGATTGGATCTATCTCTCTGTTTCTGTGTTTTCTACGTTGGCTTCTGGCTCTGTTTCACCGTTTCGCGTATATATGGAGATCCGTAACTCCGATTGTCCTGAAACCTTTTCCATGATTTTTTTCCGAATATTATCTTTCTTGCGGCAAAAGAAGAGCATCAACCGCCTTACGGTGGGCTCACGAGGGTAGGCCGCGCACCCAGGGGGGAGGGCGCGCCCCCTGCCTCGTGACCACCTCGGGCACCGTCTCGCGTGGATTTTTCTTCTGGAATTTTCCATATTTTCCAAAAATAAGCTCCGTCTGTTTTTATCCCGTTTGGATTCCGTTTGATATGGATATTCTGCGAAACATAAAACATGCAACAGAGAGGAACTGGCACTGGGCACTGGATCAATATGTTAGTGCCAAAAATAATATAAAAAGTTGCCAAAAAGTATATGAAAGTGAATAATATTGGCATGGAACAATCAAAAATTATAGATACGACGGAGACGTATCAGCATCCCCAAGCTTAATTCCTGCTCGTCCTCATGTAGGTAAATGATAAAAAGGAATAATTTTTGATGTGGAATGCTACCTAGCATAATCTTGACCATATGTCTAATCATGGCATGAATATTAAGACACGAGTGATTCAAAGCTATAGTCTATCATTTGACATAAAAACAATAATACTTTGAGCATACCAGTAAAGCAATCATGAACTTTCAAAACAACAAGGCCAAAGCAAGCTTATCCCTACAAAATCATATAGTTTGGCCATGCTTCATTTTCGTCACACAAAATGCCCCCATCATGCACAACCCCGATGACGAGCCGAGCAATTGGTTCATACTTTTTAAGGCACTTCAGCTTTTCAACCCTCACGCAATACATGAGCGCAAGCCATGGATATAGCACTATAGGTGGAATAGAATATAATGATGGAGGTTATGTGGAGAAGACAAAAAAAGAGAAAGTCTCACATCAACTAGGCGTATCAACGGGCTATGGAGATGCCCATTAATAGATATCAATGTGAGGAGTAGGGATTGCCATGCAACAGATGCACTAAGAGCTATAAGTGTATGAAAGCTCAAACTGAAACTAAGTGGGTGTGCATCCAACTTGCTTGCTCATGAAGACCTCGGGCATTTGAGGAAGCCCATCATCGGAATATACAAGCCAAGTTCTATAATGAAAATTCCCACTAGTATATGAAAGTGACAACATAGGAGACAATCTATATGAAGAACATGGTGCTACTTTGAAGCACAAGATATGAGACTCACTACATGAAGAACATGGTGCTACTTTGAAGCACAAGTGTGGAAAAAGAGGTAGTAACATTGCCCCTTTTCTCTTTTTTTTGGTGGGCTTCTTTGGCCCCCTTTTTTATTTAGGCTTCTTTGGCCTTCCCCCCCTTTTGGGGGGGGGGGGAATGTTCTATAATGATGATCATCACACTTTTATTTACTTACAACTCGATATTACAACTCGATACTGGAACAAAGATATGACTCTATATGAATGCTTCCGGCGGTGTACCGGGATGTGCAATGATCTAGCGTACCAATGACATCAAAAAACGGACAAGCCATGAAAACATCCTTCTAGCTATCTTACAATCATGCAAAGCAATATGACAATGAATGCTCAAGTCATGTATATGATGATGATGGAACTTGCATGGCAATATATCTCGGAATGGCTATGGAAATGCCATAATAGGTAGGTATGGTGGCTGTTTTGAGGAAGATATAATGAGGCTTATGTGTGATAGAGCGTATAGTATCACGGGGTTTGGATGCACCGGCGAAGTTTGCACCAACTCTCGAGGTTAGAAAGGGCAATGCACGGTACCGAAGAGGCTAGCAATGATGGAAGGGTGAGAGTGCGTATAATCCATGGACTCACATTAGTCATAAAGAACTCATATACTTATTGAAAAAGTTTATTAGCCCTCGAAGCAAAGTACTACTACGCATGCCCCGAGGGGGATAGATTGGTAGTAAAAGACCATCGCTCGTTCCCGGCTGCGACTCATAAGGAAGACAATCAAAGAAACACCCCATGCTTCAAATTTGTCACACAACGGTTACCATACGTGCATGCTACGGGACTTGCAAACCTCAACACAAGTGTCTCTACAATCCACAACCACCCACTAGCACAACTCTGATATCACCATCTTTATATCGCAAAACTATTGCAAAGAATCAAATATATCATATTCAGCGATCTACAAGTTTATGTAGGATTTTATGACTAACCATGTGAATGACCAATTCCTGTCATCTCTCTAAATAGATATAAGTGAAGCAAGAGAGTTTAATTATTTCTACAAAAGATATGCCCACGCTCTAACAAATATAAGTGAAGCAAAAGAGCATTCTACAAATGGCGGTTTTCTATGTAAAGAGAAACAGGCAATCCAACTTCAAATGATATAAGTGAAGCACATGAAGCATTCTATAAAGCCATACTCAAAAGATTTAAGTGAAGTGTAATGAGCATTCTATAAATCAACCAAGGACTGTCTCATACCAGCATGGTGCATAAAAGAAAAATAAAAATCTAATTGCAAAAGACGCTCCAAGACTTGCACATAATGCATGAACGAAACGAATTCGAAAACATACCGATACTTGTTGAAGAAAGAGGGGATGCCTCCCCAGCATCCCCAAGCTTAGACGCTTGAGTCTCCTTGAATATTTACTTGGGGTGCCTCGGGCATCCCCAAGCTTGAGCTCTTGCCTCTCTTCCTTCTTCTCACATCGAAACATCCTCGATTAGACACTACATCCACAGAAAACTTCAACAGAAAACTCGGTAAGATCCGTTAGTATAATAAAGCAAATCACCACTCTAAGTACTGTAGAAAACCAATTCATATTTTGATTTTGCATTATGTCTACTGTAATATAGCTTTTCCATGACTTAATCCACTGATATAAATTGATAGATTAATCAAAACAAGTAAACTATGCATCAAAAACAGAACAGTCTGTAGTAATATGAACATCCACCATACTTCTGATACCCCAAAAATTCTACCAAAATTTGGACAAATAAAAAAGTTGTATAGAAAGACACTGCAAAAGGAATCAGAGCCAATTGACTTTCGAGTTAAAAATGTAAAATCGCGCATTACAGCCAAAGTTTCTGTCCTGCACCGTACAAACTAACAAGCATTGTAAACATCCTAAAGGCAAACCTTGGCACATTATTTTTATAATACAATGGAATTGTACAAGGGGATAATTATTTTTGTTGAGAAGTTTCTGTAATCAAGATTCACAAAGTTTCCGTGAGCATGAACAAAGCCTAAGTCTAGCTCCCACTTCAACAATGCTTGTCTTTCTCACTTTCACTTTCCTTTTTGAAAAGTTTTTGGTTTCCCCTCTTTATTTTTTTTGTTTTTAAACTATATGAAAGCACTCAACAGAAATAAATGACTCTCTAAAACTTCAGGGTTGTCTCCCTGGCAGCGCTTTCTTTAAAGCCATTAAGCTAGGCATATAGTGCTCAAGTAATGGATCCACCCGGATCCCAAGGTATATCAAAGCCAATTTTAATTAACAATGATTTGTAATTTAGTAGTGAGCACAAAGTAACATATATCATGCAACAACAAAGTCTAACTCTCTTCCTATGCATCGGCATGTCATAAAAGAACAATTCATGCACACATAGTAAAGGCCAATGCATAGTATAAGCAGTTTCTTGCAATTTCATCGTGTTGGAAACATAAAGAGGCGGAGATGTAGTTCCTCTCTCATAATAATTGCAAGTAGGAGCAGAAAGCACATGCATATTATATTCATCAAAATCATCATGTGCAATGGTAAAAGGCAACCCATCAATATAATCCTTTATAAGTGCAAGCTTCTCCGATATAGTGTAGTCGGGAGAATTCAAAAAGATAATAGGACTATCATGCGTGGGTGCAATTGTCAGGACCCCGACTCAATGTCACATCGATCTAGCATGTAACACCTCATATCACTTTGCGGCCTCACGCACAGTATCCCCACGGGTGTCGCCTTACCTTTGCCCGGGACCATTTGCGCCTTTTGGCACACGTATATGATAGTGTCGCTAGCATCCATATGATAAGGAGCCCGGGCTGACATGGCTAGTCGTAAACCCAAAGTGGCACAAACTTACAAGGATAGGCATCCATGACCCAGCATCGAACGTGTCGGTCATCAGCGAGTGAATCCAGGCTGTAGCACTGGGCTAGCAGGACTCCGGTGAACCGGGCTGTAGCGGGCTAGCAGGACTCCGGTATTCATCGCGTGACATTTCCCCGAAGGGACAGACACAGGAACGAAGAAGGACACATGCCGGCCAGCCTAAGTGTTCCGGAGCAGTAGCAAGCTACCATGGCTCAGTGGAAGCAATAGGAGACATTTCCCGGTAAGAGAGGCTACTAAGGATAAACAACTAGATAGTCAGATCCCACACATACCAAGCATTTCAATAACATACACACAATATGCTCGATATGTGCAAATACAACATGGCATCACAACATGACTCTACAACTCAAGTATTTTATTCAATAGGCTCCGAGGAGCGAGATATTACAAACATGGGTCTCACGACCCAACATTCAGAGCATAAAAGTCAAAGCACAAGCGGAAGCTTAACATGTCTGGGTACAGACATCTACAAACGAAAAAAGGCTGAGAAGCCTGACTATCTACCAGATCCTGCCGAGGGCACAAGATCGTAGCTGAGGTAACAAGCTAAACATCGAAGTCCACGTGGAACTACTAGTGAGACTGAAGTCTCTCTGCAAAAACATAAAATAGGCAAACGTGAGTACAAATGTACCCAGCAAGACTTACATCAGAACTATCTACATATGCATCATTATCAACAAAGGGGATGGTGGGGTTTAACTGCAGCAGACTCAGTGGCTAACCTGAACTACGACTGCAAGTAACTCTTTTGAGGTGGCGCACACGAGTCCACATATTCACCATATCAATACACCACTATGGATCTGCTCCCGTCTCCCTACGAGAACGCCATCCATAGCACTCACACTTATCTTGCGCATTTTAGAGTATCCACTTTCACTTGTCTATGAACTATGCAAGGGGTCCAAGTTTCCATATCCGAGGAATCCGGCTATTCAAATAGATAATGATAACCCTGCAGGGGTGTACTTCTTCACACACGCTCTCGCCACTTATCGCCCTGTACACGTCATGTACCTCGGCAACCTTCAAGCGGAAGCCGGGCGAGGGAGTCGGCCACGACCTGACTAACCACACAAGTCTCTCGTCCAGGTTTATCGCCTATTCGGGTTCCATCCGCAAGGAGATCCGGCCGGGGTGTCGCTCACGGCCCCAAACGATGTGTGCAGGGTTCCCAAGCCCACCTCGACGGGTGGATCTACGCTTGGTACACCGTGCCACGGTGCCTAGTCTGTCCCAAGCCCACCTGTACCGGGTGCCACTTGGTAGACTACTAACACTACCTACAAACACCAGAAACTAGTTGCAACTCCTGGACAGAGATCAGGTTGATTAATAAGTCGAGAGAGTCAATTAAGGATCCCAATGTGTGGTAGTAGCTGTTCATGGATCACAAACACAGAACTCAGTTCCTGAGGACGGCTGCAATGAGACAACCCACCATTTACTCCTACATGGCCTCTCACCGCTACCTTTACCAAATCGTGTTCACACACTTAGCTCTCAACAGTAGGACATGTTCACACACCTCCAATTCATCCCCGATGAATCAGACCTGACACAACTCTAAGCAATAGCAGGCATGACAAACAAGCATGAATGAGTAGGCACATCAGGGCTCAAACAACTCCTACTCATGCTAGTGGGTTTCATCTATTTACTGTGGCAATGACAGGTCATGCAGAGGATAAGGGGTTCAACTACCACAGCATGTAACAGTTGAATCGTTGTTGTCCTAATGCAGTAAAATAGAGCAGGAACGAGAGAGTGGGATTGTATCGGAATGAACAAGGGGGTTTTGCTTGCCTGGCACTTCTGAAGATTATATAGCTCTTCATCGGTGTCATCGATCTCATCGTCGGAACCACGTCTACTGAGAGGCAACAATTACCGGCAACAAAGAAGAAACACAATCAATGCAATGCAACAATATGATGCATGATCAGACATGGCAATATGCTGTGATTTGGTCTAATGCAACAGCAAGTCATTTTGATTGAAGTGGAATTCAAAACTACATCAAATTCCAACTCCAGAACTATTATCAAAGTTGTCCTATTCATGTTTCATCCTAAACAGTGAAGTTAACTTGCTCAAACATGCATGAAAATGGTGCAGGTGGATAGACTGGATTTTTCTGATCATTTTTCATATATAAATTATTTCATTCTGAGTTACGGTTGAATTTATATGAATTTTAGAAGTTTTGGGTATTTTCTGGAATTTCCTGTATAAGAATAAATCCAGAAAAAGAGTTACTACGTCAGTACTACGTCACTGTGACGTCAGCGGTCAATGGGGCCGGTCCAGTCAAACTGACCAGTGGGTCCCGTCTGTCAGTAGTTAGTTAAACTAACTAAGTTTAGTTAGCGTTAAACTAATACTAACTTGGTTTAGTTAGTGGCCTGGGGCCCACACGTTAGTGACTCGGGGTAGAGGTTAGTGGCTAAACTAATCCGGGATTAGCCTAACTAATGAGGCCACGTCAGCCTCACCGGAGATATGCCGGCGGCGACCAGAAACGCAGCGGAGGTACTCTGCAACGGCTCGGGTTTCGCCTACAGGCCGCGGTTTGAGCCGCGGTTGGTCTCTATGGGAAGCTAGCATCGCGGAGGGTCCGACGGTGGTCGCGGGGAGGCCCGAGGTGGGCGGTAGCAATGACGGCGACATCAGCAGCGGCGACCGGAGTTCGGTGCCGTGCGGGTTTGTTGCTACGGGGCACGGTAGGGCTGCAGGCGGGTGTGTTCGGCTCCTGGGGCTGCAAGGAACGCGCTGATGAGCTCGGTCGCGGGTGGCAGCAGCTGTGGCCGCGGCGGCGATGAGGTACGGCGCCGGCGAGCTTCGGCGTCCGTGCAACTATGGCCTAGAGGAGGCAGCGAGCAACGGGGTTCGGGGGAGGAGGAAGAGAAGCTCACCGCGAGCACGATGGGAAGGTCAGTGGGCGCGGGGGAGGTCCGGAGCGAGCAGGGCGATGGTGGCGATCTCGGCGACCCGAGGAGGAAGAAGAGGTCAGGTCCGGCGCTTCGGGGCATTTGGCGTCGCGTGAGTCGACAGAGAGGCGTAGGCGATGGTGGCGGAGCTTCTGGGCATGTAGGAGAGGCGAGGGGGAGGCGGTGGCCGCGGTGGTGGCGAACGGCGGCGACGAACCCGTTCGGGTGGGTGAGGGAGAGAGGTCCAGGGGAGGGGATGAGCACGGGGAAAATCGGGAGGGGGTCGAGGGAAGCGCGTGGCATCACCCGAAGAGGCTAGGACGAAGCGACAAGCAGGAGGTGGCGGGGCGCGTGCTCGCGTGCGGCGGCCACGCGCGTGCTGTCCTCCTGGCGGGAGGTAGATGATGACTGGCACTGTGGGACAGTGGGCCGCACAGTGCTGGGCCAGCTGGGGCGCCAGATGGGCTGCAGGTGAGTTAGGTAGGTTTCCGTTCTTTTTGTTTATTATCTGTTTGCTGTTTTTAGTTAATATTTTGCCACTGTTTTGAATTCAAACAATGCCAAAAACTCCTCTGAATATTTTTATTTTGCTAGATGGACTTTTCCAAAATCTCATAAAATAATTCAGGGGTATTTGTAATTATATTCTAATATATAAATATAATCCAAATTCAAATAGCTAATGATTTAAATTCAAAGACCCAAAATATTCCTTACAAATGTTCATTATTTTCGGTTTGGTGCAAGAGCCTTGCCAAAAATATTAAACAGTTAATAAGAACATTTTGAGAAACGTTGAATGCAATTTTCCAGGGTTCTTTGCCCTTCTTGAATTAAATCTTGAGGCTTCCAAATTTCCTCAATTCAGGTTTCAAAAATTTAAACATGATGCAAGCAAGATGCAAACACTAGGCAACACCAGAAGCTAGGGATGTGACAACTCACCCCCACTAAGCAAAAATCTCGTCCCGAGATTCAAGCGTAGGGTAAGATGACAGAAGGGACACAACTAACACAATCTTCATGATCCAGGTTGCTCTTCAAATGAACATTGATTCAATCACCATCTTTGTCTCGTCGTGATGCTCTGAGAACTCCAGCCAACATGACAATGAGAGGAGAAGGAGACTCTAGAAGGACTGATCTTCTCGAACATCAAACAACTCAGGATTAACTCACGGAATGAGACATAGCAACACCTCTCGAGCTGAGACACTAAGCACACATCTAGAGGGATGGAGTGGAACGGATGACGAAGGTTCACTAGGTAGATAACAATTCCAGACTTAAAAAGGTGGTGAACGGTTGTCAACGTATCAAGGAGTTGAGTTGCCATGATACCATAACGGGGCACCTTAGGGAAGGTGTCTCGTAGAGATATCCCCTTAAGTGGCAAAAAGAATTACCTTTGATTCAGAGATCATTGAAACTCTTCTTACCAGGCTAAGGCAATTTACAATCGATCATTTGGAGAAGTTCGAAAGAATGGCATACTCAGTTTGGAAAGGAAACTAGAGTTATAAGATAACTTGACAAACGGAAGGCACATTCCAATCTGTACTGAGGATATAACCTAGTGTGTGAGCATGCCCTCAAGAACTTGAGCATTTCCATATTCATCAAGGTTTTACCAACATCCGTGTCAAGGATCCTGGCAACACAACATACTATCATGATGAATAATGATGGATGATGCAGATGCAAAGGAAGATAACACCTTCTCAGATTTCACCTTAGCGAGGCCAAGGAAACAAAATCTGGATGATCGACCAAGAGACATTTAGCACTCCGCTTCTAATGTTCTCCTTGATGTAGTAGCGTATCCCATTCATTGAAATGGTCTGGTATCTAGAACATCAAGTAAAGGTCAGACTTCGGAAACACAAAAATCATAAGGCACAGCTAGGAGGTAAATCCTACGAGGTCCTTATGGGGAGGAGGCCAACTTCTTCAATCAAGATACTACAATAATAGGTCTTCCGGAGGGTGTGTTGGGCACGATATCCACTTTACCGGTTATCGCGAGACCGATATTATAGTTCTTGGGAAATGTTCCAACCATTATATCTGCCTGAGATTCAGATCTGGTTGGTGTCAGAATAATTTAGACTCATCGAGTCTAGAAAGTGAAATGAAAGTTTGCAACACAAATCGACGAGATGACGTTGCGAGAATCTCAGGGAATGAACTACGATAGCAAGCTCCAAAACATGAGCTGGTTCTGCTACAAACATGTGAACACGTTGTCCCAGACAAGCATGACCACATAGTAGTCTTACAACAAAACACTACCGAGTTCAGGTGGGAACCATCATTGCGGATAACGGAGTCCTTGCATAAGGTATACTCTTAAGAAGGAACTTCTACTCCTTGAACAAATCAATCAGTGGCTTGGTATGCTAGAGAATTCATATGGAATGAAGATGATCAGTCTAACAGACCACGGAATACTTCACACGTGCATAACTGACTTGGGATGATTCTAGAGGAGGTAAAAAAACATGCTTTCTCGAATTCACGGCGGCAACTTGCATCATATGCACATGAATTAGAGGAAGTCACTTCTTTCATCCAAGCATATACTTCATGAACGGGACATGAAGATAATGCTTATAAAGTTTCCAATACTAGCTGGATGTTCAACACAAATCCTGGAGAAGATAACAATGTTGCTGATGGGCTCAACAAAATTCCTCTAGGTTTTCACATAAGTGAAATTCCAGAATTATGTGAACAAGCTGATAGCATTGGTCAAACCCAAAGGATACAATGGTGTATGCCCGAGGAAACAACCACGAGTAAGACAACATTACGAATATCGTTGGTTCTGATTTGATTTGACGATAGCCCATACTCAAATCAAAGATTGGATAAGATGATAGATCCAACAATTGACACAAGGATCAATCAATGAAGGTATCATCTTGTTCAACACACATACAAGATATCCCTTAAAATTGAACTAAGTCGGGTAAGCTTTTATCTTCCAACTCTCCAGGTTGTTGTTTAGCTTAACCAACTAGCTCGGGGTATCCGACACGGATTCTTGGAGAAAGATTGGTTTCGAAAACCAACTTGATCACGAGCTCAACATAGCGATCAGGTGACAACCTGGTGATACTTCCGAGAAGATATTCGGAAAATCACGAACCACCGATATGCTACTAAGCTCGAGATCAATCTTGCTTTTCAGGGCAAGACGAGATGATCAAATAAGCAAGGGATTGGCATAGCCCTAACTCATTGATCGAAAGGTGCACCGAAAATAAGGACTAGGTAGCACAATCTATCTTAGAATGATGACTCAAGAACCAACACGCTAAGAATGAAATTATTGTCCTTTAACTACCAAGCAACAAGGTTGCTAGGAGTATTGGTTTCACACATCACGGTTCACTTGTCGGTATTCCGGTCGCAGCAACACGGAAACCGAGGAATGAACAACGATGGCGAGAGGTATCACTGTATCAAGAATTCATAAGATGGTGTGCAATTCCCATGACATTCTTGACATAAGACGGTAATACTTCAAGGTAGAACAGACCAGAAGCTGGATTAGCAATTTGATCTGCGGAACACAACTGCTTTGACCCAATCCCAGAGATGGATGAGGTACTGGAGTTTGTTTCTCCTAGTCATCCTGGAATAGAAGGGCTTGATGGACCACAAGAGTAATAGGCATCAATGAACGAATGCACGCATACTCTTGACTATCAATTGATAGACAAGGTCAGAAGACAATTAAAGAGGGACAACCCAAAAGATCATATGATTTTCTGAGTTGTGGATGCATGGACTAGCATGTCGAACGAGTTCAACATATTTCTTCCAGATAACCCATGCAGAAACGGTTGAACTGGCAGAGTCACAATATAGAATGGAGAACTCATTGAGAGCACTCTTGTTGTGATCTTTTGGTTCAGAAAGACTACTGCCATATTGGTTCATGTTATTGAAAGAACGATATACCACGGACCTCGAGGACTATCTCAAAAGTTACTAATATCCTAAAGGAACTAGCAACACTATCAACACGAGGTAAGTAGGGTGAATCTCGGGATCAAAATCCAGGAGTAGAATACCTACAAACTAAATTGCATCACGGGATGCTTTCGAGAATGACGGTGGCCAGAATCATCACACTGGGAACACAAAGCATGGCTAGGGTACTAGGTGGTACTCTAAGACACCTAGGGTCATAATAATAACCCCAACATATATGTCGAGGCAATAAAGTACCTCAACTCAGCAATTAGTGTGAATAATCTGGCCCAAAGGATTATTAGGAATGGGATGGAGGGATTTGCAAATGCTTCAGACTATTTAGAAACCTGGGATGACTCGGACAGCATAACGGCTGTAAATGCTCGAAAAGATTTTAGACATGCTACAAAAATGGTGGCATCGCCACTCAGAAGCACAATATCAAGGTTTCAAGATCAACAGTTAACATACGGAGGTAGAAATGAACTGAGGCTTAAATCCAACAATCTTATAAGTCTACGGATTAGTAACACGTGATCCTGATAGAAAGAAGAGAAGGCCTAGTTCTTAACCCCGGTAGAAAAGAAGAGGCTGACTCAGATCAGAAGGGCATAAGGTAAAGGAGTAAAAAGAGCCTTACGTTCCATCCCACAATCAATTCCCCTACATATAACTAAAGCATTTCTAGACTCAACTTCGACCAGTTTGGCTTAGTAATCCTACAGGCAGTTAGGCTCTGATACCAAAGCTGTCAGGACCCCGACTCAATGTCACATCGATCTAGCATGTAACACCTCATATCACTTTGCGGCCTCACGCACGGTATCCCCACGGGTGTCGCCTTACCTTTGCCCGGGACCGTTTGCGCCTTTTGGCACACGTATATGATAGTGTCGCTAGCATCCATATGATAAGGAGCCCGGGCTGACATGGCTAGTCGTAAACCCAAAGTGGCACAAACTTACAGGGACAGGCATCCATGACCCAGCATCGAACGTGTCGGTCATCAGCGAGTGAATCCAGGCTGTAGCACTGGGCTAGCAGGACTCCAGTGTACCGGGCTGTAGCGGGCTAGCAGGACTGTGGTATTCATCGGGTGACATTTCCCCGAAGGGACAGACACGGGAACGAAGAAGGACACATGCCAGCCAGCCTAAGTGTTCTGGAGCAGTAGCAAGCTACCATGGCTCAGTGGAAGCACTAGGAGACATTTCCCGGTAAGAGAGGCTACTAAGGATAAACAACTAGATAGTCAGATCCCACACATACCAAGCATTTCAATAACATACAAACAATATGCTCGATATGTGCAAATAAAACATGGCATCACAACATGACTCTACAACTCAAGTATTTTATTCAGTAGGCTCCAAGGAGCGAGATATTACAAACATGGGTCTCATGACCCAACATTCAGAGCATACAAGTCAAAGCACAAGCGGAAGCTTAACATGTCTGGGTACAGACATCTACTAACGAAAAAGGCTGAGAAGCCTGACTATCTACCAGATCCTGCCGAGGGCACAAGATCGTAGCTGAGGTAACAAGCTAAACATCAAAGTCCACATGGAACTACTAGTGAGACTGAAGTCTCTCTGCAAAAACATAAAATAGGCAAACGTGAGTACAAATGTACCCAGCAAGACTTACATCAGAACTATCTACATATGCATCATTATCAACAAAGGGGATGGTGGGGTTTAACTGCAGCAGACTCAGTGGCTAACCTGAACTACGACTGCAAGTAACTCTTTTGAGGTGGCGCACACGAGTCCACATATTCACCATATCAATACACCACTATGGATCCGCTCCCGTCTCCCTACGAGAACGCCATCTATAGCACTCACACTTATCTTGCGCATTTTAGAGTATCCACTTTCACTTGTCTATGAACTATGCAAGGGGTCCAAGTTTCCATATCCGAGGAATCCGGCTATTCGAATAGATAATGATAACCCTGCAGGGGTGTACTTCTTCACACACGCTCTCTCCACTTATCGCCCTGTACACGTCATGTACCTCGGCAACCTTCAAGCGGAAGCCGGGCGAGGGAGTCAGCCACGACCTGACTAACCACACAAGTCTCTCGTCCAGGTTTATCGCCTATTCGGGTTCCATCCGCAAGGAGATCCGGCCGGGGTGTCACTCACGGCCCCAAACGATGTGTGCAGGGTTCCCAAGCCCACCTCGACGGGTGGATCTACGCTTGGTACACCGTGCCATGGTGCCTAGTCTGTCCCAAGCCCACCTGTACCGGGTGCCACTTGGTAGACTACTAACACTACCTACAAACACCAGAAAATAGTTGCAACTCCTGGACAGAGATCAGGTTGATTAATAAGTCGAGAGAGTCAATTAAGGATCCCAATGTGTGGTAGTAGCTGTTCATGGATCACAAACACAGAACTCAGTTCCTGAGGACGGCTGCAATGAGACAACCCACCATGTACTCCTACAGGGCCTCTCACCGCTACCTTTACCAAATCGTGTTCACACACTTAGCTCTCAACAGTAGGACATGTTCACACACCTCCAATTCATCCCCGATGAATCAGACCTGACACAAATCTAAGCAATAGCAGGCATGACAAACAAGCATGAATGAGTAGGCACATCAGGGCTCAAACAACTCCTACTCATGCTAGTGGGTTTCATCTATTTACTGTGGCAATGACAGGTCATGCAGAGGATAAGGGGTTCAACTACCACAACATGTAACAGTTGAATCGTTGTTGTCCTAATGCAGTAAAATAGAGCATGAGCGAGAGAGTGGGATTGTATCGGAATGAACAAGGGGGTTTTGCTTGCCTGGCACTTCTGAAGATAATATAGCTCTTCATCGGTGTCATCGATCTCATCGTCGGAACCACGTCTACTGAGAGGCAACAATTACCGGCAACAAAGAAGAAACACAATCAATGCAATGCAACAATATGATGCATGATCATGACATGGCAATATGCTGTGATTTGGTCTAATGCAACAGCAAGTCATTTTGATTGAAGTGGAATTCAAAACTACATCAAATTCCAACTCCAGAACTATTATCAAAGTTGTCCTATTCATGTTCCATCCTAAACAGTGAAGTTAAATTGCTCAAACATGCATTAAAATGGTACAGGTGGATAGATTGGATTTTTCTGATCATTTTTCATATATAAATTATTTCATTCTGAGTTACGGTTGAATTTATATGAATTTTAGAAGTTTTGGGTATTTTCTGGAATTTCCTGTATAAGAATAAATCCAGAAAAAGAGTTACTACGTCAGTACTACGTCACCGTGATGTCAGCGGTCAACAGGGCCGGTCCAGTCAAACTGACCAGTGGGTCCCGTCTGTCAGTAGTTAGTTAAACTAACTAAGTTTAGTTAGCGTTAAACTAATACTAACTTGGTTTAGTTAGTGGCCTGGGGCCCACACGTTAGTGACTCGGGGTAGAGGTTAGTGGCTAAACTAATCCGGGATTAGCCTAACTAACGAGGCCACGTCAGCCTCACCGGAGATACGCCAGCGGCGACCAGAAACGCAGCGGAGGCACACTGCAACGGCTCGGGTTTCGCCTACAGGCCGCGGTTTGAGCCGCGGTTGGTCTCTACGGGAAGCTGGCATCACGGCGGGTCCGACGGTGGTCGCGGGGAGGCCCGAGGTGGGCGGTAGCGATGACGGCGACTTTAGCAGCAGCGACCGGAGTTCGGTGCCGTGCGGGTTTGTTGCTACGGGGCACGGTAGGGCTGCAGGCGGGTGTGTTCGGCTCCTGGGGCTGCAAGGAACGCGCTGATGAGCTCGGACGCGGGTGGCAGCAGCTGGGGCCGCGGCGGCGATGAGGTTCGGCGCCGGCGAGCTTCGGCGTCCACGCAACTATGGCCTAGAGGAGGCGGAGAGCAACGGGGTTCGAGGGAGGAGGAAGAGAAGCTCACCGCGAGCACGATGGGAAGGTCAGTGGGCGCGGGGGAGGTCCGGAGCGAGCAGGGCGACGGTGGCGATCTCGGCGACCCGAGGAGGAAGAAGAGGTCAGGGCCGGCGCTTCGGGGCATTTGGCGTCGCGTGAGTCGACAAAGAGGCGTAGGCGATGGTGGCGGAGCTTCTGGGCATGTAGGAGAGGCGAGGGGGAGGCGGTGGCCGCGGTGGTGGCGAACGGCGGCGACGAACCCGTTCGGGTGGGTGAGGGAGAGAGGTCCAGGGGAGGGGATGAGCACGGGGAAGACCGGGAGGGGGTCGAGGGAAGCGCGTGGCATCACCCGAAGAGGCTAGGACGAAGCGGCAAGCAGGAGGTGGCGGGGCGCGTGCTCGCATGCGGCGGCCACGCGCGTGCTGTCCTCCTGGCGGGAGGTAGATGATGACTGGCACTGTGGGCCAGTGGGCCTGTCAGAGTAATGGGCCACGGGTAGGCCGACCCGGGTCCAAGGATCTTTCAAGACATCGGGGCAGGATGCGCCCCTCTGGCCGAGTCCCAGAGGGCGATCCCCCGTGAAGCCGAGTCCCAGACGACGGCTTTGAAACAAGCCGACTCCCGGCTTGCGACCTCCAGAAGTGCCGACTATGGGAGTCGGCCCGTGACCTTTCACGAAGACCGATGCAGGGCACGGCCCCGACGTGGCCGTCCCTTCCTGCCTACGAGGGGTTGGCATGGCTACAGTGAGCCGTATCGCCGGGAGATCTCCGGCGAGGCGCGACACTGTTGCCATGCCTCCCCTGACCTCAGCCATAGTACGTGATGCACTGTGCCCACGACGCCGGCCTGTACGGCCCGAAGATCGCAGGGCCACCTGTCAGTGGGAGAATCCAAGACGGCCAGAGCGCCTGAAGACGGCCCTGTGGGAGTCGGCCTCCTCGGAGTCGGCCGCCTCCCCGCCAGGGCCCCACAAGCCATAAACCAGATTGGATGGGGAGTGGCGACAGTGATCGCCTGACAGACGGCGGCACTGTTGCCACGACCCCATGACCAAGCCTGCGTCATCAGGAGTACTGCACAATGTTCGGCCTGTCCGCGGGACCCACCAGTTGGCGGGCCCCAGAAGCCGGCAGGAAGGACAGCGGCATGAGAGACAGACGGCTGGGGGCCACGCCCAGTCAGATTACTATTGTACCCCCGGGGGGTAGGCCTATATAAACCCCCCGGGACACCCATGCAAAGGGTTCGGCCTTTGATAGAGTTAGACACTTAGACAGGGGAGGAGAGAGCCAGCCTAGCTCCCTCCTGCCTCCCGATACAGCTCCAGGAGCACCCTTGTAACCTTTTCGCCATAGTGACCATGCGGAGACCCCGCAGAGTAGCAGTAGGGGTGTTATCTTCCCGGAGAGCCCCGAAGCTGGGTAAGATTCGCCGCGTGCATGTCTGCGCCTCATCCCGTTTCCAGGCACCGACGATGTTCTACTCGCCCCCACCATGATAAGCCATCCGTTGGCATATGTCGCACCCAACCCCCGACATTTGGCGCCCACCATGGGGCGAGGTGCACCGTCGTCTGGAGATCTGTTCTGGACGGGAACCCTTTTCCTCCCTGGCGAGCGCAGCCAGCCAGGCTCGCCAGATGGAGTCTGCATCGACACGCTGCACGGCACCGAAGCCGCCTGCGCTGCGAGCGGCCTCGCCGAACTTATCGGCGAGGTGCGCCTCTCCGACGTGCCTGCATCCGACGCAGGCACGGGTGGCCCCGAGAACCTTCTTGCGGGCCTCCTCGACCAACTCCACGTCGCCGGCGAGCCAGCCGTAGACTTGGAGTCCGTAGGCTCCTCCGACCCGATGCTTGTCGACTCCGACGCCGTATCGCTGGATATCTTCCCCACTAACGTGGTGGTCTACGACGAGCCGCTTCCGCACGAGGAGAGTGGCGGAAGCGCCGTCATGGAGGTGATCGTCATCAGCCACGGCGAGCACTCCGGCGACGGAGCCCAGGACCCACTGCCAGCGGTCCTGCAAGACCTAACCGCGCCCATTCCAGAGGATGCGGACGCCGAGACGCTGGAAGAACGCCGCCTTCAGATCATCGAAGGCGCCAAGAAGTTGGCAAGCATGAGGCGCTTGTCAGAAGCATACCAGCGTGAGATGGATCGCGCCGTAGGCGGCTCGCCGGCTCCGACTGGGCCGAGCCGTCTGGGTGCGGTCCGGCAGCGTGGCGCAGCCATCGCCGACTTGCTCGGGGCGAAACGCCCCGTTTACGCCACCCCAGCGGAGAATATCCGCGCCACCCAAGCGGCGACTGAAGAGCTGAAGAACTTTGAGGGCGAAGAGCGTCGTGTGATGACGGAGCGAGTCCAGCAGCTCCTTGATGCGGTAACTGCGCAAAACGCGACCGGCGGCCGCGCAGATGCGCTGCAGCAGCCAAATGACGACTTACCTCCCCGCCGAGATCAAGGCGCGACCTCCCGGACGCCGACTGGCGGAGTCCGCAGAAGGAAAGAGAAAGAGCCGGCTGCTAGTCACAGCCGGACTCGTATCACCATCAAGCGCGACCAAGACGGCCGCCCAAGAGCAGTAGAACGGCGGGACGATTATCTGCCTCCCCCGCCCAGAAGAGAACGGCGAGTTTCTCCGCCACCTGTTGAGCATCCGACTCTCGGAGGTCGCCTTGGCCGCCGAGAGGGAGTCGGAGAGAATGACGCCCGCCATCGGATCGACCGACTCCACCGATCCCTGGCGCTGGAAGAAGAAGACGAGTTGGGTTCGCCTTGCTTCGGGCCCCGCATCAGAGACGAGCCCTTCCCCAAAGGGTTCACGCTCCCCCGAGACACGCCCAAGTACACCGGCTCCGTGAAGCCGGAGGACTGGCTGATAGACTACTCCACAGCCGTCAACATAGCAAACGGCAACAAGCGGGTTGCCGTGAAGTATGTTCCTCTCATGCTCCAGGGCACGGCCCGGACATGGCTGAACAACCTGAAGCCCCGCAGCATCAATAGCTGGGTCGACTTCACCGAAGCCTTCATCCGCAACTTCACCGGCACATACAAGCGACCTCCCAAGCCGCGCCAGCTCTCCTTGTGCGTGCAGGGCCCTGAAGAATCAATGCGCGACTACCTCACACGCTGGGGCGAACTTCGAAACTCCTGCGAGGGCGTGCACGAGGTGCAGGCTATCGAGTACTTCACCGCCGGGTGCCGAGAGGGCACCCTCCTCAAGCACAAGCTCCTCTGCGACGAGCCAGAAACCCTCGACGAACTGCTAGTCATAGCGGATAAGTACGCCACAGCCGACTCTTCTATGAAAACGGAGATTCAAGTCAACGCGGCTGGCAAGGTGACCCCCCAGGCTCCCAGAACCCCAGCTGGAGATGCCAGTCGGCGACAGCAACAAAACGACAACAAGCGCAAAGCCCCACAGCCGACTTCCAACAGTCGGCAGGTCGCGGTAGTAGAAAATCAGCAGCCGGAGGGGCAGCCTCCGGCCAAGCGGCAGAAAGGCGGCAAGTCCAATTGGTTGCCGGCTTTCTCCTATGAGCAGACTTTGGATGGTCCTTGCAAGTTCCACAGCGGCGCGAAGCCGTCGAACCACACCACCAGAAAGTGCCACTGGCTCGCCAGAATCGCCAAGGGAGACGGCCTCACTCCTCCGCCGCCTGTAGGGCCGCCGCCGCCCCAGCAGCCGGCGGCTCGGCCAGTCGGCGCAGTACAAGACGAGTTCCCAGAAGAGCACGGAGCCTACGTAGTATTTACCAGCATGGCAGATGACCGGCGCAGCAGGCGCCAACAGCAGCAAGAAGTAAATGCAATAGCAACGGATGCTCCAGAGTTCATGCATTAGTCCGAGAGGCCTATCAGTTGGAGTCGGGCGGATCACCCAGAGGTGATGCCGAGTCCAGGCTCCTACGCCCTGGTCCTAGGCGCGACCTTGGCCACTGATAGGCGGGCCGCCTTTTTCGCGGGTCCTGATAGATGGAGGCAGCAGCATAAACATCATGTACAAAGACACCATGGAGAAGCTAGGAATCAGGCGAAGGCAGCTGCAGAGCAGCCGTACCGTGTTCCATGGAATTGTACCCGGCCTCTCCTGTTCACCGATCGGCAAGATCTTGATAGACGTCCTCTTCGGAGACAAAGATCACTTCCGCCGAGAGCCGGTCTAGTTCGAGGTGGTGGACTTGGAGAGCCCGTACCACACTCTGCTTGGCCGGCCTGCCTTGGCCAAGTTCATGGCGGTTCCCCACTACGCCTACCTCAAAATGAAGATGCCGAGTTCCAAGGGGATTCTGACCATTGCCGGCGACTACAAGAAGTCGTCCGCTTGCGCAGCCGAGAGCAGCCGGCTGGCCGAGTCTTTGGTGATCGCAGCCGAAAAGCGGCTCCTTGACCGAGTCGTGGCGATGGCCGGAAAGCAGCCAGAGATGTCTCCCGACCCCAAGGAGTCGGAGGTAGAAGGATCATTCAAGCCGGCCAAAGAAAAGAAGATACCCTTGGACCCAGAGCACCCAGAGAGATACGCTGTCGTGGGCACAGGCCTTGACAGCAAATAGGAAGGCGAGCTCGTCGATTTCCTCCGTGAGAATCGGGACATCTTCGCATGGTCTCCCAAGGACATGCCGGGTGTACCAACGGAATTCGCCAAGCACAAGCTACACGTCAGGCCGGATATGAAGCCCGTCAGGCAGCCCTTGCGCCGCCTGTCAGAAGAGAAAAGAAGAGTTGTTGGAGAAGAGATAGCCCGGCTCCTGGCAGCCGGCTTCATCATGGAAGTATTTTTTCCAGAATGGCTAGCAAACCCGGTGTTGGAACTGAAGAAAAAACAAGCAGTGGCGGATGTGCATCGACTACACAAGCCTCAATAAAGCCTGCCCAAAGGACCCGTTTGCTCTGCCAAGGATTGATCAGGTGATAGACTCCACAGCCGGATGCGAGCTGTTGAGTTTCCTAGACGCATACTTAGGGTATCACCAGATCAAGCTGAATCCTGCAGACAGACTGAAGACCGCATTCATCACGCTGTTTGGAGCCTTCTGTTACCTGACTATGACGTTGGGCTTGAGGAATGCCGGCGCCACCTTTCAGCGTTGCATGCAGAAGTGCCTCCTCAAGCAACTCGGCAGGAACGCCCACGTCTATGTGGACGATGTGGTAGTAAAGACGGAAAAGCGCGGGACGCTGCTGGAAGACCTCGAAGAGACCTTTGAAAATCTGCGCCGATTCCGGATCAAGCTCAACCCCGAGAAGTGCGTTTTCGGAGTACCAGCCGGCCAGCTCCTTGGCTTCCTGGTCTCCGAACGCGGCATAGAGTGCAACCCCGTGAAGATCAAGGCCATTGAGAGAATGGAGGTACCCAGCCGACTGTTCGATGTGCAGAAGTTCACCGGCTGCTTGGCATCCATCAGCCGATTTATCAGTCGGCTGGGCGAGAAAGCTCTGCCCTTGTATCAACTAATGAAGAAGACCACCTTTTTTGAGTGGAACCACAAGGCGGATGAGGCATTTCTCCAACTGAAGAAGATGTTGACTACTCCCCCTGTGTTGGCGGCTCCGACTCCCAAAGAGCCCATGCTCTTGTACATCGCCGCCACCAGCCGAGTAGTCAACACAGTCATCGTAGTCGAGCGCAAGGAGGAGGGCAAGGCGCTCCCAGTCCAGACACCGGTATATTACCTAAGCGAGGTCCTGTCGACCTCCAAGCAAAACTACCCTCACTATCAGAAGATGTGTTACGGCGTGCATTTTGCCGCCAAGAAGCTGAAGCCCTACTTTCAAGAGCATCCAATCACTGTGGTTTGCACTGCTCCACTCGTCGAGATCATTGGAAGCCGAGACGCCTCCGGCCGAGTGGCCAAGTGGGCTATAGATCTAGCCCCTTACACCATCTACTACCAGCCCTGCACCGACATCAAGTCGCAAGCGCTGGCCGACTTCCTCGTCGACTGGGCCGAGACCCAGTACCTGCCGCCGGCGCCTGACTCTACTCATTGGCGGATGCACTTCGACAGCTCCAAGATGCACACCGGCCTTGGAGCCGGCGTCGTCCTCACCTCCCCCAAGGGCGACAAGCTCAAATACGTGCTTCAAATCCACTTCGCCGCCTCCAACAACGTCGCCAAATATGAAGCGCTCATCCACGGGCTCTGGCTTGCCAAAGAACTCGGCATTCGCCGGATCCTGTGCTATGGCGACTCTGACTTGGTGGTTCAGCAATCATCCGGCGACTGGGACGCCAAAGACGCAAACATGGCAAGCTACCGCTTCCTGGTGCAGCAACTCAGCGCATATTTCGAGGGGTGCGAATTCCTTCACGTGCCAAGAAATGACAACGATCAAGCAGATGCCTTGGCATGAGTCGGCTCCACTCGCCAAGCGATACCTTCTGGCGTCGCCCTTCAGCGCCTCTTCAAGCCGTCTATCAAGCCTTCACCAGAGTCAGATTCCATCTTCGTGCCGGCTCCGCCAGAAATAGTCGGATCCGACTCCAAGGCCCCGGCAGGCGACCTCAAGAAAGCCACAGTTGAAGCCAGCCCGGGGACTGCGCCAGTCGGCCTGGGGACTTCAGAGCCCGGCCCGGGGACTGTGCCAGTCGGCCCGGGGACTTCAGAGCCCATCCCAGGGACTGCGCCAGTCGGCCCGGGAGCTGCCCCAGTCGGCCCAGAGATTCCCTCAATCCAGCAAACGGCAGCAGACTCCAACCCGCCGTCTCCCAGCCCAGCCACCCTTGTCCAAGTCGCTGTGGTAGCAGTTGAAGAGATAGCAGCACCTTCATGGGCACAGCCCATCCTCAAGTTCCTAGTGAACAAAGAATTACCAACAGACGAGATCTTGGCTCGGCAAGTGCAGCGCCGAGCAGCAGCATACACCATAGTCAACTGGGAGCTAGTCAGGCGCAGTGTCACTGGTGTCTACCAGCGCTGCGTAGAATCAGAGCAAGGCCAAGCGATCCTCAGAGACATCCATCAGGGCGAGTGCGGCCACCATGCGGCTTCGAGGGCACTCGTGGCCAAAGCCTTTCGGCACGGTTTCTTTTGGCCGACTGCCCTGGAAGAAGCTAAAGAGCTAGTACAAAAATGCAAGGGGTGCCAGATGTTCCGCTCCAAGCCCCTTCAGCCGGCTTCCGCGCTGAAGACGATCCCTATTGCCTGGCCCTTCGCAGTTTGGGGCCTGGACATGGTAGGACCATTCAAGATGGCCCGAGGCAGCCTAACTCATTTGCTTGTCGCGGTGGACAAGTTCATCAAGTGGGTGGAAGCAAAGCCCATCAAGAAATTAAACGGGCCTACAGCAGTAACCTTCATTGCCGACATCACGGTGCGGTACGACATACCGCACAGCATCATCACCGACAACGGCACCAACTTCGCTAAAGGCGCCTTGGCTCGTTTCTGCACGACGCAGGGCATCCGACTGGACTTAGCGTCCGTTGCCCATCCGCAGTCAAACGGCCAGGTGGAACGAACCAACGGCCTCATCCTGTCCGGCATCAAGCCTCGACTGGTCGAATCACTCGAGCGCTCGGCCGGCTGTTGGGTCGAGGAGCTGCCTGCCGTCCTCTGGAGTCTGCACACAACCCCAAACAAATCAACCGGCTTCACGCCTTTCTTCCTCGTCTACGGTGCCGAAGCCGTCATCCCGACGGATATAGAGTTCGACTCTCCGCGAGTCTCCATGTACACCGAGGAAGCCGAAGAAGCACGCCAAGACGGCGTCGATCTGCTGGAAGAGGGCCGACTGTTGGCACTCAGTCGGTCCGGCATCTACCAGCAGAGTCTGCGCCAATACTACAACCGCAAGGTCAAGCCAAGATCCTTCCAAGAGGGCGACCTTGTGCTCCGGCTGATTCAGAGAACAGCCGGCCAGCACAAGTTGTCGGCGCCTTGGGAAGGTCCCTTCATCATCAGCAAGGTGCTAGGGAACGACGCCTACTATCTGATCGACGCTCAGAAGCCCCAATCGCGCATGAGGGACGACTCCGGCAAAGAAACAGAGCGCCCGTGGAACGCGAATCTTCTTCGAAGATTTTACAGTTGATGCAGTATGTATCACACTACCCTCTTTGTATCAAAGTACTAAGACCTTAGGCCCCCCGGGACGAGCTCGGGGACTGCCTTTTTGATTATCTGTATGATAAGAATTACGCTTCCGAATATGCTGTTCCTTTTTATCATACTGTCTGGCACCGGGACCGACTAGTCGGGCCGGGGACTCGCCGTCTTGCGCTATGAAATGCTTCCTGTGGTCAGGCAAGTAATGTGTCGCGTTCAAAGCCGTCTCCTGTCGAAAGCCGCAGCTCGCAGAGCGACTGTCGGTAGGCAGGGGACAAGCAAGAACGAGCGCACACATGAAAAATGGCTAAGGACCTAAAAGCATACGCATAGCCTAAGCCAGCTACCAGCCTCCCCACACTGAGCCGACTCATGAGTAGCCGGCTCGCCGCCTTAATTTTATCAAAAGACAGCCGACTCTCGGATAGTCGGCCTGTCGCTTTCTAGCCGACTTGCTAAAGAAACTCTAAATGACTAAGTACTTGCCTTCCTGAAGTAGCCAAGCACTTGACCCGGCGGCAGTCCGCAGAGCGGTTGCCCAGCCGGCAAGGCGACAACTAAAGGAAGGCGGCAAAGGAAAAAGTCTAAGGAGCAATAAGCAAGGAAAGGCGGAAATTAGATAAAATATTTACATAGGCCCTTGGCCGAATCACCGAATAAGAATTCAGGATACACCCCGTGGGTGGAATTGTTCGAATGTAACAAGTCTTGCAAATAGTTAAAAAAGACAGATAAACAGAAGCAATCTAGGAGGTGGCCTCCGGGGCCGGAGGATCGGAGGAGATGGCGGTGTCGAATGCCGGGGCAGTCGGCTGGGCGGTCTCAGCCTGGTCGCCTCCGGCGGCGGTCGCCTTGTCCCTGCACGGCTCGTTGCTGGAGGCGTGGTCGGGGTGAGGCTGGCCGCCTGCTTCGTCTTCTGGCGCCTCCTCCTCGCCTCCGTCCTCCGACTCGTCCTCCTCCTCGGCGCTGGAGTCGATCACCTCCGCCGAGTCCTCCTCGTACTCCGGGTTCATCCCGAACCAGTCCGGCGGTGCCTCCTCGCCGCCTTCAGTCCGCTCGGGCACGAAGACGCTGGTGTCCGTGTACTCGGCGATGGCCGCTGCGCGCTCGACAAGGGCGCCTTCTGCGGCCTCCAGCTCGGCCTGGGCCTCTGACCGGAATGCGGCCAGACGGTCCAGGTCCAGCCCCGGATACCACCCCTTGACGAACTCCAAGGCTCGGCGTGCTCCGGCCCGAGCCGAGGAGCCCTTCCAAGCGTCAAAGAGGCCGGCGGCGACTTCCAGCCAGTCGGCGGTCCGACTGGCGGTGCGAAGAGCCGGCACGTCCGGCCACAGGGCAGCAACCACTTGGGCACCGGCACGCTGAAGACGGCGCAGCAGACGGTGAGCAGGACGAAGACGAGCCCCGATGCTCAGAAGCTGCTCGTCGATGGTTCGGGGGGCATTGGCGGCAATCACTTCGCCCTTCGCCCTTCGCTCCTCCCGAGCCACCTCGATGGCCAGAGGGACGGCTTGCGAATGGCCGGGAAAGAAGTCTGCCAAGGCAGAAAAGAAGATAGTCAGAAAATCAGAAATCAGCCCGACACAGGGTCGGAAGACCAAAGAAGAGAAAAAGACTTACCATCGACGATGTCCTCGAGCTTGTGGTAGCCGGAGGTCAGCATCGCCTCCCGGTCGGTCCAGGCGGAGCGTTCAACCTCGAACTCGGCCATGAGGGCATCCTCCCGCGACTTGGCATCGTCTTGCGCCTTCCGGAGCAACTCCTTCTGCTCGGCCAGCTGCGTCGCCAGCAGATCGCGCTCTTTGGCGAGCCTGTCGCACTCCTCCTCCTTGGCACGACGAGCAGTGTTGGCCTCGCCCAGCTGCTCCTGGAGGGCGGCATTGGCGCCTGAAGAACAAAGAAGAAGACAAGAAAGTCATCAGTAAGGTAGATTGCCGGGGAGATCCGGGCCGACTGCTCAGCAGTCGGCCCGAATCTCGGGACTACAGCCCGCGGGTGCGCCAGCGCGCCCCCGCGAAGAAGGAAGAAATAACTCAACTCGGCTTTCCGTCAGGTCGGCGGTCCGCTTCTTCAGCTCCTCAACGTTGCGGTTGAAGACAGTGGCGCGGAGATTATGATATTCCTGCAAAAAGCCGGCAAAGGCAAAAGTTAGTACTCGGAGCTCGCTAGAGGGAGTTCCGAACCGCCTGCTCAGCAGCCGGCCCCGAACTCGGGGACTACACCCAGTGGGTGCGCAGGCGCACCCCCACAGAGAAAGACAGAAATTGAACAAGAGAAAGGAAGCTTACTCGGACGGATGTCCTCACGGCCAGATGCGCTCTGGTGCTGACCTGGAGGGCGTCGCTTTCCGCGCGCAGCTTTGCCTGGACGTCTAGGAGGGCCTGGTTCAGCGGGCCGGTGCTGCCTCCGCGTAACCAGCCGGTGGGCGCGGCACTGGAAGCCTCGACGTCCAGACTCGCCGAGCTGGCCGCGCCAGTCTCCCGAGCTCGCGGCGCCGAGATCGTCCTCTCAAGCCGGCGGCGTGCCGGCATGGCGACTTGAAGAAGCAGCTGTGCGTCGGCATCGTTCGTGGTCGACGGATCCTGCGGGCCCACCGGCTGCTTGCCGTGCGGCCTCCCAGACGGTGGCGGAGGCGGCGGAGGCGGCGCGTGGGTGTCCGAGTCTGAAGCGTCGCCGCCCTCCTCCACGAGAGGGTTCGCGGTGTCGACCTCTCCGGTCTGCCCGGTGAACTCAGGAGCCGGCGGCGCCGACGACAACAGAGGGACGAGCATCGCCGATCGGCGACGCGCGACCTCCTCAGCGTGCCGCTTCGTCGTGGCGGCAGTCTCGGCCTCCTCCAGCCTCCTCTGGGCGTTGGCGGCCGCCTTGTCAGCCTCCGCCTTCTCCAGGAGGTCGGCCTCCTCCTCATCGCGCTTCTCCCGCACGTTCCGTTCCGTCGCCTCCCGAAGATCGGCGGCGGGATCGACCCGCCGAGTGTTGGCGGATGTCTCTACCGACCCCATGACAGAGGGGACGGCGGCTCTCTCAAGGGAAAGGGGAGCTCTGGAGAAGATCGGAGGGAAAAATCAAGGAAGACTTGGATAAGATCCAGCAAAGAAAATGAAAGAGTAAAAGGACTTACGAAGAAACTAGCGGCGGCCTTCTCACTTCCTTTCGGAAGCGGTTGGCCTTCGCGGCCGCCTCCTCCCGCTTGGTCGCGGCGGCGGCCCCCTTGAACTTCTTCTGCTTGCCGCCGGGCGCGCTCGGCCCGGCGTGACGTCTCTTCGCGCCGACTTGGCCGGAGGGGCCGGCCCTCGGCTGGCGACGCGGGACGACTTCCGCGTCGACGTCGTCCTCGGGCCAGTCGGCGAAGGTAGCCGACGGCCTGAGGCCGCCGTCTGCCCCCTCTCCGCCGCCTTTGGCGTCGGCCTCCAGCGCCGCCGCCCCCAAGTCGGGGTCGTCGATGTCGCTGTCCTCGCGATCTGGGACATAGTCGCGGGGCTCTCTCATGGCGCCGGCCGCGGGCGCCGTGAGGGGATTCTTCCCAGAAGAAACCAACAAAAATAATTAGAAGACGGAGTCGTCTGCGAAGAAGATCAAGCTACAGAAGGGTGCGACTTACCATTGGAGGGGGGTTGTCACGCGAGTACGGCTCCTTGCCGAACTGCCAGTTCTCCGTGAACTCGCAGTGCGCGATGTGGTTCACCAAGTTCGCCACCTCCCCACGGGGCATCTCCTTGGTGCACAGACGGCTCGGATCGTGGCGGCCGCTCATCTGACAGATGAGGTGAGGCCGGCCCTGGAGCGGGAGGACTCGGCGCGCCACGGAGGCGGCCAGAAGATCGGAGGCGACGAGCCCCTGCGACTGCAGCAGAACCCGGAGTCGCGCCACGGAGCCGGCTCCAGAGGGCGAAAGTGATTTGGACCGGTGGGACCAACTGGCAAGCCTGCCAGTCAGAGGCTCGGGGTCGAAGGGCGGCAAGTTGACCCAGTCGCCGTCGGTGGAGATGTTCTTCAAGTAGAAGTAAGATTTCTGCCACATCTTCACCGACTTCACCAGCGGGATGGGAGGGAAAGGATTGTCGGCCGTCGAGCGCCGCACCGCGATGTAGGTGCCGCACTGAGCCGGCGTATCGGCGGCCTGAGTACCGAGCTTCGAAGAGAAGAACTCCCCCCATAGCTCGAGGGTGGGGAGAACGCCGAGGTAGCCTTCGCACAGAGTGGCGAAGGCGGAAAGAAGAACCACCGCATTTGGGGTGAGGTGGTGCGGCTGAAGCTTGTGGAACTCCAGAAATGAGCGAAAGAACCCGCTCGCCGGCAGCCCTAGCCCACGCATTAGGTGCGAGCGGAAGATGACCCGCTCGCCCTCCTCCGGCGCGGGCCGGAGCTCTCCCGCCGGCGCAGTACGGGCGTGCACCAGGTTCGCGCTCAGGAGACGGCGGGTCCGGCGGAGAAAGTTGATGTGCTCCGCCTCCTCGTCGGAACCGTCCCACACGCCGGAGCGCGAGGCGGGGGGCGCGGCGGAGGAAGAGCTCATCGTCGACGAAGAAGACGCTCTGGCTCGCGGCGGAGGAAGAAGGGAGGGCAGGAGAGCGGGGGAGAGGGTGTGCGCACAGTGCCGCCCCGCTCCTCCCCGCCTATTTATAGCCCTGCGGGCTGAGGAGCTGAGGGGGCGGACGTGGGATTAACTGCGCCCGAGGCCCCACGCCGCCCATGATTTACCCCACGAAGTTACTACGCGCAGTAACAACGTGGGGATGCCAACCGTCCGCAGCCACAGCGGATCCGCCCGGAAGCCGAGGCGTGGTAGTGGCAGGCCCCACCTGGCGGCCCGTCCTGTCGCGCGCGTGGGTGGGCAGACTATTCTCCCCACGTGGCGCCACGCGATAGGACCGTTTCGATAGCGGCAGGGAAGCGTATCTGATACGCCGCCCGTTTTCCCGCTGCGACTTATGAATAATAGCTCCTCGCTGAGCAAGTCCGACTTCGGCGAGTCGGCCCGAAGAAACGGCGGCCGAGTCTCAGAGTCGGCGCTGGGAAGATTGAAACTGTTGAAGCCCCACGAGGCAGCGCCCGCAGGGCTTCACCAGCTTCAGGGACTACTGTCGGAGTAATGGGCCACGGGTAGGCCGACCCAGGTCCCAGGATCTTTCAAGACATCGGGGCAGGCCGCGCCCCTCTGGCCGAGTCCCAGAGGGCGATCCCCCGTGAAGCCGAGTCCCAGACGACGGCTTTGAAACAAGCCGACTCCCGGCTTGCGACCTCCAGAAGTGCCGACTATGGGAGTCGGCCCGCGACCTTTCACGAAGAACGATGCAGGGCACGGCCCCGACGTGGCCGTCCCTTCCTGCCTACGAGGGGTTGGCATGGCTACAGTGAGCCGTATCGCCGGGAGATCTCCGAAAAGGCACGACACTGTTGCCATGCCTCCCCTGACCTCAGCCACAGTACGTGATGCACTGTGCCCACGACGCCGTCCTGTCCGGCCCGAAGATCGCAGGGCCACCTGTCAGTGGGAGAATCCAAGACGGCCAGAGCGCCTGAAGACGGCCCTGTGGGAGTCGGCCCTCTCGGAGTCGGACGCCTCCCTGCCAGGGCCCCACAAGCCATAAACCAGATTGGATGGGGAGTGGCGACAGTGATCGCCTGACAAACGGCGCCACTGTTGTCACGACCCCATGACCAAGCCTGCGTCATCAGGAGTACTGCACAGTGTTCGGCCTGTCCGCGGGACCCACCAGTTGGCGGGCCCCAGAAGCCGGCAGGAAGGACAGCGGCATGAGAGACAGACGGCTGGGGGCCACGCCCAGTCAGATT
This sequence comes from Aegilops umbellulata, assembly GCA_032464435.1. Classification (NCBI taxonomy): domain Eukaryota; kingdom Viridiplantae; phylum Streptophyta; class Magnoliopsida; order Poales; family Poaceae; genus Aegilops; species Aegilops umbellulata. The sequence continues at coordinate 471,726,916 of CP136056.1, read as the reverse complement.
ACTATTGTACCCCCGGGGGGTAGGCCTATATAACCCCCTCGGGACACCCATGCAAAGGGTTCGGCCTTTGATAGAGTTAGACACTTAGACAGGGGAGGAGAGAGCCAGCCTAGCTCCCTCCTGCCTCCCGATACAGCTCCAGGAGCACCCTTGTAACCTTTTCGCCATAGTGACCATGCGGAGACCCCGCAGAGGAGCGGTAGGGGTGTTATCTCCCCGGAGAGCCCCGAAGCTGGGTAAGATTCGCTGGCGTGCATGTCTGCACCTCATCCCGTTTCCAGGCACCGGCGACGTTCTACTCGCCCCCACCATGATAAGCCATCCGTTGGCATATGTCGCACCCAACCCCCGACAGGGCCGCACTGTGCTGGGCCAGCTGGGGCACCAGATGGGCTACAGGTGAGTTAGGTAGGTTTTCGTTCTTTTTTTATTATCTGTTTTTCTGTTTTTAGTTAATATTTTGCCACTGTTTTGAATTCAAACAAATTCAAACAATGCCAAAAACTCCTCTGAATATTTTTATTTTGCTAGATGGAGTTTTCCAAAATCTCATAAAATAATTCAGGGGTATTTGTAATTATATTCTAATATATAAATATAATCCAAATTCAAAGAGCTAATGATTTAAATTCAAAGACCCAAAATATTCCTTACAAATGTTCATTATTTTCGGTTTGGTGCAAGAGCCTTGCCAAAAATATTAAACAGTTAATAAGAACATTTTGAGAAACGTTGAATGCAATTTTCCAGGGTTCTTTGCCCTTCTTGAATTAAATCTTGAGGCTTCCAAATTTCCTCAATTCAGGTTTCAAAAATTTAAAAATGATGCAAGCAAGATGCAAACACTAGGCAGCACCAGAAGCTAGGGATGTGACAACTCACCCCCACTAAGCAAAAATCTCGTCCCGAGATTCAAGCGTAGGGTAAGATGACAGAAGGGACACAACTAACACAATCTTCATGATCCAGGTTGCTCTTCAAATGAACGTTGATTCAATCAGCATCTTTGTCTCGTCGTGATGCTCTGAGAACTCCAGCCAACATGACAATGAGAGGAGAAGGAGACTCTAGAAGGACTGATCTTCTCGAAGATCGAACAACTCAGGATTAACTCACGGAATGAGACATAGCAACACCTCTCGAGCTGAGACACTAAGCACACATCTAGAGGGATGGAGTGGAACGGATGACGAAGGTTCACTAGGTAGATAACAATTCCAGACTTAAAAAGGTGGTGAACGGTTGTCAACGTAGCAAGGAGTTGAGTTGCCATGATACCATAACGGGGCACCTTAGGGAAGGTGTCTCGTAGAGATATCCCCTTAAGTGGCAAAAAGAATTACCTTTGATTCATAGATCATTGAAACTCTTCTTACCAGGCTAAGGCAATTTACAATCGATCATTTGGAGAAGTTCGAAAGAATGGCATACTCAGTTTGGAAAGGAAACTAGAGTTATAAGACAACTTGACAAACGGAAGGCACATTCCAATCGATACTGAGGATATAACCTAGTGTCTGAGAATGCCCTCAAGAACTTGAGCATTTCCATATTCATCAAGGTTTTACCAACATCCGTGTCAAGGATCCTGGCAACACAACATACTATCATGATGAATAATGATGGGTGATGCAGATGCAAAGGAAGATAACACCTTCTCAGATTTCACCTTAGCGAGGCCAAGGAAACAAAATCTGGATGATCGACCAAGAGACATTTAGCACTCCGCTTCTAATGTTCTCCTTGATGTACTAGCGTATCCCATTCATTGAAATGGTCTGGTATCTAGAACATCAAGTAAAGGTCAGACTTCGAAAACACAAAAATCATAAGGCACAGCTAGGAGGTAAATCCTACGAGGTCCTTATGGGGAGGTGGCCAACTTCTTCAATCAAGATACTATAATAATAGGTCTTCCGGAGGGTGTGTTGGCCACGATATCCACTTTACTGGTTATCGCGAGACCGATATTATAGTTCTTGGGAAATGTTCCAACCATCATATCTGCCTGAGATTTAGATCTGGTTGGTGTCAGAATAATTTAGACTCATCGAGTCTAGAAAGTAAAATGAAAGTTTGCAACACAAATCGATGAGATGACGTTGCGAGAATCTCAGGGAATGAACTACGATAGCAAGCTCCGAAACATGAGCTGGTTCTGCTACAAACATGTGAACACGTTGTCCCAGACAAGCATGACCACATAGTAGTCTTACAACAAAACACTACCGAGTTCAGGTGGGAACCATCATTGCGGATAGCGGAGTCCTTGCATAAGGTATACTCTTAAGAAGGAACTTCTTCTCCTTGAACAAATCAATCAGTGGCTTGGTATGCTAGAGAATTCATATGGAATGAAGATGATCAGTCTAACAGACCACGGAATACTTCGCACGTGCATAACTGACTTGGGATGATTCCAGAGGAGGTAAAAAAACATGCTTTCTCGAATTCACGGCGGCAACTTGCATCAGATGCACATGAATTAGAGGAAGTCACTTCTTTCATCCAAGCATATACTTCATGAACGGGACATGAAGATAATGCTTATAAAGTTTCCAATACTAGCTGGATGTTCAACACAAATCCTGGAGAAGATAACAATGTTGCTGATGGGCTCAACAAAATTCCTCCAGGTTTTCACATAAGTGAACTTCCAGAATTATGTGAACAAGGTGATAGCATTGGTCAGACCCAAAGGATACAATGGTGTATGCCCGAGGAAACAACCACGAGTAAGACAACATTACGAATATCGTTGGTTCTGGTTTGATTTGACGATAGCCCATACTCAAATCAAAGATTGGATAAGATGATAGATCCAACAATTGACACAAGGATCTATCAATGAAGGTATCATCTTCTTCAACACACATACAAGATAAACCTTAAAATTGAACTAAGTCGGGCAAGCTTTTATCTTCCAACTCTCCAGGTTGTTGTTTAGCTTAACCAACTAGCTCGGGGTATCCGACACGGATTCTTGGAGAAAGAGTGGTTTCGAAAACCAACTTGATCACGAGCTCAACATAGCGATCAGGTGACAACCTGGTGATACTTCCGAGAAGATATTCAAAAAATCATGAACCACCGATATGCTACTAAGCTCGAGATCAATCTTGCTTTTCAAGGCAAGACGAGATGATCAAATAAGCAAGGGATTGGCATAGACCTAACTCATTGATCGAAAGGTGCACCGAAAATAAGGACTAGGTAGCACAATCTATCTTAGAATGATGACTCAAGAACCAAAACGCTAAGAATGAAATTATTGTCCTTTAACTACCAAGCAACAAGGTTCTAGGAGTATTGGTTTCACACATCACGGTTCACTTGTCGGTATTCCGGTCGCAGCAACACGAAAACCGAGGAATGAACAACAATGGCGAGAGGTATCACTGTATCAAGAATTCATAAGATGGTGTGCAATTCCCATGACATTCTTGACATAAGACGGTAATACTTCAAGGTAGAACAGACCAGAAGCTGGATTAGCAATTTGATCTGGGGAATACAACTGCTTTGACCCAATCCCAGAGATGGATGAGGTACTGGAGTTTGTTTCTCCTAGTCATCCTGGAATAGAAGGGCTTGATGGACCACAAGAGTAATAGGCATCAATGAACGAATGCACGCATACTCTTGACTATCAATTGATAGACAAGGTTAGAAGATAATTAAAGAGGGACAACCCAAAAGATCATATGATTTTCTGAGTTGTGGATGCATGGACTAGCATGTCGAACGAGTTCAACATATTTCTTCCAGATAACCCATGCAGAAACGGTTGAACTGGCAGAGTCACAATATAGAATGGAGAACTCATTGAGAGCACTCTTGTTGTGATCTTTTGGTTCAGAAAGACTACTGCCATATTGGTTCATGTTATTGGAAGAACGATATACCACGGACCTAGAGGACTATCGCAAAAGTTACTAATATCCTAAAGGAACTCGCAACACTATCAACACGAGGTAAGTAGGGTGAATCTCGGGTTCAAAACCCACGAGTAGAATACCTACAAACTAAATTGCATCACGGGATGCTTTCGAGAATGACGGTGGCCAGAATCATCACACTGGGAACACAAAGCATGGCTAGGGTACTAGGTGGTACTCTAAGACAACTAGGGTCATAATAATAACCCCAACATATATGTCGAGGCAATAAAGTACCTCAACTCAGCAATTAGTGTGAATAATTTGGCCCAAAGGATTATTAGGAATGGGAAGGAGGGATTTGCTGTAGATGCTCGAAAAGATTTTAGACATGCTACAAAAATGGTGCCATCGCCACTCAGAAGCACAATATCAAGGTTTCATGATCAACAGTTAACATACGGAGGTAGAAATGAACTGAGGCTTAAATCCAACAATCTTATAAGTCTACGGATTAGTAACACGTGATCCTGATAGAAAGAAGAGAAGGTCTAGTTCTTAACCCCGGTAGAAAAGAAGAGGCTGACTCAGATCAGAAGGGCATAAGGTAAAGGAGTAAAAAGAGCCTTACGTTCCATCCCACAATCAATTCCCCTACATATAAATAAAGCATTTCTAGACTCAACTTCGACCAGTTTGGCTTGGTAATCCTATAGGCAGTCAGGCTCTGATACCAAAGCTGTCAGGACCCCGACTCAATGTCACATCGATCTAGCATGTAACACCTCATATCACTTTGCGGCCTCACGCACGGTATCCCCACGGGTGTCGCCTTACCTTTGCCTGGGACCGTTTGCGTCTTTTGGCACACGTATATGATAGTGTCGCTAGCATCCATATGATAAGGAGCCCGGGCTGACATGGCTAGTCGTAAACCCAAAGTGGCACAAACTTACAGGGACATGCATCCATGACCCAGCATCGAACGTGTCGGTCATCAGCGAGTGAATCCTGGCTGTAGCAGTGGGTTAGAAGGACTCCGGTGAACCGGGCTGTAGCGGGCTAGCTGGACTCCGGTATTCATCGCGTGACATTTCCCCGAAGGGACAGACACAGGAACGAAGAAGGACACATGCCGGCCAGCCTAAGTGTTCCAGAGCAGTAGCAAGCTACCGTGGCTCAGTGGAAGCACTAGGAGACATTTCCCGGTAAGAGAGGCTACTAAGGATAAACAACTAGATAGTCAGATCCCACACATACCAAGCATTTCATAACATACACACAATATGCTCGATATGTGCAAATACAACATGGCATCACAACATGACTCTACAACTCAAGTATTTTATTCAATAGGCTCCGAGGAGCGAGATATTACAAACATGGGTCTCACCACCCAACAATCAGAGCATAAAAGTCAAAGCACAAGCGAAAGCTTAACATGTCTGGGTACAGACATCTACAAACGAAAAAAGGCTGAGAAGCCTGACTATCTACCAGATCCTGCCGAGGGCACAAGATCGTAGCTGAGGTAACAAGCTAAACATCAAAGTCCACGTGGAACTACTAGTGAGACTGAAGTCTCTCTGCAAAAACATAAAATAGGCAAACGTGAGTACAAATGTACCCAGCAAGACTTACATCAAAACTATCTACATATGCATCATTATCAACAAAGGGGATGGTGGGGTTTAACTGCAGCAAGCCAGCTTTGACTCAGTGGCTAACCTGAACTACGACTGCAAGTAACTCTTTTGAGGTGGCGCACACGAGTCCACATATTCACCATATCAATACACCACTATGGATCCGCTCCCGTCTCCCTACGAGAACGCCATCCATAGCACTCACACTTATCTTGCGCATTTTAGAGTATCCACTTTCACTTGTCTATGAACTATGCAAGGGGTCCAAGTTTCCATATCCGAGGAATCCGGCTATTCGAATAGATAATGATAACCCTGCAGGAGTGTACTTCTTCACACACGCTCTCGCCACTTATCGCCCTGTACACGTCATGTACCTCGGCAACCTTCAAGCGGAAGCCGGGCGAGGGAGTCGGCCACGACCTGACTAACCACACAAGTCTCTCGTCCAGGTTTATCGCCTATTCGGGTTCCATCCGCAAGGAGATCCGCCCGGGGTGTCGCTCACGGCCCCAAACAATGTGTGCAGGGTTCCCAAGCCCACCTCGACGGGTGGATCTACGCTTGGTACACCGTGCCACGGTGCCTAGTCTGTCCCAAGCCCACCTGTACCGGGTGCCACTTGGTAGACTACTAACACTACCTACAAACACCAGAAACTAGTTGCAACTCCTGGACAGAGATCAGGTTGATTAATAAGTCGAGAGAGTCAATTAAGGAACCCAATGTGTGGTAGTAGCTGTTCATGGATCACAAACACAGAGCCTTGCCAAAAATATTAAACAGTTAATAAGAACATTTTGAGAAACGTTGAATGCAATTTTCCAGGGTTCTTTGCCCTTCTTGAATTAAATCTTGAGGCTTGCAAATTTCCTCAATTCAGGTTTCAAAAATTTAAACATGATGCAAGCAAGATGCAAACACTAGGCAGCACCAGAAGCTAGGGATGTTACAGCAATAGCAACAAGTTCATGTTTGACATAAGGAACTATAGCAAGTTCATCTCCATAAGCATAATTCATATTGGCATCTTGCCCACAAGCATCATCAAAAAGGGATATTTCAAGATAATCGATGGGATCATAATAGTCATCATAGTAATCATCCTTCGGTAAGCACGAAGGGGAATTAAACAATGTATGAGTTGAAGAGTTACTCTCATTAGAAGGTGGGCACGGGTGATCAATCCGCTCTTCCTCCCCTTGTTCTTCGCTCTCCTCGTCATCTTTTTCATCCAATGAGCTCATAGTTTCATCAATTTCTTCTTCAATAGCTTCCTGCAAAATATTAGTCTCTTCTTGGACAGCGTTGACTTTCTCAATAAGTGCATCAATTGCATAATTGTATTTATAATTCTCATAGCAATATTTGAGGATAGCTAAATTTTCAGATCTATTAACAACATCATCATAATCCTCAAACTCTTTACACATAGCTTCAATTTCATAAGCACCCATAAAGGCAACAAATTCTTCTATTTATTCCACATCATAGTAATCATATATACCATTAGCATAAGAAGCTAAGGTTTTATTATCATTAAATTTGCATGAAAAAGGAAGGTGCGGAGAATTCATCCTAGAGCAACAAGTATAATCATATTCCACGCATAGTTTCCAAGCATACCACTTCAATAAATGAATTTGATCCCATACTAGTTTCCCTTTTTGTGTTAAGCGATAATCCCTAAAGTATTCACGTTGATCCAACGTTACTCCCATTATAAAGTTGAATGGGGTTTTCTCAGGATTATCAAAGTAGTACAAAATATTTTTCTCATGATGAGAATCGAGGGTTTTAGGAGTTACCCCATCCTCATGAGTAGCAAGTACAACTAATTTTTTTGGTATTTTGCGTCCCATATCCATAACTAAAGATAGAGAACAACTAAGAACAAAAAATAAAAATTACTTAGTGATAAAGCAAACAAGCACACACGAGAATATTCACCCCACGCTATGACTCCCCGGCAACGGCGCCAGAAAAAGGTCTTGATAACCCACAAGTATAGGGGATCGCAACAGTTTTCGATAAGTAAGAGTGTCGAACCCAACGAGGAGCTAAAGGTAGAACAAATATTCCCTAAAGTTCTATCGACCACCGATACAACTCTACGCACGCTTGACGTTCGCTTTACCTAGAACAAGTAAGTACTTTGTAGGTGTGATAGGATAGGCTTGCAAGAAAGTAAAGAACACGTGAATAAAACTAGGGGCTGCTAAGATGAAGACACAACTGAAGTAAATATAGCGAGTGTGTAAAAGTGGGGGTAGAAGTGGTGGAATTGTCCCTAGGCAACTGACTATGTTATTAGACCGGTAATCACTATTGCAATTCTATTTGAGGGAGAGGCATAAGCTAACATACTTTCTCTACTTGGATCATATGCACTTATGATTGGAACTCTAGAAAGCATCCGCAACTACTAAAGATTCATTAAGGTAAAACCCAACCATAGCATTAAAGTATCAAGTCCCTTTTATCCCATACGTAAACAACCTACTTACTCAGGTTTGTGTTTCCGTCACTCACGCAACCCACTATAAACAAATCATAAACATATTGCAAACCCTACAGCGGGAATCCCTCACGCTTGCGCGACACGGAGGGCACAATAGGACAACACCAATAAAATATGAAACTCAAACCAATCATAGCAATTCATCAATCACCGATAGGACAATAGAAATCTACTCAGACATCATAGGACGACAACACATCATTGGAAAATAATATGAAGCATAAAGCACCATGTTCAAGTAGAGGGTACAGCGGGATGCGGGAGAGTGGACCGTTGTAGATAGAAGGGGGAAGGTGATGAAGGTGTTGGTGAAGATGGCAGAGGTGTTGGTGAAGATCGCGGTGATGATGATGGCCCCCGGCGGCGGTTCCTTGGTTCCTTGGCGGCGGCAAGGGGGAGAGAGCCCCCTCCTTCTTCTTATTCCTTGACCTCCTCCCCTGATGGGAGGAGGGTTTCCCCTCTGTTCCTTGGCTCCCATGGCTTGGGAGGGGCGAGAGCCCCTCCGAGATTGGATCTATCTCTCTGTTTTGGTGTTTTCTGCGTTGGCTTCTGGCTTTGTTTCACCGTTTCGCGTATATATGGAGATCCGTAACTCCGATTGGCATGAAACCTTTTCCGTGAATTTTTTCTGAATATTATCTTTCTTGCGGCAAAAGAAGAGCATCAACCGCCTTACGGTGGGCTCACGAGGGTAGGCCGCGCGCCCAGGGGGAGGGCGCGCCCCCTGCCTCGTGACCACCTCGGGCACAGTCTCGCGTGGATTTTTCTTCTGGAATTTTCCGTAATTTCCAAAAATAAGCTCCGTCCGTTTTTATCCCGTTTGGATTCCGTTTGATATGGATATTCTGCGAAACATAGAACATGCAACAGATAGGAACTGGCACTGGGCACTGGATCAATATGTTAGTCCCAAAAATGATATAAAAAGTTGCCAAAAAGTATATGAAAGTGAATAATATAGGCATGGAACAATAAAAAATTATAGATACGACGGAGACGTATCACGCAGCGACGAGAGTTAGAGGACACGCTTGTGGATGAGTCTGAGCTGCTCCAGGGGTAGGTGGCGAGTGCTGGCGGCTCGGGCGGCGCGACCGGGGCAGGAGCCACTGTGGCCAACTGCTAGCCGCCGTGGCCGACCTGACGGCGGCCCTGTGCGGCTCCAGGGGTGGTCGGGGTGGCTTTGGGGTGCAGAAGGAGACGTGGTGTGCTGGCTGCGGTTGGCCAAGGGCCAGAACGGGTGTGGGGCGAGACGTGGCGGCTCGGTGCACGCGCGTGCAACACGTGCAAAACGCGCGCTCTGGGCGCGCCCAGAGCATGCGCACCAGGTGCTCGGTGAAATGCCAGTGCATGCTACAGGACTTGGGTGAGGCTGGCACTTAGCAAACCTAGGTTAGGATCGTCTAGGTGCTTAGTGGACATGCTAGATTGTCCAGAGGTGCAAGGTCTCAGTGCAAAACAAACATCATGTCAAAACTGATCATGCCCATAAGGTGTTTGTCATAATGTCAGGGGCACCTAGGCATTTCTTGGAGTGGCCAAATTCTCCAGGCTAGTGTCTCTTTGGATGAATGAGAGGGTGGTAAAGTTAGTTTGCTAAAAGGAGAAACTTGTTAGTGTAAGATTTGCAAAACTCCAGTTTTGGACAGAAAGAAAAGGTCAAGATTGCAAGTACTAAAATTGCTCCAATGATTCCAATCTCTTGGACTTAAGGGTTTTGTAGGATGGACTACAAGTAGGAAAAAAACCACGGGTAGAAGAGCAAGTAAAAATATGATTGTAGTACAAATCCTCAAGTTGGACCAGAATGAGGAAGAGGTTGATTCACTCAAAAATTTCAAAGAACATCAATGTGTTTTTGCATAAGGATGAATAATATACTCCTACTGACATCCCCTAATTTTAGTAGAAGTTTTAAATAAATATTTAAATAGGTTGCAGTGCAAAAGTGAGGTTTGACCAGATTTAAAAACTAGGGCTAAAGCTGAAAATCTCCAAATGACCAAAGGTTATTTTTGCATAAAAGTGATTTAGGGACATCACATGACATTTCCAAATTTTGGTGGGATTTTTAGAAGAATTTATAAAATGGTTGCAGTGCAAATGGAACCCTAAAACCATGAAAACCATTTCTGAGTAGTAAAGCTCAGGGAAAGATAATTGTATAAATAATCCCACTGATAAAACAATTGTTTTTCTTAAGAGGGCAAATAAGTCCAATAATGGCTGAAAAGTTTTCACTTGGGGGAAAAACTCCATAATGATAAAGAAAAGAATGGTTCTGAAATCAGGAGGAAATCTAGAAAAATAAAAAATTAGTTGCCTGGCAAATTTTAATTAATAAAACAAGGTTAAAATTTTTGGGGTGTTACAACACTACCCCCCTTCAAGAAAAATCTCGTCCTCGAGATTTGTTAAGAGTCATTTTGAAAAATATCTTTCCTGTTAGCTGAAACCGAAAGGTTTATTCATAGCACAAACTTGCGTCGACGAGGTTGGTCTTTGGTAGCTACGCTTGGGATTAAAATGCAACCGTAAACTAACATTCTCCTGCATGGCTACTATTAAAAACAGGAGCGCACAAGCAAACATCATTTTTTTATGGTGATACAATATCACACAATTACAGGGCGCGGATATACTATGACTCGGTACTACTCGAGCGACTCTAGTCTACCTCGTTAATATCTAATCGTGCTTGCCTCGTGGACGTCGAGGTTTCTCCACAGTTTTCACCGTCGTGATCTGCTGGAGTGGGTTGAGGGGCTGCAGGGTCGGGGTAGCGATGATGACCGTCTCGGGGATTGTTGGCCACAATCCCGTTGGAGCGTGCTCCCAAAAGGCGACAGAGCACTTCCGGGGTAATCAAGGTATTTTGGTCGATGACTGGGGCAGACCTCAAGGACTCGATCGGTTGTCCGAACAACACGACTCGGTTGTCGGTGTTGGGCTCATCTTCTCCTCTGGCCGGGGCTAGGCGGATCAGTTCTCCACGAGCCGCGATCAGATCAAGAGTGATTTGATCGAACAGATCCTCTAGTGCACTTACATAGCGTACTAGATGCAACAAGGCAGGATCTGTCTCGTGATCTCCGTTGGCAACCTGAGGCGGCCTACCATACCTGTCATGGCTGGGGTAGTAGTAGAACGAGCGGCAGTTAACTCTGGGCGACAAGTGCCTAAGTTGAACTACAGCCTCTCGAGCAGCTAGTTGGATGGCTTGTGGCTCAAAGGAAGTTGTCCTTCCGGTGAACCTGTAGGGGCGTTCTGGAGATAGACCCCACCCATAGACGTGCACGGTGGCCCAGAATTGACGGCTTTCACTGCCCATGGGTCCTTAGTACACAACATATTCCGGGGGCTCCTCTAATGCAAAGGCACGGCGGGTGAGGTTTGCGAGCACGGTCACAAAACCTCCAAGGTTGTTTTCTATGGTCTCGTTGTGTACGACGGGGCCAGGCATTATAGCTTGGTTTGAGGAAGAGGCTGGGCTGTGCTGTGTTGAGGCTAGCGTGCCCTTTTTATGGAAAAAGGGAACGGGGTCTTCCTTCGCACGCTTGTGAATGGGACAATTTGGGTGTCGGTCACTGGCACGTGATCGACAGGCTAGGCTAATAGGTTGGGCACCGACTGCCAAAAGTGTTAGGGTCACTGTGTGGCTATCTTACGCGAGAAGCTTGGCTGGGGTTAGGTTATGGTCTGGTGGGTTGGTTTACCTAGGTTTATTGACCCGGCTAAGATAGGAGTAGCCAATGGTCAGCCTGGCTCTCATACCAAGTTTGTCACGACCGGTTTTTCTGGGTATTAATTTCCAGAAAATGGCCGTTGTGCTCACCAGCCCCAGGATTACTGTTAGCTGATGAGGCACCAACTTGATACAGAAATTCCAAGCAAAATACAAAATATGTAGTACAAGACCATACTGGCCTATGAGTACAACAAGTGATTTCTAGTGGTTGATGGCGGAAGCGGTCTGTGGATCATCTGTGTCTATGGGACTCCATTTCCCAGCAGGAACAGCTGACCAGGTTAACTCCTATCTTCGCGAGGCTACTATCAGCGTTGCTTAGGTTCCGGGGCTGTCATCGCAACGCTCCTCTCCAAGCAAGAAATCTGGCCAAGACAATAGCCAGGGACAAGCCAGTGAGTACTTTGAATGTACTCGCAAACATTATGAACACGGGTATAATATAAAAAACGATAATCATTCTCTGAATTATCCTATGATCATAATGCCAGTCATAAAATAAAATCCATGATGCATGCAAGCAGGTTATTTATATACGACATGGATATGCAATAATGGAGTAGAAATATCATACACCGATCGGGTGTATGAAGCGACGCCTCGAAAGGATCATGATATGAAGCATGCCTTAGTCGGGCGTCTGAGCGACACCACATAAAGGGCTTATAAAGTAAATAACACTAAGCATGCCACGGTCGGGCGTCTCAGCGACACCACATAAAGGGCTTATAAGATAAATAAATGACGAGCATGCCACAGTCGGGCGTCTGAGCGACACCACATAAAGGGCTTATAAAGTAAATAAATAACGAGCATGCCATAGTCGGGCGTCTGTGCGACACCGCCTACAGGGCTTATAAGAAAATAATCACAATGAATATCCAGGAGGTAGAACCGTCCCAGGGATACTCAATACTTCAAATAATATAAATGGGTTAGTCCATAATAATAATAATAATAATAATCATAGTCACAGGTCATGATCCATGTTCTGGTTTAGTAGTTTCTCCTCCGAAGACCGACACTAAGACTGACACTTGACCCGACCCAGACTGTTGTCATTAACCATGGACACGGCTATTCGAATAGATATTATCTCTGCAGAGGGTGAACTCTTTACCCACTAGTAACGGATTCCTTTAGTCCATCCGACTAATTCCGTCTACGGTCTTTTAATTGAAAACACACCTGACTTGCACACACCAACTTAACTTACCGGTGTCTGGAATCACCCACGACACCTATCAAGTAAAACTCTAAGTGGGGAGGCTACAACCTCGCATAGCATGGGATCAAATTTATGACGCGCGCTCTAAGGGGTGCCCCCCTCTCGGTCCCAACCGGAAACACCCATGCCCCCGAACCAGGTGGCCTGCCTACCGGATGCAGCCGGTATCTTCCACCATGGCCTCTCTGTATGGTGTGTGCCAAGAAAGGGGTTGACAACTTACTGAACCGCACCCTACCTACGGCAGGGCAAGTGGTAGTACAAAACAAGTATGGGGGTTACTAGAACAAGACTCGATCTATGGTCGACTTAGGAGGTTTATAAATTTCCTGCATGAAATGTGTAATAAAAATATTTCAATCAACAGAACCACCACTCATTATACCCTACCATGCCATACCGGACATAACCGTCCCGACGGATACCGGCGACAAGCTCACGCCTACCCAAGGCAGAGGCTTTCCTAGATTCCTTTCCGGCATGCATGCAAGGCACACGAGGATGGTTACCATCACAAGTATATTCATTTCCAGCAGCAAGGAAATCACAAATATGCGATTCAAGTAAATGATCGCGTCACCACATAAAATAACGCGTTCTCCGTATTAGGGCGGTGTTATAAGCGTGCCAACTAACGCACAAAAATATTATGCCAGGGTTCAGAATGCTTGCCTTCAAGTTGTGTAGAGGCAGGGTGCATCCTAAAAACTTTTGAAAGTTTTCTTCTTCTCCAAAAATCCTATTTTGAAAATATTCAAATAACATATACTTCAAAAACAGTGCAAAGAAGTTGTCTGAAATATTTTTAAATAAATCTTAAAATAAACTAGACTAAATTTGAGAGAGGTAGGAAAAATAATCAACTCATTTAGAGTTTTATTTAAAAAGTTATAGCCAGTCAAAGATTTGGTCAAAATCTGTTTTAAAAATAAATTAGAAAAGAAAACGTTTCAAAAGGAAATACCCTTTCAAAGTGGGGAATACGTACTGGGGTTTTGCGCTTCCACTTAAAATGCGTGGAGGCGGGCTGGGTCACTGACAGTCGGTCCAGGGGGCCCACTGGTCAGGTTTGACCAGTCGACCCTCCCTCCTCTTCCTCTGCCCGAGAGGGGGCGTGACTCCGGCGATGCTCGCCGGCAAATGGCGGCACCGTTTGAGAAACAGAGGTCACCCGTGGCTCAGGGGGTCGAGGCGGTCCCTCCGGTGGTCGTTATGGTCCCTGGGGTGGACGGAGCTGCCGGCGGCGAGCTCCGCAGCGGACGGTGGCCGTCGGGCAGAGTGGGTTTTCGCCTGCGGTGAGTCCTGATCAAAATATAGTAGGGGGATGGACTCACGAGAGGGAGAGGGAGCTCCTGGTGAAGAGAGTGGAGAGGGGGAGGCCCTTGTGGCGCCGGAGTGATCGAGATAGTGGCGGCGGCTGTGATTGCCGGAGATGAGGAAGACGACCTCTCTGGTCTTCCTACTGCTACGGGCGGATCGGTGAGGGAGTGAGAGAGGTTGCTTGAGGCCTGGACGAGCTCTGGGGGGGTCCTATTTATAGCGCATCCATGGCGGTTCTGCGGCCGAGGATAAGGTCACCGGCAAACCGCCGCTCTGTAGCGGTCAGGGCGACGTGGCGGCGACGAGAGCTAGAGGACGCGCTTGTGGATGAGTCTGAGCTGCTCCAGGGGCAGGTGGCGAGTGCTGGCGGCTCGGGCGGCGCCGACCGGGGCAGGAGCCACTGTGGCCAGCCACTAGCCGCCGTGGCCGACCTGACGGCGGCCCTGTGCGGCTCCAGGGGTGATCGGGGTGGCTTTGGGGTGCAGAAGGAGATGCGGCGTGATGGCTGCGGTTGGCCAAGGGCCAGAACGGGTGTGGGGCGAGACGCGGCGGCTCGGTGCATGCGCGTGCAACACGTGCAAAACGCGCGCTCTGGGCGCGCCCAGAGCACGCCCACCAGGTGCTCGGCGAAATGCCAGTGCATGCTACAGGACTTGGGTGAGGCTGGCACTTAGCAGACCTAGGTTAGGATCGTCTAGGTGCTTAGTGGACATGCTAGATTGTCCAGAGGTGCAAGGTCTCAGTGCAAAACAAACATCATGTCAAAACTGATCATGCCCATAAGGTGTTTGTCATAATGTCAGGGGCACCTAGGCATTTCTTGGAGTGTCCAAATTCTCCAAGCTAGTGTCTCTTTGGATGAATGAGAGGGTGGTAAAGTTAGTTTGCTAAAAGGAGAAACTTGTTAGTGTAAGATTTGCAAAACTCCAGTTTTGGACAGAAAGAAAAGGTCAAGATTGCAAGTACTAAAATTGCTCCAATGAGTCCAATTTCTTGGACTTAAGGGTTTTGTAGGAAGGACTACAAGTAGGAAAAAACACGGGTAGAAGAGCAAGTAAAAATATGATTGTAGTACAAATCCTCAAGTTGAACCAGAATGAAGAAGAGGTTGATTCACTCAAAATTTTCAAAGAATATCAATGGGTTTTTGCATAAAGATGAATAATATACTCCTACTGACATCCCCTAATTTTGGTAGAAGTTTTAAAGAAAAATTTAAATAGGTTGCAATGCAAAAGTGAGGTTTGACCAGATTTAAAAACTAGGGCTAAAGCTGAAAATCTCCAAATGACCAAAGGTTATTTTTGCAGAAAAGTGATTTAGGGACATTACATGACACCTCCAAATTTTGGTGGGATTTTTAGAAGAATTTATAAAATGGTTGCAGTGCAAATGGAACCCTAAAACCATGAAAACCATTTCTGAGTAGTAAAGCTCAGGGAAAGATAATTGTATAAATAATCCCACTAATAAAAGAATTGTTTTTCCTAAGAGGGGAAATAAGTCCAATAATGGCTGAAAAGTTTTCACTTGGGGTAAAAACTCCATAATGATAAAGAAAAGAATGGTTCTGAAATCAGGAGGAAATCTAGAAAAATAAAAGTTTTAGTTTCCTGGCAAGTTTTAATTAATAAAACAAGGTTAAAAATTTTGGGGTGTTACACAGAGGCACGGGCGTCCAGTCCACGGAGGCATGGTTTTTTCTTACCCAGAGTCACGTTAGTGCCGCCGCTATTCGGGTGTGAACGCCACGTGTCGCCGCTACGGAGACCCAAGGGTCCAACGGACGTCTCCTCCGCTGACGCCGGTCTGTCTCGTCGCCCGAGGCCAGGCTCCGGCTATTTAAGGCGGACCGAGGGGGTCTCAAAACCCTAGCCACACCCTCTTTCTTGGAATGTCCAGATCCACGCCACATAAAGCAGCGCTCACAGGCTGCGCGATCCCAGCAATGGAGACGGAGATGGAGGTTCACTCCAGTGCCCCGAGCACCAAGAGGGCGAGGCTCGTGCCACCGGCGACGCCTTCTTCTGATGGTTTGGCGGTAGCGGCTGGAAGCGGCGAGGGTGCGCCTACTGTATTCGAGAATCAAGAAGAGTAGTCTGGTCCGGGCCGCATCAGCGACCTCCCGGATGGTGTCCTCGGTGATATCATCTCCCGTCTGTCCACTAAGGAAGGAGTTCGTACTCAAATCATCGCACGTCGTTGGCTCCCTGTTTGGCGCGCAGCTCCTCTAAATCTAGACTGCCGTGAGATCCCTGTCCCACGTTTCTTTAACCCTCTAGATCAAGTACATTTCGAGTTGGTCACCGCGTACTCCGCCACACCGGAGGAACTCGTCCGCTAACATTCACTGGAACTTTTTTTATAGGAGAACATGTCGGTGAAGATAATTCGTATGATGATTCGTACCTTCCAAAGACCATCCTCTCCAGCCGTCAGAGCGCAGTTCACCGCCTCTGCATTCCGGCGTCCTACCTCCACTTCAAGCACTCCACAGTAGATGCCTGACTTCGATCCCCAAGACTGAACAATCTCTAGGTGCTCGAGTTTTAATACCTGTTCCCACCATGCTTGAGAGAACAGGACATAGGGCCATTCTCATGCCCTTCGCTCATGCCATCACCACCAGCATTAAACCCTCAGATTTCCTCCTCTCTCCAAACCATCGCCTTTGCTCTTTGCAAGTTACCAGACAATTATGTACGGGTGCTTAAACTACCACTGCTCAGGAGACTCTCGCTAGTAGATGTTGATGTATCAGAAGTCTCATTACAAAGCATCATCATCTCTACTTCTCCTACACTTGAGTCTCTGCTGCTTGTTTGGACAGTCAGGCACCATTGCATTAGAATAAACTCACCTAACCTTATGAGCATCGGCATTTCTGGTATCTATGGGAAAATTGTTATAAAATATGCCTCGTCACTTCAACGGTTGCTTTGTGATGGTGATTGCAAGAAGTTGCGGATAGTTATCACCTCTGCACCTAAACTGCAGGTCATGGGCAAATTATCTAATATTTTCTCTGAATCCGGCATCAAAAATCACCGTATAATTATTCAGGTACTCACTTTCAAGAATACTTTCACCTCCATTCATTGGTACAAACAAGTTCCATGCAATTCAACCTTTACTCTACTAATATTATATTTTATTCCACTTGAAGTGTTTGCCGACGGTCAGCACATCCACAGCGGTTCATTCTGTCAAGACGTTGTCTATCAGCATGGATTATGACCTGCACGTAGTCTTTTCCTTGGTGCAACACTTCCGAAGCTTGGAGAACTTGTATATCGAGGTGATGCTTCTCACACAAATTGTAAACACGTACCATGCTTGGTGTAGAACTCCAATCAACAACAACAAAAAACGTCACTTACATTTGTATGTAATGGACAAAGCTCTATATAGTCATGGAGAAGTATTAGGACAAAACTAAAAAAAGCTTTTATCACAACAGAGGTTATAGAATTACTCCTTCACTTTCTCTCCCAGCAGAATCACTCTTTATGGAGCTTAACTATTTCAAATCTTCATGTTTATTCAGGAAATAGCCTCTAATGAAGAAAGTCTTGCGAAAGATTGTTCTTGCAAGCACCATCATGACGTTCGTTTGAACTCACTAACGATGGAAAGCTATATGTTCAATGCGAGAAAAGCATTTGATTTGCGACATTCTTTATTCTCAACGCAGCACAGCTGCAGACTATGAGTTTAAAGTTTCTTCATCAGGAAGACTTCAAGGAAGAATTCTACAAACAGGAACAAGACGTGCTTCAGTGGGACTAAAAGGCTTCTAAACATGCTTGCCTTAGGTTGTCGCCAAGTTGCAAACACGGGAACTTGGATCTAAGGCACGCATGCGTTGAGCACCTGAATTTAAAGGATCCATTCACTTGTAAGTGCTGAAAATAGACTTGGAGTGAGATGTTGCCGCCACTTTCCAGTTTGGAATTAACGTAGGTGTGGTGAAATAGTGCCCGTACCTTTTTGCTCAATCTGTAACCTTGCCAACAGTGAACACGGTATTTTGGTCTATGGTTAAATGGTCTTTTGCTCATGCCGTACATTTCATTAGCTGAACGGGCTTCAAGTCTCTTGCAGCCACGGCTATGTACGTTTGTGTTTGTCTGTGTTTCAGTGATAAGGGTCACGGGCACGGGCGTCAAATTAGCAAAGGCATCGTGTGGTAGTATATAGAGTCATGTTGGCTTGTGTCTGTTTCCCGAATGATTCTGTCGACTCATTTAGATAGAGAGGCACGGACGAGAAGCCCATAGAGGCATACTTTAGTATTAGGTAGAGTCACATTCATGCATTTATTGCGCAAGCCGCACATTTCATTAGCTAAACGGACTTCAACTCTCTCCAGACACGGCTATGTACGTTTGTGACTTTCTGTGTTTCAGTGATAAGGGTCACAGGCACGGGCGTCAAATCCATAAAGGCATCGTGTGGTATTATATAGAGTCATGTTTGCTTGTGCTTGTGTTTGTGTTCCGAATGATTCAGTGAACCATCATTTGTCAGCAAACACACAGACGATCATGCCTGTCACATGGGCACGACCATGGCAAGCGCACAGTTTGCCACGTACCACACAACGGCCGTGAAGTGATACGACGCGCATTGTTCTACATGCCGCACAGGATTCTTACACAGCAAACACCGTGAACCTACTGCCAGGCACTATATCCATTTGTGAAACAGAAACGCAAACACGTTCGCCTGAGTTTCAGTGTATCAGTCATTAGGATCACAGCCACGGGCGTCAAATCCACAAAGGCATCGTGTGTTATTATATAGAGTCATGTCCGCCTGTGTCTGTTTCCTGGACGATTTCGTCGACTCGTTTAGACGGAGAGGCACGGACGAGAAGCCCATGGAGGCATACTTCAGTATTAGGCAGAGTCATGTTCGAGGGTTTACTGCAGAAACATAACAAAATTGGATTCAGATATGAACACTCACTGTTTACTTTGTGAGGCAATGAATGACCGATCCGAG
Source organism: Aegilops umbellulata (assembly GCA_032464435.1). NCBI lineage: Eukaryota > Viridiplantae > Streptophyta > Magnoliopsida > Poales > Poaceae > Aegilops > Aegilops umbellulata. Next base: position 471,707,568 of record CP136056.1, on the reverse strand, counting down.
AGACACTGTCAACCACGGTTCTGTACCAAAGAGCCACTGTCAAACGAATGGAAGTCAAGCAACGAGGGCCACACTTTTAGTAGTAGAAAAAGCACTTTATCAGCTGGCGTTGCCTCTTTGCTACACGCACAGTAGGGTGGGTGTGGAAGGCACGTTATTCAAGCACACAACAAACATCTTGATGTCACGTCAAGGTCAAAAGCATGGCTGTGAGTCTTCGGTGTCACGACTAGAATCCTCAAGACGCATTTGGGTGTGGCCTGTTAAGTAGAAACTTGGTTGTGCGGTCACCAGAGGCACTACGTAACGCCCCGCGAAACAGGTTTAATTGACCGCTGGGGCGGCTATCTATGCTTTGAGCTCTTTTCATCTCTCCTGTGTCACAGCAGAGATGCATGGTTGTATTCTTACACCATCCAGCTTCATAAAGAAACGGCTACAAAAATTTACCCGCAAACCTATCGCCCTTATAATATTTTCTTAGCTGAGTAATAAAAATACCTAAACAAGCAAAATCTCTTCTTCTTAAATTTTCTTTGTTTCTACAACTTCACCAAATAAACTTACAAGCCATTTTTTATAACCACAGAACAAGGAGCAGAAACACAGCAGCGGCTCAAATGCAGCTCCATCAGTGCAAGGCTCAACGGTAGCTCCTCAGTGTGTATGGCAAGTACATACGAGAAGCACTGCTCTACCTACAACATAGGCACATATGTGCATCCATTCTATGCATGATAGGTACATACAAGAGGCATTGTCGTACATACAACACAGGTACAATTACACGTATAGCGAGCATTTCTCCACTGAAAAATTAAAACTACTTTATATATTTTAACCTTGGTGCCACAGCTTTTTATAGTCCTTCGGCTCGTACAAAGCTGCAAAACCACACACTTCCTTCATGGCTGCACGCAACACAAAAATAGACAAGCCTACACACGGTGCAAAGACTACAACGGTTCTCTGATAAAGTTTACATAAAACCCAAGCTCCTTTTTCGGACAAGCTTACACAGGATGCAAAGAGAACGCAACAACAAGTAACTCCATACACCTGGACAAGTAACACAAGGCCTGATTTCAACATCCACACCTGAAGGGAACTGTCAAATCCAGGTATTCAATACTCCTCGTTCTTAAAGGCGGATGCGCATGGCTCCAACTTGATGATAATCTAAGACATGCACGTTTAGAAGCCCTTCTATGCCACTCCAGAACCTTTTGTTGCTTTTCGTAAAATACTCCGGTGAACTCTGCAGGAGGGGAGGAAAACTTAATGGTCATGGTCTCCAGATCCTTTGCACTAAGAACAAAGAACATCACAAAATCAGTGTAACTCCCGGAGCGAACATAATCTTCCAGTGTCTTCAGACAAATGTCGTGATGTTTGAGAAACTACCGATACTGATGATGCCATTTGTTTTTTTCACCATGATAAATCAACAATCCCTAAAATATAAATGATAGGTTGAAAATACTTAGCGTCTATAAAAGAGATACAGACCATGAAAAAACCAAATGAAACAATTAGTTCTACCACCTCTGTAACAAGAAGTTAGACATAGACTTGTCTATGTATGGATGTATCCAATAATAAATCATGTGTAGATACGGGTGCATCAATTTCAGTCAAAATTAAGAAAAGCATTTTGAAAAAGAACGAGTACTAAAGTATGCACATTTCTGAAGATCATCACCTCGACAAACAAGTTCTCCAGTTTTGGAAAGCACTGCAGCAATTCAACGACATTGTCCACCTTATAATCCATGTAGATAAGCAAGGTCTTGACAAACTGACGCATTCTTGTTAGACTGACTCCCTTCAAACCCTTGATGAAAAGTAATAGAAGGTGGATCACAAAACAAATAGAATAAAGGTTGGATGAAATAAAACTTGTTTCCTCACAAACAAAGTGAAGCTGGAAGTATCGTGAAAACTCAATACCTCAATACACGTGAGATGACATGGATACGGTTCAGACGTAGAGACACCGGTTAACTCCAAGTCCTGACTCTGCATGAAGAATAGAACATAGACCATCAAACTAATAGAACAAACATCGGAACAAGTGCAACTCTGTTCCAGTATGAAGGAAAGATAGTACCTCAAGACGCGTCGAGGGGGGCACGAACACGAATTCACCCAACGCCTCCAATTTAGGTGCAGAGACAACAGTTATCGAACAGTCGTCGACCAGACAATCAACAATCAACCGTTGAACTGAAGGGGCATCCTCAATAATGAGTTCTCTGTATGGACAACGAATGCCAATGCTTACAAGGTTAGACGAGTTTATTGTGACGCGACGACCTCCTCTATTGCAAACAAACAGGAGAGATTCAAGTCAAGGGCAACTAGAGTGGATTATACTTTGCAGCGAGGCATCTGATATATCAACTTACACAAGCGAGAGTCTTTTCACCAGCGGTAGCTTAAGCGTCCCAATGTAATTGTCCGGTATTTGGCAAAGAGCAAAGGCAAGAGTGTGGAGAGAGGAAGAAAACCGAAACACGGACTCTGGTGCCGAGGGCGTAGATGAAGTGCATAGATCCAGTAATGTTACCTCTTGCGTCAGAAACCTTAGGCAGAGGTAGTAGAACTCAAACCTGGATATTGTTCATCTGCGAGGATCGGAGCTAGGCATCAACGGTGGAGGGTCTGCACTATACGTAGCACGCCGGGATACAGAGGTGGCGAACAGAGCCAGCATGGCTGGATAGAATGGATTCCGGAAGACTCACAACATCAGAGACATGATTTCGACCGGAATAGCATTTGCGAACGCACTCCTTGGTGAAGGCGGACAGATGAGATATGGTCTCAATATGAACTTTTTCTCCATCGTTAAAAAGACGAGAGACAGAGATCTCGCGGCAGTCGAGACTCAAAGGAGCGATGGACTACAAAGGATGCCAGCGACGTGCGAGGATTCGAGTATGGATGCCATCCTTGATGGGAAGACGAGAGATGATCTCACCTAGGACACCGTCAGCGAGATCGCTGATGTGGTCCGCACTACATCCCTCTTCTTCCTCCTCGAATTGAGAGGGAGCACGGTCGCCGCTTCCATCCCCTCCGACGACCAGAACACCACCAGAAGGCGGCGTCGCCGGAGGCACCACTCTGGACCTCTTGATGCTATGAGCAACGCTTTCCATCTCCACCTCCATTGCAGGGGTGGCGCCGCCCATGACCAGTGCTCACTGAGGTGAATCTAGAGAAATGGATTACAGCCTGTCAATCCATGAAACGACTTAAATACCCACGATGGGGAGCAGAGGGGTCCAGATTAATTACCTCTTTTTTTCTTTTGACAGGAGGGTCGGGGTTAATTACTAATCATAACAAGTAAAAGGTAGGTGGCTGCTTGAAACATTAAATAGAGCCATGGCTTTCAAGGTACAAGATGCACGGTTGAAGACACAGACCAGGCACGGGCGTGCCCGTCCATGTTTTAATTATTTATGACACACATTCAATAGAAGAATTTGTTTGACGCCGGAAGCACGGTTCTATAGTCATCTTCCCTCTGCGAGCAGCAAAATTTTCCACGGGCACATTGACAAATTAAGTCACTACAAGATTCAAGGCCGTGCCTCCGCTTTGCAGATGATTCTGCTGAAACGCTCACGGACATAACCAATGAAGCATGGCAGAGGCACGGCTTGTCACGTACCAGACACACGGTCCTCCCTTCGGCATTGTAACGCACTGTCCTACATGCCACACAGGCATGTAGAACAGTTTGGGTCTATGTTCGTGTCTCTTTGTGTTCCAAATGATTCCGTTGACTCTATCCCCAGAGGAGGCACGGTATGTCGAACTAGAGAGGCATGATTGCGTTTCACGCGGGGTCACAATTGTCATAGGCACGGGCATGAAGCGCTCAAAGGCATGGTCGGTGGTATTACATAAAGTCACGCTAAACTTTGTCTTACGCACAACCACGGGCATTTACTCTGTGAGGCATGGAATGGCCTATATGAGAGACGTAGTTTTTAAAAGCTTATTTCCTTGTATTTAAAAGCACGAAGTCCATAGTATGTTATTCGGGTGTGAATGCCATGTGACACCGCTCCGGAAACCCAAGGGTCCGACGGGCATCTCCTCTGGTGACGCCACTCTCGCTCATAGCCCGAGGCCAGGCTCCAGTTATTTAAGCAGGACGGGGTCTCGAAACCCTAGCCACACCCTCTTGCCCCCTCTGCCCGTCGCCAGGCCATCCATTCCTCTTGGTGCTCTCCATCCTGACCCTCTCCGCCATGGCTGCACAGGAGGACACTACTGCAGAACCCGGTGTCCAGACACTGGAGGAGATCAAGCCTGGTGAGGGTTCCTCATCTGTAAGTTCACTCTGCTTCCACTTCTTCCCTTTTTTCTTTCCTTCATCTACTTGATTTAGTTGTGAAACGTGAATAAGCAGACGGAATCTCGAAACCCTAGCCACATCCCCTTCATCCTTTTATCCGCCTCCAGGACATCCACTCCTCTTGTTGTTCTCTTCCTTGACACTCTCCTCCATGGCTGTGCAGGATGACACTACTCCAGAGAGCCGTGACCAGACGCAGGAGGAGATCTCGGCTGGCGAGACTTCCTCATTTGTAAGTTCACTCTGCTTCCGTTTCATTCGTTCTTTCTTTCTTTCGGCTACCCGGATTAGTTGTGAAACGTGAATCATTGTGGTGAACTTCATCCTAAGTTGATGATAGTGCGTCCTGCCATCAATCTGACACCTTCTATTTTGTGCATGTGAAGAACTGATGGGAGTATATGGAAGCTCGCCTCTTGAAGATCGTGGAGCTATGCACGAGGTTGTACCATCTTGCGGATGAGAAGACGAAGGCGAAGCTCAAACCTGACTATGACAAGTTGAAGCTGGACACATACGTTATGATAAAAGAGATCAAGGAACTTCGCGACCAGCGACCCTGATAGTTGTATCTGAAGCAATTAAGCAGTGAACTAAAAGTTTCTTATTTTGTCTTGTGTTACCTTGTAGTCAGTAACTTTGATAACAAACGTGTTTTGGTTTCCTGGGTCACGTTCCTTCCATGTTTATGGGTACATATGTGAACATTAACGTAATGGCCGATTCGAGCGCTGTTTTTAAAAGCATGGGCGTCAAGTCTATGCAGCCAAGGTTCTTTGTACCAACTAGAGTCATGTCTTGTGCACACATGAAGGCGTGGACATTCCTGCCTTTATTTGTTTCAGTGTTTTGGGTCACAGGCATGGGCATGAAGCGCTCAAAGGCATGGTTGGTGGTACTCCCTCCATTCCTTTATATAAGGTGTATTTGTTTTTTGAAAAGTCAAATGAGTGCAAGTTTGACCGAGTTCTTAGAAAAATATATCAACATTCAAAATAGAAAATTTATATCATTTGATCCACCATGAAAAGTAGTTTCATATTTTATCTACTAGGTATTGCATATGTTATTATTTTATTCTATAATCTTGGGCAAACATTCAAATGGTTGACTTGCACGGAAACTAATACACCTTATATTCTGGAACGAAAGGAGTATTACATAGAGTCACGCTAGCATGTGACTCTATCAGACGGAGATGCACAGGCATTTAGCCCACGGAGATGAACCTTTGTCTTACACATAGCCACGAGCGTTTACTCTCTGAGGCACGGAATGACCTTTGTGAGGGACGCTGTTTTTAAAACCTTATTTCCTTGTATTTAAAAGCACGGACGTGAACTCCCTACGCACATGTTTCCGTATTGAGTTGCGTCACACTTCTTTCTTGATGTGTTACGTATATTATGCGATATAAAAGACGTGGACGTTCGTGGCTATTTGTATTTCATTGTTTCACAATGAAGCATGGGCATGCTTTTAAACAAAGCACAAGCACGTCTCGATTTGCAGAAACAGCACTGTCGTGGTTCTACAGGATGCTATGTTCTAGGCTGTGCAGCATGTTTCCACCCAAACGTTCACCACACGGTCACGAACATACACAGAGGAAGTGTCGTGCAGTGATAACAGACACAGCCTTACAGGTACAAGAGGCACGAGAAGGCATATTGATTAACATCATCAGAAATGAATCACATTATACATGCGCACACATATAGAGAGATGCACAAAAAGTGGACTACAAGAGATAAACTAAGCTGGTACTAGTGAACATACACAGTAAATAGAAGTACTAATCATGACAGATCGACTGGGTCACTAAAAACTCAAAAGTAGTAACAAGTCAATGCTAGGTGGCTGCATGAAACATCAAATAGAGCCACAGCTTTGATGGTACGAGCCACTGTTGTACTTGTAGACCAGGCACGGGCATGCCCCTCCGAGATTTAATTATTTACCGCACACATTCACAAAGCATGCCGGTCTTTGTGGATCTGTTCGACGCCGGAAGCACGGTTCTACAGTCATCTAGCCTCTGCAAGCGGCAAAATTTTCCAGGGGCACGTTGACAATTAAGTCACTAGAAGATTCAAGGTCGTGCCTCTGCTTTGCAGATGATTCTGCTTAAACGCTGACAAAACCAAGTAAGTGAAGTCACGGCAGAAGCACTGTTCTACATGCCACACAGGCATGACCGTGATTCCACAGTCATACCTGTTTGTTCCATCACAAAGTAAGTGTCGTGCAGTGATAACAGACGCACAATCTTACAGGCACAAGAGGCACGAACGCCTCTGTATTGTAAAATATTTCAGCTAACAAGTTATTTGGATAGGCACGGCCGTCACATCACATGTGACTGCGTGTTCCAGGTGATTTTATTCGCTCGCTCTATTCACAAAAGGAAATCCAAACTTACAGATGGTGCACAAAAACATGAAAACTTGTTAGTTTTTTGAGCTTCTGAGCACAAAAACAAGTTCCTGACAACCTCACAAACAGTGCATAAAGTACAAGCTGGAAATCCAAACTGGAAAGAACACAACAACACCTATTTGTGACAGCCGGATAACCGTTTTCAACATTCGCAAGTCAATGGATCCGGCAAATCCATGATTGGACACTGGTTTGTCCAGATGTATACTTTTAAATCCATGTTCATATGCCTACAATACCCTGACAATATAAGACGAGCACGTCTAGAAGCCTTGTTGCCCCATTGAAGCACCTCTTCTTGACGTTTATAAAATCCTTCAGTGATGTCGTCTGCGGGGGGGGGGGGGGGGAGAGAAACTTAAGCCTCATAGTCTCTAACTCCTTTGCATTCAGAATAAAGAACATTGCAAATTCAATGTTTTTGTTGTAGTGTACATATTTTTCCAGCGTTACTGTCTTCAGACAAATGTCATGTTGTTTGAGAAACACCCGGTGCTTGTGGCGCCACTTGTTTGTTACACCTTCCTCACGACAGACTCCTCCCTGGAAATGCATAAAGAGTGAGAATACTTGAGGACTACAAGGGGAAAGACAGGCCTCCAATATAGTACACTATGCATTGTTTGTGCTTTCAATGCGCCCGGAAATCATTTTACCTCAATAAACAAGTTCTCTAGGCTAGGAAACCATCTCATCAAGGTAACAACCTTGTTCAGATTTAATGACATGTGGATAAGCAGGGTCTTCACAGATTGAACCGCCATTGATAGGCTGACTACAGACAAAGCCTGCACCAAGCACATATCGTAAAACTAGATGGATAAAAGTTCACATGGCATGAAACTCGGGCAGTGGAACGAATGCAACTAAAGAGTATATAGTGCAAAAGGTGAGTACCTCGCTAACTGTAGAGCCAAAAACATTCTTGGATTCAGGAAAACCTTTGTAAAAATTGCCCAGACACTCGAGTTTAGGTGCAGAGAAGACAGTTATCTGCAACTGCCGGCTCTGAATATTGTGAATCAGTCGTTTAAGTGAGGGCGCATCCTCAACAACAAGTTCACCATTCTCACAAAGGATACAGATGAGTTCAACTTTGGTTGAGTTTATTCTGATGCAGTGGTCCAGGTTATTGCAAACAAGCAGGAGCCACTTGAGGGCAGGGCAACCATGGTTGATTATGCTTTGCAGTGAGACGTCTGATATATCAACCTCCAAAAACGAAAGCATCTTAAGCAGTGGAAGTTTGAATGATTGTGCATACTCATCAGGTATATGGCAAAGAGCAAATGTGATAGTGTGCAGCGAGGAAAACAGCAACGTGGAAGTCGATGGCGAGGCCGCGGACAAACAGAATTTGTGCGGTAGTGTGATGGTTTTTCCCATGAAACATGGGACCATGTAGTAGAACTCGAGAACCTGCAGATTCTTTAGTCTTGGGGATCGAAGCCAGGCGTCGACTATAGAGGGTCTGCAGTGGAGGTAGCACGTGGGAATCCAGAGGCGATGGACTTCGCCCCCATGGCCGGAGAGGATGGCTTCCGGAAGGCACGAACCACCAACGTCGGGCTGAAAATTGCACTGAGTTCCAAAATATCTAATGCGAATGACATCCTTGTTGGGGAGCATCAAGGCTACGTAGATATGAACTGTTTCTAGAGGCTTAAAAAGACGACCGACAGGGATCTCACTGCAGTCAAGATTCAGAAGAGCGGCGCGCCACAGAGGTGCCACCGTCGTGCAAGGATTTGAGTGTGGGTGCCCTCCTTAGTGGACAGACGGGAAATGATCTCACCAAGGACACCTTCCGGGAGGTCGCTGATGCGGTCCGGGCAAGACTCCTGCTTCTCCGAACCACTGAGCGGGCCAGCGCTGCTTTTGGCCGCTACCGCCATGCCGCCAGAGGACGAAGTCATCAGTGGCCCGAACCTCGCCTTCTTGTTGCTTGGGGCACCTGGCCGGATCTCCATCCCCGTATCCGTTGCTAGATTCGCGCCGCCTGCGAGCACCGCTATATGTGGTGTGGATCTGGAAAAACTTAATGTCAATGCTCTCCAGATCCTTTGCACATAGAACAAAGAACGCCGCAAATTCCACGTTACCCCGGCAAGGAATATAATCTTCCAGCGTTACTGTCTTCAGACAAATGTCGATGTTTGAGAAACTACCGGTGCCTACGACGCCATACTTTTTTTCAGAACGACACGTCAACCGTCCCTAAAAAATACATGAAAGGTTGAAAATACTTAGCGTCCATTGAAAAAGATATGTATGTATGTATGTATCAACTTCAGTCAAATTTAACATAAACATTTTGAAATGGAAGGAGAACTACAGTATGCACATTTCTCAAGATCATCACCTCGACAGACAAGTTCTCCAGTTTTGGAAAGCACTGCAGTAATTCAACGACAATGTCCACCTTATAATTGATGTAGATGAACAAGGTCTTGACAGATTGCCACATTGTTGTTAGATTGACTGCCCCAAAACGCTTCGTAAAAAATAACAGAAGATGCGTCACAAAACTAATAGATTAAAGGTTGGACAAAATAAAATTGGTTTCCTCTCAAACAAGATGAAGCTGGAAGTATTGTCAAAACTCAATACCGCAAGACATGCGAGACGACGTGGATACGGTTCAGGTGCAAAGACACCAGTTACCTCCAAATCCTCACCCTGCATGAAGCAAAGAACATAGTTCAACAAATTAATGGAACAAACATAGGAACAAGTCATCACCCTGTTCCAGAATCAGGGAAAGTCGGTACCTCAACACATGTGGGCGGAGACACGAACACGAATTCACCCAGCGTCCCCAGTTTAGGTGCAGAGACAACAGTAATCAAACAGTGGTCGTCCTCTTTATTGCGAATCAACCGTTGAAGCGAAGGCGCATCCTCAATAATGAGTTTTCTGTAATTACAACAAATGCCAATGCTTACAAGGTTATACGTGTTTATTGTGATGCGACGAACTCCCCCACTGAAAATAAGCAGCAGAGACTCAAGTGCAGGGCAACTAGAGTGGATTATGCTTTGAAGCGAGACCTCTGATGTAAGAACTTCCACAAGCGATAGTCTTTTCACCAGCGGTAGCTTAAGCGTCCCTGCATAATTTTCTGGTATATTGCAAAGAGCAAAGCCGAGTGTGTGTGAGGGAGTCCTGGATTAGGGGGTGTTCGGATAGCCGGACTATATCTCCCGCCGGACTCCAGGACTATGAAGATACAAGACCGAAGACTCCGTCCCGTGTCCGGAAGGTTCTTTCCTTGGCGCAGAAGGAAAGCTAGGCGTGCGGATATTCAAGATCTGCTCCCCATGTAACCGACTCTGTGTAACCCTAACCCTATCCGGTGTCTATATAAACCGGAGGGTTGTAGTCCGTAGGACTAGCATACAACATACATACAACAACCATCGTCATACACGATCATACCATAGGCTAGCTTCTAGGGTTTAGCCTCCTTGATCTCGTGGTAGATCTACTCTTGTACTACCCTTATCATCAATATTAATCTAGCAGGAGTAGGGTTTTACCTCCATCGAGAGGGCCCGAACCTGGGTAAAACAAAGTGTCCCCTGTCTCCTGTTACCATCCAACCTTGACGCATAGATCGGGACCCCCTACCCGAGATCCGCCGGTTTTGACACCGACATTGGTGCTTTCATTGAGAGTTCCTCTGTGTCGTCGCCTTTAGGTTCGATGGCTCCTTTGATCATCAACAGTGATAAGGTCCAGGGTGAGACTTTTCACCCCGGACAGATCTTCGTCTTCGGCGGCTTCGCTCTGCGAGCCAATTCGCTTGGCCATCTGGAGCAGATCGGAAGCTACGCCCCTGGCCATCAAGTCAGGATTGGAAGCTTAAACTACACGGCGGATATCCGCGGAGACTTGATCTTCGGCGGATTCGAGCCACAGCCAAGCGTGCCGCACTGTCGAGAAGAGCACGATATAGCTCTGCTCCCGAACAGTATCCTGGAGGCCGCACACGCTCCGGCCCCGACCATCGATTCGGAGCCCGCTGCGTTCGTTGAGGAAGAACGGTTGGACGTCACCTCAGGGGCTGCGACGTTAAAGGCGGTTGAGCCAAACGCCGACCCCGCACTCCGCGCTGCCTATTACTCCGAGGAGCCGGATTCTTCTCCGGACTCCGGGCCCTTTACGCCCCTGCCGATCGAATCCGATTGGGCGCCTGTAATGGAGTTCACCGCCGCGGATATCTTTCAGTGTTCACCTTTTGGTGACATCCTGAATTCTCTCAAGTCTATCTCTTTATCAGGAGAGCCCAGGCCGGATTATGGTCTGCGAGGTTGGGATTCGGACGATGAAGAAATTCAAAGCCCACCCACCACCCACTTAATAGCCACTGTTGATGATTTAACCGACATGGTTGACTACGGCTCCGAAGACTTCGACGACTTGGACGACGAAGGAGGAGAAGAACAACAACCAGCACCTGTAGGGCGCTGGACCGCCACCTCGTCATATGACATATACATAGTGGACGCTCCAAAAGACGGAGATGGCGATGGAACAGCGGAGGACGGCTCATCAAAAAAGCATCCCAAGCATCGCCGTCAGCGGCACCGCTCCAAATCCCGCCAAAATAAGAACGGTGATTCCGGCACGGGAGACAATGCTACCCCGGACACTGCCGAAGAACACCAACCCCAGCAAGACTCGGCACGGGAAGACGGTGAAGCCAGCCTTCACAAAGATGCGGCAGAAAGAGAGGTTGAGGATGACAACTACATGCCTCCCTCCGAAGACGAGGCAAGCCTCGATGACGATGAATTCATCGTACCACCAGACCCCGCCGAACAAGAGCGTTTTCAACGCAGGCTTATTGCCATGGCCAACAGCCTAAAGAAAAAGCAGCAACAGCTTAGAGCTGATCAAGATTTGCTAGCGGATAGATGGACAGATGTCCTTGCGGCTGAGGAGTTCGAACTCGGGCGCCACTCCAAAACTTACCCCAAACACAGGCTGCTTCCCCAATCAGAGGACGAAGCAAATAACATGGCAGATCGGCCACCTCGCGGCCGTGACAGAGAGGCCCGCCGAACCTTCAGGCCAACCGTACTACGGGGCTGTTCGGCCAGGGCACAAGAAAACGAGCCAGACCTGCGACAAGTATTGGAGGACAAAGCAAGGCAGACAAGATCGATATACGGATCGCGCGGAGGCCCAACACGTGACAATTTTTAGTCCGGACACAACAGGTCCGGCCGGGCCGAACACAACATGCACAGCTCTGCCGAGCTGCGGCGCGACATAGCCCAATACAGGGGCGCCGCACACCCGTTATGCTTCACAGACGAAGTAATGGATCATCAAATCCCGGAGGGTTTTAAACCCGTTAATATCGAGTCGTACGATGGTACGACAGACCCGGCAGTTTGGATCGAGGATTATCTCCTCCATATCCACATGGCACGCGGCGACGACCTGCACGCCATCAAATACCTCCCACTCAAGCTTAAAGGACCAGCTCGGCATTGGCTTAACAGCCTGCCAGTAAATTCAATCGGTTCTTGGGAGGACCTGGAGGCCGCATTCCTGGACAATTTTCAGGGCACTTATGTGCGACCACCGGACGCTGATGACCTTAACCACATAATCCAGCAGCCAGACGAATCGGCCAGACAATTCTGGACACGGTTCCTCACAAAGAAAATTCAGATAGTCGACTGTCCGGACGCAGAGGCTCTAGCGGCCTTCAAGCATAATATCTGTGACGAATGGCTTGCCCGGCACCTGGGACAGGAAAAGCTGAAGTCCATGGCAGCCCTAACGACGCTCATGACCCGCTTTTGCGTGGGAGAAGACAGCTGGCTAGCTCGTAGTAACAACTTATCGAAGAAATCCGGAAATTCGGACACCAAGGACAAAAGTGGCAGGTCACGTCAAAACAATCAAAAACGCCGCTTATGCAGCGACAGAAATGAGGATACGGCAGTAAATGCCGGATTCAGAGGCCATAAATCCGGTCAGCGGAAACAGCCATCTAAAAAGAATAACCAGGGCCCGTCCAGTTTGGACCGAATACTCGATCGCCTGTGCCAAATTCACGGCACCCCCGAAGTGCCAGCTAACCACACCAACAGAGACTGTTGGGTGTTCAGGCAGGCAGGCAAGTCAATAGCCGAACATAAAAACAAGGGGCTAGACAGCGATGACGAGCGGGAGCCCAGGCCGCCGAACAACAAAGGACAGAAGGGGTTTCCCCCACAAGTGCGGATGGTGAACATGATATATGCAACCCACATTCCCAAGAGGGAAAGGAAGCGTGCGCTACGGGATGTATACGCGATGGAGCCAGTCACCCCAAAGTTCAACCCTTGGTCTTCCTGCCCGATCACTTTCGATCGAAGGGACCATCCCACTAGCATCCGTCATGGCGGCTTTGCCGCATTAGTCCTCGATCCAATCGTTGACGGATTTCATCTTACAAGAGTCCTAATGGACGGCGGCAGCAGCCTGAACCTGCTTTACCAGGATACAGTGCGAAAAATGGGCATAGATCCATCAAGGATCAAGCCCACAAGGACGACCTTTAAAGGCGTTATCCCAGGTGTAGAGGCCAGTTGCACAGGCTCGATAACACTTGATGTGGTCTTCGGATCTCCGGATAATTTCCGAAGCGAAGAGTTAATCTTCGATATAGTCCCATTCCGCAGTGGTTATCACGCCCTGCTCGGACGAACTGCATTCGCTAAATTCAATGTGGTTCCGCACTACGCATACCTCAAGCTCAAGATGTCAGGCCCTCGAGGAGTAATCACGGTCAGTGGAAACACCGAACGCTCCATAACTACGAAGCAGCACACGGCGGCCCTCGCATCGGAAGTACAAAATAGCCTTTCAAGGCAGCTCTCCGGTCCGGCCGTTAAAACGCCGGACAGTGCGAAACGCGCCAGGAGTAACCTATAACAAGACCACTTGGCAAGATCAGAGCAGGCGTAGCAATGCGGCCCCAACCCCATCCATCGCAGCATCGCGGAATTAGTACCTCGAGTACACAGCTATGCCCTTAAAATTCCATGGGCACGGGGGAAGGGGGCACTTTAGCGGCATGCCTACAATACGGCGTTAAACGTACTAGGGGCTGCCGGACTTTTTCTTTTATTTCTTACTTTCAGGACTAACTCCGCCTATGTTGTCTCAACATAGCCGGTCCCAAGCCCGGGTAAAGGAGGAGGGTTGTGATAGGCTTGGTGAGCCAACGTAAAAACTCAGCCACTCTTATGGAGATGAAACTCAAAAGATTTTCGTTGGGGCGTAACCCTCTCAGCGACGCGCCACATCGGAACCCGGGTGTGGTGGAAAATGGGCAAGGGCCGGGCCGTCACCCCCCAAGTGGCGCGCCGTATCTTGATCCGGATACGGTGGCAAGTGAGCGAGGATCGGGTCGTCGCATCCTTAGTGGCGCGCTACATCGGCGCCCGGGTGTAGTGGAAAATGAGCAAGGGTCTTCGCATCTGACTCGACGTGTGCGAAGGGTAAGGAAGCTAGCCGAGCCTAGGAGGATTCGCTTAGGTAGCTGGAACGTAGGGTCTCTGACAGGGAAGCTTCGGGAGCTAGTTGATGCAGCGGTGAGGAGAGGTGTTGATATCCTTTGCGTCCAAGAAACCAAATGGAGAGGACAGAATGCGAAGGAGGTGGAGGATACCGGCTTCAAGTTGTGGTACACGGGGACGGCTGCAAACAGAAATGGCGTAGGCATCTTGATCAACAAGAGCCTCAAGTATGGGGTGGTAGACGTCAAGAGACGTGGGGACCGGATTATCCTGGTCAAGCTGGTAGTTGAGGACTTGGTTCTCAATGTTATCAGCGCGTATGCCCCGCGAGTAGGCCACAATGAGAACACCAAGAGGGAGTTCTGGGAAGGCCTGGAAGACATGGTTAGGAGTGTACTGATTGGTGAGAAGCTCTTCATAGGAGGAGACCTCAATGGCCACGTGGGTACATCTAACACAGGTTTTGAAGGGGCGCATGGGGGCTTTGGCTATGGCATCAGGAATCAAGAAGGAGAAGATGCCTTAAGCTTTGCTCTAGCCTACAACATGATTGTAGCTAACACCCTCTTTAGAAAGAGAGAATCACATCTGGTGACTTTTAGTAGTGGCCAACACTCTAGCCAGATTGATTTCATCCTCTCGAGAAGAGAAGATAGGCGTGCGTGCCTAGACTGTAAGGTGATACCTGGAGAGAGTGTTGTACCCCAGCATAAGCTGGTGGTTGCTGACTTCCGCTTTCGGATTCGTCTCCAGCGGGATAAGCGTGCCAAAGTCGCTAGAACGAAGTGGTGGAAGCTCAAGGGGGAGGTAGCTCAGGTGTTCAAGGAGAGGGTCATTAAGGAGGGCCCTTGGGAGGAAGGAGGGGATGCGGACAATGTGTGGATGAAGATGGCGACTTGCATTCGTAAGGTGGCCTCGGAGGAGTTTGGAGTGTGCAGGGGAAGGAGAAGCGAAGATAAGGATACCTGGTGGTGGAATGATGACGTCCAGAAGGCGATTAAAGAGAAGAAAGATTGCTTCAGACGCCTATACCTGGATAGGAGTGCAGACAACATAGAGAAGTACAAGATGGCGAAGAAGGCCGCGAAGCGAGCTGTTGGTGAAGCAAGGGGTCGGGCATATGAGGACCTCTACCAACAGTTAGGCACAAAGGAAGGTGAAAGGGACATCTATAAGATGGCCAAGATCCGAGAGAGGAAGACGAGGGACATTGGCCAAGTCAAATGCATCAAGGACGGAGCAGGCCAACTCTTGGTGAAGGACGAGGAGATTAAGCATAGATGGCTGGAGTACTTCGACAAGCTATTCAATGGGGAGAATGAGAGTTCTACGATTGAACTGGACGACTCCTTTGATGAGACCAGCATGCGTTTTGTGCGGCGAATCCAGGAGTCTGAGGTGAAGGAGGCTTTAAAAAGGATGAAAGGAGGCAAGGCGATGGGCCCAGACTGTATCCCCATTGAGGTGTGGAAAGGTCTCGGGGACATAGCAATAGTATGGCTAACCAAGCTTTTCAACCTCATTTTTCGGGCAAACAAGATGCCAGAAGAATGGAGAAGGAGTATATTAGTACCAATCTTCAAGAACAAGGGGGATGTTCAGAGTTGTACTAATTACCGTGGAATTAAGCTGATGAGCCACACAATGAAGCTATGGGAGAGAGTCATTGAGCACCGCTTAAGAAGAATGACAAGCGTGACCAAAAATCAGTTTGGTTTCATGCCTGGGAGGTCGACCATGGAAGCCATTTTCTTGGTACGACAACTTATGGAGAGATATAGGGAGAAAAAGAGGGACTTGCATATGGTGTTCATTGACTTGGAGAAGGCCTATGATAAGATACCGCGGAATGTCATGTGGTGGGCCTTGGAGAAACACAAAGTCCCAGCAAAGTACATTACCCTCATCAAGGACATGCACGATAATGTTGTGACAAGTGTTCGAATAAGTGATGTCGACACCGATGACTTCCCGATTAAGATAGGACTGCATCAGGGGTCAGCTTTGAGCCCTTATCTTTTTGCATTGGTGATGGATGAGGTCACAAGGGATATACAAGGAGATATCCCATGGTGTATGCTCTTTGCGGATGATGTGGTGCTAGTTGATGATAGTCGGACGGGGGTAAATAGGAAGTTAGAGTTATGGAGACAAACCTTGGAATCGAAAGGGTTTAGGCTTAGTAGAACTAAAACCGAGTACATGATGTGCGGTTTCAGTACTACTAGGTGTGAGGAGGAGGAGGTTAGCCTTGATGGCCAGGTGGTACCTCGGAAGGACACCTTTCGGTATTTGGGGTCAATGTTGCAGGAAGATGGGGGTATTGATGAAGATGTGAACCATCGAATCAAAGCCGGATGGATGAAGTGGCGCCAAGCTTCTGGCATTCTCTGTGACAAGAGAGTGCCACAAAAGCTAAAAGGCAAGTTCTACAGGACGGCAGTTCGACCCGCAATGTTGTATGGCACGGAGTGTTGGCTGACTAAAAGGCGACATGTTCAACAGTTAGGTGTGGCGGAGATGCGTATGTTGAGATGGATGTGTGGCCACACGAGGAAGGATCGAGTCCGGAATGATGATATACGAGATAGAGTTGGGGTAGCACCAATTGAGGAGAAGCTTGTCCAACATCGTCTGAGATGGTTTGGGCATATTCAGCGCAGGCCTCCAGAAGCTCCAGTGCATAGCGGACGGCTAAAGCGTGTGGAGAATGTCAAGAGAGGGCGGGGTAGACCGAATTTGACATGGGAGGAGTCCGTTAAGAGAGACCTAAAGGATTGGAGTATCACCAAAGAGCTAGCTATGGACAGGGGTGCGTGGAAGCTTGCTATCCATGTGCCAGAGCCATGAGTTGGTTGCGAGATCTTATGGGTTTCACCTCTAGCCTACCCCAACTTGTTTGGGACTAAAGGCTTTGTTGTTGTTGTTGGTGTTGTCTTACTTTCAGGACTCCATATTCCGGATAACCTGTTCGGCCTCGCTGCCGCACAAGACGATACAAGGCCCGGAAGAGCAGACAAAGCTACGCCGCACTACCAATTCTCAGGTGGTCTCTATTTTGAGCGATATATATGTTTACAAATATCAGCGGCCTGCGCCTAGTCAGGACATGTCATATAGTCCAGTATTTCCTGCTTATCGCACTACTTGTACCGTCAGGCTTTAAATTGCTTCTTTATAAACAATGCATAGATTTGTGTCTATTTTTCTGCATTACATTTTTGAATATATATATGTTTATCTTATAACATAATGGCACCCGTACACCATGGTACGACAAACCACGCCAGGGGCTTTATTTCCCTTCTATCTGGACGTGAGAAGTCCGCACACCTTCCCAAGTGCGGCACCCCGAACTTATAGCACTATATGCATTGGCTCCGAGTCATGATTTTGGTCATATGTTGGGTTTGCCCGGCTCCTGTGTTCGGCCACCTTACGTTCCGTTTTCGGCTAAGGTAGCTCCAGGAGAACCACTGCGATTGCACCCCGGTTCGGCCGGGCGAGTGCCTCAGTGGAGAAAGCTAAAACAGACTGTCATGACAGGGCGTGAGACCGGTCGCTGTTCGAGAGGTTTTTTCGAGTCCTTAAAGGCTTATGCCGCTTCGGGCGGAGAGCTGGCTAAACACCAGCTAAAAGGCGTGGATAGCGCCCGGAATTCGGCCTTCCGAACACGGGGCTTCGCCGAAATTTAAAATTATAAAGTTCTATGGCTAAGTGAGAGTGTTCAAGCATTATAGTCCGGTATCCTGGTTCGTTGTGCTGAAGGCCTCCCTCGATGGACCCAATTATGGGAAAAAGAGCCCTCAGGTTTATCCCGAACACCCCAGCACTAGTTGCATGGGGGCTGAAGTCGACGACTCGCCATCTCTCAAGTATTGATAAACGGCCGCACAGAAAACAATATTTTAAATTCAAAGCATTGCTTAAAGCGCATATGAACAAGTTTTCAGGGCACAGGATACAAATGACCGAGTTTACTCCAATATTACATCTCTACTACATTCATCCGCGACAAGTCGAGCTCCAGCAAGAACTTATTTATAGTAGTTCTCGGGCTTGCGATGCTCCTTCCCCACCGGCGGCCCGTCCTTCACCAGCTTCTCGCCGTTCAGCTTACCCCAGTGCACTCTCACACGGGCAAGGGCCCTCCGGGCACCCTCGATGCAGGCAGAGCGCTTGATGATTTCAAGTCGTGGACAAGCCTCCACCAGCCGCCGCACAAGCCCGAAGTAGCTCCCAGGCAGGGCCACCCCAGGCCACAGCCGAACTATAAGACCATTCATGGCCTGTTCGGCCACCTTGTGGAGCTCGACCAGCTGCTTCAGCTGGTCACTCAAGGGCACAGGGTGTCCGGCCCCAGAGTACTAAGACCACAACACACTCTCCGCCGAGCTGCTCTCTCCGGCTCGATAGAAAGCGGCGGCATCGGACGCGCTGCGGGGAAGATCGACAAAAGCCCCTGGAGAACTCCGGATCCGGGTAAGAAACAGGTATTTTATTTTTATATTCTTACTTTGCATTGAGAATGCCTTACCCGCTGATATCTTCTTCAACTCCTCCAATTCTTGGAGAACCTTCTGGGCTTCGGCCTTAGCATTCTTGGCGGCCTCAACGGCAGAGGTGAGTTCGGTGGCTTGCGTTTTCACGTCAAGCTCCAGAGCCTCATGTTTCTTCATGAGATCCTGCAGCTTCTGCTGCACCTCGCCGCATTCAACCCCAAGCCTTTCTCGCTCGGTGCGCTCCTCGGCCGTTTTCATTTCGGCCTCGGTAAGCGCCTGCCTCAGGGTGGCCACCTCCGTTGCGGCCCCTGCATTAGGCAGCATATTCCTGTTATTTTTTCGCAATCAAGCCTCTCCATGGGCACATTTTATTATTCGGAGGATTTTCTTACCTTCCTTCTCTTTGAGCTGCCCTTTGGCAAGTCCGAGCTCTCGCTCGGACCGCTCAAGGTCCTTCTTCAGGACGTCCACCTGCGCAGTCAATGCGGCGGTGGACAGCAGCGAAGCCTGCACATGCATATTTGATCTTTTTTTAGTCTCCTGCGATAAATATTAGATCCTCTATCCGACTTTTCTTTCCGAACACCGAACAGAGCATCAGGGGCTACTATCTATGCGGTAATAGATTTAACATATTATTTACTTACTTGAAAGCCTGTTAGAAGGCTAGCGCAAGCTTCATTCAGCCCGCTCTTGGCGGACTGAACCCTTTCGACCACCGTACTCATAACAGTACGGTGCTCCTCGTTGATGGTGGCGCCTTCAAGCGCCTCCATCAAATAGTCCGGCGCCTCTGGTTGGGCAGAGGTCGCCGGGTCTGACGGCTTACTCCTCTTGGAAGGAGTTCGCCTACCGCGAGCCAAGACTGTTGAGCCCGGCGCGGTGTCCGGCACAAAGCCGGACTTGGTGCCCTGGAGGGACTTATCCCCTCCACTCCTGGAGTCCGGGAGGTCGCCGTGTGGCTCCTCCAGGACCACCTCCTCCTGCCCAAGAGTTCGGCGGGACGCCACTTCGGCGTCGTCTGCCCGGCAGGGGGAGACAGCGGGCCGAACAGAGTTCACGTCCGATGAATCCAGGGAACCACTCGACGAATCGTCGAGTGTGGTCCGGGGCGGCCTGTACAATTACATTCAACATAAGGGGAAGCTGCACAAATGAAAGAATATCATGAGTCACTCTGGTATCCGAATACTTACGACGCCGCCGGACGCTTGGTCCTTTCGGGCCGCTCCTCCTTGTCCTTATTGGAGTCAGGGGAGTAGTCCGGCGGAGGGGTTTTCCTCTTTTTGGACCCCTTAGCCGCCCCTGCTGGGGCGGCCTTCCTCTTCTTTCCTTCCTCCGTTGGAGGGGGAAGGATCTCTTCTTCCTCCTCGCCCTCACGAGGGGAAGGCGTCGCAGACTCGCCAGATGACGAGTCCGACAGCACCACGTTGCGGGCACTCTTTCGAGTCCCGGTGGTCTTCTTCTTGGCCTTCTTGTCCGGCACCACATAAGGTGCCGGAGCCAGCAGCTTCTTTAAAAGAGCTGGGGCTGGGTCTTCGGGCAGAGGAGCCGGACAGTTGATGGGTCCGGCTATCTCTTGCCAAGCCTGTCAAAGGTGAAAGGAGTTTAGATCCCGCATGGAGTTAATCTATGAAAAGGAGCTTAACGAGCCTGTCAAAGGTACAGATAGCTTACCTCGCTGGCGTGACGCTGCGAGCTGAATCTGCGATCCTCGGAAGCGGACGCGGGGGACTCGGCGCCTTTGGTCAGCACCTTCCAGACGTCTTCATACGTCGTGTCGAAGAGCCTACTAAGGGTTCGGTGCCGCGCTGAGTCGAATTCCCACAAAGTAAAATCCCGTTGTTGGCACGAGAGTATCCGGCGGACGAGCATAACCTGGATTACGTTCACAAGCCTGATTGGCTTGTCCACCAGGGAACGGATGCATTCCTGCAGTCCGGTCACTTCTTCCTTGTTGCCCCACGACAGGCCCGTCTCTTTCCAGGACATAAGCCGCGTGGGGGGTCCGGATCTGAACTCGGGGGCTGCGATCCATTTCGGATCGCGTGGCTCGGTGATGTAAAACCACCCGGCTTGCCACCCCTTTAGGGTCTCCACAAAGGAGCCCTTGAACCAGAGGACGTTGGCCATCTTGCCGGCCATAGCGCCTCCGCACTCCGCCTGGGTGCCGGACACCACCTTGGGCTTGATGTTGAAGGTCTTGAGCCAGAGGCCGAAGTGGGGGCGGACGCGGAGAAAGGCCTCACACACGACTATAAACGCCGAGATGTTGAGGATAAAGTTCGGGGCCAGATCATGGAAATCCAGCCCGTAATAGAACATGAGACCCCGGACAAATGGGTGGAGTGGAAATCCTAGTCCGCGAAGAAAGTGGGGAAGAAAAACTGCCCTCTCATGGGGCTGTGGGGTGGGGAGAAGTTGACCCCCCTCAGGAAGCCGATGGGCAATGTCCTTGGATAAGTACCCGGCTTTCCTTAACTTTTTTACTTGCTCCTCCGTGACGGAGGAGGCCATCCACTTGCCTCCCGCTCCAGACATTGTAGGGGAAGGTTGAGGTGAGAACGGCGAGCTTAGGCGCTGGAGCTTGAGCGCGCAAGAGATGGATTGGCAGAGGAGGAAGAAGGCGTAAAGTGAAAGGGCGGATCTTTATCCCCTTATATGGTCGACTGCGGTTATGCGTCCCCACTTGCCTAATAAAACTCGCTTGCCTCCCAAGCGTTGTGATAAACAGCACAGTTGGGTTACCCACGTCCGTATTAATGAGAATCCCGCTAAAAGGGGTGCACAATCTCTGCTTCGATAAGACGTGCCAAGGAAACCGCCTCGTTAAAAGTGCAGCGATGCAACAGTAAAATACTCCATACAGAAGGCTTGGCCGCGATGTTATGATACATCGCGAGATACGTCGGCAGATTAGATTTGTGTTAACATTATTCTCTATATGGCAATACGTGGAAACTTATTTTGCAGAGCCGGACACTATTTTTGGTGTGACTCGTCTTCTTGAAGAACTTGGAGGAGGAACCCGCCCTGCAATGCCGATGACAATTCTCGCGTCGGACTCGTCATTGAAGCCTGGTTCAGGGGCTACTAAGGGAGTCCTGGATTAGGGGGTGTTCGGATAGCCGGACTATATCTCCCGCCGGACTCCAGGACTATGAAGATACAAGACCGAAGACTCCGTCCCGTGTCCGGAAGGTTCTTTCCTTGGCGCAGAAGGCAAGCTAGGCGTGCGGATATTCAAGATGTCCTCCCCATGTAACCGAGTCTGTGTAACCCTAACCCTATCCGGTGTCTATATAAACCGGAGGGTTGTAGTCCGTAGGACTAGCATACAACATACATACAACAACCATCGTCATACACGATCATACCATAGGCTAGCTTCTAGGGTTTAGCCTCCTTGATCTCGTGGTAGATCTACTCTTGTACTACCCTTATCATCAATATTAATCTAGCAGGAGTAGGGTTTTACCTCCATCGAGAGGGCTCGAACCTGGGTAAAACAAAGTGTCCCCTGTCTCCTGTTACCATCCAACCTTGACGCACAGATCGGGACCCCCTACCCGAGATCCGTCGGTTTTGACACCGACAGTGTGCAAAGAGGAGGAAAACCGAAACACGGACTCCGGCACTGAGGGCACGATGAATACACTGAGTGGTTTGACCTCTTGCATCGCGAATCTTGGGAACAGATAGTAGAAATCAAGAATCTGGAGATTGTTGAGCTTTGAGGTTCGGAGCCAGGCAGCAACGATGGCAGGTGAGGGAGTCCTGGATTAGGGGGTGTTCGGATAGCCGGACTATATCTCCCGCCGGACTCTAGGACTATGAAGATACAAGACCGAAGACTCCGTCCCGTGTCCGGAAGGTTCTTTCCTTGGCGTAGAAGGCAAGCTAGGCGTGCGGATATTCAAGATCTCCTCCCCATGTAACCGACTCTGTGTAACCCTAACCCTATCCGGTGTCTATATAAACCGGAGGGTTGTAGTCCGTAGGACTAGCAAACAACATACATACAACAACCATCGTCATACACGATCATACCATAGGCTAGCTTCTAGGGTTTAGCCTCCTTGATCTCGTGGTAGATCTACTCTTGTACTACCCTTATCATCAATATTAATCTAGCAGGAGTAGGGTTTTACCTCCATCGAGAGGGCCCGAACCTGGGTAAAACAAAGTGTCCCCTGTCTCCTGTTACCATCCAACCTTGACGCACAGATCGGGACCCCCTACCCGAGATCCGTCGGTTTTCACACCGACAGTGTGCAAAGAGGAGGAAAACCGAAACACGGACTCCGGCACTGAGGGCACGATGAATACACTGAGTGGTTTGACCTCTTGCGTCGCGAATCTTGGGAACAGATAGTAGAACTCAAGAATCTGGAGATTGTTGAGCTTTGAGGTTCGGAGCCAGGCAGCAACGATGGCAGGTGAGGGAGTCCTGGATTAGGGGGTGTTCGGATAGCCGGACTATATCTCCCGCCGGACTCCAGGACTATGAAGATACAAGACCGAAGACTCCGTCCCGTGTCCGGAAGGTTCTTTCCTTGGCGTAGAAGGCAAGCTAGGCGTGCGGATATTCAAGATCTCCTCCCCATGTAACCGACTCTGTGTAACCCTAACCCTATCCGGTGTCTATATAAACCGGAGGGTTGTAGTCCGTAGGACTAGCAAACAACATACATACAACAACCATCGTCATACACGATCATACCATAGGCTAGCTTCTAGGGTTTAGCCTCCTTGATCTCGTGGTAGATCTACTCTTGTACTACCCTTATCATCAGTATTAATCTAGCAGGAGTAGGGTTTTACCTCCATCGAGAGGGCCTGAACCTGGGTAAAACAAAGTGTCCCCTGTCTCCTGTTACCATCCAACCTTGACGCACAGATCGGGACCCCCTACCCGAGAACCGCCGGTTTTGACACCGACATTGGTGCTTTCATTGAGAGTTCCTCTATGCCGTCGCGATCAGGAAGGATGACTTTTCCCGTCTTTAAAGACGGCGCCGTCATTGAGGGAGCTTTGGCTATCGGTCAGACCCTTCGACTAGGCGATTTTCTTATGACCGCCCCAACGGCCATTACGCCAACGGTGACCTCTCGGGTCATCGAAAACAATCTCCGTGTGAGTTCGGCATCGGCCGAACAGCTGGATCCGGCGGAGCTCTCTTCCGTAAACGAGCTTCTGGATCGCTTCGCCGCCTTGGGGACCACCACATATTACGACCAGGTTGGGCTTAAACCCGATCCGAGGGAAATCAACTCCCCCCAGGTCACCCACCACGTCGCCGTGGTGGAGACACAGTGCGGCGACCCCTCATCAATCTTAAGGACTAGTTATGTCCGAATTCCAGAACCCTCCGCGCCGGATATCTGCGGAAGGGAGGACTCAATTCAAGGCCCGGACTTAGAATCGGGCGGACCGGATAACATCCGAAGCCCCGGAGCTCCGAATCCGGAGGCAGTTCGGCTTCCGGACAATAAACTGGGCGAAGCGTCAGATCAGACGAGTTCCGCTCGCCCAACCCTAAGCGATCTCTCTCAGGTCGGGCAGAGGCCAAAAGAAACAGTACATTATTACTGGGCCAGGTTCCTCCTGCTCATGCACAGGATACAGGACTGCCACGAAGGAGACGCGATCTCAATTTTCTGCAATAATTGCACGGACGAAGGGATACTTGACGCTGTAAGTCGCCGCAATATCACGCGTTTTGCCGACTTGGCGTCCATAGTACAAAAATATTGTGCAATGGAAAGCGCTTGGAAAACCGAAGTTAAATTTTGGGATCATCCGGCCCTGAATAGCAATCCCGTCCGGATCAAAAGGGCGCACTACAATAAGACGCCCGGATTAAACAAAAAATCAAAACCCTCTAGGGGACACGGAACCGTACTGGAAAAATGGCTAGATGGACCCTGCAAAATTCATAGCGCAGTGGACGCCGCACCAACACACAGCCTCAGGGCATGTTGGATACTCCGGCAGGTGGCCAAGATTGGCGAAGATCTCCTAACACCAGAGGTCGAAGAAAACCAGCCTGAGAACTTCAGTACAATCCTTACAATCTCTGAAACTTTTGCATCAACTAATATGCGAAAAAGAGCACTACGCAGCCTCACCGAAGTTTACAAAGTGGCGACAATAAACCCTTGGAGCAACACCGCCATCACCGTCAATGCGAGCGACGAACCTAAATTCCGAACAGCCAAAGCACCAGCCGCACTGGTCCTCAGTCCCATAGTGGACGGCTGCCGTCTCGCGAAGGTACTTATGGACGGAGGCAGCGGATTGAACCTCATCTACGAGGAAACACTTCAAAAGATGGAAATAGACTGGAGCCGCATCGAGCGAAGCAGCACAACTTTTAGAGGTATAATCCGCAGTCAGGAAGCGCGCTGCACAGGAAGAATCACACTAGATGTGGTATTCGGCTCTCCGGATAATTACAGGTCTGAACCTGTCACGTTCCAAGTGGTCCCGTTCAAAAGCGGCTATCACGCCATATTAGGACGAGAGGCATTCACGGTATTCCAAGCCATACCCCATTACG
The DNA here is from genome assembly GCA_032464435.1 of Aegilops umbellulata. Taxonomy (NCBI): domain Eukaryota; kingdom Viridiplantae; phylum Streptophyta; class Magnoliopsida; order Poales; family Poaceae; genus Aegilops; species Aegilops umbellulata. The sequence continues at coordinate 471,682,166 of CP136056.1, read as the reverse complement.
GGTACATGAAGCTTAAGATGCCAGGGCCGAATGGAATCATCACTCTCGCTAGTGATCCGGACACTGCACTTCGCGCCGAAAACAAGACAGCCGCACTGGCCCTCGAGGCATTATCTAAAGCCTTAGCAGCCGAAGAGCTGACGGCGCTGCGATCCACGGTGAATAAGGATGATGTGATACTCGACAAAAGATCTAAATCTACATCCTTCAAACCAGCGGACGAAATAGTCAAATTCCAAGTCCACCCAACGGACCCTAGCAAAACAGCCTCCATCGGGGCAAATCTAAACCCTGATGTAGACGCCACACTGCGCAAATTCCTACAAGAGAACTGGGACATTTTCGCTTGGCACCCCTCAGATATGCCAGGAATCCCACGCAGGCTGGCCGAGCACAGCTTAAATATCCTAAAAGGATTCAAACCTGTCAAACAAGCTCTTCGGCGTTTTTCCGAGCCAAAGAGACAGGCTATGGGACAAGAGCTAGCCAAACTATTGGAAGCCGGATTCATCAGAGATATAAAACATCCGGACTGGCTAGCAAACCTGGTAATGGTACCAAAGAAAGATAAATCCTGGCGCCTATGTGTCGACTTCAAAGACCTTAATAAGGCTTGCCCAAAGGATCCTTTTCCCCTCCCTCGAATTGATCAAATCATCGACGCCACCGCCGGACACGACTGCCTGTGCTTCCTCGACGCATACTCCGGCTACCATCAAATAAAGATGATAGAGTCAGACCAAGCCGCAACAACATTCATCACACCATACGGCCCATTCTGCTTCAACACAATGCCTTTTGGGCTCAAAAACGCCGGCGTAACATATCAGCGCATGATTCAAACATGTCTGGAAAAATAGATCGGCAAAACAGTAGAGGCATACGTAGATGATGTGGTCGTCAAATCAAGGCACGTCGAATCTTTAGTAGACGACCTGAGACTCACATTCGACAATATGCGAGAATACGACATCAAGCTCAATCCGGAAAAATGTGTCTTCGGCGTCCCGGCCGGTAAGCTCCTGGGCTTCATAGTATCCAGTAGAGGAATCGAAGCAAATCCGGCCAAAATCCGAGCCCTGTCGCAATTGTATGTTCCAAAAGATCTAAAACAAATACAGAAACTTGCAGGGTGCGTGGCGGCTTTAAGCCGCTTCATCTCCCGTCTCGGAGAAAAGGCATTACCCCTTTACCGTCTCCTAAGGCGCACCGAACACTTCGAGTGGACGGACGCTGCCACGGCCGGACTCGAGGAAATAAAGGCCATCTTGGCAACAAACCCCATCCTGGCCGCGCCGAATATCGGTGAACCAATGCTATTGTACATTGCAGCGACCCATCAAGTGGTCAGGCAGTACTCGTCGTCGAACGAACATCGGACGGACACAAACTACCTATTCAAAGGCCAGTCCACTACGTGTCCACTGTCCTCACACCATGCAAGTCACGGTACCCGCATTACCAAAAGATTGCATACGCGGTGTTTATGGCATCCCGAAAGCTACGACACTACTTTCAAGAGTGTTTTTAACAGTAGCCTCGGAAGTACCACTCAACGATATTCTTAACAACCGCGACGCAACAGGCCGGATAGCAAAGTGGGCCATAGAGCTACTCCCATTCGACATAATTTACAAGCCACGGCGAGCCATTAAATCACAAGTCCTAGCCGACTTCGTCGCCGAATGGACAGAGGCCGAACTCCCTAAAGAGTACGGCACTTACTCAAACTGGATCATGCACTTCGACGGCTCCAAAATGCTGGCCGGACTGGGGGCTGGCGTCGTTCTGACATCCCCTACAGGAGACACAGTCCAATACGTACTGCAGATTATGTACAAGGACTCCAATAACGCAGCCGAATACGAGGCCCTTTTACATGGTCTCCGGATAGCAGTATCCATGGGCATTCAACGCCTAGAAGTGCGCGGGGACTCTAACCTCACGATAACCCAAATAAATGGTGACTTCGACGCCAAGGATCCAAAGATGTCAGCTTATCGCAATGCTGTGCTAAAAATATCAGCTCGGTTCGAGGGACTGGAGTTCCACCATGTCGCCCGAGAAAATAATCAGGCAGCGGATGTCCTGGCACGCATCGGAGCAAAGCGAGATGTGGTCCCCCCAACATCTTCTTAGAAAGATTATTCAAACCATCCGTGACATGGGAGGGGGAACCCTTAGACAATAGCCTGGACCTAACCGCACAATCCGGCGCCGAACAATCAGATATAATCGGCGGTTCGACCACCGAAATTACACCGTCGGCCCATGTAATAATGGCGGTCATCGCCCCGTGGACAGAACCATTCCTAGCCTACCTTACTAGGCAGGAACTCCCTGAGGACCAAAACGAGGCACGCTGCATAGTGCGGCGGTCTAAAGCCTATAAAGTCCACGAGGGAGAGCTATACAAGAAAAGCACTACAGGAGTCCTTCAAAGGTGTATCTCCGAAGAGGAAGGGCGGAGTCTATTGGCTGAAATTCATGCCGGACTCGGTGGTCACCACGCCGCAGCTCGGTCCCTTGTAAGCAAGGCTTTCCGTACAGGCTTCTATTGGCCGACGGCCCGAGCGGACGCTCAGGACTTAGTCAAACGATGCGTCGGTTGTCAGCTATTTGCCAACCAAAGCCACATGCCACCAACTGCCCTCCGAACTATCCCCATCACTTGGCCTTTCGCGGTCTGGGGGCTCGACATGGTGGGACCCCTTAAAGGTGGAACCCACAAGAAAAAATACTTGTTGGTCATGGTGGATAAATTCACCAAATGGATAGAAGCCAAACCTGTCAAGACGGCCGAATCTGGACCTGTGATAGACTTCATATCTGGGGTCGTACACCGTTATGGCGTCCCCCACAGTATCATCACCGATAACGGTACAAACTTCACCTCGGATGAAGTAAAGCGGTGGTGCAAAAACATGGGCATTAAGCTCGACTATGCTTCCGTCTATCACCCACAAACTAACGGTCAGGTGGAGCGGGCAAATGGTCTCATCATGAGCGGCATCAAACCCAGACTAGTGCGGTCCATTAAGGAATCTAATATGCACTGGGTAGAGGAGCTCGACTCCGTACTCTGGGGGCTGCGAACCACGCCCAACCGCACCACCAGATTCACACCATTCTTTCTGGTATACAGCGCTGAGGCAGTTCTGCCCTGCGACATCATTCATGACTCACCTCGGGTGCGCATGTACGAAGAAAGAGAAGCCGAGCTCGATCGGCAGGACAACCTGGACGCTCTGGAGGAGGAGCGAGACGTGGCTAAAGCCCGTTCCGCGTTTTATCAACAACAAGCTCGAAGATATCAAAGCAGAGAAGTACGGGCCAAAAGTTACAATGTTGGTGAACTAGATCTGCGCCTGCCGGACAAGCAAAAAAATAAACTCAAGCCCAAATGGGAAGGTCCATTCATAATCGACCAAGTCCTAACCGGTGGAGCGTACCGCCTGCGAGATGCGTCGGATAACCGACTCGAGCCAAACCCATGGAACGCAACACGTCTTCGAAGATTCTACGCTTAGCGCCGGACTCTGTGTTAGTCTCCTTCCTCTGCCCGTTATTTGCATTTATTCATTTTTTCCTTTATTTTGTCTCTGACTCTTTCTTCCTAGCCCATCATGGGCTCATTAAGTGATGCGCTATCCACGCTCCTTAAAACCTGGGGGCTTCTTTAACAGAAGCTTTCTTATACGGGTTCTCAACCCAACGCGTGCGCTAGTCTTCCGCACGCACCTTTTCTTCACCATTATATGCATCGATATGACTTAAGTTTTGGCCAAGCTGGGTTGCCTGGCTCCTGTGCTTACCCCTACATTCCCGATTGTTTGGCTAGGGGTAAAGGGAGCACCTCTGCGATTGTTACTGCCGGATAAGCCGGATGTGTACCTCAGACTGGGTGAAGCCGAAAGCTAGCGTTCTTAAGGGAATATTCGGTCGGTGAACTAAAGATGATCTTTTACCTTTTTACATGCCCCCAGATGATTTCCTGCATTTGCAGTCCGGACATGCACTTTAGGGCACGCCACCCCAGCGAAAGGAACCCTTAACGGAACTATTCTCTCTGGAAGATGTTTCTTACTAACCATGTAATATAACATAACTAGTTGGGCACTTGTCTGATAAAGCACTAATGACCCCTACGCCTGGTATCCATGCATACCTTGGTTCTTCCATAACCATTATGGTATTCGGACACACTCCGGACCGTCAGGTCCCGAGGTCGAAGCGAAAAGGTCGGCAACGACAAACGATCTACAATCCAGCTAGAAGGCATTACATATGTCAATTTTAAATTACACAGTCATCATGACTGATTGTATTCCTCCTCTATACCATCTAACAGGCTGTCTAAATTACAGTCCTGCTGGGAATACTTTGCGGCCAACTCTACTTGGCCGTACACTAAGCTTACAGGGATCTCCTTCCCATCGGACCCTACAGGTCCGACCTCGGCCATATGGTTCGGGTCAGACTTGGTATAACGCGTCTTCACCATGGCCCAGGCCTCCCTAGCGCCTTGTCGGCAGGCCGATTTCTTCCACAATTGGAAGCGCCGCCGAGCTCCTTTCAGCTTCTCTGCAAGCTCTCCAAGACCTTCGGGCATGGAGTAGGAAGGCCATAATGCTTGAACAACGCCTTGCATCGCCTGCCGAACTCTATCGTGCAGCTGCGAAAATTCAGGAAGAAGGTCACCCGTAGAACCGGGCATCTCCTCTTCAGGACGACCTGTCAGCATACCTACAGACATAAAGCTGTTAATTGACTTCCTCGCCGAACTTTTTTTCGAGAGTTCGTTCAAGCACTTACTATAGATGCCACGTCGAAGTCATCGATTCTCCTTCGTGGAGTCCGATAATTGGGCCCGAACGTCTTTCAGTTTGACGTCCAATTTGGTGTTGGCATCTTGAAGATTGTTCTTCTCCTGCCTCACCCTTGTCAGCACGCTCTCACCAGCCTTCAACTGGCGTAGAAGCTGTTGCCTGTCCGGATCGAGTCCGGCGCCATCTGCAGTATCATTTGTCAGATTGGCACTTAAAACCATACAATACTAATCTCTTGATTATTGCTTACCTTAGGGGGTCTCTTTAGACTCCCCTGTTGCCGATAGTGCGGCCTCTAGTTGGGCCTTGCACCTTTCTAGATCCTGGGACAAAGCGGTGTTCTTCTCGGTAAGAAACTGCACGTTATATGATCCTTAAATCAGTTATTTTAACTGTTTCAAGTATCGGGGGCTACTGGTATGTCTATATGTACCAAAAATTTTCTTACCCGTATGTCTTTCACATACTGTTCCGTGGCTCTGGTTAAACCATCTTGAGCAGCACGGAGGTACGCATCTCCCGAATTGAAGGCATCTAAAGCCTCTTGGGAGAAACAAGCGTCGCGAAGGATTGTCCGGCGACGCCTGTGGTTCATAGCACTCTCCACCTCCGAATTAGTGACAGACAGTCTGTCCGCATCCTCTGACGAAGGGGCGTCTGGTGCGTGCCTAGTGCTCGCCTCCGTTTCCGGGCCGGGCGCTGGAGCCTGGCTGTTGGAAGCACGATTGGCAACCTCTCCGGATATAGTCTGGCGGGTTCTCTTCGTCCTGAAGGTAGCATGGATGTTAATATACCCTGAAGGAGTAAGACACCAGGGAAAGGAAGGGTGCATTATACCTTTGCTCCGGCACCTCAGTTCGGACTACATTCCTTTTTGCCCCGAGAGGCCCTGTGGTCCCTCGTTGGCTAGCTGCTGCAGGATCGGCCTCCCGTCTCGGGAATCTCCCCTTCAAAACACGGTTGCTGTCAGAACAACCGGAATCCATAAAGATTGAAATCCCTTCTAAAAGGGTAAAAGCTCCAGCATCTATCACCTGGGAGGCCGGAATTAGTCCCGGGTGATCATCTATGATAGCCACCAGGGCGTTGTCCTTGCTAAGCTGATGAAACACCCCGTCTATTAGCTCCACCGATAGGTCTGGATCCTCTTCGGAGTCCGGATCGAGGGACCGTTCAGGGTCCTCGGGCTGTGGGGGACGGCTGGTTATATCCTTTACCTTCTGACACAGTCCCTGCGTTGAAGTCGTTAGACTACATATTTAATCAAAGGGATGTAAAATAAACGGAAAGGCACAATTGGCTGCTTACCCAATTTGCGGGATTATGCATGGAAAATCCACCCTGCGGGTCGACGCGGAGGAATTCCTCCTCTTCTCCCTTGTACAAAGAGGACAAGATCTTCATTAGAGCGGCGGCCGAGTCCGGCCCCTTGCAGCCGTGACGGGTAGCGTCGTCTTCTCCGTTGAAATCCCACATGGGGTGGCTTCTATATTGGAGCGGCTACACCCCTCGCATAATGCATATGGCCATGACTCTAATCATGGTTAGTCCGGAATGAGCCAGTAGTTTAATCCGGCCCATTAAGTAAAGGACGTCTCTGTCACTCTCTCTCTGAGAGCTCCGAGGGCGCCAGCTCAGGCGTTTCTTCAGGGGAGCATTGTTGAACTCAGGGAGACCGGCCCGGATAGGGTCCGGCAGAGGGACGTCATCTATATAAAACCATTCGGAAGGCCAGTCCTCGGACGCCTTCTTCGGGGTTCTGGAAAGGTATCCGGTCCCAGCGATGCGCCCTACTTCGGCTCCGCCTACTTGGTATATGGACCCCTCCTGAAAACGGGGCACAAGGCAGAATATCTTCTTCCACAAAGCAAAATGGGCCCCGATACCTAAAAATAGCTCGCAGAGAGCAACGAAACCCGCGATGTGTAACACCGAGCCCGGCGTGAGATGATGCAGCTGGAGGCCGTAGAACTCCAGCAGCCCGCGGAGAAACGGGTGAATTGGGAATCCCAGCCCCCTTATTAAATAAGGGACCAGGCATACCCGCTCTCCTTTGGAGGGATTGGGTGTGCTCTCCGCTTGCTTGCCGCCCTGGTAGGTCGCGAGTCCGGCTCGAACCGAGACCATGCAGGCTTGAGGAAGGAATCCCTTGGCCTGTAGCGATGCTAAATTACTGTGCGGAATGGAGCAACTCTCCTAGTTTCCAGGGATAGGACTGGAAGGGCGAGATGGGGAAGCGCGGCGGCTGGCCATGTTGGAATGGATCTTAGCTGCAGGCACTTTGGCGATTTCTCGGAGGAAGGGAGAGGCGTGATTTGAATCTAGATCCTCATCCCGTTAAATAGGCGGCCCGTTTTTCCGGCCAGGGGGTTGGGTGTAAAAATGCCCCGGCCTTTCGCATTCGTCTGACATTATGAAGGTCGGACAATACTCCTACGGGTACACAAGATTTGAAGGGGAACCCGCCTTGCAATGCCGAAGACCATTTGCGCGCCGGACTCGTCATTGAATCCAGGTTCGGGGGCTACTGAGGGAGTCCTGGATTAGGGGGTGTTCGGATAGTCGGACTATATCTCCCGCCGGACTCCAGGACTATGAAGATACAAGACCGAAGACTCTGTCCCGTGTCCGGAAGGTTCTTTCCTTGGCGTAGAAGGCAAGCTAGGCGTGTGGATATTCAAGATCTCCTCCCCATGTAACCGACTCTGTGTAACCCTAACCCTATCCGGTGTCTATATAAACTGGAGGGTTGTAGTCCGTAGGACTAGCAGACAACATACATACAACAACCATCGTCATACACGATCATACCATAGGCTAGCTTCTAGGGTTTAGCCTCCTTGATCTCGTGGTAGATCTACTCTTGTACTACCCTTATCATCAATATTAATCTAGCAGGAGTAGGGTTTTACCTCCATCGAGAGTGCCCGAACCTGGGTAAAACAAAGTGTCCCCTGTCTCCTGTTACCATCCAACCTTGACGCACAGATTGGGACCCCCTACCGGAGATCCGCCGGTTTTGACACCGACAGCAGGTCTGCATCGCAGGTAGCACGCCGGGATAGAGAGGCGCTTACTAAGCCAGCATGACTGTACAGGATGAAATCCGGAAGACTGACAACATTAACAACAAAATTTCGAGAGCGCCGAGTTCCGGTATAACATCTAAAGACGGCCTCAGTGATGGCGGACAGCTTCAAGATGATGACAATATGAACTGTTTCTCCATCATTAAAAAGACAGGCAAGAGAGATCTCGCGACAGTCGAGATTCAAAGGAGCGGTGAGCCATAAAGGACGCCACCTACGAGCGAGGATTCGAGTACGGATGCCCTCCTTGATGGGGAGACGAGAGATGATCTCACCTAGGACGGCGTCTGGGAGGTCGCTGATGAGGTCCAGACGAGACCCCTCTTCTTCATCCTTGGATCGAGGGAGAGCGCACTTACCGCTTCCCTCCCCTTCGGCGACCAGCACATCACCAGAAGGCGGCGTCGCCGATGGCGCCACTCTCGCCCTCTTGGAGCTAGGAGTAGCACATTCCATCTCCATCTCCATCTCCATTGCAGGGGTCGCACCGCACACGACAAGTGCTTAGTGAGATGGATCTGGAAAATGGATTATAACATGTCGACCCATGAAACAACTTAAATACTGAGGGGGACGGGAAAGGTACAGATTAATTACCTCTCCTTTATTTTTCCCGTAAATTTTAGGTGCCTGCTTGAAATATTAAATACAGTCACGGCTTTGATTATGTGAGATGCACTGTTGAACATGCACCAGGCACGGGCGTGCCCCTCCATGTTTTAATTTTTTACGGCACATACATACATTAAAAGAATCTGTTCCCCGCCGGAAGCATGGGCGGGCAGCACACAAAGACATCGTGTGATGTTATATAGAGTCATGTTAGCTCGTGTCTGTGTTCCGAACGATTCCGTCGACTCATTCAGACGGAGAGGCATGGACGTGAACCCGTGGAGACATGTTGTGGTACTACATAGAGTCACGTCCGTGCGTTTACTGTAGAAACACAACGGAATTGGATTCAGATGTGAACCCTCACTGTTTACTTTCCGAGGCAATGAATGTACGATCCGAGAGACACTATCCTTAAAAGCACGGGCAAGAACTCTGTACAACCACGCTTCTGTACCAAGGATCCACTATCAAACGCACGGAACTGAAGCAACGAGGACCACACTTTTAGTAATAGAAGAAGGACTCTATCGGCTGGCGTTGCTCCTTTGTCAGGCGCACAGTAGGACGGCTGTGGAAGGCACGCTTTTCAGGCAGAGAACGAACGTCACGATGCCACGACAAGGTGAAATCATGGTTGTACAGATGCACCATTGAACAGTCATGGCTTTGATTATACAATATGCATTGTTGAACACGCAGACCAGGAACGGGTGTGCCCCTCCGAGTTTTAATTTTTCATGACACATACATACATTAAAAGAATTTGTTCCATGCCAGAAGCACGGGTGGGAAGCATACAAAGGCATCGTGCGGTATTATATAGAGTCATGTAAACTTGTTTCTGTCTTCCGAACGATCCCGTCGACTCATTCAAACGAAGAGGCACGGGACGTCAACACGCGGAGGCATGGTGTGGTATTACATAGAGTCACGTCTGTGCGTTTACCATGCAACCGTGAGAGTCACGGTTGAACATTCACCAGTGGCATGGCCGTGGCTGCCCGTGCCCTTCGGTTATTTTTATCTCTCTGTCACGCAGCAGATAAGCATGCTTGTATGCTTACAACATCCACGTTCAGAAACCGATGCGGCTACGGAAAATAACAAGGAAACCCGTGCCTCTGATATTTTTCTCCGCCGAGTAAAAATACGTAAAGAAACAAAAGGCGTTCTTATTTAAATTTGTCTTGTTTCTATAACTGCAGCAAATTAAATTACAAGCCGTTCTTATAACCACACAACGAGAAAATAAACAATCGACACCAGCCCGCCCTCCCCAACGATCACTTGCTATTTCATCGCTCCACGTGCTGCCTTGTTTTTGAATGTTCAGTGATCCAATCTTCCTTCTCGACCCTTGTGCAACCCCACCCTTCTGCATACCTATTCAACCTATTTGCCTATAATATTAACATTCATACATAAAAACAAAGCGAAAGATTGCGGTCATCACTGTTTTTGGCTTATGTCGTATTTAAGCTGCATTATTACCTTTTAATTTTTCTATTTGTATTGCTCTCCGATACCAAAAAGTCTCCACTCAGACCTTTCCTTTCTGAAAATGGACTGCGCAGATTCCGTGCCTTGTCCCGGGCTTCCCTGCATGCATTCTGTGTGCCTGGCTTGTGTGATGTTTGATTCTGGCGTAGATGCAAGACTTTGGTAAATGCTCCCTGCTGTCAGTGGGGTCGTTGGAGTTGCTGGCGTTTGATGTCTTCCTCCTGGGCTTGGAGTGCATTGTCCTGAGCCGTTTGATGTCCTCGATGGTGTTGTCAGTGTTATCGGCCGTTTCATTGACTCTCCTGCTGCGATTTCCTCTTGTCCTCTTCAATCCTCATCCTCTCATGTACTTTTGGGCTATCCGGGCAGTTTGTTTTCCTGTGACCCTTTACTCGACAACGGCCGCACTTGGATGCGGCTTTGTTGCCTTTTCCTTTCTTCTCACAACCAGCTTTGATTCGATCTCCTTTTTTGTGCCCTTTGAGCCACTCATGGGAGGGTTCTTGAGAGTTTCGGCAAGAATGCATGTGTCTGGTTCCTCAGCAAGTGCCGCCATGACTTTTATTTTCATATCTACCGTACACTCACGCAGAACACTGTATGCCTTCTCTTTTCTGCAAGCATTTGAACAGATATCCGACAACTCAGCGTAAGCGAGGCCGAATCTCATAGTTTCATCATCTTGTGCGGTCATGCTATCACCTTGACTTGTAGACAGAACTTTCACACTCTCTCATAGATTCCTAGTCCATCTGGGGATGACAAAGGATTTTGGAAGTTGATGGATCATGCATGTTTGGTCCATCACCTTAAGCACATGGCAGCACTGAATGCCATCCCTACTCATTTTCTTGCAGCTGCAACTGTATATTTCTTTTTGCTCATCCACATCTACCCTGAACTCAGACCTGTCAAATTCCTCGCCCGGATATCGTTTCCACACTTTTTATCCAGGCTCAGTAATCTTTTTAAAAAATACTGCCTCCCCTTTGCCAGGTCAGAGCACTTGAAGTAAGTCTAGTTCCGTAGCTCCAGCTAGAATTTCCTGAAAATTGCATTGGTGTATACTTGACTTGCTTGTCTTTCAACGGGAAAACCCGTCTCTAGTGATGGCACCTTCTCTTCTGTTCGGTGTCTTTTCTTGTCAAGCTTGGCGAGGAAATTTTGCTGAATCGTGTGATACACATTAACAAACCTTTTTATAGTGTCCTTGTGCTCGATGTAATTCTTCCACATCAAATTTGTGCTCTCATGCGAGTGGTTGTCGACGAGAAAGGATAGAAGCAGTCCTTGAAGTAAGCCGGCACCACAAAATTTCGGAGTTCCCATAGCGTGTCCAGGTGTTTGTTGCCTTCCGCCTTGTGCACAGAAATTGCCGCTTTCCAGGCACGCTCAAACTCGTCTTGATTTAGTGAGTTTTTGACGATTCGAAATAAATCATCAAACATCCCTTGGTGTTGCGCAAACACTACTGCGTTATTTTCCTTCGGGTTCTTCCTAATATGCCACCAGCAGAACCTGTGCCTCGTTCTCAGAAGAGCTTCCTTTATTGCAGTCTTCATCGCCTGGTCCTGGTCTATTATTATGTATTTCGGCTCTTTACCTCCCATTGCCTCGACAAACATGCTTAGGAGCCACTTGAATGACCCTATTTTCTCATCTTTCAAAAGGCCTAGTCCAAACAGGATGGTCGACCCATGGTTGTCGACACCTATAATTGGTGCAAATGGCAAGCCATACATATTCATAGAGAATGTCGTGTCAAAAGACACTAAATCTCCATATAGATCATAATTCATCTTTCACAAGGAGTCTATCCAAAACAAGCTCTGCACTACATTGTTCTCTGTCTCTTCCACATGGTGGAATTCCGGCCTCCGCCTCTGCATATCGGCAAACAGTTTCATGGTGTCCTTGATATTAGTGCTGCGCTCTCCAGCCCTGTCCCAGCATGCAATGTTGCTTATGTCAATCATGTCGAACATAATTTCTCATCTCCGTCTCCCCATGGCAGTAAAAATCTGCATAACCTTCCTCGGTTCTAACCTCGCCTTTTGCAGCACTTGTATAAAGAATTTCTCCTGAGGTGTCATCTTCTTATAGCATCTCATGAACTTCAGCATCCAATCTGATGGGTGAAGTTGGTGGTTGTGCTCTAGGCGCACGTTCTTCAGATACCATTTCCTCCTATCTGCATCCCTCTTGGATGTTATTTGGACTAGGCAGCTTGTCCGGATCAAGCAATTGCTCCTTCTCTCCTTAACATGTCTCTCAGTTGTTTTATTCTGCCCTTCCTTGGTGCACTGAAACACCTGCATGTCAAGCTGCTGATCATATGTCGATCTTCTACTCGTTGATCACTTGGCAGCAAAGCCAACCTTTCTCGCATATCTGCAGAAGAAGAAAAAGCACTCACCCAATGATCCAAATACCATACCACCCTCTGGTTCGAGCGCTTCAGTGACCTCCTGAATCGTTGGGTATATGCCTTCTCTGAACATGTCATCCATTTCTTTCTCTACAATGGTCGGTGGCGCCATGGTGATTCTGTCTACCGTGTCTTCATTCGTCTGATCGCATTCACTTCTGACGACATCAGTTTCATCGCCAGCCACAGGTTCACTTACAGCGGAGCTGCTGCTGCTCTGTTGTTTGTCATAGGCAGCAGCGTTGTTTCTGCATGGCACGGTCAAATCCATAAATGACTCTGCCTCTCCACTCTCGCATTGTGTAATGCTGCTCCCTGTTTCTCCGGCACTCGTGCAACCAAGGGACTGTGCTGCTTCTACCATGCAATCTGTGCTGGCGCTGTACGCTACTTGCTACTCTGAACGTTGCATTCCTTTCAAAATGGATGGAGAACTATGATATTTCTTTGCCTCATCTGTTATCCCCTCCACCAAATCCTGAACACATAGCATCAAACAGAATTAGATATCCAGAGCAGCATATGCATTTTTTTTAATTTCTAATAAGTGGTACACCAGAGGCACTGTTCACATTACACCTAGCAGCACGAACGTGACCATGCTACACACACATCTGGACAAAGAGGCACAGATGTGCTTCTGCTTACACCATACAACCGGAGAGGCACAACAACATCCTATACAATAGACCAACTGCACATACAGCCGCACCAGACGGACAGCCGTCCTCCTGTTTTGCACTTTACCCTGTTCTTCCATAAAACTGTTTGTGCGTTGAATTGAAAAAGCGTAGTTTTGACGTCACCTTTGTTTTCCCATGCCTCTCTTGTCCAGCAATTCTTGGCGACAACCTCCGTGCATTGGTAATTTTGCTGACTATTTTGAATGCCATCGGAGATCCTTTGGAAGGACCCCTCATGTTGAACGCCACAGGTGATCCTTTCAAAGGACCTTGCCTTATGTTTTCATCGATCCGTGGACTACCGCGATACTTGCTTCCTTACTCGTACACCTGCGTGTGCAAGATACTACAATTTAAATATACCAGACGAAAACAAAGAAAAAATTGCTCACAAAAAATATACATTTTTTTAAATGTTGTTGCATGTTCATATTTGCTGTCACCTGTATTGCTTTCTGGTGCTGCTGAACAGCAAAGTTTATTCCTCCTATGTTTGATTTTGTCGTTGGACTCTTCTTGCCTATGCAGACCGTACTGAATCCTTGAACACTAATGCTTTTGTTGCCAATGACCCTTTTGCTTGCATCAAAGAAAATTCTGTTACCCTGTACCTCTTCATTATGACCGCCTTCAAATGCTGGGGCGTCACAACGCCCGCTCTGCACCTTTGTGGACAACTGTGTCTTGAAACCAAAAAATAATTAGAGGCACGTGCGAGTATTATGAAGAATTAGCGCGTAAAACTTCCACGTACGTTTAAAACAAGCGTTTGAAGTTTTCGTCGTTACCTGCACAATCTGCTTAGTGGAGTCTCTGCTGCTTAGAATGCTCCTCTTCACAGGTGTCTGCTGCACACCATGCTCCTGGTTGGGACGTTTGCCAAGAACTTGTATCTCACTCTTGAATCCAATTACTGCAGCCCGCATGGCATGTGCGTGTTTGACAGCATCTGCATCATTGATCTTCTTCTCATTTTGTAGTGATTTTTTTCTTCCACCTCTCGATACTCAACTCCAGAGTAGATGCACAGGATAAACAGATATTACAGCATTCATCCAGGATATATTAATCATTTTTGTTGTTCTTAATGATCTACTAATTGGTGTTCTCAGTGGTGGCACCTTGACAGCAAACGTCACAGAAATAAAAGACCAAACCCTAATGTTCAACTGCCTTGCTATTACCTGCCTCCCATAATCCTTGCTAATGGCGTTCAAAGACCGACCGTCCCTGTTGTCCTGACCAGATGATGCACTCCTGAACATCTGCCCGAAAAAGTTATAAACCTACAGTATCAGAGTTGAAAATTTTCAAAGTCGATCTCAATCTTTCTTACTAACGTACTACACTTACCACACAACAGAGATATATTTATACTTCTATAAAATTGACATATATAAATATATACATATATTAATTTTTAATTAAACTACAACCTCAGCCAAAGTGAGATCCTCTGATGCTAGTTTGCTTGTGCAACACTTAACACAAAGATAACCATTCAAACGTAACAAAAGTAACAAGCTCGTATTACAAGGATGAGAGTACACAAAACAAAAAACAAACTCAAATCAGAGCTACATTGTAAAACTAAACAGTTTTATTCTATGAATCCCGACCACAAGAAATTCATCCACGAATTGAATCTCGTGTATCAGGAATCGCCACGCAATGGTGTGCTGATAAAATTTTTACTAACCTTTGATTGCCGAATCTTATGCGCTGATTGTTCGGAACTCACACCTTTCTAAATTGTGGGGGATCTGCTTCCCTGCAGTTTGTCAGCGATCTCCTTCAATGATTTTGAATCTGGGAGAGAGAGAAAAGAGAAAGAGAGATGAAGAGAGAGAGAGAAGGAAAGAGAGAGGCTACTTTGATTTTTTGCGTGCAGGAGAAGAATAACTTGATAGGTGGGGTGAGTTTTGGGACGCATGAGAGATGCACATGTTTTTTGGGCGTGACGAGATGTGGTAGGTCGACTTCACTTGACCGTCGACGAGACTGACAAGTGGGCTCTCAGTTACTAATTCCTCTAAGTCTCTCACTAACTTGTGGGGTCGGCCTTATATGAGTCCTACGAGGAGTACCTCGATCTGGGGTGAGAAAATGTGGTAGGTGGACTTCAAAGTCATATTGACATGTGGGCTCTCAAATAGTTCCTCCAAGTATTTGACTAACTTATGGGGTCGTCAGCAAGATGAGTTCCAGATCTCTCTCCATCTAGCATCGGTGGCGACAAGCGAGGCATATTCTAGCTCTCCAAAGGAAAGCCAATCCTGATCCCTCCACAGAGTTCGCTTGTCACTGAAAATTTATCGGTCTCCTTCATCTCACTTGCCATGGATCTCCTGTTCAGGTAATCCATTGCATCATCACCATGATTATGCCACCGATTCAACGTTTGAACAAAAAAATTACCGGTACTAGCAATTCCGCGGGCTGCGTACACACCGCATCTGCGCAACACAACATGTGGGGTGCAATTTGAATATCGGTTTCGGATCCAATTAACTTCAGCTGGTCCGTGCTCAAACTGTTGCGCCGTCTTAACAGCAGAAGGGTTATGGATTTAAAATTAGGACTCAGCTGACCTCACTTTAATCATGCCAACTGCATGCTTGCGCCGTGGTTTTGCTAAGTTGAGTTATATCTCCAGCCATGCAAAACTTAAGCACTCTCGTGACCACATATTATATTTGTTGCAGAGCTCAATGAAACTGCAGTCAAAATTCACTATCATGATCCCTAACATGAGGTCGCAGGTCAAATGATTGTATAGATCCGCAATCTATAGCAGAGATCCAAAGGACTTACGTCCCTTTTTGCAAAGCAGTTACTAAATCAGAGTTAGAAACTGTCTTACATGGACCAAGCTGTTGATGATGGTGACGGTGTCCTGGACTAGGGGGTACTCACCACGTCGTCTCCCGATCAGGTGGATTGGGCCGAGGATCCCCATGGCTGTATACTCATGGGCCAGTCCGGACAGTTGCCGCATACAAGGAAGATTCCACAAGACTTGGCGATCAAGACAAGGACTCCTCCCCCACCGGCGTATCCGGCTAGGACTCTTGTTATCCTAGGCCTCTGGTGCATTATATAAACCGAGGCCAGGCTAGTCGATAGAGATATATACAACAACAATCATACCATAGGCTAGCTTCTAGGGTTTAGCCTCTCTGATCTCGTGGTAGATCAACTCTTGTACTACCCATATCATCAATATCAATCAAGCAGGACGTAGGGTTTTACCTCCATCAAGAGGGCCCGAACCTGGGTAAAACATCGTGTCCCTTGTCTCCTGTTACCATTGATCCTAAGACACACTGCTTGGGACCCCCTACCCAAGATCCGCTGGTTTTGACACCGACATTGGTGCTTTCATTGAGAGTTCCGCTGTGTGATCGGCGAAAGGATCAACGGCTCGACTGCAGGTCAACTGCAACATCGGCTTCTTCATCACCAGCTCGACTGGTCACCTTGGCTTAAACGAGCACTGCGCCCTACCTCTGATCGTCATGTTCGGATGAGGGCCTTCATCAACATCAACTCCGATCTCTATCAAGATCATGGAGGAGTCATCCATGGAGCTCGGGGGCTCAACGTCAACATTGCCCTGAGGCGACCGTGCTGTTTTTCTGGACAACAAATTTGTATCCGCAGCCACCGCCTCCTCGAGTGTCGCCTAAACCATTACTTCGGTGGAATTATGCGGAATTAAGTCTACAACAACCTTGCAAAAATTTCGTCGAGTTCCGACGGAGGAATCTCCGGCAATCTCCGATATACCGGAGCCCTGTTGAATCTGGACGAGAATCCGGACGAGTTTAGGGCGTGGTATCCAGCATCTAGATCGGATGTACTTTGGAAAATCCAACCTTTGATTTGCTGCGGAACTACCATATCTACCACCTGCCAAAAATTCAGCTCGATCCGACCGTCAAAACTCCGGGAAACTTCCGATTAGTGCGTCACTTTTTGGATCTACTTTCTGCACGAGAACGAATCCGACCCGAATTCATCTTCTTTATGAACGGGATCTCGGACATCCTTTTTGAAGGAAGTTTTCGTATGGGGGTGTTGTGTTTTATTCTCAAACACATCCCAGTAGTATTAAAAGTGCTCTTGCAATACGAACTTCACCGTCGCGCCGGTGTCAAACCAGCCCGATAACATCACTCCACGGCGGCCGACCTGCGTTAGACACGTCGTCGCTTTGTTGAGCCGAGCTCAATTTCTTCGGATCATCATCTCGGTCAGCCGAACAATAGTTCGGCATCGCGAAGGATAAATCGTCACCAACATCGCCGCCCCACGGATTACACGGAGCGGGCACACCTGCATCGCCACACGGTCACTTCATCAAGCCGGCATAGACCACGTCACGACCTGCATCGCTGGACCGGGGGCTTCATCACCTCTTCATCAACCTACTCCGAAGACTTCGGCGTCGCTGGCCGACCAGCTCCGTCACGTTAGCTGGACCGAGGGCTTTGCCTCGGCGAGCCAACCTTTGCCAGCATCGCCAAGCCGTTGCTTTATCGCCCATCAGGCGATAGGTGTGCGGATCGAGTCCCAATTTTGGGAATCACCTTTCTTCGGATTGCTACAACAAATAAGCCAGGTGCTATTAATCCTAATATGTTTTGCTTGTTAGGGTTCATTTTTCCCAATGAATTATTACTCTGGTTTATCCGTCATATGTATGCAGGTCTATCAAATGGTGGCCGCATTAACGACGGTCGCATGGTGGTTCGGTCAGTTTCCGTACATAGTCCGGCGAACGCCGCATCCGGAACTCGAACCGACCTGTGAATTCAGGCCTTGCCATGCCTTTACCGCATCACGCCGCCACCCTGCATCAACATTGACTTCGGCTCCAGGCCATATTTCGTTTATTACTCACTCTGCATAAATTATTTGTTATGCAACGAACTTTTTTTTTTATTATTATTACTATTATCTCCGGTTTGCACTATTTTTTGTGCACAGGAAAATGATCCAGCTGGACTATATCCTTTGACGTCACCTCGGCTGGACGGGGATCTTCGTCAACACTTCATTACCCCATGCCGGGGACTTTGGCATCACCCTGCCGTCCTGCATTGACCGTGCTATGTCACCACTTCGGAGTGCCGGGCTCTTTGCTCTGCCACCTCGGGACCGGCTTGGGGATGGAACCTTGTCCTGCATCAAGCTCGGACCGCGTCATCAATATCGAACACATTAACCAGCTAAGTTGTCTTCATGCTCAAAGTTTTAAATTTTTAACTTGTGTTCGACTTAGCCAAGCATTATACTTTTTTGGAAAAAAGTGGCTTGTAAAAATTTCCTTGTCCAAACTTTGTTTGTGACGCACAAATTCAAATACCCCATTTACTTGGGGGCTTCCTTCATAAAGCTTTCTCCTCTTGCATATGATTATACTTGTACGGCTTCGTTCCTTGTTCGTGTATTACGCCACAATATGCACCATATTGACTTAAGTGATTTGCAAGCTGGGTTGCCTGGCTCCTGTGCTTACCCCTACGTTCCCGATTGTTCGGCTAGGGAGTAAAGGCAACACCTTACGATTGTCACGATCGGGTCAACCGAACCGGACCTCAGACTGGGTGAAGCCGAAAGCTAGCGCTCTTATTGTTTTCAATCATGGTCGGCACACAACGGAACTCATGAGTACAAAAAATCTATTGCACAAGTCTCATAATAACAATGAGCACCGAAGAAGGCATCGGTGGGGGTACTATTTTCTTCGAAGATGCTTCTTACTCATTGCAGTAATATAGCATAAGTTCCCTGAGCGCGCTTTGTCTGTTACAGCCTTATGGCCTGATTGCCTGGTTATTGGAAACACCGTCGATATTCTCGACAGATGGAGTACATAACACTTTTCGGTCCTTGACCAAAGAGGGAGAAGCCGATGGTCGGTTAAGACGCGTTTAAAGTTCGGTTGAACATAGATATGATATAAGTACTTCGGTACATGCAATCATTCTTTTACCCAAGTCACTTGGGGGCTCTTAAATTTATATGAGCCGTTTTATGATAGGTTTTTTTCTTCTTAGTCGTTGCAAAGTTTTTATTATTATTTATCACTCCTTTTTTCGACACAAGTGTGCGGTCACTAGCCGGGGAGCCTAATTTCTCTCTCAAAGAAGCCGTAGGCTAACCCGCTTGAAGTTTTGAGATAGGATGTGTCATGTTAAAGCACGGCAGAAGCACCTTTTTTTTCTAAAGTCCAATTTTTGGATTGGCACCGAACACTTGATCTAGTTCGAACATTAACCTTTTGAATAAGTTTTTTGGCTTTTTGAGCCCATGGCACTTTTAAACTATTTGTGTGTTTTTAGCACAAGTCTCGCAGTGCAACGCCGGACACCTTTAGAGATTCGGCAAAAACATTCTCGGATATTGCTATATATGCATCGGTTTTGAATTGTGTCTTTGGTCAATAGTTGGGTTGCCCGGCTCCTGCGCTTGCCTCCTATGTTCCGCTTTGTTCGACTAGGTGTGCAAAGGGAGAACCACTGCGATTGTGCTTCCATCTCACATGGTTAAGCACCTCAATGGAGAAAGCCGAAAACTGACTATCACAATAAGCGTAAACTGGTCGGCGATCCGATGACGGCGTTAAACGACGGACCATTCATAACAATGGCCCAAGTGTTTACGGCTTGACCTCGACTATCGCCGAACACTACCGGGGGCTATTAACTGGCCTCCCAAACTAAATCCTCGATATTTTGCTCTTACATTGGAGCTAAGGTTTCATGATCATGCTTAGCATGACAACCCAAAGAAAGGAACCGATAGGGGGACTATTTTCTTTGGAAGACATTTCTTCTTTTAAACAGTAATATAACATATCTCTCCGCGTACCTTTGTTTATAAAACCGTATGGCCAGATTGCCTTGTTTGTTGTCAATCTTTGCCCTCATAAAGGCTTTATAAAGTAGGACAAACACTCCTCGGCTATTGGACGAGGAGGTGGAAGCTGATGGTCGGTCAACAAAGTTTTGTACAATGCGGATCCGAGCATTAATGACGTAAAGTACTTGGATACATAGAGTCATTACACATAATTTGTCATTTTACTATGGACATCGATCCTTAATTCGGCCTCCCGTGCCCGCATTAAGGCTCGGGGGCTACTGGGCTTCGGGCTTATTATTTACAAATATTAAAGGGGCGCATCAATCCCGTGATCTGGTATTGCCACCCGACCAGTGTCTCGGGGGCTACTGCATTGCCTGTTCTATGCAGAAAATTTTAAGTGCAATACAATTTCCAAGAAGATTTTGATCCTCAGGTTGGTCGGCCGCACCCAACCTGAGTCTCGAGGACTTAGCACACCGCTTTTTGTGTTCCGAAGTATTCTGCCGAGCTAGGACTTGATCCTCAGACCGATTTTGTAAATCAACCTGAGTCTCAGTGGCTACGGGGATCAACGGTCTTATGTCATCCTTCATGTGCATCTCGGGTTTTAGACCGATACCCACCTTGAGGGCTACTGGCACCAATCAAAAATATTGACAAAAATCGGCCCACATTCGGGGTGGTGCACCACCTCGGAAGCAGTCCGGCATAAAGCTCGGGCGCTAGTGGCTGGCTCCATAGAGGGCATTTCTGGCATTAAGCTCGGCTAAACTCCTTCAAACTTCTTTGAACCAAGGTGATTTACGACACCTCGGATACAGTCCGGCGTTGGAGCTCGGATACATAGTCCGGCGTTGGAGCCCGGATACCGTCCGGTGTTGGAGCTCGGATACATAGTTCGGCGTTGGAGCTCGGATACATAGTCCGGTGTTGGAGCCCGGATGCCGTCCGGCGTTGGAGCTCGGATACATAGTCCGGCGTTAGAGCTGGGAAGCAGTCCGACATTGGTGCTTGGCTGCAGAAGACACCTCGAATGCAGTCCGGCATTGGAGCTCGGACGCAAGAGGACGTTGTTGCCCGGGAATAACTTCAAAACCGAGGTATGGCATAAAAATAACAAGGCATTGATAAAGGCCGGAAACTTAAAGGGGCTCCTCGGATACCCGACGTGTAAACTTGTCGAATGCATTTCGGCGATCCTCAAGATTGAAGATGAGAAGATTTGTTGAACCAGTTTTCAAGACCGGCGACCGAAGATGAAGAACAGTTCGGAAGAATCGAGGAGCGTCCCCAACTTGAAGACCGGTTCAGGGGGCTACTGACGGTGTCCTGGACTAGGGGGTACTCACCATGTCATCTCCCGATCAGGTGGATTGGGCCGAGGATCCCCATGGCCGTATACTCATGGGCCAGTCCGGACAGTTGTCGCATACAAGGAAGATTCCGCAAGACTTGGCGATCAAGACAAGGACTCCTCCCCCACCGGCGTATCCGGCTAGGACTCTTGTTATCCTAGGCCTCTGGTGCATTATATAAACCGAGGCCAAGCTAGTCGATAGAGATATATACAACAACAATCATACCATAGGCTAGCTTCTAGGGTTTAGCCTCTCTGATCTCGTGGTAGATCAACTCTTGTACTACCCATATCATCAATATCAATCAAGCAGGACGTAGGGTTTTACCTCCATCAAGAGGGCCCGAACCTGGGTAAAACATCGTGTCCCTTGTCTCCTGTTACCATTGATCCTAAGACGCACTGCTTGGGACCCCCTACCCGAGATCCGCCGGTTTTGACACCGACAGATGGTCTCACATGAACTGCTAGCAAATGTCTTACATAGCTGACCTGGTAACGATGATGTCTCATGACCTCTTATGTAGAGTTCGATGAGATGGACTCCACCCCACAGCTGTCGAAGACTCAGTCCCAGTCTGTCGATGGCACAGAGATTGTCACCCAAGATTTCATGGTTCATAACCAGCTAGAAATAGAGAGACCAAGGATCGAGTTAAAACGTGCAGCGCACAAAAAGCTTGTTGATGAGTACAGGGCAAAGAAGCAGCTTGCTGCCTTGAAGTAGGTGTTTTTTATCATGCATCTTGCGTGTGTCATTGAAATTTCTTTGGAGATCAATGCCTCTCATTCTAGCTGCATTTTTAATCACGGCTTAAATATTTGTCTCTGTTTTGCTGATTCAGCATTTGTATGTAAGCATCTGCCAGAAAAGCATGTGGTTCAACAATACATTTCCTAAAGGTCATTTCTTATCTTTGTCCATAGAGTTGTTACAATGGGTGAATATGAAGAAGAGTTCAGCACAAAACTTAGCTTCCAGAAATTCATTACTGTCTGTAAAAAGCTAACAAAACCACAAAAGAAGCTTGTCAGAGATATTGGATTTGGATACCTTCTAGATCTGTGCTGTCGTGAGCTTCCAAGGTGTTTCGTTCGCTGGCTTGTCCGCTATTTTGATTGCCCTTCCAGGTGTTCATACTGCCTAGTGGATACCGATTCCTCATCAACTCGTACACCGTGCACCGGATCTTAGGAATTCCACTTGGCGGGCAGATTATCCCTTGAAATGCTCAGAAGCTTTCAGATGTCAGGTTAAGTCTGAAACTCGGTGTGCTGGGCACGCTCCAAACATCAGAGAGTTAACTGATCTCATAACCCCAGAGCTGACAGGAGATGCGTTTCAACGGGTTTTCGTGATGTTTGCAACAGCAGTATTTCTATGCCCAACGACATATGACTTAGTTAGCCCCGACAATTTAGCCGCTCTAGAAGGACCGGCAAGTAACATATCATCATATGATTGGTCCAATGCTGTCACAGAGAAACTGGTGGCTTCACTCCAGACCTTCAAGGACAAAGGATTCGCAGGCGCCCTGTGTGGCTGCCTCCTGATTCCAGTGGTTCGTTCAATAACTTGTACATTTCTTTATACCCACAAGCAGCTACAAGAACATGATTCATTTTTACCTCTTCCCCACTTGCAGAAAACGTATTTTGAGTACCTGGATACGAAGGTTATGGACTTGGAACCTGACACTCCGGCAAGACTTGTCATGTGGGACACAGAGGCCATTAAGAATTATGCTAACATAGACAGCTTGTCAACAGAGGACAGAATTTTTGGGAAACACACGGTGAGTCAACTCTTCATCATTTTCCTTTGGCGAAGTTTTCGACTCAACATAAGGACTTAGCTGGAATGTATTAACTTGACTTGACTGTAATTGTTTCCTTTTCCGCATGGCAACTGAAAGACATTAGGCGCACGCCTTTCCAACCACCGCGTAGCTTTCAGGCGCCATTTTTTCAAATGAGTCCCAGACTAGAATCCTACATTGAAGAATTTGTGCCTCAAGAAAAACTTTGTTCCGTAAGTGATTTCCAGCTACTGCACCTGATTTTATGTATGAAATGATGCTCCCTAAGTTTTTACGAAAAAGATACATGTCCTATTGTGTTCATCCAGACAGTTTCCTATAGTACGTTAGCTGTGCTTTTGTATTAAAACTAGAAGTGCTTCATATAGGACGTTAGCTGTCCTTTCGTGCTCATCCAGACAGTTTCCTATAGTACGTTAGCTATGCTTTTCTCTTAAAACCAGAAGTGCTTCCTACAGGACGTTAGCCGTGCTTTTGTGTTTAATATAGAAGCGCTTCCTATACTACCTTAGCTGTGCTTTTCTGTTAAATATAAAAGTGCTTCCTTTTTTGTGAATACGAAAAGCTTGCGTATCATTTCATTGATAGAAGGAATAGAATGAGTACACAGGGGTACAAGACATGACACGAACGCAGGCAGGCATGTACATGGTGCCCGGAGCAGGGGGACAAGGGATGCTCAGCCCGTACAGAGGATACAACACAACTAAACCTACCAGACCCGAACCAAGGGCGGCAATGCCAAGCCAACGAGAACTCCAACATCATCCGAGCCAAAACCAAGGACACCGCGAGCGATCAAGATAGTGCCTTCAAGAAGGAATACGACACTGAGACACCGTCACTATCCGGTCCGAGGGACCCGGACCTAGGGTTTCCCCTGAGCTCAAAGAGGGCGCAGCTGAAGGCCTTGGCAGTGCCTCCAAGGAGTAAAACGACACCCGCAGGCGCCGTCGCTGCCATCACCGGCTAGCCGAGCAGGGATCTCTCCCTGGCCTGAAGCTGAGCGATCCTATAGCCGCCGAGTCCGGAATCAAAGATGGGGAGGCCAACGCTGGTCTGAACCACCATGTAAGGAAGGGGTTGGCGGGGCTGCACCTGCCATCGAAGGGTGGCAACACCTCCAAACCTGCGAGCATAGGATCTGGCAAAAGGGGGAGACTTTGAGGCGTACAGGGTAGGGCGGGTGACAAGGAGAACCAAGCGGGGATCTTGGAACGACGGCGTCTAGCAACGCCAGCAAGCAAGGACTGGAGGGACGCAGATCCGAGCTGTCGTGGCCTTAACCGTCGGGGCATCGGTGAGCAAGGCAAGCTGGAAGGAACGCAGCTACCTAGTCGCTGAGGCCGAAGCTGCCCGGAAGGGGACGCCAGCAGTGAGGGACATCGGAGAGACGCGGGTCCGAGGCCGCCGGGACCGAAACAGCCCTGGCCCGAGACCACCATGGGAAGCCCTATGCCAGCGACAACCACATAAGCATCGCCGTCTCAAAGCAAGAGCAATCATCATGGCTCGGGAGGTGGAGGGCCGCCGGAGACCGTGGCAGCGGCCAGAATCGTTGGAACCGCCGTCGGCCGGCAGGCACGAGCAGCAGCTGGCGGGAGAGCGCCCGAGGATCGCCGGGGATGGTCCCGGGGTTGTGGAGCGAGGGGTCGGAGGCGTGTGAGGAGGGGGACGCCCGCGGCGGCAGGGGATGGCGGGGGAGGAGCGGCTCGCCGGAGGTGGGGGCCAGGCCGACGAAGGGACCGGATCCTCCGCCGCCGGACCAGCAGGAGGGGGCGCCACCACGGCAGGGGGTGGGGCGCGGGGGTGGTCGGGGAGGGGGATTGGGGCGCAAGGGACGCAGATCCGCCCCGCCACCACCTTCCTCGGGACCGGCGCGGCTTCGCCGGCCGGCCCTCCAGCGGCGGCAAAGCAGGGGAGTGCGGCGGCGGGGGTTGTGCTGGCGGCGGCTAGGGTTCCCCCCGTGTCGCCAGAGGAGGGCGACGCGGGGGACGAGCCACGTTCCTAGTCATAAAAGTGCTTCCTATAGTACCTTAGTTGTCCTTTTGTGTTAAATACAAAAGTGCTTCCTATAGTACCTTAGCTGTGCTTTTGTGCTAAAACTAGAAGTGCTTCCTATAGTACGTTAGTTGTGCTTTTGTGTTAAAACGAGAAGTGCTTCCTACAGGACATTAGTCGTGCCTTTGTGTTTAATATAGAAGTGCTTCCTATACTACCTTAGTTGTGCTTTTGTGTTAAATACTAAAGTGCTTCCTATAGTACCTTAGTTGTGCTTTTGTGCTAAAACTAGAAGTGCTTCCTATAGTACCTTAGCTATGCTTTTGTGCTAAAACTAGAAGTGCTTCCTATAGGACGTTAGCTGTGCTTTTGTGTTAAAACCAGAAGTGCTTCCTACAGGACGTTAGTTGTGCCTTTGTGTTAAATATAGAAGTGCTTCCAAAAGTATGTTAGCTGTCCTTTGTGTTAAATATAAAAGTACTTCCTATATAGTACGTTAGTTGTGCTTTTGTGTTAAGCATAGGAGTGCTTCCTATAGTACGTTATCTGTGCTTTTGTGCTAAAATTAGAAGTGCTTCCTGTAGGACGATAGCTGTGCTTTTATGTTAAAACCAGAAGTGCTTCCTACAGGACGTTAGCTGTGCTTTGTGTTAAATATAGAAGTGTTTCTTATAGTATGTTAGCTGTTCTTTTGTGTTAAATATGGAAGTGCTTCTTATATAGTACGTTGTTGTGCTTTTGTGTTCAATATAGCACTGCTTCCCTGCAGCGGTAGGTCAACAATGCTTCGTACAATACGTTGGGTGTGCTCTTTCAAGGAATGTGTTGACCATGATTCATGGACCTTGTTACCCATGCTTCCCCGCAGCATATCATGTGTGATTCTGCAATTCTTGACAGAACGTATAGTAGCTCACAAGATATATTTAATTTTCGGTATTAATAAATAATTTTCATTTCCGGTATTAAAAATTTCTGATGTTTTTTTTTTCAATTACAGGCCAAGGTGAAAATTGCAAAAGTTATCAATGAAATGTACACAGAACTTTTCTCGCGGTTTCAACCAGTTCTTGAGCAGAAATTGGAGAAGCTCCTTTCACTTGGTAGGGATCTTAGTGCAAAAGAAACCAAGACCAGAGACCGGGGCGTTTATTGTAACTTGCAACAGGACAACTCGAATGAAAAAGAAACTTTTTCATCAGCCCCTTCAACATATTCTACGCTTCCAAGTTCTAGCATGACAAGCAGTCAAAGTTCTTCCAGCAGTGGCTCGACCAGTGTCCTTCACGCCATGTCATACTCCCTGGAAAATTTAAAGGGTTGCTGCGATACCCCTTACCCAGACTCCCAGAATCCATACGACAAAGAGCAGTCCCAAATTTGTCTATCTTCACAGCTAAAATCATCAACTCAGATTAAGTTGCTACTGGAGGTGAACAGGACGACCACAATAAAGAGGACATTGATGAACAAGCCAAGATTCAACTGGACAAAGTGCATAACCATCTGCACAACTGTCTTGATGGCTTGCCGGTTCAAGAGCCATTCGTGCCAATGTCTGAGATGCTGGAGAGCGGGGCAATTATAATGACAGGTGAAAATTCGTCCGAGTGTTCTGTACGGATTGAAACCCAAAATTTTGCTGGAGGATCTGCAGACCACAACTCTCTGACAAGCCCACTGGAAAAACTCTTGGAGGAAACAGCAAAATCTACTACAACAGAAACATCAACCTCGCACTCTGCGGTTGACAAACAGTTACTGACTGGTTCAATCTCAACGGATACACTTGGAGCACATGTTCATCACATTGGTAAAACGTCACCAACTACTGCATGGTCCAGCGGTTCTGATAGCGCTCACAAAAATTCTTCAACCAACACAAAGAGCCTCACTGTATCCCAACCTGCACAAAAGTTAAACATTGTCACTGAACAACGTTCTTCTTCACTACTAGAAGCTAAGGTCCATCTTGTTTCAATTTTGAGAGATGAGAAGACGATTGCTGAAACTGAACGCACCAGAGCTACTTCCTCCCTTGCTCCTAGAGTAGCCGTCACCACTGATTCTGATAGCAGTTCTGGCACAGTATTGGACACGAGAAAAGTACTTCCATCCACTAGTGATGCTCCAATCATTACTACCACATCTATCGATGCGGAAGACAATAACATTGCAGAAGAACATGAACAATGTACCAAACAACCACGTATTGATCCCACAGACAGCGTCCCTCTTACCACAACCGCACATCCGCCAGAACTGGAAACACAAATGGCAGGTCACAAGAGGTCCTTACAGCAGTCAGAAGATCCAGGAAACAATAATATGGCACCTCTTAAGGAAAAAGTTAGGATACTGGAGCCTCCACATAATTCAACAGAAACTGCAACCAATCAGTCTCTACAGGCTAACAACCACAGAGGCCTCCTTGATACTGGATTCATTGATGATGATGAAATATGGTCTGACCCATCTATCTTTGAACAACTTGACAGAGTCGTTGAAGAAAAGAAGAAGCAACCCTTTCATAACCAAGTAGCATCCCAACAATGCCAACCTGATACTATCTCACACTTGACCAAGAATTCAACCTCGTCATCCAGATCTTGCCTTTCTAACTATCAAGAGCCACATATGCCCAGCAGATCAGGCTCAATGCCAGGCGGTAGCCACCTCTCACAGACTTTTGATACGTCATACTCCACGGGTTTAACTCAAACTGTCTTGTCCGACTGTTTGCCAGCAACTGCTTTGTCCCAAGACTACCAACCAGTTCCTACTCTCAAAAACAACTACTACCGATGTCCTGGTGCTCAGAATAATGGCAGCTCAAACAGCAGCCAGCACTCACCTTATGCAATGAACAACCAAAGTCACAAACAGTACCACCAACAAACCCCTGTCCACAATGCCCACTACCCCCAACACAATGATGCTCAGAATAACAGTACTGCACGGTGCCTGCAACGCCAACTTCAAGAGCAGAACCATCAACAACCACGGACAAGCAAGTCTCGTGGGCAAAGTTATAGTGCCTTGCAACAACAGTTCAACAGCATGCAGTATTCCGGCCATCCTCTGCAACATTTTCCAACAGATATTCCTTCGAGCTCAATCGGTGATCCAACTGTCAGAACATTACAACTGCGCATGCAACACCAACCACAAGGCCTAATAGTCTAAAGAAACAACAATTGTAATGAGGGTCATCTGCAACTTAGTAATGGTCAAATGAACTCCGGTGGTCATGTCTTCCAGCCTCATCAACATCATCCTCAGCTAGAACAGACTCGATTCACTCACCAAGGGAAGGGCCATCAAGATCACTGCCAACTTTTGGAAATAAGAGATTCTACAACGCAGGAGAAAGAAGTGTATGAAACAATCGTCGACAGTACACCAGGCATCACTCAAAATGATAGGTAATGAATTAGTTCTTCCTCTTATAGTAATGTTTTGATCCTTTCTTTTACTACTGCAATGCATTCTGCCTGAAGCTTTCAAATTAAAGAGTTTCAGCTTGATTATTCTACTATTGCAATTGAATACTCATCAACTCTAATGTTATATAATAAAATCATACGATTTAAAATGCATTTATATTTTTTGGCAGCAAGAGGATATTCTATGTCGACCGACGTTGGGCCGATCATCGAACTTTAGGTTTGTCAATGAAGGTATACGGATATATCAACTCATTCGTGGTCGATGCTTACAAATTCTACGCAACACCAACATCTGTGCACAAGCATATAATGTACATTGACGCCTCTGTAAGTTCTTGCTTCTCATAAATAATAATAATAACAAACCACATTTACTACTACTAGCACGCTGAGTGACGCAGCTTCAATTTACTGCAGGATAAATTTCAAGTTCTAGGAGCAAGCACTGAACTACTCAAGGAACAAATTGCAGAAAAAACTATTGGGTTTAGGCTGCCAAACAAATGCAACATCGTGAGTTCACCCTACTCACTCTATTTGTCAAGTGTTCGTCTTCAATTCTACAAGATTTTCTTGTTACAATGATATAACTTCCTGTTAATTGTTTTAGGTCTTAATACCTATGAGAAAGAAACCACATTTTATCTACCTCATAATCGTGAATCTTGCAATGCGTCGCTTTGAAATTCTGTGTCCTTATATCAATTGCGACGGTATAAAGGAACACTCGGACATTGTCATCGAAAACTTCAAGAGAGCTTACCATTCTGCTTACAACAACTATCCTCACACAATGGCCTCCTTTCATGTCAAACCTGTGCAGAGTGTATGTAACTCAGACAGAGAGTGAGTTTCTTTTAACTGTAGCTCTACCTCATTTACACCATGCATTTTTTTTGTTCCACTACATATCCCATATCTACTGTCCACCTTCTAACCAATAATATAATGCTCTCAAATTTCAGGGATGACAGTACTATTTACACCATGCATTTGATGCCCCTCATTAATTTCAATAATAATTCATTTTTATCAATAATGTAAGTTCACTCTCAGTGACAACACATCAACATACGTTCATCCAAGCCGGCTGAACATTAAGTTTTACAATAAATTTTATTAGTTTGTGCGCTTATTTGTTTTGCAGATCCATGTGAAACCGATGAGAGAACAACTAACTTTCAAAATGATAACATCGAACTACAACACAGGCCATGTATTTGAGGCACTGAGCATCATACTCAACAAACACAACATCCGGCGCGAAAGAAGAAGAGTTGGAAGAAGATAACTACTACTTAAATGTGCCTTAATTTAGATGGAGACATCCGAACATTGTTTTAGCCATATCGACTCATGTAATCACAACAATGTTTCAGCTATTTTTGTGTCGGTCCAAGATATCTTCTATGGATCCCATTAACCACAGCTGTGCATTCAAATGGTCAAGTCTTAAATTCCTCACATCGTATTTTTCAAAAATAAGAATCGTATTTTTTTGAAAAGTTGTAAAGATCATATTCAAGACATCAATTCCTTGCACTAGAACACCACTCACTTTGACTAGACATAAAAAAAGAAACAATTGGAACATAGAGGAAAAACACTATCGATTCGTAAGCATCTGACGAAGGAGCACTACAAAAAGAATACACTTTCATGATGATACGTGTTTGTCACAGTTGGTCGCGTTTTTTGTCATGCATGTACATCCATGACAAATTTATGACAGAATCAAGATAGTCATACCTGTGCTGTCGTAGGAGTGTTCCATGACATTACCAAAATTATCATCACGGAAGTGTCCACTTCCATGACGATAAATCGCGCGTCACAGAAGTGCTTTCGTCAAGGGTGACCGACACGTGGAATCCACCGTAACGGAACGCCGTTAAGCTATCGGGTCGGGTTTTGGATCCGATAACCCGTTAACAGCCCCGACCAATGGGGATTTACCACGTGTAAAATCATCATTGGCTGGAGGAAACACGTGTCGGCTCACCGTTGGGACAGATGTCATCCGTTCATTGGACTGAACTTGCCTATGATACGGCGACACGTGGCACGGCCCAACAGAGGCCCATTCCTGTGAAAAGGCCGGCCCGTTTGACTTGGTCAAAAGGTGGCAGCCCGGCCCACAGAAAGCCTGTTAACGGCCTGTTCGCATATAGCCCATTTACAGCCTGCTAACCCAGGGCCCGTTACGCCCTATCCGAATTAGGCCCAGTAGCATCATCTAGGCCGTCCAATATGATTCAGCCCGTTTTAAATCCCAGCCCATGTGTGGCCCATGACTTCTTTTGGCCCATATGAGGACCTTTGTAACTCTTGGCCCATTACGGCCCGTGGTGAAACTGGCCCGTAATGAACAGTGTATCACTTTATACCCATTAACGGCCCGTTATTCCATTGGGACGTTTCCAGCCCAAGTTATCTTTCGGCCTTCTCAGGGCCCATTGATTCTTGAGCTCATTTGCAGCATTCGGTTACATACGGCCCGTTACTGTCATTTTCTGCTTGTGGGCCAAATTCAGCCCATCGTTACAGTCGTCCCGTTTGTGGACCGTTAATACGTTGGGCCGTTTTCATGTCAAAAAAAACACGTTGGGCTGTTTTCATAGAGTTATCAAATACGGCCTATTAACGGCCCGTTATGGCAACGAATAGTATGGGCCATGATTGGCGAAATGATGATACGCCCCGTAGAAGGCCCATGGATTCTACGGCCCGTATGAGGCCCATGGATTGTACGGCCCGTAGAAGGCCCATGGATCATACGGACCGTAGAAGGCCCATGGACCCTAAGGCCCGTAGAAGGCCCATGGACCCTAAGGCTCGTATAGAAGGTCGATGGATCCTACGGCCTGTATAGAAGGCCAATGGATCCTACCGCCGGACGAAGGCCCATGGATCATACGGCCTGCAGGAGGCCCATGGTTACAACAGTCCGTGTGTTGCCATGATTATTTTGGCCTAGTTACCAAAAATAGGCTATTGTGGCCACTAGAAAAACACAGAAAAAGAACTGCAGTGACTACAAGCAAACAACTAAACAAGACAATAAGGAAATAAGTAAGCAAGCAATTAACGCTAGCCTATTACCACTATTACACATATTACATCCACTGGGCATTAAAGTTCGCCACCAGTGCAAATATAGGGATAAAAGTAGCATATTACATACACTGGCCGTCAAAATTGGCCACCAGTGCAAATAAACGCGGCAGCAAAACAAGAGCATAACTGAAACAACTTCAGAAGAGCTCAAGAAACGTTATCCTGGGTATCCACCATGCTGGCAATAAGCTTAGCAAGCTGATTAGCTTTGTCCTATTTGGCGCTAAAATCCTCCAACGCTTGCTGTTGCACCAGAAAGTATGCATCTGAATGCTCCAGGGACTTCTGCAGTCCTTCCGATTCTTGTCGCAGCACAGCTGATCGATGTCTTTCAGCTTGTAGTTGAGACTCAAGAAACCAAACTGATTCAGACAGTGAGTTTGAATAGCTTGTGCAAGCGGTAGTGGCCAGTAACTCGAACACTAAACCAAGACAGGACTTTGGGGTTGTCTCGCTGTCTTCAAGATAGTCTTCCTTAGCTGTTTTATCAGCTTTGTTGGAGACCAACAAGGATGTGTCACTATCCTGAACCTTATATGCATTACTTCCTTTACCATTGCTTAATAAGGCACTCTTCCCCAATATTCTGTCAGCATTCTAAAAGAAGAAACAAGCAGACACATAAAAAGTTTAGCATGTACTAGTATATGAAACTCATTTTGGTGAACCAGTTCATTAGTAAGGTGGACAGGATTAAACTACCAAGTCTTCTATTGCCAAGTACTAGTACATAATAAAAGCATCAAACAAACATATATCTATGTCCTATGGTCACTGCATTGTCTTGCCAAATCAAAATAGAGACACGGTTCAAATCATATCAGTTCAAGACAAAGCAGCAGTGAAAGAATACAAAGCGTGGGAAACTACACGGCACAACAAGATTTCAGATGGGTACCACGGGTCTACATGTACAACAACACTATTGGCTCTATTGTGATGCAAGTAATGTGCATGATATGAAAGTCAACTGTATATACAATTGAAATTGAAATCAACAGAGCTATTGATAAGAGCAAACCTGTTAAAGATACATGCGTGAACATACCTGCTGTGCCATTGGAGTTTCAATTGGATCCTTCAATTTGAAAATAAGTTTGTATGAGTAAATATAGTGATACAAGAGCAAAGCAATCATAGTTAAAAAAGGCGCGCCTAAGCGAGCGCTTAAGCGCGCCTAGGCTCTAGGCTTTGGCAAAACGCATTGCGCATAACTACGCATAATCTATGCATAACTGCGCATAAGCATGTGCTTTGGTCAGTAAAGCGCAAGGCGGTGGCAAAACGCACAATTAACGCCTAGCGCTTTTTTGAACTATGATAGCAATGGAATCTTAAATTAGAACATTTGTTCTTCAGGTTTAGGCACTTGTTCTACATGAACAGAGTATAGTAAGACGCAAGATTAAAATACTTAAAAATAGAAAATGAGCTCATAGACCTTACCACATTCTTGGTTCGGGACCAGTATAGAACAAGGCGTTCCTAGTCATCGTCCAGTAAATGTGTCTCAGGAGAACGTAAGGGAATTTGATGAGTTTCTTTGCCGGTGAAGTACGTTTTCTTCAGGTAATTCCGATAATGCCACCAAGCATTCTTTCAGATAGCAGAGGTATTAGCACAGGTTACCTCATCCTGAGTTTCCAAATCGGTTCTTCTCTATAGAGAAAAATGGGAAAATTTGCTGTATTATAACCATCATGGAGGTAGGATGTATGGGACGAAGCAAAGTAATTTCCATGAATAACATTACTTACACATAACTCCTAGACAAACACCTGCAACTGGTATTTTCCTTCATCTTCAGTATAATGTTTCCAAGATGGGAAGATACGCACATACGATTTAATAACATCAAATGCGATAGATGCTAAACTACGACTGGCTGGTTGTGCTTCCTCCACAGGAATAGGCGTACAAACTGGTGGAATTGGCGTTCGCCGTGATAGTACTGGCCCTTTGGGCACTGGAGCTACCTTACTAACTGCTCTTGTTTGGGAGCTCTGTGGTGGAGATGGTGCTTGCTACGTCTTGAGCTTGCGTTGGTTTTCCTCGAAGAGGGTGATGCAGCAACAGTAGCGTAAGTATTTCCCTCAGTTTTTGAGAACCAAGGTATCAATCCAGTAGGAGGCTCCTCAAAAGTCCCATGCATCTACACAAACAAACTGCAAACTCGAAACCAACGCAATAAAGGGGTTGTCAATCCCTTCACGGCCACTTGCGAAAGTGAGATCTAATAAAGATAGTAAGATAAGATAAATATATTTTTGGTATTTTATAATATAGATGCAAAAAGTAAAGATGCAAATAAAAGTAGATTAAAAGCAAATATGATAAGAGATAGACCCGGGGGCCATAAGTTTCACTAGAGGCTTCTCTCAAGATAGCATAAGTATTACGGTGGGTGAACAAATTAC
Source organism: Aegilops umbellulata (assembly GCA_032464435.1). Taxonomy (NCBI): domain Eukaryota; kingdom Viridiplantae; phylum Streptophyta; class Magnoliopsida; order Poales; family Poaceae; genus Aegilops; species Aegilops umbellulata. The sequence continues at coordinate 471,647,985 of CP136056.1, read as the reverse complement.
TGTCGAGCAATTGATAGAAAAGCGCATAGTTATGAGATTATCTAGGCATGATCATGTATATAGGCATCACGTCCACAACAAGTAGCCCGACTCCTGCCTGCATCTACTACTATTACTCCACACATCGACCGACTCCTGCCTGCATCTAGAGTATTAAGTTCATAAGAACAGAGCAATGCATTAATCAAGATGACATGATGTAGAGGGATAAACTCAAGCAATATGATATAAACCCCATCTTGTTATCCTCGATGGCAACAATACAATATGTGCCTTGCAACCCTTTCTATCACTGGGTAAGGACACCGCAAGATTGAACCCAAAGTTAAGCACTTCTCCCATGGCAAGAAAGATCAATCTAGTAGGCCAAACCAAACTGATAATTTGAAGATACTTGCAAAGATAACTCAACCATACATAAAAGAATTCAGAGAAGATTCAAATAGATAAACTTAATCATAAACCCACAATTCATCGGATCTCGACAAACACACCGCAAAAAGAGTTTACATCGAATAGATCTCCACAAGAGAGGGGGAGAACATTGTATTGAGATCCGAAAAGAGAGAAGAAGCCATCTAGCTAATAACTATGGACCCGTAGGTCTGTGGTAAACTACTCACAACTCATCGGAGGGGCAAGGATGTTGATGTAGAAGCCCTCCGTGGTCGACTCCCCCTCCGGCAGAGTGCCGACGAAGGCTCCAAGATGAGATCTCGCGGATATAGAAGGTTACGGCGGTGGAAATTTTGTTTCATGGTGCTCCTAGATGTTATCGGGGTACGTAGGTATATATAGGAGGAAGAAGTACGTCGGTAGCCGCCCAAGGGGCCCACAAGACAGGGGGCGCGCCCTACAGGGGGGGCGCGGCCTCCTATCTCGTGGGGGCCTCGGCTGCTTCTTGACTTGCACTCCAAGTCCTCTGGATCACGTTCGTTCCAAAAATCATGCTCCCGAAGGTTTCATTCCGTTTGGACTCCGTTTGATATTCCTGTTCTTCGAAATACTGAAATAGGCAAAAAACATCAATATGGGTTGGGCCCCCGGTTAGTAGGTTAGTCCCAAAAATGATATAAATGTGTAAAATAAAGCCCATAAACATCCAAAAGGGGTAATATAATAGCATGGAACAATAAAAAATTATAGATATGTTGGAGATGTATCAAGCATACCCAAGCTTAATTCCTACTCGTCCTCGAGTAGGTAAATGATAAAAAAGAAATTTTTGATGTGGAATGCTACCTAGCATAATTCATGATGTAATTTTCTTTATTGTGGCATGAATGTTCAGATCCAAATGATTCAAAACAAAAGTTCATATTGATAAAAGAAATAGTAACACTTCAAGCATACTAATCAAAGTAATCATGTCTTCTCAAAATAACATGGCAAAAGAAAGTTCATCCCTACAAAATCATATAGTTAGGATATGCTTGATTTTCGTCACACAAAGATGTTCCCAACTTCTATACCCCCGATGACAAGCCAAGCAATTGTTTCATAATTAAATAATCTCAAACTTTTTCAACCTTCATGCAATACATGAGCGTGATCCATGGATATAGCACTATGGGTGGAAGAGAATATGATGATGGGGATTGTGTGGAGAAGACAAAAAAAGGAGAAAGTCTCACATTGACGAAGATAATCAACGGGCTATGGAGATGCCCATCAATTGATGTCAACATGAGGAGTAGGTATTGCCATGCAACGGATGCACTAGAGCTATAAATGAATGCTCAACAAAAGAAAACTAATGGCTGTGCATCCAACTTGCTTGCTCACGAAGACCTAGGGCATTTCAGGAAGCCCATCGTAGGAATATACAAGCCAAGTTCTATAATGAAAAATTCCCACTAGTATGAAAAAGACGACTTATGAGACTCACTATATGAAAAACATGGTGCTACTTTGAAGCACAATATATGAGACTCACTATATGAAGAACAAGGTGCTACTTTGAAGCACAAGTGTGGAAAAAGAGATAGTAACATTGCCCTTTTTATTTATTTTCTTTTTTCTTTTATTTTTCTTCTTCTTTTGGGCCTTTTTTTTTCTTTTGGCCTTTCTTCTCTTGTTTTTTCTTTTTTTTTCTTTGGGCAATGTTCTAATAATGATGATCATCACACTTCTATTGATTACAACATATGAATTACAACTCAAAACTAGAACAAGATATGACTCTATATGAATGCCTCCGGCGGTGTACCGGGATGGTGCAATGAATCAAGAGTGACATGTATGAAAAATAATGCATGGTGGCTTTGCCACAAATATGATGTCAACTACATGATCATGCAATGGCAATATGACAAAAGTAAAGTATGTCATGATGATGATGAACGGAACGGTGGAAAGTTGCATGGCAATATATCTCGGAATGGCTATGGAAATGCCATAATAGGTAGGTATGGTGGCTGTTTTGAGGAAGATATAGGGAGGTTTATGTGTGATAGAATGTATCGTATCACGGGGTTTGGATGCACCGGCAAAGTTTGCACCAACTCTCAAGATGAGAAAGGGCAGTGCACGGTACCGAAGAGGCTAGCAAAGGCGGAAAGATAGAAGTGCGTATAATCCATGGACTCAACATTAGTCAAAATAACTCATATACTTATTGCAAAAATTTAGAAGTCATCAAAAACCAAGTACTACACGCATGCTCCTAGGGGGATAGATTGGTAGGAAAAGACCATCGCTCGTCCCCGACCGCCACTCATCAGGATGCACAAGCCAGGTACACTTCATGTTTCAAATTTGTTACACAAATTTAACCATACGTGCATGCTATGGGACTTGCTAACTTCAGCACAAGCATTCTTTAAATTCATAATCACCCAACTAGCATGACTTTAATATCACTACCTCCATATCTCAAAACAATTATCAAGTATCAAATTGATCATAGCATCCAATTCACTTCCTATTATAGTTTTTATTATACCCAACTTGGATGCCTACCATTCTAGGACCAATTTTATAACCATAGAAAATACCATGCTGTTCTAAAAGACTCTCAAAATAATATAAGTGAAGCATGATAGACTAGTAATTTCTTCAAAATTAAGACACCACCGTGCTCTAAAAGATATAAGTGAAGCACTAGAGCAAAAACTATCAAGCTCAAAAGATATAAGTGAAGCACATAGAGTATTCTAGCAAATTCTAATCAAATAGGCTTCTCCCAAAAGGTGTGTACAGCAAGGATGATTGTGTTAAACTAAAAATCAAAGACTAATATAATACACGACGCTCCAAGAAAAACACATATCATGTGGCGAATAAAAATATAGCTCCAAGTAAAGTTACCAATGAACGAAGACGAAAGAGGGGATGCCTTCCCGGGGCATCCCCAAGCTTAGGCTTTTGGCTATTATTGAATATCTTGGGGTGCCATGGGCATCCCCAAGCTTAGGCTCTTGCCACACTTTATTCCATAGTCCATAAAAGCTTTACCCAAAACGTGAAAACTTCACAACACAAAACTCAACAGGAAATCTTATAAGCTCCGTTAGTGAAAGAAAAGAAAACCACCACATAACTTACTGCAATGAACTCATTATTTATTTATTTTGGTGTTAAACCTACTGTATTCCAACTTCTATATGGTTTATAAACTATTTTACTAGCCATAGATGCATCAAAATAAGCAAACAACACACGAAAAACAGAATCTGTCAAAAACATAACAGTCTGTAGCAATCTCTAACTAACGCAAACTTCTGGAACTCTAAAAATCGTACCAACATAGGAAGTCATGGAAAATTTGTTTATTGAACCGCAGCAAAAAGAATCAACGCAAAAGCACGTTCCTGTGATTTAACAAAATTATATTCGTGCGCGCAAAGTTTCTGTTTTTCAGCAGAATCAAATCAACTATCATCGTAGGTTATCCTATAGGTTCTACTTGGCACAAACACTAATTAAAAGATAAAAACACATCTAAACATAAGGTTGTAGGACCTTGAAGTATGTCTAGAGGGGGGGTGATTAGACTACTTGACCAATTAAAAACTTAACCTTTTCCCAATTTTAGAGTTTGGCAGATTTTAGCTAACTTTGGACAAGTCAAGCAATCATCACACAATTCAAGCAAACATGCAAAGAGTATATGAGAAGCGGAAATTAAAGCATGCAACTTGCAAGAATGTAAAGGAAAGGGTTTGGAGGATTCAAATGCAATTGGAGACATGGATCTTTTTGGCGTGGTTCCGATAGGTGGTGCTATCGTACATCCACGTTGATGAAGCTTCAACCCACGAAGGGTAACGGTTGCGCGAGTCCATGGAGGGCTCCACCCACGAAGGGACCATGAAGAAGCAACCTTATCTATCCCACCATGTCCGTCACCCACGAAGGACTTGCCTCACTAGCGGTAGATCTTCACGAAGTAGGAGATCTCCTTGCCCTTACAAACTCCTTGGTTCAACTCCACAATCTTGTCGGAGGCTCCCAAGTGACACCTAGACAATCTAGGAGACACCACTCTCCAAGAAGTAAAAAATGGTGCATTGATGATGAACTCCTTGCTCTTGTGCTTCAAATGATAGTCTCCCCAACACTCAACTCTCTCTCATAGGTTTTGGATCTGGTGGAAAGAAGATTTGAGTGGAAAGAACCTTGGGGGAACGCTAGAGATCGAGATTCATATGGTAGGAATGGAATATCTTGGCCTCAACACATGAGTAGGTGGTTCTCTCTCAAAAATGGTAAGTTGGAAGTGTAGGTTTGTTCTGATGGCTCTCCCCACGAATGAAGAGGAGGTGGAGGGGTATATATAGCCTCCACACAAAATCTAACCGTTACACACAATTTACCAAACTCGGTGGGACCGATTCAACAGACTCGGTCAGACCGATTTAGTAAACCTAGTGACCGTTAAGATTTTTGGTGGGACCGACATGCAACTCGGTAGGACCGATATGGTTAGGGTTAGGGTATAACGTAATCTCGGTAAGACCGATTACACAAACTCGGTGAGACCGATTTTGGTAATAACCTTTCCACAGAGTTGGTTAGGTAAACTCGGTGGGACCGATTCGCTCTTTTCGGTGAGACCGAAATGTTACGAAAAGGAAACATGGAGTTTACATTGCAATCTCGGTGGGACCGATCGCTCACTTCGGTTAGACCGAAATGTTACGAAGGGAAACAGAGAGATTACAATCCCATCTCGGTGAGACCGAGATCCCTATCAGTAGGACCGATTTGCCTAGGGTTTGTGGCAGTGGCTATGACATTTGAACTCGGTGGCGCCGGATAGAAAGAATCGGTGGGACCGATTTTGACTTTGGGTTTAGGTCATATGTGGATGTGAGAAAGTAGTTGAGGGTATTTGGAGCATATCACTAAGCACATCAAGCAAGAGGCTCATTAAGCAACACCTCATCCCTCCTTGATAGTATTGGCTTTTCCTATAGACTCAATGTGATCTTAGATCACTAAAATATAAAATGAAGAGTCTTGAGCTTTTGAGCTTGAGCCAATCCTTTGTCCTTAGTATTTTGAGGGATCCACTTTCATCATCCATGCCATGCCATTCATTGAGCTTTCCTGAAATAATAGTCTTGGAATAGCATTAGCTCAATGAACTATATGTTGTTATGAATTACCAAAACCACCTAGGGATAGTTGCACTTTCAGTCTCCCCCTTTTTGGTAATTGATGACAACATATAGATCAAAGCTTCGAGAAATGATAATAAGATTGAAGAACATCGTCGCTTTGAGAAGTATGTGATAAGCAAGAGCTCCCCGTAAATTTGTGCATAGTTTAAAATTTGCTTTGGACTGCAAATGCACAAGAATTAGGCTCATGGGTTACTCTTCCATGTCACATACATCTTGGTGGAGCGCTCAAAATAATAAAGATTGAATACATTTTTCTCCACCTTTGGCAACAAGTTACCAAAAAGTTCATAGAAAATGCATAGTGCTAGATCGACTCTCAGGCTTGATCTTCAGGTGGTGGTGTAGAGATGGCTCCTAGGACGAAGGCTTCAGTTGAAGTGGAAGGAGCTGGAGGAGTTGGTGCTGGAGCTGGTTGCACTGGAGCTGTAGGAGCTGTAGCTAGTGCAGATGATGTGGCTCTGGAGTCTATCACAGGCACTGCAGCTGACCTATGAGCTCTAGGCACTCTGGCAAATGCATCAGTGGTTGTCTTGCCCTTCCTGTCCTGCATGTCATCCTGGAGCTGCTCCACAACTGACTGAATCTCAGTTACTTTGATATCTAGAGCATAGAATTTTCGTTCCATGATTCTTTCCAGGCTCTCCTGGTTTTGAGTTAGGGTGGCCAAACCCTTCTCAATCCTCAGTGTTGGTGCTATCAAGTAACCAAGCTGCTCCTGCTTGTTCTTCAAGAAGTATTCAGATGCCTCCTCTTGAGTTGGCATCTTGGCAACCTTCTCTCTCTTTGCCTTCTCCTTCTGCTCTTGAGCTTGCACTGATGATGGTTCATTCTCATTCATAACAACCTGATTGTCCTCAAAGTCTAGATAGATAGCAAAATGTTCCTTATCCAGCAAGTAAGTTCCTGTGCCCATCTTTGAGTTAATCAACTCCTGAATCTGTGGGGCATACCCACAACTCCTCTTCTGATCTGTTGCTGTCCTCTTAATGGTCTCAACAATGAGGCTCATGACCTTGAATTTTTGTGGCACATCAAACAAGTGCAGCAAGTTGATAGCATGCCCTCTAATCATGTTGTGGTCACCTGACTTGGGCAACAGAGTGTGCCTAATAATCCAATTGATTGTTGGCAGCCCTGACAGAAGAAAGTGGACTGACCCAAACTTGAGAGTCTCAAGAGCTTTGTTTGGGATCTCCTTGTACATATGAGACATGGTATTGTGGTCCATCTTCTTCTTGGCATAGACATCCAAGTCATCTTCACTCTCCTTTGGGGCATTGATCAGACTGGCCCATTCCTCAATTGTTGACTGGTACCTTGTACCTTCAGACATCTAAACTATCCTGCCATCTGGATAGAAGTGTGCTGTGGAGTAGAATTGCATAATGAGCTCATCATTCCACTTTGTGAGCTTCTGCCCAACAAAGTCTGCAACTCCACAAGCAACAAAGCTGTCTTGCACTCCAGGATAGTGTTCCTCATTTTCCTTCATGTAGGTCCAGTCGACCCACCTCATATCACACACTATGGGCTTCTTGTCCAACAACACTGTCTCATAGAAGTCCTGATGTTCCTTAGTGTGGAACCTGTAATCAACAACAGTTCTTCTCCTGGTGGCATATGGATCTGTCAGCCTCCACAATCTGAGTCCTGCATCCTTTCTCAACTTCATATTCTCAGCCACAGGATGAGCATCATTGTGGTCTGGAATCTTGGGCTTTAGCTTCCTTAGGACTTGTCCTTCTTCATCTTCCTCGTCAGCAACTTCAGGCACTGGGGCCTTGTTCTTCTCAGCAGCTGGAATACTCCTGGTATTCCTCTTTGGTGCAAGCTTGGGCTTTGGGGCAGCTTTGGGTGCTTCCTTGGGCTTTGATGTTGCAGCCCCTGACTTAATAGCATCACCCGTTAGCTTTTGTGCCTTGGGTGCTGGTGCAGCAACCTCTTCTTCCTCATCAGAATCTCTCCTCATAGAGGGATTTCCAAGAACCTGGGCAGTAGTGGTTCTGGCTCTCTTCTTCTTCTTATCTTGTCCAGCAGCTTCATCTTCTGATTCCATGGTAAACTTCATAGTTTCTCCAGTGGGAACTTTCTTGGGTTTGGAAGTTGTGACTCTTCTTGCAGGTGCCTCTTTGGGTTCAGACTTTTCAGGCACTTGAGTTGATCCTCTGACCTTCAGCATAGGTGTCTTCTTGGCAGGAACCTTCCTATTGAGTCCAGGCTTTGTGTTCTTTGCTGAGGCATACTCCTTTTTGAGAACTACCTTCTTGGAGGTAGCCTCATCTTCTTCTGCCAAGTAATCCTCATCCTCAGATTCTGAGGTTCTCTTCTTCCTTGTCCTAGTGGCAGTTTAGGCAGATTGCTTGGGGTGCTCCTACTGCCATCATCTGAAGTGCTAGAGGGACTAGTGCCCTCACTCATGTGATTGTGCTCTTCTGACTTGTTCTGACTGTCACTTTGGTATGACATGCTGCAAATCACTGACTGCTGACCCTGTGAATAGTTATAGATGAGATAGAATGGATGAGCATCACAAAATGCAGAGATTTTTGCAAAAGAATGATTCAAAATTCAGTTTTAGTTTTCCACAGAAAGCATTTCGGATCAACTGATTTTCAAACTCGGTGATACCGAAGCAGTTTTGGAACCTAAACTGGTGAACTCGGTAGGACCGAGTCACAGTTCGGTGGCACCAAGACTGCTAGGGTTTCACAAAGTCTTCAAATCGGTCACACCGATTAGCAATTCTCGGTCAGACCGAGAGTTACTAGTGCAATGGCGTTAGCCAAATCGGTGGGACCAAGTTTTTCAACTCGGTGGGTCCGAGATGGTTTCAGCGGAAACCTAACCCTAAATATTCAAATCCCATCTAATCTAAGGATTGTATTGACTGGATAGGAGAGTCTCAATCGTGGCAAGAATCATAATGAACACAATGTGCTAGGAATCGGACGAGGATAGCACTATGATCGAGTCCATACCCTTGTCGATGAACTCGCGACGGCGGCAACGGCGGGGGTGAAATCCGTTGACGGTGGCAGAGACCAGCGACAGGAGGCGGCTGGCGACGAGGAGACAATCCGGAGACCTTGGAGGCAGAGCGAGCTATTGCACGGGCGAAGAGGTTAGGAGAAATTTCCAAATTTTTGCCCGCGAGTATATATAGCCCGACCCTATCGGTGTGACCGAGTGGAACAACTCGGTGGCACTGAGATGCATAACTGTATACAATTACTGCAACTCGGTGTGACCGAAAAGTTCAAATCGATTGCACCGAGATTGAAAACCTAGATCGACTTAGTGATCTCGATAGGACTGAAATGGAGGAATCGGTCAGACCGAGAATCACAAAGAAGTTTTGGAAGTTTAAGTCTATGACAAATCGGGGACTCTGAGTGCTGCTCACACAGAGTGGTTCGAATCTGACTTGATTAAATTTTGTGATGTAGCATGAATAGAGTTTGAGACAAGAAAAGCATAGATAGCTAGAGAAGGTTCTTAGGCATTCTTGTCCATCCACTTGGCAAAAAGAAAAAGAACCCAAACAATCAAAGCAACAAGTGGATGTCCTCGAATGAGTAAAATATGCAACCAACATGCTCACACAATAGAATGGCAAATAAAATATGTGGCAAAGCATGCACAACCAATTCTTGCATCTATCAAACAATTGGTGATGACTAGGCCATCTATATATGAGTATATTGACTTAGGAGTCAAATGAGAACAATTGATCATAGGTCACACTCATCGTTTAAGCTTAAGTGGGGTTACCACTTTTACATAATGCACTGATGTGTTCACACCATTAGAGTTGCTTTGACTCAATTCTTAGAGTTAAGCTCCCCCTAGATGTGAGATCCCCTTTTAGAGGGATGAACTAACCTTGGGTTTCGTCGATGATGACTTCATGTAGGTGTTGAAGATGTGGATGCTCAATGTTGATGTAGATCATTTGGAGCAATCCTTTGGAGTGAGTTGCACTTTCAACATACCTACATAGGTTAGTCCCACAAGGAACAAACAAGAATATCCATAGACATAGAGTGATGCACACACAAGATGATGTCCATGAAAGCATTAGGTTACCTTGTCCCTTACCTTACCAACATGAGGGTTTGTGACTCCTTGAACTAGTGCAAGATGTGGAAGTTGATTGCACTTATCCTTGCCATAATGATATGAGTGAAAAATGTTGGTGGAGTCACCCTCAAGAACTCTAGTTCTTCTTCTTCGGGATCCACATCATCTTGATGGGAATCCTTGGAGTTGTAGTTGTACTTGATGAAGTAGAACTTGACGTAGTCTTGGGAACCCACTTGACCGAGGCCTTAGGTGCTTCTTCAAATGCATCAATCTCCTCTTGAAGCTTGTCCTTGCCTTTGTTCTTGTGGTCTTGTGGTGGAAGATCATCTTGTGCTTGTGTTCCCTTGAAGGAAGTAGGATCATACTTCTCTTGTTGAGGAAGAAACTTCGTCTTGGGGTATTGATCTTCTTCCCACTCAACTCCATTGGCATTGAACTTTCATTCAAAACCAACACCTTGATTCTTCCGGTGCATTCTTTGCTTGCGTACAATTTCCTCGAATTGCTTACTCCTGGCAAGGCTCTTGTAAACACCTTTCTCTATAATTCCCTTCAATAAGCTATTTTCTTGCTCAAGTGTAACTTGGCTAAGAGAATCATTAGTGGAATCAAGAGAACTAATAGAAGCAACAATATTGGATTTGGCATTATTATTGTTACTACTAGAGGAAGGATCTTTCTTGTACTTGTTACTACACTTGACTTGAGGCATGTAAGTAGATAAGAGTAAACGCTTGGCAATGTAAGAAGAACTTTTCTTACGGAGATCATCATTGATTGCTTTTAAGAACTCATGCTCTTGCTCAAGATTGAGCTTTTCAAAGCATAACTTCTCATGAGCCCTTAAAAGTTCTCGATGATCTTCGAAGATAGTTTCATGAGCTAACTTAAGAGTGTTTAGTTCTTTTGTTAGAAGCTCAATCTTCTCCTTATCATTGTCATTCGTTTTATCTTGATTAGCATGATTAATTGACGTTTCATCATAGTATTCATCACTAGAGTTGTCAAGTAAATCATCATCAACTAGCAAGTCATCTTCATCACTGTTGAAATCAACATACTTGGGATGTGTTACCTTTGGACCTTTGGCCATGAAGCATCTTCCAATTCCTTCATTTGGTGAGTCAAATATGTCGTAGGAGTTGGTTGACACAAGTGCTAGACCGGCAACACCTTCATCTTGAGTATATTCGGAGTCGGAGTGATAGCTTCTCTCGGAGTGATTGTCGGAGTCGGATACCCATTCACCAACATGAGCTTGATGTCTTCGTTTTGTGTAGTTCCTTGATGACTTGTCCTTCCTTTCCGAATCCTTTCTTTTCCGTGAGGGTCTTCGTTCATAACGATCATCTCTACTCCTCCTCTCTCTTGGTGGTGATTCTTCTCTTTTGCTTCTTCTTCTTGGAGAATCTTCTCTTCTTTTGTAGGGTGTCGTACACTCATTGGAATAGTGTCCGGGTCTCCCACAATTGTAGCAATTTCACTCTCGACTAGAAGATTTTTGTCATTGTAGGACCTTGACTTAGTGCTTCTTTCTTTGCTTCTACTCTTGTAGAATTTGTTGAAGTTCTTCACCATTAAGCTCAATTCTTCATTGAAGGTTTGTTTCTCACTTGATGATGTGGGGGCTTCACATGAGGCTTTGTAAGCACCACTTGACTTGTTGTGAAGTTCCTCCTTATCCTTGAGTGACATCTCATGAGCAACAATTCTTCCGATGACTTCCGTTGGCTTGAGATCTTTGTAGTTTGGCATCATTTGGATCAATGTGCACACGGTATCATACTTTCCATCCAATGCTCTTAGGATCTTCTTGATGATGAATCTGTCGGTCATCTCTTCACTCCCTAAGCCGGCAATCTCATTTGTGATAATTGCAAGCCTTGAGTACATTTCAGCGACACCTTCACCATCCTTCATTTTGAACTTGTCAAGCTGACTTTGAAGCACATCCAACTTGGATTCCTTGACGGAGTCGGTACCTTCATGCATATCAATCAAAGTATCCCAAATTTCCTTTGCATTCTCAAGACGGCTGATTTTGTTGAATTCCTTGGGGCACAATCCGTTGAAGAGGATATCACAAGCTTGAGCGTTTTTTTGCACCATCTTCAACTCTTCCGCGCTAGCTTCACGGTTTGGTTCTCTGCCATCAAATAATTCACCTTGCAAGCCAATACACACAATAGCCCAAACGGCGGGGTTATGTCCAAGAATATGCATTTTCATCTTATGCTTCCAACTAGCGAAATTAGTACCATCAAAGTAAGGACCTCTACGGTGATAATTTCCCTCGCTAGACGCCATACTCTCCTAGGTTGTGAAACCAAGGCTATGACCACCAAAAGCTATGGAAATCAAAGCAAATGGAGACAAAGCTGTGATACCACTTGTAGGACCTTGAAGTATGTCTAGAGAGGGGGTGATTAGACTACTTGACCAATTAAAAACTTAACCTTTTCCCAATTTTAGAGTTTGGCAGATTTCAGCTAACTTTGGACAAGTCAAGCAATCATCACACAATTCAAGCAAGCATGCAAAGAGTATATGAGCAGCGGAAATTAAAGCATGCAACTTGCAAGAAAGTAAAGGAAAGGGTTTGGAGGATTCAAACGCAATTGGAGACACGGATGTTTTTCGCGTGGTTCCGATAGGTGGTGCTATCGTACATCCACGTTGATGGAGACTTCAACCCACGAAGGGTAACGGTTGCGCGAGTCCACGGAGGGCTCCACCCACGAAGGGTCCACGAAGAAGCAACCTTGTCTATCCCACCATGGTTGTCGCCCACGAAGGACTTGCCTCACTAGCGGTAGATCTTCACGAAGTAGGCGATCTCCTTGCCCTTACAAACTAATTGGTTCAACTCCACAATCTTGTCGGAGGCTCCCAAGTGACACCTAGCCAATCTAGGAGACACCACTCTCCAAGAAGTAACCAATGGTGTGTTGATGATGAACTCCTTGCTCTTGTGCTTCAAATGATAGTCTCCCCAACAATCAACTCTCTCTCATAGGTTTTGGACCTAGTGGAAAGAAGATTTGAGTGGCAAGCAACTTGGGGAAGGCTAGAGATCAAGATTCATATGGTAGGAATAGAATATCTTGGCCTCAACACATGAGTAGGTGGTTCTCTCTCAGAAATGGTAAGTTGGAAGTGTAGGTTTGTTCTGATGGCTCTCTCCACGAATGAAGAGGAGGTGGAGGGGTATATATAGCCTCCACACAAAATCTAACTGTTACACACAATTTACCAAACTCGATGGGACCGATTCAACAAACTCGGTCAGACCGATTTAGTAAACCTAGTGACCGTTAGGATTTTCGGTGGGACCGACATGCAACTCGGTAGGACCGATATGGTTAGGGTTAGGGTATAACATAATCTCGGTAAGACCGATTACACAAACTCGGTGAGACCGATTTTGGTAATAAGCTTTCCAGAGAGTTGGTCAGGTAAACTCGGTGGGACCGATTCGCTCTTTTCGGTGAGACCGAAATGTTACGAAAAGGAAACAGGGAGTTTACATTGCAATCTCGGTGGGACCGATTGCTCACTTCGGTTAGACCGAAACGTTACGAAGGGAAACAGAGAGATTACAATCCCGTCTCGGTGAGACCGAGATCCCTATCGGTAGGACTGATTTGCCTAGGGTTTGTGGCAGTGGCTATGACATTTGAACTCGGTGGTGCTGGATAGAAAGAATCGATGGGACCGATTTTGACTTTGGGTTTAGGTCATATGTGGATGTGAGAAAGTAGTTGAGGGTATTTGGAGCATATCACTAAGAACATGAAGCAAGAGGCTCATTAAGCAACACCTCATCCCTCCTTGATAGTATTGGCTTTTCCTATAGACTTAATGTGATCTTCGATCACTAAAATATAAAATGAATAGTCTTGAGCTTTTGAGCTTGAGCCAATCCTTTGTCCTTAGTATTTTGAGGGATCCACTTTCATCATCCATGACATGCCATTCATTGAGCTTTCCTGAAATAATAGTCTTGGAATACATTAGCTCAATAAGCTATATGTTGTTATGAATTACCAAAACCACCTAGGGATAGTTGCACTTTCAAAGGTAGATGCAAGATTTATTACTAAACAGGATCAAAAACAATAAACATAAAGAAAAATGGGTTGCCTCCCAACTGATATCGTTTAACGCCCCTAGCTAGGCATAAAAACAAAGATAGATCTAACGAGTGCCCTCTTTGGCACTAAATTCATAAGTAGCCCGCATGATAGATTCATAAGGTAATTTCACATTATTTCTTGGAAAGTGCTCCATGCCTTTCTTTAATGGAAATTGGAATCTAATATTCCCTTCCTTCATATCAAAAATCGCGCCAATCGTTCAAAGGAAAGGTCTACCAAGAATAATAGGGCAAGAAAGATTGCAATCTATATCAAGAACGATAAAAATACTCGGCACCAAATTTCTATTTGCAACAATGAGAACATCATTGATCCTTCCCATAGGCTTTTTAATGGTGGAATCCGCATGGTGCAAATTTAAAGAGCAATCATAATGATCATGGAAACCTAGAATATCACATAAACTTTTCGGAATCGTGGAAACACTAGCACCCAAATCACACAAAGCAAAACACTCATAATCTTTAATTCTAATCTTTATAGTAGGTTCCCACTCATCATTAAGTTTTCTAGGTATAGAAGCTTCCAAATTAAGTTTTTCATCATAAGATTGCATCAAGGCATCAACGATATGTTTGGTAAAAGCTTTATTTTGACTATAAGCATGAGGTGAATTAACAACGGATTGCAACAAGGAAATACAACCTTTTAAAGAACAATTATCATAATCAAATTCCTTGAAATCCGAGATAGTAGGTTCAATGTTATTAGAAGTTGAGGACTCTCCAATCTCACTTTTACCAAATTTAGCATCAAGATCTAAAGACTCCGAATTCTTGGGACGCCTTCTAGGCAAAGTTGATTCATCATCAGTCCCATAATCATCAAAATTCATATTGCAAAACATAGATATAATAGGAGACGCATCAATAACTTTAAGATCCTCATCATTATTTTCATGGAAACTAGAAGAACACGCTTTTATAAGGCTATCTTTCTTAGCACGCAATCTAGTGGTTCTTTCCTTGCGCTCGTCAATGGAAATTCTCATTACTTTGAGAGACTCATTGATATCATGCTTGGGGGAAGAAGATCTAAGTTTAGGAGAATCAACATCAAGCGAAAGTCTATCAACGTTCCTAGCCAAATCATCAACTTTGAGCAATTTTTCTTCAAGCAAAGCATTAAAATTCTTTTGAGAAATCATAAATTCTTTGACACTATTCTCAAAATCAGAGGGCATCTTATTAAAATTACCATAAGCATTATTGTAGGAATTTCCATAATTATTAGAGGAATTACTAGGGAACGGTCTAGCATTAAAGTTTCCTCTATAAGCATTGTTTCCAAAACTATTCCTACCAACAAAATTCACATCCATAGATTCATTATTATTCTCAATCAAAGAAGACAAAGGCATATCATTGGGATCAAGAGGAGTATTTTTAGTAGCAAACATCTTCATAAGTTCATCCATCTTTCCACTCAAAACATTGATTTCTTCTATAGCATGTACTTTTTACTAGAAGATCTTTCGGTGTGCCATTGAGAATAATTAGCCATAATATTATCAAGAAGTTTTGTAGCATCTCCTAACATGATTTCCATAAACGTGCCTTCCGCGGCCGAATCTAAGAGATTTCTAGAAGCAAAGTTCAAACCGGCATAAAAATTTTGTATGATCATCCATAAATTCAAACCATGAGTAGGGCAATTGCGAAGCATCAATTTTGTTCTTTCCCAAGATTGGGCAACATGCTCATGATCAAGTTGTTTAAAATTCATGATATCGTTCCTAGGAGTAATAATCTTAGCGGGAGGAAAATACTTAGAGATAAAAGAATCTTTGCACTTGTTCCAAGAATCAATACTATTTTTAGGCAAAGACGAAAATCAAACTTTAGCACGATCTTTAAGTGAAAACGGAAATAACTTCAATTTGACAATATTGTTATCCGTATCTTTCTTCTTTTGCATATCGCACAAGACAACAAAGTTGTTTAGATGAGTAGCGGCATCTTCACTAGGAAGGCCGGCAAATTGATCTTTCATGACAAGATTCAGTAAAGCGGTATTGATTTCACAAGACTCAACATCATTAAGAGGAGAAATTGGAGTACTAAGGAAATCGTTATTATTGGTATTTGAGAAATCACACAATTTGGTATTATCTTGTGCCATGGCAACAAGTAATCCAACACACAAGCAAACAGAAAAAGGCAAGTGAAAAGAGAGGAGGAGATTGGGAAAGAGAGGGCGAATAAAATGGCAAGGGTGAAGTGGGGGAGAGGAAAACGAGAGGCAAATGGCAAATAATGTAAATGCGAGGGAGATGGCTTTGTGATGGGTACTTGGTATGTTTTGACTTGAGCTAAAGGGGTTGTCAAAAGTCCCATGCACCTACACAAACAAACTGAGAACTCGAAACCAACGCAATAAAGGGGTTGTCAATCCCTTCACGGCCACTTGCAAAAGTGAGATCTAATAAAGATAGTAAGATAAGATAAATATATTTTTGCTATTTTATAATATAGATGCAAAAAGTAAAGATGCAAATAAAAGTAGATTGAAAGCAAATATGATAAGAGATAGACCCGGGGGCCATAGGTTTCACTAGAGGTTTCTCTCAAGATAGCATAAGTATTACGGTGGGTGAACAAATTACTGTCGAGCAATTGATAGAAAAGCGCATAGTTATGAGATTATCGAGGCATGATCATGTATATAGGCATCACGTCCATAACAAGTAGACCGACTCCTGCCTGCATCAACTACTATTACTCCACACATCGACCGACTCCTGCCTACATCTAGAGTATTAAGTTCATAAGAACAGAGTAACACATTAAGCAAGATGACATGATGTAGAGGGATAAACTCAAGCAATATGGTATAAACCCAATCTTGTTATTCTCGATGGCAACAATACAATACGTGCCTTGCAACCCTTTCTTTCACTGGGTAAGGTCACCGCAAGATTGAACCCAAAGCTAATTAAGCACTTGTCCCATGGCAAGAAAGATCAATCTAGTAGGCCAAACCAAACTGATAATTCGAAGAGACTTGCAAAGATAACTCAATCATACATAAAAGAATTCAGAGAAGATTCAAATATTATTCATAGATAAACTTAATCATAAACCCACAATTCATCGGATCTCGACAAACACACCACAAAAAGAGTTTACATCGAATAGATCTCCACAAGAGAGGGGGAGAACATTGTATTGAGATCCAAAAAGAGAGAAGAAGCCATCTAGCTAATAACTATGGACCCGTAGGTCTGTGGTGAACTACTCACAACTCATCGGAGGGACAAGGATGTTGATGTAGAAGCCCTCCCTGGTCGATTCCCCCTCCGGCAGAGTGCCGGCGAAGGCTCCAAGATAAGATCTCGCGAATACAGAAGGTTACGGTGGTGGAAATTGTGTTTCGTGGTGCTCCTGGATGTTTTAGGGTACGTAGATATATATACGAGGAAGAAGTACGTCGGTGGCCGCCCGAGGGGCCCACGAGATAGGGGGCGCGGCCTCCTATCTCGTGGGGGCCTCAGCTGCTTCTTGACTTGCACTCCAAGTCCTCTGGATCACGTTCGTTCCAAAAATCACGCTCCCGAAGGTTCATTCCATTTGGAATCCGTTTGATATTCCTTTTCTTCGAAATACTGAAATAGGCAAGAAAGCAGCAATATGGGCTAGGCCTCCGGTTAGTCGGTTAGTCCCAAAAATGATATAAATGTGTAAAATAAAGCCCATAAACATCCAAAAGGGGTAATATAATAGCTTGGAACAATCAAAAATTATAGATACGTTGGAGATGTATCAGTGTTGTGTCAACAAGAACTGGGTTAATATCGGCTGGGGTTGGGGTTAGATTGGGTGAAGCTGGTTCTCTGTCCATCGCAGTAGGGGTACAATCTGTGAGAGTTTGGGTTATGTGTGGTAGGGCTGGTTCTTGTGCATGTACAACCGGGGTGCTATCTCCACCAAGTGGTAGCACTGTTTTATTTGAAGACCGTGTTTTTATTTCGCTAGATACTGGCATCACCCGCTCCAATTCAAATGGCTGATAAACAGGAAACATAGTTGAATGTACAGACATTGTATGAGAGACAGATGCAATAGATAGTGTGGAAAAAAGAGGGCATGAAATAGTTGACATGTATATTGTATAACTAAAACGGATAGCATGACATAATTTCACATATATGATGTCTATCTAAACTGGATAGCATAGCATAACATAATTCAAAGATATGATGAATAACTAAACTGGATCGCATGACATAATTCACCTACATGTTATCTAAGTAATCAGGATCGCATCATTTAATTCACATATGTGATTTATATGCTAAACAGAGGGCATTCGATATGATGTCTGAACTAAGAACATGGTGTTGAATATTGTGTATATGATGTTTAAACTATGCAATGCAAGACACCGTATGCATGATATGAGCAGTATAACCGTGCCAAGTTAGAGCATACACCTCAGTGGGGGAATAGGACTGGTCATCTGTCTCTGAATCCATCTCTGAGGAGCTATCGGGACCCAACAAAAGATCTGCTTCGACAGGTAGCACTGTCTGCTCTAAAGGCCTTGTTTTCACTCCAAGTTTTTCCATCTCCCACCCAAATGGCTGATTCACAGGAAGAGTAGTTTAATGTACAGACATTGTCGACAAATGGAAATGTAATGAAGAAAAGGATGGGCAAGATATCTTAAAATATATGATGCCTGGTTAAACAGGATGGCATTGCACATTTCACATATATTATGGCTAGCTAAAAGACATGAGACTGCATAATTCCCATATATGATATAGAAACTAAACAGGTGGCATTACAGAACATGTCTAAACTAAGGAAATGACATATATGAGGTCAAAAGTAGGCACTGCAAGGCAACATATGCATGATATGACTAACATCATCATGCCAAGGTAGAGCAAACACCTTGGGGGGTAAATAGGAGTGGTCAGCGGCGTCTGAATCTGCCTCAGAACGGATATCTTCCTCTGGGTTACAATCTGGAGAGGGGTGGGGAGGGTTTTCCATTGAACCCACCATGGAGCGATGTCTGCATGACATTGTATTGCCGCGCAAAACTATTCTCTTTTTTTCTCTACATGTTCAGCATGACTGTGTACAATATCTGACATGCATATGAAAAAAATATGGTGAGATTATGTAAGGAGAGCATGCAGAAATTTAGAGTGATGGTAACAACCAGTGGATCGACGTTTTTCCGTTGAACCAAAATAGCCCTAATGGATCGACGTGAATGTATAGTAATAAGTGATGCAACAAGTGTACAACCTCTTTGCCGTAGCTGTGTCGACCTCAGCATCATTGGGTTGGTCGCTGAAGCAGTTGAGGTAGAGGTGTCTGTCGGAGGTGTGGAGGAAGATCTGAGGAATCTGTAGACGGTGTCTAGGGCACTGCTCTGTTGTGATGGATCGTTCTGTCGTTGGAGCAGCTCCGGTGAGCCGTAAGACGTCAAGGCTGAAGCAGCACAAGACAGACATCATCAATCTCAAGTGGGATTCTAATAGCATCTCCAATAGATGATGTAAAATGGATGTAAAATTAACATCACCAAAAACCACCTGACTACAATAGATGAGGTAAAAATTATTGACTCTGAACTTAACTATCGAAACTGAAATTTACTGTGGAATCTGAATGCTACTGTCGAAACTGAATGCAATGGTAGCAGAGAGGCACTTGACATGTAGTTTAGGGAGGGCCTGCAGTTCATCTTCAACCTGCACCCCGCTGAACCGCCAGCCACCACCGGTCGAACCGCCGGCTCCAGCGCCACCTTGCCGCACCGAAACAACTCGCCACCGCTGCCCCGGCCAGCCCTCTAGGCCCCCGTACCCCACCCTAAACCCTAAGATAGATAGTGGGGTACCTCTCCGGTGAGCCCCCGTCCCTGGTGCGGGTGGTTCTTCCTTAACTCCGACGAGCCCCCCCCCCCAACCCCTGAAAATCGATTGACCCAAAAGTCGATTCAGTCGACTGAAGTGTGGCTTAATCGGAGCAGAGCAGCAGCACGAGCGAGGGGGAGAGCAGCAGCAGCAGCTGGGCGAGCGAGCGATCGAGCGAGAGCCGGAGCAGTAGCAGCAACACGAGCGAGCGAGCGAGAGCCGGAGCAGTAGCAGTAGATCCGGCTAGTATGGACACCGCCGCCGAAGGGGCCTCACACTGGGGGAGAGCTGCCATGGAGATGTCGTCCACAGAGCCGGCTTCAAGGTAGCCTCTCCATGGGGGTGCGGGATGGAGCACCGTCGGTGCCGGGAGGTCGAGTCAAGGAGAAGGTGCGATGCGATGAGTGTACAACCTCTTTGGTGGTGCTGAGTAGGCCTCGGCTTCGTCCGAGGAGTCGGTGAGGATGCTGCGGTTCCGGTGGATCAGGTTAAGGCGGCGCTATGGGGATGGAGCAGCCGCGATAGACGAGGCGATCGTCGGAGTTGCTCCTTGGAGGTGGAGGACGGGGCGGCTGAACCGGCGGGACGGCGAGATGGACGACAGATCCTCATCCAGGGAGGTGGACGAGGGACGTCGAGCTGTTGCAGTGGACGACGTTGTTGGGGAAGAGGCTCCGGCTGGGCAGTGGTGATGTGGCAGATGGAGCAGGGTGGGGTTTCGCGGTTGGAGCGGAGAGGTTATGGCGGCCTGGGATTTTGAATGGCGAAAAGGGGGCAATGGGAGGGGATGAAGCATGACTTAGGGACGTGCTTGTCCAAAATGTAGGGTGTGTTACAAAAGTACCCCCCACGGATTTGAACTAGTGGCCCTTTCGGCTTAGGGTTAGAAGGGGGATTTCGCATGTCGGGATTTGGCAGCTGGAGGGAGTTTTCGCGCGCGTTGTAATTTCGGGATAGCAAGGCGCGGGTTGTGAAGGCGCCAGTTTTGGGAGCACGATATCTGAATTTTCGGGATATAACAAGACGCGGGTTGAATTTTAGGGACAAGCCTAACGTGTAGTAATATTGTACTTGTACGTACCAAATCAATTCGCACTTCCCTCAACCAAAAAGAAAACAAAAAAATAAAACTATTCACACCACACAAAGAGAGAGTCTTGCCCCGTTTTACTATACAAATGCTATTCAAAGCTACTCCCTCCTTCCATCTATATAGGGCCTAATGCGTTTTTCGATGCTAACTTT
Source organism: Aegilops umbellulata (assembly GCA_032464435.1). NCBI lineage: Eukaryota > Viridiplantae > Streptophyta > Magnoliopsida > Poales > Poaceae > Aegilops > Aegilops umbellulata. The sequence goes on along the minus strand of CP136056.1, from coordinate 471,626,995 downwards.
GACCAAATATTAGAGCAATGATATATGACATGCAACTTACATAAAGCACACCGTTAACTTCGTCTGTGAAAGGTTCTTCCAATGATATAATTTTCACATTGTGCATGTCATGTACTATTAATCTTGTCAATAGTCAAAGGCGGTCTTAAAAATCTCATTATGCCCTATATAGATGGAAGGAGGGAGTATGAATCCGTGTTATGTCCGATTAAATTTTTCCGCTTGCTGTATAATGCATGTAACCTACTCATACCAACATTTTAGTGCATTCCAAATGTCTATACTGCCGCTGCAATTCGAACTAAATTTGAATTTGTTTCTCTATTTCAATAAGAATCTACAATCATGATTGTTGCCAACTTCAACCATCATAGTTTCCTTGCTATCCGCCAGATATAAATCGGATGGCCTATAGTGCAGGATGGCAGGCACACCATCACCAACAAATCCGTTTTTATAAGAGTAGAGATAAAATATATTAAATGTAGTATAACATGTTCATAAACACACCATGTGTATCACCGTTACATATATTCACACATGCGGCGGTTTAAAACACTATGATAAATTCTTCAAATATCCGAATTCGCTTTTTATAATGAAGTATATATGATCTCTATTCGTCTTTTACACCCACACAACCATCTTATCTTTGTAGCTAGCGCTAACTTTCTCTTGTGCATGCACACGCCCGCATCCCTCTCACCCTCCCTCAGCAATCTCTAGCTCCATCACGCAAATTCGTCTTTTCACTTTAGGTCGTTCACCCACGGTGTGTGTAGGCCCCCCAGCTCCTTCTTTACGGCACACATCGATCAATATGCCTCTCTAGCCGGGTGTGCCTATCACAAACACAAGCTTCCCCTCTTCTCTTGTCACCGTCCATGCCTCACTCCCACCACTCTTTTCATCGATCTTGTACTCGCACACTCCTCCCCGCTCGATATAGTATGCCTCTCGTACCACCTCCTACATGCATCCCTCTCTCTCTATCCTTCTCCTCGTGCCTCATTTGCTTCTAACACACACATGCATGTATACCGATCGATCTCCCAACATATACCTAGATCGACTTTAACTACGCCCCCATCGATCGACGTACCTCACAAGTTATGTCTCTCCTTTCTCTAACAAAGGGCGATTGATCTTCCTATGTAGTTATGTCTGCTTACCACAGCCACATCGTCCCCCTCATCATTCATGCATGCCTCCTAACCTGTCTCTCACACGCACGTGCACAGACAACAAGCAGCCATCTCCTCTCTTATTGATATTGCGGGCATGCCCTCCGTTTGTCTAGCAAGCCTATCCCACCATTTGTTAGAAGCAACTCCACTACCACCCCCTCCAACACTCTAGCTCTATCTCTCTCCCAACCTTATTCCTCTCCTGCACATATGCATGGATGCTGATCGATCTCCCTTAATACATGAGGCAGATCGATCTCCTTAATACATGAGGTAGGCCTCTCTCCTCCTCCACACATATACCATCCATTGTACCTCTATAGTTAATTGGGCCTCCCTCTTCCCCCACCACACACCGATAGTCGAGCATTGTAGGTAGGTATCCATGCCACAGAGACAAACTGCACATGTCCCCTCTCACGTTCCAGTAGGCCAGGCACTCTATATCTTGGACGTGGGCACACACAAATTCGATGGCACTCTTTATCGATCGCACGCGCACACACACACATCATCCCTCTTTTCAATTCTATGGACACCTCAAGCCGATGATACCTCCACTCTCTTCTCGTGGATCGGCCCCTCTATATACATGTTATATCCAGGACTCTATTTCACACACATTGCATATGTTACATTTTTTGATTGACCCCGCCCCCAAAAAAACTCTCAAGAACCCACACACTATATCTCTCTAGGTTTGTATCTCTCTCACACAACCCCACGTAGGTGGTGTACATATACAAGAAGAGAATAGGTGCACCGTGCATGTACTCACGCTTCGTGCCCAGTCACACCCGCGCGGGTACACGGTGGAGCTCATTTCTTTACAAAATGGCAGCCCACGTGCTAATTTCGAACGCCTGTAGCGGTTGTTTACCTAGGGAGGTCGTGTACCACGCCTGTACGAAACAAAGTTTGACTTGACGTGTTGCCGCGTTATTTTTAAATAAAGTTATAGCGCTCAATGGCACGTACACAGAATATAAAACAATTTTTATGGAGAAAAAGGTAGTCCGCTCACTATATACAATGGAGCCTTGCGTGCCTGGTTTGTCGCTCTTCAGAGTATCTCACACAAGGCTGCGGTGGCCTCTATCTCTCATCGTTGGTCACTGATCCGGCCGCATCCCGTCCGCCGGGAGAAAGGGAGGAAGTGCATCGTTTCTCCGTTCGACGGTGCCGAGGCAGCACGTCCCGATCTGCGGTACACGCCGTTCTCTCTGACCAAGCTCCGGCACGGCAGGGCCTACGCCACCTGCTCGCAGATACTGCCCGCCGCTGCTCACCTAGTTACATCCTGATGACCTCCAGGTATCCCCTCTGGCCTTGCTCCACTGCCTGTCTTCCCACGTCGCTGCATGTGGATCTTCCATAGTTATTTGCCCAAAACGTAGCTCGTCCAACGTACTTTCCATATTGCATTCTCGTCCTCACACCATTTTAGACAAACAAAACCGTGTTGTTATCTTCCCTTAGGGCAAGGAATATGCTTCTTTTTTGTCGTCGCATGTGTCATCAACTGTTATTGGCCAGTAATTGTTTCCTTTCTACCTCTTTTTTGCAAACAGGGCTATCCATTTCACCTCGTTGCTATTGCGACCTTTTGGGGAACTACACAAATCACTTTTTTCTTAAGAGTGTTTTGTGCAGTTGCACTAAAATGCCACAAGTTGCACTAAAATGCCACAAGGGCAATGTCTCTACATTTTAGTGCGACTGCACAAAGGGAGATTGGTTTTGCTCTATCCTCCTCATCCAACTCCGAGCCTAATCTTCTCCAACTAGTTAGTCCTAAGAGAGACTTCAAAGCTGAGCGGCTTCTATTTGTGTATTTATTGTTTCATCAGCAGTCCTCTATTATCGTAATCACACTTAATATCTTTGGAACAGGGACGCTCAGCTCTATTTTAGTGGAACTGCATAAAATGATCGGAATGTTGCATGCTCCAGACAGCTAATTTTTTTCCCAACATGCCTTGTTGATTTAGACAGAGCTGGGGGGACGTTGCTGCGAATGAAAGCATGGATCAATTTCAATTTGACACCTTCTCACAACTCTGTCTTCAGTTGTGATGTAATTATTAGCTCTGATCCGCTAATAATTGACATGCATTAGCAAGGAAGTTAGTTTTTTATTGTTTCCGAAAGAGCATCAATGGAAAGACACGCGAAACAAAAGCTGAAAGCTCACACCATTGTACAATTTCATGTCGCTGGAAAATTATTTGTATAGTACGTCAATTATGTAAAAAATGATGGAAGCTTGATAGCATTGCCAGAAGCCTCTTCATCATCCGGGTCCATGTGCCATGCACAAAATTATTCTCCTTCGTTCCTAAATATTTGTCTTTTTACAAATTTTAAACGGGCATATTTTAGAGTGTAGATTCACTCATTTTGCTTCATATGTGTACTCCCTCCGTTCCTAAATATTCTATTCATCTTTCTAGAGATTTCAACAAGTGACTACATACAGAGCAAAATGAGTGAATCTACACTCTAAAATATGTACATCCGTATGTGGTCAGTCCATTTGAAATCTCAAAAAAGACTAATATCTGAGTAGTCACTCGTTGAAATCTCTAGAAAGACAAATATACTCTGGAGTATATTTAAGAACCGAGGGGGTAGTGCACAACCGCATGGGAGACTCAGCCCGGTCGTTGTGTCGCATTAATAGTGAGTAATGAGCAGTCAAATCGTAAGCCCCACCGTTCCCACTGTAAGTTGCTCTGAAGAAGCAACCATCAATACGCTCTTCTTTGAATCCGCTCATACTACTCCATCCGTCACTGTTTATACAGCGCGCTTTAGAAAAAAGAAAAAAAATCTGTGGGACCAAGGCGACTAGCGATCGGCCTGAAAAATAGCATTGGTAGTTATAGCATGGCGTCTATTACTAGAGGGAATAATGCGTACACACATGCATGCACTTACTCCACTCCGTAGTAGTACAGAGTACATGGAGAGAAAATTGTGGACTTGATTGCGATTACCACACCCTAATTAATTGAGCATTAAACCAAACGCGTCTAAAGTCTCTCTGGTGGTGGAAATGCATTGAGAGAAATGCATCATAATGAAGCGCGCCCTGTAAACTGTGACGGAGGGAGGAGTAGTATGAAGGTGCAAAACCAAGTACGCGTATGGCCAGTCCGTCAACGCACCTCCTCTTGGCATATCACTGACATGTGGGACAGGAGTGTGAGCAAACCGATCTCAATTGACGGCAAAGAGCCAACCCGCCGTTCCTTGAGAGAGATGAGGAGCGAGAACACACAGATGGGCTCGCATGGAGGCCAAGATATATTCGAGCATGGTTGGTTGATCGATATCATTAATTACATGTTGGGCTGCCGTTTTCCGCCCTTCTCCGGAATAAACGTGTACTTTATCAGAGATAAAAAAATAAGAGTACAGACGCTCCACCATGCGGTTCTAGTAGTAGTACAACTCGTACTACTGCGCTTGACTCTTCGCCTCTTCGTGAAGTCGAACAATGATGGTACTCCGCATGTTGGGTACTATAGTGTATGCCTCTGACAATCTGACACCGAATGGACTGATGCATGTCCACCGAGGGTAGGTTGCATTAGTCAAAAGGCGTAAGCGAGCTTCACCTTGTCCTGCAAGCTTCTCCTCGTTCTACGAGTTGACGGGACACACCAAAAAGTAGTGCTAGTCCATACTCCCTCCTTTCCGGTTAATATGGTTTAATCTTTTTTGCGGGTAAATGAGAGAGCTTTATTCATATATAAGCATTCTTAGGACGATCAGCCAAGACACGGGTCACTAGGAAGCAAGGTACCCCGCAAAAAAGAAGTAGGAAGCAAGGTGTTTCATCAAGCCAGCTCTCGGCCACATTCAAAGTGCAGCAAGCACGGTTCGCACGAAGATGCGCCGCAAGGTTTGCTGACCTGTTTACATGTTGAATAACAAAAAAAGAGGAAATATTACCAAGCGACTATTTGTAACAGGATATGAGCCAGAATTAAGCGAGAATTGTGGTGAGTGTTGCATGCAATCAACTTCCATTATCAGATGCGAGAACCCTCGAAGAGAACCAAATATGTTGAAGATTGGTTTATCACATTTTAAAATTATAATAAGAGTGCAGACGCTCCTCCATCCGGTTCCTAGTACTAGTATAGTACGTACCTTTATAGACTATAGTAGTAGTACTAGTACTAGTAAACTTTGCGCTTGGCTGTTCGCCTATTCGGGAAGTCGAACAATAGTAGCACTAGTAGTATAGTGTATGCTTCTGGCAATCTAACACCGAATTAACTGTTGCACGTCCACCGCCTGAGCGAGGAAGAGCTTGCATTAGTCAAAAGTTTCTCCTTGTCCTACGAGCCACCGCGCGCAAGCTTCTCATGCCCTGCAACCTTCTCCTCGTTCGGCAAGTTGACGGGACACAGCAAAGTAATGCTAGTCCATACTGCCTCCTCTCCGGTTAATATGGCTTAATTTCAAACGAGATAAATACATTGTCTGTCACTGTATATTTGTAAAAATACGGTCAGTGGACTTCATAATACGCTCAATGCGCTCAATATATATATTTTCCGGTGTTTATACGGTCACTAGCTCACCTTGACTGAGTATGTGTGTGCATGCACGTGTAGGTTGAGCACTTAGCGTGACCGTGTGTGTTCCGTCGTGTGCTCGAACATGCATGCATTAGGGCGTGGCGCGCATTTTTGCGTCCATGTGTACGTGTGATTGTTGCATACACGTAGGGGGAGTACGTGTAGGGGCCACTAAGGAGCAGTCAAATCACACAGTAAGTTAGTCGGAAGAAGCAACCATCATTTCACTCTTGAATGACACGTGCGCAATATAAAATGGTTGATATGGAGAGAAAAAGAAAACCACTATATATACACTAGCAGGAGCCTAAGCTACAAGCCTGCTTGCTAAGGTTGCTCTCTTCACAAGCATAGAACGACGGGCCTGATCCCGCAGCTGGGGGAAGGGAACAATGTTCTGCGTAGACGCGGTCGACATCGGCGAGGGAGAAAACCCACAGTCCGTGCGTCCCAATCGAGGGTCACCGCAGTATGGGCCGATGCCGCGTCCCAGCCGCCCTTCTAGCTACAGCCCAACGTCCCAGGTAGTCCATCTTCCTTTTGGAGCCGGATTGCTCCACTACCGTAACTCCATCTCTATGTTGATCTTTCTCTACTTCTACCGGCTTCTACTTGTGATGAGTTTATGTATCATGAACTAGTGCCAGTACTATTATTCTAATCACACTTCTTCAATATCTTTGCCATCAGGGTTGCTCAGGTCGATTTTAGTGGAACTACACAAAAGCATCGTATGATCCGAGGGTGCCAACCGTCTTTCCTTCGACAGGTTCTACCTGGCCAGGGAATTAAATCATGTTTAGGGTTTAGGGTTTAAGTCATAGTGACCCCATCAGTAGTTTTTATTTCGTACACGCTCTCACAACTTTTTTCTTTATTTGTGAAGTAAATATTGGCTATGATCTATGAATCATTGACATGCATCAGCATGCGTGTTAGTTTTCCTTTGTATTTGATGGAATGTTGTAACGGGGCAACCTTGGAATAGGAATGAAAATGGAGTGGAAAGTTTCCGTTTTTCCAGAGAAAAAATGGAAACGGAGAGAAACAAACGTTTCATTTTGTTGGATCGCGCCATCGAGCAAAACCAACATTTAAATCACGTCTTTCATGTTCGTGTCTCACCCTCCTCCACGGCTCGACCCCACACGGTCGCTCGGCATGCCACTCACCGCAAACCGAGTATACGATAACTTTCCCGCCTGCTTGTTGATGGATCACGCCATGGAGTACTAGCACTACTGGAAGAGATTGACAAGTTGGGGGAGGGCAGCTAGCTGTAGCACGGACTCCCAAGAACTTTTTACATGCATGTTGTAGCTGGCTATTGCGACCTTTGAACGCGGAGCAGCCGCGTGCACCCGGAAGCGGCGCGGGCGATGCTCTCTTGGCTGGCGCGCCGCTTCAATGCCGGCGCCAGTGAGAGGTCGTGTCCGCTCTGGCCAGGCATGAATGCGGCACTGACCGTTTCGGGCGGGAAGCACGCCTGGGTGATGAAGAGGGTTCGGGTTGGTCAGGACCGGCCGTGGCAGCGGTCCGGACATGCGCAAACAAGAGATGTTATATGTTAATATTGCTGCATATATAATTAACAACGTAAATAATGTGCCAGTTGGACAAATATTATTGGATATGGAGATGGAAATGGAATTTTACGTAAACACGGATATGCATGTCTATGTCTGTGTGTGTGTGCGCGATGACTCTCGCGACCTGGAAGCGGGGGCGTGTTTTTGATCAAGTTTTCTTTCTTGGTACGTTAGAAGATCAGTTTGTCTAATTCACATCTAGTTGTTATTTAAGGATATCACATCTAAGCTCCCACAAGTATATAATGTAGCAACAAGAAACAAAAAAAACTAGGACAAAAAAATAGACCACAAACAGAGTGGACATCAACTTAGATGTGACATGACTATGTCACATCTAGATGTGTCCTAGACAGACGCTTAAAAAATTGGCCGCCAGTTTTCGTTTCTTTTTTCCGGGAACGTGTGTATTCTATTTAAAACCACTGCTATGAAGAGATTTTTTTAATCCATTATAGGCCCTGTTTGGATACTCTAACTCAGTTAGAGGTTAGAGTTAGATTCTAACCCTAAACCAACCCTGAACTAACTCTAACCAGAGAGTTGTTTGGATGGAAGGGTTAGATGAAGTGTGGATACGGTGAGGCGCCTTTACGGGCGGTGCAAGAGGAAGGGAGGGAGAGGACGAGAACCTTCGAGGAAGTGGGGAGGGATCTACTGCAAGGAGAGCGAGAGAAAAATGTGTTTTTTAGTGGTCCCAAGAAGAACTAACCCAAATAAGCACCTCTTGGGTGGGTTAGATTTTTTGGATATTTTTTGGATGAATCTAACCCAAACTAACCCTCCTGTTTGGATATTTTTTTGGTTAGTTGAGTCCAAACTAACTCAAACTAGCTCTATCCCCTGTATCCAAACAGGGCCATAGCCTCTTGTTCGATAGAGTTTCTCGCGTCTCGCTCTCTCACCCTCTCCATATCAAAACAAGATGGCAGTGTCCACTCTATCTCTCTGCTCACCGGTGGTCACAGATCCGGCCGAATCCCGTCCGCTACGGGAGGTGAGGAGGTGCAGTGTTGATGTTGTTGGCGTCGGCGATGAAGGGAGCCGATGCACACCGTCCTCTTGGAGCCCGCGCTGGCACGGACGAAGATCCTCCGCGCCCTTGTTCGCTGTCGTCGAGTGGGCAGATCCCACCCGCCCGCCTAAACAACATCTCGCACAGCTGAGGAATAACTTATTGTACTGGTCTAGCTCCCAGGTCGCCGCGTGCGGGTTTTCTTCTATGCGACTACTCCCCAGCTCCCCATGCATAGTAGCTAGGGTTTGTCGGCTGGTCCAACATCACCTACTAGTACTATTATAGAGGAAATGCCACTCGAAAAGTTGTCCTGATTTATGCCTCGGTGGAGGTATACATGTTGTTTCGACAAAAAGTATATGGTGGTTGTGTCAGGACCGGATTTTCGGGATATTAATTTCCCAGAAAATGGCCCTTGTGCTCACCAGCCCCAGGATTACTGTTAGCTGGCGAGACACCAACTTGATACAGAAACTCCAAGCAAATTACATAATATGTAGTACAAGACCATTTTGGCCTATGAGTACAACAATTGGTTTCTAATGGCTGATGGCGGAAGCAGTTTGTGGTTCATCTGCGACTATGGGACTCCATTTCTCACAGGAACAGCTGACTTGGATAGCTCCTATCTTCGCGAGGCTGCTATCATCATTGAGTAGGTTGCGGGGCTGTCATCGCAACGCTCCTCTGCATGCAAGAAATCTGGCCAAGACAATAGCCAGGGACAAGCCAGTGAGTACTTTTGAATGTACTCGCAAACATTGAACACAGGTATAATATAACAAATGATAATCATGCTCTGAAATATTCTATGATCACAACGTCAGTCACAAAAATAAAATCAATGATGCGCGCAAGCAGGTTATTCATATACAACATGAATGAGCAATAATGGAGTAGAAATACAATGCACCGATCGGGTGTCTGAAGCGACGCCTCGAAAGGATAATAATTTAAAGCATGCCTCAGTCGGCCGTCTGAGCGACACCACATAAAAGGCTTATAAATAATAGAAATAACAAGCATGCCACAGTCGGGCGTCTGAGCGACACCACATAAAGGGCTTATAAATAATAGAAATAACAAGAATGCCACAGTCGGGCGTCTGAGCGACACCACATAAAGGGCTTATAAGAAAATAATCACGGTGAATATCCAGGAGGTAGAACCGTCCCAGGGATACTCAATAATGCAAATAATGTAAATGGTCAGTCCATAATAATAGTAATCATAATCATCAAGAGTCACAAGTCATAATCCATGTTCTGGTCTAGCAGTTTTTCCTCCGAAGACCGACACTAAGACCGACACTTGACCCATCCCAGACTGTAGTCCATGACCATGGACATGGCTATTCGAATAGATATAATCTCTGCAGAGGGTGTACTCTGTACCCACGAGTAACGGATTTCCGTTAGTCCATCAGGACTAATTCCGTCTACGGTCTTTTAATTGAAAACACACCTAACCGCACACACCAGCCTGACTTACCCGTGTCGGGAATCACCCACGACACTCGTTAAGCAAAACTCTAAGTGGGGAGGCTACAACCTCGATTAGCATGGGATTAAAAAAATTATAACGCGTGCAAACTAGGGGAGCTACCCCCTCAGCTACAACCGGAAACACCCATGCCCCCGGACCAGGTGGCATGCCTACCAGATGCAGCCGGTATCTTCCACCATGGCCTCTCTATACGGTGTGTGCTGGGAAGGGGTTGACAACTTACTGAACCATACCCTACCTATGGCAGGGACAAGTGGTAGTACGAAACAAGTATGGGGGTTGCTGGAAGAAGACTCGATCTACGGCCGACTCAGGAGGTTTAAGTGTTCCGTTCATGATTAGCACAACAATTATGTTTCAACCAACAGACAAAATCACCACTCATCATACCTCACTATGCCATACCGGACACAACTGTCTCGACGAAGACTGGAGACAAGCTCGTGTCTACCCAAGACAGAGGCTTTCCCGGATTCCTTCTGATAGGCATGAAAGGCATCCGAGGGTGATTACTATCACAACGTATCAAATTCCAATATCACGGAATCATCAATATGCACTTATGAGTATGTTCATATCATCACATAAAATAACGAAAACTCTGAGACAAGGGGTGTTGTAACCGTATCAAAGAACACATGACAATATTATGCCAGGGTTCAGAATGCTTGCCTTCATGTTGTGGAGAGGTAGGGTGCATCCCAAAACTTTTGAAAGTTTTCTTCTCTCTCCAATAAATCCTATTTTTGAAAATATTCAAATTAACACCAACTTTAAACACAGTACAAAAAGTTTTCCTAATTATTTTTGAAATAAATCTTAAAATAAACTAGGTGAAATTTGAGAGAGGAGGAAAAAGAATCAACTCATTTGCAGTTATATTTAAAAAGTTATAGCCAGTCAAAGTTTAGTCAAATTTCTGTTTTTAAATAAAACAGAGAAAGAAAAACGTTTCGAAATAAAAACACGTCGAAGACGTACTCTGGGTTTACGCCTCCACTTACGCCAGCGTGGACCGGCTCAGGGTCACTGGCAGTGGGTCCATGGGGCCCACTGGTCAGGTTTGACCAGTCGCCTCTCCCTCCTTTCTCCTCTGTCCGAGCGGAGGCGGGACTCCGGCGATCACCGTCGACGAACGGTGGTTCCCCGCGGGGTTCTGAGGGCGGGGATGGATCCGCCAGTCCAGGATGGTCCTCCCAGTGGTCACTAGGTAGGTGGGGACAAAGGGAGTCGCCGGCGGCGAGCTCCTCGGCGGAGGTGGCTTCAGGAGGATTTGGGGGTTCGGGCTATGGTGGTTCTCGATCGTGTTTGAGAGGTTGGGCGGCTCCGCAAGGCCATGGGGAGTCGAACTGTGGTGCTGGAAGGATGGGGGAGTGGCTGCTCGCGGCGGATGGAGCCGGAGCGTGGCGGCGGCCGAACTGATCGGAGTCGAGGAAGAAAGCCTTCCTCCATCGATTGAGGGCTAGGGGCGCTCCAGAGGGATGGCCTGAGGCTGCCTGGGGGTTTGGATGAGCTCGGGGCCCTCCATTTATAGCGTAACTAGGTCGGTTCCACGGTCGTGGATAAGAACGCCGGCGAACCGCCGTTCTGTTGCAGTAGGGGTGCGTGGTGGCGACGGGCGCTAGCGGATGCGTCCTTGGATAAGCTTGTGCTGCTCCAGAGGGCAGCTGGCGCTCGCGTATGGCTTGGGCGGCGCCGTCCAGGGCAGGAGCCTACTGTGGCCGGCCGCTAGTGGCCACGGCCGACTCGACGACGACGCTGTGGAGCTCCAGGGGCGGCTCTGCGGCGAGGGAGGGGTCGGGGTGCGCTGGCTGTGAGTGGGGAAGGACTAGAACAAGCGCGGGGAGGCGGCAGTGAGACGCGGCGGCTCGGTGCGCGCGCATGCAAAACGTGCGCTCTGGGCGCGCCCAGAGCACGCACGCTACTTGTTCGGCAAAATGCCAAGGCATGCCAGGGGGCTCCAATCCACAAGGGGTTTAGCAGGGTGGGGCTATAGGCCAGGGTAAAGCCATGGGACATGCTGGTTAGGCAAGGCAAGCAAGTCCAATGTGCAAACTAAAAACCATGCCAAAACTGGCCATGCACACAAGGTGTTCGACAAAATGCTAAGGGCATCTAGGCAACTCTTGGGGTGTCCAAAATCTCCAGATCCTAGTCTCTTTGGATGATAAAGAGGGTGGCAAGGTTAGTTGGGCAAAACCAGAAACTTGTTAGTGCAAATTTTTGAGAAAACCAATTTTGGGCAGAAACTAAAGGCTATTATTTCATGAACTAAAAATGTTCCAATGGGTCCATTCTCCTGGACTTAAGGGTTTGGTAGGGAGGACTATAAGCAGGAAAAAGCTCATGGGCACTAGAGCAAAATAAATTAGGGTTGCAGTAGAAAAAGCCAATCTGGACCAGAGAGTGAAAGAGGATGTTTTGCTCAATTCTTTCAAAGAACATCATTGGATTTTTGCACAAAGTTGAATTATATACTCCTACTGACCTCCCCTAATTTTGGTGGAAGTTTTAAAAGAATATTTAAATAGGTTGTAGTGCAATTTTACAAACTGGACCAGATTTGAAAACTAGGGGTAGAGCCCAAAATTTCCAATGAATAAAAGATATTTATGCATCAAAGTGATTTAAAAACACCTCATACACCCCCAAAGTTTGGTGAAAATTTTAGATGCATTTATCAAATGGTTGTAGTGCAAAAGAGCCTCTAAAATTTATGAGAACCCATTTTAAAGGAATAAAGCTCAGGAAAATTAATTATGAAAATAAATCCACTGCTAAAAGAATTGTTTTATTGAGAGAGTATACAAGTCCAATGATATTTTTGGAAAGTTTTTCACTTGGGGTAAAAACTCCACAATTTCAAAGAAAAGAGAGGTTCTGAAATCAAAAGAAAATCCAGAAAGTAAAATTTTTAATCTCCTGGCAAAATTTTTAATAAACAGATCATGGTTAAATTTTTGGGGTGTTACAACACTACCCCCCTTAAGAAAAATCTCGTCCCCGAGATTTGCTAAGGGTTGTTTTGAAAAAAAAATTACTCCTACCATCACAAAAATAACCATCCTACTCATGTAATTAAAACTTAGCTACAGTGAGTGGGCAATAAGAGGTGTAAAACTACAGTGTGACATGGTGGCGTTGCATGGAAAAATTTACGGTAAATTTCTACTATTGGTTACAGTAAATTTAGAATAAACTTCTAAATTACTAAAAATACGCTGGTCATACCCGAGAGCACAGTGCTCTCTGTAGCTGACAGGTGGACCCGGGGTCCACTGTCGGTCTCTTCCTCTACCTATGGCTCTCTCTTCTTCCTCTCTCCCGTGCACTTTCCCGCGCTTTCTCCACCGGCGACGTCTCGCGCGTAGGGCATCTAGGCCGTACTGCGGTAGTGCGCGGTGTGCTAGCTGCCGGTGCAGCGTGCACTCACCTCGCGGGCCAATGCACTATCGACACTGCTCACGGATTCGCCTCCGAACACCAGCGATCGAGTGACGAGCGGCGCTGGTGGACTTCACCCGCCGTACACCGATCTCGAGCTATAAAACGACCGAGGTGCTCCTTTCTTCTTCCTCACACCTGGCCTTGCTTCTCCTTCTCCTTCCTTCTCCTTCATTTCTGTCTGTAGGAGGTCGAGACGAGGCTCTAATGGCGGAGGTGATGCCGGACTGGTACGTGGTCCTGATGTGCGGAGGGTTGGCGGCGTTGCTGGGGTTCTCCATGCTCCAGTGCGTGATGATCCTCGATGATCGTCGTGATGCTACTGCTCGAGTGTTAGCTCTCCGCGGTGGCGGTGATCATGTGGACTAAGTGCAGTGTCGGGTGCTAACTGTCGCTAGTGTGCTAGGGACAACTTGCACTCGAATAAACGCCCACTAATCTCTCCTTTAGAGGTTGTGCGTGCTAGGGAGGTGACCAGTTAGGTGCAAAATGTACACGGGCGTTTGCAATTAGTGCATGTGGTCGAGTGGTTGTGGTGGTGTGCCTGTTGTCGTGGTGCTGCGTGAATAAAAATCTATGTCGTGAAGAGATATACGCTGCAACAACTTAGGGAAAAAATCTCACTTCAAAATTTACCGAGAGTGAAAATAGTTAATAAAAAATTTACCGCAGTAAAAACCACTCACATTGATTGAAACTAAAGATTCAATTCACCGCACAAATTTAGGATACCACGCATAAGTTGCAACATATAAGTAAATGCAGGCACAATAAACATAGCAGTGACATCTATAACGACAACGGTAAAGGGACAGGGTCCTGAGAAAAAGTCTCTGGAATAGGGGCACACTCTTCTTCTATCGGGAGAAGTGGATTGACTAGTCGATGAATGTGCCTCTCCTGGTCGGGCCTCTGTGGTCTGCTGATGGCGATCTGAGGGTTTAAATCAGCGAGGCTCTGGAGATAACCCATTACTCGCTGGGTCAAACGTTCTTGAGCGATGACATACTGGGCAAGGTTGGCCAGTACTGGGTCTCTCTCGATTCGTCCACCGAGAAAAGATGCTACTTCTCCGGGTGCTGCACGACTCGGGAAGTAATAATACCCCCATTCGCTAGCATAGGGTACCACGAATCGAAGGCGAGCAAGCGCTTTGTACTCATGAGCTTCTATGGCCATATGCGGAGTCGGCATAGATTTCCCCATGAAGGAGGCTTCCGTGGGGAATTGGTTTGGGTTTGCGGGAGGGACGTGCACCACTGCCCAATATTTCGAGGTGGATAGGGTGATCCTCGATTTGAGCAACTCGTACTGGGGTGGGTGGATAGCACTCATGGTACTGCAGGTAAAGTCCCACAAAATTTTAACAAAGCTACCTGGAGTTGCATCTGGAGTTCTCAGATAAATACTAGGGCTCGGCATGGCAAAGAAATGGCTATGAGAGTTGCGCACAAGGTAAGGGATACTTGGCAAGGTCACGAGGTGGCCTTTTATATAGCATTGGGGCTGGGTTATTTACCATGGTGAAGGGTAACTAGTTTGTCGGTTCTGCTCTTATGGGGTCGGGGTCAATGCTACAGATACACATATCTCACAAAAGTGACGTATTACTATGGGTGTTGTCGGGGTGGTTTTGGTAGTTGTGCCCGGAATTAAAAATGCAACCGCATGCTAATATATTTATGCACGGCTGCTACGTCTTGAGCTTGCGTTGGTTTTCCTCGAAGAGGAGAGGGTGATGCAGCAAAGTGTAGCGTAAGTATTTCCCTCAGTTTTGAGAACCAAGGTATCAATCCAGTAGGAGGCTCCTCAAAAGTCCCATGCACCAACACAAAAAAACTGAGAACTCGCAACCAACGCAATAAAGGGGTTGTCAATCCCTTCACGGCCACTTTGAAAGTGAGATCTAATAAAGATAGTATGATAAGATAAATATATTTTAGGTATTTTTGATATATATATGCAATAAAGAAGCAAATAAAGATAGATGAAAAGCAAATATAATAAGAGATAGACCCCGGGCCATAGGTTTCACTAGAGGCTTCTCTCAAGATAGCATAAGTATTACGGTGGGTGAACAAATTACTGTCGAGCAATTGATAGAAAAGCGCATAGTTATGAGATTATCTAGGCGTGATCATGTATATAGGCATCACGTCCATAACAAGTAGACCGACTCCTGCCTGCATCTACTACTATTACTCCACACAGACCGACTCCTGCCTGCATCTAGAGTATTAAGTTCATAAGAACAGAGTAACGCATTAAGCAAGATGACATGATGTAGAGGGATAAACACATGCAATATGATATAAACCCCATCTTGTTATCCTCGATGGCAACAATACAATACGTGTCTTGCAACCCTTTCTGTCACTGGGTAAGAACACCGCAGGATTAAACCCAAAGCTAAGCACTTCTTGCATGGCAAGAAAGATCAATCTAGTAGGCCAAACCAAACTGATAATTCGAAGAGACTTGCAAAGATAACTCAATCATACATAAAAGAATTCAGAGAAGATTCAAATATTATTCATAGATAAACTTGATCATAAACCCACAATCCATCGGATCTCGACAAACACACCGCAAAAAGAGATTACATCGAATAGATCTCCACAAGATAGGGGGAGAACATTGTATTGAGATCCAAAAAGAGAGAAGAAGCCATCTAGCTAATAACTATGGACCCGTAGGTCTGTGGTAAACTACTCACAACTCATCGGAGGGGCAAGGATGTTGATGTAGAGGCCCTCCGTGGTTGCTTCCCCCTCCGGCAGAGTGCCAGCAAGGGCTCCAAGATGGGATCTCGCGGATACAGAAGGTTACGGCGGTGGAAATTGTGTTTCGTTGTGCTCCTGGATGTTTTCGGGGTACGTAGGTATATATGGGAGGAAGAAGTACGTCGGTGGCCGCCCGAGGGGCCCACGAGACAGGGGGCGCCCTTGTGACGCCCGGATAATTAAGCTACAGTGAACCTTTGCTAATGATGCCACGTCCCCTCGGTTACTGTCGACAAACTCACGTTAGTTTAAGACAGATTAAAATTAAATTTGAATTAAAGTCAAACGGTGAAAGTTTTCAAATATTAAAACTAAAATGTTCGTGTAATGCCAAATAATGCATAGGTAATTATGGTAGGAAAACTAAACCATTATAAAATGTTTGAATACTTTTAAATAAATAAAACAATAGCTGAAAACATTTATTAAATGCTTTTAATTAAATAAACAAATGCCAACTATTTAATTAATGTACCAACTTAATTATGGCAGTGGCCTATTTACTAAATACTAATTTAGGGGCTAGTGTTGTATTTTATAAAACTAAAAATAAAATGAAACTAAAAAAACCGATAAGTTTTAAAAAGAAAAAAAACAAATAGAAAAGAAAAGGCCCCGATGTTCCTCTCAGCCACTAGGCCAAATTGGCAAGGCGAGCCCAACACCCGTTCATCCCCTTCCTCCCTGTTCATGCAGCCACCGTGGACGCAGAGCGACCGTCCACGACGCCGATGGCCACGGGGCAGCCATCCGGCAGCTCCCCGACGCCTACAAGACCTGCCCCGCGGCGCCCCGAACCCTAGATCGCCTCCCCTCCCCGCTCTCGCCCCTCTCCCTCTCGGTTTTCCTCGCGCCCGAGCTACTGTCACCGCGCTCATCGTCTTCTTCGTCGTCACGGTGTCCACCGGCCAGCGTTCGTCGTTCCAAGGTCTCCAGGAGACGCGCCTCCGTTGTCCACTTCACCTGCGAGGGCAAGTTCGAGCTGAAGGCCCCCGCTCGTCGCCAACGGACGTCGTCCTCAAGCCCGGCCGGCCCTGTTCGGCGGCGGATTTGTCGCGTCCCGACCTTTCCCGGCCTCCTCGACCACGCCACCGACCCCCGCTGTGAGCCCCGGGCCGATTCACCTATTTTTCCCGTCGATCTATCGCCGTAGCAGCCGTTGCCCGAGCTCGCGCTCACCCCCGTCCGTCGCGCCCCTAAACATCCACGCCCAGCCCGCGCGCCGGCCGGGCCTTGGCCGCGCCTGCGTGCCTGCTGCTGTGCCACTACTGTTGCTCGGCTGCCGTTGCTTGCTACGTGCTGCTGCTCCTTGCGCTACTCTGCTGCTTGGCTGCTTTGTACTGCCGCTATGTTGCTGCAGTCTGCTCTGGTCGCCGCCGGAGCCGTGGCCGCGCTCAACCCGTGCCACTGCTCGCGCCGCGGCCGCCCACGCCTCGCGTCCGTCCCTCCCTGCGCCCAGCATGCGCGGCCGTGTGCTTGCCGCTTGCTTGCTGCAGCTTTGCTGCTCCCGCAGCCGCTGTCTGCTGCTATGCTACACGACTAGAGTAACATTCAGTTACTGTAGCAGTAGCTAGCTTTTGTATTTCTACATTGACTAGCCTTCTTAACTGCCACTAACAGCGCTAAGACAAGTTCTAACATGGGTAAAAATTATATGAACGGAAAGTAGACGTAACAAGCCTCATTTTGTTCCATTGGACCTGCTTCAGATAATGCATGGATTAAATCCTACAAAAATCACAAAATGCTATCTTGTGTTAAAAGGAATAGAGTTACTCCCTAGCGTTGTTTGTGTGCGCTGTGTGCGCGTGGGCTGTGCCACAGCAGTGTGTGGCCGGCCTAGTTTAATTAGGTCTAAACTAATTTAGTTTAGATTAGTTGGTTAATTAATTAGTCTAAGCCTATTACATGTGGGACCCACTTACACTATACATATGTTGACAGTCAATATTTGACCGGGTCAACCCAACCCCACTGTCCCCACCTGTCATACACTATGGCTATAATAGCACTAGGTGACAAAATTATAATCTGTTCTATTTTCGAATTAAATTAATTCTAGAAAATGCAATAAACTTTGAAAATGAATATAAAATAAACAGTAGCTTAGATGAAAAAACTTTGTACATGAAAGTTGCTCAGAACGACGAGACGAATCCGGATACGCAGCCCGTTCGTCCGCCACACCTCCCTAGCATAGCAAACACGCGACTTTCCCCCTCCGGTTCACCTCTTCGAAAACGCGAAACACCAGGGATTCTTTCCCGGATGTTTCCCCCTTTCGCCGGTATCACCTACTACCGCGTTAGGACACACCTAACCCCGCTCATTGTCATGTCATGCATCGTCATGCTTATGTTTGCATGGTATTTACTGTTTCTTCCCCCTCTTCTCTCCGGCAGACTACGAGAATGACGTTGCTGCTGCCCAATTCGACTATGGAGTTGACGACCCCTCTTTCTGGCCAGAGCAACCAGGCAAGTCCCCCCCCCCCTTGATCACCTGATATCGCCTATTCTTCTCTATACTGCTTGCATTAGAGTAGTGTAGCATGTTACTGCTTTCCGTTAATCCTATCCTGATGCATAGCCTGTCCTTGCTACTACTGTTGATACCTTTACCTGCAATCCTACATGTTTAGTATAGGATGCTAGTATTCCATCTGTGGTCCTACATTCTTGTCCGTCTGCCATGCTATACTATCGAGCTGTGATCACTAGGGAGGTGATCACGAGTATATACTATATACTTTATACATGATACATGTGGTGACTAAAGTCGGGTCGGCTCATGGAGCACCCGCGAGTGATTCACGGATTGGGGGCTGAAAGGACCTTTGTCCCAACGGCCCTCTGTGTGGATCTTTGTGGCGGAGCGACAGGGCAGGTTGAGACCGCCTAGGTGAGAGGTGGGCCTGGCCCTGGTCGGTGTCCGCGGTTACATCAATTAACACGCTTAACGAGATCTTGGTATTTGATCTGTGTCTGGCCATTTGGTCTATATGCACTAACCAACTACGTGGGAAAGATATGGGCACTCGACGTCGTGGTATCAGCCGAAGCCTTCGTGACGTCAGCGACTGAGCGGCGCACGCCAGATTGGACCACGTAACGTGACTTCCTTTGTAATGGAGGTTGCTAGGTCTGCTTCTGGCCGCCCACGCAACGTGCAGGTGTGCTAAGGGCGATGGGCCCAGACCCCTACGCGCGTAGGATTTAGACCGTCGTGTTGACCTCTCTGTTGTGCCTAGGTGGGGCTGCGACATGTTGATCTTCCGAGACCGGGCATGACCCAGGAAAGTGTGTCCGGCCAAATCGGATCGAGCGTGTTGGGTTATGTGGTGCACCCCTGCAGGGAAGTTTATCTATTCGAATAGCCGTGTCCCTCGGTAAAAGGACGACCCAAAGTTGTACCTTGACCTTATGACAACTAGAACCGGATACTTAATAAAACACACCTAGACAAGTTCCACAGACAACCCGGTGATCGCTTTTTCACAAGGCGGTGAGGGGAGGATCGCCGGGTAGGATTATGTTATGCGATGCCACTTGGGGGACTTTAATCTACTCTCTTCTACATGCTGCAAGACGAAGGCTGCCAGAATAGTAGTCTTCGATAGGACTAGCTATCCCCCCTCTTATTCTGGCATTCTGCAGTTCAGTCCACTGATATGGCCTCCTTACACATATATCCATGCATATGTAGTGTAGCTCCTTGCTTGCGAGTACTTTGGATGAGTACTCATGGTTGCTTTGCTCCCTCTTTTCCCCCGTTTTCCTCTTCTTCCCGGATGCCGCAACCAGATTTTGGAGCCCAGGAGCTAGATGCAACCGTCGACAACGACTACAACACTGGAGGTGCCTACTACTACGTGCAGGCTGCTGACGACGACCAGGAGTAGTTAGGAGGATCCCAGGCAGGAGGCCTGCGCTTCTTTCGATCTGTATCCCAGTTTGTGCTAGCCTTCTTAAGGCAAACTTGTTACTTAGGTCTGTACTCAGATATTGTTGCTTCCGCTGACTCGTCTATGATCGAGCACTTGTATTCGAGCCCTCGAGGCCCCTGGCTTGTATTATGATGCTTATATGACTTATTTATGCTTTTAGAGTTGCGTTGTGATATCTTTCCGTGAGTCCCTGATCTTGATCGTACACGTTTGCGTGCATGATTAGTGTACGATTGAATCGGGGGCGTCACAAGTTGGTATCAGAGCCGACTGCCTGTTGGAATCCCCCTTCCAACTCCTTGGGCCGAAGTTGAGTCTAGTATTTGAAAAACAAATTTACTAACTTGTTGTGTGGCTTACGGGCCCACAACACCAATGGGTGGTGTTAGGATATTTTATTCCTCTTCTATGCTCTGGGACTCTGATCTCTCTTCTATTCGGGTTAAAAGATTTTACTAACTCTGACTCTAGGTTCTCGTAACTATTTGTCCTGGAGAGCCCTCATTCCGAAAGATCACCTACTTCGTTAGAAGATTTTGAGGACATCCCTTGATATTTTCCCGAGACCCTTGTGCTCATCGCCTTTGCAATTCACGGCTACCGATATATCCTTATGGATATCTGCATGCACTTGTCATTCTCATGATCATTCCTCGTCGCTCTTGTTGTTACAAGATGCCTCGAAATATTCTCCGTTGCCCCAAGAATCCTTTGAGTTTACTGACTTGCAGTTTTATTTCGCATGAAAACCCTTACGGTTATTTCCTCACATTTATTGAGGATACATTCTTCTCAATTATTCATGTGTCTCACAAAATTCTTCGAATTTGATCTTTCAAAAATCGTATGCAGCCTGTTACTCTTGAAATTCTTGCCTGCTTGCATTATGGTTAATTCCATATGACTAGTAGTCTTTGTTAACATCCTTTATCTTAGCCATTTTGAGCCTATTGATTCAATGTGTGTATGCACGCAATCATCACGTTATCCTTTTTTAAAATTATCTTTCCGGCTCAGACATCATTCCGGACATGAGTTGGTTCTTGACAATTCAAACCTTTATTGATTGTCCAACTAAGTGTCTTCAACTTATCCATCCTTGATTAGAGCGCCTGCTTCTGATCCTTCGTTTGGAAACCATAATTTCATTCTATTTAAGCATCAGACTAATCAGGTGATTCTTGAATCTGACGCCTCTACATTCTTTCTTCCTCTGAGTGAGTACCGATACTCACATCATCTCCGTTGTGGGTCGCCCGATCCATCGTTGGATTGTTATCCGACAGTGTCCTTCATATTCAATCACCTTGTGAGTTCTTCCCCTGATACATAATGCCTTTGGTAAATAGTATCCTCTACTTGGCCAACCATGATCTGCTTTCAAGCTTGTGTTTTTACTTTTGAAACTTGTGGTATATGTTACTAAGATGCCCGATGGGTTGAACCTATGCCTTCCCCTAATCCGTGAGAACCCGAAAGTTTTCACAAGTCTTACTCTTCCGGTGTTCTACCAGATAAAATTCCAACACTACAGTTTTATCAAAGCGAGAGGTGAATGAAATGATATGCATTAAAGAAGTGTGAGTCGACCTTGAACTTTGAGTCCATGCCCATGAAAATGATGTAGACCGTCTCAGAAGCTTCTTGCAAAATGATTATCCAGCTGTATGATTCATTCGGTATTCTTGAATTGATTCCTTACAGTTATGGTTCCGACCATGCTGTACTGATTTGATATATCTGATGGGAATTCATTCCGGTGCCTCGTCTATTCTTGGCAAGGTTGAAGTATCTACTGTCATAGGTCAATGACCCGGTTCTACTTCTATCATGTTCTACCTTTGAGTATTACCCCCTGGTATCTCGAAGATCTCTTGCCATTGCACCACATCTTTCTAACTTTGTTGAAGTAATGTCTTTCCTTGTCGTAATCACTCTACGGGTTATGGGTTGTTGTCAACCGAGGACACCGATTAGTGAAATTATTCCGCACTACAAATCAAATACCCCTAGTATTTTTACTGGGAAATTCTGAACTCAATCTGGTCATTTCTAGACTATCGGCTGCATCCTGGTCTTGCTATCTTTGACTGTGCTACCTCGTCCTTCTCTGGTGCATGAATTCTTAAGTGTGTGAGCACGACTTACGTCGAGCTTTCAACATCATGTTGCTTGTCTTGAAAGGCAACTTTGGTTTCGAGCTTGCATCTTATATGTTCATCCTATAACTTGTCGCTTTGTCATTCCCTTGCTTGTTGCCGTTGATGTTTGATTGCATCCTCTTGAAACCTCTCGGCAAATGTGTCGGATCACCTTCAACACTTTGACTTCTTCCAAGATGTCAACTGTGTTCATGATAAGAAATACCCTCCTTGCCCTCGATGATTTTTATTATCATCGACAACACCCTTGACTTCCTTTCGTCGCGACTTGTCCACATTATGAATACAACTTGCTCTCCAGCTAGTGTTGTGTTCTGCCTTGAAGTATTACTGTCTTTTATGTCGAGAATATTGTGGGGATTGCTCCAGCTCTTAGAAATTCTCAGTATGATGATACTTCTCACCATCACCATTCTTCCTTGGTCCTCGTGTTGTTTTTAACCGGGATATACCAATATGCTGATGATGCTGCTTGTGTTCTGTACTTCTAGCAACCCTATTGCTTTGAAGTTAACCATCGACAGTTCGTTCTTAGACAGTTGGTTATTGAATCGTCACTCTAACAGTGATCTTGCTGCCTAAGGTCATATTTCGGGTGCACTTTTCAACCAATGTTTAATTGTGTATGTTTTCCTCGAGCATACATCATTATATCATTTGATTCGACAAATGTTATCTCCTTGTTCACATAACTGGGAAATCCACCTTTTTGGAAATCTTAAGGATTGTCGCTGACTCCATCAGCTACCCCCTCATCCTCTCCTTGGTTTAAATGGTGAACTCTTGTGTTGGAACTCGCTCCCATAGTTCATTTCCCGAGAATCTTACATTGTCATCTCGTCAATTTATGTTGCACCTTTTCTTCTCAGGTATCCTAAGCCTGAGGTATCCTGACACCAATCAGATCTGAATCTTGGTCGGATATGATGGTTGGGGCATTTTCCTAGAGTCATAGCATTGGTCCTTATATGACCCGGTAAGGTGATGTCATGCCTAGCACACTTGACCAGAGGGCCTATTGTTATAATTCTTCCTTTTAGCAATGTTACTCATTCTTTCGTGAGGAAATTGTAAGACTTATTCTATAAGTTGTTCCTGATGGATCCTTTGTGTTACCAAAGTCTGATCTTCACCTGATGACCATGT
Organism: Aegilops umbellulata; assembly: GCA_032464435.1. Classification (NCBI taxonomy): domain Eukaryota; kingdom Viridiplantae; phylum Streptophyta; class Magnoliopsida; order Poales; family Poaceae; genus Aegilops; species Aegilops umbellulata. The sequence continues at coordinate 471,603,619 of CP136056.1, read as the reverse complement.
CAATGCTATCTCGAAGCATGTCGGTTGTACTCTGATTTTCAACAAGAACATTTGAAGCCCAATGCTAAATGTTTCCTGCTCAATTATCCAAACACCGTTGTATGGGTAACGTCATGAAATTTCTCTCCCCTCAGCTAGAGGATTTTCTACATAATATCCAGTCATGGATATCATGCTCCGCTTGTCCTTGGGAAGGATATACCCCTGAAATATGTGTTTAAACACATTTTCCCTTCCATTGTTTTGTTTAATCTGATAAACATAATTTCCTTTCCATTGTTTTGTTTAACCTTTCTGTGATAAATATGGCATAAGCAGTAATATCTCCCTGCTTATGTAAACACCATGGTGTACAACTCGGTTAGTAAGACCCTTTTACTATTGTTGATGATATTCCGGTAACCACCGATGGACGAGAACTTTGCCTATTGGTCCACCTTGTTCAATGAGCAGAAAAATGGTTCTCTTCGTCCCTCGCCCTTGGTACCGATGTTGCTGCCGACTTAATCAACAGACTATCCTCTAACATGCCTTGCTTACATGATCGTGCAAGATGTCATCGCCCTTCCTACTTTTAACCCACATGCTGGGCCCATAACCCACAGTTTCACAGGACCAAAACCTGACTCTCCCGTACACCCCCTGTTTCGAAAGTTATTCCTCACGCTTGGCTTCGTATGTAATTCATGAGCCACCTACCAAAGATCATTACTTCTGGTATGAAACACAATACTTATTCCCGTTGCTCTAGACCCCTTTCACACTTTGTATCAGGCATCGAATGATTGTCTATCCGCTTGAAACTTCTTATGGTACCTTTTACTTTGCTCTCGATATCTTCTTAAGTTCAATTTGAGAGTTATTTTCCGCCACCTTCCCTAATGTTATCTACCGGTTAGTCAACCGTGCAGAGGTCCGTTCGCCCGGAATACCCCCCCCCCCTTATTCTTTCGTATGTACGATGGAGTTCTCGAAGAAAGGAAGACGCCTTCATCATGATGACCTGGAGCAGAGAAATGAAGACATCAACGTAGTGGATCGACCTCTTCGAGAAGAGCAACCAAGACCGAGAAGATTCGTTAGAATTTCGTAACCAGACCTTTCCCCCTTACTCCACCTCTTAAAATTTCGGGACGAGATTTCTTGTAGTGGAGGAGAATTGTGACGTCCGGATAATTAAGCTACAGTAAACCTTTGCTAATGATGCCATGTCCCCTCGGTTACTGTCGACAAACTCACGTTAGTTTAAGACAGATTAAAATTAAATTTGAATTAAAGTCAAACGGTGAAAGTTTTCAAATATTAAAACTAAAATGTTCGTGTAATGCTAAATAATGCATAGGTAATTATGGTAGGAAAACTACACCTTTATAAAATGTTTGAATACTTTAAAATAAATAAAACAATAGCTGAAAACATTTATTAAATGCTTTTAATTAAATAAACAAATGCCAACTATTTAATTAATGTACCAAATTAATTATGGCAGTGGCCTATTTACTAAATACTAATTTAGGGGCTAGGGTTGTATTTTATAAAACTAAAAATAAAATGAAACTAAAAAATCGATAAGTTTTAAAAAGAAAAAACCATATAGAAAAGAAAAGGCCCCCCTGTTCCTCTCAGCCACTAGGCCAAATTGGCAAGGCCAGCCCAACACCCGTTCATCCCCTTCCTCCCTGTTCATGCAGCCACCATGGACGCAGAGCATCCGTCCACGGCGCTGATGGCCACGGGGCAGCCATCCGGCAGCTCCCCGACGCCTACAAGACCTGCCCCGCGGCGCCCCGAACCCTAGGTCGCCTCCCCTCCCCGCTCTCGCCCCTCTCCCTCTCGGTTTTCCTCGCACCCGAGCTACTGTCACCGTGCTCATCGTCTTCTTCGTCGTCACGGTGTCCACCGGCCAGCGTTCGTCGTTCCAAGGTCTCCAGGAGACGCGCCTCCGTCGTCCACTTCACCTGCGAGGGCAAGTTCGAGCTGAAGGCCCCCGCTCGTCGCCAACGGACGTCGTCCTCAAGCCCGGCCGGCCCTGTTCAGCGGCGGATTCGTCGCGTCCCGACCTTCCCCGGCCTCCTCGACCTCGTCACCGACCCCCGCTGTGAGCCCCGGGCCGATTCACCTCTTTTTCCCGTCGATCTATCGCCGTAGCAGCCGTTGCCCGAGCTCGCGCTCACCCCCGTCCGTCGCGCCCCTAAACATCCACGCCCAGCCCGCGCGCCGGCCGGGCCTTGGGCGCGCCCGCGTGCCTGCTGCTGTGCCACTACTGTTGCTCGGCTGCCGTTGCTTGCTACCTGCTGCTGCTCCTTGCGCTACTCTGCTGCTTGGCTGCTTTGTACTGCCGCTGCGTTGCTGCAGTCTGCTCTGGTCGCCGCCGGAGCCGTGGTCGCGCTCAACCCGTGCCACTGCTCGCGCCGCGGCCGCCCACGCCTCGCGTCCGTCCCTCCCTGAGCCCAGCATGCACGGCCGTGTGCTTGCCGCTTGCTTCGCTGCAGCTTTGCTGCTCCCGCAGCCGTTGTCTGCTGCTATGCTACACGACCACAGTAACATTCAATAACTGTAGCAGTAGCTAGCTTTTGTATTTCTACATTGACTAGCCTTCTTAACTGCCACTAACAGCGCTAAGACAAGTTCTTACATGGGTAAAAATTATATGAACGGAAAGTAGACGTAACAAGCCTCATTTTGTTCCATTGGACCTGCTTCAGATAATGCATGGATTAAATCCTACAAAAATCACAAAATGCTATCTTGTGTTAAAAGGAATAGAGTTACTCCCTAGCGTTGTGTGTGTGCGCTGTGTGCGCGTGGGCTGTGCCACAGCAGTGTGTGGCCGGCCTAGTTTAATTAGGTCTAAACTAATTTAGTTTAGATTAGTTGGTTAATTAATTAGTCTAAGTCTATTACATGTGGGACCCACTTACACTATTCATATGTTGACCAGTCAATATTTGACCGGGTCAACCCAACCCGACTGTCCCCACCTGTCATACACTATGGCTATAATCTATACTGTTATATAGTGTACGAGTTTTGAATGATAGCAAAGCATCAATCCTGGCCATTGGTCTCCTCTATCCAACGGTTGAGACTTGAAGGATTCGCAGTGAACAGTACCCACAACTGCTTCTAATGGCTTCTGGAACAATCGCCTCACACTTCCAGATTTCCTTGCCATTGTTGCATGTGTCAAGGAGTCTGACTGAGACCCGAGTATGAGTATGGGGTGGGAAGAGAAACAAAAGTAAATAATTTATGGGGTCCATCACGTACTATATATCTTTATTTCCTTTCTTTGGAAATTTCTAGATGTCGCTAGACCACAAGAGTTGTATCATAACAATTACAATTTTTTTGTTAATTCATTTCTGCATGTGTACATCGGCAATATTTCTTTTGCTCTGAATTCATTGCAAAGTATTATATTTATTTTTCCTTTACTAGAATCATCAGGACAATATTGTTAAGACGTGCATTGCACATGTATACATACTAGTAGCATTAGGTGACAAAATTATAATCTGTTCTATTTTCGAATTAAATTAATTTTAGAAAATGCAATAAAGTTTGAAAATGAATATAAAATAAACCGTAGCTCAGATGAAAAAACTTTGTACATGAAAGTTGCTCAAAACAACGAGACGAATCCGGATACGCAGCCTGTTCGTCCGCCACACCTCCCTAGCATAGCAAACACGCGACTTTCCCCCTCCGGTTCACTTGTCCGAAAACGCGAAACACCGGGGATACTTTCCCGGATGTTTCCCCCTTTCGCCGGTATCACCTACTACCGCGTTAGGGCACACCTAACCCCGCTCATTGTCATGTCATGCATCGTCATGCTTATGTTTGCATGGTATTTACTGTTTCTTTCCCCTCTTCTCTCCGGCAGACTACGAGACCGACGTTGCTGCTGCCCAGTTCGACTACGGAGTTGACGACCCCTCTTTTTGCCAGAGCAACCAGGCAAGCCCCCCCCCCCTTGATCACCTGATATCGCCTATTCTTCTCTATATTGCTTGCATTAGAGTAGTGTAGCATGTTACTGCTTTCTGTTAATCCTATCCTGATGCATAGCCTGTCCTTGCTACTACAGTTAATACCTTTACCTGCAATCCTACATGTTTAGTATAGGATGCTAGTATTCCATATGTGGTCCTACATTCTTGTCCGTCTGCCATGCTATACTATCGGGCCGTGATCACTAGGGAGGTGATCACGGGTATATACTATATACTTTATACATGATACATGTGGTGACTAAAGTCGGGTCGGCTCATGGAGCACCCGCGAGTGATTCACGGATTGGGGGATGAAAGGACCTTTGTCCCAACGGCCCTCTGTGTGGATCTTTGTGGCGGAGCGACGGGGCAAGTTGAGACCGCCTAGGTGAGAGGTGGGCCTGGCCCTGGTCGGTGTCCGCGGTTACATCAATTAACACGCTTAACAAGATCTTGGTATTTGATCTGAGTCTGGCCATTTGGTCTATACGCACTAACCAACTACGTGAGATAGATATGGGCACTCGACGTCGTGGTATCAGCCGAAGCCTTCATGACGTCAGCGACTGAGCGGCGCGCGCCAGATTGGACCGCGTAACGTGACTTCCTTTGTAATGGAGGTTGCTAGTCTACTTCCGGCCGCCCACGCAACGTGCAGGTGTGCTAAGGGCGATGGGCCCAGACCCCTGCGCGCGTAGGATTTAGACCAGCGTGCTGACCTCTCTGTTGTGCCTAGGTGGGGCTGCGACGTGTTGATCTTCCGAGGCCAGGCATGACCCAGGAAAGTGTGTCCGGCCAAATGGGATCGAGCGTGTTAGGTTATGTGGTGCACCCCTGCAGGGAAGTTTATCTATTCGAATAGCCGTGTCCTTCGGTAAAAGGACGACCCGGAGTTGTACCTTGACCTTATGACAACTAGAACCGGATACTTAATAAAACACACCCGGACAAATTCCACAGACAACCCGGTGATCGCTTTTCCACAGGGCGACAAGGGGAGCATTGCCGGGTAGGATTATGCTATGCGATGCTACTTGGAGGACTTCAATCTACTCTCTTCTACATGCTGCAAGACGGAGGCTGCTAGAAGCGTAGTCTTCGATAGGACTAGCTATCCCCCCTCTTATTCTGGCATTCTGCAGTTCAGTCCACTGATATGGCCTCCTTACACATATACCCATGCATATGTATGTTGGGGAACGTAGTAATTTCAAAAAAATTCCTACGCACACGCAAGATCATGGTGATGACATAGCAACGAGAGGGGAGAATGTTGTCCACTTACCCTCGTAGACCGTAAGCGGAAGCGTTATGACAACGCGGTTGATGTAGTCGTACGTCTTCACGATTCGACCGATCCAAGCACCGAACGTACGGCACCTCTGAGTTCAGCACACGTTCAGCTCGATGACGATCCCTGGGCTCCGATCCAGCCAAGCTTCGGGGATGAGTTCCATCAGCACGACGGCGTGGTGACGATGATGATGTTCTACCGGCGCAGAGCTTTGCCTAAACTCCGCGACGATATGACCGAGGTGGAATATGGTGGAGGAGGGCACCGCACACGACTAAGGAACGATCCGTAGATCAACTTGTGTGTCCTAGGGTGCCCCCTTGCCCCCATATATAAAGGAGCAAGGGGGGAGGCCGGCCGGCCCTAGAGGGCGCGCCAAGGAGGAGGAGTCCTCCTAGTAGGAGTAGGACTCCCCCTTTCCTACTCCTACTAGGAGGGGGAAAGGAAGGGGGAGAGGGAGAAGGAAAGAGGGGGGGCGCCGCCCCCCCTCCTAGTCCAATTCGGACCAGAGGGGGAGGGGGCGCGCGGCCCATGCTGGCCGCCCCTCTCTCTCTCTCTCCACTAAGGCCCATAAGGCCCATTACTCTCCCGGGGGGTTCCGGGTAACCCCTCCAGCACTCCGATTTTCTCCGAAATCACCCGGAACACTTCCGGTGTCCGAATATAGTCGTCCAATATATCAATCTTTATGTCTCAACCATTTCGAGACTCCTCGTCATGTCCGTGATCACATCCGGGACTCCTAACAAACTTCGGTACATCAAAACTTATAAACTCATAATAAAACTATCATCGTAATGTTAAGCGCGCGGACCCTACGGGTTCGAGAACTATGTAGACATGACCTAGAACTATTCTCGGTCAATAACCAATAGCGGGACCTGGATGCCCATATTGGCTCCTACATATTCCATGAATATCTTTATCGGTCAAACCGCATAACAACATACGTTGTTCCCTTTGTCATCGGTATGTTACTTGCCCGAGATTCGATCGTCGGTATCCAATACCTAGTTCAATCTCGTTACCGGCAAGTCTCTTTACTCGTTACATAATGCATCATTCCGTAACTAACTCATTAGCTACATTGCTTGCAAGGCTTATAGTAATGTGCATTACCGAGAGGGCCCAGAGATACCTCTCCGACAATCGGAGTGACAAAACCTAATCTCGAAATACGCCAAGCCAACATGTACCTTTGGAGACACCTGTAGTACTCCTTTATAATCACCCAGTTACGTTGTGACGTTTGGTAGCACTCAAAGTGTTCCTTCGGTAAACGGGAGTTGCATAATCTCATAGTTATAGGAACATGTATAAGTCATGAAGAAAGCAATAGCAATATACTAAACGATCAAGTGCTAGGCTAACGGAATGGGTCATGTCAATCACATCATTCTCCTAATGATGTGATCCCATTAATCAAATGACAACACATGTCTATGGCTAGGAAACATAACCATCTTTGATTAATGAGCTAGTCAAGTAGAGGCTTACTAGTGACTATATGTTTGTCTATGTATTCACACATGTATCATGTTTTCGGTTAATACAATTGTCGCATGAATAATAAACATTTATCATGATATGAGGAAATAAATAATAACTTTATTATTGCCTCTAGGTCATATTTCCTTCAGTCTCCCACTTGCACTAGAGTCAATAATCTAGATTACATAGTAATGATTCTAACACCCATGGAGTCTTAGTGCTGATCATGTTTTGCTCGTGAGAGAGGCTTAGTCAATGGGTCTGCAACATTCAGATCCGTATGTATCTTGCAAATCTCTATGTCTCCCACTTGGACTTGGTCCCGGATGGAATTGAAGCGTCTCTTGATGTGCTTGGTCCTCTTGTGAAATCTGGATTCCTTTGCCAAGGCAATTGCACCATTATTGTCACAGAAGATCTTCATTGGTCCCGATGCACTAGGTATGACACCTAGATCGGTAATGAACTCCTTCATCCAGACTCCTTCATTTGCTGCTTCTGAAGCAGCTATGTACTCCGCTTCACATGTAGATCCCGCCACGACGCTTTGTTTAGAACTGCACCAACTTACAGCTCCACCGTTTAATAAGAATACGTATCCGGTTTGCGATTTAGAATCGTCCGGATCAGTGTCAAAGCTTGCATCGACGTAACCATTTACGACTAGCTCTTTGTCACCTCCATATACGGGAAACATATCCTTAGTCCTTTTCAGGTATTTCAGGATGTTCTTGACCGCTGTCCAGTGATCCACTCCTGGATTACTTTGGTACCTTCCTGCCAAGCTTATTGCTAAGCATACGTCAGGTCTGGTACACAGCATTGCATACCTGATAGATCTTATGGCTGAAGCATAGGGAACATCTTTCATTTTCTCTCTATCTTCTGCTGTGGTCGGGCATTGAGTCTGACTCAACTTCACACCTTGTAGAACGGGCAAGAACCCTTTCTTTGCCTGATCCATTTTGAACTTTTTCAAAATTTTATCAAGGTATGTGCTTTGTGAAAGTCCTATTAAGCGTCTTGATCTATCTCTATAAATCTTGATGCCCAATATGTAAGCAGCTTCACCGAGGTCTTTCATTGAAATACTTTTATTCAAGTATCCCTTTATGCTATCCAGAAATTCTATATCATTTCCAATTAATAATATGCCATCTACATATAATATCAGAAATGCTACAGAGCTCCCACTCACTTTCTTGTAAATACAGGCTTCTCCAAAAGTCTATATAAAACCATATGCTTTGATCACACTATCAAAGCGTTTATTCCAACTCCGAGATGCTTGCACCAGTCCATAAATGGATCGATGGAGCTTGCACACTTTGTTAGCACCTTTTGGATCAACAAAACCTTCTGGCTGTATCATATACAACTCTTCTTCCAGAAATCCATTCAAGAATGCAGTTTTGACATCCATTTGCCAAATTTCATAATCATAAAATGCAGCAATAGCAAACATGATTCTGACAGACTTAAGCATCGCTACGGGTGAGAAAGTCTCATCGTAGTCAACCCCTTGAACTTGTCGAAAACCTTTCACAACAAGTCGAGCTTTATAGACAGTTACATTACCATCAGCGTCAGTCTTCTTCTTAAAGATCCATTTATTCTCAATGGCTTGCCGATCATCGGGCAAGTCAACCAAAGTCCATACTTTGTTCTCATACATGGATCCCATCTCAGATTTCATGGCCTCTAGCCATTTTGCGGAATCTGGGCTCGTCATCGCTTCCTCATAGTTCGTAGGTTCATCATGGTCAAGTAACATGACTTCCAGAATAGGATTACCATACCACTCTGGTGCGGATTTTACTCTGGTAGACCTACGAGGTTCAGTAGAAACTTGATCTGAAGTTTCATGATCAATATCATTAGCTTCCTCACTAATTGGTGTAGGTGTCACAGAAACTGATTTCTGTGATGAACTACTTTCCAATAAGGGAGCAGGTACAGTTACCTCATCAAGTTCTACTTTCCTCCCACTCACTTCTTTTGAGATAAACTATTTCTCTAGAAAGGATCCATTCTTAGCAATGAATGTCTTGCCTTCGGATCTATGATAGAAGGTGTACCCAACAGTCTCTTTTGGGTATCCTATGAAGACACATTTCTACGATTTAGGTTCGAGCTTATCTGGTTGAAGTTTCTTTACATAAGCATCGCAGCCCCAAACTTTAAGAAACGACAACTTTGGTTTCTTGCCAAACCACAGTTCATAAGGCGTCGTCTCAACGGATTTTGATGGTGCCCTATTCAATGTGAATGTGGCCGTCTCTAAAGCATAACCCCAGAACGATAGCGGTAAATCAGTAAGAGACATCATAGATCGCACCATATCTAGTAAAGTACGATTATGACGTTCGGACACACCATTTCGTTGTGATGTTCCGGGTGGCGTGAGTTGCGAAACTATTCCGCATTGTTTCAAGTGTAAACCAAACTCGTAACTCAAATATTCTCCTCCACGATCAGATCATAGAAACTTTATTTTCTTGTTACGATGATTTTCCACTTCACTCTGAAATTCTTTGAACTTTTTCAAATGTTTCAGACTTGTGTTTCATTAAGTAGATATACCCATATCTGCTCAAATCATTTGTGAAGGTGAGAAAATAACGATATCCGCCGCGAGCTTCAACATTCATCGGACCACATACATCTGTATGTATGATTTCCAACAAATCTGTTGCTCTCTCCATAGTACCGGAGAACGGTGCTTTAGTCATCTTGCCCATGAGGCATGGTTCGCAAGTACCAAGTGATTCATAATCAAGTGATTCCAAAAGTCCATCAGTATGGAGTTTCTTCATGCGCTTTACACCGATATGACCTAAACGGCAGTGCCACAAATAAGTTGCATTATCATTATCAACTCTGCATCTTTTGGCTTCGACATTATGAATATGTGTATCACTACTATTGAGATCCAATAAAAATAGACCACTATTCAAGGGTGCATGACCATAAAAGATATTACTCATATAAATAGAACAACCATTATTCTCTGATTTAAATGAATAACCGTCTCGCATCAAACAAGATCCAGATATAATGTTCATGCTCAACGCTGGCACCAAATAACAATTATTCAGGTCTAAAACTAATCCCGAAGGTAGATGTAGAGGTAGCGTGCCAACCGCGATCACATCGACTTTGGAACCGTTTCCCATGCGCATCGTCACCTCGTCCTTGGCCAGTGCTCGCTTATTCCGTAGTCCCTGTTTCGAGTTGCAAATATTAGCAACAGAACCAGTATCAAATACCCAGGTGCTACTGCGAGCTCTAGTAAGGTACACATCAATAACATGTATATCACATATACCTTTGTTCACCTTGCCATCCTTCTTATCCGCCAAATACTTGGGGCAGTTCCGCTTCCAGTGTCCAGTCTGCTTGCAGTAGAAGCACTCAGTTTCAGGCTTAGGTCCAGACTTGGGTTTCTTCTCTTGAGCAGCAACTTGCTTGCTGTTCTTCTTGAAGTTCCCCTTCTTCTTCCCTTTGCCCTTTTTCTTGAAACTAGTGGTCTTGTTGACCATCAACACTTGATGCTCCTTCTTGATTTCTACCTCCGCAGCCTTTAGCATTGCGAAGAGCTCGGGAATTGTCTTGTTCATCCCTTGCATATTATTGTTCATCACGAAGCTCTTGTAGCTTGCTGGCAGTGATTGGAGAATTCTGTCAATGACGCTATCATCCGGAAGATTAACTCCCAGTTGAATCAAGTGATTATTATACCCAGACATTTTGAGTATATGCTCACTGACAGAACTATTCTCCTCCATCTTGCAGCTGTAGAACTTATTGGAGACTTCATATCTCTCAATCCGGGCATTTGCTTGAAATATTAACTTCAACTCCTGGAACATCTCATATGTTCCATGACGTTCAAAACGTCGTTGAAGACCCGGTTCTAAGCCGTAAAGCATGGCACACTGAACTATCGAGTAGTCATCAGCTTTGCTCTGCCAGACGTTCTTAACATCGTCAGTTGCATCAGCAGCAGGCCTGGCACCCAGCGGTGCTTCCAGGACGTAATTCTTCTGTGCAGCAATGAGGATAATCCTCAGGTTACGGACCCAGTCCGTGTAATTGCTACCATCATCTTTCAACTTTGCTTTCTCAAGGAACGCATTAAAATTCAACGGAACAACAGCACGAGCCATCTATCTACAACAAACATAGACAAGCAAAATACTATCAGGTACTAAGTTCATGATAAATTTAAGTTCAATTAATCTTATTACTTAAGAACTCCCACTTAGACAGACATCTCTCTAGTCATCTAAGTGATCACGTGATCGAAATCAACTAAACCATAACCGATCATCACGTGAGATGGAGTAGTTTTCAACAAAGTTCAAGAAGGCGCTGGGCGTTACTTATGCATTTTGTGACCTACTTGCGCACAGCCTGCTTATGCGTCGCCTAGGCGCGCCTAGACGTTTCCACTTTAGCATGAAGAAACAAGGTAGATGGGCTGATCTGGCCCATTAAACCACTGGCCCATCTATTCAGTTCTCCTACTAAAGCCTCCCATACGTGCACAGTCAACAAAAAATTAGGGATCCTCCTCACGCCGCCTCTCTCCTTCCTCTCTCCCTTGTTGCACATGGGAACCAGTCAGCCAGTGAAGCTCGATTTCTCGCCGGAGATGCTTGATCCCTTGCCGGAATCAGTCGATTTCTCACCGGAAATGCTTGATCTCTCGCTGGAATCAGTTGATTTGTTGTTGGATTGGCTGAATCCTCGTCGGGGAGGATGGATCTTTGCTGGGGAGGTCAAATCCTGGCTGGGGAGATTGATTTCCTGCCTGAGAAACACGATTTCTTGCCGGAGGACCTTTTAGGGCGCTTTTCTGAGCGCCTAGGGCCAAAGCGAGGTGCTATGCCAGCGCCCAGAGCTTAAGCGCGCCTAGGCGAGCGCCTAGTAGCGCCTTCTTGAACAGTGGTTTTCAATGGTGAACATCACTATGTTGATCATATCTACTATATGATTCACGCTCGACCTTTCGGTCTCCGTGTTCCGAGGCCATATCTGCATATGCTAGGCTCGTCAAGTATAACCTGAGTATTCTGCGTGTGCAAAACTGGCTTGCACCCGTTGTAGATGGACGTAGAGCTTATCACACCCGAGCATCACGTGGTGTCTGGGCACGACGAACTTTGGCAACGGTGCATACTCAGGGAGAACACTTCTTGATAATTTTTAGTGAGAGATCATCTTAAAATGCTACCATCAATCAAAGCAAGATAAGATGCATAAAGGATAAACATCACATGCAATCAATATAAGTGATATGATATGGCCATCATCATCTTGTGCTTGTGATCTCCATCTCCGAAGCACCGTCGTGATCACCATCGTCACCGGCGCGACACCTTGATCTCCATCGTAGCATCATTGTCGTTTACGCCATCTATTGCTTCTACGACTATCGCTACCGCTTAGTGATAAAGTAAAGCAATTACAGAGCATTTGCATTTCATACAATAAAGCGACAACCATATGGCTCCTGCCAGTTGCCGATAACTTTGGTTACAAAACATGATCATCTCATACAATAAAATATAGCATCACGTCTTGATCATATCACATCACAACATGCCCTGCAAAAACAAGTTAGACGTCCTCTACTTTGTTGTTGCAAATTTTACGTGGCTGCTACGGGCTGAGCAAGAACCGTTCTTACCTACGCATCAAAACCACAACGATAGTTTGTCAAGTTAGTGCTGTTTTAACCTTCGCAAGGACCGGGCGTAGCCACACTCGGTTCAACTAAAGTTGGAGAAACAGACACCCGCTAGTCACCTGTGTGCAAAGCACTGCGGTAAAACCAGTCTCGCGTAAGCGTACGCGTAATGTCGGTCCGGGCCGCTTCATCCAACAATACCGCTGAACCAAAGTATGACATGCTGGTAAGCAGTTTGACTTGTATCGCCCACAACTCACTTGTGTTCTACTCGTGCATATAACATCAACGCATAAAACCTGGCTCTGATACCACTGTTGGGGAACGTAGTAATTTCAAAAAATTCCCTACGCACACGCAAGATCATGGTGATGACATAGCAACAAGAGGGGAGAGTGTTGTCCATGTACCCTCATAGACCATAAGCGGAAGCGTTATGACAAGCGGTTGATGTAGTCGTACGTCTTCACGATTTGACCGATCCAAGCACCGAACGTACAGCACCTCCGAGTTCAGCACACGTTCAGCTCGATGACGATCCCCGGGCTCCGATCCAGCAAAGCTTCGGGGATGAGTTACGTCAGCACGACGGCGTGGTGACGATGATGATGTTCTACCGGCGCAGAGCTTCGCCTAAACTCCGCGACGATATGACCGAGGTGGAATATGGTGGAGGAGGGCACCGCACACGGCTAAGGAACGATCCGTAGATCAACTTGTGTGTCCTAGGGTGCCCCCTTACCCCCGTATATAAAGGAGCAAGGGGGGAGGCCGGCCGGCCCTAGAGGGCGCGCCAAGGAGGAGGAGTCCTACTCCTAGTAGGAGTAGGACTCACCCTTTCCTACTCCTACTAGGAGGGGGAAAGGAAGGGGGAGAGGGAGAAGGAAAGAGGGGGGCCGCCGCCCCCCCTCCTAGTCCAATTCGGACCAGAGGGGGAGGGGGCGTGCAGCCCATGCTGGCCGCCCCTCTCTCTCTCCACTAAGGCCCATAAGGCCCATTACTCTCCCGGGGGGTTCCGGTAACCCCTCTGGCACTCCGGTTTTCTTCGAAATCACCCGGAACACTTCCGGTGTCCGAATATAGTCGTCCAATATATCATTCTTTATGTCTCGACCATTTCGAGACTCCTCGTCATGTCCGTGATCACATCCGGGACTCCGAACAAACTTCGGTACATCAAAACTTATAAACTCATAATAAAACTATCATCGTAACGTTAAGCGTGCGGACCCTACGGGTTCGAGAACTATGTAGACATGACCTAGAACTATTCTCGGTCAATAACCAATAGCGGGACCTGGATGCCCATCTTGGCTCCTCTATATTCTATGAAGATCTTTATCGGTCAAACCGCATAACAACATACGTTGTTCCCTTTGTCATCGGTATGTTACTTGCCCGAGATTCGATCGTCGGTATCCAATACCTAGTTCAATCTCGTTACCGGCAAGTATCTTTACTTGTTACATAATGCATCATTCCGTAACAAACTCATTAGCTACATTGCTTGCAAGGCTTATAGTAATGTGCATTACCGAGAGGGCCCACAGATACCTCTCCAACAATCGGAGTGACAAAACCTAATCTCGAAATACGCCAACCCAACATGTACCTTTGGAGACACCTGTAGTACTCCTTTATAATCACCCAGTTACATTGTGACGTTTTGGTAGCACCCAAAGTGTTCCTCCGGTAAACGGGAGTTGCATAATCTCATAGTTATAGGAACATGTATAAGTCATGAAGAAAGCAATAGCAATATACTAAACGATCAAGTGCTAGGCTAGCGGAATGGGTCATGTCAATCACATCATTCTCCTAATGATGTGATCCCATTAATCAAATGACAACACATGTCTATGGCTAGGAAACATAACCATCTTTGATTAATGAGCTAGTCAAGTAGAGGCTTACTAGTGACTATATGTTTGTCTATGTATTCTCACATGTATCATGTTTCCGGTTATTATAATTCTAGCATGAATAATAAACATTTATCATCATATGAGGAAATAAATAATAACTTTATTATTGCCTCTAGGGCATATTTCCTCCAATGTAGTGTAGCTCCTTGCTTGCGAGTACTTTGGATGAGTACTCACGGTTGCTTTGCTCCCTCTTTTCCCCCGTTTTCCTCTTCTTCCCGGATGCCGCAACCAGATTTTGGAGCCCAGGAGCTAGACGCCACCGTCGACAACGACTACTACACTGGAGGTGCCTACTACTACATGCAGGCTGCTGACGACAACCAGGAGTAGTTAGGAGGATCCCAGGCAGGAGGCCTGCCCTTCTTTCGATCTGTATCCCAGTTTGTGCTAGCCTTCTTAAGGCAAACTTGTTACTTATGTCTGTACTCAGATATTGTTGCTTCCGTTGACTTGTCTATGATTGAGCACTTGTATTCGAGCCCTCGAGGCCCCTGGCTTGTATTATGATGCTTATATGACTTATTTATGTTTTTAGAGTTGCGTTGTGATATCTTCCCGTGAGTCCCTGATCTTGGTCGTACACGTTTGCGTGCATGATTAGTGTATGATTGAATCGGGGGCGTCACAGCCCTACATGGGGGTGCGTCCTCCTATCTCGTGGGGCCCTCGGAGCTTTCTTGACTTGCACTCCAGGCTCTCCGGATCAGATTTGTTCCAAAAATAACGCTCCCGAAGGTTTCATTCCGTTTGGACTCCGTTTGATATTCCTTTTCTTCGAAATACTAAAATAGGCAGAAAAAGCAATATGGGCTGGGCCTCCGGTTAGTAGGTTAGTCCCAAAAATGATATAATTGTGTAAAATAAAGCCCATAAACATCCAAAAGAGGTAATATAATAGCATGGAACAATCAAAAATTATAGATACGTTGGAGATGTATCAAGCATCCCCAAGCTTAATTCCTGCTCGTCCTCGAGTAGGTAAATGATAAAAAGAGAATTTTTGATGTGGAATGCTACCTAGCATAATTCATAATGTAATTTTTGGCATGAATGTTCAGATCCAAATGAATACAAAATAAAAGTTCATATTGACATAAGAAATAGTAATACTTCAAGCATACTAATCAAAGTAATCATGTCTTCTCAAAATAGCATGGCTAAAGAAAGTTATCCCTACAAAATCATATAGTCTGGCTATGCTCTATCTTCATCACATGAAGTATTTAATCATGCACAACCCGATGACAAGCCAAGCAATTGTTTCATACTTTAATAATCTCAAACTTTTTCAACATTCACGCAATACATGAGCGTGAGCCATGGACATAGCACTATATGTGGAATAGAAGGGTGGTTGTGGAGAAGACAAAAAAGGAGAAGATAGTCTCACATCAACTAGGCATATCAACGGGCTATGGAGATGCCCGTTAATAGATATCAATGTGAGTGAGTAGGGATTGCCATGCAACGGATGCACTAGAGCTATAAATATATGAAAGCTCAATAAAAGAAACTAAGTGGGGTGCATCCAACTTGCTTGCTCATGAAGACCTAGGGCACTTTTGAGGAGGCCCATCATTGGAATATACAAGCCAAGTTCTATAATGAAAAATTCCCACTAGTATATCAAAGTGACAACATATGAGACTCTCTAACATGAAGATCATGGTGCTATTTTTAAGCACAAGTGTGGAAAAAGAGATAGTAGCATTGTCCCTTCTCTCTTTTTCTCTCATTTTATTTTTTTCTTTTCTTTTTTTTTTCTTTTTTTCTTTGGCCTTCCCCTTTTTTTTCTTTTGGCCTTTCTCTTTTTTTTAGATTTGTAAAGTCCGAAGTCTCATCCCGACTTGTGGGGGAATCATAGTCTTCATCATCCTTTCCTCACTAGGACAATGCTGTAATAATGAAGATCATCACACTTTTATGGATTTACAACTCAAAGCTAGAACAAGATATGACTCTATATGAATGCCTCCGGTGGTGTACTGGGATATGCAATGAATCAAGAGCGACATGTATGAAAATTATGAAGGTGGCCTTGCCACAAATACAATGTCAACTACATGATCATGCAAAAAGCAATATGACAAAAGTAATGCATGTCATATGAACGGAACGGTGGAAAGTTGCATGGCAATATATCTCGGAATGGCTATGGAAATGCCATAATAGGTAGGTATGGTGGCTGTTTTGAGGAAGGAGTATGGTGGGTGTATGGTACCGGCGAAAATTGCACGGTACAAGAGAGGCTAGCAATGGTGGAAGGGTGAAAGAGTGTGTATAATCCATGGACTCAACATTAATCAAAAGAACTCATATACTTGTTGCAAAAATTTAGAAGTCATCAAAAACCAAAGTACTACGCGCATGCTCCTAGGGGGGTAGATTGGTAGGAAAATACCATCGCTCGTCCCCGACCTCCACTCATAAGGAAGACAATCAATAAATAAAATTGTGCTCCAACTTCATCACAAAGCGGTTCACCATACGTGCATGCTACGGGAATCGCAAGCTTCAACACAAGCATTCTTTAAATTCATAATCACCCAACTAGCATGACTTTAATATCACTACCTCCATATCTCAAAACAATTATCAAGCATCAAATTGATCATAGCATCCAATTCACTTTTCTATGATAGTTTTTATTATACCCAACTTGGATGCTCATCATTCTAGGACCAACTTTATGATCATAGCAAATACCATGCTGTTCTAAAAGACTCTCAAAATAATATAAGTGAAGCATGAGAGACTAGCAATTTCTTCAAAATTAATACACCACCGTGCTCTAAAAGCTATAAGTGAAGCACTAGAGCAAAAACTATCAAGCTCAAAAGATATAAGTGAAGCACATAGAGTATTCTAGCAAATTTTAATCAAATAGGCTTCTCCCAAAAGGTGTGTACAGCAAGGATGATTGTGGTAAACTAAAAATCAAAGACTAATATAATACACGACGCTCCAAGCAAAACACATATCATGTGGCGAATAAACATATAGTTCCAAGTAAAGTTACCAATGAACAAAGACGAAAGAGGGGATGCCTTCCCGGGGCATCCCCAAGCTTAGGCTTTTGGCTATTCTTGAATATCTTGGGGTGCAATAAGCATCCCCAAGCTTAGGCTCTTGCCACTCCTTATTCCATAGTCCATAAAAGCTTTACCCAAAACTTGAAAACTTCAGAACACAAAACTCAACAGGAAATCTTATAAGCTCCGTTAGTGAAAGAAAACAAAACCACCACATAAGGTACTGCCATGAACTCATTCTTTATTTATTTGGGGGTTAAACCTACTGTATTCCAACTTCTTTATGATTCATAGACTGAATTACTAGCCATAGATGCATTGGAATAAGCAAACAACACACGAAAAACAGAATCTGTCAAAAACAGAACAGTCTGTAGCAATCTATAACTAACGCAAACTTATGAAACTCTAAAAATCCTACCAAAATAGTAAGTCCTGTAAAATTTGTCTATTGAGCAGCAGCAAAAAGAATAAACGCAGAAGCACGTTCCTGTGATTTAACAAAATTACATTTGTGCGCGCAAAGTTTCTGTTTTTCAGCAGAATCAAATCAACTATCATCGTAGGTTATCCTATAGGTTCCACTTGGCACAAACACTAATTAAAAGATAAAAACAAATCTAACAAGAAGGTAGATGCAAGATTTATTACTAAACAGGAGCAAAAAAAAACATAAAGAAAATTGGGTTGCCTCCCAACTAGCGCTATTGTTTAACGCCTCTAGCTAGGCATAAAAACTAAGATAGATCTAACGAGTGCCATCTTTGGCACTAAATTCATCAATAGAGCGCTTGGGATCTCTAGGGATTTCTTCCCTTTTAGCATTGGCTAAACCTTTAGGCAAAAATTCAGGAAATTCATTGGTAGCAAAAGGTTTCTTAACGATAGAGAGGCAATTGGGGAGAACACTTATGGATTTGAGATCCGTATCTCCCTTACTAGAAGATTCACCCTTATTTTTAGTAACATAAATAAACTTGGCAATTTTAGTAGGGGGTTTTGGAGTGTTTTTCATGGGAGAAAACGCGGAACCCAAGTTTGTAATGATATCCTCAAGTTTACTGATTCTAGAAGAGTCTAGATCTATTTTTTCATTGACTATAGGTTCTTTTTCCTTAAGATTTTTCAAAGTAACTCCAACCCTAGATCCAAACTGAGTAATGTGATTATGAATCTTTTTATCCAAATTTTCAATTAATTCAACAGTGGCAAATTTATTTTCAATAACATCAAGCCGTTGCATCACATGTTCTAGAGTTAAAACCGTTCCATTGACCAAAAGAGGTGGAGGGCCAAACAAATCTAACATAGCATTATAAGCATCAAAAGTATGGCTACTCATGAAATCACCTCCGGTAGCAATATCAAGAACACACCTATTCCAAGGAGTAATGCCTACATAAAAATTGCGGAGAAGAAAGGAAGTAGCAAGCTTCCTAGTAGCTTTATATTGGGCATTGCAAATTCTATGCCAAGCATCTTTTAAACTTTCCCTCTCCCTTTGTTTAAAGTTGTGAATTTCTTGTTCGGGAGTGAGAATAAAGATAGGAGGACTAGCCATAACGACAAGGTAAATGGACTAACAAACAAGCAAACAGAGAAACGGCAAGCGAAAAGAGAGGAGGAGATTGAGAAAGAGAGGGCAATTAAAACGGCAAGGGTGAAGTGGGGGAGAGGAAAACGAGAGGAAAATGGCAAATAATGTAAATGCGAGGGTTTGTGATGGGTACATGGTATGTCTTGACTTGAGTGAAGACCTCCCCGGCAACGGCGCCAGAAATCCTTCTTGCTACGTCTTGATCTTGCGTTGGTTTTCCTCGAAGAGGAGAGGGTGATGCAGCAAAGTGTAGTGTGAGTATTTCCCTCAGTTTTGAGAACCAAGGTATCAATCCAGTAGGAGGCTCCTCAAAAGTCCCACGCACCTACACAAACAAACTGAGAACTCGCAACCAACGCAATAAAGGGGTTGTCAATCCCTTCATGGCCACTTGCGAAAGTGAGATCTAATAAAGATAGTATGATAAGATAAACATATTTTTGGTATTTTTGATATAGATGCAAAAAGTAAAGAAGAAAATAAAGATAGATGAAAAGAAAATATAATAAGAGATAGACCCGGGGGCCATAGGTTTCACTAGAGGCTTCTCTCAAGATAGCATAAGTATTACGGTGGGTGAACAAATTACTGTCGAGCAATTGATAGAAAAGCGCATAGTTATGAGATTATCTAGGCATGATCATGTATATAGGCATCACATCCATAACAAGTAGACCGACTCCTGCCTGCATCTACTACTATTACTCCACACATCAACCGACTCCTGCCTGCATCTAGAGTATTAAGTTCATAAGAACAGAGTAACGCATTAAGCAAGATGACATGATGTAGAGGGATAAACACATGCAATATGATATAAACCCCATCTTGTTATCCTGGATGGCAACAATACAATACGTGTCTTGCAACCCTTTCTGTCACTGGGTAAGAACACCGCAGGATTGAACCCAAAGCTAAGCACTTCTCCCATGGCAAGAAAGATCAATCTAGTAGGCCAAACCAAACTGATAATTCGAAGAGACTTGCAAAGATAACTCAATCATACATAAAAGAACTCAGAGAAGATTCAAATATTATTCATAGATAAACTTGATCATAAACCCACAATTCATCGGATCTCGACAAACACACCGCAAAAAGAGATTACATCGAATAGATCTCCACAAGAGAGGGGGAGAACATTGTATTGAGATCCAAAAAGAGAAAAGAAGCCATCTAGCTAATAACTATGGACCCGTAGG
Source organism: Aegilops umbellulata (assembly GCA_032464435.1). Lineage (NCBI taxonomy): Eukaryota > Viridiplantae > Streptophyta > Magnoliopsida > Poales > Poaceae > Aegilops > Aegilops umbellulata. The sequence goes on along the minus strand of CP136056.1, from coordinate 471,583,382 downwards.
TCTGTGGTAAACTACTCACAACTCATCGGAGGGGCAAGGATGTTGATGTAGAGGCCCTCCATGGTTGCTTCCCCCTCCGGCAGAGTGCCGGCAAGGGCTCCAAGATGGGATCTCGCGGATACAAAAGGTTACGGCGGTGGAAATTGTGTTTCGTGGTGCTCCTGGATGTTTTCGGGGTACGTAGGTATATATGGGAGGAAGAAGTACGTCGGTGGCCGCCCAAGGGGCCCACGAGACAGGGGCGCGCCCTACAGGGGGGTGCGCCCTCCTATCTCGTGGGGACCTCGGAGCTTTCTTGAGTTGCACTCGAGGCTCTCCGGATCAGATTTGTTCCAAAAATAACGCTCCTGAAGGTTTCATTCCGTTTGGACTCCTTTTGATATTCCTTTTCTTCGAAATACTAAAATAGGCAAAAAAAAGCAATATGGGCTGGGCCTCCAGTTAGTAGGTTAGTCCCAAAAATGATATAAATGTGTAAAATAAAGCCCATAAACATCCAAAATAGGTAATATAATAGCATGGAACAATAAAAAATTATAGATACGTTGGAGACGTATCAAGGGCTACTATTCATAACAGAGGCACACAAGCAGGATGTGTTTATTTACAAGGTCACACGATTATAAGGCGTGGACATACTAAGACTCGGTACTACTCGAGTGACTTAGTCTACCTCATTTATATCTAAGCGGGCGTGCCTTGTGGACGTCGAGGCTTCTCCATGGGTTTCACCGTCGGGATTAGCTGGAGGGGGTTGAGGAACTGCCTGGTCGGGGTAGGGATGATGACCATCCCGGGGATTGTTGGCCACAATCCCGTTGGAGCGTGTTCCCAAAAGGCGACGAAGCACTTCTGGGGACACCAAAGCATTTTGGTCGATGGCTGGGGCAGACCTCAAGGACTTGATCGAGTGTCCGAACAACACGACTGGGTTGTCAGTGTCGGGCTCATCTTCTCCTCTCGCCGGGGCTCGGTGAACCAGTTCTCCACGAGTTGCAATCGGATCAAGGGTGATTTGATCGAACAGTTCCTCTAGTGCACCTACATAGCGCACTATATGCAACAATGCAGGATCCGTCTCGTGATCTCCGTTGGCAACCTAGGGTGGCCTACCATACCCGTCATGGCTGGGGTAGTAGTAGAATGAGCGACAGTTAAATCTGGGCGACAAGTGCCGGAGTTCAACTACAGCCTCTCGAGCAGCTAGTTGGATGGCTTGTGTCTCAAAGGAAGTTGTCCTTCCGGTGAACCTGTAGGGGTGTTCTAGCGATAGACCCCTACCATAGACGTGCACAGTGGCCCAGAATTGACGGCTCTCACCGCTCATGGGTCCTTGGTACACAACATATTCTGGGGGTTCTTATAATGCAAAGGCACGGCGAGTGAGGTTTGCTACCACGGTCACAAAAACTCCAAGGTTGGATGCTGTGGTCTCATTGTGCACAATAGGGCCAGGCATTTTAGCTTGGTTTGGGGAAGAGGCTGTGATGTGCTGTGTTGAGGCTAGCGTGCCCTTTTTATAGCAACAAGGGGACAGAGTCTTCCTCTGCACGCTTGCGAGTGAGATAATTTAGGTGTCGGTCACTGGCACGTGATCGACAGGCTAGGCTGATAGGTTGGGCACCGACTGCCAAAAGTTGTCGGGGTCACTGTGTGGCTGTCTTACACGAGAAGCTTGGCCGGGGTTTTGGTTAAGGTCTGGTGGGTTGGTTAACCTAGGTTTATCGACCTGGCTAAGATAGGATTAGCCAATGGTCAGCCTGGCTCTGGTACCAATGTTGTCAGGACCGAATTTTCAGGATATTAGTTTCCCAAAAAATGGCCCTTGTGCTCACCAGCCCCAGGATTACTATTAGCTGGCGAGACACCAACTTGATACAGAAACTCCAAGAAAATTACATAATATGTAGTACAAGACCATTCTGGCCTATGAGTAGAACAATTGGTTTCTAGTGGCTGATGGCGGAAGCGGTTTGTGGTTCATCTGCAACTATGGGACTCCATTTCCCATAGGAACAGCTGACCTGAATAGCTGCTATCTTCGCAAGGCTGCTATCATCATTGCGTAGGTTTCGGGGCAGTCATCGCAACGCTCCTCTCCATGCAAGAAATCTGGCCAAGACAATAGCCAGGGACAAGCCAGTGAGTACTTTTGAATGTACTCGCAAAATTATGAACACAGGTATAATATAACAAATGATAATCATGCTCTGAAATATTCTATGATCACAACGTTAGTCACAAAAATAAAATCCATGATGCGCGCAAGTAGGTTATTCATATACAACATGAATGACCAATAATGGAGTAGAAATAAAATGCACCGATTGGGTGTCTAAAGCGACGCCTTGAAAGGATAATAATTTAAAGCATGCCTCAGTCAGGCGTCTGAGCGACACCACATAAATGGCTTATAAATAATAGAAATAACAAGCATGCCACAGTCGGGTGTCTGAGCGACACCACATAAAGGGCTTATAAATAATAGAAATAACAAGCATGCCGCAGTCGGGCGTCTGAGCGACACCACATAAAGGGCTTATAAGAAAATAATCACAGTGAATATCCAGGAGGTAGAACCGTCCCATGTATACTCAATAATGCAAATAATGCAAATGGTCAGTCCATAATAATAGTAATCATAATCATCAAGAGTCACAAGTCATAATCCATGTTCTGGTTTAGCAGTTTTTCCTCCGAAGACCGACACTTGACCCATCCCAGACTATATTCCTTGACCATGGACACGACTATTCGAATAGATATAATCTCTGTAGAGGGTGTACTGTTTACCCACGAGTAACGGATTTCCGTTAGTCCATCAGGACTAATTCCGTCTGCGGTCTTTTAATTGAAAACACACCTGACCGCACACACCAGCCTGACTTACCGGTGTCGACAATCACCAACGACACTCGTTAAGCAAAACTCTAAGTGGGGAGGCTACAACCTCGACTAGCATGGGATCACAAAATTTATAACACGCGCAAACTAGGGGAGCTACCCCCTCGGCTACAACCGGAAACACCCATGCCCCCGGACCAGGTGGCATGCCTACCGGATACAGCCGGTATCTTCCACCATGGCCTCTCTATACGGTGTGTGCTGGGAAGGGGTTGACAACTTACTGAACCGTACCCTACCTATGGCAGGGACAAGTGGTAGTACGAAACAAGTATGGGGGTTGCTGGAAGAGGACTCGATCTACGGCCGACTTAGGAGGTTTAAGTGTTACCTGTATGATCAGCACAACAATTATGTTTCAACGCAGACTAAGGCATAGCCTAGTGGTGGGAAGGGGCTGATGCCTTCCCACCCACCCAGATTCAAGGCACGGTACTTGCAATTTGGGTTTGTTGCACCAATTATACTGTGAGGGGTTTCCTTACAGTCTTTCTGTCAAAAAAAATCAATTATGTTTCAACCAACAGACAAAATCACCACTCATCATACCTCACTATGCCATACCGGACACAACCGTCTGGACGAAGACTGGAGACAAGCTCGTGTCTACTCAAGACAGAGGCTTTACCGGATTCCTTCCGATAGGCATGAAAGGTATACGAGGGTGATTACTATCACAACGTATCAAATTCCAATAGCACGGAATCATCAATATGCACTTATGAGTATGTTCATATCATCACATAAAATAACGAAAACTCTGAGACAAGGGGTGTTGTAACTGTATCAAACAACACACGACAATATTATGCTAGGGTTTAGAATGCTTGCCTTCATGTTGTGGAGAGGCAGGGTGCATCCCAAAACTTTTGAAAGTTTTCTTCTCTCTCCAATAAATCCTATTTTTGAAAATATTCGAATTAACACCAACTTTAAACACAGTACAAAAAGTTTTCCTAATTATTTTATAAATAAATCTTAAAATAAACTAGGTGAGAGAGGTAGGAAAAAGAATAAACTCGTTTGGAGTTATATTTAAAAAGTTATAGCCAGTCAAAGTTTAGTCGAATTTCTGTTTTAAATAAAACAGAAAAAGAAAAACGTTTCGAAATAAAAACACGCCGAAGACGTACTCTGGGTTTACGCCTCCACTTACACTAGTGTGGACCGGCTCAAGGTCATTGACAGTGGGTCCATGGGGCCCACTGGTAAGGTTTGACCAGTCGCCTTTCCCTCCTTTCTCCTTTGTCCGAGCGGAGGCGGGACTCCGGCGATCGCCGTCGATGAACGGCGGTTCCCCGCAGGGTTCTAAGGGCGGGGATGGATCCGCCAGTCCAGGGAGGTCCTCCCGATGGTCCCTAGGTAGGTGGAGACGAAGGGAGTCGCCGGCGGCGTGCTCCGCGGCGGAGGTGGCTTCGGGAGGATTTGGGGGTTCGGGCTATGGTGGTTCCCGATCGTGTTTGAGAGGTTGGGCGGCTCCGCAAGGCCATCGGGAGTCGAACGGTGGTGCTGGAAGGATGGGGGAGTGCCTGCTCGCGACGAACGGAGCCAGAGCATGGCGGAGGCCGAACTGATCGGAGTCGAGGAAGAAAGCCTTCCTCCGTCGATTGCGGGCTAGGGGCGCTCCGGAGGGATGGCCTGAGGCTACCTGGGGGTTTGGATGAGCTCGGGGGCCTCCATTTATAGCGTAACTAGGTCGGTTCCGTGGCCGTGGATAAGAACGCCGGCGAAGCGCCGTTCTGTTGTAGTAGGGGGTGCGTGCCAGTGACGGGAGCTAGCGGACGCGTCCTTGGATAAGCTCGGGCTGCTCTAGAGGGCAGCTGGCGCTCGCGTATGGCTTGGGCGGCGCCGTCCAGGGCAGGAGCCTGCTGTGGCCGGCCACTAGTGGCCACGGCCGACCTGACGGCGGCGCTGTGGACCTCCAGGGGCGGCTCTGCGGCGAGGTAGGGGTCGGGGCGCGCTGGCTGTGAGTGGGGAAGGACCAGAACGAGCGCGGGGAGGCGGCAGTGAGACGCGGCGGCTCGGTGCGCATGCGTGCAAAACGTGCGCTCTGGGCGCGCCCAGAGCACGCACGCTACCTGCTCGGCAAAATGGCAAGGCATGCCAGGGGGCTCCAATCCACAAGGGGTTTAGCAGGGTGGGGCTATAGGCCAGGGTAAAGCCATGGGACGTGCTGGTTAGGCAAGGCAAGCAAGTCCAATGTGCATACTAAAAATCACGCCAAAACTGGCCATGCACACAAGGTGTTTGACAAAATGCTAAGGGCATCTAGGCAACTCTTGGGGTGGCCAAAATCTCCAGATCCTAGTCTCTTTGGATGATAAAGAGGGTGGCAAGGTTAGTTGGGTAAAACCAAAAGCTTGTTAGTGCAAATTTTTGAGAAAACCAATTTTGGGTAGAAACTAAAGGCTATTATTTCATGAACTAAAAATTTTCCAATGGGTCCATTCTCCTGAACTTAAGGGTTTGGTAGGGAGGACTACAAGTAGGAAAAAGCTCATGGGCACTAGAGCAAAATAAATTAGGGTTGCGGTAGAAAAAGCCAATCTGGACCAGAGAGTGAAAGAGGATGTTTTGCTCAATTCTTTCAAAGAACATCAGTGGGTTTTTGCACAAAGTTGAATTATATACTCCTACTGACCTCCCGTAATTTTGCTAGAAGTTTTAAAAGAATATTTAAATAGGTTGTAGTGCAATTTTACAAACTGGACCAGATTTGAAAACTAGGGGTAGAGCCCAAAATTTCCAATGAATAAAAGATATTTTTGCATCAAAGTGATTTAAAAACACCTCATGACACCCCCAAATTTTGGTGAAAATTTTAGATGCATTTATCAAATGGTTGTAGTGCAAAAGAGGCTCTAAAACTTATGAGAACCCATTTTAAAGGAATAAAGCTCAGGAAAAATAATTATGAAAATAAATCCACTGCTAAAAGAATTGTTTTATTGAGAGAGTATACAAGTCCAATAATATTTTTGGAAAGTTTTTCACTTGGGGTAAAAACTGCACAATATCAAAGAAAAGAGAGGTTCTGAAATCAAAAGAAAATCTAGAAAGTAAAAATTTTAATCTCCTGGTAAATTTTTTAATAAACAAATCATGGTTAAATTTTTGGGGTGTTACAGGTTGTGCGGTCATTGTCCATATGGCGGTAGTACTATCACTGGTTAAATGAAGAAATGCTTTTTTTTTCTCGGGTATCCTGGTTTAGTTCCCATCAAGATATAATTATCATGCTTCTGTTTGTTGGTGTACTTTTCATTAATTCTTATTGACAATTGAGATGTCGTTGCTAACCCTTTTTTATATTTTTGGAAACAGCGATGCGTGTCTCCATACCCAGGCATGTCTTCCTCAATTTGAGTGGAACTGCACAAAATTGGATGGCCATTGTTGTTCCGCCTCACTGCCCTCTGCCACGTGGTTCTTCCTTCCTCGAGCTTGATTACTGAGAAGAAACAGACCACGGTGAGGATTTGTTGAACTTCATAGGTGCCTCACCCAAACTTGATGCCAAATGGATGATGCATCACCACGATGACCTATCAATGCTCTTGGTTGCGCCTCATGGTTGCGTCGGCTGGTGAAGCTGATCGATTTTCAATGAAAAACAAGTTGTCTTCCATCAGTGCTCTTTGCTTGTTACGCACAAAGATGATATCCTTCGTCACAGTTGCATTGGAAACGCAGTCGTCTTTCACGTTGGTGCAATTTTATCACTCAATTGGCTATGAACCAAATGTTTCCTCGAAGAAGGATCGACGTTGGTACTAAGAGCATAAGTTTTGTATTGATTTCTAAGCCTTCTCACAACTTTGTCTCCAGCTCCCCTGTAATTTTATTTGTCCAACTATTAACTTTGATTTAAAAAATGGAGTGGACTAAAAACCCGGATGGACGTAGTAGCCCTCCATTTTTATTTACTCCGCATATTAGATTTGACTGAAGTCAAACTTTGTAATACTCTCAAACCTTTTCGATAATTGAAATTAAAATTCTTTATTTGTACACACTCTCACACGTTTTCGATAATTTGGAGCATGTGTGGTTGTTCACTTAAGGGAGGGTAGTGTACCACACGTGAAGGACAGGATGTGCGACCAAGACGCGTGGGCGTGGATCGTTAGTTCATCGGAAGTAGTACTAGTTTTCTTCACTATACATTGAATAAAGAGTTTCATTTCGTACTTACACAATTTAAAACGATTGTTATGGAGAGAATAGGAAAACCACTCCACTATATATTAGTCGTATACACACGAGAGTCCTATATGGACGCAGCTTCCACTACAAAAAAAAGACACACCCGTGACATTTTGGGCCGAACGAATTTTTTTTCTGTCATACATATGACACTTCTATGACGATAATTGTGACAAAACCCGGTATCATCATAGATGTGGTGGGCTCCTACTTCTATGACAAAAAATCATGACAGAAAATGGGCTTTTCTTCCTGGGTGGGCCGGAGACGCAACTGCATGACATTCTTTGGGCCGTCCATGACGGAAAAAACCGTGGTAGAAGCGAGGGGAAGGAAAATTTCAGGGAGTTGCCGGTTACGGTGGGAGGTCGGGGGCCGAGCGATGCGCGTTTCTCTCATACACGTGCGAGGCGTTGGCTCTAACTGAACCCGAGCGAGGCGTTGGGCTCTAACTGAACCTGAGCGATTGCACTGCAGGCTACGCGTTACTGAACCCGAGCGATCGATCGATGGCTGTTAACTGAACCCGATGGAGCGATTCCTTCGCTACTGCTGCTAACTAAAGCCGATCGATTGGATGAACAGTGAGCGTTGCGGGGGGGGGGGGGGTTGGATGAACAGTGAGCGGCAGCATTGCCTCTGGATGAACAGGACCCCGTGGTGTGGAGGGCTGGATGAACAGTAGACGGTGGAGGGGTGGCCGTGGAGGGGTGGTTGAACAGGACCCCGTGGTGTGGAGGGCTGGATGAACAGTAGACGGTGGAGGGCTGGATGAACAGTAGACGGTGGAAGGGTGGTTGAACAGTAGCCGGTGGAGTAGCGCGTGGTGGAGGCTGGATGAATAGGAGCCCGTGGAGGCTGGAGGAGGTCGACGGTGGAGATGAGCAGTATCCCGTGGAGTCCCGTTTTTCGGTACGCGACACCCCTCCCGATGAACAGGACCCCCATTTCGACTGTAGCGCTCCAACACAAGTCTGTTTCGTCCGTTTTGCGGTACACCACAACCCTCCCGATCAACAGGACCCCCGTTTCGACCGTAGGAGGTCCGTTTCGTCCGTTTTGCAGTACGCCACACCCATCCCAATCAACAGGACCCCCGTTTCGACCATAGGAGGTCCGTTTCCTCCGTTTTGCGGTACGCCACACCCCTCCCGATCAACAGGACCCCGTTCCGAATGTAGGAGGTCCGTTTCCTCCGTTGTGCGGTACGCCAGGCTTCGTTTCCATCGCCTGTTCCGTCCAAGCCCTCCCGATGAACATGACCACGCATTTCGTTCCGACCCAGCCGGTTGGCTCCCCATGAACACGACGACGACGCTGTTTCTCCGTTCCGACCCAGCCATGTACACGAGCCCTCGTCGTACGTATGCGCGAGTAGGCGTTCGAGACCCCGCCCGTATGTACACATACGTGGCTGTATTTTCTTTCTTGCACCCTCGCCTACAGTACGTACGTGTACATGCTACGTGCGCGCCTCTACTATGACACGTGCGTGCCTCTACAACGACCAGTATGTACGTACACGTTTGCGACCAGAATGACAACGCTACGTACGCTTTGACCAGGTGGGTCCCGACTGTCAGGCACTTCCTTGCGTGTGAAATTGTAGCTGGTGGGTCCCAGTAGTCAGAGGGGTGAATCGTTTTTTTTTTGCCCGGACGCACTTCCTTGCGTGCGAAGATGTAGCTGGTGGGTCCCAGCAGTCAGGGGGGCGAATCATTTTTTTTTTGCCCGGACGCACTTCCTTGCGTGCGAAGATTTAACTGGTGGGTCCCAGCAGTTAGGGGGAAATGTTTTTTCACGAAATACGGTGGCTCGTCCGGTGGGTCCCCGCTGTCAGGTGGCGGAATAATTATTTTGCACGTAATAAGGAGGCACTTCCTTGCTGCGGCCGTGGACCCAGCTTTCAGCCTCTCCACGTACAGTCCACGTCTGATGGAAGCCGTTCCTTGACCATGTTGACCACGCCGCGCCGAGAGCACCAGGGCGGTGGACAACGGCGAGGCCTAGGAAGGGGACGACGTGGAGTCGGGGAAGACGTGGCAGTGGATGCCCATGCGTAGAGAAGTACGAGGGTTCACTGGTTCGCTGCGGTGTGAGGTTGCCGTCGCTGCAGAATAACAGGGGGTGTGGGTGAGTAGAGGGATGGCCTGGCCAGCGGTGGGAGTAGTAGGGGGTGACACCTCCACTGCATCGCAGACGGCCACAGGAGGCAAGAGCACGAGGCACGACCGACACTGGTTTGAGCGGCTGGAGCAAGAAGACCAGAGTTTGAAGAAGCATTATGACCGTTGGATGGACATCATACGGTCACTGGTGCTAGAATCGTGCATATTGACTAAGTTGACAAAGCCCTCCGTCCCTGTCAACTTAGTAGGCCCACAAGTCAGCCTGCCACTATACTGGGTCCCAGCTAACAGGGGGAGTATTCATTTTTTTGTGCGTAATAAGGAGGCACTTCCTTGCCGGCGAAGATATAGCTGGTGGGTCCGAGCTGTCAGTGGCGGTAACGTTTTTTTCACGAAATACAAAGGCCCTTTCGGTGTGTCCCCGATGTCAGGTGGAGGAATTATTATTTTGCACGTAGTAAGGGGGCATTTCCTTGCGTGCGGCCATGGACCCAGATGTCAGCCTCTCCACGTACAGTCCACTTCAGATGCATGTCGGTTGTTGACCACGTTGACTAGGCCGCGCCGAGAGCACCAGGGTGGTGGACGACGGCGAGGCCTAGGAAGGGAACGACACGGAGGCAGGGAAGACTCGGCAGTTGTTTCACATGCGGAGGGGAGTACGACTGTATGAGGGTTTACTGATTCGTCTGCCATCGCCGGAGAATAACAGCAGGTGTGGGTGAGTAGAGGGATGGCTAGGCCAGCGATGGGAGTACGGTCGGGCGGTGAGGGCTACGCGGCAGCACAGCCGGCCGCGGGGAGGAGGGAGCAGGCAGTCCCGCCGGCGCTTGTTTGAGCGGCTGGAGCAGGAAGAGCAGAGATTGAAGAAGCACGACGGCCGTTGGATGGATATTGTACGGTCACTGGAGCTAGAATCGTTCATATTGACTAAGTTGACAAAGCCCTCCGTCCCCATCAACTTAGTATGCCCACAAGTCAGCTTCCCACCATGGTGGGTGTCGGTGTCAAAACCGGCGGATCTCGGGTAGGGGGTCCCGATCTGTGCGTCAAGGATGATGGTAACAGGAAGCAAGGGACACAGGTGTTTACCCAGGTTCGGGCCCTCTCGATGGAGGTAAAATCCTACTTCCTGCTTGATTAACATTGATGATATGGGTAGTACAAGAGTAGATCTACCACGGGATCATAGAGGCTAAACCCTAAGAGCTAGCCTATGATGGTATGATTGTAATTGTGATCGGCCTTCTAAGGACCAACCTCTCCGGTTTATATAAACACAGGAGAGGGCTAGGGTTTACATGGAGTCGGTTACAAGGAAGGAAATATAATATCCGGATCGCCAAGCTTGCCTTCCACGCAAAGGAGAGTCCCATCCGGACACGGCCCGAAGTCTTGAGTCTTGTATCTTCACGCTTCAATAGTCCGGATGTTGCACATAGTCCGGCTGTCCGGATACCCCCTAATCCAGGACTCCCTCTGTAGCCCCTGAACCAGGCTTCAATGACAATGAGTCCGGCGCGCAGTATTGTCTTCAGCATTGCAAGGTGGGTTCCTTCTCCGAATACTCCAAAGTGGTTATCAAACACGTAGACCATGTCCGGATCTGCAAGATGATCTTCATATGCCACCATAGAGAGAACAATATTTCACGAACGCCATCTGCTGACAAATTTTTAGACAGCGTAACGTGTCATCACGGTCGGATCATTATTCGAGCCGTTTTCCCACAACCAGCCACAACGCTTATTACGAGGCGGTTTCCTTGACACGTCTTGTCAAAGCAGAGATCGTGTCCCCTTATTACGGGATTCTCATCAATACGGGCATGGGCAAACCACCCGCACCGCTAATCACGACGAGTGGGAGGCAGATGGGCTTCACCAGGCAAGTGGGGAGGCGCAAAAGACTTTTACCACCCCTATAAAGAGGTAAGGCCCCTTTCTCTTTACCCACGCCTTCTCCTCCCGTTAGCTCATTCCCCTCTGTTGGAGCCCTAACGCCCAAGTAGTCTCTTTCTCCATCAAAGAGAGATCTTCCAAAGATGTCTGGATCCGGAGCAGGAGGCAGATGGATGGCCTCGATCGTTCAGGAGAAGGACATCAAGAAGCTCCGGGGAGCCGGGTATCTCGCCCAGAAGATTGGCTACCATCTCCCACCGGCGGGACAGGTCGTCCCCACTCCGGAACCTCATGAGAGAGTCGTGTTCCTTCCCCATTTTGTCCGCGGGCTTGGGTTTCCCCTTCACCCATTTGTTCGTGGAGTCATGTATTACTACGGGATCAATTTTCATGATCTTTCCCCCAACTCCTTCCTCAACATCTCGACGTTCATCGTCGTGTGCGAGGCTTTTCTCCGGATCCCACCTCACTTCGGCCTATGGCTGAAGATCTTCAATGTGAAGCCCAAGGTGGTGAGTGGCGAACACGCCAAATGCGGCGGCGGCATGGTAAGCAAGATGCCCAAGGCCGTTTGGCCAAAAGGCGCTTTCAATGACTCTGTCAAGGAGTGGCAGCAGCAGTGGTTCTATATCACCGAACCACGCGGCAAAAAGTAGGCGGCAGCTCCAGAGTTCAGATCCAGAGCTCCACTGCGACTCACGTCCTGGCCCAAGAAGGGCCCGAACTGGTGCTCATCCGATGAGCTGTCACTGCTCCACACGCGCGTCCATGGTGTGGTTGACAAGGACATCAAACTCGTCGACGTAGTCCAGGTGATGCTAGTTTGCCTGGTTCTCCCCTGTCAGTGCCGAGCTTGCACTCTGTGGGAGTTCGACCCAACCGAGCACCAAACCCTTCAGGAGCTTTATGATTCCTCCCACAAGGACATCTGGAAGGTGCTCTTCAAGTCCGGCAAATCATGGTCGGGCCCCGCGGAGGACCGCGGGTATCAATTATCTCATTCTGCAAGCTCGGTAAGTTACCGCCGCGCTCGGTCCATTCATGCTTCAGCTAGCATGTCATGAGGGAGACACCTTAATCGTGTTTCATTGTGACCTCAAGGATGGAAAAATAAGGTGGAACGGATACATTGTCCAACCCCACTGCCGGAGGAACCGGCTGGACCTCTTCTGACGAAGATGCTGGTCCCCGCGCCTTACGAGGCGCCAAAGCAAGAGGCCTCCAAGAAGGCCAAGAAGACCCGGAGCGGCCTTCGCCATCGCGAAGCTTCGGACGCCAAATCCGAAGACTCCAGCGATGATCCTTCATCTGAAGACGAAGAGGGGGAAGCAGAGGAGGATGAGCCCCACACCGATGGCGGGAGGAAAAGGACGGCCTCCACATCTCTGGAGGCCAGATCACCCAAGAGGGGGAAAGGTTCCCTTCCAGGGGCATCCACCACGGCTGCCGATAGCAGCCCGGAGTGGGATCCTATGGCCCAGCCCCTGGAGAAGTCGTAAGTATCCGAACACGCATATGCGTCCGGGGGTTGTTTTTGGATATAGTGGTTTTAACTATTGCCATATTTGGCACAGTCCAGCCAGGTCTCGCACCGGCCTGTCCTCGTCGGAGGATTCGCTGGGATCAGACGCCTTGGCGAGCGAGACGCCTACGCAGGCCCCTTCTTCAAAGTCTGGGCGTGACACTGAGGTGTCATCTCGGCAGGGCCCGGACCAGGGAGGACATATCACTGGAGCCAGACACGCGGGGATGGATACGGCCCCCGGGACCTCTAAGGTTCCGGAATCGAGCGAACAGCCACCCTCGATAGTGGGAGGCCTGCCTACCCCGCCGGCATCCTTTGTTCGAGCAGAGCTGCCTGGCGGTCTATCGACAGCGTTGAAGAACGCGTGTATCGTCGATGAGCATCGGGCCCTCATGGGCGCGGTGGTCGAGAAGATTCAGTCCGCCGAGAGCGGGCTGAACGAGTCCTGCTTTGGCCTTATAAAGGCTTTTGAGGTATGTTTCCTAGGAAACCTTTGAGGAATTGTCATAATATGAGTAGTAGCCCCTGATGCACTGTCCGGTGGAGGAGACAGAGCCGGGCAGGGGATCAAATCCTCTTCTCTCGCAGGAGCCTATGTGAATGACATGTACCCCTTTGTTTGAAAACAGGCATCTGCAGAGAGGACCACCGCTTATAATGCAGAAGTGTCCGAACTAAAGCAGAGCCTTACACGGGCCGAGGAGGAACTCGGCCGTGTGAAAGAAGCAATTGAAAGACAAGCAAGGTATGAAAACATTTGTCTTGTAGTTTGCTCGATTGAATAGTTGTGCTTAATGAAAAGTATGTGTATTGTATGCTCTAGGAGCGAGTGCCGAATACGAGGCACTAGAGAAGGCTGTGGCCGATGCCAACAAGAAGGCTGTCGCCGAACAGGCGCTTCGTGAAAAACACGAGGCCAGGGTCATAGCAGTTGAGCAAGAGCTCCATGAAGCTGTGAAGAAAAGCGAGGGCTTGGAGCAGAGTCTAGTAGGGAAAGAATCCGAACTCGCCCAAGCTCTTGAGGCTGCGGAAGGTGCTCACGAAGAAGCCCGAGGTGCTGCACGGGACATTCAGGAGGCCCGGAAAGTCGCGGCTAGTAAGGCCCTCTGTATTCTTAGCCTTTATACATGATAATGGGAAGAATCCTAAGTGGCAAGCTGAATTCTTATTTCTCCAGGGGCTTTTGCGGATCTCCCTCGCAGCATAACCGATGCCGCCCAATTCTACCGAACCGAGGAGAAGAAGTCTGCAGAGAGGGATTTCTGGTCGCAGTATTTGGCGCCGAACTATCCGGTACCTTTTATCGATCAGCTGAAATAGCTGGTCGAACTGCACCAGGCGGCCAAATTAGCCATGAAGGACTTAGTTGTCCGGCTGTGGCCTGGGGAGCCCATTCCAAGTAGTTACTTCGGACTCGTCAAGCGGATTGTGGGTGCCTGTCCTCGGCTTGATGCTATCAAGCGATCGGTCTGTATAGAAGGCGCGCGCATGGCATTTGCCCGTGCGGAAGTGCATTGGGGGAAGCTTGACGCGGAGAAGCTGATGACTGAGGGGCCGCCAGAGGGTAAGGAGCACCGCAAGCCCGAGCTGTACTATGAAGGTGTACTGAAAGGGTCCCGCCTTGCGGCAGATAAGTGTGCCAAAGACATTATATTTCCATGAGGGCATTTGTGCCGCTTTTTTGTAACATGGGATAATGGCATTTTTATTATATATTTCCTGTTTTGTTTGAACATATGTTCTTCCTGTGCGGCTGTTTATTGTATGCGAATCCTGAGAGTTGGCTAGTCGTCGGCTTCTGCCCCCTCGTAAAAAGAATACAAGGGTGTTCGGGATATATCTGAACGCTCTTTATCCCATAGTTGGGTCCTTTTAAGGAGGTGTTTCTCTCCGCGAACAAGGCAATCAGACTATAAGGCTTTATTACTCTCACTTAGCCATAGGAATTCGAGTATGGTCGACGCAGCCCCTAGTGTTCGGAAGGCCGAACTAGGGGCTCTATTGGCGCCTGATCAGAAGACCGATCCGTCGCACTCTGCATTTATAATGGCGTTGTGCGGAATAAATCTTTAAGGATTTTACAACCTCTCGAACAGCTGACTAGCTCTCGCTTCATCATGACGGTCGGTTTTTGGCTTTCTCTACTGAGGTGCTCGTCCGGCTGAATCGGGGCACAATCGCAGTAGTTCTCCCAGCGCTACCTTAGCCGACAGAATGGAATGTAAGGTAACAAAACATGGGAGCCGGGCAAACCCAACCAATGACCCAAGACATGATTCGGAGCTGATGCATATAGTGCTATAAGTTCAGGGTGCCGAGCGACCGAAAAGGTGGTCGAACTTTATTGTCGTACTATGAAGCCCCTGGTGTAACCGGGCGAACACGAAGCGTGGCTGTCATTTTCGGCAAAGAGGCGTCGGCGATAAACGACAACTGGTAAGTGTTATTTAAGTCTACGCATTGTAGTAGGATGATATGTCTATGCATATGAGTATGATGTATGAAAAGAGGTGTTATTTGGCAGAACCTGTGGTGGCCGGACTAGAGGGGGTTGTGAGTGGATCAAGAGTGAATCTGAACTGCCTTCTAACTGCATGTTCCTGCCATTGTGTGTCCGAGTTAATTCCACGCCGCCAATCCTATTCTGCGTCAATCGTTAGTTTTTAAAGGCAAATGTTTGAAAGCAGCTGGGCATCCTCTTGTGGTTGGTCCCAAGGTCCCTGATCGGACCCCGGTGGGCCCAGCCGTTATACCGTGAGGTAATGCGGACTCCTCAATGGGTGTTTGGATGGTTGTCCTGAGTAATTTACCACGTGGAATCTAGTCGACGTGGTTTATCCCGTTGGCATACGGTAAACTACCGCGTGGTGGGAAGGTGTCGAAGATTTATTCTTTGGCGTAGCATTTTTTGGGTGATCCGAAGACAACCGTTAGAGTGGTGGGCCAATAAAACTTGGCCTTTGCGCCTTACATCTTTTAGGAGATGTTATTCGTGGCTTCATACCCTTGTGGGCTTTGTGTGTTATGGAGCCCCCGGACTACTAGGTCTAGAGGTACTGCAATTGACTTGCTGTGTTTTATGTGATCCTGGGCGATCGGCCGTACTGTTATGCTCTAGGGGGGGTCTTGACGAGGCCCCTCCCCTTATTGCTTCCGGCGCGCGACCAGCCGCTTTGTTTTGAGGATCCTGCATTCTCTATTGGTATGCTTTGTCGTCCTTCTAGGAGTACCATGAATTTCGCATGGTTGATCGAGCGTGTGGCTCGGGCCGAATAGGCTTGAGCTGCTCTTTGTCCGTTGGTCGGACTGGTATTTAGTGGACCTGGCACCAGTTTCCTTAACTTGACGTTTGTTGCCGCATCGAGGCTTGAGGGTGTCTGTTTGTGTATCCTTCTTACTGCCTTGGACCGTAATGATGTGTGGACATCGGGGTGTGCGCCTTGGGTTCTCCTGCTTGGGTTGAGGTAGCCAGTTGTGCCATGTATGCCCTTTATTCGGGCTGTCGACTTTGTGCCTTTCGGTGGCCAGTACCTTGGTCCACCTATCCGTTAGCAAGTCTTGGTCAGCTTTAAGCTGCTCTTGCCTCCTTTGCAGGCTCCTTGCCGTGGCCATGAGCCTCGCTTGAAGAGAACTTGTTCCACTGGATCTTCAGGTACGCCGAATTCGTATTACTGAGGCTTACCTCATCGTCGAAAGAGGGTGTATAGTTGCCCTTCTCTAAGTATCCCAGCGTGACCGATCAGGCCAGCTTGAAGGTAGGCTAATCAGGACTATATTCCTCTTCGGCACCATCCGGATTGCTTTCGTCTCCGGGGCCGGTGTTGCCGTGGCGGGGCTTGGAGCAGCGCCGACGACGCCCATGGTTTGCTTTTCTCCCCGAGGGGTTATCCTCCGTTGCCTCATCGCCATTGGTTTCCTTCGGAGTGTCCACCATATATATATATATCATATGAGGAGGTGATCGTCCACCGCCCTGTGAGCGGTGGCTCCTGTAATTCTCCTGCATCGTCGTCCATACCGTCGATGTCTTCAGAGTCGAAGTCAAGTACATCGGTTAGATCATCGACCATGGCAATGAAGTGGGTGGTGGGTGGGCAACGAATTCCGTCGTCGTCTGCTTCCCACTCAAACCGGACATAGTTCGGCCCAGAGCCTCGTGACAAAGAGAGAGACTTTAATGAGTTCAGCAAGTCGCCAAAGGGCGAGTGCTGAAAGATGTCCGCTGCGGTGAACTCCATTACCGGAGCCCAACCAGGCTTGGCGGGCTCGGGAACGTGCGGACTGGAACCTACATCCAGATACAAATCCGGGGGTCCGGAGTCACCGGCTTCCTCAGAAGTGAGACATGTGTTCGGCTCCATCGCTGATGAGGGTACGGTCTGCGGGGCGGGGTCCATCCCTCCGTCCCCAGGCAACGCAGTCTGCTCTGGATTTGAGTCCAGGTCTATTGCAGGGGTGATATCCCGGGTGTTGTCCGACAACAGGTTCAGGCCATGCTCGTCGTGACTGTCCGGTGCTCCTGGCGCTGGCCCGAATCCGTCGAAGATCAAGTCTCCGCGGATATCCGCCGTGTAGTTCAAGTTTTCGAACCTGATTTGATGGTCGGGGGCATAGCTGTCGATCTGCTCTAGATGGCCAAGCAAATTGGCCCGCAGTGTGAAGCCGCCGAACATGAAGGTCTGTCCGGGGAGGAAAGTCTCACCCTGGACCGCGTCATTAGTGATGATCGAAGGAGCCATCGAGCCTGACAGCGACGACACAGAGGAACTCTCAATGAAAGCACCAATGTCGGTGTCAAAACCGGCGGATCTCGAGTAGGGGGTCCCGATCTGTGCGTCAAGGCTGATGGTAACAGGAAGCAAGGGACACAGGTGTTTACCCAGGTTCGGGCCCTCTCGATGGAGGTAAAACTCTACTTCCTGCTTGATTAATATTGATGATATGGGTAGTACAAGAGTAGATCTACCACGAGATCGTAGAGGCTAAACCCTAAGAGCTAGCCTATGATGGTATGATTATAATTGTGATCGGCTTTCTAAGGACCAACCTTTCCGGTTTATATAGACACCGGAGAGGGCTAGGGTTTACATGGAGTCAGTTACAAGGAAGGAAATATAATATCCGGATCGCTAAGCTTGCCTTCCACGCAAAGGAGAGTCCCATCCGGACACGGGCCAAAGTCTTGAGTCTTGTATCTTCACGCTTCAATAGTCCGAATGTTGCACACAGTCCTGCTGTCTGGATACCCCCTAATCCAGGACTCCCTCAGTGGGTCCCAGCTTGCAGGGGGAGTATTCATTTTTCTGTGCGTAATAAGGAGGCACTTCCGGTGGGTCCGAGCTGACAGCGGGGGGAACGTTCGGTGGGTCCCAGTAGTCAGGGGAAAACGTTTTTTCACAAAATACGGTGGCCCATCTGGTGGGTCCCAGCAGTCAGGGGGGAAACGTTCTTTCCGTGAAATACTGGTGGCCCGTCCGATGGGTCCCTACTATTAGGTGGAGGAATAATTATTTTGCGCGTAATAAGGAGGCACTTCCTTGTGGCTGCCGCGGACCCAGCTGTCAGCCTCTGCATGTGCAGTACTCTTCCGATGGAAGTCGGTCGTTGACAACATTGACCACGCCGCACCGAGAGCACCACGGCGGTGGACGACGGTGAGGCCTAGGAAGGGGACGACGCGGAGCCGGGGAAGACGCGACAGTGGATGCCCACGCGGAGAGGAGCATGAGGGTTCACTGGTTCGGCTGCGGTGTGAGGTTGTCGTTGCCGCAGAATAACAGGGGGAGTGGGTGAGTGGAGGGATGGCTGGCCAGCGGTGGGAGTAGTATGGGGACGGTGAGGCCTCTGCGCCAGCACAGCCGGCCACGAGAGGCAGGAGCATGCGGCACGACCGGCGCTGCTTTGGGCGGCTGGGGCAAGAAGACCAGAGGTTGAAGAAGCACTACGGCCATTGGATGGACATCATTGACCACGCCGTGCCGAGAGCACCAGGGCGGTGGACGATGGCGAGGCCTACGAAGGGAACGACACGGAGCCGGGGAAGACACGGCAGTGGCTGCCCACACGGTGGATAGTATGAGGGTTGACTGGTTCGGCTGTCGTCGCCGGAAAATAATAGGAGGTGTGGGTGAGTAGAGGGATAGACAGGCCAGGGATGCGAGTATGATGGGGCTGTGAGGCCTGCCCGGCAGCACTGCCGGCCACGGGAGGCAGGAGCAGGCGATTCCGACGGCACTAGTTTGGGCGGTTGGGGCAGGAAGATCAGAGACTGAAGAAGCACGATTGCCGTTAGATTGACATCTAACGGTCTGACGTTGGTAGAGTCGATTGTTGACTAAGTTTCTCTTTTGTGAAACCTTGTGTACGCATGAACTTGGTAGGCCCACAAGTCAGCCTCCAAATCTGTGGCAGACAACATAAAGCCCATTTGCTATTTTTTATAATTTGGAGCCCATTTGCTAATTCTTAAGTAATTTATTACAGCCCATTTTCTGCCTAGGACCACGGTCAAAAAGTTCAACCTTATTTTGCATATTTCGGTGGAGTCCGAACTGTTGTAATCCCGAAATGATAAACATTTTTTAAGAACTTATTGATTTGCCAAAAAATCGTTTTGTTTTTGTGAGCAAATAAGACGTGGGACAATTGAGTTGGTTTAAGGGAAAACCTGTGGTAAAAAAATCAGCGTTGGGTGGGAAAAAACAACAAAAATAAGGATGTAAATATGAAAAGGGAATTTCATGTGTTTTCAATATAATGATACGTGTATATGAAGTACTAAAACTATAGGTAGAGATTAGAAAATGGATGTAGGACATGCGTTTCAAGACGAAAATAGAATGTGTGTTTGATTCAGTAAAAAAACTGCCTGCGGATGTTGTAAGACAAAATATAACTAACGCTGGCGGGCCAGAGGCCAGTAGATACCTGCTGGATCTTTGTGCCCCGTTCTCGTCATCGGCTGGGCCTGTTAAAAACAAAAGCAACCCTGGGTAGTCTGCAGCCCAGTTGAAACTTGCTCGACCTGAAAAACAATATACGTGCTCAATAAATGAGAGAATTCCGCAAGTACAGACTGATAACTAGGATGCAGCACGAATATTGTTTTTTATCGTGATAATAAGTGCATGCACTTGTTTCGAAAAAAATGGAGAACTGGGAATTCGAACGGCGGATGCTTATGCTACCCATCAAATAAAAATCAGGTGCCTGAAAATTCGTTTCGAAACAAATGATTCAGCTTTATATCCACGCCGACCCTCGGCATGATAGTTGGAAGCAAATGCAAGGTAGTACACCTACCAATACCTAACTAACTTATAATCTTTTTACTCCTGGCCCTAGTGTTCGTCTGGTAGAAAATCTTGCAGAGGACCAGTTCCCGCTCCTTCTCTTGTTCCAGGTCCCCGGGGTGGTACTGGTGCATCACCCAGTTGGTCCTTTGCTGGTCGAAGTTCTTGTTGGTGTGCAGCACCAGAACCTTTTTTGCTGCCCGTCTACCGGCCGTTGACCATCACCGGCAAGGTATTGCCGGTCTTGTGCCACATCACGTGCATGCCGCACTCCGACTGTATCTTGCGACGTGTCCACGTGCCCCTTTTGAACACCCTGGAATTGCGCTGGAAGAATTGCTTCCTTAGGCCACTCAGTGTGATACCTGCAGTATTGTGGAATACAGGTTTTAGTGTACGTAGTTGGCATTTTCATAACATCTTTGGCATGTTGCAGTCACTTGTTTCACTTTTTATTAACTGTCAAGTTGTAATTGCTTCACCAGGTCTACGTCTAAAAAGAAAAATAGAGCTATAAACAAAGGAATATGTTTGTGCAAGTAGACGACCGATCGGTGTCTTACCTGGAAGTTTCTCAGGTTGGGTGTAGCATATGTTGTGCTCGCTGTCGATGGTTGGTATGAACAAATCGATGAGTGACTGAAATCTCGCGCTGTCAGCACTCACTTTGGCCTCAAGATGCTCGATCAGCTCCTGGTCCGTGGGATCGAACTTGACGCCAGCCGGCAGCACCGGCCAATCCTTCTTCGACTTGCATCGGTAATTCTAGTTATATGGTACTCAATGTATGATCAATCGACTGTTTTAAGTGAATGATGAAAGATTTCGACAGATAAGTGGTACTCCAAATCTGAAGTCCAGAATACCCGAACACGCCATCGGGATTCTTGTGTCACCTCACGCGCAGCGTGTTGTCACGCCAATTCAATGTGTGGACATGATGAATAATTTGACCGACGTATACTAGTACTGCTACTGTACTACTTACTAGTCATATTTAGTGACACAATTTATACATAGGTTTAACTAACAAGTACGCACTTGAAGCCTAACTGATATATATATGGCTTCTGCGCAGCACTTCCATCATCATTATCAGTACATCCTATGCAGGTGAGTTAGGATGCACTTGATCCCAGGAAGGTATCTATCCTTCAAACCAGAGGAGTGCTTCAAACTAACAATAGTACATAATATCCAACAAAAGAGGGTCGTGCTACAGCAGCAGAGTACATGGCTCATTCTAGATATCAGCACGAATCAAGTTGTGCATATTTGCTGTTGGCATGAACCACATCGCCGCATGTCGGGTTTGCAAAGCCATCCATCGCATGGAAGCTTGATGCCTTTCACACACTGAAGATTACCTGGCAACAAGCTGTGTCGACGAATCTCTGGATATGGTGATTCATGAAACCCATGGTATGATGTGTAAACACAGCCCCCCCCCTCGCGAATGGAAGTTGCATAGCACAGTAATCATCGTCGGTGATATGATCAATGATTGGTTGGATGATCGGATAATTGAGCCCGAGGAACAAGGAATGGTTGCCGAGGCTGTAAACCCGCCTCCAGTTGAATACGCCTGGCCCAACGGAGCTGGGATCTTTCTCGAACACGAAGCAGCCATAGCCATCAATGTCACGAATGCCCCACGCATTATACTGCATGTGGTTTGATGTAATGGTTTGGTCAATTTGGTACGTGCGAATGAGCATCAAATGACCGCCATCAGCTGAACGAGCGATAAACCACCACCCATCGGCTGGTATGATTCCAGGTCCTGGAATCATGAAGGCCAGCACATTTGCGTCTGCTGCAACAACTCAAATTGGAGACCAAAAGGACAAAAATAAACAATCATGTTCAGAGTATGTGTGGAATTAAGATTATTATAACAGTGACACATATCATAGACAGAGAATTGCAATGTCGTGGTCATAATCATACCCCAAGTTAAAAAAATAAGCCAATGGCTTTCATATTCTAGCAACATGTCATGGTTCAAACATCATGTAACAATGAGAGGAAAACAGCTATGACAGTGCCTACTCATATTCTACCATAGCACTTACTACTACTGTTCTCATATCAACTCTAAGCAATAACATGCGTTGTTATAAAAATCTTGTAAACGAGAGTAACATATAGCAATCATGATGTTATGCTCATAATATGTATTCTAACAATCATTAGATGCCAATTGTTCTCATATCAACTCTAACAATAACATGTGTGGTCATAAAAGTCTAGGAAATGATAGGAACACATAGCAATGATGTGGTTATAGACATGCTATGCATTCTAAATTTGTAACAAATGAACAGGCAGTCGTATTCATAAGGTAAAGATGAGATGAGATAGAACAATTACACGACGATAGATTCCACTAGTATAGGCAGCCAATCTGTGCGTCGACCGCGTAAACGATGCCATCGTGCACTATAGCATCAAACAGAAATGTTGCCTCAACAGGATTGATGATGATCCATAACCATGTATGGCGACCATATTCCAGATAGACTAATCCCATGTTGAACAAGGAAATGAGCTTGTAATCCATGTAGTCTTCTAATGGTGTGGGCACTTCGCATATTACAACTTTCTGCAAATAGAGGTCGAGCCAAAAGCTTGACTCGTCTCGTGCATAGTAGGCAGGAGTGTCCGGCTGGCCGCGAGGCTCGATGTCGGCGGTATCCAATGATGGAAGGGTGATCTCTCGCAGGGTGTAGATATCCACGAGACACCATGGACTACCGGTATGGTGGATGAGGACGATCCGGTTGGCCTTCATGCCCGCCCAGTAGTGGCCGCGCATGACGGACAGGTGGACGGGTAGTGGTAGCATGTCGAGGGGCACCACGGCAACCTCTGTAGGATCGTCAAGTCGGTGTCTGGGCCACCTGCGAGGATCGGGCATCAGCAAGCAGGGCGTCTTGAAAAGAGCCGGTTGGTTGCAGACGAGTAGACGGTACAAAGACACCGAGCATGCGGCTAGACGGACGGTGCTGAGTAGGTCCATACGACTATAGATCTGCTCCAAGAGAACATCAGGGAAGGAATTCCAATCGCGGATCTTCATGTCAATCGGTTCTGCCATTGGTGTTTTCGGTGCCTGCGAGCCAGCGGGGAAGTGGATTCGGGCGGGCGAGCGAAGAAGCTTCTCCTCGTGTGGCCGAGCAGTGAGTGGGGGATATGGTACGCGCGAGCTACCAAGGAAGATGGCACGGGCGGGCGAGCAATGAGCGGGGGTAAATGGTGTGTGGGCGACGATGGGGAAGAGAGGAGGAAGAAGAGTGGAAAACGGGGAAGAAAGTGCATTAAATCTCAATTCTACTAGTACTACTACCAGGATATACCGTCCTTCGGAGTGTAAATAGTTACACCGATGACATGTGAGTCTACCACAAGAGGGCCCATATGTCAGTTAATGGAGGATAGTGGTGCGTAGGCATATTTGCGGAAGCGTGCTCTACTGGCAAACGTGATGGCAGTACTGGGTAAGGCTGATTTAGTAACAACAACACGCTGGTTCAGCTTATTAATTATGTGTCCCATCTGCTACAGCGTGTATTGTCACTTCACTATGAAGACTAGTTGAATAGTTCTCTCTGACCGAGATGGGGAATAATAGATCGCGAGGACTTCCTTTCTACAGTATCCCTATGCGTCTACGCTCACTTCACTCATTTTGCTCCGTACCTAGTCACTTGTTGAAATCTGTAGAAAGACAAATACTCCGTATTTGGGAACAGAGGGAGGCTTTTACTCCGTACTATTTGGGAACAGAGGGAGTATCACCATATGGAGGGAACAGAGGAAGCTTGAAATATGAACATGTCAATGGCAGGGAGTAAGCACCATGCATGCATGCATGCATGCAACATGCAACACTCACACGTACACATGGACGCACGCAAGACTCACGCACCCATGCGGCACACAGCACACGACGCAACACACACAGCTCACGGTCAAGTGCTCAACCTACTCCCTACGTCCGTGAAAGACTGTACATTTAGAGATTTACACATTGACCAGGGCATAATTAATGCCCAAAAGTAGCAGACTTATGTGTGCACGCGACCATTGAGATAAGAAGATCAAATGAAGGCCGTTGCATGTTGTAATTAAGGATAGACGTGTAGCCTATACCTACAGCACAAGTTGGTGCATTAGTCAATCAATATCGATTTAGATTAAAGGCTAAATGCATTGGAAGTGTAGATGTACATTATGTACCACACTCTTTGTTTTGTAGCCGATGTACACCCTTTGTTGGAAGACCGAGGGAGGACACGTGCATGCACTCACATACACAGCCAGGGTGGTTTGCGCGCAAGGGTTGGACTCGTGTCGCGCCTGCGTAAAGTTTTGTTTAACTGATTTCTTTGCTCTACCAACTGACAGGTGGGACCCAAAAACCAGGTGACAATTTAACCAGTCAACAAAGTGCCACGTCGACTATGTGGCCGGTCAGTAGGGTGCAATACGGTGCTCTACAATGAGCAAGTGATCATATAATCGCCGCAAAACTATATATAGTGACCGTAAAGAGCGTATTGTTACATACATTGACCGCCAGTATATTTTTCTCGTTTCAAATTAAGCCATATTAATCGGAAAGGACGCAGTATGGACTACTAATAGTACTAGTACTCCTTTGATGTGTCCCGTCAACTCGCCGAATGAGGAGAAGCTTGCTTACTACGCCTCTCCCTCGCCCACGCGCGCGGTGGTTCGCAGGACGAGGAGAGGGTTTTGACTAGAGTGCCCTCTCCCTCTCCCTCCCTCTCCCTCTCCCTGGCCCTCGCCCTCTCCCTCGCGGTGGACGTGCAGCAGTTCAATCGGTGTTAGATTGCCAGAAGCATATCGTACTGTAGTATCATCATTGTTGTACCTTCCAAAGAGGCGAAGAGCCAAGTGGAAGGTTCACACGAGTACGAACTGTTGAACCTCCCGAAGAGGCAAAGAGCCAAGCGCAAGGTTTTATAGGAGTTGTCGTCCTAGTAGGAGTGTACTACAACTATAGCGAACGATGCTACTGTATGATGCCGCCACGTCACGTTTATCCAAAGCTGTGCCACCTTTTTTCTCAAAGAGCGTGTTGGAGCCCGTGCAACAACCACACAAGTTGCACGTACACATAACACATTTACTAGTAATAAATTCTAAAGGACAAATGCCAGTATGCCACACAAGTTCATCTCCAATTCATGTGATAAATTTGTGCACGACTAGTCTACATATATTCACAGCGCTACCATTCACAATTACCGTACTCCACTTACACGTTATAGATGGCTACATGCATGTCCTCCTCCAGGTTCCAGTCCCAGGTGTTCTTCATGGATGGCACGATCCATAGCGGTGGGCAATAGGAATCATTGTCGCAGCTTTCTAGTCCGGTTCCACACGATGGAGACTAATCCAAGCTGAAGCGGCATAAATCAGGGATAGCGTGTCCCAGCATGTCGTTCATCCGGTGGTGCGCAATGAAGACACAACCATGCTTAATGAACGGCAGGCCTTCTGTGTCGTGCACGAAAGGTGGCATCCGCTTCACAATTGGGTAGCTGTCCCCGATGAAAAGCGAGTACTCTCCAAGAGTGTTCCTCGGCACCCATGTAGCATCACGGGGGTCGAACTCGGCGTCGTTCATCTGGTACACGCAGCATCCCAGATCTGGACACATGGTGACATACATAGTCAAGGTCCATGCATAATAATGTTGTGCTCAAATATGGCGGTCAGTAATACTGTGCAGCAAATAGTACTACTCCGGTATAGAGGAAGTAAAATAACCGGCTTATTATATATAGCCACTCTTGGCTACATGGATGAGATAGTAAGACATGGAAAAACAAAAATGGTGGCAGCTAGTGGGTTCAAGTCTTCAAGGTCCTAGCTAGCTATACGCGTCCTCCAAGGTAAAAAGTACTCCTACTAGTACTACTAAGTATACTACTAGTACAACAATGAAAGAGAAGGCGAGAGGGTTAAAAAATGGAATACCTGGGTAGATGGTGACGGTCCGATCGTGGTAGATTGTGTGACCATGTTGCACATCAGTGGTACCATGGGTAACGACTGCTAAGATAGTTGATCCCAATATGCCAAAGTCAGCTACAAGGTTCCAGGTTAGACCGAATCGCGGATGCAAATGCACAACCAGGATCGGCGATCTTATTTTGATCGGGGGATGACTGGTCCCTGCAAAATAATGGAGTACCGTTAGGGATGCAAATAATGGTTTGTGCATTCCGTTTGTAATCTCCCGTACCGTAGGATGGCAACTAGATGAAACAAGTCCCCTGGCTTGTCAACACGAAGATGCGGCCTAGATGGCGCACGGCGTCTTCGAACATGTAGGGGTACAAATCTTCCGTCGCCAACATGCGCCAGCCCCTGCCGTTACTGCGTCTTGTATTGATGGCAATCCTTATGTCGAACACCGCGATGAGATAGTAATCGTCGTAGCCGCGTCGCTTTGTCGGTGGGTCCGCAATTGCTATCTTCTTCAATCTCATGTAGGCATCATCATACGTATTCAAGCCCAGCCAGTCTGGAAGGCTGATCCAAATGGTGGAGAAGGGGTCTACCGGAACGGCCGCACTGCTGTGGATGTTGTGCAAAATGATGGTGGTATCTGGCCAGAGGTATGCTAGCCAATCTTCGTTGCCACCGACCCAGACCTATATATAGGACGGTGGGCAGCGGAGAAATTACGGGATGGAAATGGAATAACTAAGTGCTACATGATCAAACTCCATTACTGACCTGCTCATCGGACAAAATCCGACTACCTCTCAACGTCGACAACTCTAGCGGAGTCAACGTGCAACCATGGCCAGGGAGCGGTGGACTATTCGAAGGATTGTCCCATAGAAGAACCTTCTCCTCGAGGACGTATGGAAGACCAACAAGCATGGCCTTTTCCCAAGCCTACTTAAGCAGTGTCTTGAAAAAGTTGGTGCAGGAAGCACCGAGTCTTGCGGCAGTGAGGACGTCGGAGCGGCGTGCGATTTCTCCCAGAGGATCGTCGTCCAAGGTCTCCCAGCCCCGACGAGGAGGAGAACCGCCTGGTGAATCCATGGGAGCAGCAACGAACTGCCTTCTCTTCGGGGGGAGGGGAACTGGCGAGGAGGAGATAAGAGTCTAGTAACCGCAGGGCCTCGTCCGTTCCAACTGTAGATCGTTCCTCAGTGAAGGGGTGAGGCTATTATTTACTACTAGTACTAGCATTATGGAACGTTATGGGATTGCATTATACTGTAAATAATAGCACTAGTAAGAAATTTTTTGCACTAGGTAGTAGTTTTTGGCGTGGATTAAGAAATTTTGGGTATGTTTTTGCCATTTTTTGTACACGCCAACTAGTGTCAAAAAACGTCTTACATTATGTGACAGAGGAGTACATACTCGTACTGTAGCAGTACCAGTACTACTTTTCTCAACTAGTAGTGCGATGTACTGTACTTCTAGTCTAGTCTACTACAGTGCACCCGTTTTGAACTCTTGAATCTCAGAGTCAAGGAGCTATAGTTGGAAGTGGAGGGTACTACTGTTCTCTAGAACCATCGCTATACTATCAATGCAGGGGAAGTACACCTGCGTAGTGGCCTGGTGGGTATTCTCGGTGCTATATTCAGCCGCTCCTCTCACGTAGGAGTAGCTGGCCTACTCAGCCACTCCTCTCACGCACACACTAGCAGCCTGTTTATCAGCGACGGTTACTGCGGGGGCAGAACATTTGAGTTATTTGATACAGCGAGACTAGGCTTTTCGCTTCCATTTGTGGAGGTGTAATGGATCTCGTCGAACTTTGTTAGTAGTTCCTTCTTTATGAGATGAAGCAAAGCTTTTGCCTCCGTTAAAAAAAACACATCAGGAGGAATTTTCTTTTATAGTAGAGCCGATAATGGAGTGAAGTCCATGCGTGCAACGCCACAAGCTACAGAGTAGTAGTAGAGCACTTTATGTACGGAGCCATATTGCACAGTTCCCAATGCCTCGCCAGGCTTTTCCGGCTCCTCAGGCTTAATTGGGAGCCGCTAGGTTAAATATGCTACTAGCTGATGAGGAAGCTGCAAGCGAGGTGCAGCTAGGGCGAGCACGCGAGCCACGGGATGCTGGGAAGGAAAACCCGTTCACGTGGCTAGGCTGTCCAGTGCACCCAGATTGTGGGGCCGCACGTCCGTTCGACTTGAAAACTCAGACTACCCGTGTAAAATATGGCTCGCAGCGAAGTGTAGTAGTACTATTTTTTTTAAAAGGTCGCCGTGCGTTTGGCCGGGATCGAACCCACAAAACGAGGTATACACTCCCGCGACCACTAGTAGTACTCGTTGGAGTACAACGCAAACTAGAATCGCCTTTTGTTGCTAGTAGTACGTACATTGTTCCTTACAAGAAACCCCTAATAATGCAAGAAACCACTAAAATGCCAAGAAACTACTACCACTTGCATACGTGGCAGACTTAAGATAAGACTACCTTATCAACCATTGTACATGCTCTTACCAACAAAAATCCTCGAGTGACCTCCTACCTCCAGCCCGTCCACCTAGTCATCCTCGGCCATGGGAAGCAGCTAGCGCCGCCGGCAGAAGGCGAGGTCAAAACCGCCGGCGGTGCGGAGACCATGTTGCGGCAGCCAGGATGCCAGCTCCGTCCGGCGCTCGCGGCCGCTAGCTAGCCAAGATAGCTCCGTCCAGCTGCTTGTCTGCAAGGTTTGCTAGCTAGATTGGCACAGCAGCGTGTCGGCTTGCTCGTGCGCGCTGCTCAGGCCAGCCATCTGGCTCGAGCGAAGGCCAGCGTGACGGCTTGCTCGCTCGTGAGTCACGCTCGGGCCAGCCTGCCAACCTGTGCGGAGGCCAGCGCGGCGTCCGGCCCGTCCGGCGGAGCGGTGGCCAACTCGCTCATCACCGGCGCCACCGACGAACAGGCATCAGTACTGTTTGAAGTAATGTTCAGGAAAAATAATGATTTGAGGGGGAATAACAGGATAGAAGGTCAGATGTGGGTCCCTCGTGTCAACGGTCAAACAAAATGTGTTGGTTTAAGCTGCCTCGTCAGCACGGACATGTGGGCCAACCCTGTCATAAATGGGTTTAAACGAACCTAATCGGTAGGAGTACTAGCTAGTAGTTTTTGGCGTGGATTAAGAAATTTTGGGTATGTTTTTGCTATTTTTTGTACAATAGATTCTTCCTAGGGCTGGTTGAAAGTGGTAGTTTTTTGTTAAATACTCTACATATTGTAAGTAGGAGTGAAAGTTAAGCTTTGGAAGCCAATAAGCAAGGCTAGTTACATAGTGCATATGTGTACATGATTGAAAGTAAATATCAACCATGAGTGACTAATATCTTGATGGAAAACTCGAAACTATGGAATACTAGGGGAAAAATGCATGGCTGGAAATACTAGCAATGTTCATGTCCGTTGAAACGAATCATAATTAGAATAATACTTATTCACAAACTTGGTACAAAACACTCTAATTTTGATATACATATGTTTCAATTAGAATATATTCCTTGGGCTGCTTTGGTGAGGTCAGGGAGGGATGTGGTTGGTTTTAAGATACTAATTATGGTTTTTTTTTGCAAATTGGTAGACAAGTGGGATGTTGGTGAGAAAAGGCAATAACTTACCTCACAATCGTTAGATGTAGATCTAATGGTCAGAAACGACGGATGGCAGACGCACCAGCATCACCAAGTTAGTCTTGTGTAGGAGTACTAGCAAGATCCGTGCATTGCACGGAACATCAAGATGCATTTTTTATAAAACACTTGTTGTGATTGACCCTTGCGGGAGTAATCCAATGTGTAAAAACTAATGATATCTCGAGAAATATGAGATAAGGTGAAGAGGAGTGGGGTGTGGTGGTGGTTGGTGGTCGGACTGAGCGGAGGCATGGGGATTGACGACGCCGGCAGCGGCCACCAGGCCAGTTTGTTCCAGAGGCTTCCTTTCTTAATTGCTCAACAATGAGGTTTGTTGGAGATAGGGATGAACGAGGGAAGGCCTTGTCTGCAAATGTGGAGAGGGGTGCGGGTATCTTTTAGTTTAATTTCCATCCGTCAGATATAGATCGGACGGTCTATATTGCAAGATGGCACACGTACCATCATCACCACCTCGGTTTTTTATAAGAGAAGAAATATAAGTATAGAGATACAAACGTATTATCGATACTTGCTTCCGTAAACTAGCATCTACATTCTATTCAACGCCTCGGCATGTGGGGCCTTAGCACAATGACTTCTCGACTGTGTAAAACAATGATTTTCCCGTCACCGACAAGGAGGGGGTGACGGCGGCGCGCTTTTTGGCTTGCTCTAGTCCTAGTAGTCATACTAGGTGGTCTAAGCACGTGTAGATTTATTCTTTTTCACGTATCGTGTTCGCCGTACTGCCACGACTGTTGATGAATAGACGGTAAGTTATTCACGGGGAAACCCTTGATGAGCGTGTTCGCGAGAGAGAGAGAGAGAGAGAAAGAGAGAGAGAGAGAGAGTGTGCGTGTGTGATATGTTAGAGACTGAGGCAATGATAACAGATTCTTTGTGTCTATGTGTGTGGAGGATAGAGAGAGACATGTACATGGGGCTTTGTGTTGTGTAACGTGGAGACACATATACATAATTAGAGAGTGAGTGTGTGAGATACACATGCGGACATGGGGAGAGATTAGGATCCAGATAAATGGGTGTTTGTGCGTGTTTGTGTGTGTTTATGCACGCGTTTGTGTGTGAGAGGGAGAGAGTGTACGTGGAGTAGAGAGACCACTGATGATGTAAACCTAGTATAAGAGAAGGGGGAATGGTGTGACATGTGTAGTAGCGGGATAGCACGGGTGCGGGCTAGGGGAGCAGACTATTTGGAAGAGACATCGAGTGTGTGTGTGTGTGTGGGAGAGGGGTGTGAGAGCGAGAGAAAGAGAGAGCTAGCGAGAGAGAGAGAGAGAGAGAGAGAGAGAGAGAGAGGAAGAGAGGGGGCGAGAGGGGTCATTTGTGTCCATAAATGGCGTATAGATAGGGAGACAATGTTGATGTTTTCAAATATTGGCCTATGAATGGAGACACAAGGGAAGCGAGTCATCGTGTGTGTGATAGGGACTTCATGAGAGATCTAGAATAGATGGTGTAGAGAACAATGTGCGAAATCGAGAACGATTATACATTAGGGAGCTATGCAAAGAGTCACGACATATATGTATGCAGGGAAGGAGCTGGGGCGGGTCCGCATGTGGGAGAGATAGAAAGAGGAGAGTGGTGCACAAGGAGACAAAGTGTGCTTGTTTGCAGTGGGGGTGGTGTGTGAGGTGAGTGCGCGAGAACCACATAACTAGGGAGATAGACGTTTGCGGCGACATTTTGTGTGTATGGGAAATATACACTCTACATAGTGCGTGTGCTTGGGTAAGAGAGATAGCGGGAGACCTAAAGAGTGAGGGAAGAGATGTGTGCATGCCCGAGAGACAAAGTGATAAAGACCTCTGTTGGGGTCCGGACTTTACAAGAGAGAGGGGTGTTAATGTGCTCGTGTGTTGGTGTTTGGGGGAGAGAACGACTTCTCGATGTGTGTGTGTGTGTGTGTGTGTGTGTGTGTGTGTGTGTGTGTGTGGCGGTGGTGGTGGGAGGGGGGTTGACTTCGGATAAAGAGTGAGGTGTCTATATTTGAGGGACTTTAGCGTAATTGAGATATTGTGCACTCATGGTTGATCCATTTGTTTCACAGTTTGTACTATGAGATAACGATACTTTTGAACATGCGTGATATACCTTGATGTACCAGAATTACAAACCTAAGATTGGAATTTTGGAATTCGACTCCATCATTAGCTTTTGTAATTCATTTAAACGGAGGTACATTTTTTAAGCCGGGATTTCGTGATTTCAAATTCATATATCAGACCTAGAAGTATACACATATGGGCATGTTCAAACTTTATAATCATCCACTTTATTCATACACATACACATTTTTGCTTTTGTCATCATATTTAGGATAAACACATTTGGAATTTCATTTGAATTGGACAGTATGATGGTATTTGCTTGTAGTAGCTCAATGATCCATATTTGAATTGAATGGACAATCTAAGTTTTGAGTTGGAGACATTGATTTTCAAAACTTGCACATTTTTTTGCGTGCAAAACAAACAAATTGTCGGCCATGATATCATAGTTGGCCGTACGAGAGCAGAATACTTATAATTTTAGGCGCCAAAAGCTTTCAAACTTCCCGCTCACATCGAAATATCACGCGCCCGAAAGTTTAGCACTGCCATATTCCTGTTTTACCCCTGCCACATGAACGGAAAAGGGCTGCTTTGGTAACTCCATTGTTTTCCCCTCTTTGCCCCCAACATTCTTCCCCAGAGCCCCTCCCCTTCCCCTCCCCGACCCCCCCCCCCCAACCACGGCAAGCCGCCGAATCTAGTCCTCCGCCGTAGTGGTGGACCTCACACCCCGCCGGATCTACCTTCCGCACCTTGGAACCCCCAACTGCCAACTCACCACTTCACCGGAGCCGCTTCAGCGACTGGCTTGTCCACCGCTCCAGATCTCCTTGACCGCCATCATGGTCCACCGCACCGGATCTGCTTAACCGGCGCCCTCCACCACAGCGTAGGCCCTTCACTGACTCCCTCGTCTGCCCCTTCGCTGGCCCTTCATACAAGCCCTCGTCCGACGCAACAGCTCCGCCTCACCGAAAGCACTATACAACGCGCCCGCCGAAGCCTTCGTCCACTGCACCGGACCCGCTCCACGGATGCCATATTCAACTCCACTGGCCCTGCTTTACCGATGCCACAGCCTCATCAGGTCATTTCGATTTGTACTCCTTCGGTTTTTCTCTTTATCGTGCAACTATTCACTTACCACAGATGAGCTTTCTTGTATGTCGACAGGCGCCGCAACCGTAGCACCGGAGCAGCTTCAGCGACGGCGACAGCCGGCCCAAACTCAACCACAACACGAGCACCATCGACGATCCTTAGCTATCAAGTATGACAACGATACCCATACTCCACCGAGAATCAAGTACTATTATCCAACGGCCGGCGCCTATGTTCACTTTCCTAGCATAAGCACCGCACCTTTGAATTTCTTCAGGGCATCATTCAGTTTTTCATGAGACGCGCTATTCTGCTTGCACCTGTAGGGCCATATTTCTGGCAGTGAACATGTTACATGTGTTAAATTACATACCAGTGCACATATAGTTAATATGCTTTAGTTATGTTCTGATGCCACCTGTTGGTTCCATCAGACTGCTTAATGTTCTCTATGCTTAATTACACATCAGCAAACTAGCATGTGGTTCCGCTGCTTTTTGTTCGTTTTACCCTACATTTTCTGATGCTAGCTATTACATCACTGCTCCGAGCCTCTGTTCATTACTTGTTTGTGTGTTCTTGATCTTCCCAAGTTGCATGACTAATTTGATGCTTCTATTAATTATGGAGCTGCCAACCCCATCAAGCAAAATATTTGTTCTTTTGGTGCTGGCACCTCGAACAGGCATAAAAATAGAGGGAAGCAGATATATTGTCGTGTATGCACACACCCTTCTTTCATTAGTTTAGATGGTTCATTGATGATCAATTCGGACCAGTGCATGCGACTAAAATTAATTTTACCTAAATAGATGGTGCAGAATAAACTACAACAACTAGATTTGCAACCACGGGATGCTGACGATATCTTCAAAGAACATTGCAACAGCAGCTAGGCTTCACGACAACATATGGTAAGCCAGTGTGTTTTAGTACATGTTAAATGTAATGTGAGTGGGCTGCTTTCTTGGCTTGTGCCCTCAACGTGTAATCCTACCGAATTACAAATAGTTCAGTTGTCTGCTTTGCTATATTGCTTGATTCGAATGCTTGTTTGTTGTTACGTTATACCTGAGTTGGCCAATATGTCAGCAGTGCCTGCTGTACTATCATAAAGAAATGCATGCCTATTTAATTTGAGTCCTTAACTTTTCCTCTCAACTTCATCACAAGACTGTCTTCGTAGTTTATATGAGGCCACACTGTTAAGTGCTTTCTCAGATTATTTCAACTGCTTAGATGCCTTGGCAACTTAAATATAGCGATTGTACACTCCCTTTCAACTTTCATCTTACCATTTTAATTTCTTTTCGGTTGATGCTGCTTCGAACCATTTAAATATAGTTTGCCATGCTCGGCAATAATTCGTCCGCCGTTTACCATGTAAGCATACTGCCTGGATCATAGGATAACTATCTCTTACTTATGTCCAGCGGAAACGTTTCAGGATGCTGTTCACACTAGGACACAATGTACAACCCCAGAATCTATTTGTGGAAGCAGTGCGCCATCCATGTTACCAGATGGTAGCATTTTAGAGGCAACACTGCCGGAGAGAGTCCGAGCACAGATATTATAGTGCTTGAGGCTCTACTAGAGGCAGAAAGAGATGGTGTGGCTGCCATGAATGAGGTAATCTTTATCTTGAGCCTGGAAATTACGGAATTAGTGGCACGCATTATGCAAGCAACCCAAGAATTGGAGGAAGTAAGAATGTTGCATTTGAAGACGGAGGAGGTCCTGCTGTTTCTGCTATCTGAAGCCCAAGGTAATACCGGTTCTTCTTTAGATACCAGTTGAAATTGTCATTAGATTATTGTACTTGCATGTTGTGTCATGTCTCTGAATGGATTATGTTGCAAGACCCCCTATGTTGTCCGGAATTCCATGTTTTCCATGTGTTGTAATGATCCGAATTTTTTAGGCGAGGTAATCCTTAGTACTTGTATGATTGACATAAGGTGAACTGTTTTTCGTGTGAGCATACTGTATTGGATGAAATAACTGTTTGAATCAGAGTGTATCCAACCTACTGAATTCGAAAATCACGGCATTTCTAAATCATAATCATATATAAAGGTGGAATAAATCTTTGTTGTGGTCTTGAACAAATAAATAACAAAACATATAATTATCTGTGGATATCCGTAATCGAATACAAACTGGATTTGAATTTAGTTTGCCAGGTCCCAGGGCAAACATGAATGCTAATTCTCCCAAGTTTTGAATAAAGCGGCTAAACACCCACTATAATTTGTGGGCGGCCCGAAGCAAGTGTTTGCGAGATGGAAATTACTGTCTACCCCTGACACTTGACATCCTTATCGATCAGATTTACACTGCTGTCGATAGGGGTAGACTAGTAACTTCAATCAGACATGACACGACGGCCTCTGAGCCCATTCAGACACGGTGGGTGCCAAACGTGGGCGGCAAAACACATTTGATTCAAGCTCGTCCGAAAGACATGTGTCTCTTCCTCCATTTCCCCATTCATACACGGTGGGCGGCAAAACAAACTCTCCTAGTCTGAAATCGATGTAGGCTAATATTTTAAATAGGGGCAGATGTGTAACTTCCATCAGACGTGACACAACCACCCTACCTGTCAGCCCCATTCATACACCGTGGGCGCCAACCGTGGGCGGCAAAACACCCTATCCTCGCCCGAAATAGTTACCGGTAAATATTTGGGAGATGCGAGATTACCGTCCTATCCCCAATCGACGCGATGTCTGAAATTTTAAACGGGGGATAAGTTCGTAACTTCCCCCATTTCAGAGAAGCGCGTCCCAAAGTTTGAGATTGCCCCCCCCCTCCCCTCCATTTCCCCATTCATACACAGTCGACGGCACGACAACCTCCGCACTGCAGCCAGCCTCCTCCGTCCGCCACCCCATCCTCCACCTTCCCAGAGCCGCTACCCCTACCCCGTCGTCCACTGCAAGAGATGGATGTCTCTCATCCACGGCGTTGGACCAGGATCCTTTCATCGCCTCCGCTCGCTTCATCGGCGCCGTCGTCCACCTTGCCGTTGCCGCTCCTACGACCGCCTCGTCCACGGCAACAGGATATATCCCCCGACCCGGCCGTCTGCCGTCTAAAGTCTTCTTCCCCGCTGCCGACAGCCATCGCACCCGTAGCACCATCAATGTATCAGCATAGGCCTACACGGCGTCGCAAGAGAGGTGGTACTCTTCCATATGTGCTTAAGTTATTGATATCACACGGAAAATAGATCGTAATTTGTTTACTGTACTTTTCTTGTCCGTACCAAATCGTAGTGGCTAGTTGAAAGCAAACATTGGTTGCGAAGTAGCTTTGTCCGGTTTGCACCTTCAGATCTGCCATGGCACGGGCACTATACTCGTAAAGCTTATGGTTTCCCCCCTTTATATTCACTACCATCATCGTAGGTGCTTCGTGTCGTGCTAGCACTGCTCCTCAAGACCTCAACCCAAAGCTTACGTGTTCAAATACAAATCTGATATGATGCTCATATCACTAAAACAGAGAACGTTTAATTGGTCACCTAATGTCCCTATATTCGTTTCGAAAAGCATGTGCGCCACCCACTGGTCCAGCTAGTTCCACTTTCCTGATTTTTCTCTTGATGCTTAGGGTTTTCCCCTTTTATCTACTCTACTATGATCTCCGTAGGTGCTTTCTGTCGTACTAGCATTGCTCCACCCTTCAAGATAAACAACACAACACTCAGAATTCGAAAGCTTAGTTGTTCAAATATGATTGTGATATGATACTGATATTAGTTAACCGACACATTTAATTGGTTAGCTAAAGGTCCCACTTGAGTTTCCAAATGCATGTCGCGACATATAGAGAGACAGCATAATTGCATTTCTTTGTCACTTGTTGACCGTACTTTCTTGTCCATACCAAATCTTAGTTGTTATTTCAAGGCAAACATCGGTTGCTAACTACCCTTTGCGCGGTTTGCAACTTCAGATCTGCCATCCCACTACCACGGTCAACACTGTACTGATCATGCTTATGTTTCCCCATTTTATGATGACCACAATCAGCCTACGTGGTTCGTGTCGTAATAGCACTGCTCCACCCATCGAGCTAAACAACCTTAGTTGTACAAATTCATATCTGATATTATTGCTGATATTAGTAAAACTGAGAGATGTTTAATTGGTTAGCTAAATGTTCCTACTTTAGTTTCGAAATGCATGTGAGCCACATATGGAGAGACCGGAAAGAATAGTATTTCTCTGTGCGCTCTGGTTCATCATGGGTGGCCAACCGACATTGTATTGAAACACTTGTAATATCTTCAATTTGCTTGCTCTTCTACTCTTCTTTAAGATGATACTCTTCTCTTGCGGTCGACTGGTCAGGTCGAGTTGTTCTCCCTTAGTATATTTTGAATCTGTCGGGTCAGGTCGACTTGTTCTTCTTTACTATATGTTGAAGCTATCATCTGCGAAGTGTCATCACTTCAGGAGCTCTCATATTTTGAGTAGTAGGCCACATTATATTAATGCACACAACAAATTACAGCATGCATGGCATCTTTTAAAAGAATTGCAGAGATAGCACAAAGGGGTTTACAGGGAGGCAGTATTGGATTATAATCACTTCTGCATTACAAAGAAAATCTCACTTGTTTTTATGTTTTCATGCATGTCAGATATTGAACATTATCAAAATGAATATGAGAATGGGCGCATGAGAGGAATATTCTGGAACGATCCACTGGCTAACAAACTTGGCATGGTGGAGGATGGCCTATCTTATTCACCCATCAAGGTGCTTGCTCTAACTTTGCAAAGTTGTATTGGTCGCACATATTTTGCATCTGACCTCTTGCATTTCTTCTACTTTGTTACACCATCTGCTTAGTTTAAGCATCATATATGAGTATATGCCATAACTATCCATTTTCTGTACCTATTCCATGTGTCGTCACACTATGTTTTTCCAGTCAAATGTTGTTCTTTCGTGATAGATGTCCAAAAGGAAGAGGGTGAGTGCAGATCCTCAAGGAGTACAAACTAGGTATTTGGAAAAGGTAGTGGTACCTGTTAAATCAGATAGATCAGCAGGCACAGAAAACACAGGCCCAACTGTACCACACTTTACCCCTACTCCAGTGGCCAAACCCCTATTAGAACTGCTGGGAGCCCAGCGTCAAGTATTGTCTATGATATCAATTCAAAATTTGAACTCCTAAATTTCTGCTTGTGCCTTACCTTCTCTCTTGTATGAAAACTAATTTCAGATGAATCTCCTTGCTCAAAGGATCATACGATCTCAAAACAATAATGGGCTCTGCATTGCTCTTGTCAGTACCTCTCTCCCTTTTGCCTTGTAACGCTATACTTAATTAATTGCTATTTGATTATGTATCATCAGTCTGCACCTAAGCTTCATTATCCTCTGTTTCTTCCAATATTATTTGGTCAATATTTACTCTTTGCAAAATGTAGAATAATGGCAACGCTTATAAAGAATTTTCTTTGGGGAATTTATTGAATTATCCTTCCATCAACATGGAGAAGGGCTTTGTCCAGCCCATGTTAACATGTAATGTAAGTTCATCCTTATCAAGCCTTCAAACTTTGTTCTAGTATAGATTTGGATAGGAATCATTGCCTCCACTGCTGTTTGCTTTGCTGATTGGATGTTTGCAACAACTACCAGTTTCAAATTGTAGTTGTAAAAACATGTTCCTTATGCAGAACAGATCCATTTATTTGCTTATATAATTGTGAAACCTATTACGTG
Organism: Aegilops umbellulata; assembly: GCA_032464435.1. Lineage (NCBI taxonomy): Eukaryota > Viridiplantae > Streptophyta > Magnoliopsida > Poales > Poaceae > Aegilops > Aegilops umbellulata. The sequence goes on along the minus strand of CP136056.1, from coordinate 471,544,818 downwards.
TCTCCTTGTTTCTCTTTTAGAGTCGTATCTCTTACGCCAGGTAGAACTTTAGGGAAGATAGTGAGCCAAACCATCTTGAGGACAGCGAGATGACCCCAAGGTCATGTCTTGATGAAGACAGTGAGTTGAAGCTACTCACCAGCAGGTGTGAGAAAACCTTTGTGCAGTCGCTGCCTCAATCAGTTCGACTTCTTCAGTCTCAACTTAAAGCGGAAAGGCTTGCTTCAGCTCAGCTCCAACTTGAAGTCAAAGATGCAATGAAGATGTCAGAGGACTGCCGTGCGCACCATCATGCCTAAAATCTAGTGTTGATGCATCTATCGTTGACACAACTGAGGTCTACTCAGCTTCTTCAGCTGTTTGGGGGGGCCGACCTGGCCAGGCCTAGTGCCTTCTGAAGTGCTCTCAGTTTTGTATATTCGTTTGTCGGCGCGTAAGTTTGCACTGGTGGCAAACTTTGATGCCCAGTGGATGTAATATGTGTGATAGCCGTGATAGCCTAGCGTAAGTTGCTTGCTTATTTATTTCCTTGTTGTCTTGTTTATTTGTTTGCTTGTAGTCATTGCAGTTCTTTTTCTGTGGTTTGCTAGTGGCTGCAATAACCTATTTTTTAAAACTAGGCCACAATAACCATGGGCTAATATTTACTGTAGTGACATTGGGCCTCGTACGGGCCATAGAAACAGTGGGCCTTCTACGGCTCGTAGAAACAGTGGGCCTTCTATGGGCCATAGAAACAATGGGCCTTCTACAGGCCGTAGAAACAATGGGCCTTCTACGAGCCGTATCATCAATGGGCCTTATACGGGCAGTATGATCGATTGGCCAAACATGGGCAAATAACAGGCCGCATTATGGCCGTAAACGGGCTAGAGTTGGAATCGTCTGTTCATGGGCCGACCATAACGGGCCATCATTAATAGGCCGTATTTCATGACGCTATGAAAACGGCCCAACGTGTTAACGGACTACAAATGGGCCGACTGTAACCACGGGCTGAATTTGGCCCATAAGCAGAAAATGACAGTAACGGGCCGTAAGTAAACGAATGCTGGAAATGAGCCCAAGAATAAATGGGCTCTGAGAAGGCCAGAAGATAACATGGGCTGGAAACGGCCCAACGGAATAACGGGCCCTTAATGGGTATAAAGTGATACACTGTTCATTACTGGCCAGTTTCACCATGGGCCGTTAATGGGTGTAAAGTAATACACTATTCATTACGGGCCAATTTCACCACGGGCCGTTAATAGGCCAAGAGTTACATAGGGCCTCATATGGGCCGAAAGACGTCATGAGCCATACATGGGCCAGAAGTGAAAACGGGCTGGATGACCCAGATGACGCTACTGGGCCTAATTCAGATAGGGCGTAACGGACCTTGGGTTAGCGGGCTGTAAATGGGCTATATGCGAACAGGCCGTTAACAAGCTTTACATGGGCCGGCCCGCCACCTTTTGACCAAGTCAAACGGGCCGGCCTTTTCACAGGAATGGGCCTCTGTTGGGTCGTGCCACGTGTCGACGTATCATAGGCGCCTTCTGTCCAATGAGTGGATGACATCTGTCCCAACGGTGAGCCGACACGTGTTTCCTCCAGCTAATGATGATTTTACACGTGGAAAATCCCCATTGGTCGGGGCTATTAAACGGTTATCGGATCCAAAACCCGACCCGATAGCTTAACGGCGTTCCATTGCGGTGGATGCCACGTGTCGGTCACCCTTGACGAAAGCACTTCTGTGACGCGCGATTTATCGTCATGGAAGTGGACACTTTCATGATGTTAATTTTGGTAATGTCATGGAACACTTCTACGACAGCACATGTATGACTATCTTGATTCTGTCATAAATTTGTCATGGATGTACATGCATGACAAAAAATGCAACCTACTATGACAAACACGTATCATCACGGAAGTGTATTTTTTTGTAGTGAAATTGACTTAGTGCACCTGCCTTTGGGTTTATGACAGGTGGGCCCAAAATGTGGCTAGCTCACCTGTCATACAGCCAAAAGCAGATGCAGTGAAGGCACCGGAGCTCAGTCCGTACTACATTAGTATATATATAAGCGGGAGCCTCAGCGCTTGTTCGCTAGGGTTTGCACTCTCCACACGCTCGCTGCAATACATATATGTTACACGCTGGAGGCTCAGCGTTTGCTAGGGTTTGCTATATTCACAGTCTCTCACCCTCTCTTCACCAGATCTAAACAAGACTGCGTTGGCCTCTTGTCTCTCTCTCCCCCCTCACAGCTGGTGAAGGAGGCGTTCGTATCCCGTCGCACCGGGAAAGGGAGGAGGTGCAGCGTTAACTCTATCGCCTTCGGCGAGGGAGGTAATCCACTGCCGACTACGTTGTTCTCTTTCACCCAGCGCCTGTGCGAGAGGGCCACCGACCCCTTCTTCCTCGCTGCCGTACGTAGTGTGGGTAGATCCGGCCTCCCGCCGCATGCCTTGCCACATCCCGACGACCCTAAGGTATAAGTTTCTTTGAAACCGTCGTTGGTCTAGCTGCATGTGGATCTTTTTCGATCTGTAGTCGAATCTAGGTCTTGGTTCAAAGAGGAAAGAAAGGTGCGGTGGGGTGGAGCATGAATCTAGGACGTGGTTCAATGAGGAAAGGAGGGAGGAAAAGTAGTATAGACTGGCTATCCAGCCGCTTTGTTGGTCGAAAAGGGGAAAAGGGGGTAACCCAGTACACACATCTGTAAGGAACCGATCTCTTTGTTGAAAAGGGAAAGAAACTGGGGGGGTCGGGTAGTTTGTGCAGGACTAGATTTGCTGCCCTCACATAGGAAAAAAGTTCAAAGAGCACAAATATGGGACCAACACAGATATGCTGCTTGGCTACATACTCTGCATCACCCATTTATACGTGTGGACGCACATGGTGCTAGCATGTCCCATACAGCTATTTTGCTGTTGTTAATCTAAGAATGCCGCCGGAAAATTGAAGCCATGCCACTATTAAAAGTAAATTACATTTTTTAACGAATGTTGTTTCAAGAGAATGTCTCTGTTAATATGAATCAATGCAAACATTTTAGAAATGCTACTATCCTACTTTGTTTTCCATCCAAGATAAGTTAGATGCTTCTTTCTGTCACCGTTTGTTTCATCCTCCTTTATCAGCAAGTAATTGTTTCCTTTTTGCCTCTGTTAAAACAGGGGTATCGATTCAACTTGTTGCTATTGCGACATTTTGCTTCGCTACTCGAAACACTTATGTTTTAAGAGTGTTTTGTGCCATTCAACTTGAATGTCACACCGGTGACTTTGCTTAATTTTGGTGGAACTGCACAAAAGGAGATCGAGATTTGTTTCCAGTCTTCGTGGCGAGTTGTTTCAAATCTTGGTCTCAACCACATGATGTGCAGTGTGCTTTGAGATGTTGTGCTACTTGTTTTGGTACTGTTTTAAATAAATGTTGAATTGAAGCTATTGTATTGTTGTCTTTTCCCATTAAGTAGTGAACAAAAATGGGACCAACCCAGACATGATGCTTGTTGCTTTGTTACAACAAATTCAGCATCACCCCCTTTATAAGCCAGTAATTGATGCCACTCTTAGAATTAACTACTGAATCTTATTTCAAAACTGCAACACTTGTTAGGGATTGGCGGGAATACCATTTTTGTGGCCGCATGTTTCATCCTCCTTTATTAGCCAGTAATTGATTCCTTTTTTGCCTCTGTTTAAACAGGGATATCTATTCAACTTGTTGCTATTGCCACATTTTGCTTCGCTACGCGAAACACTTTGCTTGATTGCAGTGCAACTACACAAAACGAGATTGGATTTCCTATTCGTGTTGGCAGATTCGTATTTTATCCTGGTGTTCTCATGAAAGGTCAGTACAGGCCTTCATCCACATGATTGTGTAGTGTGCTTTTAGATGTTGTGCTACTTGTATTGGTACTGTTTTAATAAATGTTGAATTGAAGCTATTGTATTGCTGTATTTTCCCATTAAGTAGTGAACAAAAATGGGACCAACCCAGACATGATGCTTGTTGCTTTGTTACAACAAACTCTGCATCACCCCCTTTATAAGTAGATGGAAGCACATATTGTTGTTGCGCCCATTCTCCCCTAGAACTGTTTATGCTTTTTGTTAATCTAATGCCGCTGGTAAAATTAAGCAATGCCACTCTCAGAATTAATTAACTACTGAATCTTAGTTCAAAACTGCAACACTTGTTAGGAATGGTACTATCCTGCTTTGTAGTTCTTTCTACATGTTTAACCAAGGTATTGTTAAGATAATGTCTCTATTAAAATGAATCAGTTGCATTGTTTTAGGAATGGTACTTTTCTGCTTTGTTGTTCTTTATACATGTTGAAACAAGGCATTGTTAAGATAATGTCTCAGTCAATATGAATGAATCACACTGATGGAGAATTGCTACTCTCCTGCTTTGTTTCCCATTAAGACAAGTCATCAACCGTTATTTCTCAGTAATTGTTTCCCTTATACCTATTTTGCTTACAGGGATATCAAAATTAAAGCTCGATTTTATTCCGACTTCGATTTTAGTTGAACTGCACAAAAGGAGCCAATGTGTCCAAGGCAAACTGTTGCGTTACTGGGTCCAGTTAGTCGTTCCACTTTGCAGAAAGAAGCAGTCACTATTTGCGGTACATTACAGAAGGAATGACCGAGAAGCTTTACAGAGTATTATTAGACACCGGTGACATGACTAGTCTGCAGAGACCATTGGCAATTTAACAACATGTGGAGTGCCCTGGGCAAAAAGTGCCCAAACAAGTACAAGAAGCTACGACAGGACACCACGATTATAGGCATTACATATTTTGAATGGGAAAAGCTTGTCAAAGTTTAATCATTGATGTTAGCAAGAAGACGTTAGTTTAATATATTGGAATTGGAAAACCTTGTCAAAATTTGCTCATTGATGTTAGACAGAAGACATGCATTTGATATTTTTGAGTGGGACTCCCTTGCTGTGAGCAGCGTCGAGTGTTTTTTCCTATTCCTGTGTTCAGTTTAGAAGTAAATTGTTACTCTGCTGAGATATTCCTATGTTAAGAGTTTGTTCTGAATATTGTCTATGTAATGCCAGGCCTTGTGTTTGATTGCAAAGTTGAGCTTGGAATGTTGTGGCATGCGGCATCACGAGCTGTTCACCATGCCTCCTGAGAATAATGCTTCGTATTGTTTTGCATGTCGATCTAATGCCAGTGATTTGCTTGTTAAGAAGATCATCCTCTTCTGTTGTTTCCTTGCGTAAGAAGTTCATCGTATGATGTTTCATTCATAGCCTATACGACATGTCGGGTAGGGTAGACGTGAAACCATATGATCTTCCGACCAACTCATGATATTAGGCCGTGATTGGATCGTCGTTTTCCAACCAAAACCGTTTGTAAAACTGATGCTTGTAAATTACAGCAGATGATCTCGGGCGAAGGCGCTTGGTTGGTCTATTTCGACTAGGAAAATATCGGAAGTACTTCACACGCGATAAAAACGCTGAACGACACTCGGACGATTGCTAATCCAGCCGTTAGCTGCTGTTTCAGCCTTGCCCATGGATGGCATGATACGCACGTCGTGCATGTATCGTTTGGTAATGTCGTCCATATAGCAGTGCTCGTAAAATATACACTGGTCTCTAAAATTACACACGTAACCCGCCGGTTTTACTTACAGACCTCGGGCCCTCGGTTTCATTACGCCTGTATTTTACGCGTTGTTTTCGATGACGAGTAAATTACACTTGTATGTTAATACAGGTTTGAAATAAACCAAAGCTCCCAAGCGCGGCCTTACCGTTTCATGTCGTCTCAGTTTCTCGAAGGTGCTCATAGGTGTCCGATGATCCTGGCTTCCTGAATGAGCAGTGGGCGCTGTATCAGACCCTCGTAGGGCCCGCGAGGCCCTCTCCGTTGTCCTTCGAGTTGTTGCGCTCGCCGTGGCATCGAGCATTGTTAACATGGTCAACAAACATGAGGATTCAGGAGATGACTTTATTTTGACTAGATGACACTAGGGACCCACTAGGGCCATAGCCGTACGTACGCAAGTGCCTCCTTATTATGTACAACTATATTTTTTTTGCTTTCTCTTGGTTTCCTGACATCACGGTCCCACACCATTGTCAACATATGTAGTCAACATAAACGAGAGAATTGCACAAGGTGCAGACGACAGATGGGACCAAGCAGCTCGAGCAGTATTTGTGTTTTTGAGGCCTGAGCACTGTAGAGTTTTTCTGGGCGATGATTTCTTTGTTGCTCAGAGGAGAGAAGGGTATTAACTGGGCGGGATGTGGCCCGTCTAGCCCAGGCTAGATATCCAGCCCAGATACTAATTTTTTCAAGATGAAAATGGCTAGCCCAGCTATACGTCTTTTTGAGGAATACCCAGGCAAGGTCAACTTGTTATTCTCCGCCCCGCTGGGCTGTAAATCTTTCCTAGGAGGGATGCATTAGGCTTAACAGGAAAATGGGCTTTAAAAAATAATGAATGGGATGTAATTATAAAAACTGGGCAGTAACTATAAAAAATGGACCAAACACGAAATTAGTTTATAAAATATTATTTATGGATTTTGAAAATCTTAAATTTTCATTGTTGCACGCGCAATGTTTCGTTAGATTTTTATGTAATACAAATTTATATTTAATCTGACTAGAAATTTCGGGATAAAAATATTTCGGATCCCATCAAAATGTGGGAAATTTTATTGAATTATGTCTTCAACGGTTGGTTGAAATTATTAATCATTGTCCTAGCTAGAAAATGGGTTGTACTTTTAACAAACTGTAAATGGGCTGTTGTAAATTCCATTAGAATTAAAAAATGGGTTGTACATTCTTACAAAATGTAAATGGGCTATAAGTTCTCTGCCACACACTTTTGGGCCTACTAAGTGACGCGTCCCCTAAAAAAATAAGGTGACGCGTATGCAAGGCTTTGTCAACTTATTATAGTCAACACACGATTCTAGCAGCAGTGGCCGTTGGATGTCTATCCAACGGATGTCGTGCTTCTTCTTCAATCTCGGATATTCTTAGCTTCGGCCGCCCAAAAAATGATTCCTCCCCCTGACATCTGGGGCGCACCATTTCGAAGGCTGACATGTGGGCCTACTAAGTTGGAGCGTACCAAGGGCTTTGTCAACTTAGTCAATATAAACAATTCTAGCTTCAGTGACCGTACAATGTCCATCCAATGGCCGTAGTGCTTCTTCAACCTCTGGTCTTCTTGGTCCAGCCGCCCAAAGCAACGCCGGTCGTGCCGCCTGCTCCTGCCTCCCGTGGTTGGCTGTGCTGCCGCGGAGGCCTCACCGCCCCCATACTACTCCCACCGCTGGTCAGGCCATCCCTCCACTCACCCACACCCCCTATTATTCTGCGGCGACGGCAGCCTCACACCGCAGCCGAACCAGTGAACCCTCGTACTCCAATCCGCACGGGCTTCCACTACTGCGTCTTCCCCGGCTCCGCATCGTCCCCTTCCTAGGCGTCGCCATCGTCCACCGCCCTGGTGCTCTCGGCGCGGCGTGGTCAACGTGGTCAACGACCGACTTCCATCGAAAGAGTACTGTACGTGGAGAGGCTGACAGCTGGGTCCACGGCGGCCGCAAGGAAGTGCCTCCTTATTACATGCAAAATAGTTATTCCTCCACCTGACACCAGGGACCCACCGGACGGGCCACCTTATTTCACGAAAAAAACGTTTCCACCCTGACTGCTGGGACCCACCGGACGGGCCACCATATTTCGGAAAAAAACGCTCCCCCCGCTGTCAGCTCGGACCCACCAGAAGTGCCTCTTTATTACGCACAAAAAATGAATACTCCCCCTGCTAGCTGGGACCCACCTTGGTGGGAGGCTGACTTGTGGGCCTACTAAGTTGACGGGGATGGAGGGCTTTGTCAACTTAGTCGATATGAACGATTCTAGCTCCAGTGACCGTACAGTGTCCATCCAATGGCCGTAGTGCTTCTTCAACCTCTGGTCTTCTTGCTCCAGCTGCCCAAAGCAGCGCCGGTCGTGCCGCCTGCTCCTGCCTCCCGTGGCCGGCTGTGCTGCCGCGGAGACCTCACCGCCCCCTACTATTCCCATCGCTGGCCAGGCCTTGCGGCGACGGTAGCCTCACACCGCAGCCGAACGAGTGAACCCTCATAATCCTCTCCGTGTGGGCATCCACTGCCGCGTCTTCACCGACTCCATGTCGTCCCCTTCCTAGGCCTCGCCGTCGTCCACCGCCCTGGTGCTCTCGGCGCGGCCTTGTCAACGTGGTCAAGGAACGACTTCCATCGGACGTGGACTGTACGTGAAGAGGCTGACAGCTGGGTCCACGGCCGTAGCAAGGAAGTGCCTCCTTATTACACGAAAAATAATGATTCCTCCACCTGACAGCAGGGACCCACCGGACGGGCCACCGTATTTCGCATAAAAACGTTTCCCTCCTGACTGCTGGGACCCACCAGCTACACATTCGCATGCAAGGAAGTGCGTCCGGGCAAAAAAACGATTCGCCCCCTGACTGCTGGGACCCACCAGCTACATCTTCGCACGCAAGGAAGTGCGTCCGGGCAAAACAAAAACCCAAAATGATTCGCCCCCTGACTGCTGGGACCCACCAGCTACATCTTCGCAGGCAAGGAAGTGCCTGACAGTCGGGACCCACCTGGTCGAAGCGTACGTAGCGTTGTCATTCTGGTCGCGAACATGTACGTACATATATACTGGTCGATGTAGAGGCGCGCACGTGTCGTAGTAGAGGCGCGTACGTGTCGTTGTAGAGGCGCGCACGTAGCATGTACACGTACGTACAGTGGCCAGGGTGCAAGAAAGAAAATACGGCCACGTACATACATACGGGCGGGGTCTCGAATGCCTACTCGCGCATACGTACGGCCAGGGCTCGTGTACATGGCTGGGTCGGAACGGAGAAACAACGTCGTCGTCGTGTTCGTGGGGAGGCAACGGAATGCGTCATGTTCATGGGGAGGCAACAGAATGTGACGTGTTCATCGGGAGGCAACAGAATGCGTGGGAGCCAACCGGCTGGGTCGGAACGGAATGCGTGGTCGTGTTCATCGGGGGGGCTTGGACGGAACAAGCGATGGAAACGAGGCCTGGCGTACTGCACAAAGAAGGAAACGGACCTCCAATGTTCGGAACGGGGTCCTGTTGATCGGGAGGGGTGTGGCGTACCGCAAAACGGAGGAAACGGACCTCCTACGGTCGAAACGAGGGTCCTGTTGATCGGGAGGGGTGTGGCGTACCGCAAAACAGACGAAACGGACCTCCTCCGGTCGAAACGGGGGTCCTGCTCATCGGGAGGGGTGTGGCGTACCGCAAAACGGACAAAACAGACCTCTTACGGTCGAAACGGGGGTCCTGTTCATCGGGAGGGGTCTGGCGTACCGCAAAACAGGACTCCATGGGATACTGTTCATCTCCACCGTCGACCTCCTCCAGCCTCCACGGGCTACCGTCGACCTCCTCCCGCCTCCACGGGCTCCTGTTCATCCAGCCTCCACCGCGCGCTACTCCATCGGCTACTGTTCAACCACCCCTCCACCGTCTACTGTTCATCCAGCCCTCCACACCACGTCAACCACCCCTCCACGGGCACCCCTCCATCGTCTACTGTTCATCCAGCCCTCCACACCACGGGGTCCTGTTCATCCAGAGGCAACCCCCCCCCCCCACAACACTCATTGTTCATCCAATCGATCGGCTTCAGTTAGCAGCAGTAGCGAAGGAATCGCTCGATCGGGTTCAGTTAACAGCCATCGATGGATCGCTCGGGTTCAGTAACGCGTAGCCTGCAGTGCAATCGCTCGGGTTCAGTTAGAGCCCAACGCCTCGCTTGGGTTCAGTTAGAGCCAATGCCTCGCACACACGTGTGTACGTGTATGAGAGAAACACGCATCGCTCGGCCCCCGACCTCCCACCGTAACCGGCAACTCCCCGAAATTTTCCTCCCCCTCGCTTCTACCATGGTTTTTTCCGTCATGGACGGCCCAAAGAATGTCATGCAGTTGCGTCTCCGGCCCACCCAGGACGAAAAAGCCCATTTTCTGTCATGATTTTTTGTCATAGAAGTAGGAGCCCACCACATCTATGATGATACCAGGTTTTGTCACAATTATCGTCATAGAAGTGTCATATGTATGACAGAAAAAAATTCGTTTGGCCCAAAATATCACGGATGTGTCTTTTTTTTGAAGTGGAGCTAAATGACTCACCTCCAGTAATGCTGGTCACAGAGGCACTGTCATGCCTCTTATCCACGTAGAACGTGCCACTCTTAACACAGACAACTAACCTGACACACACAAGTGTGCCACCAGTTAACACAGGATCGTCCCCTCGATAGCTTAACACCGGTCCCTCTACCAAGCCAACGAGTCATGGAAGCACGGCCGTGACTTCAACTGAAAAAGGTCCGTGACCTCACAAGTTTCACCGACGAGTCTCTCTCAGCAAGTAAGTGAAAGCAAACGTTTCGAAAGAAAGACACGACCGTGCCTTTGAATAACAGCGTATACGTGCCTCTCCGAACAAACGTGTCAGAGAAGGCATTTGCAAACGACACACACAACTCTGCCTCAACATAACATAGGACAGGCCTCCACTAACTAGACAGACGTGAATTCACTAGCCAAACTAGGTAGAAATATTACAGAACATACAACCATGACAGTGACTCATACTAACATAACGAAGTGCCTCTCCAAATTTAGTACCCAAAGGAAGGATAACGCCTCTGCCAAACATACGACAATGCATCCAATACCTTCACGGCAATGCCTTTCAAAATCAAAGCACCGCCACAATAATTGGAACACAGAAACGCAACCGTCACTAACACAATACTCCCACGCAACTCTCACACTGGATTATTGTCCCCAAAACAGACAACATATATTGAAAAAGGCAACATAGTGAGAAAATCTGAAGAATCTTAAACACACCCAAGCTCTGCATAAAAACATTTCAAACACACAACCACAACCGTATATTCGTTATAAAAACAACCGTGCCAAACACACTACGAACACAAAGTGAATGTGACGCCCCTACCTGTCAGTGTGACCATATTGAGAGAAAAACTAAAGCAGCTAGCAAACTAATAACACCAAAGCGTGCGTTGCCTAAAACAGAAACAATGCATCCCTGAGCAGACGGCTATGCGCTGCCTAGATTCACGAAAGTGCACATCTGAGTGGTCCTCTTAATATATCTCATCTTATACCAACGAATAGCAAGAAATCATAGATGAAAATATTCTTGAAGGCACCCAGTCAAGAAAAACATGATGGAACGAAAATAAACTTAAATTTCCAAACCAGTCAACTCCATCTGGTTCAAAATAAAACCACCACAATTACAAATTCATCAGTCGATGTAATATTACCCAATACAATAACTATCAAATAACCAATTCATCACACAATCCTCAGAAACATCATCGCCATCTGACATCAGGAAGACAGTGATGATGCAGGATGTCCCTCATCGACAGAAACCGGCGGTACAGCTCATAGCTCACATACCCTTCCTAAAGGAAAAGCAAATGAAAACATCAATATACAAAAAAAATAAAAAAAAATGTATTGTTCTTGCAACAAGGCAAAAACTAACGAAAATGAAATCTTCACTTACAATAGCTCCATATTTCAGGTGATCAAAGGTAAGTGGCTTCCAATCCCAGTAGTGATGAAGAAGTTCTAGAAAAGAGGACTCCAGCTTGGAGTAAGATTCGTCAATGATGGCTCCTGCTAAGTCCTCCATGGAATCCCTTTCTTCACCGCCTTTTATCATGAACTTATCTTGGATGTCGACGTAGTACCCTTCTGGAATTCTGATGAAATCTTGAAAAAGAGCATCTCTAATATTCCTGACGCCCACACTAGAGAAAGTTATACCTCTGTTCTCAAGGAAATCCTTCAGGACAGGGCACTCCGTCCTGGCCTTGCAGAAGTGATAGACCAAAACATGATTCCACATAGCCAGTTGCATGACGACGACTTTTCTACGGCCATACCAATCCTTTCGTGTGAACTCCATGCCGAGACCAACAAACTTGTACTTCTCCTCGCGCAACCAATCGTCGTACAAGGCAATGATCTCCTCCACCTTGCCAGGCTCGTTGGTGTACCACACATCGAGCTTCGTGTTACCATCGGCAACTATCGGATGGTACTCGGTGGTGTTCAAAAAGTCGTCCATGGCAGCGAGCAGCAAGGTGCCAATGGAGACTCCTGAGACCCTGCAACAAGGTTAGGGAGTGGTAAGGAGGGTGGGAACTGCCTAATGTTCTGCGGCTACAATACGACGTGGAGACCTCACAAACACGACCGGTATTTAACCTTGGCGAGGGACGTTTGAGTTACCATACGCATTAACGTGTGAACTAGGAGCAGCTTATAGACGGTTGTGCTTCCAAAGCTCATGGAACCATGCACTTCCTAAAGTCACGGCTATGCACAAATAATTGATACTGCAGAGAAAACGAGGAGCCTCTAACTTTATTTTACGGTAACTGACACACTGAATAGTTACATCGAACAGCCACCACATCGGTCATCGATTCCTCCTTTGAACAAAGACCACAGACGGAAGAATCCAATGAAGCAAATGAACAGCCTGTCGTACACCTTAGATCCGAAGGCCAGAACTCATCCATCCCTCATCTAGCTAGATTCACACCATCTGTCCCTCAAGAGTCAAGGCTGGTTTCACGTGAGGCACGGGTATGCAGGCACAAGATGCACATACATGTCTATTCCACAGGCACGGGCGTACAACTTTTTGAGATATCGGTTGGTATCACAACAGGCACGTACACATGCAGGCAGAAGCTCGCCGGAAACACGTCAATGAAGGCAACGAAGGCACGGAAACATAGGCTCTATAGGCACGTGCATCGGCTTCGTGAGCCACGTGATCTTTTTCGTCTTGTTTTTCAGTCTCGACCTAAACCCTCTGTGTTGGGGATATTACTACTGGGCGTGAACCGGCCTACCTGGGCCAGGTTAACTTCATTAGTAGTATAAAGGTGATTAAGCCAAGCTGGCAGATGAAGGCCCAAGGCCTGTAGTCGGTTTAGAACCTGTAGCCGTAAACCGGCTTGATATGTAAACTTGTATTGTAAGTTAGGAATAGAGAGAGACCAACCGGGATACGAATATGAACCGGTGTTGGGACTCTATGGACCGACGGGCGTCACCCGTGTATATAAGGGGACGGCCCGGCGGTGGTTCAGGGACAGACAACAACAACTCGAGGCCTAGGCGAAGCTTATTTGGTCCCTAGTCATCGAAACCACATCAATCCCATCACAACTAGACGTAGGCTTTTACCTTCATCGAAGGGGCCAAACTAGTATAAACCCTTGTGTCTTTGTGTCCTCTTTAACCCCTTCAAGTTAACCCGTAGCGATGGCTCCACGACTAAGTCCTTTCACAAGGACATCTGCCGTGACAAAACCACGACAGTTGGCGCCCACCGTGGGGCTATCGCACGATGGTTTGATGATCTTGGAGGGCAAATTCAAAGGACTCGAAGGCTATGCTGTGGGCCGGATGACCAAGAGTCGTCGTGGCAAGCTCTACATCGACATGCAGGATGGGGTCCCGAAGCCGGCTCGATCGAGTACGGGTACCGGGTCCCCTTTGGTGGCATACGCGTTTTTATCGGCAAGATTGGTGAGCCTGGGCCTGAGCCGGACATCTACACCGACCTCGTCGAGACGGCTCAGCGTGCGAGATCTACCCAGGTTAAACCGGCCGTGAAGCGTGCCTTCGTGGGAGTCATCCATGGAGGAGAGCATGAGGACGAGTCAGAATACGGTAGCGAGACCGTCGTCTATTCTGGCGACGAGTTCTCGACCGGGGAGACCGAATCATTCTACCAGTTGCAAGACGACCAGATTAGGGGCTGTTCCGATGGCGACAGTATTCCGGACCCCCTGATCAGATCAACCGGGTTGGAATATTCATGGCCGGCACGCAGGCGGCGAATCACTCCTCGACTGCAACAGCAATGTTCTCCGGATCAGCAGCGGCAGCGGCAGCGGCAGCAGGGGAAGGAGGCCTTGTGCGCCCACCGGTTCAAGTTCTGTCTGACCTGTTTGATGCACTAGCTGTACTTATGGCAGAGGCCAATCCGGCGGATCAGGAGGCCCATGATGCAGAGATTGCAAAGGTGAGAGAGCAGATCGTACAGGCCAAAGCCGACCTGGCAGCAGAGAAGGACAGGATGGCCGCAGAACGGGCTCCTTTGGACGCTCAGGCCTATAGGCTCATGCTCGACCAGAACACATCACATGAGGTCTTGAAGCGGAAGCACAGATCACGCCTGCCGTTAGGGTTCGACCCTAGAAATCTCTTTCACACTCCGGAAGCTGGAACCAGTAATCCACCGTGGCACCGGGAGGTAAACCGGGTTGAGGCACCAGGGCCAGGAGCGACGGTCCAACCCCGCCTGATGGAACCTCCTCGGCAGAACGTTGCGATCCCTCCGCCGGTCCAGACACCTCCGGGTCATTATTCTAACCCTATGGACAATCTTGTCGCAGCTGCTTCGCGATTAGAAGCTATCCCGATCGAAGGAGACTCTCCACAAGCAATAGAGACACGCCGGGTTAAGGAACTTCTCCGAACCGCTTTGATTCAGCAGGAGGCATATTCATACAGCCGCGATCGGATTCATTCCACACCTCGTCCAAGCCGGAGCTACAGTAGGCGCATGGATGAACCGGCCGTATCAAGCAATGCGCAGAGCCGTGAGGCGGCCCGTGGCAATAACCCGGCAGGTGGTGTTCGTGACGCTCAGGATGTAGTGGACCGGGCCCGGGCACAAAGGGAGGCCGAGTTAGCAGCACAGAAAGAGGCGGGTCAGCTTACACCGGTTCGTCCTACCACCTCTGCCGGGCCAGGGGTCGCCTCTAGCTTGGGAGTGCCCTGTCTAGTCCTCGCTTTACGCAATGTACGCCTGCCCAAAGACTTCAAGGGTCCGCGCAAGGTGCTGAATTACACCGCTGATTTATCTCCAGAAGCGTGGGTAGAGAGTTATGAGATGGCCATGGAGATGCTGGATGTGGATGAGACCGCGTGTGCAAAGTACTTCACCATGATGCTTGAAGGCACGGCCCGAACTTGGTTGAAGAGCCTGCCGCCTAATTCTATCAGTCCATGGGCCCAGTTGCGGACCCGGTTTATGCAGAATTTCAAAGATACGTGTAAGCAACCTAAGTCCATAGTAGACTTGGCGGCTTGTGTTCAGGAGAACGGAGAGTCAACAACCCATTGGGTACGCTGCGTTTCGGAAGTCTTGCACTCGTTTGACAGAATCAATGCTGACTCTGCGATCTTAACCCTGGAGGGCAACTGCCGGTTTAAGCCTCTAAAGTTGAAGTTGGGGTGTATGAAGCGGTTTTGTAATGACATGGGAACTCTCATGGCCGCTTTAGTGAAGTATGATGATTCTGATAGTACCAAGGATCCCGAGACTGACGATGACGAAGCAGGGAAGGGGAAGAAGAACAACAACTCCAAGGGGCATGAACACAGACCGACGGGCCATGGGAACGGAGGCAAGCGTAAAGCGGATGGCAGCATGGATTTTGTGGCTAACACTAATGCGTAGGACAAGGGTCAGCGGCGCAGAGGTAAAGCGGCGAATCGTAGTGGGGCTCCAAATCCTAACCTGGATCGCTTAAGCTATTTGTTGAATCAGCCTTGTCCAAAACACGGGACAAAGGAGGCGACGGCTAACCACCTTTAGAAGGATTGTTACATTATGCAGGAATTTAAAAACTCCAATGCCTTCCGGTATGACCATGGGTCAGGTGGTGGCTCAGGATCTGGTTTCCATGGGCCGAGTCACGATGGAGCTTCCGGTTCAGGTTTTAATCAGGGCGGTCATAATAACCAGAATAATCAGAGCAGTCAAGGGGGTTACAACTAGCAGCAGCAGTCGGGTTATCAGAGCCATCCAAAACAGTTGAACAATGGGCAGTATCACGTTTTCACAACTAGCTTGGATAAGCGCGACCGGAAACTTCACAAACGAGCAGTGAACTCTGTTGAACCGGCCGTACCACGTTACTTACGCTGGTCAGAACAGCCTATCGTGTGGAGCAGGGAGGATCACCCACCCCGGGTTGACAATCAGGGCCAGTTGGCATTAGTGGTAGACCCTCAGGTGGGAGGTTATAAATTCACCAAGGTGCTCATGGATGGAGGGAGCAGTATTAACATCCTGTAGTATGAGACATTCCGCCGCATGGGGCTAACAGACAAAAATCTCAGACCGTCTAATACGGTGTTCCATGGTGTGGTGCCTGGCAAATCAGCATATCCTGTTGGTAAGATAGCCCTGGAGGTGGCTTTTGGGGACGAGCATGATTCCCGATCTGAAACACTAACCTTTGAGGTGGTGAAAATCCGGAGCCCGTATCACGCCTTATTTGGGCGGCCGGCTTATGCCAAATTCATGGCATGGCCTTGTTACATCTATTTACAGCTCAAGATGTCGGGTCACAAAGGGACAATAACGGTTCATGGGAGCCGCAAGATTGCTTTGGAATGTGAGGAAGGTGATGCGGCCTATGCAGAGTCGGTTTGTGCCACGGAGGAGTTGAAATATTATAGGGACAACGTTGATCCAGCGGACATGACCCCTTTGAAGAAGCCGACTACGGAGCATGATTCAGATCTGAAGTTCAAATCAGCGGCTGAGACCAAGCTTGTTGACTTCGTGCCCGGCGATTCGTCCAAGCAGTTCACTGTCAGTGCCAACTTGGACCCTAAATAGGAAAGCGCGCTCATTGAGTTCATCCGTGAGAATCAGGACATTTTTGCATGGAAGCCTTCTGACATGCCAGGTGTACCGAGGGAACTCGCTGAGCACACTCTTAATGTTGATCCCAAGTATAAACCGGTAAAGCAGTTTCTCCACCGGTTTAACGAAGAAAGGCGCAAAGCTATTGGAGAGGAGGTGGCCAGGCTCTTAGTAGCTGGTTTTATCATTGAAGTGTTCCATCCGGAGTGGCTTGCTAATCCGGTGCTGGTTCTTAAGAAGAATGGCACTTGGCGTATGTGTGTGGATTACACGGATCTTAACAAGGCTTGTCCAGCAGATCCTTTTGCCCTCCCCCGCATTGACCAGATTATTGATGCCACGGCGGGTTGTGAGCATTTGAGTTTTTTGGATGCGTATACTGGGTATCATCAGATCAAATGGCGGTTAAGGACCAGGAGAAGACGGCGTTTATTACTCCCTTTGGAGCTTTCTGCTATGTATCTATGCCTTTTGGGCTCAAGAGCGCCCAAGCCACTTATCAGCAGTGTGTACAGAACTGCCTGCATAAACAGATCGGCTGTAATGTGCACGCCTATGTGGATGATATTGTAGTCAAGTCAAGGCAGAAGGAGACGTTGGTTGATGATTTGAAGGAAACCTTTGACAACTTGCGGGTTTACAAGATGATGCTTAACCCGGCCAAATGTGTCTTTGGTGTTCCGGCAGGCAAGTTACTGGGCTTTCTTGTGTCCAACAGAGGAATTGAGGCTAATCCGAAGAAGATTACGGCTATCACCTCCCTAGCTAAACCGAAGTGTATCAACGATGCTCAGCGTTTGGCGGGTCGGATTGCCGCGCTGAGCCGGTTTATCAGCCGCCTCGGAGAGAAGGCCATCCCTTTATACCAGATGCTGAGAAAGACAGATCAATTCATCTGCAATCCGGCTGCTGACGAAGCGTTGGAAGACTTGAAGCGGCAATTAGCCAATCCGCCCGTTCTTGCAGCTCCGGTCGACAAGGAGCCGTTATTGCTATACGTAGCGGCCAATGCTCGCGCAGTTAGCGTGGCTATTATGGTAGAATGCAAGGAGGCGGGCAAGGAGTATCCGGTTCAGCGGCCGGTTTACTATATCAGCGAGGTGCTTATTGAATCCAAGCAAAGGTGTCTGCATTGGCAGAAGCTGGTATATGGAGTTTTCATGGCAAGCCAGAAGTTGAAGCAGTATTTCCAAGGGCACCCTATCACAGTGGTCAGTTCAGCTCCCTTGGGCGATATCATACAGAACCGGGAGGCGACTGGCCGGATTGCCAAGTGGGCTATAGAACTTGGGCCGCACGGATTGAAGTACGTACCGCGAACAGCGGTGAAGTCTCAAGCACTTGTTGATTTCATCAATGATTGGACTGAGTTGCAAGCACCAGAGGAGAAACCGGATCACACATATTGGACTATCCATTTTGATGGATCCAGGCAATTGGAAGGCTCGGGGGCTGGAGTCGTGTTAACTTCCCCACGAGGTGATAAGTTTTGTTATGTTCTCCGCTTAATGTTCCCTTGTACTAATAATGCAGCTGAGTATGAAGCCTTGCTCCATGGTCTTCGGATGGCTAAAGAGATGAATCTAAGTCAGGTTAAGTGCTTCGG
Source organism: Aegilops umbellulata (assembly GCA_032464435.1). Taxonomy (NCBI): domain Eukaryota; kingdom Viridiplantae; phylum Streptophyta; class Magnoliopsida; order Poales; family Poaceae; genus Aegilops; species Aegilops umbellulata. The sequence continues at coordinate 471,526,371 of CP136056.1, read as the reverse complement.
TGACTCGGACCTCGTGGCTCAACAGGTGTCTGGCACTTGGGATTCTAAAGACCCACTCATGGCTGCATATCGTCGTGAGGTGGATATTGTTGCAGGTCACTTCAAGGGTTATCAGGTGGATCACGTGGATCGTCGAAAAATGAAGCGGCGGACGCTTTAAGCCGGTTGGGCTCTCAGCGTAAACCGGTCCCGCCTAATGTCTTTCTTGATGTGTTGCACAACCCGTCGGTCAAGCTCCTAGGTGAAGTAGATTTGGCTATTCCTGATCCAGAGGCTCAATTGGTGGCAGCCCTGCATGTTATACCGGATTGGACAGTTCCTTATCTTGCGTACATGAACTGGGGAGAGTTGCCAGAGGATGAGACCCTAGCCAGGCAGATAGTCTGGCGATCCAAGTCTATGACCATTGTCAATGGCGAATTGCATCATTGCAGTGTATCAGGGGCGTTTTAACGCTGCGTCTCTCCTGAGGAAGGCTGTGAAATTTTACGCGAAATCCATGAAGGGGATTGTGGTCACCACGCCGGTTCAAAGTCTCTCGTGGCTAAGGCGTTTCGTCACGGGTTCTACTGGTTGACGGCTCATGCTGATGCGGAGGACTTGGTTAAACGATGTGATGGCTGTCAGAAATTTTCACGGCGTGCTCATGTGCCGGCTCAAGAGTTGAGGATGATTCCAATTACTTGGCCGTTTGCAACATGGGGGCTAGATATGGTCGGACCTTTTAAAAGGTCCAAGGATAAGAAAACCCACCTTCTGGTGGCAGTTGACAAATTTACCAAGTGGGTTGAAGCGGAGCCTGTTAGCAAGTGTGATGCAGCTACAGTGGTGCAGTTCATTAAAAAGGTGATTTTCCGGTTTGGTTTTCCACATAGTATCATTACTGACAATGGTACCAATTTGTCCAAGGGCGCTATGAAGGAATTTTGTGAGCGTGAGCACATCCGACTTGACGTATCGTCAGTGGCTCACCCCCAGTCCAATGGGCAGGCCGAACGAGCTAATCAAGAGATCTTGCAAGGCATCAAACCCCGGCTTATGGTTCCATTGCAAAGAACACCGGGTTGTTGGGTTGAAGAGCTACCGTCTATGCTATTGAGTATCAATACTACGCCCAACCGATCTACAGGATACACGCCATTTTTCATGGTCTACGGAGCAGAGGCGGTTCTCCCTAGTGATATCCGGCATGATTCGCCTCGTGTGGTGGCTTATGTTGAAGCGGACAATGAGACAGCACGGCAAGATGCTTTGGACTTATAGGATGAGGAGCGTGACATAGCAGCTGCCCGCTCGGCTATTTACCAACAGGATCTTCGTCGCTATCACAGTCGCCGGGTCAGAACCAGAGCTTTTCAAGAAGGAGATTTGGTGCTTCGACTCATCCAAGACCAGACGGATATGCACAAGTTATCCCCACCTTGGGAGGGACCTTTCATGGTCAGCAAGAATCTGCACAACGGGTCGTACTATCTGACTGATATTCGAGAGCATAAAGACTCACGCACATAAGAGGAGGAGACCAACAGGCCGTGGAACATAGCTCATCTTCGGCCTTACTACACTTGAGCCATTGGCTCTATCTATGTACATATTATGACAGTGTATATATTATCGTTGTTATAATAAAATCGGAGCCTCAGCTAAAGCAGGGTCTCTGTTCTTTCATATCATGTGTGGTTACATGGAGTTGTGTTGTCTTAAAGTGGCCTCCGGTTTACCCCTTGAAATTTGCTTTTTCAAAAAAAGCTTTGTAATATCACTTGGGGGCTTGGTCCTGTCCGAACCAATGCAACACCTCTTGATAGGCGAAAGCCACCAGATCACTTGGGGACATGGTCAAGTCTGAACCAGTCACGCCTCTTGATCGGCCTAAGGCCACAGAATCACTTGGGGGCTTGGTCGAACCCAAACCATTGCCATGCCTTTTGATCGGCATAAATGCCACGGTTTCATTTTGGGGACCTGGCTGAATTGAACCATCGCCACACCTATTGGGGGCGCGGTCCTGTCCGACCATGGTAACACCATCTGATCAACTCAGTAAAGCATGATTTTGCAAACGGTTTTATCATTGCCTTTGCTTCCATATTTCTTTTATGACTATTCTTTGATTTTTGTTGTGTTTTCTTTAAACCGACAACAATTTTTAACCGGTTCAGCTGATGGAATTCGGTTCATTTTTAATCCGGAGACAATGTGCCCGGTTTAACCTTCCTGTTAACATCATGGAGTAGCAGGGGGGGCTTACAATGACCCAGCACGGTTTACATGGTAAGCCAGCATTTTAAAACACGGGAGTTGTTTTTCCCTTTTACGGTAATGGTTTATACAACCTCTGTTTCAAGCCTGGCTAAGCCAACTTCATGCCCAGCGATGGCAGGTATTTTGTATCGCATATTTGATTATATGTCTTAATTACATTGACTATGTATATATATATAAAGGTCATAAACCGGTTGGCGGTATAACCACCATCGCAGTTCAAGATTTTATGATTGCAGGAAATATAAATTAAGGATTTCAAGCAAAAGCATCAGCACTTATGCACGAAGGCAGATTTATAAAGCAAAAGTATTGGCTATTCTATTACAAGGCAACGCGGTGCCCAAATAAGATCATTGTTCGTCTGGTGGATCATAATAAAGCAGATACTTAAACCGGCTTCCGGTTCATGCCTGCTCATCTCCCCGATCTGATGGTCGTGGGTCATCCCGCGCCGCTTCAGCTTCCTCATCTCTATCCATTGGCTGGAAATCAACAGTGGTCCAGTCGATTCCCATTATAGCTTGACAGACAGCCTCTTCGTGGATCAAAGAAGACGGTTCAATATCAGGAGCGTAAGTATGCCTACGGATTGGAGGAATCAGATTCTCCGCTTCGGGAATTTGTGCAGCCACTCGTTTGTTCTGATCATTATACTGAGCTTGATAATGCGACAAGTCTGCTTCTTCAGCCAATTGACAAGCCAAAGGGCGCACTACACGGTTTATCGCCCTCGGATCATCTTCATTGAACTCTGAACCATCTTCCTTCAAACTGGGATAGCCTTGAGCTGCTTCAACAGGATCGAAATCCGGCACCCATGCTTTTGCCTGGATCAAGGCATTAATGGCTCCGGTTCGAGCAGCAGATTTTTCAGTTCTTCAATCCGAGCAGGAAGCATTGACAACCTCTTCAGAGTATCTTGAATTAAAGTGGGTGCCGGATTGTTATGAGATGCAGTGGTGATGATCCGCTGCGCTCCAGTATACAGCTGTTCAATTAAGGTGTAGGCAGCCTTCAATTTCTTCCGAATATCTGACCCTAAGTGACCAATGCGTGTACCTGCACCATTACAGGAAAGATCATAAACCGGATCTATTATAAGAAGGCCAAAGTTATCAAAGAACCCAAAAGGAACTTACCAAAGATAGCAGCGGTCATGGCATGCACTTGCTGCTTTACGGCGGTCAGCTCATCTACCACCGGTTTAAGGGCAGCTTCAGCGTTTTCAGCTCTTTTTATTAAAGCGGCCTTCTCAGTGGCCCAATCAGCCCGCTCCTTCTTGAAGCCTTCCTTCAGTTGTTCCATGATGCTCAAAGCGCTGGTTAATTCTTCCCTTGCTTTCACAGTTTCAGCTTGTTGGGTTTTCAAAGTTTCCTGCAGATCAATAATCCGGTTCTCTTTAGTCCTCACTTCAGCCTGCATAAAGACAATGTTTTGCTTTAAGCAAATGGTACAAGAATTTGAAGTACCAACCACATAACAAGCTATGCGCTTGATACTTGGGGGCTAATGCATATTTGAACTTCATCTATTATTAAATCGCAAAGTCCCCAGCTCAATACAGGTATTCAACTTGGCACTTGGGGGCTAATGGCTATTTGCTCAATTATGTTCTGATATTAGAATCTCTATTGGAGTCCTGGTTTAACTATACTAAGTTGAACCGGCCCTTGGGGGCTACAACGATGGATTTCAAAGTATTGAGGATTATATTAAAGTCCCGGCTTGAAGAAGGTTACAAACCGGCCCTTGGGGGCTACGAGAATTAATAGAGATGCAGTAATTAAAGAAAGAAGGAGCACAATGAAGTTACCTCAAGTTTTTCCTTCATCATCTTTACCAGACCAGCTTCATAATCACGACTAGTATATAGCCGGTTCAAGTAACCAGAATGAAGGTCCTGGGCATTCAGAGTAGCGTACGTCGTCAGATCAACATCCCATTTGCCTTTGTTCATGGCAGAAAACTCTCCTTTGGCAGTATGCTTTGCTAAAGTGACAGGATTCCCTGGTTCAAAGCGACCTACACCGGTAATTACAACGTCATCATCCTTGGACTCGCCGGTTTGCACTGGCGCTATCGGTTTATCGGCAGGTTTGGAAGGACTGCATGATTTTTCAATCCGGATGGGGCTGGCAGTCTGGTCAACAGGGTCTGAAGTGTTAATAGGCATGTTCTCGGTAATAGCATCATCTTGCAAGGGAGGGTCATTGGGAACATCCTCATGAACGAACGCTTCAAGATCTGGTGCTTTATCTTGATCAGGGGCAGCATCCTCCTCGGCCGCTTTATCCAGGCGGGCTTTCTTGCTCGGTTTAGGTTTAGCCCTGAAAAAGAAACGAAGAGTCAAGGAACAGCATAAGTTATAACGCAGTATACCATAAGCATGTGTTCAGCCTAGCTTACCCAAGAACCGTTTTCAGTGGTGGCGGCTGAGTGGCCGATGATTCACCAGAGGATGAATGAGAAGTAACTTGATAATCAGAGTCGGACGGATTAAGAGGTTGACGGATGAAACCCGCTTTAGGATAGAAATTAATAAGAAGGTTGGAGACCTCTAAGCGGCGTTTCCGAACTGGACTGTTCGGTAAACCGGCGGAGGTAACTACCTGGCCACTGTGCCGGGTTGTGCGGCGAGCTTCATGTTGCTGAGTCTTCATAAGAAATTTGGGATCCAAGTAAGCAAGAGGATGAGAAAAATTAACTTTCCGGTTTGCCTGGCGAAGTTTAGGCAAAGGCAAAGGATCTGAATCGGAAGAGAGAATAATTACCTCAGCGACATCAGCATTACTGGCTTCAGCGTCATCCTGACAAGTATCATCATCAATAAGGCGTGTAAAAAGTAAGCCTAGTGAATCGAGTTCTACCTCAAGGTCCGAGTTACCCACATCATCATCAGCAGCTGGATTAGATGAAGCGGTGGTCTTCCTTTTTTGAGCTGGCTTCTTGACAACCTTAGTCTTTGGCCGGGTTGATCTTTCCGTTTTCTCTGGTTTTTCTTGTGGAAGTTTCTTGCTCCAAAACGGATTATCACCTTGATTAGGCAGCAATTGATGTTATATAGAAATAGCAATGACAGGTTTAGTAAAAAATACAATCAAGATCTTACAGCTGGCGGTTTGTTGGTAGTACAGAAGGGGAGCAGGCCGGTTCGAACGCAGAGGTGTTCTGGTTCATTCAACATTTTCTTCACAGCCTCTGTGACTTCGTCATCTGAGAGCTGGATGTTAGTATGTCGGAGTGGGTCATCAACACTACCAGTATACTTGCACATTAAACCGGAGCACCGGCTGAGAGGTAGTATGCTCCATGATATCCAACAGCGTGCGAGATCTACTCCTGTTAAACCGTTGGCCATGAAGGCTCGGAGCTTGGATAGTTGCGGAGCGTATTTACTTCTCTCCTTGGCACTTAACCTTTGTGGGAAGGGGTGTGTATTGCTGAGCCGCTCCGGACGAAAGCCAGGCAAAGGATTTTCATCATCAGGGGAGGTATCTTTGCAGTAAAACCATGTTGAATTCCACTCCTTGGGGTGACTGTGTAGTTTGGCATGGGGATAAGTGATCTCTTTCCTTTTCTGAATTGCCATACCACCCAATTTGGTATTGGGACCATCAGTGAATTCTGTGCGGCGGTTTAGGTGGAAACAGTCTCTAAACAATTCAACTGAGGGTTCCTCTTGAAGGTATACCTCACAGAGCACTTGGAAGTGACATAGGTTGGTAACAGAATTGGGGCCAGTGTCTTGCGGGCGGAGTTGAAAATTGGCTAACACATCCCGGTAAAATTTAGAACCGGGTGGCTTGAAGCCTCGGGCTAAATGGTCTGCAAAGATCACAACCTCTCCCTATTGAGGTGTGGGAGGACATTCATTACTAGGGACCCTCCAGTGGATAGTATCTTTGTTGTCTAAAGCGCCGATCAAGACTAAATTATCCAACTGAGTTTCTGTGACGCGAGAAGGAACCCAGTTGCACTCATATACTTGTTTGGCCATGGTGAGATCTACAAAAAATAAGTGATTCCGGTTCAAGAATGTGTTGGATAAAAGAATGCGCTGGTATGAACAATGTTAAACTGGAGGCAGTACATTTAAACCGGATTTTATGAGGTGGCATAATATGGCTGAAGAATTCTGCCGGTTCAACAAGGGGACTAATGGTATATACCGGTTTACTAATTTTTTCTATATTAAGTTAAACCGCCGGATCTAAACATTGAAGGCAATTGAGGTTGTGTAAATGCACAGAAACAGGTTTCACATAATCTCTCTGTTATAATGGATCTACAACCAGTTCAGAAAAAAGGAAAAAATGTCTCCAAGCTTGAAGCAAAACAGTATGGATTCAAGAAGCAGGAAGATTGATGAGATCTATGGATTTGAGTATGAATCTACAGACTGATGTTAAAAGGCTGCCGATAATCACAGTAGGGTTTCAAAGACCTATCCAGAGTCTCGGCATGAGCATGAACAGTACGCAAGAACAGCTGTAGGAACATGAAACCCTAGAATAGATCTATAAAAACAGAGAACTTACTGGAGCTCAGGGAGATGCGGAAGGGCGCCGCGGTTCTCTGGTACGGTCAGGGTGATGCAGCGGCCCAAGATGGTGTAGAGGTCAATGACGGCGGCGGAGCTTCAAGGTCGGCGACGCCAGGATGACGAAGAGAAAGAGACGAAGGGGAAAAAAGGAAATGACCCTTCGGTCCTATTTATAAGTCAAAGGACGTGTGTCAGGCGCGCGGATCCAGGAGCCACAAATTTTGGAAGTGGAACTGTTGCCTTGGTTATCGCAGATCTATTAATGAGAGAAGGCGTCATAAATGTTAACTTCGTGATGACGTCATGCCGGTTTTCAACAACCAGAGATGATGACGACACGGCGGTTCACCAATTGCCAGAAGATGTTGAAGACAAAGATTTTTGTGAAGGATTGACATGAACCAGTTCAAATCAATCTGGGGCCTAATGTTGGGGATATTACTACTGGGCGTGAACCGGCCTACCTAGGCCGGGTTAACTTCATTAGTAGTATAAAGGTGATTAAGCCAAGCTGGCAGATGAAGGCCCAAGGCCTGTAGTCGGTTTAGAACCTGTAGCCGTAAACCGGCTTGATATGTAAACTTGTATTGTAAGTTAGGAATAGAGAGAGACCAACCGGGATACGAATATGAACCGGTGTTGGGACTCTATGGACCGACGGGCGTCACCCGTGTATATAAGGGGACGGCCCGGCGGCGGTTCAGGGACAGACAACAACAACTCGAGGCCTAGGCGAAGCTTATTTGCTCCCTAGTCATCGAAACCACATCAATCCCATCACAACTAGACGTAGGCTTTTACCTTCATCGAAGGGGCCGAACTAGTATAAACCCCTGTGTCTTTGTGTCCGCTTTAACCCCTTCAAGTTAACCCGTAGCGATGGCTCCACGACTAAGTCCTTTCACAAGGACATCTGCCGTGACAAAACCACGACACTATGGATACAAATCATTTGAATGCAAAAAAGAGACCTCGAAGAGGCACCGGTGAGAACACTCTGTTCGAGAGTCATGGCATGTATCACGTGAGATACATCAATACTTGAAGAAAATCAACGGCACAAGTCGGAAAGCCACAGTTTTAAAGTCTCTGGACGCACAGGCGTGTAGAAGCACAGGCACGATGAGTAACAGCCACCGCATCCCCTCACGGACGGGCGTATGACACCACGGGCACGAAGAGTCACAGCCAGTGTGTCCCCTTAGAAACGCGAATGCAGGCACAGGAGGCACAGAACTGCAGCGTATACAGGCACGGAATTGCGGCTTCTCGGCGCACAGGCACGGCTTTGGAAATGGCACTCTCGAGGCATAGGTACAAAGCAGCTAGATGCACAAAAGAGTGGTGGCAGAGGCACGGTTGTGCAGTCTCAAGAGAAACTGCCGTGTGACACCAGCACATACAGACATCGCGTGTGTCGCGTGAGGTACAGAAATAGCGGAAAAGAAGCCATGGGAGTGAAGCCTCCACAGACACGGATGTCGGGCTTCTAAAGGCACGGTCCCGAAGAACACAAAGACAGGGTACTGAAATGTTGCCTCGTACGTTAGTAGACATGCCACTCTCGTGTGAATATGTAAAACACAACAATACAAACACAAACAAACGGCGCTGAATATAAGCCAAACAAAAAACACGCTTCTCCCAAACAATACAAATACGTCACATCACGGACGGACATCTGCACCAGAGGCACGTAGAGTCACAGCCAGCATGATGCCTGAGACACGCAAATGCATGTACAGGAGACACGAAATCGAAGCGTATACAGTCACGCAATTGCGGATTCTCGGAGTTCTTGAGGCACGGGTACAAACCAGCTGGATGCACAAAAGACTGGTGGCAGAGGCATGGTTGTGCAGCCTCAAGAGAAACTGCTGTGTGACACCAGCACATACAGACATTGCGTGTGTCACGTGAGGTACAGAAATAGCGAAAAAGAAGCCACGGGAGTGAAGCCTCCGCAGACACAGATGTCGGGCTTCTAAAGGCACGGTCCAAAGAACACAAAGACAGGGTACTGAAATGTTGCCTCGTACGCTAGCAGACGTGCCTCTCTTGTGCGAACGTGTAAAAGACAAAAATTCAAACACAAACAAACGGCACTGAATATAAGCCAAACACAAAGTGCGCTTCTCCCAAACAATACATATGTGCCACTTCAACAGGTTACCTAAATGTACATGAACTCGCGCAAACGTCAACAATGAACTTGTAACATGAAAAGACATAAAGAAATTTATTTTCACATAACATGAGACAAGCCAAACACGATACTGTGAAAATAAAAAACCAAAATAACAAAACGGTACTCCATAGGATTGAACCAAAAGTACTCATTAATTATACAAAAAAAGAAATGAAAGTCTTCCAGGAGTCCATTCCGCTCAGAAACGTCCACACAAACGTCCACCATGACCATTCTACTCAATTGGAGTTCTGCTCTGAAACATCAACGGCCTCTGCGGTCGGGAAGACAACGGGGATGCATCATGTCCTTCATCGACAAAACTCGGCGGTAGAGCTCGTAGCTCACATACCCATCCTAAAACAAAAAACGGATGAGAATGAAGATATACGTAAAGAGGAAAAAGTACTATTGTTGCAGTAAAACAAAAATATAATGACAGAAAATCATAAAAATGAAGTTTTCACTTACAATTGCCGCATATTTCAGGTGTTCAAGGGAAAGCGGCTTCCATTCCCAGTAGTCATGCAGACCTTGGGGAAAAGACGACTTCATACTCAAGTAAGATTTGTTTATGACGGCTCCTGCCAAATCTGCCATGGAATCCCTTGGATTGCCTCCTTTGATCATGAGCTCCTCTTGAAGATCGATGTGACACTATCTTGGGATTTTGGGGAAACTGTTTGCGAGAACATCCCTATCGTTCCTGACATCGACACTAGCGAAAATGATACCTTTGTTTCGAAGGAAATCCTTTAGAGGAGCGCACTCCGTCTTGGCCTTGCACAAGTGATAGACAAGAACATGCTTGCGCATTGCAAGTTGCATGACGGTGACTTTTCTACTACGATCAAAATAATCCTCTCGTGTGTACTCCAGATCAAGACCAACAAACTTGTACATGTCCTCATGCAGCCATTCCTCATAAAGAGAAAGAATCTCCTCCACCTTGTAGGGCTCGTTGGTGTACAACACCTCGAGCCTGGTATTACCATCAGCATCTATAAAGAGACGCTCAGTAGTGTTCCTGAAGTCATCCATGGAAAAGAGGGTGACACGACAATGGAGTCTGACTATGCCTCTCGTACGAGGCGAGGATGATGGGAGCTACCTGCACTTCTCTGGAGAGAATAAGACGCGATAACCTCCAGGAATAGATCACTACTTAACCTTGGGGAGAGACGACTCAGTTACCATGCGGCCATTAAATTGCATCGGGGACGGTGTGAATGGACGGTTGTGCTTCTGCAGCTTATGAAACCATGCACTTCAAAAGTCACGGCTGCCACGCTATAATCGAGGAGCCTCTAGGTTAACTCTAGCACGGTATCTGGCACAATGAATACTAACAATAAATAGCCATCCCATCGGTCACCAGCACATCTTTTGACTGAGAGAACAATGAGAGGAGGAAAACTAGATGACCCTGTCGTACAAATACTACACGGGGAGTGAACCAAATTAGAAGCACGGTTCGGCCAGCACAAAAGCCACACGCGTGCCTCCACTTTGCTTAAAGACAAACCTTAGTGATATCAACGGACCTGCATCTATATGCATGCGTACCACCGAAAACATTGCCAAAACAAAAGCACGTCCATGCTTCTGACATACAGATAACTGTGCGCTATCATACATATTCCCGCCTGAACCCATCGTACATAAAAACAGTGGCTCCCTGGGTCAACGACTACTTGAATTTTTTTTTGCAATAACAGAGTCACGAACCGTGGCTCCATTCCAGATGCAAAAGTGACTCTCATTAGGAACCATCATGCCTCCCATCAATTTGCCTCCCACGACGTATCGACCATGCCTCTCCTGCTACAACGACCACGCATCTAATAACATCATCACCGTTACTCTCCTAAAAACACACCCAACCATACCTGATTAAACATGTGATTAAAAAAATTAAAACACAGAAGCACAAGTATGCTTTTCAGCATGTATAACCGTGCCTCACAAAAAGTATGTAAGGCAGGATAGGCACGTAAAAGACTTCGCTGGGAGGCAGCACAGCTGGACAACTATAATGGGAGGCAGCTGGATGTGTCAAACATCTCGTGTCCCCATAACACCTCGGAATGCATGCACACCATCTACAACCAGCATTCATTCCATTTCGCGGAATAAAAAATAAAACAAGAAGCACTCATTACTACTCTTGCTCTCTCCCGTCTCCTTTATATTTCAATAAGCTCTGACTCCCTCAGCCACATCACAACTCATTTGCCTTCTCCGTCGCCTGCTTCTAGGGTTCGTCCTTCTTCTCCGTCGCCTGCTTCTAAGGTTCGTGATTCTTCCCAATACTCAATCGATTAATGTCCAAGCCATGCTTCTCTCCTGCATTGCTGGCCGTGGGTGCTTGCCCTAAGCTTCCCATCTGCCTTATCCGACCACCTACTTCTAGGGTTTGTGCTTCTTCCTCGCACACAGTCTCATTTCAAACAAGTTATTGTAGAGTTTTTATTGGGTCTCTTGATTAACTTCTAAGCCGTGCTTCTCTCGTAGATTTGCTAGCCGTGTGTGCTTGCCCTAAGCTTCCCCTACCCCAATCTCCGTTCGTCAACCCCCGTTCTTCTTCTCTCCCAGGTAAAACGCATATGCGTAAGCAGCATGCTCCGATCCGTATTTACGTTTTACGTTTTGGTTTTTCATTTGATAGTTATTGAAGCATCAGATCCGGTACAACGACTTCATTCTCTAAAGAAATATAAAAACCATTTGAAAATCTAAACAAGTGTTCTAAACTCTGTCATACTGCTTTTCTGGAAGGAGTAGATGAGAAGAATTCTGGTAAATTTGTAGTTGTTGTCTGCCTTCATACGGATATTTTAATATGGCTAACATAATTGAAGCTAGTTGTTATCTACCTTCAACGTTGAAGCTTGTTTTTAAATTGTTATGATATTCTTGTTTTCTTAACATAATTGTTCTGAATAATTTAGGTATGATTTTCCCTACCTGCCGCCAACCAGGCGGCCCTTGCGAACCACACCCTGAAGTTCTCCAGGAGTTTGAGGTTATTCTTGATGAAAATTGCTGGAGCCGCATGGTTAGTAACCATCACTAACATATTAGTTGCCTACAACACAGTAGAAATCGTCACTGTTACTCATACCCCCTTGCACCTACACTAGGTTCCCCTGCTGTCACTTCTTCGCACCTGCCTTGTGTTTTCATTTTCCATTAGTTTGCCTGCCTATGCCCTGATTAATATAGTCCATTAGTTTTGCCTGCCTATGTCTTGATTACTATAGTGCATCTTCAGTTCTAATTAAAACTAGTCAACATATGCCACAAATCTGTATCCATTAATTTATAATACCATTATGTTGTTATCTGTAATTCTTATCAAAAATTCATATCCAAATTAAGAAAACTTTTAACATTAATTTTTACTATTTTTTCTAGTATGTACCTTGTAACGTCAGTGCTTTTCTCGCTGACTACATCGACGAGAGGAAGGAAGAAGGAAGAAAATTGTGTAAAGAGCAGGTAGAGCCAGCCCTTCTTACACATGAAGGAAGGTCTTACAATGATTTGTTTAAGCATAGGGCAAACTACACAAAGTTCTGCGGTAGTGAGTGGAACACCTTTGCGGATGATTATCAACTTCGTGCTGGAGACCGCATAGAATTTGAACTACCACACGAGGGTCTCAATCTCAAAATACAAACATATCGCAATGACAAAAGGCTGCTTCCATTACCCCACGTTGCTACGTATTTAATATTACAAACTTATCTTCTTTCGCTGTATTTTGATATGCATGCATCGAACTGAATAATATTAACCCGTGTTACATAAAACTTTATCTAACTTTAAAATCTTGTTCTTTTTCTAGCTCTCGACGACCTTTCTTCTGACGATTTCGACCATGTTCACTGTTGTGTGTACTCTAAGGATATTGAGCTTACCTACAACTAGACACGATTCTTTCTACAATGCCTTTTCGGAGATACTTTCATCCGTTGCCGTCCATTTGTACACGTCTTGACTCCCACTAACACCAAAGACTGCGTCATGGTTGGTTACATCTGTCCTTGTTAAAATACCAAACATATTTTGCTCATATATAATATAAACAATATTGACGAAATCTTGCTTATATGTAAAATTATAAATAACCTATTTATTCAAACCCAAAACAACAAAACTTTTGTTGTTCTCTTAATATGTTGTTTTATCTGTTTACACACAAACCTGAACATGCCAGGAATTATATTACTTTCAATTTGGAATTTCTTAATGTTTGCGCACTCACCGTATTCAGCCATTCTTTTATTTATTGTCCAAGTGGCAATTCAACGGTTTTAATTTCCATTTAATTTCGATTTCTTCTAGAAAATTCCGAGGAGCGTTGTCTCGACACTGAAGAGATGGGTGGACATGCCAACCAATGGCACGGTGACCCTTGAAGCTCCTGATGAACCTACCCATGTCATCACTCCTTCGTCATACTACATCTGCAAAAACGACGGTAGGATGTTAATAGAAAAGTCTTCTTTCAAAGACTTCATATCAGCTACATCCTTTGTTGAAAAGAACGTTGTTCTAATCACTTTCAAAGAGGGCCATGACCGTTCTGTGTCCATCATCATTCAACGCATTATGTAGATTCCGTCGGAACCTGCACCTAAAATGGAAGCAAACAGTGTATCTCCTAGGATGTTCAGCGCTCATTTCAAGATGATGCCTCCCAGGAGCAAAACACTGGTTAAAATAAGTTTGCTAGTTAGGATGGTACAGTAATGTAACTATTATGGACCATGTGCTTGCTTGAACTATCCGAATGATCTTTTGGAACTTATGTAGCTCTTACGGACCTTCTACTCACAGTTTCAACCATCGGAATGATCCTTTGCAACAAATGTTGTTTGGACTATCAGAATGATTCATTCGAAAAAATGTAGTTCTAATCCTTTGAAAAGTTCACAATTCAAAAAAAATAGAAAGAACCATTTTCAAAAATCAAACGCAACAAGAATTAGTTTTTGATCCAAAACCTATAGCAATGCCATGTTATCAAACTTATTCAAACGATCTACTGAAACATATCTCAATTTAAAACCAAACAGGACTCCATTTTCAAGTGCAAACTATGTTTACTTCACCAACTTTTCATGAACACACAGTTGTGCACCGAATAACATAACAACAGTGCCTCCCTCACCAAGGAAGATTGTTAATTGAAAAAAACATTTTCACTACAAAGGCATGACCATGCATCTGCTGAGTGTTCTACTGTTCACACGACTACTTTCACAGCCAAAGATGGAATACGCACATATGGATCACGCACGCAGCACGCAACGAATAAAAAAATTCAAAGAACAAGATAAGTGAAAATCTTTAAAAAAACAGGTAAAACAAACGCATGTTTCCGAAAATCTACGGCTGGAACCGCCGGGTGACTAGCAACTGCTCTTTGGCGGTTTCCTTTTTTGCACGACAAAATATCCCTTTCACTTTTCCGACTCCATTTGCATCCTCTTCCTTGAAAGTTTCTCGCCGGCCACAGTTCACCACCGCACACCTCCAGCCATGGACGACGAGAAACTAACAACATTCAACGAGCACATCACTACCCACGGTACAACCGTGCTGGAGGTGGTGTATGATGTCTACTACACAACCTTCTTCTTGTAGACGTTGTTGGGCCTGCAAGTGCACATGTTTGTAGGACAGTAGCAAATTTCCCTCAAGTGGATGACCTAAGGTTTATCAATCCATGGGAGGCGTAGGATGAAGATGGTCTCTCTCAAACAACCCTGCAACCAAATAACAAAGAGTCTCTTGTGTCCCCAACACACCCAATACAATGGTAGATTGTATAGGTGCCCTAGTTCGGCAAAGAGATGGTGATACAAGTGCAATATGGATGGTAGATATAGGTTTTTGTAATCTGAAAATATAAAAACAGCAAGGTAACTAATGATAAAGGTGAGCGTAAACGGTATTGCAATGGTAGGAAACAGGGCATAGGGTTCATACTTTCACTAGTGCAAGTTCTCTCAACAATAATAACATAGATAGATCATATAACAATCCCTCAACATGCAACAAAGAGTCACTCCAAAGCCACTAATAGCGGAGAACAAACGAAGAGATTATGGCAGGGTACGAATCCACCTCAAAGTTATTCTTTTGGATCAATCTATTCAAGAGTTCGTACTAGAATAACACCTTAAGACACAAATCAACCAAAACCCTAATGTCACCTAGATACTCCATTGTCACCTCAAGTATCCGTGGGCATGATTATACGATATGCATCACACAATCTCAGATTCATCCAACCAACACAAAGTACTTCAAAGAGTGCCCCAAAGTTTCTACCGGAGAGTCAAGAAAACGCGTGCCAACCCCTATGCATAGGTTCATGGGCAGAACCCGCAAGTTGGTCACCAAAATATACATCAAGTGGCACGTTGTAACGCCCCCGATGTAACTTGCCATATTTGTAATCCAACTCTTGCCATTTCCGGCTATGTGTTATGATATTCCCTCCGTGGTTGGGTTCTCTCAGTTTTGCATTTTGGTCTTGTCATGCATTTCATATCATGTCATCATGTGCATCGCATTCGCATACGCATTCGTCTCATAAATCCGAGCATCTTTCCCGTTGTCCGTTTTGCAATCCGGCGCTCCTATGTTCCCCGGCATCCCCTTTTACATTTCTTCGTGAGCGGGTATTAAACATTCTCGGAATGGACCGAGGTTTGACATGTGGCCTTGGTATAGCACCGGTAGACCGCCTGTCAAGTTTCGGGTCAATCGGAGTTCGTTTGGTACTCCAACGGTTAACCGGGTAACCGCGAAGGCCTCGTGTGTGTTGCAGGCCAAAACCCCTTCAAAACAGCCCAATAACCCATCTAAGTCACTCCCATGTCCTCCGCCGTTCGATCACGATCGCGTGGGCGAAAACCGCTCTCCGTTTGGAGCTCCCTAGCTCCTTCTAGCTATAAAAACGTCCTCCCCTTCCAAATCTGAGAGAGAGACACCCCGAAACCCTAGTCTTCGCCTCGAAATCCGTGCCCCGAAACCCTCCGCCGCACTGTTCACCCGCGCCGCCGCTTCCCTCCAATCCCGCGCCACCACGTGGGCTGCGCCCACTTCGCCGCCGCCAGGGCCCGCCCGAGCCCACGCGGGGCCCTCCCCGGCCCGGGACGCCGCCGCCGCCCCGCGGGCGCCCCGCCCGCGCCTCCTCCCGCGCTCCAGCGCCGCCCGCCGCCTCCGCCTCCGGCAGCCGCCGCCGTCCACCGCGCCTCGCCCCGACTCCGGCAGCCGCCGCCGTCGCGCCGCCTCCCCGAGCTCGCCGCCGCCCCGCGCCGCCTCCCCGAGCTCACCGGCGCCAGATTCGGCCGCCCCGGCCCGGATCCGGCCGCTCCTCGCCTCGCCGCCGCCTTTCCCCGCGATCTCCGGCGAGATCCGTGGCGAACCTCGATTTGCGCGCCTAGGGTTGACTATTTTCCCCTCTTCGAATTCTTCTAAGTCCTTTATTTTCATCATCATCATCGCATCTTCATCACGCCATAACTTTGCATCCGTAGCTCCATTTCGCGCGTATAATATGTCATTTTGTTCGCCTCGAAGAGTACATCATTTTCTTCCATTGAGTAGTTTTCATTTGGAGTCATCTTGATGCCCGAAATGCTGTTAGAAGAGGGCTAGTTGATGTTAGTTGCTGGATCTTATCTGATCATGCACTTTTGTCATTTTTGCCATGATTGATGTGTACCTTCTATGAAGTTGAGTCCCACATGAGTTTTGTAATATGCCATGTTACCTATCCATAGGATTTTGCCATGTATTTTTATGATCTATGTGGTGACTAGCACAAGCATGCAAACTAGGTGTCTTGATGTTGCTGATTTCAGAGACTTAGTGATTTCACTAAGTCCCTGACTGCTGTTATTTTTATGTCATGTGTTCATGTTGTTTCCGAGAGATCTATGCATAATTTGAGTATGGTCAGTAAGGGAGTTTTGAACTTGAGTATTTGATTAATCCATCCATGCCTTTGTTTGCAATTATGGAGTGCCATAGCTTGAGTCAATAGAGCTCTACTTTTGCTTCAAAACGTTGCTGGCAGATTGTTTACGTGTTATTCGATTTTGCCAAGCTTGGGGTAGTTGATCCTTGCATGATATGATGTTATCCTTGCCATGTATTGTTACTATGACATGTCTTCTTGATGTATGTATGCTTAGTTTATCATGCAATGCTCTGTAGTGAGTGCATCGAGCTCACGAACATGCCTAGTCGTTATTAGTTTTCTGCCATGTCCAGTTTTCTGCTAAGTCTGAAACCTGTAATGAAACTTGCTTATTTGTCATGGGTGTAATCATATTTTCTGGTCCTTTTTGGCTTATGGTCAGTAAGGGACTTTTGTCAAGTGCTATGAGTAGATTCATGCCATGTCTTTATTTGCTATGTTCTGAACCTGTAGCATGTTGTTTCATTGCTCTGAACATGTCATCCTGATGTCAGTTTCTGCTTGTTGATATTTTCACTAAGTCTGAGAACCTGTTATCGCTTGCACTTTTGCCATGCTTGTTTGAACCTGTTATGATGTGAATTAGCCGTAGCTCAGTGTTCACCTTTTGTCGTGCATCTTGAGTAGATTACTTTCATATGCTTTGTTGCCATGTTTGGGTGCAGTAGCTTAATTATTTGTTGCTTGCTAAGTAGCATCATGCTGTTTATGGCAGTTTCGTGTCATTCTTGTATTGCTTGCCATTTGCAAACCGTGCATCCGATTCCGGTGATCTTTATATCGATTTCAACCGAAATCACCTCATCTATCCAGTGGCATGCTTGGTTTGCCAAGATTATGCCTTGTTCATCTTTGTCCTTCCGGAGCATGCATATGCATTGCATATCACCTCTCGCATATCATGCCATGTTTTGCATCATGTTGCTTGCGCATTGCATCGTGGTTGATATTGGTTCCTTTGCTTGTTATCTTGTCTTGGGTAGAGCCGGGAGACGAGTACGTGAACGAGGAACTTGTTGAGAACGCTTACGAGGACCAAGCTTTCGACAACTCTGAGAACCTTGCAGGCAAGATGACCATACCCTCGAAATCACTTCTATCTTTGCTTGCTAGATTGCTCGCTCTTTTGCTATGCCTATGCTGTGATAGCTACCACTTGCTATATCATGCCTCCTATATTGCCATGTCAGCCCCTAACCATCCATGTCCTAGCAAACCGTTGTTTGGCTATGTTACTGCTTTGCTCAGCCCCTCTTATAGCGTTGCTAGTTGCAGGTGAAGATGAAGTTTGTTCCTTGTTGGAACATGGACTTGTTGTTCCTTGTTGGAACATGTTTACTTGTTGGGATATCACAATACCTCTTATTTAATTAATGCATCTATATACTTGGTAAAGGGTGGAAGGCTCGGCCTTATGCCTGGTGTTTTGTTCCACTCTTGCCACCCTAGTTTCCGTCATACCGGTGTTATGTTCCCGGAGTTTGCGTTCCTTACACGGTTGGGTGATTTATGGGACCCCCTTGACAGTTCGCTTTGAATGAGACTTTTCCAGCAAGGCCCAACATTGGTTTTACCATTCGCCACCTAGCTTTTTCCCTTGGGTTCTGCAGACTCAAGGGTCATCTTATTTTAACCCCCCCCCCGGGCCAGTTCTCCTTCGATTGCTGGTCCAAACTAGAGCACCGTGCAGGGCCGTCCCTTGGCAACTTGGGTTATGTTGGCTCCTGTACGCTTAGCTTATCCGGATGTGCCCTGAGACCGAGATATGTGCAGCTCCTATCAGGATTTGTCGGCACAATCGGGCGGTTTTGCTGGACTTGTTTTATTGCTGTTGAAATGTCTTGTAGTCCGGGATTCCGAGATTGATCGGGTCTTCCCGGTAGAAGGAATATCCTTCGTTGACCGTGAGAGCTTATCATGGGCTAAGTTGGGACACCCCTGTAGGGTATTATCTTTCGAAAGCCGTGCCCGCGGTTATGAGGCAGATGGGAATTTGTTGATGTCCGGTTGTAGAAAACCCGAAGTTGACCTTAACTAAAACACATCAACCGCGTGTGTAACCGTGATGGTCTCTTCTCGGCGGGGTCCGGGAAGTGAACACGGTTGTTGGAGTTATGTCTGACGTAGGTTGTTTCAGGATCACTTCTTGATCACTTCTAGCTTCACGACCATGCTTTGCCTTCTCTTCTCGCTCTCTTTTGCGCTATAGCCACCACATGCTAGTCGCTTGCTGTAGCTCCACCTCATAAACCCCTTTCCCACCTTTAAGCTTAAATAGTCTTGATCTCGCGGGTGTGAGATTGCTGAGTCCCCGTGACTCACAGATATTATCACCTCAGTTGCAGGTACCAACGATGTCAGTGCAGATGACGCGACCGAGCTCACTTGGGAGTTCGATGAGGAACGTGGCCGTTACTATGTTTCTTTTCCAGATGATCAGTAGTGGAGCCCAGTTGGGTGATCCGGGGATCTGTTTAGCATTTGGGGTAGTCTTTTTCATTTTGGTGCCGTAGTCGAACCTTGAGTGTAATCTGTATGATGGATGTTATTTATGTACTTGTGTGAAGTGACGATTGTAAGCCAACTATGTATCTTTCCCCTTTATTTATTACATGGATTGTGTGAAGATTACCTCACTTGCGACATTGCTTTCAATGCGGTTATGCCTCTAAGTCGTGCCTCGACACGTGGGAGATATAGCCGCATCGAGGGCGTTACAAGTTGGTAATCAGAGCCTTTCCCGACCTTAGGATCCCCCACTGTTTGATCGTCTTTAGTGGCCGAGTTGTGTCTAGAAAAAAATGTTTTGAGTCTTTTAGGAATTATATATCGGAGAGTTTAGGAATTCTTTTTACTCCCCAGTCCCTTCGACCTTCTGGTAAGGCTTCCTGACGTAGAGTTTCGACTCTTCTCTTCTCAAATTTCACTTAAAATTTTTTTTAGGATCACGCGGGTATATTACAATCGTTCCGATGGTTTTATGATGACAACATTGTCTTGGTTGCCTCCTGACATTTAGGGGTTGTGGCAGTGTCCCGGGGAGTTGAGCTCCGAGGTGTTGTCGTCATATTCTTATCGTTGCGGTTTTGGAATACCTGAGTTTAGTACGACCGACATCGAAAATCTCTTTTGTACAGTTGTTGGTGAGATAACCCTGATAGCCCAGTACTGTGGCGAGTGCAGGAGTATTGCCATGACTTGTATAACGGATGTGTTTTCGAAGGTTGAGGTAGACGATTTCCGAAGGTTTCTTGGTTATGTGTTGAAGGATGGATACAGCTGGTTGTAGGATTTGCTAGTTTGGGTGAGATATTATGCTTCCCCTGTATCCCCAACACCTGATTGCATAACCAGAAAGTTTCGGGAGTTTATAAGTGGGAATTCTTGTAGCTTTAGTATTTCTTCCGCAGATATTTGGTTTGTGATTGGGTAATCCTTACCAAGTATTTGTCATATCCGTACCTTGTTGATTTTATTTCTTACCATGTTCTAAGTGGCTTCTCAGCTTTGGAAGTGTGATGATTTACATTGGAATTCATTCGTTCATTCTCGTTCGAATGTTAATTGTGAAGACTATATGTTGCGATTTCGTTCCTTTGATTCAGCTTCAATATATCTCTGTCAAGATGCTAATGGATGTCACCCTCTTCAGGATGGCTCCACCAACGCGTCAGAATCCGGAACGCAATGACGGGAATCAGACTAACCCTCCGCCACCGCCTCCGCCTCCGGAAGCTTGGCAGGCCCTGATGACTGCTACAAATGCCAATGCTCAGATTCTGATTCAGCTCTTGCAAGATCGCAACCAAGGGCAAGCTAATCAAGAGAATCTAGGCCAAGGGAACAATCAGCCGCACTTCGCTTCACTGAACCAGTTCCTTGCTAATCAGCCAAAGACCTTCAGCTACTGTGTCGAGGCCACAGACGCAGATGATTGGCTCGTGGACATCAGCAAGCATTTCGAGTGCAGCAATGTGAGACCTGAGGACTTTGTCAAGTTTGCCTCTTTTCAACTCAAAGATCAAGCTGCTGAGTGGTTCCAGCAATACAAAGATTCCAGAGGAGGTCGTGTCATCACTTGGGATGATTTCCGTCGTGATTTCAAAGCACACCACATTCCAGAAAGTGTTGTTGAGCTTAAGCGTGAGGAATTCCGCAATCTCAAGCAAGGCACCATGTCTGTCTACCAATACAACACTCAGTTCCAGAAGCTCTCTCGTTTTGCAAGGCAAGACATTCCTGATGACAAGAGTATGATCTACCAGTTCAGGCGTGGTCTCAGAGAAGATCTGCAGCTTGCTCTCGTGCTTTTCGAGCCATTAAAGTATGATGAATTCTACAACATGGCGCTGAAACAAGAAGCTGCTCAGCTCAAGTGTGAGGCTTCCAAGAAGAGAGTCAGAGACGCAGTTCAGTCTTCTTCTTTTTCACTTGTGGCAGCTAAGCAACAGAAGTTCTGGTTGCCTCCTCCTCCTCCGTTCCGTCAGCCTTATCAACAGAAGAACTCAAGTGGCCGTGGATCTTCCCACCCACCCAACCCTGGTTATCAGAACAAGTCTTAGAACCAAACTCCAAGGCCAAGTGCTCCTTACCATCGTCCGCTCTCAGAGGTGACTTGTAACAAATGTCAGCAGAAGGGTCACTATGCAAACAAGTGCTTCAACCAAAGGCGCCTTCCGCCTCCTCCTCCTGTGAAATCTTCCAGCAATGCAGTGGTCAAGCATAATCCTAAGCATGTCAAGGTGAACATGTTGAATGCAGCTCAAGAAGAGGATTCTTCTGAAGTGATCGTGGGTAATCTTCCTGTTAATGATATTCCTGCCAAAGTCTTATTTGATACTGGTGCATCGCATTGTTTCATGTCCAGATCATTTGTTTCAAAGCATGACTTCATTTCGGAATTATTGGCTAAACCCTTGGGGGTTGTTTCTCCGGCCAAGCCTATGAGGGCCACCACAATGATTCCGAATGTTTCTATCAAGATGGGCGACTATAAATTTCTATCTTCTCCAATGGTGCTTGGTGATTCTGATATTGATCTTATTCTCGGGATGGACTGGCTTTCTAAGCACAAGGCTCAGCTTGAGTGTGCTGCCAGGGAAATCAAATTGACTCACACTTCGAACGATGTGATCATCTATGCTTCTCGTGATGATACCATTCGGTTGTTTTCTCTCAATGAGATGGGTGAAATGGAGGCTATCTCTCAGATTCCAGTCGTTTGTGAGTACCAAGATGTTTTTCCAGAAGAGCTTCCGGGTATGCCTCCCCGTCGGCCAGTTGAATTCGTTATTGAGCTTGAGCCTGGCACGGAACCCGTGTGCAAGCGTCCTTACAAGCTTGGACCAGATGAGCTCAAGGAATTGAAGATTCAACTCGATAAACAAGAACGTCTGGGTCTGATCAGACCGAGTTCTTCTCCTTGGGGTTGTGGTGTTCTTTTTGTCAAGAAGAAGGATGGCACGGACCGACTTTGCGTCGATTACCGTCCATTGAACAAGAAGACTATCAAGAACAAGTACCCACTTCCCAACATCAATGAGCTATTTGAGCAACTCAAAGGTGCTAAGGTGTTCTCCAAGCTTGACCTTCGTATGGGTTATCATCAGATTCGCATTCGTGAAGAAGATATTCCCAAGACAGCATTCAGAACAAGCTTTGGTTCTTATGAATATACTGTCATGTCTTTCGGCCTCGTCAATGCTCCTCCGTATTTCACTCGCTTGATGAATTTCATCTTCAACCCCTACATCAACGAATTTGTCTTGGTCTATCTCGATGATATTTTGGTCTTCTCCAAGAATAAGAAGGATCATGCCGAGCATTTGCGATTGGTACTCGACAAGCTCAGAGAATATCAATTATATGCGAAGTTCTCCAAATGTGAATTCTGGCTTGATGAAGTTCTTTATCTTGGTCATATCATCTCTGCCAAGGGCATCGCTGTTAATCCAGAGAGGGTGTTTGCAGTTTTGAATTGGAATCCTCCTCAGATTGTCAAGCAGCTTCGCAGTTTTCTTGGACTTGCAAGCTATTGCCGAAGATTCGTTGAGAATTTCTCCAAGATTGCCAAGCCTCTTTCCAACCTCCTCCAGAAGCATGTGAAATATGTCTGGTCTCCTGAGTGTGACGTTGCTTTCAACACTCTCAAAGAGAAACTCGTCACAGCTCCAGTTCTGACTCCTCCTGACGAATCCAAGCCTTATGAAGTATTCTGTGATGCTTCTCTCCAGGGCCTCGGTGTTGTGTTAATGCAAGAGAAGAAGGTTGTTGCCTATACCTCTCGCCAGTTGAAGCCCAATGAAAGGAACTACCCCACTCACGATCTTGAGTTGGCGGCAGTTGTCCACGCACTAATAACATGGAGACATCTCCTGTTGGGAAGGAAAGTGGACATCTTCACCGATCACAAGAGTCTAAAGTATATCTTCACTCAGCCTCATCTCAACCTCAGGCAAACTCGATGGGTCGAAATGATTCAAGAGTATAATCCGAGTATTGAGTATACTCCAGGCAAGGCTAATGTGGTTGCAGACGCTTTGAGCAGAAAGGCTTATTGCAACAGCTTAATCCTCAAGCCTTTTCAACCGGATCTCTGTGAGGCTTTTCGCAAGTTGAATCTCCAAGTTGTTCCTCAAGGTGTTTTTGCCAACCTCATTGTTTCTCCTACTTTGGAAGATCAGATTCGTGAGGCTCAATTGTTGGATACCATGGTGAAGAAGGTGAAACGTGGTATTGAAAAGAGCATTCCCAAATACAAGTGCTATCGAGTTGATGACAGAGATACTCTTTTCTTCGAGGACCGGATTGTGGTTCCAAAGGGTGATCTTCGTAAAGTCATTATGAACGAAGCGCACAACTCTCTTCTGTCTATTCATCCTGGAAGTTCGAAGATGTACCATGACCTCAAGCAGTCGTATTGGTGGACTCGAATGAAGCGTGAGATCGCTCAGTTCGTGAATGAATGTGATGTCTGCAGAAGGGTGAAAGCAGAATACCAACGACCAGCTGGTCTTCTCCAACCTCTTGCTATTCCAGAATGGAAGTTTGATCATATCGAAATGGACTTCGTGACCGGTTTTCCTAAGTCCAAGCGTGGAAATGATGCTATCTTCGTCGTCATCGACAAGCTCACCAAAGTGGCTCATTTTCTTCCTATCAAAGAGTCCATCACAGCAGCGCAGCTGGCAGAGCTCTACACCTCCAGAATTGTCTCTTTGCACGGCATTCCGCAATTGATCTCTTCAGACCGTGGCAGTATCTTTACCTCCAAGTTTTGGGATTCTTTTCAGACGGCCATGGGCACCAACATCCGCTTCAGCACAGCGTTCCACCCTCAGACTAGTGGACAAGTTGAGCGTGTCAATCAAATTCTTGAAGATATGCTCAGAGCCTGTGTTATCTCTTTCGGCATGAAGTGGGAGGATTGTCTTCCTTATGCTGAATTCTCTTACAACAACAGCTTTCAAGCCAGTTCGGGCAAAGCCCCATTCGAGATTCTCTATGGCAGGAAGTGCCGTACTCCTCTCAACTGGTCTGAAACCGGTGCACGTCAATTGCTCGGCAATGATTTGATCTCAGAGGCTGAGGCTATGTGCAAGGTGATTCGTGAGAACCTCAAAGCCGCGCAGTCGCGCCAGAAGAGCTATTACGACAGCAAACACCGAGATGTGGCATTCGAGATCGGAGACCATGTTTACCTCCGTGTCTCGCCAATGAAAGGAACTCGTCGCTTCGGTATCAAGGGGAAACTTGCCCCGCGATACGTCGGTCCCTTCAAGATCATCGGGAAACGAGGCGATCTAGCCTATCAACTTGAGCTCCCCTCCAACTTTGCAAATGTGCACGATGTCTTCCACGTGTCACAGCTTCGCAAGTGCTTCAAGACGCCTGAGCGCACCATCAACTTCGAAGAGATTGATCTTCAAGAAGATTTGTCCTATCATGAGCATCCAGTTGCTATTCTTGAGACAACTGAGCGCAAGACTCGCAACAAGTCAATCAAATTCCTCAAAGTGAAATGGACACATCATTCAGACCGAGAGGCCACCTGGGAGCGTGAAGACCACCTACGTTCCGAGTACCCAGAGTTCTTTCAGTCCTAGATCTCGGGACGAGATCCTCTCGTAGTGATGGTGTGTTGTAACGCCCCCGATGTAACTTGCCATATTTGTAATCCAACTCTTGCCATTTCCGGCTATGTGTTATGATATTCCCTCCGTGGTTGGGTTCTCTCAGTTTTGCATTTTGGTCTTGTCATGCATTTCATATCATGTCATCATGTGCATCGCATTCGCATACGCATTCGTCTCATAAATCCGAGCATCTTTCCCGTTGTCCGTTTTGCAATCCGGCGCTCCTATGTTCCCCGGCATCCCCTTTTACATTTCTTCGTGAGCGGGTATTAAACATTCTCGGAATGGACCGAGGTTTGACATGTGGCCTTGGTATAGCACCGGTAGACCGCCTGTCAAGTTTCGGGTCAATCGGAGTTCGTTTGGTACTCCAACGGTTAACCGGGTAACCGCGAAGGCCTCGTGTGTGTTGCAGCCCAAAACCCCTTCAAAACAGCCCAATAACCCATCTAAGTCACTCCCATGTCCTCCGCCGTTCGATCACGATCGCGTGGGCGAAAACCGCTCTCCGTTTGGAGCTCCCTAGCTCCTTCTAGCTATAAAAACGTCCTCCCCTTCCAAATCTGAGAGAGAGACACCCCGAAACCCTAGTCTTCGCCTCGAAATCCGTGCCCCGAAACCCTCCGCCGCACTGTTCACCCGCGCCGCCGCTTCCCTCCAATCCCGCGCCACCACGTGGGCTGCGCCCACTTCGCCGCCGCCAGGGCCCGCCCGAGCCCACGCGGGGCCCTCCCCGGCCCGGGACGCCGCCGCCGCCCCGCGGGCGCCCCGCCCGCGCCTCCTCCCGCGCTCCAGCGCCGCCCGCCGCCTCCGCCTCCGGCAGCCGCCGCCGTCCACCGCGCCTCGCCCCGACTCCGGCAGCCGCCGCCGTCGCGCCGCCTCCCCGAGCTCGCCGCCGCCCCGCGCCGCCTCCCCGAGCTCGCCGGCGCCAGATTCGGCCGCCCCGGCCCGGATCCGGCCGCTCCTCGCCTCGCCGCCGCCTTTCCCCGCGATCTCCGGCGAGATCCGTGGCGAACCTCGATTTGCGCGCCTAGGGTTGACTATTTTCCCCTCTTCGAATTCTTCTAAGTCCTTTATTTTCATCATCATCATCGCATCTTCATCACGCCATAACTTTGCATCCGTAGCTCCATTTCGCGCGTATAATATGTCATTCTGTTCGCCTCGAAGAGTACATCATTTTCTTCCATTGAGTAGTTTTCATTTGGAGTCATCTTGATGCCCGAAATGCTGTTAGAAGAGGGCTAGTTGATGTTAGTTGCTGGATCTTATCTGATCATGCACTTTTGTCATTTTTGCCATGATTGATGTGTACCTTCTATGAAGTTGAGTCCCACATGAGTTTTGTAATATGCCATGTTACCTATCCATAGGATTTTGCCATGTATTTTTATGATCTATGTGGTGACTAGCACAAGCATGCAAACTAGGTGTCTTGATGTTGCTGATTTCAGAGACTTAGTGATTTCACTAAGTCCCTGACTGCTGTTATTTTTATGTCATGTGTTCATGTTGTTTCCGAGAGATCTATGCATAATTTGAGTATGGTCAGTAAGGGAGTTTTGAACTTGAGTATTTGATTAATCCATCCATGCCTTTGTTTGCAATTATGGAGTGCCATAGCTTGAGTCAATAGAGCTCTACTTTTGCTTCAAAACGTTGCTGGCAGATTGTTTACGTGTTATTCGATTTTGCCAAGCTTGGGGTAGTTGATCCTTGCATGATATGATGTTATCCTTGCCATGTATTGTTACTATGACATGTCTTCTTGATGTATGTATGCTTAGTTTATCATGCAATGCTCTGTAGTGAGTGCATCGAGCTCACGAACATGCCTAGTCGTTATTAGTTTTCTGCCATGTCCAGTTTTCTGCTAAGTCTGAAACCTGTAATGAAACTTGCTTATTTGTCATGGGTGTAATCATATTTTCTGGTCCTTTTTGGCTTATGGTCAGTAAGGGACTTTTGTCAAGTGCTATGAGTAGATTCATGCCATGTCTTTATTTGCTATGTTCTGAACCTGTAGCATGTTGTTTCATTGCTCTGAACATGTCATCCTGATGTCAGTTTCTGCTTGTTGATATTTTCACTAAGTCTGAGAACCTGTTATCGCTTGCACTTTTGCCATGCTTGTTTGAACCTGTTATGATGTGAATTAGCCGTAGCTCAGTGTTCATCTTTTGTCGTGCATCTTGAGTAGATTACTTTCATATGCTTTGTTGCCATGTTTGGGTGCAGTAGCTTAATTATTTGTTGCTTGCTAAGTAGCATCATGCTGTTTATGGCAGTTTCGTGTCATTCTTGTATTGCTTGCCATTTGCAAACCGTGCATCCGATTCCGGTGATCTTTATATCGATTTCAACCGAAATCACCTCATCTATCCAGTGGCATGCTTGGTTTGCCAAGATTATGCCTTGTTCATCTTTGTCCTTCCGGAGCATGCATATGCATTGCATATCACCTCTCGCATATCATGCCATGTTTTGCATCATGTTGCTTGCGCATTGCATCGTGGTTGATATTGGTTCCTTTGCTTGTTATCTTGTCTTGGGTAGAGCCGGGAGACGAGTACGTGAACGAGGAACTTGTTGAGAACGCTTACGAGGACCAAGCTTTCGACAACTCTGAGAACCTTGCAGGCAAGATGACCATACCCTCGAAATCACTTCTATCTTTGCTTGCTAGATTGCTCGCTCTTTTGCTATGCCTATGCTGTGATAGCTACCACTTGCTATATCATGCCTCCTATATTGCCATGTCAGCCCCTAACCATCCATGTCCTAGCAAACCGTTGTTTGGCTATGTTACTGCTTTGCTCAGCCCCTCTTATAGCGTTGCTAGTTGCAGGTGAAGATGAAGTTTGTTCCTTGTTGGAACATGGACTTGTTGTTCCTTGTTGGAACATGTTTACTTGTTGGGATATCACAATACCTCTTATTTAATTAATGCATCTATATACTTGGTAAAGGGTGGAAGGCTCGGCCTTATGCCTGGTGTTTTGTTCCACTCTTGCCACCCTAGTTTCCGTCATACCGGTGTTATGTTCCCGGAGTTTGCGTTCCTTACACGGTTGGGTGATTTATGGGACCCCCTTGACAGTTCGCTTTGAATGAGACTTTTCCAGCAAGGCCCAACATTGGTTTTACCATTCGCCACCTAGCTTTTTCCCTTGGGTTCTGCAGACTCAAGGGTCATCTTATTTTAACCCCCCCGGGCCAGTTCTCCTTCGATTGCTGGTCCAAACTAGAGCACCGTGCAGGGCCGTCCCTTGGCAACTTGGGTTATGTTGGCTCCTGTACGCTTAGCTTATCCGGATGTGCCCTGAGACCGAGATATGTGCAGCTCCTATCAGGATTTGTCGGCACAATCGGGCGGTTTTGCTGGACTTGTTTTATTGCTGTTGAAATGTCTTGTAGTCCGGGATTCCGAGATTGATCGGGTCTTCCCGGTAGAAGGAATATCCTTCGTTGACCGTGAGAGCTTATCATGGGCTAAGTTGGGACACCCCTGTAGGGTATTATCTTTCGAAAGCCGTGCCCGCGGTTATGAGGCAGATGGGAATTTGTTGATGTCCGGTTGTAGAAAACCCGAAGTTGACCTTAACTAAAACACATCAACCGCGTGTGTAACCGTGATGGTCTCTTCTCGGCGGGGTCCGGGAAGTGAACACGGTTGTTGGAGTTATGTCTGACGTAGGTTGTTTCAGGATCACTTCTTGATCACTTCTAGCTTCACGACCATGCTTTGCCTTCTCTTCTCGCTCTCTTTTGCGCTATAGCCACCACATGCTAGTCGCTTGCTGTAGCTCCACCTCATAAACCCCTTTCCCACCTTTAAGCTTAAATAGTCTTGATCTCGCGGGTGTGAGATTGCTGAGTCCCCGTGACTCACAGATATTATCACCTCAGTTGCAGGTACCAACGATGTCAGTGCAGATGACGCGACCGAGCTCACTTGGGAGTTCGATGAGGAACGTGGCCGTTACTATGTTTCTTTTCCAGATGATCAGTAGTGGAGCCCAGTTGGGTGATCCGGGGATCTGTTTAGCATTTGGGGTAGTCTTTTTCATTTTGGTGCCGTAGTCGAACCTTGAGTGTAATCTGTATGATGGATGTTATTTATGTACTTGTGTGAAGTGACGATTGTAAGCCAACTATGTATCTTTCCCCTTTATTTATTACATGGATTGTGTGAAGATTACCTCACTTGCGACATTGCTTTCAATGCGGTTATGCCTCTAAGTCGTGCCTCGACACGTGGGAGATATAGCCGCATCGAGGGCATTACACACGTGATATCCCATTGTCACCACAGATAAACACGGCAAGACATACATCAAGTGTTCTCAAATCAAGGACTCAATCCGATAAGGTAACTTCAAGAGGGAAACTCAATTCATCATAAGAGAGTAGAGGGGGAGAAACATCATAAGATCCAACTATAATAGCAAAGCTTGCGATACATCAAGATCGTGTGAAGTCGAAAACACGAGAGAGAGAGAGAGAGAGAGAGAGAGAGAGAGAGAGAGAGATCAAACACATAGCTACTGGTACATACCCTCAGCCCCGAGGGTGAACTACTCCCTCCTCGTCATGGATAGCGCCGGGATGATGAAGATGGCCACCGGTGATGGGTTCCCCCTCCGGCAGGGTCCCGGAATGGGCCCCCGAGAGGTTTTTGGTGGCTACAGAGGCTTGCGGCGGCGGAACTCCTGATCTATCTTGATATTCGATGTTTTTAGGGTACGTAGGCTTATATAGGTGAAAGAAGTTGGTCGGTGGAGCCTCGAGGGGCCCAAAATAGGGTAGGGCGCGCCCTCCTGTCTCGTGGCTCCCTCGATGATCCCCTGGCTTGCACTCCAAGTCTCCCCGATCATATTCTTCCTAAAAAACATGCTGCCGAAGGTTTCATTCCATTTGGACTCTGTTTGATATTCCTTTCCTTCAAAATACTGAAACAAGCAATAAAACAGCAATATGGGTTGGGCCTCCGGTTAGTAGGTTAGTCCCAAAAATGATATAAATGTGTAAAATAAAGCCCATAAACATCCAAAAGGGGTAATATATTAGCATGGAACAATCAAAAATTATAGATACGTTGGAGACGTATCAGTGTACACCAACGACCCAAGGACCATGGAGCGGATCATCAAAAAGTACGAGGAATGGCTAAAGGAGGAGAAGAACAAGTTCGTCGGCCTTGACCTCGAGTACACACGTAAGAGCAGTTACGTACGACAAGGGATCGCCATCGTCCAACTTGCCATGCACGAGCATGTCCTTGTATACCACTACTGCAGGTCCGAGCGCTCCCAGGCGTTAGTTGACTTCCTGCAACGGAAAGCGGTAACTTTCACCAGCGTCGACACCAGGAACGACAAGACCATGCTTGCCCGTGCATGCATCAGAATTCCAGACGAGCACCACGTTGACATCCAGAGGCTTTTCTACATCAAGGGTGGTGAAGAAAGGGACTCCATGGCTGACCTTGCAGCGGTCATCATCGACCCCTCATACAAGAACATGAAGAAATCATTCCCAAAGGAGAAGCACCAGTTCTATAAGTGGAAGCCGCTTTCCCCGATACACCTTGAGTACGCGGCAAAGGACGGGTATGTTAGCTACGAGTTGTACCGTAGAATCCTAATCATCAAGAACGGGCTACGTCACCTCCACCAACAACCAGTGAAAGAAAGACTCCGCACACGTAAGAACAAAGACGAGGGATCTTCCAGTGGCTGGAAGCGCCGGAAGGGAAACATTGGTTGGTAAATTGCGAGAAAATGGATCGTGCCGTGATTGATTGATCTGTCGTGATCGAGTGATCGGGTGCATGGCACAACTATTATGATAATTTAGGTTGAATGAACCTATGTTGTAAATATGTTTGTTGTTGCTCAAAGATGCTGTCTGTATTGTATTACTACTTTACGTTTGAACTTTCAACACAGTGGTGTGCGTGTCTAAATGTAATTATTAAGTTATGTCCCAGTATTGAGCAAGCATATATTGTATCCATGACTATAGAACGAGAGATATGTCGCACGACATTGTATTATAATTTTCATACTCAACCTTTACAAGATGCATCATGCATTTACAAGAATATGTGATGGTGTCGTTGCAAACTTTCAGTAGAATGCTTATTCAACATTGGCATGAACAATTCATAAATATTGCAGAAGAACATTCGGTACACAGACGCAAGGAACAAGAACTTTGTTACTTTGACCACATTGAAAATAAATTAAAATCACACAACATAACCACACATCAAACACCACTCCGTCCATTCACAGGTTCCTCTCCGTACACCAGTTCTCCATGATGCCACAAAACTACACTACCGTGTCCAACTGACCCATGTACAACCGTGGCTCTCTAAGTGTCAACTCAACCCATGCCTCTGGTGCCACGCACCCATGACCCTAGAGACTTCACACCTGTGCATCCACAACCGAGCCTCTCTAACCAAATATTCGAACCGATGCCTCTACTGCCATACATCCGTGCCTCTAGACACTTGACAGCAGCAAGAGGGTTCAAAACCTTGCATCCACACAACCGTGCTTGTACTGACTGCACTTCGGTGCCTCCGTTTGCTCGATCAATGTGCCTCACATGAAACCCACAGTAACTCTACGTGCTCCGGCGAGTGATCGCCCGTGCCTCCGCACAACCGTGCCCTGTACTGACTTCAATTATGTGCCTCCATTTGCTCAATCCACGTGCCTCACACGAAACCCACTGTAACTCTACGTGCTACACACACACGTGCCTCTCAGTATACCCGTGTTCCAAACAACCATGCCTGTACTGACTGCAATTCCATGCCTCTGTTTGCTCAAACCACGTGCCTCACATGAAACCCATAGTAACTCTACGTGCCTCCACACAACCGTGCCTGTTCTGACTTCACTTCCGTGCCTCCGTTCACTGAATCCAGGTGCCTCTCACATAAAATAGATGTACAGCCATGCCTCAGAGTAAACAACACACGTGCATCTACTGTATTTATAACTGTGACCACAATTAAATAACATCCGTCCAAAAAAACATCTTTAAAAGAGATGCACAGCCAAGCCTCTTATACATCAAAATCCAGTATGTTCAAAAGCTATAACTAACATCACTGCGGCAGAAGATTGAAGATAACAACAAGCCTCCCAACATGCTGTTTGAAAGTTATCAGCACCAAGCTGTTTACTTCAATAGACGATGCCTGGAGAAGATCACTGAAACCTTCCTGTTTGAACACCATTCTATTACCCAAACAAATGAAGTAGGAGCAAGGAGTGCTCACATATATATCATCATCACCAGATTCCAGAGTAATTTCAAGAGTTAAAATGCCAGTTCTAGGAAAAGTCACAAACTCCTTCAAACTCCTCACAACAATACCAGGAATAACCTGACAAAAAACATCAAGCAATCAGAAATAGAATAAAAATTCAAAAATATAATTAGAAGACGTAATAAAAATAAATAAATAAACAGAAACAAAGAAAAAACAATAAAAAAATCTGACCATATGATGACCATTAACATTCATGGAATCAATCCTATGAACAAAAGGACAACAGGGTATGTACTCATCATCAAATAGTTGGCACCTCATGAAATACATCTGCTGATAATTAAGAAAAACACCACGGGTGTAATAAAAACTCCCAACAAGTTCCTTCTCGGAGTCGCTAAAACCATGTAGAGCTAAAAAATATAATTACACAGGCTCAAGGGAACAGAAAAATCAAAATGTACAATAAAACAAGATAAAAACTTCCTTGAAAATAAACCTTACCAACAGACGGTAAAGGAGACAACACATCTCCACGACCAACACGATAAAAATCAATACCAATCCAAGTTCCATAATGTTCAAGCCTAATGGTCATTATATCACGAGGACGAACACCATAATCACTGACCAATCGTTCCCAGGAAGGACCATGGAATTTGCTCCTCACCCGACCATGACTAAACAGAACACCATACAAATAACCCTCATTGCACTGAAGAGCAAGATCGGTATCTTCGTCACCCCTCCTTATGGCTAAAGCCCTACACTCCTCGATGTAATGAGCGAGATGACCTCTAACACTGCACGGAACATACTGCACAACAAATCAAAACAAGGATCATAATCAAAATATAAACAACATGGGCAGCACCCAAAGAAATAAGCATGTGTGCAAAAAATTGAACAACTATAAAATGATTTTCTTACAACACGCCTCCAACAACACCGATCTAGCTAGGACCACACTGAACCCATCTACAGAAGAATCAACAGAAGAACACGGGCCACCAGGCATACGGCAAAAAGGACAAGCCATAACTGCAAGGAACACAATGGTTATCAAGAACTAATCCCACAAAACCGAGTTGAAACTTGACATCTGATAGTGTTGGTAGTCCCCACCCGTAACTACCCCATAAATCTCCATACCCCGGAAAAATAATGGGAACAAAAAGAGAAACGAAAAAGGGAAACAGGGAAACCACGAAGGCAACCAGTAGGGAACAACGACATCACGAAGGGGGAAGCACGCTCGACGCTAAAGAAGGACCGCCGTAAGAGCAGGCAACAAGCGCGGCGGCCGGAACAGCTGCCGCCGTAACCACGAGACAAGAGCAGCGGCAGCAACGGGCGGAGACGGACGGCAAAGAAAGAACAGTGCGCGACGAGGGTTCGCCCACACCAGAGAGAAACAGATCTCAAAACAGATCAAAAGGTATTACAAAACATTAAAAGTATAAGGACTAAAGTGAAAAAAGGAAAAACCACAAAGGGAAACCGGAAACCGGAAATCACGGGAGAAGCCGTGCGCGCGCCAAGTGTCACGCGCAGAGCGCATCGGAAAAGTCTCAGGAGCGCTCCGCGCGTGACACTTGGCGCGCGGGGAGCGCTCCCCGACTAATCGTTGCAGGGAGCGCTCCTCAATTAGTGATTTCGCCTGTTTCCTATTCGGAGTAGGAGAGAAGGAAAGAGAGGGAGAGGGAGAACGAAAGGGGGCCGCGCCCCCACCCATGTCCAATTCGGTTTGGATAGGGGGGAGGCGCGCGCCACCTCTTGGCCCTTCTCCCCTCTCTCCACTAAAGCCCAATAAGGCCCATTACTTCTCCCGGCGAATTCCCGTAACTCCACGGTACTCCAAAAAATACCCGAATCACTCGAAACCTTTCCGATGTCCGAATATAGCCTTCCAATATATCGATCTTTACGTCTCGACCATTTCGAGGCTCCTCGTCATGTCCGTAATCTCATCCAGGAGTCCGAACAACCTTCGGTACATCACATCACATAACTCATAATACAAATCGTCATCGAACGTTAAGCGTGCGGACCCTACGGGTTTGAGAACTATGTAGACATGACCGAGACACATCTCCGGTCAATAACCAATAGCGGAACCTAGATGCTCATATTGGCTCCTACATATTCTACGAATATCTTTATCGGTCAAACAGCATAACAATATATGTTGTTCCCTTTGTCATCGGTATGTTACTTGCCCGAGATTCGATCGTCGGTATCACCATACCTAGTTCAATCTCGTTACCGGCAAGTCTCTTTACTAGTTCTGTAATGCATCATCCCGCAACTAACACATTAGTCACATTGCTTGCAAGGCTTATAGTGATGTGCATTACCGAGAGGGCCCGGAGATACCTCTCCGACAATTGGAGTGACAAATCCTAATCTTGATCTATGCCAACTCAACAAACACCATCGGAGACACCTGTAGAGCATCTTTATAATCACCCAGTTATGTTGCGATGTTTGATAGCACACTAAGTGTTCCTCCGGTATTCGGGAGTTGCATAATCTCATAGTCATAGGAACATGTATAAGTCATGAAGAAAGCAATAGCAATAAACTAAACGATCATAGTGCTAAGCTAATGGATGGGTCTTGTCCATCACATCATTCTCTATTGATGTGATCCCGTTCATCAAATAACAACACATGTCTATGGCTAGGAAATTTAACCATCTTTGATTAACGATCTAGTCAAGTAGAGGCATACTAGGGACACTATGTTTTGTCTATGTATTCACACATGTATCAAGTTTCCGGTTAATACAACTCTAGCATGAATAATAAACATTTATCATGATATCAGGAAATATAAATAACAACTTTATTATTGCCTCTAGGGCATCTTTCCTTCACTTTTGTGTCTTCTACCGGCTTATTTGTTTTCGCCTTCTTGCTTGGTTTTGCTATCCCACTACAAGAAAAGGATGAAGAGGTCAGTATATGTGTGTACAAATGCTAAAAAAATGAAGACAAAGGTCATTACCCAGGGGCAGTCTTTAAAGCCGGCAGTTGGGTTTGAGATGAGTCGCTGGAAGAGGAATGAGAAGTTCCCTGATAATTTGAGTCGGAGGGGTTAAGTGGTTGGCGAATAAGACCCGTCTTTGGATAAAAAGAGTTGAATTCTCAAGCACCTCTTTTCGGCGCTTGCGAGGGGCCGGTGTGTTGGGTAACCCAGAGGATAGCTCTCCGCCTCCGCTTTTCAGAGTTCTATGCCAGTTCACATGTTGTTGTTGCTTCAAAATAAAATTGGGATCCAAGTAAGCTAAAGGGTGAGAAAACCTTACTTTCCGGATTACTTGTCGAGTTTTCTGTCTTGGCAAAGGCTCTGAGTCGAAGGAAATAATAGTTACCTCCATATCACCCACCTGGCTAGCCTCCCCATCGTCCTGATAGCAATCAGTGTCAATAAGATAATTGGAAAAGGAGCCAAGATAGTCAAGGTCTACCTCTGACTCATCATCATTCAAAGCAAATAGCTCTGAGGCAGTTGATTTCTTCTTATTTTTCTTAGGCACCTTGGCTTTAGCCTTGGGTTTCTTGGACGCTTTCTCCTTCTCTTCGTACTTCTTATTCCAAAAAGCAGATTCAGCCTGCATAAGTAGCAAGAAGATAAGGGATATGGAGATTATATAAACAGTGAGCAAGGTAATTGGAGAAGCTTACATCTGGCGGCGGGTTAAGTTTGCAGAAGGCATTCAAACCCACTTTGCTGTAGCTCTCCAAGCTTTCCCCAAGAAGGGTCTTGGTCATGTCATTGATCGCTTTATTAGACAAATGTATTTGGTAGTGGCACTGCGGATCTTTCACATCACTGGTGTATGTGCACATTAAGCTGGGCCGGCGGCTCAAAGGCATAACCCTCCAAGCAACCCAACAACGAACTAGGTCGACGCCAGTCAACCCGTTGGCCAGCAAAGCTCTAATCTTTGAAAAGGTAGGCATATATTTGGCTCGTTCAGTAGTGGTGAGCCGGTCTGGAAGAGGGTGCTTTGGGTTGAGCCGGTGGTCACGGTAACCCGGCAAAGGATTCTCTTCAGCTGGGGATGTGTCTCGGCAGTAGAATCAAGTTTGATTCCATTCCTTAGAGTGACTTGGAAGTGTAGCAAAAGGAAAAATAGTGTCCCTTCTCCGTTGAATTGAGACTCCACCAAGGAAAAGAAAAAAAAGGCCAAAAAAGAAAAAAAAAAGGCCCAAAAAAAGGAAAATAAAAAGGGGCAATGTTACTATCTCTTTTTCCACACTTGTGCTTCAAAGTAGCACCATGTCCTTCATATAGAGATTCTCATATATTGTGCTTCAAAGTAGCACCATGTTTTTCATATAGCGAGTCTCATGTGTTGGCACTTTCATATACTAGTGGGAATTTTTCATTATAGAACTTGGCTTGTATATTCCTACGATGGGCTTCCTCAAATGCCCTAGGTCTTCGTGAGCAAGCAAGTTGGATGCACACCCACTAATTTTATTTTGTTGAGCTTTTGTTCATTTATAGCTCTAGTGCATCCGTTGCATGGCAATCCCTACTCCTCATGTTGACATCAATTGATGGGAATCTCCATAGCCCGTTGATTATCCTCGTCAATGTGATACTTTCTCCTTTTTTGTCTTCTCCACACAATCCCCATCATCATATTATATTCCACCCATAGTGCTATATCCATGGCTCACGCTCATGTATTGCGTGAAAGTTGAAAAAGTTTGAGAGTATTTAAGTACGAAACAATTGCTTGGCTTGTCATCGGGGGTATAGAATTTGGGAACATTTTTGTGTGACGAAATGAAGCATAGCCTAACTATATGATTTTGTAGGGATGAACTTTCTTTAGCCATGTTATTTTGAGAAGACATGATTGCTTTTATTAGTATGCTTGAAGTATTACTATTTCTTATGTCAATATGAACTTTTATTCTGAATCATTTGGATCTGAGCATTCATGCCACAATAAAGAAAAATACATTGAGAATTATGCTAGGTAGCATTCCACATCAAAAATTCTGTTTTTATCATTTACCTACTCGAGGACGAGCAGGAATTAAGCTTGGGGATGCTTGATACGTCTCCAATGTATCTAAAATTTTTGATTGTTCCATGCTATTATATTACCCCTTTTGGATGTTTATGGGCTTTATTTTACACATTTATATCATTTTTTGGACTAACCTACTAACCGGAGGCCCAGCCCGTATTGCTGTTTTTTTTGCCTATTTCAGTATTTCGAAGAAAAGGAATATCAAACGGAGTCCAAACGGAATGAAACCTTTGGGAGCATGATTTTTGGAACGAACATGATCCAGAGGACTTGGAGTGCAAGCCAAGAAGCAGCCGAGGCAGCCACGAAGGTGGAGGGAGCGCCCACCCCTACAGGGCGCGCCCCCTATCTCGTGGGCCCCTCGGGCGGCCACCGACCAAATTCTTCCTCCTATATATACCCACGTACCCCGAAAACATCCAGAGAGCCAACGAAAAACAATTTCCACCGTCGTAACCTTCTGTATCCACGAGATCCCATCTTGGAGCCTTCGTCGGTGCTCCGCCAGAGGGGGAATCGACCACGGAGGGCTTCTACATCGACAACATAGCCCCTCCAATGAGTTGTGAGTAGTTTACCACAGACCTTTGGGCCCATAGTTATTAGCTAGATGACTTGTTCTCTCTTTTTGGATCTCAATACCATGTTCTCCCCCTCTCTTGTGGAGATGTATTCGATGTAACTCTTTTTGCGGTGTGTTTGTCGAGATCCGATGAATTGTGGGTTTATGATCCAGTTTATCTATGAGAAATATTTGAATCTCCTCTGAATTCTTTTATGTATGATTGAGTTATCTTTGCAAGTCTCCTCGAATTATAAGTTTGGTTTGGCCTACTAGATTGATCTTTCTTGCCATGGGAGAAGTGCTTAGCTTTGGGTTCAATCTTGTGGTGT
Organism: Aegilops umbellulata; assembly: GCA_032464435.1. Lineage (NCBI taxonomy): Eukaryota > Viridiplantae > Streptophyta > Magnoliopsida > Poales > Poaceae > Aegilops > Aegilops umbellulata. Next base: position 471,487,984 of record CP136056.1, on the reverse strand, counting down.
CCTTACCCAGTGACAATAAGGGTTGCAAGGCACGTATTGTATTGTTGCCATCGAGGATAAAAAGATGGGGTTTATATATTGCATGAGTTTATCCCTCTACATCATGTCATCTTTCTTAATGCGTTACTCTGTTCTTATGAACTTAATACTCTAGATGCATGCTGGATAGCGGTCGATGTGTGGAGTAATAGTAGTAGATGCAGGCAGGAGTCGGTCTACTTGTCACGGACGTGATGCCTATATACATGATCATGCCTATATAATGTCATAATTATTCGCTTTTCTATCAATTGCTCGACAGTAATTTGTTCACCCACCGTAATACTTATGCTATCTTGAGAGAAGACACTAGTGAAACCTATGGCCCCCGGATCTATCTTTTATCATATAAGCTTTCAATTACTTTTATTTGCATCTTTACTTTTCCAATCTATATTATAAAATACCAAAAATATATTTATCTTATCATAGTATCTCTATCAGATCTCACTTTCGCAAGTGGCCGTGAAGGGATTGACAACCCCTTTATTGCGTTGGTTGCGAGTTCTATGTTTGTTTGTGTAGGTGCGTGGGATTTTTGAGGAGTCTCCTACTGGATTGATACCTTGGTTCTCAAAAACTGAGGTAAATACTTACGCTACTATTGCTGCATCACCCTTTCCTCTTCAAGGAAAACCAACGCAAGCTCAAGACGTAGCATGGAGCTTTGAGCAAGGAGATCGAAAATGGCAACAAGAAGAGCTAGAACTTGTGCTTGAGTTGGTTGGTGGTTTTTTGGGAGGAAGAAGAAGTGTGTGGGTGCTGGGATAAGTGGAGGGGGGCCACCAGGCACTACTAGAAAAAAGGCTATTAGTGGCGCACCCAATATTGCCATTAGTGGCGCACCATGGGTGGGCCACTAATACCACGCCACTAATAAGGAATACTAATGGCGCACCTCTGATGCGCCACTGTTAATCCAAATAACAGTGGCGCACCACTGGTGCGCCATTGGTATGCCACCTAGTGCGCCACTGGTATTGCAGCAGGGGTCCCTACTGATGCGCCACTGATATTCAT